>OW964175.2:14225590-16725590 GCA_943136025.2 Agrotis puta | reverse complement strand
CTTCCATTGGCAACAGTAAGTTCTTAAATTCTGTCTAAATAGGTCAACAGTTACATAATATGTCATAGTATATCAACGAAGCATAACAAGAAGTCATCTGCCTAGCTTTTTCCCAACTATATTGGGGTCGGCTTCCAGTCAAACCAGATGCAGCTGGATATCAGTATTTTACATGGAGCGACTGCCTATCGGATCTCCACAACCCTGTAACTGGGTAATACGATACCCCGTGGTAAGACTGGTTGTCAGACTTTAGAGCTTCTGACTAACAGTAACGACTGTCAAAGATCTACAAATGACAGCCGGGACCAACGACCAAATTTTACGTGCTTTCTGAGGCATGGAGGTTACTCGCCATGACAGATGGTCCATCTACAGACCAACCTCGGCAAGCGTGGCTTAACCCGGAAGATCGGCCTGGGCGTCTGTATTTATTTAGCCACGAGCTCCTAACAAGAAGTAAGGTACAATAACAAGAAGTAGACATATTATAATAGGTGACATTCTCATTCATTTTATAAGCAAGGCTCGTGCTTTGGCAACTGGTAGCATGTCAGGTACGTGACGGGCTTAGGAGCGCTCAAAATTGTTCTAAGAAATGCATTTTGATGGTAATAACTGGCAGTAGTCGTACTCCATGAGTGTACGATATTAAATTTATTCACATTTCTGTTACGATCAAAATAACTAAACAATAATAACTGGTTTCTGGAAGATTCGAGTAATTCAATACAGAAATCACAACGCCCGAATTCAAGGGCAGGTTGTATGTAAGTCTTTTTAAGATTTTTGAAAATGCTATATACGACCTCATCGTATGCTCATATTTACACACCATACTGCAATCTCGCCTTAATATTCTATATCAATTTAAATCCCAATCCGTTTTCTTTAACGACCCGTTGTAATTGGACATCATTAAAATGCGGATAGTCAAATACGGTCGTTGATTGGTTTTAGACAAAAATCGGGATCAAGATAGCAGCCGAAAAAGATTATTAATTTCTAGCTTAGTTTAATTTTTGATCAAAGTATCTTGACATATTTAAACTTATAAATAACTATTTAAAACACCAATGATATTATACAAGTTTATTTAGCGCTGTAATTAACTGTAGTCAAAGATTTTTAGTGACCTTTTCCGAAATAAAAAGATGTAATAAAAAATTCAATAAATCGTTAATCATGTATGAAAAGTAAAACTTGAATAAATATTGAATCTAAATAATCTTTTCTTGACATTTACTAGATATCTCAACTGTGTTCACATTTTTTTCCAAATAAAACTAGCTATCTGAATATTATTATTATCTAGTTTATGCGCCAATTAATTACTCAAAGCAACATTTCAATGTCATCCAATTACACACGTTCAAAAGAAACCGCCGATCATCTTCGAATAAAAATTCTTCACTTTTTTAAAAGTGACAGTCACTTTCACTGCTTTCGCATAATTCGGATAGAAGTGTTCATTAATTTTCGCATACAAACGTCAGAATGTTTGTTTTTTCGTACACGTTAGTGATTTAGTGGGTTGTAAAAATGAATATAAGTGACTTTTGTATACGGTATTAAACAGATTCACGCAATGTATCTTGAGACGTTAAGTCGCTTGGTAAGAGTATAAAAGAAATACTGCGAAGTTTATTTGAATAGTCTCAAAACTTTCTTGTTTTTTTTTTAAACTTTATTAATTGATCACATTAATTAGTCCTTTTCAATAGGAAAGACAATCTAAAAATACATAATGTCAAAATAATTCAGATAGCTTTTAAAATAACATCATAAGTTTGTTTAAATTTGACATAAAACTTATTTTATCTGCAAGAAACATGCAAGGTACCTGCATCAACTTTCTTTCTTTATAATTTAACTAATGATTTATTGTTGTAGGTTAGCATAACATTAATATAATCTAGTATTTGATTACTAAATGTAGCTCAAAATTTAACGAAAATCTAAAAAAGAATATATAAATTAAATTAATATTCACGACTAAATTAAAAAGACGAGATAGAATCGATTTAATTCAGGTCGTATATGCATATTGATCCACAAAAACTTTTTATGTATGGATTATTCTTGGCTGCAATCTAGGCCATGCGCAAAGATGAGTCCTAAGATGGGGCGAGCTCATCCAGAAGCAACTGGTACTCCTGCGCAAGCCAGGCCTCAGTAAAAGCAGTTTTTCGTCATCCGTCACACGTAGCCCGTGGTACCACTACCCGGAATACTCACGCTGTATACAGGGTGAACTTTTCAACTGGGCGCGGATGGCTATATCGGAAACTATTGGGCATATCAAAAAACGTTGAAAAGAGTCTCGAGGCCGACTTTGACGAAAACTATAACTGCATCATTCGATTTAAAAAAAAAAAACAATAATCCTGGCCAGGAATAGAACCCGACGATTTTGCAAAAAAGAATCACACCCTGTATTCTTACACCATTTGATAGTGTTGCAAATAGAGATCAAATTCTGGGAAGTAATCATTTATCAACCCGGGCAGAGCGGGAGGGACTGTCAGACTCGTACTGACTAAAATCCACGGTGTTCTTCAATAGCCCTTTACGTTCCGGGGTCACGGTAATTCGTATATCCCGCGACCAAAATAGCTATAATTGCAATATTTTGTGCAAATAAGAACACCATGTAGGTACTTTTTTACCTATTTCATTTTGTTTTTTTTTTTATTTTTATTGTATTGTTCTAAACTTTCTGGGTACATCGCTTCACATTTATTTTTGAATTCGTTTTATCAAAATATTGTGAAAAAGAAACGTTTTTGAAATAGAGTTAGTACGGAGTTTCTTGCCCATTCTTCTCCATACGAAGCTAATCTTGCGAATGGGTATAGAATCAATCCCATCCCATTTCCTTTAATTTTAATAATCGACGTTCAAAAGTGCCTCTTTGGCAGCTTGTAATAAATGATTTGACTTTGAGCGAAGTGGACCTAAGAGGTAGATCCCACCCATCTGAAAATAATTCTGTCCACAATCCTCTTATCTTCACAAACTTTCGCATTATAATTGGTACCTAGTAATATAAAATATCTTAAAGAAAAACCACACCTCACTTATATTTTTTAACCCTCACTTTGCCAGCACAAAATATGTAGGCTAGTCTATAGTCCAGCGGTCCACGGTAGCCAATGGGTACCGTTTTAACAACTGCGCAGACGCCGCTGTACAGTCACGACCGCCAATACTTATGCACTTTTAAGAGTGATGGTTATATTTCTACTGCATTTATTGCAATATCCTGTTGTTACGAATATAATTATTATGTATGTTATAACTGTTGATATTTTGTAATACCTCTTGTTGAAAAGTGACATGATTATACAATCTCAGTTTTTCTTATTTTCCATGAGCCATTGTACTCATTATTATGAATAAGTACGGGGACAACCATGAAAAATTAAAAAACCTTTAAGCCTTTGTCAAACAGACAGGCGTGGCGAATACGAAGCAAGTTTTTATTTGTAATGTATGGAATTGTTTGAATCCAGTCACATAGAAAAGCGAAAGCGATCCGATAGCGTGACCGAATCTATGTGAAGACGTGGCGAAGGCGTGTTATCTCTGTTTGACGTCGTTCATAAAAAGTCATCTACTACAACTGTCACGCCTCGGTTCGCTGCACCCAGTTTGACGTCGCGTATCGCTTCGGACTCGGTCCGGTTCGCTATCGCCTGTCAGTTTGACAGTCTTTAAAAATTTCAGTTTCCCTGTACCTTATACCAAACCCATTCCTAATACTAAATTGAAATGTCTAGTCAATTTGTTTCATAGGTTATAACTAAATTAACTACGGTCCTAAATCTGGACAAGTTAAACTAAGGAACATGGATCAATTATAACTACAGCTGATGCAATTAATTAATATGAATAAACCAAAATTATTGTTGACCTTTACCGAAAGTTATCCCATTAAAAGGTCTGAATCATCGTCTAAGAAATACCTATAGCATTTTCTGTTTCACTCCACAGGCCGTTCTTCCGGGTTAAGCCGCGCTTGCCGAGGTTGGTCTGTGGATGAGTGACCATCATCCATAGCGATTGTCCTCCGTGCCTCGGTAAGCACGTAAAGCCGTTGGTCCCGGCTGTCATTTGTATATCTTTGACAGTCGTTACTGTTAGTCAGAAGCTCTAAAGTCTGACAACCAGTATTACCATGGGGTATCGTATTACCCAGTTACTGGGTTGTGGAGCTCCGACAGACAGTCGCTCCAGGTGAAATACTGATATCCAGCTGCATCTGGTTTGACTGGAAGCCGACCCTAATATAGTTGGGAAAAGGCTAGGCAGATGATGACTCTACATTTGTGCTCGCGACTGTACCATCAAGAGGTAAATAAACCCACAGTAGCTTCGTATGTCGACGGCAATTAGGTATGGGGCCTGCATTGTGGGCGTTTTTTTTTTTGTAGAAATAGTAGAAAAAAGTCCCAACTTCATAAGGTAGGTAAATTGTTTTGATATGGTTCACGGGTTTTTTACTACTTTTAACGGGTTAAGTTTTTTTTTGTGTGAGGAAGTGCTGTGTAATGATTGAAGTTAAAGAAGGTTCTATTATAGTTCAAATGAAGGAAGTTAAATAAAGGTATTTGACCTAAAATGAACCCGTGATGACGTCATGAACTATTTGTTCGTAGGTTTTTCACGATACAAGACTAATATAGCTTTTGGAATGTACAGTCTACAGAAGCGATGATTATGTTGTATGCGTACATCAAGTTTTAAATAGTTTTACTGAACGCTATTTGCTGTGTGTATGGATGCTCTTTAGCTGTATGTTACATACAAGCAAAGAGTTTGGTACACATTAAAACTCACAAAACAACAACAACAGGATAATAAATTAGAACCACGCTTCGCTCATGATTCAATCCTAAAATCTTTCGCTTGCTCAGGTTTCAATTAAAAAACTCGCACCAAATTGCAGAACCAATACATAATGTTGACTGTTTATTACTAACTCTAGTAGAGTACTTCATAACTGGATTTATTAATGAAAGTAAAAACAAAAAAAAAAACAACCGATATTCTTCTTCTTCTTATCGTATGGTTGATGAACAACCTGGTGTCAGAGTTTAAACCGCCCGTAGGCCTCTGACATGGCTTCACACACCGTTGAAAAATCTCTCAGGTGTGCTGGTTTCCTCACGATGTTTTCCTTCACCGTTTTTAGCAAGTGATAATTAATTTATAATACGCACATGAATTCTAAAAGACATTGGTGCGTGCCGGAGTTCGAACCTGCAACCTTTTACTTGGCAGTCTAACGGTCGTACCACTCGGCTATCACTGCCGATATTAATAATACCGATATTAATAAAGACGGCACGGTTAGTGCAGTGGCTGAGCGATTGGACTGCTGCGCTGGGCGCGAGTTCGACTCCCGCACGGAGCAAATACATGCATGATCTACAAGTAAATTTATATGTTTGTAAACGCACCCACGACACAGAAGAAATTCCTGGTGTGGGGAAAACGTTTTTTTTTAAAGAAACAAAAAAAAAAGAATAAAGAATTGACCTAGATTCTTCAGAAATAAATCAAGTCAATAATCAATACACGATTTCCTATGAAAAGGGCATAATACATAATTTATCACAAACACTTATTACATAACCAGTTTCACTACTACGATGAACATATTTTTTTCTAGCACATCAATCTACTGAACACATCGTTTCCCGGTTTCCCCTCATACATATTAAAAAAAAAGCTAATTTGTCGATGATTACATAAGCGCCTTTTTTATTTTTTACGTGGTTAAATTATCACATGAGTACTCCCACCCAGGGCAGAGCGGGAGGGATTGTCAGACTCGTACTGACTAAAATCCACGGTGTTCTTCAATAGCCCTTTACGTACCGAGGTCACGGTAATTCGTACATTCCCGCGACCTTTATTATTATTACTTATACCTTAGATAAGGTGCTACGGGAATGATAAAGGTATATTACATAATTGTCTCGTGCGCAAGTAAGATCACATAATCCATATATTTCCTTAAGCCAGTAAAAGGCGATGTCACCAATTAGCCATATAGCCATTCGACGGACACGCTTACTTGACTTAAATAGGGGACAAAAATGTTCTAAGTGACTTAACGGGTTTTTTTCCAAGTGACTTAGTACTTCCTTTAAGAGGTAAATTGTAGTTTAAATGGATGAACTGATAGAGAAACTCTGGTCTGGAGCTGTCTGCTGGTTGGTTGTGTTTTTCTTTTTCTTTACGTGGTAAAATCATCGAATGAGTCCTCTCACCCAGGGCAGACCGGGAACTATCAGCTCGTACTGACTAAAATCCACGGTGTCCTTCAATAGCCCTTTAAGTACCGGGGTCACGGTAAATCACAAGTCCCGCGACCCCGACAAAATAAACAGTTCCTAGACATTTTGTGAAAAATTACGTAAAAAGGAACAAAATACTCTCGCTTATAACTCACTACGCTTTCTGATAAAAACTTGACTGCATAATAAGCTGGCCGACTCACAGGCATACGAGAACAGACTCAAAGGAAACTAGTTATGTACCAGACGAGTAACATCACTAACAGCTTGTCAATGACCAAGTGTTATTAGTATACGTGATTATCATACCAATAGACACTCGATTGATAACGAGTTTGTACGACATGAGAGCTCTATTTAAATTGGTTTGCTTGATATGCTGTTTAGTAAATATGGCTGTAACAAAAGGGAAGGTAGAACGACGTTACGATCCATCCAAGTTCATTGGTTAAGATCCATTCAATAATAATACAATGATATTCGACGTTAACGTTATTGTATTTTTTTTGTTTTATAAATAAACTAGCCTTTGCCAGCGGCTTCGCCCGCTCCTAACCCTCCCCCCTCTTATAGCCTATGTCACTCAGGACCAATACAGCTTTCTACTGATGAAAGAATTTTCAAAATCGGTTGAGCAGTTCCTGAGATTATCCCCTACATACAAACAAACAAATTTACCTCTTTATAATATAAGTATAGATAATACTATCGTTAAGATAAAAGAGAAAAATTATAGAAAATGGATTTTATGTTTTTAAGGAATTTATGGATTTTAAGACGAATAGGAAATTTGATTTAAATGAAAATTCTGTTTAAACTGTAGTATATATATTATTTTTATGCTATTAATATCTATAACTTGATAAATGTACTGAAACAATTTTATAATGTAATAGTTTAGTAAAAAGATATTTGATTTATTTGTATGTAAATTGACTAATTAAAACAATCAATTTGTTATTGTTACATTTGCATGCCCAATGGAGTTTGCGGAATATGAAGAGCTATTTTTTATGTTTTATAAAATCTGTGAAATAACATATTTTAGGCAAATAAATTATTATATTCTATTAATCTTCTATGATCTAGAGAAAGGATACCTAGAATTATCTAGGATATTTTGGCTTTTGATTAACACTAACAGGCGTTGACGGGAAAGTTATGATTTTATTGACCATTTTATTTTTTAAGTGGTTAAATCATCAAATGAGTCCTCCCACCTAGGGCAGAGCGGAAGGGACTGTCAGACTCGTACTGACTAAAATCCACGGTGTCCTTCAATAGTCCTTTACGTATCGGAGTCACGGTAATTCGTGAGTCCCGCGACCCCGGCAGGCTTTGGCCCTCTAAAAGGAGGCCCCGTCATTATGCTTACACTATTTGAGGCGCGCGTGGAACACAACGCGCCGTCGACCCGGGCATGGTCCCTGGTCGGACAGCGAGTTGCCCATTACTCGCTGCCCGCATGTCCGCGCCTTTTATTTATGGACTTCTACCTTTTGTGGGGGGCTTCTCCCACCTACCACCTCCCCTGTTTTTTTTTTAACAAAATACGTCAAGTGGGAGCTAGTGACATCATAACGCCTGTAAAATTATACCGACTGAGTGACGTTTAGTGATTTTAAGAAGCGTTATAACTTCGTCAAGTTTGGTTTACGTGGGAAAAGAAAGATAGATAATACCAAAAAGTAATTTTTGAAAATATATTTTTTGGACTAATTATTTTTGTTTTTGAGTAAATAGCCTATAAAATACTCTTCCCACTCCTGGGACACAGGCCTCCTCTCTACGGGAGGGAGCAACTTACCGGTACAACAGCCATCTCAGCTGATCTCACTACCTTCATCATCAGCGTCAACAATGATGAGAATCAAACGTCAATTTCTATGATTTTGCAACAATTTCTTCGCCATAATTTCCGCGAACTATTTTTCTTTGACGCATGCGCGCTCGGTATGTGTGAGAGTACATTAATTATCTTTAATGAAGATCAGTATCGCGGTGCAAAAATTTCTTCTAATATTGACATGAATTTTTGTAGATAGCTCGGTTTTAATGAACTGTATCTTGAGAGCACTTGCTTTACTAATTAGGCGAAAATATTAAGATACGTTTTATTTCAAATTATTACAAGAAGACAGTTATTTTTGTTTTATCTATAGATGCTTGACATTGTGAAGTGAATAATGGCAAAATACGAATACGAGCACGATGTCTCGCTGCAACATGCTGACCACCACCACGAAGAACCGACGTAGACGAAGGTGCTTGAAGGGTGGGTGGGATCCATCTCTTAGAGGTTCACCCCGGGCAACGGTACCACACGGCTACCTGTACCCCGGGGTAACGACTGAACGATCCTTTGAATCATCAAGGCCACCTAGCTCACATTCATCATCTTATTGGAATCCAACGCTAATAATTTTTACTATGTTCTATCGTCACGCAAAAGTTCCAGATCCTTCTGGGTCAGCTCATTCCATCTCAGCCTCATCTTTGCTTCTAAGCTAGATTGAGGCTAAGAGCAAACACATACTGATACTGATACTGCTAGCCTACATCATCCCACTGCTGGGCAAAGGCTCCCCATGACTTCCAGTTTTCACGATCCAGGGCCAAAGTGGGCTACTGGTCAATGGTTTTGTCAAGCTCGTCCCAAGCTCGAGCAACACACAAATTAAATAAATAAAAAATATGACCCAAAAAACTGTACTGAAATGATTTCCGATAATCTCACCAATTTACCGCTCTACATTTCATCTAATTATAATTAAGTAAAATATAGAGCGGATAATTTAAGAGAATTGAGTTCTAAGCACTGTATTACTAGAACTAGTAGACTTAATTATATCCCAGTCTAGACTACTCATGAAGTGTGACCATTAATGACCAAGGCTTTTTATTCACTGGGAAAGAAAGTTGGAAAACATTGTTTTAAAACATTTTTTTTGTTGCTGAAAACATGTTGCTAGCATGTGGAAAAATTCTTACTTCCGCATTCATATAATAAATGTGAAAGTTTGGATGGATGGATGAATGTTTGTTATTCATATATGTCAGAACAAAAAATGTTATATTTGTCTGGAGTAACAGTTAGGAAAACTAGTTGGTAACTTGTTCTAGCAATTTTATGATCCTATTGGATATTTTTTTTACAGCGATGTCGCTGGCAATATCTATCTACTAAAAATATTAAGGTTGTTTTGTTGTTATTTGAGCGAAAGTTATGTAAAATTGTTTTAGCAACATGCATTTCGGGCACGCCGCAATCGCGGCGGTAAGACCCCTCTTTGAGGAGTAGCTGGATAGGCGTCACGGCGTCCTGACCTACCGCATGACGCAGGTCCTCACCGGACACGGAAGTTTCGGGAGGTTCCTGTTGTTACACAAAATATTTTCTCCCTCTCGGTTGGGGAAACAACTATAAGGAAACAACAAATTATATAAAAACTGGTTTATTATTATACATAATAAATTTGATGTGACATTTATTGTTTAGTAGTTATGACAAGTAGGTCGAGAAAATTAAATTAAGATCTTAGTTTTAACTAAAGGTGGCTAGCCAGTTTATACTTTAACGGAAAGAGCTATGGGCGTGGGGAGTTGGAGATAAACCTGCCGAGTACTGTTCCGAGAAAAAGTTAAAAGTTAAATTATATCCAAACTAGAACGTTCCATTTAAATTCAAATTAAAATTAACAAATGGGCGCCAGGGACTGGGAGAGTCCCGGATCCTGAAGCTGAAGATGTTCACCCTACATCCGGGTGAATGAAGAACTAGCCCAAGATCCTCAATTTGAAAATCGGTGGAACACCGACATCCAGACCCGGTATAATATAGACCGGTTTACAGGCTCCGGTTTACAACGGGAGCCGGATTAAAATATAAAAAAAATAAGGAGTAAAAAAAAAAGGAGTTAAAAAAAAAACCGTCTCGCACGGCGCGACCGCCTGCGGGCTTCGCAACCGTGCCGCTCGCTGTGCCGCTGGCTCCGCAGGTGGCTTCAGGCGAGCCCGAGCAACGGGTCCCGCGTCCAGGCCCCAACGGCCTGCTGGATCCTGGCGGCGGGACGAGCTTCTCAAGCTGCCTTCCTGTAATTTGCCATACGGAGACCCAATAATATACGTGGAACCAAATTGCTTTCCTTAACGGGACCGAGCGGGGAAATCAAGTAGCCTGAGCATGTAATGGACATCAGGTTCTCCATTCAAATACCGCTCCAGCGTGGCATCCGCCACGTCACCACGGGGTCCACGAATAACCTATAAATTAACACTGTGGTAGACACCGAGAAAACACCTACGGCCTATCTTCAGTAAATAGCGATGTTTAATACTCACAGTTCACTCTGAAGGAAGACACATCAACGGCGGCTGAAGCGGAACGCTCCGATCCTGGTCGCTGGTCAGAACAGGAATCCCGAACAACAAATCCGTTAATTGCGCATTCCTGGCGCAATTAAGAATCCTGCAATAAGTTTTCACGAGTTACGACTATATTCTCTCAACAACCGGGGAAGAGCTCACCGAACAACCTCAGACACCGTTACAATAAAAGAACTCACCTTCGCCAAAAAGTAAATAAGTTTGATGGTGACTGGAAGCCGGCTCGGGCAGAATGTGACGACTAACCATCACTGGCGCGTCGGCCGGAAATCAAGGCAGAATTCGGGTGCCCAAGAAATTCACTTTACCCAAGTCCAGGGAGAATCTCTCTTGGTTACCAATTACAAACACTCCAAGGAAAACACTCAATTCCTCAAAAATACACCAAACTCACAAAAAACTGTCCAACGTCACGTGTTTAAGCCTAAAGCCATTTCACTAAATTAAATCCATACGATTTCGTGGTCCAATTTATAATTCCTCGTAATTAACAATAACAATTACCCCTGAATATTAATTAGGCAAAATTGACATTTTTCTGTGACAACATTCTGTCACAGACAATTCACGCAAAAACTTCACAGATAATAAATGTTTCGCTGCTTTAGAATGTTCGAGAAAAAAGTCCATATTGAAAAAACTAAATCACTTCCGTTCACGGGTATTTCATTTTATTAATATTTTTTTTATTTCCGTGATCTTATAATTATTTAGGTTTGCTAAATCAGGTATTTTATATTTTCTATGATTTGCAAACTATTAGTTAAAAATATCGATTATTTTATAATCGTTAATCGGCGAATCGCCAGATGGCGCCTTGAACTGTCATAATTGACGTCTGATGTAATGTCAAGTGAAAAGTAAACAAGTAAACTTTTGTTTTGATTTAATTAATATTGTAAAACTGTTTAAAAAGTTAATTAGAAAAGTGAATCGTTGTGAAAAAGTGATAACCTAAGAAACTCCGTAATGGACTCGCTATATGTTGTCAGGTAAACAGCCAGGTACAAAAAAACAACGTAACAGTACCTCCCCAACCACCAGAGATTTGACCCACTAGGGCAAATCTCGACGCTGGCCCCCCAGCGTTGAAGCAGACTCCAAAGGACCTAACACGCCTACAAAAATCCACAACGTCCAAGCCTGAAACGAGGAATGGAGAACGAACCGAAGAGAAAAAGATGTTATGGAAGCTGGTGTACGATTGTTTACAAAAATTTCTCCTGGAGCGAGTCTAATCCATTTACGAACATGTAAAAGACAAGCTCCAAAGGGATTAAACAAAATTTTGAAAATAACTCCCGACGAACTATCCCAGTCTGACTTACTACATCTATGTAAGACAGACCTACCTATTCTATCGTACACCACCATTCACATCTTAAACCAATAGACTACCAACAGTAATGCTGGCTGGTACCCAAATAAAACTGGAAAAAATTAAATTCTACAAACGAATGAAAATTGGCTAACCGTCTTCCCAAAATGGAAAGTAACGGTTTTCGCCCCTAATTAAAAAAAATACCATCTTAAACGTATTCCATCAATGCAGCCTACACGCCCGCCATTATGGCCTCCAATCTCAGGACTATCATTTTGCTGCCTTACCAGCAATCCGGAGTTTTAGACTCCCAACAGGGTTGTTAAACATGCAACAACCACTCCCAAATATGGTTAACAAACGTGGACACAGTAGAAACCTGTGTACCACTACAAACCGTAAAAACAGTGGAAAATACTTAAATCCAACTGTAATATAGCGCCGTGGAAATAAAATCCCACAAAGCTAAAATAAAAACCAGCAACCTCAAGGCATATACAGCCCTCAATGGTTACTGCGACCAACTACGACATGCAAAAAGTAAAATATTTATTTTAAATAGGAATTAAATTTAAAAAAAAAGAATTAATCATGGCCACATGGTGGTTTCATATCCTTAATATGCCATGTGCCCAGATTTTTGCCGGAACTACAGCCTTCCAATTCATACACTAAGGGTGAAAGTTTTTTCCTAATAATACATTTTTCGTACTTAGGTGCTAATTTGGCCATAAAGAATTTGGAAGCGTCACTCTGGGGATAAGTTTTCTTCCACACAGTGTCGCCTACCTCAAACTCCGCCTGCCTCCTACTTTTATTATAATAACGAGCACTACGAGTATGTGATTTTATGAGCGCTTCCTTTACTTTATTGCAGATACCACGTAACGTTCCTAGCTGGTCTGCATATGAACTGCGCGGAGAGCAAGCTAGAGTGAGCTGTCCAACGGTATCATTGCCGAAGACATCACCACTACTAACTGCTTCTCTGCCATGTACTAGAAAGAACGGGGTGAAACGAGTAACTTCATTCGTGGAGGTGTTCATAGCAAATTGGATCTTGGAAATGTTTACGTCCCAAGATCGATGATCATCCTCCACGAGTATTGATACCGCGGTCATTATGGTACGGTTATAGCGTTCAACGGTGTTCACGCTTGGGCAATAACGAGGTGTGAAGTGAACTTGAGGTATTTTGTACCTCTGTAGTAGTGATCGAATCTCGTTGCCCGTGAATTGCGTCCCGTTGTCTGCTATCACCGTACGGGGTATACCGTGTACCAGGAAAACGCCGTCTTCTAGTTTCTGTGCTATAGCCTTACCAACAGCTCTACGTAAAGGAAACAGCAGACAATACTTCGTGAAACAGCACACGACAACAAACAGATACGTGAATCCCGCTCTTGACCGTGGTAACGGACCTACTAAGTCGATGCTTATAGTTTCGAAAGGTTTGGAACAGTCTTTCGCATCGCCTAAGAGACCGGAAGGAGGCTGTTGTGAGTGTTTGTATGCTGCGCATTTATCACATTTACCGACGTAGCTAACCACATCTTTGTACATGTTTGGCCAGTAGTATCGGAGAGCGAGTCTTTTATAAGTTTTAAACACTCCAAAGTGTGGTGCTAATTCGCCACTGTGGTGACTCCTAAGCAGTTCTTCACGATTGCTCTCCGGTACTACCTGCTTCCAATCATTGTCGCTAGCTACACCGAATTTATTTTTAGAATAGCGGTAAAGTTTATCCCCTTTAATAATATAGTTAGGGCACGACCTAGGTGTACTGACGCATTTATCCCACACCCCCTTAAACCAAGTGTCAGTGTCGGACGCTTTAATTTCCAGCACCGGAACGCCACGCGATAAGGCATCTGGAACCACATTGTCCTTACCTTTGCGGTGCTCAATGGTAAAATTGTAAGGTGATAACCGACAACCCCAACGGGCCAACCGCCCAGATGGATTGGTTAAATTAAAGAACCATTTTAAACTTGAGTGGTCGGTTACCACTTTAAATTCAGGACCGCCTTCAACGTAAGGACGAAAGTGTTCTACGGCGAAGACCACCGCTAGTGCCTCACGCTCCGTCGCTGAATAATTGCGTTCCGCCGGATTAAGCGAACGACTGCAGTAGGCGATTGGGTGCTCCTCCCCATTAACAACCTGAGTCAGAGTGCCCGCTATCCCAAAACTGGATGCGTCACAATGAATCTCAAAAGGTTGAGAGAAATCTGGGCAAGCTAATACTGGAGCTGACACCAATGCCTCTTTCAAGGTTGAGAACGCGGATTCGGTCTCAGCCGTCCACTTGAAAGGCGGCGCCTTTTTGCTAGTACTGGTTAGCGCATTCAAAGGGGCCGCTATGGAGCTAAAGTTTTTAATAAAACGTCTATAATATGAGGCCGTTCCAAGAAACATTTTCACTTGCTTACGTGTTGTAGGAGTTGGAAAATCGACAATTGACTGAATTTTCGACGGATCAGTGTGTAAGCCTCGCTCGTCTACTATGTAGCCTAGATATTTAAGTTCGCGTCGAAAGAAACAGCACTTAGGTAAATTAATTGTCAAATTAGCCTGCGTTAACTTATCTAAAACCCGTTTTAGAAGCAAAGTGTGCTCCTCGAAGGTTGATGAGCAAATAATTAAGTCATCCAAATATACGAAGACCTTATTTTCGAACTCCGGACCGAAAAGTCTGTCCATTAATCGCTGTTGGGTGGCTGGGGCTCCAGTCAACCCAAAGCACATAACTTTAAACTGGAACAAACCTCGACCGGGGACTGTGAACGCGGTTTTTTCTTTGGACGAAACAGAGTCCAGTTCTATTTGCCAAAAGGCCGATTTTAGGTCAATGGACGAAAGATAACGCGCGTCACGCAACTGGTCTAAGATGCGAGAGATGTAGGGTAGTGGATACGCGTCATGCTTACTGACCGCATTCAGTTTTCGGCTGTCCAAGCAAAATCTCCATTCTCCGTTTTGTTTTGGAGCCAACAGAACCGGATTATTCCACGCGCTGTTGCTAGGTTCCACCACTCCCATCTCCAACATCTCATCCAGCTGACGGTTGAGTTCCTTGAGGCGTTCAGGCGACAAAGGGTAATAACGCTGTTTAATAGGAGGAACATCTCCCGTGTCTATTTTATGGCGCAGCAGATGGGTACGACCTAATCCTTTTACCTCAAAGGAGACCTTTTCAAAATCTTTAATTATTAACTCCGCTTCAATCTTTTGATCCGGTGTTAACTCATCAAACGGCTGTAGATGCCTAACCTCCGAGACGCAAGTATGACCTCTTTTACGTTTAAAATATTGAAATGGTAAAGTATTAAAAATTTTTGGTGCCAAATTAAAGGCCTTCCAAAAATCAACACCTAAAATTAACGGTGTGGTAATATCTGGAATAATATAAAATTTAATCACCTTAGTTACTCCCATGAGAGATACTGGTAAAAATAAATAACCCTCCACGGATGCTCGCGAATCATTGGCAGTTACTATGCTGCCCAACTGTTTATCGGCGTGCACAGTTGCACCAGCCCTTATAAAGTGCTGACCAACATCGGAACCCAATACCGAAATGCAAGAACCCGAGTCGAGTAATCCGTAATACTGCTCATCGTATATAGATATAGTTAAATGTGGACGACTATCGTCCGAAGTCTTATAATGTACTGTATTCACCCTTAATGTACTAAAAAATAATTTTAAAAATTTTAAATGGTTGTCCCAATCGGACTTATCAAAATTTTGACTGTAGTTCCGGACATTTAGTTTTTTGAAATGCAGGTTGGACAGGACTGAACCTCCTTCTGCTTTTTATTGCACGTAGGGCACGATGGTGCACGTACGCCCTTCTTGCCGCAACGGTAACAAACGATTTCCTTTGAAGTACAATTCGATAACGAGTGCCCCTTAACCCTACAACGAACACAAAACAACGAACCCGAATCTGTTTGCACGGCTTCAACCCTTGAACCCTTCGGGGATTGGTAAGCTAAGTCAGCTGCGACGAAGGAAGACGTTGGTTTGGGCGGCTCATGGAACTGAGCCTTGCTGTGAAAGCCCGACTCCAGTTGCCTGCACTTCTCCTTCAACTCGCGGAGCGTATTGATGGTGAATAAACACAACCCCGAAGTGTATTCTGGTCTCATGTTGTACTTAATCCGTGCCAACCGATCGTGCTCTGGAACCCTAAAAGAAAGCCTATTGAACATGTTCTCCATAACCGCTATAAAAATACAAGACTGCTCCGTCGACCCCTGTGTTCTGTTTGAGATTTCCGACATGAGACGCATGTCGTAATCAGGTGGAGCGAAATCTGCAAGTAACTGCTTTTTCAGTTCCGGCCAATCACTAACCACCGCTTTAATGCCACGGTACCATAATAAAGCTCCGTCAGAGAAAATGTCCAGAGCTGACTGATGCAAGGAAGACTCGTCGATACCTCTGGCCTCGCAGAGCTCCTCGAGACGCTCAATGAACGCTTTCACGCAACCTGTCCCATTAAATTTTACACCTAGGCTTTTGACTGTGTCTTTTTTGCAGGAAATGATGACGTCTTTCGTCTGCAAATTAGACAGCACCTCCGGTGCCTCCTCGGCGGAAGTAAAGGATTGGTGGAAGCTCGTGTTGACCGAATCAATTCTTGCTAAGAAACTGCTAAGTTGCTTATCAACGGCTGCGTAATCGGCTTCAAGCTCGGTTGGATAAGATATCCTACCCAAACGATGAAATAGATGGAAAGCCAAAGCCCTGGCGCGGTTAAATTTTTTAAAACTGCTGGGATACTTATCCAGAACTTCATTAATTTCTGGCAATTTGGACTTAATTATCTTTAATTCTGACTCTGGATCTCTATCTGTTTCCACGATTTCATCGGAACTAACCAATTTACTAAGTTCTCTAATTTGCACACGTAGTTCCTCTACGGTTGTGGCAGGTTTAGCGTCCCGGATCAGTACTTCATACATGAGCTCATCTTTCCGAAGCAAATTAAATTTAATAGGGCGTTCCATATTTGAAATTTTAAAAAAACTGAATCTAAGATAAACTGGCCGTCACAATTTACAAATTCCAACAAAGTGTAAACATTAACTATAATAAAATAAACAGTTACATTAATAGCAATCTTATAGATAACACGATATTAGGGTTCTTATTTTTTTTTTTTTTTAAAAGACAAAAGTCTTGGTACAATATATTGGGGCACGTGTAAAAAAATAGAATTGTATAACGCAGCAAGAAGTAAAAAAAATAAAAAGTAAATAATTGTAAAATGTAAAAGGTAAAATTGTATAAGACAGCACAAACATAAACAGGCAAAGGATTCTGCAAGACGGTTTTTCCTTAAAATTAAAATAAATGGAAGGTTCCAGAAACAGTACTCCGGTTTGTAAGGTACAGCAAAAGACGTAAACTCTTTCTCCAACTAATACACACGTTGGTCGCCACTGTTACACAAAATATTTTCTCCCTCTCGGTTGGGGAAACAACTATAAGGAAACAACAAATTATATAAAAACTGGTTTATTATTATACATAATAAATTTGATGTGACATTTATTGTTTAGTAGTTATGACAAGTAGGTCGAGAAAATTAAATTAAGATCTTAGTTTTAACTAAAGGTGGCTAGCCAGTTTATACTTTAACGGAAAGAGCTATGGGCGTGGGGAGTTGGAGATAAACCTGCCGAGTACTGTTCCGAGAAAAAGTTAAAAGTTAAATTATATCCAAACTAGAACGTTCCATTTAAATTCAAATTAAAATTAACAAATGGGCGCCAGGGACTGGGAGAGTCCCGGATCCTGAAGCTGAAGATGTTCACCCTACATCCGGGTGAATGAAGAACTAGCCCAAGATCCTCAATTTGAAAATCGGTGGAACACCGACATCCAGACCCGGTATAATATAGACCGGTTTACAGGCTCCGGTTTACAACGGGAGCCGGATTAAAATATAAAAAAAATAAGGAGTAAAAAAAAAAGGAGTTAAAAAAAAAACCGTCTCGCACGGCGCGACCGCCTGCGGGCTTCGCAACCGTGCCGCTCGCTGTGCCGCTGGCTCCGCAGGTGGCTTCAGGCGAGCCCGAGCAACGGGTCCCGCGTCCAGGCCCCAACGGCCTGCTGGATCCTGGCGGCGGGACGAGCTTCTCAAGCTGCCTTCCTGTAATTTGCCATACGGAGACCCAATAATATACGTGGAACCAAATTGCTTTCCTTAACGGGACCGAGCGGGGAAATCAAGTAGCCTGAGCATGTAATGGACATCAGGTTCTCCATTCAAATACCGCTCCAGCGTGGCATCCGCCACGTCACCACGGGGTCCACGAATAACCTATAAATTAACACTGTGGTAGACACCGAGAAAACACCTACGGCCTATCTTCAGTAAATAGCGATGTTTAATACTCACAGTTCACTCTGAAGGAAGACACATCAACGGCGGCTGAAGCGGAACGCTCCGATCCTGGTCGCTGGTCAGAACAGGAATCCCGAACAACAAATCCGTTAATTGCGCATTCCTGGCGCAATTAAGAATCCTGCAATAAGTTTTCACGAGTTACGACTATATTCTCTCAACAACCGGGGAAGAGCTCACCGAACAACCTCAGACACCGTTACAATAAAAGAACTCACCTTCGCCAAAAAGTAAATAAGTTTGATGGTGACTGGAAGCCGGCTCGGGCAGAATGTGACGACTAACCATCACTGGCGCGTCGGCCGGAAATCAAGGCAGAATTCGGGTGCCCAAGAAATTCACTTTACCCAAGTCCAGGGAGAATCTCTCTTGGTTACCAATTACAAACACTCCAAGGAAAACACTCAATTCCTCAAAAATACACCAAACTCACAAAAAACTGTCCAACGTCACGTGTTTAAGCCTAAAGCCATTTCACTAAATTAAATCCATACGATTTCGTGGTCCAATTTATAATTCCTCGTAATTAACAATAACAATTACCCCTGAATATTAATTAGGCAAAATTGACATTTTTCTGTGACAACATTCTGTCACAGACAATTCACGCAAAAACTTCACAGATAATAAATGTTTCGCTGCTTTAGAATGTTCGAGAAAAAAGTCCATATTGAAAAAACTAAATCACTTCCGTTCACGGGTATTTCATTTTATTAATATTTTTTTTATTTCCGTGATCTTATAATTATTTAGGTTTGCTAAATCAGGTATTTTATATTTTCTATGATTTGCAAACTATTAGTTAAAAATATCGATTATTTTATAATCGTTAATCGGCGAATCGCCAGATGGCGCCTTGAACTGTCATAATTGACGTCTGATGTAATGTCAAGTGAAAAGTAAACAAGTAAACTTTTGTTTTGATTTAATTAATATTGTAAAACTGTTTAAAAAGTTAATTAGAAAAGTGAATCGTTGTGAAAAAGTGATAACCTAAGAAACTCCGTAATGGACTCGCTATATGTTGTCAGGTAAACAGCCAGGTACAAAAAAACAACGTAACACTGTGTCTGATAGGGAGGGAAGAAACGCCTGGGTGTCACCACTGCGAGGATCGTCCGGAGGACACGGTGGAGCATACGGTGCAGGACTGCCCCGCTTGGGCAGAGCACCGCCGTGTCCTCACGACGGCGATAGGCGGAGACCTCTCGCGCCCGGCATTGGTCGAGGCCATGCTGCGGGGCGAGACGGAGTGGGAAGCGGTCGCCTCCTTCTGCGAAGCAGTCATGCTCGTGAAGGAGGAGGCGGGCCGCCTGAGGGAGAGGACAGCGTCCTCCCTCCACCCCAGCCGCAGTGGTAGACGCCCACGGCGTCGGACGTCGCCAGACGATCTCCGGCCACCGTAGGCGCGGGCATGCGGGCAGCGAGTAATGGGCGACTCGCTGTCCGACCATGGACCATGCCCGGGTCGACGGCGCGTTGTGTTCCACGCGCGCCTCAAAGAGTGTCAGCATAGTGACGGGGCCTGTTGAGGGCCAAAGCCTGCCGGGATCGCGGGACCAAGGGATTACCGTGACCCCGGTACGTAGAGGGCTATTGAAGGACACCGTGGATTTTAGTCAGTACAAGCCTGACAGTCCCTCCCGCCCTGCCCTGGGTGGGAGGACTCATTTGATGATTTTACCACGATAAAAAAAAAAAAAAGCAACATGCATTTCGTCTGAAAAAATATGTTCCTAGCAAAAAATACATATTATTCTATTCTATTCTGGCAATATCAAACGTAGTGTTACTGCTAACTTTTTTTCTGCCCTATCGAATCGGGAAACTGTAAAGATAACTGTATGTATATAAATAAATAAATTTAGGGGAGCTACATTGTAATAAACAACATTTTGTGTTGAGAAAACAATGTTGCGAAAAACAATGCTACCAAAAAACAATGTTGCGCAACATTTTCTCAACTTTATATTCAACGAATACGGTACTTAAAACATATTTATCTTGGCTCTTTGTGGAGCAAAATGTAGAGACGGTAAACTGTCCAATAGTAATTAATGAACGGATGCATATTACGGTAAAATCCTTATCGATAGAGTTTTCCTCGCTCCTTATGGGAATAAGGCGCGATGATTGACTTCAGAATGGCTGTAAAATTGATCTTTGATAAGTCTTGTATTTTACGATGTTAGTAATTTTATCCGATATATCTTCAAACCGTATTTGTATACGCTAATTAATTTGTGGTTTTCTTCATGGGAAATATTAAGTTTATTAAACGTCTCCTGTTAATAACGGAGTGGACCTAACGGCCTACCCATAAGAACTTTGATGAAGTGTGAGACCTGACATCATAAGTTCTAAATAAGCACACCAATCTCTTTATAACTCGTTTACGAACATACGCCACGGCTTACGATATGCTTTGAAAGTGATTACCAGATTTCTAAGTCTTGAAAAGGGATAATTGGGTTATTTTTTTCTCTATAAGTCTTCAGGTCGAAACATAACAGCCATTAAAAATGTGTTTTTTTGAAAATTATCTCCCTTTAAGCCTTTTTGTGGATCGATCGATTGCAGGTCTTCCTCAGATGTTAATAACGCGTACAAAATATTTATAAATCAGCCATTGTATTGTTCTACTGGAGAGTTCTCCAAAACCTTCTTCACCTGACCTTTCTTTTCACGGTGCAATTTTCTAAATTATTCACAATTCATTCAGCATCTCATTGAAAACTAACGGAGCACTAATGAAGCGTTAAATTTTAATGGCTGCACCTAAAACCTTGATCTAGACCGAGACTCACTATTCGAAAACCACTTTAATATCGACAACTTCATTTAACGACATGTCTTTTAGCGCTTGTAAATTATGTAGACGTGATCAAAAGTACTACTCGGCACAATGCATGAAAAGAAAGTCACAAGAAAGACTTACGTACTGATCTACCGATACCTAGATTTTATTCAATTAACATACTTAAATTTACCTGCGCGGGTATGCGAACGGCGTGTAATAGGTGACTCGACGTCCGATCATGGACCATGCCCGGTTCGATAACGCGTCGTGTTCCACGCGCGCCTCAAAGAGCTGTCAGCAATCAGATGGACCCCCTTAGAGGGCCATAGCCTGAAGATGATGACGACATTCTGCCGACGAAAATCCTTAAAATGCCCGCATCACTTGCCACAGATTTATAACATGTATAACATCTACTTTAAGCATGAAAAGATATCCGCAATTTGGCAAAATCTGTGATCCTTCTGAAAATTCTTACTCCGTGGTAATTGCGTCCGCGCAAGGTACTTTAAATTGATCACTCGCAAGTTACTGTTAACTAATACCAAGTTAAATCTATGGGAGGATAAACTGTACTTATAGGCTATTAGTCGCGTCTTTATATTAAAGGATATTTATATTTAATAATGGCGCTAATCTCGGTAAATGATAGTAATAAAATAAATGAAGTTATTTCTACACGCTTCCAAGAAAATGGTTTAAATTAATGTATTTTGCTTCCTATGATCATCAGTTACATTTAATAGAGATATATTATATGATTTGTTATTTAATTTCCTGAGTGTAAATCAGCAGATCCGATTAAATGATTGCATTAAGTCCTGAGTAAGTTTTCCAGATCAGGAAAAAGTGTTATTGAGTATTATCCATCGAGAATTTCCATATTGTGATGCCATGCACACTTTTCCAACACTTACACGCTATTAGAAAAACGATAATCATATGCAGGTAACATTAACAAGTTAGTAGTAGTTTAAAGAAATAAAAAACAATACAATCGTCACAGTATGGCCATCACACCTTCATCGGTAATGTTGTCACATAGTAATGAACGCATTAATTGAAAACCCCGGAACACTAGAATTTCATAATTCTAGGGTTCGGGGGTTTTCAATTAATGCGTAAAATACTCATGTATTTCAGTGCCATAAAAGGAAAACTATTCAAAGATTCGAACCAATTCAAATATGACATTTCTGCAACGAACACCCAAAGCGTTCTTCTAATTTGAATATAATAGAAAATGGCGGACAAATATGGCGTCTCACATGCCACCAATTTATATGCTAAGCCGGGCTCTATAAAGGGTTGCATCTGCCTGAATTTATGGTAATAATTGCATCTGGACGCCATAGTTGGTCGTATGCGCTCGTTCATAAGATAAATATGCCATTTCAAATAGTGTTTATGTGGAAAAAAATATAGAATTCTGCACAGGTGGCCTATAGATTCTAATCTTGGGAATAAATTAATGTGGGATACAATTTGAAATGCTGTGTTGGTTCGAGTCTTAGCTAATTAAGTAGTAACTTTACGCTCTTTTTTTTATAAGGTTCTTTAATTAGAACAAGAATAAATACAACCGATAGCAATTCCTTTTTGAATTCCTATTTCGGGATTGCAGTGGAGTCAACCTGTCAATGAATGCACATGAGCTTTTTGAATCTACATAATTCAGCAAAATTTTAAAATACGAGTAACAATAAACAAATTTTAAACTTTTGAAGCAAAAAAAGAAACATATTTTTAAATAAAATATGGAACGCTATTTTGATAAATATGACATGCAGATAATCCTAATAATATTAATGTAATCTTTGTAATTAATTGCGAATAAAATCAAATAAATGTTGCACAGAAAAGTAGTCATTAAGTCTTGATATTAAACATGGCGTGTTAGATATACAGTTAAATAATTAATTCCTGTCAACAGCTAGATCTTAAGATAATTTTACGATTTCTCAGGATTTTCTGGTCAAGTGAGAGGAAATTTTCTTGAATTTTATAATATATTTGTTTTTTGTGTAAATTTAGATTTCGTGCGATCTGCAAGAAAACACATTTATTATGAATTATTTATTCTCAGAGATGGCAAATTTTTCAAGCTTAAAAACGTTGGAGTAGGATTTTTTTTTACAAAATTCTTTATATAAGTCTCTTGAAAAATTATGTGTAAAAAGACTGTTAAATTAGTCTTACGGAATGCAAGTTATTGTCCATGAATTTCAAGCTGTTTCTTTTCTCCTAAAAAATCCGCTTTTAAAAGTCTTAAATCGCTTTAACGCGCTTAAATATATTTAATGCTAGACATTTGCCGTTACATATATGGATGCAATTATTAATACTATTACTTTATATCACGAACGCTCAATTAAATTACATGATTCTACCCACGTGACTTTCTATTGTTTCTTAATTTACACTTCAATAATTAAATTCGCAAGTTTACCCAGCTTTATGGCTTTGGAAATAGAGTCGAGAGTTGTTGTATAGTTGAGTTTGATATGTGCAAAATATATGTTTGTTATGAAAGTGTGTTGCAATTTTAATAACGGCAAAGTAATCCGTAACTGTTGCGGCGCTTGCGTTCTTTTTGAACTGGATTAGCGATCGAACGGTATCACACGGTACGTCTGATCTTTTTTCTTCCAGTTTTTTGATATCTAATATTGACACGGATTTTTTTATGTAAAAAAATGTAATGGACATACTTAGTTTCGTATTTGAGAAATACTTGATGAATAATTGGAAATGTAACCTTTGAATTTCATTTTCATTGTTTAATTTAAGGTTTTTAGGAATTTTAATCTACTGTTTTACTTTTGTTTTTCTCAGGTTTCAGCACTTTACTATATGTATGATGCTCATGACGTCATAAGAAAAACAATCTAGATGACTGGATTGTTGGGGCTACAAAGTATCCAGGATGATTCAAACTAATTTATATAATAGTCAGTCGTAAAGTTTTAGGTGGTCCTACAACTAGATACTTACCACCTATTAGGAAAGCTTTGGTAAAAGAGGTGAAGATAAAGATAATGAGAAAGAAATATAAACTGTATCTTTCCACACCAATATTGTCTGTACTAGTATTATTAATGTTACGTGTGGACTGATTTTGATCAAAATAGTCATAATTATGAGTTTTAATCATTTTTATAACCAGCCTACACATGATCATCTTCACATTACGCAATTAGTTAAAAGTTTCCGTTTCGCCCATCTCTAAACGTGTAAAATTTATGTTAGTGTAACTTTCACAAAACTAAACTGATATGATGAATATTATGATAATTAATCATAAGATATCTAATTTATTTATAATGAATAGGTTCGAAGCTCGAAATCTCATCATCGATATAGGCCTATTTTTTTCTTTTACATGGTTAAATCATCCAATGAGTCCTCCCACCCTGGGCAGGACGGGAAAGGACTGTCAGACTTGTATTGACTAAAATCCACGGTGCCCTTCAATAGCCCTTTACGTTCCGGGGCCACGGTTACCTCATAAGGCAGTCCCGTGACCCCGACAGGCTTTGGCTCATCAGGCTTTGGCCGATATCGATGAGCAAATTCCCTACAAAAGTGTGAAACCCCAGTTGTTTACAAAAAATTAAGTTACCACCTGAATAACGAGGATACTGGAGGATACTGTAAGAACCTTGTACCTAGCAAATACTCTATGGGTGTTAAAGGTAATAAGAACGAGCTTGAGGACGGCGAGTAATAGGCAGCTTGCCATCAGCTCAAGGATCAGGCTCGAGTGACGGCACGTCATATTCTAAGCGTACCGCATGGAGCTATAGCGTAAACTGACGAGGCTCAATAGAGCCAAACGCCTGCCAAGGTCGCGGGACTGTCAAGCGGGGAAGCGACATATCGTGGTCTTGAAACGCAAGGGGCAACTGAAGGAACGTAGTATATTTTAAGTCAGTAGGAGACTGACAGTCCCTTCCACAGCTAGGGTAGAAAAAATAAAAATCAGAAACCCTTAAGTCTGACTATCAGTCTTATCGATGGGTACTTACCGTCTTACCACAAAAAAGATAAACATGTATTAAACACTGGTCTAAAAAAAACTGTCAACGTCAAAAAGACATTTCACGTTGATGTAAGGGTCGTTTTGCAGTTACACTTTTTTTAGAGAAGTGTTCATCAGATGTTTATCTATTTATGGTAAGGCGGTTAATGTCTAACGAAATTATTGTGAAAAAGGCAGTCCTTCTTTGATAAATATATCTGTACCTCTCTTATTAGATTGAAATACGACCAAAGTATAGATGGAAATAAGCTAAACAGACCATTTGTCTGACTTGACCTTTCAACCAATACAACATAATTTTTAGTATATGCGAAACCTGAATATAGTTTATTCAGAATCAGTAACTGATTCGATTCCAATAATTTTTACACCATGTTATATTTTTTTTCCAAAAATATTTTAATTAAATTTTATTACCAGTTAATTACAATACAATCACCATATGGTTAGGTACCTATTACCAAGCTATTATCACGAGCGTATAACACAGGAGACGCGGTTTACGCGGGTGTACCGAGAATTGAGCATGTTTTTAAACGGACAACCAGGCAATATACAAACTTATAACCTTCTGATTTTTTATGATACGGTTTTAAAATTTTGTATATAGATTCTTTACACAAAAATACTAGACACGTGTATCGGGTTTCGCATAAACAAAAAATAATGTTGTATAGTATATAAATTTATTTGCAATTTTGAGCCATGACCACAAAAACTTTCTCAAATACTGCGTTAGATCGATGAACAAACAAATCTTCATTCAAATTTCCATCATCTAAATCATTTCCCATTACCCTCATCGATCAACAAAATAGGTTTACAAACTTTCACGATCGACAACACAAACATTTTGCGATATTATTGGAAAACTCAGCTATAATAATGAATAAACCACAACGTTTTTGATACAGCACCGGCGAACGTATAATGGAACGCATTTGCATTGAACTTGCGTTTCTTTTTACGCACTTTGTGGTTTAATGGCTAGTTTTGTCGTGGAGGAGTCTTCATTCGGTTTTGTGAAGTTAGCAGGTATTGTTATAGCATATCAATATAAGGAGTACGGGAAATAGAATAATCATAATATCCTCGACTAATCTCAATGGATATTATTATACAATTGCCGGGTCTGAGTGTTTGTGTATTATGTGTATGTGAGTTTCAATTTTTGTAAATGTACCCATTATACTGGAATAAAGTGGCGCTACGTTTTAAAGAAAAAGTACGCTGAAGAATCGAATATTACATAAAGCGCAAAAAAAGCATGTAAGAAAGAAAGAAAGAAAGAAAGAAAGAAAGAAAATAAGTTTATTTGACACGCCTTAGGCACACAATTACAATGACAAATTACGAGACAATGGAAAAGGAGGAACATAAAATTAGGTACCGTGTGCCTCACGGCTGTGCCAAATAGGCTCAGTTCAGCAAAAAGCCAGGCCACAGAGTGCATGTACTTGTCTTTGGGATAGCAAATCCAGGAACGAAGGATTTTATGGCATAATACTAGACGAAGTGGGACATTCAAATCAAGAGATACCATTAGATACTCATTTGCAGAAGAAATTGGTGAAATTATGAACAGCTTGAGTTAATCAAAGTCTGATAATATAATACAGTCTGTACTCTTCATGTTTGAACTTTAACTCTCCGACAAGTAACTTTTTAGAGAAGCATTTCACTTTTATCTCAAAAGTAGTATAAAATAATTTTGTCTTAAAATTCTTTTTGTACATGGAAAATACAGCTCCATCTAGAAGTCCTCGAGAACACTACCTGATATTTTTTTTAAGTTTTGTACTCATTTCTCTTTTTTAAGGTCAAACTTTTAATCAAACATAACATTGACTTTGACAACTAAACTTAAAACATTGTAGACAAAGTTGGGTAAAACAGTTGGGTCGAGACGATTAGCGCAGTGGCTGAGCAATTGGACTACTATCCGCGACACGCTAGGCAGAGGCGTAGCTACCGCCGTATCAGCCGTATCAATTATACGGGGCCCCCAAGTGTCAAGGGCCCCCGACGATTGGAATAAAAACCATAAAATGTTGCTCTTAAATGAATACTTATCGCGGCGGTAAAGCTCCAATTATTGAACTCTATTTTCAAAAAGGCTATATCTAGTTTTGAATGAGCTAATGAACTAAAAATGAGCTACTATCAGTCAGTAATAGCATTAGTTACACGAGTAACGATGCTATTGTCTTTGTTCTACTAAACTTAGATTAAAAGGGCCCCAAACAAGTTTTGATACGGGGCCCCTTCTGGCCTAGCTACGCCACTGACGCTAGGATTCAAATCCCGCACGGAACAAATATTTGTATAACCAACAACTAGTTGTTCCGGGTCTGGGTGTTTGTGTATGTAAGTTTCTATGTTTGTAAACACAAGCTCGACATAGGAGAAATTCCTAGTGTGGGGCAACGTTTTAATACAAAAAAATGTTCTTTTAACCTTTCTGTTTACTAAGCTATTGCCTACTGCTTCGCCAGTGTTTTACTCGAAAATTATCCCACAGGATAAAACCGAGGTAAAAGTTATCCTATTTTTTAAACAACACAGGCTATAAACTATCTGTGTACCATGCAAATCTGGGGGCACGGCAGTGCCCCAGCCAAGTCTCGAGCAAAACGGGCACGGCCGTACCATCTTTTCTCGATGCGATTCGCGGCTGTTTCGCCCCCCCTATATCTTCGACGTGGACAAAGCTAGGAGTTTAGGTTTTCGGTGAATAATAATAGGCATTATAACAAGCTTAAGTTCGAAATTACATGCCAATTGAATTAATAGTTTAGGAGTTACGGTCGATCAAAGTTACACCATTTTGTCACTCACTCACTGACTCACTGACTCACTGACCGATCATCAAAAATCTAAGGTACTTCTAGCAGACTTAGAAACTTCAAATTTTGCACCAAGATAGGTCATTAGCCACATATAAAGGAAAAATTATAAAAACATTAAAAAATAATATACCATAGAAAACAATTTTATATTTGCGGTTTGGCAAGAACATTATGTATGGATTTTGACTGCATTGTTAACTTTGTTCGTTGTTTAAGTATTCAATTGGATGAATAAATACATGGAATAGAAAAGAATAATAAAAATGTAATACATAGACTATAATTAATTGATACATAAAGTTCATAATTCATTAAATTAATAAAGCTAAAACTCCATTGTATTGCGATAAATTTCGATTGTATGCGCGCTCGATAGATGGCGTTGTACCTGTCTGAATCGCGCTATGGTTTCGTTACCGAGCGCAGTATAAGTAGTACTTTAAAATAATTCGATAATTTTCATTTGATAGCGCCACCTACCTATGAAAAACCATTTCGAAACTAAAAAAATATTGTAGCTATATTCGGAGAACTTAAGTTAGCCGGATTAGATAGTAGATTTATTATTGTTACTGAAACAGTTATTTAGGCGAATAGTTTATTAATATAACATAGACATAGGTAGTTACAATATCTAGTTGTTTACGTGTTATTTAGTTTAGTTATATTTATTTTGTAAGTTAGTAGATTTATGTTTATTTAGCTCGTTGAAAAGAAACAAAAGAGATAGAGAATGGGTTCTAAGCAAAGCAGTAGCTGAAGTCCAAGAAATTATGAGGTCACCTAAAAAAAAGAAAGAAATACACTTACAAAAAATAAATGAGATCCCACCAAAAACATTAAAATAATGTAAAAAAAATGCCAAGTCTCTCGATGCAGTCTTTCCATCGTAAAAAGTTTTGAGATCTCATAGAAGCCAAGTCCTATTCAAATTATTTTGTAGTTATAAATCAACATTTAGTAATTGTATCAATAGTTTTCTTTATATTATAATTATAGTGACTTGGCAATGAGCACAAGAAGAAACAAAACGGCATATTTGGAGTTGAAAGTCACACACCGCATGCGTAAACATTAATATCACAAAATTAATTTTCTTTTGGTTTATCCGTGTCGTCCCAACCGAATTTCGGCAACGGCAGTCAGTCTCATCCAAGACTAGTAAACTGCGCAGGACATAAATTATAATGCACAATTGCACAAGTGTGTACGCAAACACTAGTGTTAGTGTACTCTCGGTTCATTTACTTTCATAAAGCGATGGCCCGTAAGGTACTTATTTTTTATTATTGCATTGGAGCATGTAGTCGGTAGTGATCTGATCACAGGTCTCGTCAGTAACATTTGCACATAATTCCAGGCAGCAAGCAGCTTTTAATTGGTGCTCATTGCCAAGTCACTATAATTATAATATAAAGAAAACTATTGATACAATTACTAAATGTTGATTTATAACTACAAAATAATTTGAATAGGACTTGGCTTCTATGAGATCTCAAAACTTTTTACGATGGAAAGACTGCATCGAGAGACTTGGCATTTTTTTACATTATTTTAATGTTTTTGGTGGGTCCGTTCTATTGTTTTTGTATAAAAAGAGTAAAAAACATCCATATATCCAACCTCACAAACTTTCGCATTTCTAGCATATTAAGTAGACATGTAAATACTTCATATAGTAAGAAGTCGTTAAAACCGTAACAAAAAAGTTCTATCACAATATATGTAAAATAACTCATTACTACTCAACTCCTCAGTTCCAATAGATATGGCTGACAATAACCACTTTCACCACAAATCGCCAGTCATCGGTGATAAGCAGAAATATTGACGAATCACTCCCATTCTATGGATGACCTTAAAAAGTAAAAATGGTTAGTTGAGGAATGAATAGAAAGGTATTTTCGATTTCTATGATAATTTGTTATATTCTGCTTGGCGTATTTAAAGAAAGTGTTGTTCCCTTAAATTGAAAATTGTTAAAGTTAAGGACATAAATTCGGACGGTTAGTAATGACGGACGGCGAATAATGGGTAACTCGCCGTCTGATCATGGACCATTCCCGAGTCGATGGCGCGTCGAGTTCCACGCGCGCCTAGAAGAGCTGTCAGCAATCTCACTAAGGGCGGCTCTTATAGAACCAAAGCCTACTGGGATCGCAAGGCTGTCTCATCAGGTAACCGTGACCCCGGAACGTAAAGGGCTATTGAAGGATCATCGAGATTTTAGTCAGTACAAGCCTGACAGTATGGGTAGGAGGTCTCATTTGATGATTTTACCACGGAAAAAAACATCTCATTTGTATCACTGAAATATACCAATCAATCTTTATAATTCTCAATCTTAGTATATCTTAATCTAACCCTAACTCGAAGCAAAATGGACGACGAGTAATGGGTGACTTGCTGTCCGACCATGGACCATGCCCGGGTCGACGGCGCCACAAAGAGCTGTCAGCAAAATGACAAGGCCCTCCTTAGAGAGAGGGCCAAAGCCTGCCGAGGATTAAAGATCAACCGTGGCTTCGGAACGTTTAGGCTATTGAAGGACACTGGGGATTTTAGTCAGTATAAGTCTGACAGTCCCTCCCGTCCTGCCCTGGGTGGAGGACACATTTGATGATATTAGTACGTTAAAAACACCCCAAGCAAAAGTTTTTATTACATGGAGTATTCTCCCGCACAACCTACAATTTCATGCCATTAGCAGCAATTTCACCAAAATGGCTGGTTACCGTGCGCTATGATTTATCTAATACGTCTGCGCATGCGATGTGAATGATACCTTAATTAAGTCTAGCCGTCTAGTTTATGTTACGTAGGAAAGAAGCCACTTTGGACTGATCTTTGTTATATAAAAATACTGAAATATATTTCAAGAAAGAAAAAATCAGTTTTTTTTTCTTATGTAAAGTATCTATTTAGTGGAAAAATACAAAAACAACTGAATTTTTAACATCCTACACTAATTTAAAGTTACATTATCCGCGAGAATTTTAGACTTTTTTTTTTAACTTCGGTTTTACCGCTGACATCAGACAAAATGTTAACATTTTATTATGTAACTAGCGACCCGTCTCGGTTCCGCACAGGTGCAATCTCTACTATATTATGAATGATATATACATATAAACCTTCCTCTTGGATCACTCTATTTATTAAAAAAACTGCATCAAAATCCGTTGCGTAGTTCTAAAGATCTAAGCATACATAGGGACAAACAGCAACTTTGCTTTATACTATGTAGTGATAGTGATTATTGTGTGCTAATTTCTATTTTTTTTTCGTTTACAGGTAAGTTCACACTATATCCGTCAAGTGGTGAGTTTTTAATGACTACATTAAATATACATTTAAGCCGATTTTTTCACCATGTTACCTACTTTCCAATGAACCAGTTTTCTATGATTACATTAAAGGATACAACTCAATCAGAACTTTCTTGACTCACTTAATTTTATTAGTTTTAAAATATGCATTCAGATCACTGTCACATACGCAGAATTTTGCACTTACATCATTTATACATTATAGGTATAATAAATACCAACTTTCACATATATAAAAATGAAATAAATATGTAAACAACATAAAATAAATGACGGATTAATTAATCCTGATTAATTTATTTGGCAGATACGTGGAAAATAAATTCACATTTAATAAGATGCAGACTTATTTCTTTTTTATCTTATTATTATCATAAATTAGATTGTTGGTTGTCAACAAGTAGGTAATTCCGGTGTCCCAGATGATAAACGAGATGAAAACAAGGAAGCTGTTTAATCTCCAACAATATGGCCGATTTCTAATGGCTTACCAATCGTTATTGTCATTATCTGCATAGACTTTTTATAACGGTCGCGGGACTTACGAATTACCGTGACCCCGGTACGTAAAGGGCTAGTGAAGGACACCGTGGATTTTAGTCAGTACGAGTCTGACAGTCCCTCCCGCCCTACCCTGGGTGGGAGGACTCATTTGATGATTTTACCATGATAAAAAAAAGACTTTTTATAACAATGTAGGGGTCGACTTCGAACATAACAAGAAGTCGCTGTAAAGAACTATTTTACATGAAGCATATCTGACTTCTACTATCCTGCTTCTAAATAAAAGAATAAGCCTTGACAAGATCATTAACGGCACGGTTGGAGCGGTAGCTGAGCGATCGGCTGGTGCGCAGGGTGTCGCGGCTTCGATCCTCCCACGGAACAAATATATGTATGATCTACAAATAGTTGTTTCGGGTGTGGGTGTTTCCGTATGTGACTTTCTATGTTTATAAACGCACCCACGACACAGGAAGAAAATTCCTAGTGTCGGGAAAAGTTCTTTTAAAACAAAAAAAAAGTACTCGAAATTTGGGGCTTCCGAGTAGACGCCGAAAGAGGCACCCTGGCATTGGTATCATGATCTGCAGCCATGGCAATTCATCCTGCCATAGTCACTTCATTTCCATTTATCCTCCGTCCAAATGACTCGGAAGCACACATAATTATGCATATGGTTCATATTCAAGAATGTGAACACTTTTGCTATTTCCATGATCATTGTAAACAGACACTAGGTATAGATCCCGCTGCGCCTGAGTGCATATTTATCACGTCTCGCTCGGCCAGCCTCGTAATGTATGACAAAACTGTTCACACGAGATACGAGGTGTCTTGTTGTACTAGTTGTGTACTTATAAGATTCTGTAGTATGTTCTTAAGTGATTTATTTATTTAAATAAGGTACACCAACAGCCATGATACAGAAAAAATCTAAGTGGGGCAAAGATTTAAAAAAGAAACATAGAGAGTACAATCGTATGAGAGGGACAAGTCGATCCCGTAATGATACTCGTAGTAGAATAAACCACGCTACCTAAAAAAAATCACTAACGTATTTAAGAAGGTCGCGGGACCAAGGGATTACCGTGACCCTAGTACGTAAAGGGCTATTGAAGGACACCGTGGATTTTAGTCAGTACAAGTCTGACAGTCCCTCCCGCCCTGCCCTGGGTGGGAGGACTAATTTGATGATTTTACCACGAAAAAAAAAAAAAACGTATTTAAGAAAAAGAGTCATTGAAATCTTAAAATCCATGCACATGCACAATGCACATGAACACTCACACAGATTCCTACATTTTCAAATGACAACAAAATCATAAATATAGGTAATATCATTTAAATAATCACATATGCATTTCCACCAGATTCCATATTAAAGATAACTTACAATCAAAACGATGTTTCGTAATCTTGCGTAACCATTACCGGTAAATGCTGTGGCAGCATTGATAAAATTTGTTATTACGGATAGACCGATAGATCCGTACAGTTATGGTAGTAATTATATAATGCTTAATATGTTAATGAAACTATTAGGGTTATCGTGATTGATTGCGGATTTGAAGTCGTGTTGAAAAAAAAATTGGAGTAGGGCTGGCTAAGAACTTTTTTCAATGATTATTTCAATTATTAATATGTCTTCTGTTATACTTCTATGCCAATGTTATAAAAAGAAAGATTTGTATTTCTATATGTTTTAAATAGGTAAACTCAAAAACTACTGGATCGATTTAATGGTTTTTTTAATCGGTTGTCTTTCTGTAATAGAATATTTCCGAAAACTCGTGTTAGAGTCTCTGTCTGTATCCGTAAATTCTATTAGAAGATCTAGGCTATAAGTACAATATTAATGAATCCGGTTCATCGAAAAAAAAAACTAATTTGAGCGTCTACTTCTCCAGACGTTTTCGAAATTAAAACCATACGCGCATTAACGTTTTTATAACATTCTTATAATGAAGGTCAGTTTCTTAGAATTCGTTCTAAAATTATGATGATTAATTTCAACGGAAAAAATGCGGAATTTTCGAATAAGGCATATTAGTGTATGCTCTACCTGCAGGCAGTTCGACTCTTTTTTTTTTTTTGTTAGTCTCCTCTTTCCACTTCTCGCGTTCCCGTGCGTCCTCCTTCCTGTCGCGACTCCGCATATCTCAGGGTTCGGGGTTTGTCCTCGCTGTTGACTTTCTTTGGCCCACAAATTGTTCTTTCGCTTTTATTTTGTGTGAAAATCCTTACTCATGGACTTCTTTCATCCGGGGAAGGCGGAGGAGTCCTCCCACCCAGGGGAGTTACTGTCAGACTCGTACTGTTAAGGTTTATTTTCTTAGAAAAAATTAGAAAAACATGTTGGTTATTGAACCCAAATAAAAATAATTGTAACTTTTCAAGAATGAAGAATTACTGAGTGTTAGTTACGGTTAGTCATCGGTTAATATTTAACTAACGTTTAGTTTAGCAAACTGTCATCCGTCTGTCAAATACGTGATATTGACAACCCTAAGTTGACAAGTAATAAAATTAAACATTTATTACTGTTAGACCAGTTTTTATTTTATTTAATTAGCAATCTTTCTTTGTAACTTGTAATAGGGTATTATTATTTCGTAAAAATCGATCATTTGAGATTATGTATCATAAAAGGCAGATTTTGGAAAATTAGTTTTATGATGAAACAGTTTTATTCGTTTTTATTGCAGTGATATTAGCCTGACCCTAATTTTTGACGACACGGCGATCAACTGCTGCGCAGCTTGTCGCGGGTTCAATCCCCGCAGGGAACAAATATTTGTATCGATCGATCTGCAAATAGTTGTTCCGGGTCTGGGTTTTTGTGTTCTATGTTTGTAAACGAACCTACGATACGGAAGACGGATAAGAAATTCCTAGTGTGGGACAACGTTTAAAAAAATAGATTTTCAAATTTACGTCTATAAAGTTGAAAACTCACTACAGACAGGCATCGTTTTCGTCGCTGCGTTGGCGCCATGTCCTCTAAAGAATAGCAATTTTGTACACTTAAACAGGTTTATTTTATTTGAAATAGCAAAAATGGCTTAGCCACTCGACAAAAAATTAATTTAGTTAAAGGCATATTAAAAGTTAGTAAATATTTCTTATTTAAAACTAGTTTCTGCCCTTTGTTTCGCTTGCGTGGTAATTCTAAAAAAGTTCCACAGGAATATAATACCAGGTTGAAAAAGTAGCGTGTTATTCCAGTCTTTAATCTATCTTAGTACCCTTTGGATCCATTCAGGCGTTTCCAAAGGCCAAACTTTCGCATTTCTTAGATTATTAAGATAGAGAGTAAGTTGGCATAGCTGCCAACCTTTATATCTACAAGTAAAATGAGTTTTCTAATAGAAATAATGAGTAGATATTAAGCTAAAAGAGTCCCGTGCAAATTGACAAGCATAGGCAGACATGTTCTACACCCGTTGGTTTCCTCTTGATATTTTCCTTCAATATTTTTTATTTTCTTTATTTTTTTGCAATAAGCAGTGATAGCCGAGTGGTACGACCGTTGGACTGCCAAGTCAAAGGTTGCAGGTTCGAACCCCGGCACGCACCAATGTCTTTTAGAATTCATGTGCGTATTATAAATTAATTATCACTTGCTAAAAACGGTGAAGGAAAACATCGTGAGGAAACCAGCACACCTGAGAGATTTTTCAACGGTGTGTGAAGCCATGTCAGAGGCCTACGGGCGGTTTAAACTCTGACACCAGGTTGTTCATCAACCATATGATAAGAAGAAGAAGGCGTGAAGATCCCTCTGGTGATATAATATTGGCTTCTATAGCCAATAAGTCCAAGTTTGGTGACGAAATAAATTAAATTATTTGCGGGAAGATTCCCGTTGCACCTACGCCTAGTAAAATGATAAGAGTTCTTGTTTCATGTAATGAAAAAAAAATATCTAAACAGTGACATTACATTGACAATACATAACGCAATCAATCTCACATTCCCAATTAATATTCCTAAAGGTTTGTAGGTATACAAAATGTATTTACCATCTGTATGTAGCTTATGACAAATAGAATCTAAGTGATCATCGAACGTGTATAGCCTGTTGATTAATTCCATACATTATTATGGCATAGTCTATGCAAATACAGCATGTTTCAGCAAAGTGTCGTTTTATTGAAGGATTTTTTTTTTTGGGACAATCTCACCACATTATTCCCAAACCACTGCAACTGCTGAAAGCCAGAATCAACAGTGGCAACCACCAGAAAAGCGCTGAGACAATGAAGCTCGACTTGTCCCGGAGAATGAATTTTCCTGTCTTGGATCCTGCAACGAAATGAATCAGAAAAGAATAGTGGAGGAGTAGGAAAAAAAAATATTGAAGGATGTATACTGATATAACAACACACTCTATAGTTTTGGATCATGTTTTTTTATAGCGAAAATAATCAATGCGCTGAACACGTACCCCCCACCCAGGGTTCGTCTTTGGCTCATTGATTATTACTCAGGACTCAGGAAGGGACTGTCAAACTCGTAATGACTAAAATGCACCATTTTCCTTCAGTTACTATCTACGCTCCATGATCACAGTAATCTGCTTAGTCAGCCCCGCGACCCCGACAGACGTTTGGTCCTATGGGGGCCCCGTAAATTTTCTGCCAGCTTCGTGAGGGCTCCAGTCACTCCTCAAAGAGTGGACTTACCGCCTCGTTATTTAACACCTTTAACCTTTTGACCGCCAGTGGCATGAATAGATGACAAGCCAAAAAGTGCTCAGCACGCCACAGTCGCGCGTCGCGACTACACGAAAGACTTTTAAACGTCAATATATGTAGCTTATTAAAATATCTCTAAATTCATTACTGTTTTTTATGTACTTATGTATTTATTATGCTTAGCTTGGCGCTGAGAGCACGTTCTTGTTTTTTTGACGTGGCGGTCAAAGGGTTAAACAAAACAACGCGTTTCTGGTACATGCTTTATATTGTTCCATACAAATATAATTATTATGATAATCTATGCAAAACCTTTTCATCGTTGATCAAGATCGTGGCTTCACTTGATGATTGATGGACGTAACAATAGATTACGTCACGTCAGAATGTCATGTTTAAACATATCGTAATATTCACACGAGAACGTTAGCTATAACGTTTATTAAACTTTTCTGGGTAGAGTTTTATGGGGGTTTGTCATAAATGATTAAACCTTACAAAAAGCGGATGTTAATTTTGGAGGCAATTTACTGTGTACGCAATTCACCACATTCCCTATTAACCACATTATTTGGCGACATATTTAAGATCTGTAAATTTTTGCCAGCTAGATATCTAAAATGTACATAAAAAGGTTGTGGTGTAAATACGTACGTCAATCGTGCGGGGGTCGCCATTGAATTCAAATCTGTCACATTTCGCGCTGTGTGTCCTCTCACTCACGTATTTCGCCTCTTCCTTCACTAACCGCAGAAGGAGGTGACTCCTCCTAAAGGAGTAAAAATTCAATCATCACTCTGCATTCGTCCACTGTTGGACATAGGCTTCTCCCAATATACGCTACCAATAATCCAGTCTCTGCCGGCTGCCTTTCGCAGGTCGTCGCTCCAACTGGCCGGCGGGTGTCCTAAACTACGTTTATCTAGTCGCGATCTCCACTCAAGGACATGTCGACCCCAGCGGTTATCTGTCTTGCGAGAGATGTGATGTGATTCTTTAAGCCATGTCAACAACATTAGTACTCGTACTCTGCCGGATCACCTCATTCCGGATCACCTCATTCAGGAGAAAAGTTCAATAAGATAATAGACATGTTGACAACATCACTTTTCAAATCGAATTAGTCCGTCAGTTACAGTTTTTAAAAATAATGGACACGTATTTTTTTCCTTTTGTTAAAATAATGAATATTTACAAAGACAAAACGCATCAAAAATTGAGTGGGTGCTCGTGTCGTCACAAACAATTAAAAACTGCACTTGCTTGTGATGTTTTGCCAATTTTAAAGGCGTCGTATCTTCGTCATTTTTGGTTTATGTAACAAAGGAAAAACACAGTGACAAACTAATTAGATTTTTTTCTATACAACATTATTTTTAGTATATGCGAAACCTGAATATAGTTTGTTCAGAATCAGTAACTGATTCGATTCCAATAATTTTTACACCATGTTAAATTTATTTCAGAAATATTTTAATTATATTTTATTACCAGTTAATTAATGTACAATCACCGTACAGTTAGGTACCTATTGCCAAGCTATTATCACGAGTGTATAACACAGGAGACGCGGTTTACGCGGGTGTACCGCGAAATGAGCATGTTTTTGAACGGAGAACCAGGTAATATACAAACTTATAACCTAGTGATTTTTTATGATACGGTTTTAATTTTTTTTACATAGATTCTTTGCACACAAATACTAGACAGGTGTATCGAGTTTCGCATAAACAAAAAATAATTTGTATATTAACAATTTTGGATGAGTGATCGTCGAAAGACAAATACTATTGTCCAGACCTGCTTGAAGACCATATTCCTCAAATGACGTAACGTCCAAATCTTGTTGCTCTAAATCGTGATGTTATATTACAAGCTACGAGTACAAACTAGTGCAAAAATATTAAGTATTATTATAAGCACACCGGTATATCAATCAGTTGACTTTTTGTGGTGCTCAAATATTGGCGCAAAAAGTGCTCTTGAACCGCCAGGACGGAGTCGTTGGACGATTGAGTAATTGAGGTTGTACTGTTAGTGTACAGTCACGAACATCATTGTGTAAATAGGTACTTCTGTTTTTTTTTTGTTCTGGACCTATTGGAGCTTTGAGATAAGACCTGTTTTCCAATAATACGGGGTTATGGGTGTCCAAAAGACTATGTGCATAACATCGTGAGTGTTTTTTTTGCCCTTCTCCATTCTTTCCACATATCTCGATGGTGTGATTCTTATTGCCAATTCAGTATGTCAGCCATCCCAGGATCCCAGGCGTTTATGTTTTTCTCGGTCTGCCATGCATTGTTTCTATATATTATACGTATTAAATTGCGGCTGTCATTTGTAGATCTTTGACAGTCGTTACTGTTAGTCAGAAGCTCTAAAGTCCGACAACCAGTCTTACCATGGGGTATCGTATTACCCAGTTACTGGGTTGTGGAACTCCGACAGGCAGTCGTTCCATGTAAAATATTTATATCCAGCTGCATCTGGTTTGACTGGCAGCCGACCCCAATATAGTTGGCAAAAGGCTGGGCAGATGATTGTTGCAGCAACACTACATTTTCAAATGTCTCGATTGCTGGAAAACTCAGCTGTGTTATCAGTGTATCTGAACAAAAAAATCTTAACTTAACTTCTGGTAGATAACTTCTGATTCATGAAATGAAATAGCAAGAAAAATGTGCTTGTGACTGTACTCGACTTTATGGTATAATTATCAGCATTGTGTGTGAGTTAAATTAGATTTTTAAACAAAAAACATATGATTGACGTCGCACGTGGTTAGTAATTAGCTCAGAGATTGGAGATGCTAATAAACTGGCAATAATAAGAAACGTCTTAGTAAAGCTAATCCTATGCCTCAGTGAAGTCAAATTATAAAAAAAACAAATTGGATACATTAGCTGAAGAGATTAGTACGAAATATAATTTATTACATTATATTAGTAGAAAATCTAACGTTCTTTGGATGCTTGAATGTCAGAAAGGCAACGGACTATTTCCACTTCGAATTAAGATTGGTAAGATTAAGAAGTAAGATTTGTTGCAAAACTAAATATACTATCCTAACTAATATTATAAATGCGAAAGTAACTCTGTCTGTCTGTCTGTCTGTCTGTCTGTCTGTCTGTCTGTCTGTCTTTTCTTCACGCCTAAACTACTGAACCGATTTGTGTGAAAATTGGTACAGACATAGTTTGGAACTTGAGAAAGGACATAGGATAGTTTTTAACCAACTTTAAAAAAAGGTGTTATGTGGTAAAAGGTGGTATGTTTGTTACCGCATTACGACCGACTGGGTGAACCGATTTTCATGATTCTTTTTTTGTTTGAAAGCTGGTGCTTCCCGTGTGGTCCCATTAAAATATCGGACTAACGTCTCGAATCGGTTCGGTATCGCTTCGGACTCGCCTGTCTGTTTGACAAAGGCATAAACCATTTATAATACGGTAATCCGTATCCATGAAGTTCATCTGGTCAATAAATCTCCAGGCATCGATAAACTGCAGTTATACTATTTAAAATAATCAATTAAACTAAAACTACTTTCTAAAACAGTTACACCTACTATCCTGCTTGCCCCAACAAACATGACATTGCATTTTCAGTCACACACACATTTTCACTCATTCCGCATTCTAGCATGCGCACGCGATCGCGAAAACCGCTAATTGGATTATGGAACTCGATTAGAAATCGTTTAACAACTACCTTACCGTTTAATATGCAATACATTACCGCATAACTTGGCACGAGTATACCACAAATCACGACTAACTACGCAATGGATTATAAAAACGGAATAGTGAAGTGTGAATTGGAATCTCGTGGTACGGGAAAGGCAAAACAGTGTAACATTCGATGGCGACTTTCGTTCCACATTTGAAATTGAAGATTTGTAACGATAAATCTTTTAGAAGAAAGAATTGTATGAATTAATTCTCGTGTGAATTTCGTTGCTGAATTTCTACATAGTATTAAATACAGCCACTTCTCACTGTGTGTCTGTACACTTAGATATCTTAGTATGCAACAGATATTAATGAGTTAATGAGTGAAACAGTATACATAGTGAGTCAAGGTTTCTATGTCTAACTAACTTTTGCCAGCGGCTTCACCTATTACAAATCGAAAACTATCGCACAGGAAGATAAAATTGGGATCAAAACTATCCTATGTTTTAAACCAGGTTGTGAATTATCCGTGTACCAAATTCCATCCAAATTCGTTCAGTACGTAGTTCTTAAGCGTGAAAGAGTAATAAACATCCATCCATTCTAACACCGGTGCGATTTTTAATAGCCTGCCGGGGTCGCGGGATTCACGATTTACCGTGACCCCATAACGTAAAGGGCTATTGAAGATTTTAGTCAGTACGAGTCTGACAGTCCCTCCCGCTCTGCCCTGGGTGGGAGGACTCATTTCATGATTTTACCATGCTAAAAAAACCCGTGCGATGCCAGGGCGCGTCCCTAGTATTCAATATAACTTTTCGCCTATATTCCTGAATGGGTAAGCAGAGTATTACAAATATGACACCCTTATTATAAGTGTGTTGTGTATGGCTCAGTTGCCGAACCAATTATTATTATCCGATTAACCTCCAAGCGGGCGCGCGTAGTCGAATCGACCACGCTTACTTAATACATTTTCGTTCATATTATCAATATTACTCATCACATGTATTTCTCATTTCTAGTAGCCTGTCGCTATGTCATTGGAAGTAAAATAAAGAATATACCGTCACTCGGGGTGCTCTCTCCATTCCACAAATCGCAATTGTTTTAGCTCAGCGCAGTCGTCGAAAAGACTACACGCGCCTGTCGTCGAAAAGGTTACGCGCGACGCTCAACGCGACATACGTTCGTCACGAGCTCGTAGTGCTTCTTCTCAATATTATCGAATTAAGCTTGGAATTTTGTTTTCTTTATAAAATTAGTCGTGGATGGTTACCACAAAGTGCAGTACTCGAGGAACTACTAGGAGAAGAGGAAGAAGAGAGTGGATTAGAGCTCTGCGACCAAGGCTCTGAAATTTCCGACCACATCGTTTCAAAGGACCCTCGGTCTGCTGAGGAATCAAACTGATTGGACTCAGATGAGAATAATTGGCCACTTTCAGAAATAAATATAATATATGTATATATTTAATAATAAAACATGCGCAGCCGCAGGCAAATGCTATAGAAGTTCATCCAAGAAATCACATAATTACTAGAACCTATTACAATAAAATTTTAAGCACGGTATTCAATTTAATACTCAGAAAAACCCATTACACAAAGGTTCGATCACGAATGTTACCAGACTCAATATAAATCTAATTAAAATGACAGTATCACCGACGCGACGTACTCACGGTGTCGCCAGATCAAAGGGGCCGACTGCGCCCACGCACCTGTCACGTACTGTCATATAACTATGATAAATGTACTGTCAGCTAAATGCCCATCTATGGCAAAAAAATGGTCGATGATGTTTTTTTTTTAATTTATTTATATGTTAAATTCATCCAACAAGTCCTCCCACCCAGGGCAGGATGTGAAGGACTCTTGGACTTGTACTGACTAAAATCTACGGTGTCCTTCAATAGCCCTTTAAACAAATTTTCATACGGAGGCCCGAGCTTGCCTTTTCACGTTTTTTTTATGAAAAAGAAAAATACGTGTGGGGACTGCCGCGGTAAAGCTATTGCATAGCATTTTTATCGACTTATGCAATTATAATTATTTATTTATGAAAAAAAAAATGAAAAAGTTATCGCCTACCGCGAATATTTAACGAGAATATCATGTCATCGTTGCTCTATGGAAAGTTATCTCTACTAATTTGTCTATGGTCAGCCACGTCAATCAAGTGAAACGTCAAGAAATAAATTCATTCATTCAAATTTTATTCATTCACGTTGACATGACAGATGTGACAGTGATGATGATTTCTTGATTCGGTCGACGCGCTCAAAGCCCGCGATAAAAGCTATGCGATAGCTTAATTGTTAATCCATCGTACATTAGAGGTGCTTTTTCATATTCCATAAAGTAAACTTCGTAAAAATGCTGTAAATAAAAATACCAGAATATTGTGATATGACCTTAGTTTGGACGAAACGATTCATGAACACAAATGATTTAGCTAGTGTAAATGTATAATTCAAAAATGTTCATGCGTTATTTACGAATTGTGATGATAATTGTTGAAAATGTTGGAAAAATCATGTCGACAAGACGAGAATTAACTCTGAAACGCATGTGAAGCCGGGGGCAGTTGCTTGTAGTGACAATAAGGCACCTATCGCGTTCCTCCACGCATCGTTATGTCACCCCGGGACGTGCGTGCGCGCAGTCGGCACCTTTGATGTACGATATCCTGTAATACTGTCACATTACTTCTAGAAAGTATTTATGACAACATCCTAGGGTATACTGGTCTCCTAGTACTTATTTTGTAATTGCTAGTCGGTTTTCATTTTAATTGCTTCAGTTTTAATATGGCTTGGAATCTTAATTATCTGTGGTACTTGATATCTAGGGATATAAACTCTATCATATGTATTGAAAACCTGGCTAGCATAAAAAAACCACTAATAATTTAATCATCAATAATATCATTGATTGAATTCTTTTATAATTTTCAGCCATTGGCAAACTACATATGTACCTACTGATATGTTTTATGTCCCGATCTCCACACAAATCTCCTAAAAAACAAAACAATATAAAAAGTTCAGATTGCCCCGTTCGACACACCATTATGTTGAACCCACAAGAAGCCAATAGCGAGTCAACAGAAGCATTCTACTTAAAACAAACTTAACTTTGCCGTCAATCTCGCTCGCACTCTCTTACAAACGCTCCTCCTTAACACTTTTCGAACTACTCAACTTAACATTGTCGAACATTTCTCAATATGCGGTCAGCAACAACCTTATTTCACAAGAAACAAAGGTCAATTTCAATCATCGTTACCAGTTGAACTTTGTTTTTTAACGGTCATCTACCTCCTACAATATTATGGTCGCCTGGTAACGGGTGTAGTTATTTGGTTTAGAAAAAAAAAAGTCATGATCTTCAGTACTGTTACGACCATTGAATTTTTTAACAACTAAATTTGTGTAGGTAGACGGGTTAACATTAGCTAAAAAGAATTATGTGTTTGTCAAACAGACTGGCGAAAGCGAAGCGTTTCCGAAGCGTTACCGAACCTTTTATTTGTAATGTATGGAATTATTTGAATCCAGTCACACAGAACAGCGAAAGCGATCCGATAGCGTGGTAGAACTATCGGACGTCTCGCTTCTGTTCGGTATCGCTTCGGAAACGCTTCGCTTTCGCCAGTCTGTTTGACAAAGGCATTAAGGAAGATAGTTACATGATTTTTGCAAGTTCCAAGAAATATTAATTGTGCATTTTTACCGTTTTCCGTATGTTAGGAATAACCATGATGATTTGAATTGCCAAAGACTACACATGAACCTACCGGTTTTTATACTTAGATTGTACTATGAAGAATGTACGATTGAATGAATCACCTAGTTTCTTTTGAGATTTATCTTGCTGAAGGATGTAAGATTGAACTCCAGCAAACCAATTTATTTACAAAACACCCCAATCTGTCTTTGGAAGACCCCACTGATCACACACCAGCTACAGAGCTGGTGGTTTCTAAAGGCTATACTTACACTTCCCATGGGAAAATAAATCCAGATATAACTATGACATTATAACTAGACCATACTACCCAATTCAATTAATATCTAACTACCTTAAAATTAGACCAATTTCATAAACAACCAAATTACCAAGCACGTCACTTCTAAATCTGAGTAAGGTACTTGCAAATCATATATCTAAGTCTCCGTCTATTCGCATAATTTGCCAGCATTACTGCAATTGGTATGTCATTACCTCTACTATGAAGAATGTCATTTGGAAAGCATATCTGGGTCGCATTGATTTGGTCTACTTGGGAACTTACGTTGAAATATATAATTGGATTAGTGGGTAAGTAGTTTTGAAGTAATTATAGGCATAATCAGCCTGTAATGTTCTCTCTGCCGGGACCATGATGTCTACTTTCTAAGTCCGCCAACGAAAACACGGGAACGAATAAAGATGTACGAACGTAACTAACGTCAAAATCAAATTGCAGACGGATAATACCGCTACGACTGAAGACATTTTGACGCGGCGCTAATATCTGTAATTACATCAAATTGTAGTATTACAAATTGCCGCAGGTGGTGGCGCGGACTCTAAGAAGCTATCGGTCAAATCATAATGTAATTCATTCTTAGTTCGGGCTTGTTGTCAAAACGTCAGTCACTTAGGCAACCACGGGTTTCGTGCTTAGAGATTAGACCCCCTCCTCCGAAAGAAAAGACGTTACGTCTGTGACAATTTTTGTTTTGTTTTAAAAGTCAGAGGAGCTCGTGGCTAAATAAATACAGCCGCACAGGCCGATCTTCCGAGTTAAGCCGCGCTTGCCGAGGTTGGTCTGTGGATGGGTGACCATCTGTCATAGCGAGTTTCCTCCGTGCCTCGGAAAGCATGTACTGATTTTTAGTAGTATAGACTTTGACAGTCGTTACTGTTAGTCAGAAGTTCTAAAGGCTGACAACCAGTCTTACCATGGGGTATCCGTATTACCCAGTTACTGGGTTGTGGAGGTCCGACAGGCATTCGCTCCATGTAAAATACTGATTGACTGACAGCTGCATCTGGTTTGACTGGAAGCCGACCCCAATATAGTGGGAAAAGGTTAGGCAGATGATGATTTTAGAAGTCAGTAATTTTTAAAAAAGAACCATGCACTCCTCAGGAGACGCGCAAAGAGAGTGTTTGCAGCTATGCAGATTTTACACAAACAAACGTTTGTATGTCTATGCGTGTGTATGTGTTTGTTGCCAGTCTACTGACGCATAATAGTTGTTTGTTAGTAGTTAACTGAATGGTGACTTCCTTTATAAATCTCGGCAAAATATGGGAGGAGCCGTGGGGCATTTAAAAGAGCTTGCAAGTGACAATATTTAAGTGCGTCCGGTTTACTATCGTCTGCCAGTCTCGGTAAGAAGCTTGTTGACTTGGTAATCTTATGATCACGAGATCAGGTATTTTACTGTCAGACTGAGGTGGCAAACAGGAGGATTTGTTAATTTTAATAAGAGTAAACAGCATTAACATAAGAAAAATAGTTTTATTGTTACCAATACTAGACCAATACAATGACAATCACTTGAAAGGATTTCATAGACAACTGTATTGAGCTAAGTCTTTATGAACTAAGGAGGTACACATTATAATATTATTAGGCAATAAACTAGGGTTCAATTTTCTAATTTCTACACTCTCACCAAATTTGAACCCTTTCACTTAAAAACAAATTTAATATTAGAAAATAAACAACAAACTGAACTCTGGTCTAAAAATATACATTCAGAACACAATCAACTGAACAAATTCTGACCAAAGTTAATATTAAGTTTTATCCAGTACTAATGAACAATTTTAATTTCTTAACACCTATTCTATCCCTTAGATATTGATATTTATCTCTAGGCAGAGCCTTAGTAAAGATATCAGCATATTGTTCCTTAGTACAAACATAATTTAAATCTATTTGTTTTTCACTATACTTTTCTTTGATGAAATTGTACTTAACATCAATATGCTTACAACGTTTGTGGTAGTCCACATTTTTTATTAAACAGATTGCACTTTGATTATCAATATTCAAACAAATAGAATCCTGGTTAAATTCACCAATATCTAGTAACATTCTTTTTAACCACAAGGCTTCTTTGGTTGCAGAGCAAGCAGCCATAAATTCCGCTTCCGTTGTGGATAAAGCAACACTATGCTGACGTTGTGTTGCCCATGTTATGGCAGCTCCATTTTTAATAAACACATAGCCAGTTAATGACTTTCTAGTGGTAGTGTCTTTAGCATAATCTGCATCACTGTAAGCTACAATTTTATTTTGCTGAGATGATGAATAACACAAACCAAAGTCTTTGGTTTCCTTTAGATATTTCATTATCTTCTTGACGACATTCCAATGAGTGTGATCAAAACAATTGAGATATCGACTTACCAGACTAACTCCATACATGATGTCAGGTCTGCTTACCACAGCCAGATGCATTAGTGATCCAACTGCCTCTCGGTATGGAATATTCTTATCCACAGACCCAGTGCTCATCTCCAGTGTGGTGTGTGGGTCTACTGGAATATTATTGCAGTTAGCTTCTTGCATGTTATATTTATACAATAGTCTCTTAATATATTTTGACTGGTGAATAAAGATACATCCTTCAGATTTTTCAATTTGTAATCCAACAAAATTCTTTGGATCACACTGCTTTATTTCATAGTTTTGCTTTAATTCATGCATTACTGTATTTAATGACTCTCTTGACTTTGAAAGTAGTAGCCCGTCATCAACATACAATAATAAATAAACTTTATTGTTGTTTACATTTCCAACATACAAACACCTATCTGCATGACTATTGTTGAAACCAAATTTCTTCAGTGAGGTATCAAACTTTTGGTTCCAACACCGTGGTGCCTGTTTAAGACCATAAAGAGAACGTTTGAGTTTACATACCATATTAGAATCGGCATCCAAACCTTCAGGCGGTGTCATATAAATGTCTTCTTTGACATCACCATATAAGAATGCAGTTTTAACATCAAACTGAAAGATATTCAAATTATGTTGTGCGGCCTCTGAAAGTAAAACTCGTACTGAGTCATACCTTACTGTTGGAGAGTATACTTCTTTATAATCAATGCCTTGCTTTTGACTACATCCTTTGGCGCATAATCTTGACTTATAAAGCGGACCAGATGGCTCATCTTTTATTCTGAAGACCCATTTGCAGCCAATCACCCGCACTCCTTCAGGTTTCTTAATTAATTGCCAAGTTTCATTCTTTGCATGTGCCTTTAGTTCTTCCTCAATAGATTGCTTCCATTTTTCAGCATCCACATTTTCATGACATATTGCCTCACTATATGTTTGTGGCAAATTTTCTTGTCCTGTAACTTCTTCTGTACACATATAGGTATTTCCTTTTTTACACAATTTTGATTTAGATCTTGTGGTTATATTTGACTCGAATTCTGTGTGGTCTATATTTACCTCTGGTTCATATAAAGAACCTTCATCTGAGTAAAAATCATCACTGGATTCCTCTTTTGCATCTTCAATACTTTCAGATAAATTCGGCAAAGTTGTGTCAGAAATAGTTTTTACAGAAGTATCTTCACAGGTATTAGAGACTGACTCTGATAATGGTACCATAGCATAATTTCTTTTTACTGAGCTTTCTAGAAAAATCACATCTCTGCTTATAGTGACTTTTCTTGTTTTGGGATCCAAAAGTCTATATCCTTTAGTATTTTCCATGTACCCAATAAATATCATCTTGTTTGCCTTAGAGTCCCACTTCTTAGACTTTTCTTTTGGAACATGTACCATAGCTTCACAACCAAAGATTTTCATATGTGTGATATCTGGCTTTTTACCGGTCCACATCTCTTCCGGTGTTAAAAAGGCTAAAGCCCTTGTTGGACATCTATTTGTGATGTAAGCTGCAGTTGACACAGCCTCTGCCCAATATTGCTTTTGAAGTTTTGCATTTAAGAGCATACATCTAGCTCTTTCTAACAATGTGCGGTTCATCCTTTCCGCTAAGCCATTTTGTTGTGGCGTGTAAGGTGTGGACTTTTGATGTACAATTCCAGATTTCTTGAGAAAACTTTGAAAATCATTGCTTAAATACTCAGTCCCATTATCTGTGCGGAGAGATTTTATAGTTAAATCAAGTTGATTTTCAACCAGTACTTTGAATTCTTGAAATTTTTGAAATACTTCTGATCTTCTTTTGATTAAGTATACAAAAACTTTCCTGGTATAATCGTCGATAAACGTAATAAAGTAGCGAGCACCTCCAAGAGACGGTGTCTCCATTGGGCCACAGACATCGGAGTGAATAAGTTCTAGCTTTGCTTGAGCTCGGGAACCTTCTGAAGGAAATGGTAATCTTGTTTGCTTTCCTTCCAAACATGAGATGCATATCACTTTGTCTGTATTTTCAATTATGACTCCTGCACTTTCTGATAGTTTATTTAAATCTTCAAAATTTAAATGAGCCATCCTCTGATGCCATAAATACGAATCTTTCTCTGTAGAAGCAGATATGTATGCTGGAATACTGTGTGTAACTAGCCTGTACATATTGTTTATCATTTTAGCAGCTGCAACTTGCTTGTTTGTTTTATTCAGGATTTTACAGCCTTGTTTATTAAATTGCACTTGACAGCCACTATTTATAATTTGACTGACAGAGAGAAGATTGGTAGCCAAATCAGGAACATATAGAACATTCTGTACCTTGATAGTTTCCAACTTGCCTTGCATGTTGACAATATTAAGATTTATTTTTCCACAAGCCTTCACAGCTAGCTTTTTGTCATTAGCTACTCTTATTGTGGAAATCGGAGGTATAATTTCATCATAGAGTAAATCACGGTTCATTGTCATATGCATTGACGCTCCAGAATCAATATACCAATTGTTGTCGTTGTTTTTTGTTGCAGAAAACACGGCGACATAACCAGAATCAGTGTTCGCATTAGACTTCTGTTCCTTTTTCTTATTATGGCAATTTTTACTTATGTGCCCATATTTATTGCACACATAACACCTTGGACCTTTACCAGTTTTATTTTTATCTTGAGCTTTGTTGACAAATTGTTTCCCCTTGCTTTTAACATACAATGCATTAGACTCAGAGTTTCTCACATCTTGCAGAAGCTTAGTCTTCACGGAATCAGCTGAAATTGTCACACCAGAGCTTTCAAGTGCCATGATCATAGGTTGATACATTTCTGGTAAACCGGCAAGTAATAAAGTCCCAAGCCACTCGTCATTGACCTCAAATCCAATGTTGCGTAGCTTATGAGCAGTGGTCATGATCTTGTTAACATATTCTTCAATGTTCAGACAATTTTCAAGTGTTGTATTGATCAGATCTCTCAACAGACCAACACGGCGTGTCAAACCTTTGTCATCGAAAGCCTTGGCCAAATTATTCCAAACTTCTTTAGCCGTTTTGGCTTCTTGAATATGTACATAATTTATTGGATGTACTAATAAAATAATTTTCGACTTAGCTTTTGTGTCAAGTTTGGAATCAATTGCTTCATCAGGTTTCGCGGTGACACAACTCCATAATTCCTCATGTTCGAGGTAGGTTTGCACTGCAAATCTCCATGTAGGATAGTTTTCTCTTCCAGTCAGCTTTTCAATCAGTGCCATCGTATTGTTTGACGACATTTTCGCTGATGAAGTATATTAAAATACGTGTTGAGTTTCGAGCTTATACCGAACTTCTTTCTTTTGTTTTTACAATTTTCACAAATTTTTCACTGTTTACTTTATTATTTTACTTATGAGCAAAAATAACATGGACTGGGCCCATAACCTGTTAATTTTAATAAGAGTAAACAGCATTAACATAAGAAAAATAGTTTTATTGTTACCAATACTAGACCAATACAATGACAATCACTTGAAAGGATTTCATAGACAACTGTATTGAGCTAAGTCTTTATGAATTAAGGAGGTACACATTATAATATTATTAGGCAATAAACTAGGGTTCAATTTTCTAATTTCTACAGGATTTACTTGGTATCAGTAAGTTTTAAATATTTTACACGAATTAACGCCTGTGTCGCTAACTGGAAAGCTATATTGACAGGCCTGTTGGTCTAGTGGTTAGTGACCCTGACTGCTATGACGGAGGCCGTGGGTTCGATTCCCACCCAGGACAAATGTTTATGTGATGAGCACGATCATTTGTTCTGTGTCTGGGTGTAATTATATCTATAATATCTATGTATTTAGAAATATATACGTATGTTTATCAGTTGTCTAGTACCCATAACACAAGCTCTGCTTAGCTTGGGACTAGATGGCGTTGTGTGATAGTTGTGGAATATTTATTATTTATTTATTTTACAAACTTTTATTTCCCGTCCCGTTGTCTGCAATCTTCCCGGTTTCTGATTGCGCACTATTGCACGTATATGTATATCGCATGACAATGCAATATTACGATGACATGGAGCTGATCCCATGATGGAGCTGGATGAAACGCCGCAAACCCCTTGAGTTTAGACTCGTTTGATTCGTCTTGATGAGTCTATCATCTGTCTATCATCGTGTTTTTTAACAATTAAAGCTTGTTTTTAAAAATAACATGATTTTTTAAATGAGTAATGACATGATTAATTCAATCTAACCTAACTGCATAACTACTTAACTGTCAAATAGGCGTTAACTGCTTCTTCTACTGCGTCGTCTTATCGGAAATCCTTTCAGTAAACTGCTGTCAGCATAAACATCCTATCCCTGTCTTGCATTTCAGTACCGGAAACTAGACGGTTAATGAGATCAGCAATATAGTCACTACTTATTGCATCAGCTTCTTGCTTCGAAAAATGTCAAGGCAAACTTTTAGAACGTGTTAAGGATATGTGCTTAATAGCGTCCATGTTATATTATGATGATTCACAAAATCGTAGCCTTCGCCTTTTTTTTACCGTGGTAAAATCAACAAATGAGTGCTCCCACTCAGGGCAGAGCGAGAGAGACTGTCAGACTCGTACTGACTAAAATCCACGGTGTCCTTCAATAGCCCTTTACGTTCCGGAGTCACGGTAATTCGTAAGTCCCCTGACCCCGGCAGGCTTTGGCCCTCTAGAGGGGGGCCCCGTCATTTTGCTGACATTCTTTGAGGCGGTGCTCTGCCCAAGCAGGGCAGTCCTGCACCGTATGCTCCACCGTGTCCTCGCAGTGGTGACACCCAGGCGTTTCTTCCCTCCTTATCAGACACAGGTACCTCCCGAGACTTCCGTTTACGTTGAGGACCTGCGTCATGCGGTGGGTAAGGACGCCGTGACGCCTATCCAGCCACTCCTCGAAGAGGACTCGGACAGTCCTTCCGCTTCACGCAGAGCGAATAGTTTAAGGAGTCATTTTCCTTTGGTCGCGGGACTATCTAAACAGGTTACCCTGGAACGTAAAGGGCTATTGAAGGAACACCGTAAAATTCAGTCAGTTTGACAGTCCCTCCTGTCTCACCCTGGACGGGACGACAAATTTGATGACTTTACCACGATAAAAAAAATCTATTTATTATGCTGAAAAAAAGGATAACTATAGATTTACACACAATCATACGCAAATAAATTATTCATACAAGTTTCCTGTACTCATTTAAGCGGCACATTAAATAATACAATAGCGTGTATCGTGTGATTCCGGCGGAATTGTGGGGAATTGCAGACTTGCTGGTTAAATCAAAACTATACGACGACGACGTACCAATAGCGCGGCTCGGTTTCAACTTCTATTAGATTCATTCTCATACAGTCGAGTAGGAAAGTGATTCGTTACTTTTTTTTTATCGTGGTAAAATCATCAAATGAGTCCTCCCACCCCTAAAATTGCCCTTTACGTACCGGGGTCACGGTAATCCGTTAGTCCCGCGACCCCGGCAGGCTTTGGCCCTCTACAGGCTTGTCACTATGCTGACACTCTTTGAGGCGCGCGTGGAACACAACGCGCCGTCAACCCGGGCATGGTCCATGGTCAGACAGCGAGTCGCCCATTCTACCGTCCACTAACTTAAAGGCCGTAGAGCCACAGTTGCTCGTGTTTTACTTTTTAATGTAGTCTTATATAACTTTCGATGCTCTATCTTTTGGTCTAAGAGTCATTTTTCTATGATTTTAGAGATACAGGAAGATTGCTGAGTAGTTAAACCACATAAAAACCTTAATTCCGATAAAAAATTAGAAAATGAGTTTAAATAAATATAATGAATTAAATATATAACATATTGTGCAAAAACACTATGCCTGCATATATAATTTGCAGCCTTGTTCCTAGATAGCATACTTTTCAAGAGTGATCAATTTACAATTTTAGCGTTTTCACGAAAACTACTTTTTACACTTATCGGCCTTTTAGTTGATAGACGGCAGCATTACTCGCCGCTCGCATGCCCGCGAAGTGATTCGATACTTGTATAATTTTAATTGATTTAAGAGTGAATAGGTTACTTCTAGCAAGCGTCTTTACCGTTAACCACATAATCGTTTACCATCAGGTGAGATAGTGGTCAACGCGAGTTCATCCAAAGCTAGTATATTTGAAGTTCAAAAAGTAAAATCATCAAATGAGTCCTCCCACCCAGGGCAGAGCGGGAGGGACTGTCAAAATCGTACTGACTAAAATCCAAGGTGCCTTCAATAGCCCTTTACGTTCCGGGTCACGGTAATTCGTACAGTCCCGCGACTCGAGTTCAGAGGCCCTTGCACGACTTTTTACGTTTTTGTGACGTAAAGTAGACGTTAATTTGGTGGAAAAAATGAGTTTCTCGTTTGTACAAGAGGCGAATTTTTGTTTTCCATACCGTAAACGCCGTAGAACTATTTCAAGTGTCTAACTTCAAGTACACTTAAATAAAATACGGATTTCTTGTCTTGACTCATCTTGCCTTAGTTACACCAGATGTTACGGACTCTTTGGTTTTTTATTTTTCTTTAATTATTCGATTTAAAATTGAAATTTTTTATTACTTTTTTGGTTTGTCTGTCAAACAGTGATTTTTCTTCCGGAACTTAAAGCAATAAAGTTCATTAATTAAAGGGGTAACTATTTCATTTTTATTACATATTTACAGTCCACAACATTCATCTTTTTCACCAGATATTGATTGATCATACAACAGTACTGTTTAATATAATAATCTTTCATGATTTCTGTTGATTTCTGACTGATAATTTTCATAAAAGAACTATAGGTAATTACTGCATTAATTCACCTCATTTACATCATTACTATCAAAAGTTAACCTGATGCAATTTCTTGGGACAACGTGGCCAACTTCTTAAAGCGAGAGTAGTTCCGCTGTGGGAACGAGATGGCGCTAGACGACTTGTGTAGCTCTGTCTCTTGCCCACAGTGGAACTTCTGTCGCTTTTTATTTTAAATATACTTACCTACCTACAAAACATGTAGTCAGTTACTACAAGTTACAACTCGTTTGTTCCCCACATTTTATTACTAGTTCAACACCATTTAGAATAAATTAACAGCAATTGACGACTTTGACGTTGCATTCTGAAGTGAGAATTGTAGAAAAAGTCACATAATTACTATCTTAATCATACTGTTTTTCTTATAAGTTGGTAGTTAGTTGTTCTTAGTAAGGTCTACCAGTAGTATAAAGATTATAACGGGAGGAGTACCGGTCTACACTCATCTCTTCTATATTTGGAAGCATCATGCCAAACCGCCTTTAGATTCATAGAGATCTAATCTGCTAATTGTGATTAAGTTTCTTTAGTGCTTACTTTTTTTATTTATCGTGGTAAAATCATCAAATGAGTCCTCCCACCCAGGGCAGTTCAGGAGGGACTGTCAGACTTGACTGACTAAAATCCACGGTGTCCTTCAATATCCCTTTACGTACCGGGGTCACGGTAATTTGTGAGTCCCGCAACCCCGGCAGGCTTTGGCCCTCTACAGGCCCCAGGAAAAATATCGTAGAAAAAGTTGCAAGTCAGCTTGGTACCTAGTGTCCTAACAAGAAAAGGACATATATGCATACATACACGAACCCTGAAACATTCATTACACACTTTTTTGTGCAGTCGTGTAAACAATAACATAGTTCAATAATATTGAATAGTGGGAATTGACAAAATTACAATGCAATATAAACAACATGATAAAAATAGTCAACAAGATAATATCTACTTTTCAAGATCATAATCTTGATGTAAGGAGCGAATCTGTTGCATGGAGCAAATCTGTTGCATTTGATTTTAATAAAGATTAACAATGGCCAAAGAAAATATACAGGGTGTCTCGGGAAGTGTGGATCAAACTGTACAGGGAAATAGGGAGGTCATTTCTAATCTTTTTACCTCAGAGACATATTTCTACGGTTCAAAAGTTATGACCGCCACGTTCCTCAAGGAATAGAGATTCTTTGGACGTATTATAGTTTTAAAGTAAGAAAATTTAATTGATTTTCAATTCCTATACATTAGTTGCCTATCTGAACACGAAAACTGGTCATAACTTTTGAACCGTACAAAATAGATCTCTGAGGTAAAATGGTCCACACTTTCCGGAACATCCGATGAACACACCTTTATAATTAACCCAGGTACAACTAGCTCAGCTGTTCACATGTATTTAAGTTTAGTAATTAGGTGAACGAGTAAAACTTGTACGTTTTCTTAAATGAAAACTAATAGGATTGCATGAAAGCTTGTCAAAATTAATGGGCTTCCTATGTAACCGAACGTAGACCCACTTTTCTTGTTATGTTAGTCTTACATTTTGTGACTGTTGCTCGATTACTGAGACTTTGACTGACAAAAATACATTAGTGGTACAAGAGACTTGCTGTCCGACCATGGACCATGCCCGGGTCGACGGCGCGTTGTGTTCCACGCGCGCCTCAAAGAGTGTCAGCAAATTGACGGGGCCTGTAGAGGGCCAGAGCCTGCCGGGGTCGCGGGACTTACCCATCACCGTAACCCCGGTACGTAAAGGGCTCGTGAAGGACACCGTGGATTTTTTTTTTTTTTTTTTTAGTGGTACAAGAGAATTACTTGAGCCAGCCGCACAATGAGAGCCTCTAAAGCCTTTGTCAAAAATACAGGCGTGGCGAATGCGAAGCGAGGCGTTTTTATTTCTAATGTATGGAATTGTTTGAATCCAGTCACATAGAAAAGCGAAAGCGATCCGATAGCGTGACCGAACCGATGCGAACACGTGGCGAAGGCGTATTTGCTCTGTTTGACGTCGCTCATAAAAAGCCAGCTAATACAACTGCCACGCCTCGGTTCGCTGCACCCAGTTTGACGTCTCGTATCGAATCGTTATCGCTTCGGAGTCGGTCCGGTTTGCTATCGCCTGTCTGTTTGACAAAGGCTTTAAAGTGTTAAATATATTATAAAATAGATATAATTAGACACCTAATAATATACATTTATTTAGTGTGTAATCGAAACCTAACCATGAATTAACAAAAAAAGTAATAATTTTAAAACCAAATCACAAATTCACAACACCTCATCAAAATCCAGTTACGATGAACTAAAACTAATTTACTTCCATTAACCACTTTTCCACTCGCCATTACTAAAACAGTTATACTATTACTGGGTGGGAACATTTGACAAAGAGCCATTGTTCAGTTGGCAGTGTCTGTACCTGATGTTCTGTCCCGGCTGACATTCGTTTAGTGACCTTAGTCGCTTGGCTATTGTTTCGGGAGAGCCTTAGCTCTTATCTTTCATATTGTCCTGGTACCTAACGTGGGTGGGGATATCTTTTCAGAGGTTTTTGTGTCTAAAGAAATCGTATTTAAGATAGTATGAAATGAATTAAAAGGAGAGGGGATTTTTGCGAATATACAAACGCCAGCAAGTCAACCTACGCGAATCTTCCAAATTTCTCCAAATTAATTTTATATTAATTATTATATTTTATTTATTCATTTATTTTTTATTGGCAAATAATAATTTATCTATCGAATAAAAAAATAGCTTTTACGATGTACATTCAAAGGAAAGAAGAATTTTGTAGAATACTCCCAAATATGAAAAAGGATTACGTATAGGGTTGCCCAGTCTTTGTTCAATTAAATACCATGCTTATGATAAAAGAAGTACATACAATAACGTGTATAAAACAATTATTACTGAATTTTGACTTGACCGTAACTTTTTCATAACACAATTAACGAATGTTTTTTTAGTATTTACTAATAGACACCTTGTTAGTAAAATGTTATTTCCGTTTCATCTTCGGCTTTAGTTTCTATTGAGAAAGTAGCTACTTTCTCCTACACATAAAATAGTAGTATTATAGTAAAAACATCCTTAATCTACATACATAATAGGAAAAATCGGATAACAAAATCTAGTGCAAAATTTCGAATATAATCATTTATTTTTAGAGATAATGATAATCATCCGTCTGTATTCGTCCACTGCTGGATTTAGGTCTCCTACAATATACACCAGAGTCCTCCCTCCCAGGGTGGAGAGGGAGGGACTGTCAGTCTCGTACTGACTTAAATCCACGGTGTCCTTTAGCCCTTTACGTTCCGGGGTCACGGTAATTCATGAGTCCCGCGACCACGGCAGGCTTTTTTCTACAGGGGGCCCCGTCACTGTGCTGACACTCCTTGAGGCGTGCGTGGAACACAACGCGCCGTCGACCCGGGCCTGGTCCATGGTCGGACAGCGAGTCGCCTATTACTCGCCGCCCGCATGCCTGCGCCTACGGTGGCCGGAGATCGTCTGCCGTCTGATAGATAACCTGAAGAAATAATTATGTAAAGAAAAATATTTAAAGCAATTTTACTTACCTAATCAATTGCATCCATGATATATTACAACACACTGCATAGTGATGGGGAAATCATAATTTACGTCTGGTATCTCGGTACCGATACTCGCAAACATTACGAATTAACTACTTCCTATCGAGACCGATAAAAAACCGGTTTCAGTGATCGTCCCACAAAATTGATCTCGTTTCATATCGATCAACGTGCATACACGCAACGGTTTTTGAGAGCTCCAGTTATTTTAAAACGTGGGAATGGATTACGTATACGTGTACGACTTTGAATAAAATCTTGAGAGCTTCAAATGAAAATATAGCAAAAAAATTTTTAGTACAACAATATTCGTGCAGACATTCAAATACAATTAGGTCTACATTCACGTAAACATCCATCCATCCATTTACGTATTCAAAATATTTAATGTCAAATAGGTCATGATTCAACTTTGTCGATTGTACATTAACGGAAAGGTTGGTTGATAATCATCAAATTAGTCCTCCCGCTGGTTAAAATTGACGGTGTTCCTTCAAAAGCTCTTTACGTTCCAGGTCCACGGATACCTGTTTAGACAGTGAATTAATTAACCTGTTTTATTCCTGGTAAGTCATGAGCGTGCCTAATAAAGAATAAATCACAGGTAGATAACACACAGCCTAATTTAGCTTATAATTATTATAATGATGGTGCTCAATTACTTGGTAAAAAGAAAATAAAAATTTATTAGTGTGCGCATCGCTTGTAAACTAAAATAATATAACTTCATCGTTAAACTTTAAACTTCATTTGCACGGTCAACAAAAACCGCTCCTACCTTTAGCCGTGTCTGTATGAATCATTGATACTGGCCACAAACTAAAAATAATTTTCTGATGAAGATTCTGATACTGTTCATTACTAACTCATTGTTGACTTTCTTTGCCATTTACTTCTAGCCAAGATGTAACTATTATTGTTCAATAATTTATTTCAGGCAGCTCGTAAAGCTCGTGGCTAAATAAATACAGCCGCACAGGCCGATCTTTCGGGTTAAGCCGCGCTTGCCGAGGTTGGTCTGTGGATGGGTGACCATCTGTTATAGCGAGTTTCCTCCGTGCCTCGGAAAACACGTAAAGCCGCTGGTAGTAATGGTCGCTAGAACATTACAGTTATCCTTTTATAAAAAGACGCCTTTATTATAATTACTAGCACTTTGCCCGCGACTTCGTCCGCGTGGGTTACGTACTTTCCTAATTCCCCCTTTTCACCCCCTTAAAGGTTAAATTTCCAAAAACCCCTTCTTAGTGCTTCCCTACATCATAATAGGAAGCCGTGTGCAAAATTTCACATTCCTAGCCCCAGTAGTTTCGGCTGTACGTTGATATGTCAGTCAGTCAGTTCTCCTTTTATATATATAGATAGATACCACGTCAAAAAAGGAGGTTTTAGCTTTTATTCTTCAAAATAAGTCTGTCTACTTAAAATTCTGTGAAACGACATCATGTCCATGTATTCGTACAGAATTTTAAATTGAAAAGTCGAATTTCATTCACCTACATTTGTCCGACAAAGAAACCATGATTTTTTATTGATGTTATGGATGCCCTGGTATGTTTATGTTATGTCAAATGTTATGGGTGTTACATAATAATTAATCTTAGAGGGTTTTATTGGAATTATGCCGTGTGACATAAAGGTATGGCTCTGTTAAAAAAAGATTATAATTTAAATCTAAATTCTAAATTTTATTATAAATTCGACAGTTTGTGAGGATGTGTTTTTTAACTCATTCACAGAAAAACTACTGAATGGGTTTGGATACTTATTAAGGTACATGTGTATTAAGGTTATTGTCTGAAATAATATGTGTCAAATTATTATATCATTCATTCTTAGTTCGGGTTAGATGGCATGGGGTTTCGCGCTTAAGCCTTTGTCAAACAGACAGGCGTGCGTGACGAATGCGAAGCAAGGCGTATTTATTTGTAATGTATGGAATTGTTTCCTGCCGGGGTCGCGGGACTTACGAATTAATGAGACCCCGATATGTAAAGGGCTAGTGAAGGACACCGTGGATTTTAGTCAGTACAAGTCTGACAGTCCCTCCCGCCCTGCCCCGGGTGGGACTCATTTGATGATTTTACCACGAAAAAAAAAATGTATGGAATTGTTTGAATCTAGTCACATAGAAAAGCGAAAGCGATCCGTTAGCATGAAAAAACTATCAGACTGACGTCTCGTATCGGTTCGTTATCGCTTCGGACTCGCCTGTCTGACGCTTACGGACGTCAAATATCTAGTAGACTGTTGTGTTAAGTTAAGTAGGACCAGCTCACTTCCAAGAGAGGAAGCCTAAATCTCAACAGACTGATCTATATTTAATAGTAAGTATTTACAGTAACTCGATAATAATCTTTACGCACTAAATGATCTACAATCATAAAAATAATGATGAATGTTTCGTATTTGTGATTACTTTTTGCACGGCAATTGAAGGAATAATGAAGTGATCAATCTTTATTACAATTTCAAGTGATAGTTTTTTATTGTGAGCTCTAGTTTATTAATGTTTTTTTAACCCAGATATGAGATACACCGTGGATTTTAGTCAGTACGAGTCTGACAGTCCCTCCCGCTCTGCCCTGGGTAGGAGGACTCATTTGATGATTTTACCACGACAAAAAAAAACCTAGATATGAGATACTCAATACTCAATACTCAATTCTTTATTGCATTCCATAAGATGGTAAAAAATAAAAAGGTACAAGATCAAATGTGGACCCTGTCGGGCACGCAAAAATTAGGAGAGAAGATGTTTTATAACTGCGTAGTTAGTCTATTGGTTGCAAACGCTGTAGCTGAGTACGAGGGCTTAGGTACGATTCTCAGGTCTTGTATAGTTTTAATAATTATTTCTCAGTAGCACTCCGGAATTTGGATTTGTGCCCTTCGGATTGTAGCTTGACAACTGCTCCTTAAAATTAAAAGCAAGTTAGTAAATAACATTAATAGATATAGAATAATATTATTTATAGCGATTCATATCATGATTTTTCTAAAGTAGACTATTACACCCCCCTTTTTTATCGTGGTAAAATCATCAATGAGTCCTCCCACCCAGGGCAGAGCGGGAGGTACTGCCAGACTCGTACTGACTAAAATCTACGGTGTCCTTCAATAGCCCTTTACGTACCGGGGTCACGGTAATTCGTGAGCCCCGCGATCGAAGTCCCCCTTATATAGACCCATAAACCTGAATGTACTCAAGGTACACGTTAAGTTATAGTTCGCTAGTTCGATTTATATCAATCATGATATATTTCTTTTGAAAGTATTCCAAAGTGTACCTCTCAACTACTATTACAAAATGGCCATTTCAGCAGATCACAATCAATAATTGAAATAATTGATGACCTTTTACGAGTTAAAGCTTCAATCAATCCGTCAACTCATCAATCATGCGCTAGTGAATCAATCATCTATTATCTTCTAACAACTCACTCATTACCATACCGATAAAATCAGGCCTTTTATTGTCAGTCAAACTCGACAATATTATCGGTATCAGTCTCGGTACCGAAAGATATTGAGCCCATCACTAATCATCGTCTGCCAAGCCTTTCCCAACTATGTTAGGCTAGGCGTCCAGTCTTACTGGATGCAGCACTTAATTTACATGGTACAACTGCTCATCTGACCGCAAATCAATTGGTCATAATAGGAACTATGTTACCTTTTGTTATATCTGGTTGTCAGACTTTAGGTACACGTAACTTACTATACCGACTGTCAAAGATCTACAAATGACAACAAGGACCAACCCATCTACATGATCTTCTGAATCAAGGAGAAAAACTGGTACGTAATTAGCCATCCACGGACCAACCTAGCCATTTCTTTAACTACTTTTTCCCATCACTATGATCCAAATACCCGATACTATTTCGGCATCGATTCTCGTTCAACTCGATTCTCGGTACACATTGTTCTGGTAATGAATCGGTAACGATCGTCATTGTGGTGTCCCAGGAACCACCCATTGTGTTGGTACCGCGAAACGACACTTCCTACTTTAATTCGCCATTGTTCTTTATAATGGGGAGTAGGGTTACCAAACTTTAGTTGTTGAAGCATGAATGGGTGTTGTTTTGACGTTATTCTTGTTATATAAAATGGTTGGTCGTGTTGTGGAAATTTATAATGGACCTCGATGTGTTTTTTTATTATGTGCGGAGAAAATAATGGTTCTTGTTGATTTCGCTATCTCATGTCCCTGCTTATGTGTTGTGTCAATGTCAAGATATTTGTAATCAAAAGGATTTTCAATTCATTATTCGAGTTATGTACCATCCGTATCCATTAAGCCTTTGTCAAATAGACAGGCGTGTCGAATGCGAAGCGTGGCGTTTTTATTTGTAATATATGGATTTGTTTGAATCCAATCACATAGAAAAGCGAAAGCGATCCGATAGCGTGAACTCACCGATGCGAAGACGTGGCGAAGGCGTATTTGCTGTTTGACGTCGTTCATAAAAAGCCAGCTAATACAACTGCCACGCCTCGGTTTGCTGCAACCAGTTTGACGTCTCGTAGCGGTTTGTTATCGCTTCGGACTCGGTCCGGTTCGCTAAAGTAAATGATTAACACTATTATTCCATTATTGTGAAAACTGTCAACCTTATATTTCATCTGTCATCATCTTTTTGTTCATGTGTCATATTACATATTTTACACGTTGCAGAATCATTCTTCTAAAAAAAAAGTACAAACCTCATTGGCAATCCGCTAACAATTCAAAAGAAAGCCTTAAATAAATAAACCTTAGATATTTTTCAGCTTGATTGACATAGTGATTGTTGTTCCATGAATGGGACACAGGTTCGATATTCGCACGGACCAAATACATAATAACAATGCGTATGGCATACAGATATAGTTACGAGTCTGAGAAACTGCATTATATGCATGTGAATGATATGTGTCTATAATTATATATTTCTTTGTCACCAGAAAATCAAATAAGGACGTTTTAGTACACTATCAAAAAAATTAACAGTCATTTATTTGAAGAAAAGGAAGAAAGAAACATAATACTTATATAAAACACAAGTACATGTAATAAAAATAAATATGGTACTCCTATCGGCAGTTATTATCTCATTAATTTTTTAATGATTTTTTTTTATAATAATAATACACTAGCGACCCGCCCCGGCTCAGCACGGGTGCAATCTCTCTATATTATGCATGTTAAATACATATAAACTTTCCTCTTGAATCACTCTATCTATTTAAACAACCCGCATCAAAATTCGTTGCGTAGTTTTAAAGATCTAAGCATACATAGAGACAGACAGACAGACAGCGGGGAGCGACTTTGTTTTATACTATGTAGTGATGCCTACATTAAAGAGCAATGATAAAAAAAATATATTTTATACTGCAATTTTACTTAATAATAACATCTTACTTACACTTATTTACTTATTTTTGATATACATCGTTATTATTTACAATTGCCATAAACTGTAATAAAACGTATGAAATTTAATTCCACGCTTTGCAACAAACTGCTTTACTTTAACAAAGAAATGCCTTCATAGGTTAATAAAAAAATATTCAAGATCCACCGTGTAGATAGTTGTTTTTTTAAAGCATTGCCCTTTGCTAATAACTGCTTACGCCGCGTCATGTGCGCATAGCGTGAAGCATTCCCTGAGAACCACTAGGGATGGACGTGTTAATTACAATGTATCGAGATTATTTTGTTTTATTTTTTTCTCATGTAAAGTGGTGAAAAGTTTTTATGGGAGGCATTTATGTAAATTATACTTCTATTTCACAGTACCACAGATAATTGAGTATAGTGTGTGTCAGTCTTTTTTAGCATGTATTTTTTTTTTTGCGCAAGTTTTGAGAAATGCAATCGCATTTTTTTTTAATTAGCCATTGATGTCTATACTGTTGTTTTGGCTATAAGATGATTATTAAATATTTCAATCTAAGCTTGATCTAGCTACTAAACAATTTGGTAATAAAATGTCCCGTTTTACTTCAAAAGAAGCCGTTTAGTAGCTACAGTAGAGGCTACAAAACAAGATATTCATCTCATAAAATGTTATCTTGAAAAATAAAGAGTTCAATAAATTACAATTAAGGCCTTTTAATTAAGCTCTTAAATGACAACATTTAACGGACGATTAGCTGGTTAATTAACTATTAAATATATTTTACATGAGACTCGTACAAAGAAGGCATTAACAGTAGTTTTTTTTTAATAAAAGCAGAGAGATCTTTTTATTTATACGGGTTTTTCAATGATGTTGATGTTTTATAAGATAATTTTATTACCTTCAATGCACCTGGCAAAAACTATTTTCGATTTATTCTAGAACGACGAACGACAGGTTTTTTTTGGATGCGTCATACGTTTTTTGTATTTATCCAGTAATGGTATTGCTGGTATTACAACAAGATCTACATTTAAAAACAAAATAAATTTCAGTTCGTGCTACTAAATTCTTAATTTCTCTTTTCCCTTTTACTCCAGATCCCCAAATCAATGGGTTACTTCACGTTAAATTACCGTTTACCTTGAAACAAACCGTAAAATTTTTACTCACTTTAGCTTAACACCCACCGCTTCAATCAATAACAATTTACTACGACACTTTCGCTTTGAAGTAATCGATTAAAAATATCGGTATAAAGTTAATTGGTATCATCGATATCGAAAGAAAGTTGGGTGCGTGGCGCATCACTACTCTCATTAATATGCATGGTGGGGTGCAAAGTCAATGTGTTGTTCTTGATATTTATTCATTATTAATGTTCAAATGCTTGGTACCTGTGCATTTTACATGAATAATAATATGATGTGATGTTTAATTATTTATTTACATATAAGCTTGACGTGGGATAGATAGACGGAGAATGATGTAAAGAATGTGGCATATTATAATTTACGATAAAAAAATGTTATAGGTACTCTCAAAAAAAAGAAAACATCTGTTATGATCGTAGCATGCCCTTATTTTTTATCGTGGTAAAATCATCAAATGAGTCCTCCCACCTAGGGCAGGGCGGGAGGGACTGTCAGACTTGACTGACTAAAATCCACGATGCTCTTCAATAGCCCTTTATGTACCGGGGTTACGGTAATTTCTGAGTCCTGCGACCCCGGCAGGCATCGTAGCATGTCCTAGAAGCAAAAAAATAAAAGTCTAGTGTTTTCTACATAAAAGTACTGTGTTCGCATCTTCGTACACTCCTCTACCAGAGAGGAAGCCTCAGTCCCAGCAATGAAAACGCCGTATTCCTTAAACAAGCCCTTAAAACAACTAGTAAAGTAAAATCTGACTAAACCATGTTTGTATTTTTCCAATCAGCAATCACAATCAGTCAAGTCATCTTAATTTCTCTTTTACCAAACCACGGACCGTCCAAAAGCGTGTTAAGATGGATGTGTGGAGTGACAAGAATGGATAAAGTAAGGAATGAGTTTATAAGGGGAAGTTTGGAAGTGGCGCCTGTTACAGAAAAAATTAAAGGGAATCGTCTGTCTTGGTATGGACATGTGATGAGGGGGGATGACACTCATGTGACTAAGAGAGTGATGAGTATGAATGTTGATGGATGGAGAGGAAGAGGAAGGCCAAAAAAGAGATGGATGGATTGTATAAGGAATGATATGGGAGAAAGAGGAGTGAATGATACTGTGACGTTTGATAGAGGAGAATGGAAGAAAAAAACGTGTTGCGCCGACCTCAAGTAAAATGGGATAAGGGCAGATGATGATGATGACGGACCGTCCAAAAGCTATTTTAAAAAGTAACAAAATGAAAATACACAAACGAGCCTTAAATATTCAGAATCATCAAAACCGAACATTTTATTTACTTAACAGAAGCTTTCTTACACTTTCTAAAAAGTTTCTATATAATTATCTTTTTTAAAGTACTAAGGCAAAGTACTTTGGGCTGATTGTTAATAGAAGTAAAAGTTTCATAGTTAAAGTACTGGTTAACGAGTTCAGTGAGATGGAACTTTATTTCGAAGAGGTACTTCTTGTTCATCATACTGTAGTTAGTCGCAATTTAGTCGATTGCCGATTCATGCTACGTCTGCGGATGACGACGTTGGTCAGTATTGTATAATAGGAGCGAGGAAACTTAAAACTAGATTCAGGCCATTAGTTTTAAGTGCGTTAACGTAAAATTAAATAAGGTTTCTAAGTTCCATAATTGAAGTACGATGAGTTAATATATGGGCACGAATTCGGACATAAACTGAACATTGGGATCTCACTGTACAAATTTGGACATAAACACTGGGATCCCACTGTAAAGAAGAATGGGCAACAACTATAGGTAACCAAAGGCCAAACAACGATAAGATACCATAAGATAACTCCACATATGCTCTTTTTTTTTACGGCGTGGCCAAGAATGATGCTACTTAACCGGACAATCCTGTGGTCGCCAAAAATTAGTTTAAGCCACATTTGCTCGATTTACTTTCAGATTAAATACCTACCCCTTTTTATTACACAATTTTAAGGCTTTTTAAAATTGAAAACCCACCCAAATCGGACATGCCTAGTTATGAAACTAAACACAAGGCTTACAAATAAATTCTATACAAAACTTATTGTCTTACCATCAATGCAAGAAAAAGACTCATTTAATACTCCGCCAGCAGGTGGTATAAAAATACCGCGACAGAGGACATTAAATAGAGTTATCTACATCAGCCATTTCCTCTGACCGCAGCTGCTGGTAGCCATGATAAACTATTATTTATTATTCTGTTGGCTACTTTATAGTTTAATGTTTAAATGTTTAAGAAAGATTAATGTTTTGTTTGTTTATAAATAGCTTGTGTATTTTGTTGGGACTCTTAAGACATTTTATTACGTTTGAAAATTCTCGCTTCTGTTATGTATTGTCTTGTGCGTTAATTTTATGTATTGTTTTATTACAGTACGTGTAGATTTTCGAAATCTTCGTTAAATTATGAACTTTCAGAAAAATATCTAGTACAAGTTGCTACGTGTGCACATTTTCTACCAGGGAAAAAGCGTGGGACCATTCAAGTTATAAATAACATAATAGTAGATTATTAACCAAGGGGATAAAGCAGTGTCTTCTGTCGCGGGTGACGATTTAAATCGCGAGCGTAACGAAGGACTCGAGGTTTACTCCCGAGCGTAGCGAGGGTGTTAAAAACTTAAATCACGAGCGAAGCGAGGGATTTAACACGAGTCCTGAGTGTAGCGAGGGATTAAAGTTCACCCAAGACTAAGACAGCTTTATCACCGAGGAAAATACTCTACTTTTCGTTCCATTTGCGAAAAAATGAACTCAATAATAATATGAGATAAGCATTTATTGAAAACTAGCACTTTTCCCGCGACTTCGTCCGCGTGGGTTACGTACTTTCTTAATTCCTCCTTTTCACCCCCTTAAAGGTTAAATTTCCAAAAACCCCTTCTTAGTGCTCCCCTACATTATAATAGGAAGCCGTGTGCAAAATTTCACATTCCTAGCCCCAGTAGTTTCGGCTGTACGTTGATATGTCAGTCAGTCAGTTCTCCTTTTATATATATAGATAATGACAATTAAAAGTTAACATTCGAAACATTGGTCCAATTATTGATAGAGAGAGTTACATTTTTGTTTGGTTCATTTATTGTCGATGAGTTAATTTGAGTATATCTCTGTTCTTGCGTCTGAGGAACTTGCCTTTCATTTGATTTAACATCGTTACGCATTTTTAGAACATTAACTTATTTATAAAAATAAAATAAACTTAAGGTTTTATTTGAAGAAAACAAAAACGCGGCAAATTCCTACACTAAATTTTTTTTTGTCGGAAAAGCAAAGGCATCATGCTCATACGGCCTCTTCGGTTTTCGTTATTTTGTTTAATAATCATAACTGCATAATAAATACGTATTCCTTTTTCAAAAAGATGTGTAATGCTTTATATACAAACTCAAACACAGATGTAGTTCAGTATAAATTTCGGTAAGTATTCCAAATTTAAATCACATTCTCTCCCTAGAGGATGAATGAAATTCAGTACAACATTCTCTCCCTGTTTTTAACAGATTAAAAATGACTATAGTAGTATATTATTGGGCATTCTAGACCACTTTCGGCAAATCGCTCGGCGACGCCTCGCTGCCGACAGTGGTCTAGAACGCCCAATAATCGGTAATCGACTCGACTCGTTCATTTTGTTCGTTTGTTCGAGTTCTTAGCATTCTGTCGCTTTGAATCTATCTTTAATAGATTTTCAACCTCATCACAATAGTGGAAGGTACATGTATGTAGGTTGAATGAAACACTAAATGCTAATGAGATTCATTTATTTTTAGTGAGCACAGATTACAATATTATAATTGAGGGGAACCAATCTCAACAACAATAAAAATGGATGGATGGATTATTATAGTAATGATTAACAATATATTATTTATCGTAATATGTTGGTGGTTCGGTAAATAAAGCATCAGTCGATATAATAAACTCTTGTAGTTTACACCATTGTGTAGAATTGACGTCGGTCTGGACCTTGATGCGGACCAACGCCTTTTTCCACAGCTCCAACGAGTCGGTGAGGCGCGCGTCCTCAGTTTTGTATACTTTACAGTCGATGTAGTACTCGCCGTTCGTGCTTGTCGTTCGCCGCTCGCTACCGTTGGCCACTCGGTTCACGAAGTATGATGGGAGAGAAGAGGTTTCGCTGTTCGCTGTTGCCCTCCTGTTGTTATGTTTGCGGCTGATGCCAAATATATCGACGTCAGATTTCGATTTTTTACTGAAACAAACAAATTGATCTCTTGTTAATTCGCACCCAAATTTATTTTATAGTATTAACTTGAACCTGCTTTAAAACACATACAATATACAAGAATGAGAGACGAGACATACTACACAACGCTATCCATGTTCTATGAATAGCACCTAGACAGCTGATATACATTACAATTAAATACTGTTTGTTAGTAAAAACATACTACATTATATACACAGAAACATAAAAAATCTTTGCTATTAATCACATTCATGCACACATATTAATCTCGAATAGGCATTGAACCCACGACATCAGCGTAGTAGTCGCTTGCATCAAGCGACTGTCATCTACGCAATTGATTGACAAAACAATGAAGTAAATAAATCGTAAAGTTTACCTTGGGTGCGTTAAATTTTGCTTTGTTGATTTCCGTTTCCCAGGGACTGGTAGAGTTGGTTTGCGGTTAGACTTAGTGTCGTGCTCCATCACATCACTTGGTAGGTAGGTTTCGTACTCAGAGTCTGACCTGAAATAAATACATAAAGTTAAAAAAATGTTTGGTTAACCATGCAGGGTCAGAAGTTTGTGGAGAATGCTGGTTTTTATACTTACATTTTCTTTGAAGAATCGGTCGGCAGGCACAGTGACTAAGAGCAGCTAATTCGTTGAGTCGGTTGGCTGATACAGTGGCAGTGAGCAGCTACTGTCTAACTATCACTGATAAGTACTTGGAGTCTTGAAGATTTCTACTAGCACTCGTCGAGTCGATTGTATAGGCACACCGATAACATACTGTTTATAAGTCAGAAACTTACAATAATATCGCTATGTTTAGAATATGTACAACTGACGAAACAACTACGTAAAAAACAACTTTTTTCCTGGTCGTATTATACACATACGAAAAATAATTGGCTAGATGATATTTGAGGAGCATCGACGTTGATTAGTGTTGATGCAGTAAAAGCGTTCAGGGTTGTCACACCGATTGCATTAGTTATCGAACATTTTTAATGTGCACGAGTGCATATATGTAAACTCGTGGTAGCCTTAGGTAAAATAGCTTACACAAATAAACGTGTCAACTTACTGGAAAAATAATTAGGTTGAGCACACGTGTAATTTTTACGCAATATCACATAAAATTATTTGGTACCAAATTTGATATTTCAAAGCATTATTATTGACTAAGACCTCTTGATTAGCCATTGTGTAACTCGTTCTTTTATCGAGAATAAAATAAATTGTCTAAAAGATTGGTAATTTTTCACAAATTTCATTAAAATGAAAATAATACAATAATAATTATCGACATTCTTTCTTCCAAGGTTTCTTAAAAATGAACGTTGATTAGAAAATTAAAAAACACAATTATTTGTTGGTAAGATATAAAGTCAATTCTATTATGTTTTATTAGCATTTATGTCTAATGGTTACCGATTATCATTCTATTTGTTTAATTTCAGAAATATATTGGTAAACTTAATTTTACCAATTTATGTGATGGTACAATACGAACAGGAAACGAGAGCACGTCAGACCTAGTCTCGAAAGATTTTTGTCAACGTCGAATCACGAAGTATCTAGGTAAGATATAAAGCCAATATATTTTCTATTATGTTTTATTATCATTTGTGTCTAGTGGTTACCGATTTTCATTCTATTTGTTTAATTTCAGAAATATATTGGTAAACTTATTTTACCAACAATACGAACAGGAAACGAGAGTAAGTCAGACCTAGTCTCGAACGACTTTTGCCAACGTCGACGCGTGAAGTATCAACCCAGAAGCAACGTATCTGTATAAGATCTTTAATATTAGTAGTAATTAGGTACGTATTTACATGAGTTTTATTGTTTGACTTTATTATTGTGAATCAGACGATAAAAATAATAATGCCATACTGTACAGTTTGTAATGTGTCTGTAGATAATCGACGGTGGTCAAGTCATTTACGTACTAATGTACATAAAAACAGTAGTACGACCCTTCTGCATGATAACGTTTCAATTATAAACTCTACGTTTAAAGGTAGAATTTCGAGTTACAGAATCACTGCAACTAACGAACAAACAAATACTTTTCCAGAAATTTTCCTCAATAGTGTAAAGGTATACGTTAAAACTCTAATAGATCAGTTACTAGTAAAACATACATCTGTTAAGATTAACTTTGAACTTTTTTCGTATTTCCTTTTATTTAAAAATGATCAGCAGGAATTGAAGTCGTTTGCTACCAAAAACTTTGTTATTCCGTTTTATTATAACTTTGATTTTATTTATAAATCAGTAGTCGAGATACTGACAAAGAAAATAGAAGAATTTGAGCATCGAGATAGTGGTTGGACATTTTTAAGTAATTCTCATTTAGAAGTTAACATTAATAAACATCAAACTCTCAGCGGGTCTAGATTTATACCTTTGCCTAATGCTATAAAAAACAAAAAAGCATGTTTAAATATTCAAAATAGGGATGAAAATTGTTTTTTGTGGTGTGTTGTGGCTGCTTTGTACCCCACAACTCAACATCCTACCCGAGTAACGTCTTATCCCCATTTTAAGAATGTTTTAAATGTTAGTGATTTAACATTTCCAATCACATTATCTGACATAGTCGTATTTGAGAAAAATAACCCTAATTTAAATATTTTTGTTTATGGATTAAAAAATAATAAGACGATTGTTGGACCGTTGTACACAACTACTAATAAGAAATCTAAGAGCATCCATCTCTTATTTTTAGAAAATAACACAAACAGTCATTTTTGTCTAATTAAAGATTTACCGCGATTAGTTAGAAACCAGATAACCAGACATCACAGTAAATTATATTTTTGTGAGACGTGCTTATTATTTTTTCCTAATATAAATCAAATTGAAACGCATTCGTGTGGTGGTGTTGTTACAATATTACCCAACGAGGGATCGTTTTTAAAATTCAAAAATTATGAAAGAAAACAAGACGTTCCATTTGTCATATACGCTGATTTCGAAACATTGCTGAATCCGATTTCTTGCAACGAGTCCGAAAACGTCAAGACATCAAACTTGCAGCGTCATGTGCCTGCGGCGTTCGCTTACAATATCGTATCATCTACTAATAATACTAATAATGGGTATAGATGTTATCGAGGTACTGATTGTGTTTCCAAATTCATACAATTTTTAACTGAAGATCTTAAGGCACTACACACCATTTTAACAAAAAACGTACCTATGATATTTACTACAAATGATTCTTATGATTTCAGACACGCAGTTGTCTGTCATATATGTGAAAATTTGCTCTTAAGCGATCGGGTTAGGGATCACTGTCATATTTCAGGACGTTATCGTGGTGCAGCACATCGACATTGCAACTTACAAAGTAAAGTACCAAAATTTGTACCAATATTTTTTCATAATTTATCTGGTTATGATTGTCATTTATTTATAAAACAATTAGGTCAAATTCCCGGGCAAATTAGAATTAAACCAAAGACAAAGGAAAAATACACCACGTTTACAAAGTTTATTCCTATTGCTAGTAATGAATATATACAATTAAGATTTTTAGATTCGTTTAACTTTTTAGGCACAAGTTTAGACAAACTCGCTAAAACTTTACAGTCACGAGATTTCGTTTATCTAAAATCACAATTTCCTGATGAAAGACAATTTAGTTTATTAACAAGGAAAGGCATATATCCTTATGATTAGAAACTTGATCAAAAACATCATCCTCCTTTTTGAAGTTGGTTAAATAATAGGTAATGAAACCTTGACTCGTTGAAGTTTCTTCATCCTGAATGTAATATGATCACAACATCCGTTTCGACATTATATTATTAATTAAAACAAACACGAAGCAGTTTATTGTCCCTAAAAATGCTTAGTGAACATTTTATAGCTAAAGGTAGTCACTGACTGGAAGCATGTGCGTGTTCTGTAATTATGTATGGTTCGATTTTGTGCATTACGTAACCCTATTGTACCAGCTCGATGTACTTAATAGAGAGCATTCGCGCTCTATAACACTAGCTCGGACGTTGTCGGACGTATACACTGATTTAATATTTGAATTTATACACTCAGTCAGTGACAACCTTAACGTGATCTTTTATTGAGTAATTTTTTTTTTTTTTTTTTTTGCTTTAATTGTATTTAAATTTTTGTTATTTACCAAATATAAATCTCTCAGAGACCTTGTATAAAATTAAAGGGCATCATAATTATGGTATCGGTAAGTTAACTATTAAATCTATACTTTAATCAATATGTAACTAATTATAGAATTGTGTTCACAACAGTGTCAATAATTTTTTTTATTATTGTTGTTCCAGATGTCTGAATCAGAGATTGCGATCAACCAATACGCTCAAGAACCTTATTGCAAACGGGTTACGAAAGATACTGTGATATTAGACGTTCAAGGATTTAAAGACATGTACAACAATTTCATTTTAAAAGAATTAGCCTTAGCTACACAAGACTATACACAAACGTTTTTGGTGAAACCTCCATACTCGTTTAGATATTTAACAAACGATGAAAAGATGCAAGTCAAATGGTTAGAAAGAAACAGAGGCATATATTGGAATGAAGGATACATTGATTACAGAGAATTTCATCGTATGATCGTTCCATATCTAGAAAATAAAAATATTATAGTCAAAGGTTTGGAGAAGGTGCTGTGGATAAAGGATCTTTGCGTTAATTGTAATGTTTCAGAACTTGATGAAAAATTGTGTCCTAATTTCTCCGTCTTGCATCAGAAATACAGCTGTAATGGAAGTGCTAACTTAAACTGTAGTAAACACTTAAAGCAGTGTGCTCTAAAAAATGTATTGTGTTTAAAAAAATTTTTAGAGTGTTCTTAAATGTGTCCTTAAATGTGTATTTTAATCTTTAATGAAAATAAAACATATTACGTACATTCAAATCTTTTATTTTATTTCATTACATATTTTTATCAATCATAATTCATAACCTAATCCTATCCTATAGAATATATTATACATTTTTTAAAAATCACAATCACAATCATCTGTTAAAGATTTTGATATTTTCTTAACTAAACACTCCGTTTCGTCCATAACACTGTCAAACACGTTTGTAACAACGTACTGCGCACTTAGAATCACATTTTCAGTATCACTATCACTATCACTGTCTTGAGAGTTATTTTTACATAGATCTATAACTGAAATTTTGATCAGTTTAACGCCTCGTTGCTGAAGCTTACTCATAACGAAGGATTTATTTGAGTTTTGTTTTTTCGACTTTTCCTGCCGCCGCCGTTGCTTTGATTTTTTATCTTTCGTGACACGATCGTCTTCGCGCCTCTCGCGAATCTCTCGTGCGATCTCGTTAAATTCTTCGTAAGGACCTTGAGCATACTGGCTGAACCCAATGTTAGCTTCCGAAAACTGTAACAATCATTTAAAAAAGTATTAGGTAAACCTTATAACGAAACTGTCTTTAAAACAGAGTGAAGTATTTTTTTAATTTTGTTTTTTAATGACTTACCGATGACATGTTGTTGTAGATATGATATGAACACTCCAGATGGAACGATAAATATTTAATGAAGGGACTTCAAACAAATCAATAAAATCTAGATCGCAATATCACCTAAAATTCCTACATGAAACAAGTGTTGGATGCAGAAGAAAACCAACCGTATAGTAAGATAATAGGACTCATTTCAGATAGGAGTTTATCGCATACTTATTTGATATTGTAAATAAAAATGTTAACTAGGCATTTTTGCTCGAACCTGAGGACGATGAACTATGTTAATATATGTTTATGTTCGTATTACATGAGTGTAAGTTTTTACTGTTTAAAAATGAAACTTATTGCACCATAAATAAGTATAATACATTTTAGCAATTTTAAAAATATGGTAATATTATTTATCAACATGTTACAACATGAACCTCGCTTGTTCGAGTTGGTTAACTTTGACAAAAGGAATTGGTTTTATCCTACTAATATTATAAATGCAAAGTCTGACTGTCGGTCTGTTACGCTTTCACATCTAAATCACTGATCCGCTTTTTGATGAAATTTGGTACAGAGATAAAAACTATACCTTGAAAAAAGGATCTAGGATTTTTATCGAGAAAAAGGGCTTAAAGGGTTGAAGTAGGGATAATAGTTGTGAGGAAGTTTGTCATTATCGAACATAAAAACCATGAAACTTAGTATTTAAGCGCTTGATAAGTAAAATAAAAATGTGTGTGTTAGTGTATTGTAAAGTAACTATTTCAAGTGAACGAAGTCGTGAACAATAGCTATTACAGGTTATATAAATAGGGTAAATAATTGAAACAAAATATGTGGTAATAATGTACTTAAGTTTACATTTATTTATATTTTTCAAACAATTATTAAAATTAAATTATACAATTTTATCTAATTTAAATCTAACACTAAACTTAAGCATATTTATTCCAAAATATGCCTCTGTTTCTTTCTAACCATTTAACTTGCTTCTGTTCATCACATGTTAAGTATCTGAACAAGTGCGGCAAGTAACTAAGAAGGTTCGGGTGTAATCACGAGTAGCCAAAGCTAAATCCATGAACGTCTAATAATGAACGCCTGATGTTAATGCTATGGCAGCAACTTACTTTTTGTCACACAAGCTATTAATTAACACACAGTAAGTTGTGTACATGTATCTATTATTTAATTATATTTCTTTCTGCAGTTATTCTTCCAGCAAAACCATAATTCCGTACAAATATACATTCAGGATTCATGATACTTTCCTCACGGTATTGCTTAACGGTTTATACTCGATTATGCAGTCGTTTAATATAAGACAATATGCCGAAGTTTCATCGGGTATAACCGAATCAGTTTCAATTTCCACTCTTACATCCACAACCGGACCTGCCTTCAAGTTATCTGCTTGCCTGGAGCAGTCAATAACAAAGAGCGGTGCCAAGTCTTTAAATTGTTTTTCGCTTAATAAAGGTTCCGCGCGACGTCCGTAAAACGATTGTTGAAATCTAGTGTATTGCTCGTATAATAAAGCAATTCTGTTATCAGCAAAATTCACATTTAGATTTTCATAAGGGAAGTAGTTGGAATTGAGGTATACTTTAACATCACGAATATGACAGTGATCGAACAGAGACATATCAGAGTGTGCATTGTTTTTTCTGTTTGTCTGTAAACCGATAATGACATATCTCGGTTTCTCTACTTGCGATGAAGTTTTAATAGACCAGGTATGTTTCGTTGTTTTAGGTAAAGTAGGATATTCGTACAGATCCCAATTTCTAAAAATCATCTGGAGCGGTCGGTCTTTCTCTAGCAGTTTTAACAAACTTATTTTCTCTTTATCTGACACTTTAACATGCGGTACACGCTAAACAATTTTATTTATCTGAACATCATCTACGACTTCACCGGTATTCAGTTTTACAGCGTTGAGGTTAGTATTGCTTCGTAACAATATCAATTCGTGTCTACTATTTATCACTACTTTCTTAAAATCTTCTGCAAATCCGAGAATGTTACAAAGTGGTATGGAAGCAGAAAAATTACCTCCATTAATATTTTTTATGCCATCGATATTCCAACCCCATGCATAAGATATCTTCGATTCACTCTCATTCATAGACACTAATGATTTCATCGTAGTAGTCACACCAGCGTTTTTTATTTTATCAATTTCCACTCCATTTAATTCGTATCTTATATCTTGAAACAAGTAGAGTAGAAAATTATTTGTTAAAGAAACACTACTCGCTTTATCTTTTGAATCTTTTTTGCTAACGATTATAGTTCCTTCTAAATACAAAGTGCTTGCTGATGGTAGTATATACAGATCCTGTTGATTAATAGGTATGCGGATTTCATCGTTCCTGTTAAAGCTTGTTACGTAGGGTTTGTAAGAATGAAATTCAATTCCTTCAACAGTGTTGTCGTAAGTTGGAGCAGATAAAACATCTAAGATATTCATTTTAGCAAACCAATTGCTTTAAGAAATTCCTTATTGTCTCTTGTTAATTTTATTTTTTTCTTAGACCGAGGTCTTATTTGCTTGATCACTTTAGTTGAACTGACGTTCCCAATTTGTTGATGCACATATTTATTGTAGTCAATCATTTTTTCTTCTAAGATGTAAATATAGCTGCACTTCTTCACCACGTAAGTTTATTAATCGATTGTTTATATCTAACAGTCTGATATGTATACAGCTTATGTTGTTTTGATTGATTGGAAAGTATATGGCGTTTTTAGGAATTTCTATAATTCTATATCCAGGTGGCACATTGAGTGCGAATTCGTGTACAATGTGACTGGGTTTTCCGTTTATGTACGAACCACTTACAATATCACATTCTATCCTGATCACAGTCGTAGGCAAAATGTTGACTGGTAACTCAGACACATGCCATTTATTGGCTTTTAAAATCTGTTTATTAAACCCTAATAATCTCCTAAAAGTTCCCTCTTTAGTAAAATTGATATCTTTGGTACAGTATATCAAAGTTTTTAGAGTATTGTTATTACACTGTACTTTTATTGAACAATCTTTTATTTCTGATTTTAAATAATCGCTGATATCTTGTAATTCATAAGTGCCTTCAGGTATTTCAAGCACTTCGTTAGAGCCGTAATATAACTTATTATTCGTTTTGTCAATGTTTGGAATTGAATTAAATGTTGAGAAATGCAATAAGGCACACTCATAAGATCCATAAAGTTGTAATGTATTAGGATAATATGTACATAAATCGGACGAGTTTGCAGTTATCGATAAGGTGAGTGACATGATGAAAATGATTGAAATAAAAGAAATACATAATATTTATATGTATTTATTCCAAAATTTCCTTAGATATTCTAAACACAAGTGTCCACAGTTTACTGTATTAAATTGTTGAAATCTAGTATAGTTATAAAAAACATTACAATTTTTAAAGTACTGCATTAATTCCATCGGAGGTTTCAAATCCCCAAAGCTATCAAAGTATTCACAACACTTGTTTATTTTAGCATAAGCTACCCAATGCGTTCCCTCATTTCGTGAATCGTCTAAGTTGACGATAGCACATTCAATGCGTTTTGGTGTTCTTGGTAACCGATCCTTCATGTAGACTCCTCGAAAGTATGGGATGTCACGTGCATGCTCACTGATATCGATATTAGTTAAAGGACGATTAGGTAGCTTTTTATTTAGTTTTTTGAAGACTTTATAAACAGTCCTTTACCGTTTTTATGAGGCTTGATATACAACCCTTTGCCCAACGCTAAAGCTTCCATGGTCTTATTGTGTCGTTCTGATTCTTTCAAGTTTTTTTGGGCTGTCTTGTATTCGTTTACAGTTTTTGCAATACCAGCTGCACCACCAGCTAAACTTCCTAAAGCAGATAATCCAGCGAAAATTGGAATTAAAGGTAAGACTCCTCCTGTCTTTGGTATGGGTATAACTCGTGGTATGCGAATCTTCTGAATGTTTGGAAATATCTTTTTCGCAGCTGAGTAAGCCATGTTGATTAATGTTTTACTATTTTTAGGTTTTAGTTTCTTAATTTTTGACTTAATTTTTGACACAAAAGCATTGAATGTTTTAATGCCGGCACCCGACTTTAGTTTGGCTTTCATAACTTTACTCACTATCCATGAGCTAAGTTTTTCACCTTTCCCCGCATCTTTTGATTTTAATCTTTGTTTAGCCATGTTTAAAAGTTGTAAATCTGCTTTGTGACGATTAGATAAGTCTGTGTGATTTGCATATGCAATGTCGTGATGCATACAAGCTTCGTCTAGTTTATTCACACCTCGATCACCTCGCAGCAATCGCTTCTCAAGTTTTGTTCCCGGTCCGCAATAGTTATAACCAGGCAAATGAAGTTCGAACGGCAGATTATTAATCACACTATTGACTAGTCCACCGCCTTGCATAGTATAAAGTGTAATGAATGAAAAATCCTTACAAACATGGTTATATTCATAATCCTAATCCACAATTGCATCTTTATCAATCCAACTGTTTTCTTCGTTGCTTAACCCCAGCCATTTCACGTAAACTTTCTTTCCTTTCCTTCTAAGAACCTTTTCTATCAAATAGACACCTGGATAGCTAGTTTTTTGAAGTTCTTGTTCGTAGAAACATCCTCTAATGGTTTGCTTTCGATGATCTTCTAAATGATATGTTACTGGTATGGTTTTATTAATCTTTTTTACAATAAATATTTCAGTTGACCAATTAGGAGTGTAACCTTTATCAAAAATATGTTTGTATTTACTGATCCGAACATTTTCACCTATTTTAAACTTAGGTTGACATGGGTGTGATGTAAGTTTCTGAGTTTTTCGAATATTTTCTCTTATCTTTAACTCGTTCAACTTATTTACCTCGAATGGTTTAAATTTGATTGTACGATGTTTTGTACTATTATAGGTTTTTAGAATAACTTGTAATGGTAAACCTACCCATTTGTAATTCCCAATGAGACTAAAGTACTTATACAATTTATTTTTAATCGTTTTAATTACTCGTTCTACAATCGAAGCTTTCTTGGTAGAATACGAAGAGTAGTGGTTAATATTATAGCTCTTCATAAGCTTTTGGAATGTTACGTTATAGAATTCTGTTCCAGAATCTGTTTGTAAATGATCAGGTTTTCGATTGCTGGTAGTTAGTATTCGCTCAAATGCACGAGTAACATCAAGTTTACACTTAGATTTTATTGGTTCTGTCCAAGTATACTTCGAGAAGCAATCAATTACCACTAAAATATAATTATATCCTTTATTAAACTTTTTTAGATTTTGCATATCTATCAGATCAGCTTGCCATAAATCATCTATGCCTTTTAAAATAACTGAGCGTCTAACAAAGTTTCTTCGTGCTGCTTTGTGCAGTTCATTAACAATTTGTTGCTTTGCCATCATGGAGTATTTTTAAGTAATTTTTGGACTTCTGCTTTGTTATAAAACTTATCTTCCAACTGAACTAAAACTTCGGGTATCTTTGTTTTTAAAGTGGTTTGAACTGATATTTGTACATCTTTTATGATTTGAGCACGTAACAATCCAATCATTCTATTCTGTTCCTTTATTATCTGATCGTACAATCGATCAACGTAATCCTTGTTTACAGCATCATCTGTGTCTACAGGAGATCTAATTCCTTTCAGTCTAGATTTTTTCAAGTCAAAATCACCACTTTCGGATTTTAGCAATGCATTTTCATTGAACTCTAATAATTCAGAGAAACGCATTCTCTTATGAATATGGTGTCCAAATTTATCTATATTCATATTTAAGGTGTATTGTATTTAAAGGTTGATAATAAAATGAACGATGAAAATTGTATACTATTTATTTATTACTTAATAATTTTACTTTCACGCAGTTCTTCAATAATAGATATAATTTCGTTGTCTAATCCAGTATTACCAGCGTCTCGAGATGCAATCAATAATTTTAACCTATCCACAAGTTCATTAGGATCATCCCAATATACAAAATCTATATCTTTTTTCCACATTTTTGTCAAGGGTAGTCCTTTCCCCTTTGCTGGGTTGTTTTGAATAGTATTCGACAGTTTGAAAAGAGGTTTTATAACTTGCAAATATTTTTGTCCCTTATTACTTTTTATTGGTTTGTTTGAATCAAAGTCTCGACGATGTGCGTTTGTGGCAATCAACATCATTTTATAATTCTGCATATCAGACTCTGTAACTGTGCTTAAGTCTACGTCCTTTTTCAATAATAATTGTTTCAGTCCTGGAGTACTGCGATATTTCCGTCCCTTAACGGTGATGTAATCATCGCTGATCGTTATGACAGCAGAACCTAACATCAATTGTCCTCGCTCCACTCGAACACCAAATGGATTATCTGTTAGTGCTTCTGCAGATACTGACCAGGATGATGTATTACGTTCTTGATTATTGTCTCCTAATGATTGGTACGACTCATCACTATCGGTATTACATTCATTTTCTTCTACGTCACTATCTCCTTCGTTATTAGAACTGTCTTTCTGTAAAGTATTGTTTTTAATCGGAACTTTTGTTTCTTCAACTTCTTTAGATCGCAAAAGGTCAGTTTGATTTTTGGTGTTAGCTATAAAATTGAGAGACTCTGTTACAGGTCTAAAAACTGATTCCAATGCTTGCTTATTTTCAGTCTCCAAATCTCGCATCTTTCGTACTTTTTTCTTTACAGCTTCTGCAGCATCAACAATTTGTCTCTTCAGTGATTTTTCCATTACTACGATTTTGCAGACTATGATAGTTATAGGTGAAGAGTTGACCAAGGAATAATGATATCATGTAAGTACCATAGTCTTAAATATTTGTTTTTCTAATCAAAGACTACGAAAGTGTCAAATTTATTTCTATAGCATCCGTTATTTTTGTTGCAATCTTTATTAATTACAACATAATTAAAGGGCTCACTCCATATTTTAGAACACATTTCACGAAATTCAAACCATGTCATATCAGTGTTAACATGTTCTTCATAAATATGCTTCAAATTAATATCATCTTGTTTGAATAATATAATTAAGTTAGCATTATCTCTTACTAACTGTTTAGGGATTTTGCTATATGTTTGATTGAGATAAAAACAGTCGATGTGTTTGTGCCTTCCCATTGCGAAATAATCACGCATGTTAGTTTGATTCTCGCAAGCAACGTCATCAAATATAATCACAGAGTTGGGTTTTGCGTCCTGAACGCTTATAACTTCCTCATTCCCTTGATATTTCTGGAATGAGATAATTGGTACCTGTTGTAAAACTCTTTCTAAAAAAATGTACTTTGGTTGGTGTAAGGTTTTTGAATAGACATAAACATTTTGAAACCGTAAACCATTTTCATGTATAAGGAGTCCAATAAGTAAATTTGTTTTTCCACAATTCGATGGTCCACAAATGATGCATCGTACTGAATTAGGTAACAATTCTCCATGACGCGAACTAGTTTTACGAAAATCATCGCAAATTGTGCTTACATGCAACGAATGTGGTTGTTTTACAAATTTCATGATTACTGTTGTCAACAAACTAATTAACAATGAGTGCATGTGTTTATTACAACATTATTTATAAACTTAAACAGTATCAGATTTCGCGTTCGTTTATCCGAAGTGAGAAAAAAAACTGGAGTCGAGTCGATTATCGATTATTGGGCGTTCTAGACCACTGTCGGCAGCGAGGCGTACTCGCCGAGCGATTTGCCGAAAGTGGTCTAGAATGCCCAATAATATACTACTGACTATCGTTATGTTCGATTTTTGAAGCATAGCAAGCAAGCGTTTCCGAAGCGAAGCGTGACGTTTTTATTTGTAATGTATGGAATTGTTGGAATATAGTCACATAGAACAGCGAAAGCGATCCGATAGCGTGACAGAACTATCGGACTAACGTCTCGCTTCGGTTCGGTATCGCTTCGCTTTCACCTGTCTGTTTGACAAAGGCATTAATTTTCATTCGCAAGCAAGCTCGTTCTCTGCACCTTCCAACAAATCTTTAAATTATTTCTCATTGCCCTCATACCCTGTAAAACTATTAATCACATAAACAATTAACAGCAATGAATTAGTTGCATAGTTGCAAACATACTCCCGTTCCCACCTTGAGAACCGTTACTCTCGAATGATGGACGATGCTGGGCCAGTGTGGGGCGTAGCTATTAGTCTGCTGGCCCGTTTAGAAGATTTGTGGTGACTGCTTTGCCGACCTATATGCGAAGTATGCATGAGATGGGACGGAATGGTCTGGCGCAGCCGTGAGGCACATAGAACAACACTATTTAATTATTTTTTTTTTAAGTTTATTATTTATGTTTGTGACCCACAGCTTCGTTTACTTGAACCTGTATTCAATTAACTACCTCACATTTTTATGAAATGTAAACATATAATAATTTATTTTTTGTCAGCCCAACTTGTTATTCCACTTCTGGGCAAAGGTCTCACTCTTTTCCTTCGAGATTTTCCTAATGAGCGCGGTCCAGACCTTCATGAAGCGTTCTACAAGCGATCTGGAAGTTTTACTAAAAATCTGGAAGTTTTATTAAATACTATTGCACATGCAATAATTATCCGAACGAACTCTATAATAACGAAATAGTTCGATTATTAAAGAGTTCATCCTCTTCGTTTTTCGTTAATTCCCGTAATATCCTTCAGTTATTTTTTGTTTTATTTGGGACAAACCCGCCACACTTTTCCGAAAACACTGCAACTCCTGAAAGTCAAAATTATCAGTGGCAACTACCAGAAAAGCTTCGAGACAATGAAGCTCGACGTGTCCAGGAAAATGTATTTACCTGTCGTGGATCCTGCGACGAAATTAATCAGAAAAGAATAGTGCAGAAGTAGGAAAAATACGTTTCCACTTCCCTCCAGGTCAAGCAGGAGACAAAACAAAACAAGGCCAATAGGCATAAAAGGACAATACAAAATCAAAGTGCTTCCAATATTTTCGAATGCTATGATAGTCTTCACAACTACATTAGAATACTTTAGATAAATGACTGCAAATAAGACATTTGCAGTCATTTATCTAAAGTATTCTAAAGTACCAACAAAGCATAAAAAATAAATGGTAGCAAACGGGTCCGGTCCGTCTTAAAAGATAAATGAAAGAGAAATAGGCTGACGTCTGTGTATATAGGTTTTATTGCCGGCAGCCGGTTTAAACGCCGGCGGGGTGCAACCGTTCCGGTTTTCAAATAACATCTCAGAACAGCCTGAGGCGCTAGATTCGAGTGTTAATGGTTTATTCGATTTAGTTGTGTACTCATCATCAATATTTCTTGTAGTGGATATAATCCAGTAGTGAAATACATGAGTCCCATGTAGAGGATTTGAGCTAAACCGGGTACAAACCCAGATTTTGATCTACTACTAGGGCCAGGATAAGTCACTTTCAATTAGTATCACAAGACCGACGTAATTTTTTTTGTGGCTGCACAAAATTAAGTTAGAATAGAATTGAAATATGTAGGTACTTAGTTGTGGTCGCGGGACTGTACGTATTACCGTGACCCTGGAACGTAAAGGGCTATTGAAGGACACCGTGAATTTTTGTCAGTACGAGTCTGGCAGTCCCTCCCGCTCTGCCCTGATATATATCTATATATATAAATATAACAGAAACGCTATTCGCAACCGGATCCCGACAATCTCACTAAGTTATCGCACTATTTTACCTACATATTTACCTCGCGAGACCGTTGACAGTAACTGTTTGTTACTTTCGTTGCTAGATTAACTGGAAGCGATCCATATCTGTGGTTCGCTAAATTGATCTTGAACCCCTCTCTGACTGGTTTCTTCCTTCGAGAACTAAGATATAGTTAGGCCGGTTGTACATACAATTTTATCATAAACTGCTGCCAACCTGTATGCCAAAACAATGTGACCTTTTTTTGTGACCGTGTGAGTCTTCCCACCCAGGGCAGGGCGGAAGGGACTGTCAGTCTTGTATTTAATAAAATCCACGGTGTCCTTTAATAGCCTTTACGTTGCGGGGCCACGTTTGCCTGATAAGACAGCCCGCGACCTCGAAAATAATGTGGCGTTAGTTGTCTTCGTAGCGATACCGCCGCTGAAGGCAAATTACTTCGTTTTGATAATTCAAAAATGTAGAGTCTGTAACTGATCTACTTGAAATAATTGGTTTCATTTGATTTTACTGTGTTGCCTTTCTGAAGAGACGTCATGATGTCAAAAGCAATTAAAATCTGTATTTGCACATGACGTTTTGCCAATTTTAGAAGTGTCCTATCTACGCGGATTTTGGTTTACGTAACAAAAGAAAGAATATGCGTAATTTTTTTTGAAGTGAAAACTTATTTAGCGACGTTGTGCACTTTTTTGGAATGGGTAAAAAATGTTAAACTTGCGTCAGGACACGTGGCCTGATCGAAAATTCGTAAGACGGCGCAGGGCGCTTGCGCGAATGTTCGTGTGTGTTTATTACTATTGAAGTTTTCACTTCTGCCGGCACTCCCAGAGTGCAACCCGTCGTTTTTTTCTTTGAAAATCTTACTGACGGTCATTTTTTTTAATAATACCCTATTATGAGAAGTCCCTAAACATTGTGCTTGACTTAAAAATCGAACCAAGGAATCTCAGAACCTCAAGCTCAGACCAACAAGCTCACATCAAAAATGTGTATATCAACGAATTTTTTTGCGTAACTTAAGTACCTACGTAGTTAAAGAAACATTGTTTACAGATGAATTGTCTTTATAATGACTTTGGGCTACTTAGGCAGTAATCAAAGGGAAAACAATAATAATAATTGCAAGTTCTCATTGACGAAATGACTTGATCGTTGATTACTTGTTCTTTGAAATGATTAGTTTTTTTTTTTAGTTATTACCCAAAAAAAAAATTAGGCAGTAAAGTCTACTAAAAAATTAAATTAAAAAAAACTAGAGACTTTTGCCTGTGCGGGCATGGAACCACCCCCAGGATCATCGGCCGACGACAAAGTAATTAATTTAAATCATTCTGAATTATTCATAAATAAACTGCAACGTAATAAAAGAGAATTACGACTAAAATAAAAATAAGACCCTTTTGAAACAATACCTTCGGAGGTTCAGATGAGTAGCATTCCTTCGCGTGATCATCATAAAACTTGATGTGAATAATATACTACCATCTGGTGATAGGGCTTTTGATAGGGACTTTGTAGTGATGGGAAAAGTATCGAGTATCGATAGCTGTAATCTGTGACAGCATCACCAAGGCCTATCGATACTCGATACTTTTTGCCATATTTCTACTAGATAATATTAAAAAACGAGAAAACATGTTTGTAATTCTTTCGCACAAAACTGCTAATCTGATTTAAATGTTTTTTTTTACACAGATATATAATTTGTAAACTGGATTATTACGTAATGTCACGGGCATGATATTTCTGTGGGTTAGTAACCAAACTTTTGCGGACGCAACGCCACGGACATAACTAGTAACTATAAAATAATAGAAAATAATCTTCAAAGTTTTTGGTATCTTAAATGCTGTTTTGAAAGTCATACTTAATAAGTTGAATATTTTTTTTAATTACATTGTTATTAAATCAGTGATTTAGATATTATATACCTATATATATTTTAGGAAAGATAAGCATTTAATTCCCGACGACATATTTTAAATCAATTACTTTTCAGACACTAAAAATATCGATAAACCGCATCACTATTAAGTTCATCGTAAACACAATAACAAAACATTAAAATTCACGCGCGCTATTTAACATGCCACAGACGAAATTCAAGCGAAACTGCGGCTTACTAAGGTGGTAGTCCCAGTTGTCCTCCTACGTTAAATATGAAAATAAAACGATTTATAAAAATGGAAAAAAATAATTATGATAAACATTTTTTTTTTTTTTGTTATAAATATCTAACGTAGATCTTACTTATTTGCCTTATGTTTTACAGGTACGGATTTCGATGTTGATATATTTTCAACTCGTTTGTCCATCTAAGAAAATGTAAAAAAAAACCCACCGTGTGCTTTATATTTTTCTATAATTTTGACTTTAAAAAAAAAATCTTGAAAGCAAAGTTGCTAAAGGTAATAAAATAATATTGGACAGGCCACACCGATACAGTCCATTGGTTTACAATTTCTAGATAATAATATAAGCAATTTGTCATTACTTATGAATGATGAGACTTTCTATATCCATCTCGATCAGGAATGCGAGAAAACAGAGCGTGTCAACTACGGAAAATGATTGGCTATAGAAATATGGCTACCAACATATTTCTACACAATATACTTTTTTTTACAATACAAATGTGGATTAGTTTATTATATTTTAACTGTAGTTTTTTTGTTTTTTGTAAATTATAATATATATTTTGAATATTTTGGGTGGCACAAAGGCCGAAAAATCATTATTGAATAAATAATACTGTTAGTTGTCATGCTTCTAAAATATGCATTGATTTAAAATAATGATGTTTTTAGTTTTTGTATATTATTATAAAGGTTGAACCTTGCCTCAAAAAGTGTGGTTCAAATTTCAGAATTTTAAGTTTATAAGTTATTAATAAAAAATTGGTGTAATTGAAGTACTAATTGTAATATTTTACTAACAATCTTTTTTCTAATTGTAATCTCATTATCTGATGCGTAATGTTAGTTAATTCAATAATTTATCTTTTCAAAACATTTTGTTGATTTTTGGTTATGCTCGTCTAGTTGCAACTGTATAATTTTATATATTACCACAGATAGGACATTTATACAATTTAGATAGTATTGTTGCAGTTGCATTATCCACATAATGTAGTTAACTGCAACATTACTATCTAAATTTTGTTAACATTAAGCTATATAACGTCGGCATATTGTTCATCGTAATATTTAGGATGATATGGGCAAATCAACATAAACACTAACTAAATCGAACTAAAATACCGTTTTTCTCAGAGTAGTGAATATGTCACATAATGCCTTCTTGCAATAAGCCGACGATATGTTGTATTTGTGTATTATCCCTTAATAAACAATAATAAAAACTACATAGCCACTAGCAATCTAAATATAGCTCGTCTAATAACAAGGTACTTCACCCTACCCATATGTTTTCATCGCCGCATGAATACATTTCCATACAAAATCAATACGTTGTACGTTGTATGAATTTAATGATTGGAACAATATTGTAGTTCATACAACTTGACGGAAATTACAATAAGAGAATGTCTGGCGTAAATATTACTCATGCTTTAGTCAACAATATTTACATAAAGATATTTTTGAATTTTAATAAAAAAAATGAGTTTTATGCTAAAACTTTAATGTTTAGAATCCATACATTCATTTACACCAAAATTATAAAGAAAAAAAAACCGTATTTAACGCTTGTAACGCTTTAACTCAAAAACAACTTAACCGACTTTTTTAACGTTTCAAAAAACTGCGTTGTCAGCAAGACGTAAAGGCTTTATTTTTAATTTCAATTTCACCTATTCGAAACCAAGCAGCGTGGTATATAACAATATAACTGATAGCTCTTAAACGCCGTTTAAATATGTTAATCCCGTTCATTTATTAAACTGAACGAGATTAACATATTTAAACGGTTTAAGTCCATTTAAAATAACCTTACGAAATATCACGGTGCCATAAAGAATTTTCTTTTCAATTTACAACTTTGTATTACAATATCAAGAAGCAGAATCATATTTATAGCGACGGAACCCACATTATGCGCGGGAGCATCTATAAAATTACTTCAAAGGATTTTATAGGGTTGCCATACTGAGTTTAAGTTGTTAAAAATCTGCTGTATTAACAAGACTAGGACAAACATAATTACTAGTTGTAGATTTGTGTTATAGATTTGATTAAATTTGACTTAAACAGCTTCAATTTTCTTGTCAATTTCTTTTTATACAACATAAAGAAGCCTGGTTTTGTCTGTTTTCCCAGACATTTTATTATTTAGTATTATTCCAAATTATGATTCGTAATACCTTAATCTAAAAACGTATGTAACAAAAGGGCTTTCATAATATAATTAACGAAAGAATTTGACCCAATTTGGGTTAAATATTTATTTTTTTATAATTAAAAAAAATACATTATTACTTGTCCCTTCCCTACCGAGTGTCTTCCATTCTGCATTTATCAAACGCTTGTATCAACCGTCCCATCCGATTATAAATTATGAAGCGCACCGATTCACAGGTTAAACTGCACCCATTATAATTCCCGGCCACTAAACGAACGCAAACTACCGACGATTAATAAAAGGGATTGTGAGCCTATCCGAGAATCAGTTGCTTATGAAGCTCATCATAAATTCTTTGCGCGGGCATGCGGACGGTGAAGAATGGGTGAAGATCATGGACCATGCCGAGTCGACGGCGCGTCGTGTTCCACGCGCGCTTCAAAGAGCTTTCAGCAATCTGATGGGGCCTTAGAGGACCAAAGCCTACCGGGGTCGCGGGACTGTCTCCGCATCAGGCAACCGTGACCCTGTTGTTGGTGAATAACCGTGGATTTTGTTGTGTCAGTACAAGTCTGACAGTCCCTCCCGCCCCGTCCTGGGTAGGACTACAAAAAGGGCGTGAAAAAGTTATAGGGTCAGCAAAAAACAGTGTGCTCTAAAACTCTTTATTGTAATAAACAAATTATTAATAATAGAGTGCGACAAAATGTGCATATCTATATCTATCAATCGCTACCTAGTTTCACAGCGACCACACTCAGTATCACGCTCATATTAACTGCGATTTGAGCTTAGAGTTTCAAAAGGTTTTCTTTAAGATTACTGAAAACATTTAAAAACTACACACAAAAATTCTTAATTGTATACAAATTAGTGCCCCTTTATTTTAGAAAACATTCAGTTAATTAAAGAAATGCGCAAACTGCACCACACTCAGTATCATGCTCATATCCAGTGTGAACAGTCGCCATATTGTGTACTTGAACGGATTTTGGCGGAAGTATACCAAAGCTACATCTATAGCGTTATTTGTGGATTCCTCTGAAATGTTTAATTTGTACAGTTATATAATTAAAACAAATGGAAGCTATAATTTTTAGGGGTGTGACAAAAAGCTTCTCTGAACTGCCCAGTTTTTGTGTGTTTATGAGTTGGGTCTAGTGGCATTTACTTTCAATTTCAGTGGGCAGGATAGTAGAAAACAACTAAAAATGGTACCTCCCATGTTTAGTTTTGTAATAACACTAGCTAGCTTGCCTCTACATACAAGTAACTGCCTCACAATACACAATTTCATTTTGTCTATCTCGCTTTTAATCATCTCCGCTAGCAGAGCAGGTGACATGGTAACTGTGAACTCCAAGAAAGCTTCGAATACGAGTATAGTAGTGCTCTGCAAGATTAAAAAGAAGGAGATCTTACGCTCTAATGCTTTAAAAATTAAAAAGTTTTATTTATCATTTAATTCAGTGTCATCACCATAATTATCATGTTCTTATTTCAATTCATCTGTGATCAGTGCAGTATATCTCTATTACTCTACATTTTAAGCACTATTTCTCTAGCTCTATCATCGTTCGAACGATTTATCCATCAATTCTTTGTTCTTTCTCTACTTTTACAGCTTTCCAGATTCATACAAATCAGACTATCTGCTAGTTTGAATTTCTCGTTCATATTACTAATTATGGTATTTTTTGTTCACAGGTAAGTCCGTGAAATATTATTCCAAGTGGTAAGTTTTTTTTAACGCAGATACGTAGCGCTACCGCTGCAAAGCTTATTTACAAGTTTTTCATTTATTTTAAAGTTTACAAAATAATACGTACGTAATAAACACTTTCGTAGGTAAACGTTAAAAAAATAGTGATTAACATTTTAGGAATCATTAGCACTATAGATGAAAATATCTGAAACAGTAAATAAACGATATAACAAGATAATCTCTAGCAGTCTGCGTTTTTCTTTACAAAAATATAATATAAATTACCATAAACTTCATGGGCACATCAGTCTCACGAGTCGTGTTCAATAAATTCTTGTAGGCATTCAAGCAATTCCTTAATTTTTTCTTCGTTACCCCTTCTTTTTCTTCAAATCTGCGTGCGGTTGACAAACTTCTCTCAAGTTGCTTGCGAAGTATTGCCATTTGGTGCCAAAGTAATTCAAATATTATAATACGAGTAAAATTGGATGTATGTTGTGCCATATCAAAGAAGAATGACAACATGGCCGGGGAAAACAAGTCGAATAGATTGTTTGATGTGGAATAGCCGTAAATAATATGGCTGGTTATTTTAAATAGCAGTAAAAATACGAATAAAATTTGAGAAAACGGTATTGCATCACCAAGTTGAGAATTTTGCGTGATTTCTCTGATTCTTTTTAAGTAGGTACTTGAAAAAATTTTCACCACTATAAAGTAAGCATACTAAAACATTTATGGTGTACAAAGTACCTTGAAGTCCATAACGTATTTTTCCCGAAGTGACAAAGTATATGGTAACTAGGTAAATTTGTAAATTAAGCAAAATAACGAGAATAACACAATACATTCTCACTAATATATCAATTAGTATATTGGAGTTAATTTTGTAGTAAAAACCAAAGAAAAGGCGGATTGCCATAATTCTTTGTATGGATAAAGCTGCCTTTATAAAATGCATTATTTGAAACAAAACTTTCTTCGGTTAGATACAGGAATAGTGAATAATAAAAATATGCCACTGACGTGGATTCTAAAAAATGCACTTTATTTGAATAAATCATTAAGCCTATGAAGGTTAGTGATTATATAGATAGATACATAGCACTTCACTTTTCAATAATCAAAAGGTGGCATTAAAGGAATTAATTTTCCATTTTTAACTGCGTTTCACATATAAATAGGTAGGTGTGCGATTGATGCTTTTCCATCTAGTTATTCAGCATAGTAATTATCTCACCACAGCATCCGCTATATTGAAATTCGTATCTTACTACTTGCTACATATTTGTAAACACATCCACGATCACGCTCACTCATACAAACATCCAAACCCAGTAGTATGTGCGAGAGAACACTTTTAAACCGTCCTAAGTACAGTGATACATACTTAATTAAAAGTATAAATAATAAAGTATAGAAATGCACGAAGTGAACTACAACAAAGGTTATCGAAAAATGTTTAAAAACTATACACACTGCAATTCATTACTGCGTAGATCAAATAACGTGCTCGTTTATTTTAGAAGATATACAGTTAATTAAAGAAATGTGCAAACTGTACCATGGCGATATTGTACGTTGTAAGCATAGCGACCACACTCAGTATCATTCTCATGTCCACTGTGTACAGGCGCCATATTGTGAATTTGAACTGACGTTGACGGAAGTACATTATGGCGTCTTCTATAGCATCACGTGTGGTTTCTTCTGAAATATTTCAAATCAAATCAAATCAAATCAATAGTAATAGATTATCACAATACCATGCTTAATAACAATAAATATTTCATAAATTATCAAATAGTGAGATTATTTTATTTTATTTTACAATGTCAAGGAGTATCAAGTCAATAGTTAATTAAAAATAAGTCGAAAAAAATAATCATTTAGAATTATATGTCTTTCTGTCATTGAAATTTGTTAATTATTATTGTCCATAAGGATTCCCTTTTAGATATTCCTTCACACTGTAATACACTTTATCAGTTAGAAATTCTTGTAGCTTCCGTTTAAATATATGCGAGTTGTCAATATCCGTAATACAACATGGCAGTTTATTATAAATCTTGGATGTCATACAAAATACGCTGGAGTCCATCAAATGAGTTCTGCAAGATTTAGTCTGAACTTTATTTCTATACCTAACACTTCGGAATTTTTCATACATGTTCATATTATTCTTGACAAAGACTGAAATTTCATAGATATAAAGGCTAGGTAATGTAAGAATTTTATGTTTTCTGAAATATGGTTCACAGCTGTCTGTAGTTTTTAATTTGTACATTGCTCGTAGGCACTTTTTTTGAGCTTTAAAAACAGTTTCCCATTCTGCCGAGTTGCCCCAGAAAATTACACCATATCTCAGCGTGGATACCACGTATGCATGGTAGGCTGTCATGACGGTTGATAAATTTACAATTTTTGTGAGCATGTGTAACATATAAGAATATTTATTTAGCTTTAAGCAGACAGATTCCACATGTGATTTCCAATTTAAGTTACAATCTACATTCAAACCTAAGAATTTAGTAACATAAACCTCATTAATTTTGGTTCCAGCATGATTTATATTTAAGTCTGATGGTGGTTTTGTCTTGTTTCTAAAAATCATGAAATTAGTTTTCTGTAAATTAATTAGAAGATTGTTTGCTCGTAACCAATTAACAATGCATACTAATGTGGCGTTAATATCATTTTCCAACGATGCATAATCTTTGTTACAAAATATGACTGAACTATCGTCTGCAAAAAGAATCATTGAAATGTCTAAGGTTTTCGGAAAATCGTTAATGTAGATCAAGAACAATAATGGTCCAAGGACACTGCCCTGAGGTACACCATATTTCACCTCTGCGTAATCTGAAATATAATCAATTTCTTGTTTTTTATTAGAGCAAAATTTCGTGATTGTTGTCGCTTGTTTCCTATTATTTAAATATGACACAATTAAATCTAAGGCGTTGCCTCGAATGCCATATGCATAAAGCTTGTTTTTTAGTGTTCTATGGTCCACATAATCAAACGCTTTGGTTAAATCCGTGTATAATGCACAAACTGGTACTTTTTTATCAACATTTTTAGTTACTGATTCTAGAAATTTGTAAATTGCTTTATTAATATTTTTATTTTTCCTAAATCCCATTTGTTCGTCGACTAAAATGTTAAACTTATCTAGGAATTGATATAAGCTATTATAAATTATTTTCTCTAGAACTTTGGAGTATACTGGTATTAGAGCAATTGGTCTGTAACACGACATATCGTTTCTATTATCCTTTTTAAAGAACGGTTTTATGATAGTTATTTTTAGAATGCTAGGGAAGTGACCATGCTCTTTGCAGAGATTGAAAATATGACTAAGTACTGGACTTATTACACAGTGCTTACGTATTTCACTATTTTAGTAGCTATGCCGTCAAAGCCAGTACTGTTTGTATTTTTGAGGGATTCTATAATTTTGTAGATGTCAAATGGCGTAACAGGATTTATATATATTGAATTATTTTGTGAAAATGTCGGTTTATGTCTACTACTACTACAACTATCATGAATCGTTTTAATAGGTTTGATTTGGTCAATAAAAAACTTATTAAAATTGTGAGCTATGTCAATCGGATTTTTAATTGCTTTCCCTTCAGCATTTATTTGTGAGATGTAATTCTTTGGAGTATTCATTTTGTTTTTGTTAATGATACTCCAGCTAGCTTTAGATTTATTACAGGCAGTGTGTATGTGGTAGTTATTTTGAGATCTTTGTGTTTGTTTAATTATTCGGTTAAGCCTTGACGAGTATATTTTAAATTTATTTTTGTCTTCGGCACACTTTGTCTGTCGATATTTCCATAGTAGAATTCGTTTTCGCTTAGAGCAACTTTTCAACCCTTTGCTAATCCATTTTGGTCGCCTTTGTAAAAATTGTTTGATTTTTATTATGGGAAAACATAAATTATAAAAGAGGCAGAAAAGTTCATGAAAACTAAGAAATGCGCATTCAGGATCATGATTTTGGTAAATTTCTGCAAATTTAAGAGAACTAAGACAGTTTTTAAACTTTACCATATTTTCTAAACAATAATCTCGTTTTTTTATAAACCAATGATCAATTTGAGATTTAATTTAACTGGATATGTAACCATTTGGGCTGTGTGATCTGAAAGCCCAAATTCCAGTATGTCACACTTACATCCTCTCAGGTTGTGAATCACGTGATCAATACATGTTTTACTTATTAGGCGGGTTGGTAAATTTAATGCCAGCGTTAATTAATTAATTTTTTTGATCTATCAGCTCTATTGCACTGCATTCAATGATATTAATCAGTGAGTGTTTTTCAATCTCACCTAAAAATGTACAATAGTTTTTTTCTAAATTTGAGCCTCAACTAACGCCGGACTTGTCATATCGCCCAACCGCAATGATAAATGGCAATGACAGGGGGATGGATACATGTAGTTGCAGGCTCACACTCACGACCCCATACATACAAAACGAAACACCTTAAAACTTTTTTTATCTCTTCTGTAATCTTTGGCCCACACTAGGAAATTATTCTGTATCGTGGATGCATTTATAAACATAGAAACTCACATACACAAATACCCAAACCCAGTACAAATACTTGCAGAACATAAAAGCCAAGCATTTGTTCTGTGCAGGGATCGAACCGGCGGCGGCGACACGTGACATAGCAATCGATCGCTCAGCCACTGCACCAACCGTGTCATATGGTAATACATTAAATGCCTTTGTAGATGATGCAATTCTGCCCATTATACTCGTAGTTCTCATTGAAGACATAGAAACCATCCGTGTCGTTGCGTATTGCTATTAAAAGTTAAAATGCTTTCTGTTTCGTAAGCTTTATGATCGGAAATGTCATTACATAGTCTACAAACTTTTTTTTCCAAATTAATTACAAAACATTATATTACCTCTATGGACGAGTAGTTGCTTTATAATACAAAGTTTCATTTGTTTTATTTCACTGTTGATCATCGCGGCTATCAGGGCTGGTGATAACGTTATCGTGAACTCAACTAAAGCTTCAATAATTATTTGGTTGTTTCTCTAAAAATATAAATATATAATATGTGTTCAAAAACGAATAAAATTTTGAGAATTTAACTTCTGAAAACCTAGAACCTAAATTTAATATGGAAAAGAAGTTTAAATATAATGGCCTTATTCTTGTTTTATAAGAGAGACAAATAGAAAATATCTGAAATATAGCGTGTAAACAATGACTCCCATATTGTCTATTGTGACTTATCATAAAACAGCTTTAATTGCAGTAGATTAGGAAAAGATCAACTTAATTTTCCTTATAAATGCAAATTACTCTCATGTGTAATAAGCAAACAAAAGAAAAAGAAACTTAAGTTTACTTACGAAATTAGCGGCGAAAACAATGTAGGCGTAAGTACTGTTCAATAATTTAGGAACTAAGATAGCCATTGATAAAAATATCTGAAATAATAATGAAAATGTAGATACAGAAACATATTATGACTGTATGAATTTTCTAAAATGCATTTATTTGAAAAATTCTATTATCTTATTTGACTCCTTCAATTACTCAAAACTCTGGCTTCATGAAGAAATAATGAAGAAATCCCAGCTAGAAATGGGCCTAGAAGTGTAACAACCATTGCTAACTGGATAATAGAGATCAATAGGCGCTCCATGTAAAATACTGTTATTAAACTGCTCACGTATACTTGAAGCGGATTCCAACAGAATTAAGAAGGCTTTCAGTAACAATTTAGTAAATTTTACCATGAACTTCACTGGTGCATCTGTTTCACAAGTCGCTGTCAATAATTTATTGTACGTCTCAATGCATGTTCTTAATTTTTTCCTCATGACTTCTTCTCCTTCGAATCGTTGTGCCATTCCCAGATCCTTCTCAAGTTGTTTTCGAAGTATTGTCATTCGATGCCACAGCAATTCAAACATCATTATTCTTGTACAGTTGGACGAGTATAATATAGCAGCAATTATGGACGAAAACATTCCCACAGAAAATAAATCAAACGTTGGCTTGAATAAATACATGCTCCCTGATAAGTAAGTGGATATTTTAACAAATACTGAGAGTATAAATATCACACGAGACAAAGTAATTTCATCGTCTAGTTTAGTATTATGTGTTTTATTTATTCTTTCCAAGAAATAATGAAAGTTTTCGCCGCTGAAATATAAGTTTGTGATAACAGTCCCGGCATAAAGTATGCTTCGAAGAGCATACTGTATCTGAGCCGAACCAGGAACTAAAGGGAACAGTATGAAGTTTATTGTTAGAATAACTGTACCGATACACACACAGTAAACTCTAGCTAGAAAATTGACTGATTTATCGGAACTGGATTCGAAGTAAAAACCTCCTAAAAGCCGAACCATCATAATAGTTTGTATGGAAATCACTGATTTTATGATATCCATTGCTAACAATCCGAACAGGTGGTGAAAACGATATAATACTGACGTGTTTCTACCATTCAAGGCTGTTTTCTATAAATACAGTATATTTTTAGGAATCAACCTTCATTAGCTTAACTATTTTCCAAACACTGGCCCAGTATGTCTACATGAGCATATTTAGTTCGAAGTAATAATGATCGTAGTTAAAAACCGTTTTACCGATAGTCTAGTGTACGAATGCTTGTTTTTGATCAACTTTTTTCAGCTGTCTCAGAAAATTTTTAACCAGGCCAGGTTTCATTTGATTTGAAACAGCATAAAGATGATGTAAAATAGTTACGAACAATACACTAAAGAATTAAAAGGGGATTCAATTTTTTGCGAATGTCTAGATAATTTCAAATTTTAACCGCTCGCCGCGAGGAGCTCGTGGCTAAATAAATACAGCCGCACAGGCCGATCTTCCGGGTTAAGCCGCGCTTGCCGTGGTTGGTCTGTGGATGGGTGACCATCTGTCATATCGAGTTTCCTCCGTGCCTCGGAAAGCACGTAAAGCCGTTGGTCCCGACTGTCATTTGTAGATCTTTGACAGTCGTTACTGTTAGTCAGAAGCCCTAAAGTCTGACAACCAGTCTTACCATGGGGTATCGTATTACCCAGTTACTGGGTTTTGGGGGTCCGACAGGCAGTCGCTCCATGTAAAATACTGATATCCAGCTGCATCTGGTTTGACTGGAAGCCGACCCCAGTATAGTTGGGAAAAGGCTAGGCAGATGGCAGATGAACCGCTGAACCTCAATATCATTTATTGACTTGACTGTAACTATCCAAAAGAATGTTTCTGAAGGATTTAGGTTCATACAATAAATTCATAATAATTATTTATGACTATGAAGACATTACAAACAAACGCGTCTTTAGAGTATTTACCAAATGTCCAAAACTTTGATAAAATATACAACCTTTTTGGTTTTTTGTGTTTACCCGATTGCTTTAGAAGGAAGGTTATATTTTATAAGTGTATGTAAATAAAGTAGGTAAGTAGATTTAGATTTAGATTTTATACAGCCAGTATGACTTAAAGAATAATATGTCCTTATGCACGCTTTGATAGCGCGAGTGACATCAAATTAGTATAAACTTAATGGCGGATTTTGTATTACCGTGAATTTCAACTTTTTTTTCTCCCAAACCCATTTAAAAGTGCATTTTTAATATTCAACTCAACGCTGAGTTTAGACTACCAAAAGAAACAGTTACTACTACTATAATTATCTAAAACCCAGATCCAGAACCCAGAGAAGTATCTTGACTAGACTCGCAAGATTGACAACAAGATGTAGAATCAAAGATCACTATAGTTATATCAGCCAGTGGCTTAATTGCTAAGAGCCTCAACCAACATCTAAGGAGGCTGGGGTAGGAGATTCTTCATCAGCTCTCTTTACTACTATTATTAACTTTTCTTTTAACATTTAAAGTGTGTTAAAAGGAAAATAAAAGAAAGATCTTTATATAATTTACTAGCACTTTGCCCGCGACTTCGTCCGCGTGGGTACTTACTTTCCTAACCTAAAAACCCAAAAACACGTGTTTTATTATTTTTGATATCACGATCATTTGTTCTGTGTCTGGGTGTAATTTATCTATAATATGTATGTATTTAGAAATATATAAGTATGTTTATCAGTTGTCTAGTACCCATAACACAAGCTCTGCTTAGCTTGGGACTAGATGGCGTTGTGTGATAGTTGTGGAATATTTATAAAAAAAAAAAAATTATAAAATCTACTTTCTATATACTGAGTTTCAAATTCATTGGTTAGGGCGTTATGGTTTTCCCATTGGAGGGAGGAAACGCCTGGGTGTCACCACTGCGAGGACCGTCCTGAGGACACGGTGGAGCATACGGTGCAGGACTGCCCCGCTTGGGCAGAGCACCGCCGTGTCCTCACGACGGCGATAGGCGGAGACCTCTCGCGCCCGGCATTGGTCGAGGCCATGCTGCGGGGCGAGACGGAGTGGGAAGCGGTCGCCTCCTTCTGCGAAGCAGTCATGCTCGCGAAGGAGGAGGCGTGCCGCGTGAGGGAGAGAACAGTGTCCTCCCTCCGACCCACCCGCAGTGGTAGACGCCCACGGCGACGGACGTCGCCAGACGATCTCCGGCCACCGTAGGCGCGGGCATGCGGGCGGCGAGTAATGGGCGACTCGCTGCCCGACCATGGACCATGCCCGGGTCGACGGCGCGTTGTGTTCCACGCGCGCCTCAAAGAGTGTCAGCAAACTGACGGGGCCTGTAGAGGGCCAGAGCCTGCCGGGGTCGCGGGTCTTACCCATCACCGTAACCCCGGTACGTAAAGGGCTCGTGAAGGACACCGTGGATTTTAGTCAGTACAAGTCTGACAGTCCCTCCCGCCCTGCCCTGGGTGGGAGGACTCATTTGACGATTTTACCACGCAAAAAAAAAAAAAAAATATGGTTTTCCCATACAAACTTTAACATCATCTAGATTACCAATGGAGGGTACTTTTAAAAAACTAATAATGGCCATCTTTTTTATTTTGCTTATACTCATATTCGTACCAAGTTTCAGGTTTATAAACCCAAGGCATAAGATTTTACAAACAAAGTTTTTCACCCCTTGTCACCCCCTTAGAGGTGGATTTTTGCAAAATCTCTTCTTAATTCTTACCTACATAATTAACGGCAACTACCATCTAAAAGTCAGCTTTCTACGTTTAGCGTTTAATATCCTTATCATAAATCTTGAATACCCCTTTTTATCAACTTAGGGGGTGATTTTCGAAAAATCCAGAGACACGTGTATAATAATTTTTGATCTAGTATGTAAGGCTCGACTCACACCAAAAGAGCGGCGAAGAGCAACGAAGCGGAGTGCAGTTTCAGTGTCATATGAATTTTAAAGTTTATTTCCATTACTATAATACTCATTCTTATTATCGCACTCATACTCGAAAGAGTCGCGGGAATGCCCGCGGATCCGCGGGCATCCTCGCGACTCGTTCGAGTTTCTCATGCGATAATAAATTTTATTTTCATGAAAATAAAGTTAAAATTCATATGACACTGAAACTGCGCTCCGCTTCGTTGCCCTTCGCCGCTCTTTTGTGTGAGTCGAGCCTAAATACTGATTTTCAAATTCATCGGTTCGCACGTTATGATTTTCCCATAAAAACTTTAACATCGTCTAGATTACCAATGGAGGGTAGTCTAAAAATAATAATAGTACCAATCCTTCTTATTTACTTATACTCATATTCGTACTAAGTTTCAAGTCTATAAACCCAAGGAATAAGATTTTTCATACAACAGTTTTCACCCCTTTTCACCCCCTTAGAGGAGGATGTTCGCAAAATCCCGTCTTATTGCTCCCCTACACGGTAGACTGCAACTGCTGTCCAAAATTCAAGAATCTGCGTTTAGCGGTTTCGGCTGTAGTCGAGTCTTAATAAAAACCCTGTTCTTTTATATATATGGATATATATATATAGATTTATTAAAATAAAGGAATCCGGCACGGATAATTATAATGATAATTGCAAACCAATTAACACATGCATAGTTATATTGAAAAAACAAAATAGGACAAATTGGGGAACAACACAAACATACAAAATATTCAAACCGTTTATTCAATTAGGTCATTAAAAGGCAACGCCAAATATAGTAGGATTAGATGAAATTAGTCAAAGAAATGTGAAAACTGCACTAAAGCTACAGTATACGTGGTGAGCAGAGCGACCACACTCAGTATCATGCTCATGTCCAGTGTGAACAGCCGCCATATTGTGTACTTGAACGGATGTTGGCGAAAGTACATGATAGCGTCTTCTATAGCACATCGAGTTTTTTCATCTGAAACATTCAACAAATATTTTACCAGTTTACTATTAGATACCACTATTATGAATTCAAATAAACTATTAAAAAAAAACAAGTTAATCAAACTAAAAAAAATAATATTCGAAGCGAACCACCAAAATAGACGAAGATTGTTTAGCACTTTTTCTGGGATATCTGTACTAGTTTTTAATGTTGTAGAAATGTCACCATTCTCACCTAACCACTCATTAAACGAGCCTTTTTTTATTAAGTGATAAAATCAATTTATTTTATTTATTTATTGAAAATCAAAATGGCTTTAGGCGAGAAATAAAAATCGGAACGGCTTTATTTCAGTATTATATATAATGTTTGGGACAACACCCCATGTAAGCTGCAGGCTTTAAGTTTTGTTAAGTTATGAGAAAAAACGAATTTTGTGTTTTTCTCCATACAAAAAAATATTAAATATTTTATTTTTCGGAGATGGTGCTGTCTGTAGCTGTCATATTACCAAACATTATAAATAATACTGAAATAAAGCCGTTCCGATTTTTATTTCTCGCCTAAAGCCATTTTGATTTTCAATGTCCACTAAGCGCCGATTTCGAACCACTGTGCGACGGCGCGTTGTGTTCCACGCGCACAAGAGCGTCAGCAAAAATGACGGGGCCCCCCTCTAGAGGACAAAAGCCTGTAGGGGTCGCGGGACTTATGATTTACTGTGACCCCGGTACGTAAAGGGCTATTGAAGGACACCGTGGATTTTAGTCAGTACGAGTCTGACAGTCCCTCCCGCTCTGCCCTGGGTGGGAGGACTCATTTGATGATATTACCACTACTTTTCGTTTCAGTGTCACCATTCACATTTTAGCTACATTATCCATTAAGTAAGTATAATTACTATATTGGACGAGTACGACATCAATCTCAAAAAATAAAGCAATGTTACCTTTACAGAAGAGCATCTGCTTCCCAAAGCATAATTTCAGTTTATCTGTTTCATTGTTGATGAGCTCAGCCACAGCCGGTGATGCCATTGCGACTGCGAAATCTGTCACTCCTTCCAAGATCGTTGTCTTATATCTCTGTAATATTCCCAAATAGATTTCTAAGTACTAAGTTGAAACAGATTCAAAATACGCCACTAATATACATAAATTATACTTACGAACATCTCACCAAAGGAAACTGCAGAATAGAGAAGGTTTAAAAATTTTGGAATCGCGGTAATAACAGTTATCATTATCTGAAACAACAGTAAAATATATTTTTTATATCACCGGACAGCGAACCAAAACCAGCAGCTAGATTTCGTTTACATGTAAGATGTGCCATTTCAATATCTTTAGTACATCAATAGAAAAGTTACTGATGACTTGATAAGCGAGGTGTCATTGGAGTTTAGAATGATATGAAATAAGCTCATTAATCTAAACTAATATTAGAGAAGGGCCGAGAATTGAACCTTGAGGTACGCCGATCTTTATAACTAAGAGATGAAGTAAACGAATGTAAGGTCTGGTACATAATTATTATCATACAAAGAGAAAATAAGTTTTTGAAGGTGAATCAAGTTAAGGTGGTCGCACTTTTAGGTGCGATCAACTTAATACTTACCAAAGGATTCATCGTTGCATTAGTAAGCTCAGTTGTTTTCAATAAATTCTTATAAGCATTCAAATATTTCCTCATCCTTTGTACTGTTCTTTGTTGGTCATCTTCCTATCTGCTAACTCTTGATTCCCTTTTAAATCTTTTACGAATCAATTTCATTTTATGCCACAGTAATTCGAACATCATTATTTTTGTAAAGTGTATTGTAATCGACATTAAGTCCAAAGCCAGAAATGTTAAGTGACACGGTTTTGGGTAAGTAGAACAGAAAGTCACATGAGTCGATATTCTTATTCCTAATGAAACAATCAATAAAATCCTAGACACTGGTATTTCATCGCTTACTTTCTGATTACCTAGCTCATTATTTATTTCCCTTAATTTATTCAGTACAGCAGGAAAATTTTCGGAATTACAAAATATATTGACTAAAACGTTTGCAATATACACAAAGACTTGAATCACAAAACGAATTTTATCAGTAGCATAAAAGGCCACTGATATTATACTAATTCCTATTACTATCGTGCTGACAAACACACAGTAGACTTTTGATAAGACTGTAAGGAACCTATTAGAACTTATTTTGTAGTAAAAACCACAGATAAGTCGTATACACATTATAGTTTGTATTGATAAGATAGATTTTAGAACGTTCATCTTAATTTGTCTTCGAATATAAATTTTCTCAACCGTATTTCTCCTAATGTTGAGTATGTTTAAATTTTTCAACTGTTTTTCTATATCATTTACGAGCAGTGAAAGATTGTTGCTGGCTAATTTCTGAATTCAAAGTTTTATACTGTTATAACGGTACTAGAATTGGTATGACACTGACATAATTCTTATTTCGATCTACGTTATATTCACGTGGATAGCATTAGGTTGATAGCTTTTTCAATGTCTTTCTCAGTATCATTATAAAAACTGTATCATTATCGTTTTTATTTATTTTTTCAAATACAATGTGTTTTTATAAGATTACATCTTTGTTTCTTTTTCTTTTTATATTCCCTTCCCTTCATTTGATATTAAAAAAACTCTTCAAGTTTTTTTGGAAATATTCCTTCTGAATAGTTTTACTTGTAGCTTTACTTTACAATTGTAATATTGTTTATTTGAAATCTAATGACAAATTTCATGTTTTGTTTGACCTCTTCCTATATCAGCGTTATTTGCATTGCTTTCATCTGCCATCTGCTTCTGTACTGGCCACCAAGTTAGAAATTTCCACTCTGTCTTATGTTGGTGTGTGCTGTCTCTCATTTCTCTTAAACATTTACCCATTCAAAGACCATTATAGCAATTATAAAGGGATTACTGTGGTCCCAACATTCTTTTGTTTGGTTTCTCTTTTAGAGCGGATTAACTAAGTATTGTCTTCGTGTCATCAAGTTAGTATGATAAGTATCTTTAATTTATTATTTCTTTTACTTTTAATTCTACATGAGTATATATATATATATATATATATAATACTTTGTCATTAGTTGCTGAGCGATCGACTGCTGTGCATGGTCGCGGGATCGTACCCCGCATGGAACAAATGATTTTAAGATCTGCTAGTATTTATTCAGGATCTGGGTGTTTATGTATGAGAGGAGAAATTCCTAGTGTGGGACAAAGTTACAAAAAAACTTCTAGTTATAACACTTAGTTCAAAGACAACTGTATTGGAGTTCAAATTATTGCAATAGTATTTATGTTATACCTTTATTTACTGAAAATAGTCACTGGCACGGTAACGTACCTTTATTACATTAAGAAATTACTACTTATTTGTCTAAAGCAGCACACAATTTTATACAGGAATACTTTAAAACAAAGTGAATGACAAATTATAAATCTTCAATCACACAGCCCATCCTCGATTGACAGATTGACAGTCGTACCACAGTCGATTGACAGCCGCAAACATCAACATCAATATTTCCAACTCTCCGAAGACAGAATAACTTATAAATGTTTTTGCAGTTAAGAATTACTTGTGGAAGACCGGGGTATTAAAGAACCGGTTACTTGAACCTACATTTTATTTGCCGTTGGAACGACAAACGTTTAAACTGGGGAAATATTTTCACGGTCTCCTTAGGCATGGTGCTTATAAGAGAGACGTGGCGAGGGCGTGTAGTGTCGTTTTTTAAGGCTCCGTAACTCAATCGAAGAAACGGGACGCTTGATCACTTTTTGTCTGGCTGTTCGTCTGTCAAGAAACTTTTGAACGCATGAAGGTAGTGTGCTGAAATTCTAAACATAAATTTAAACTAATAAATAGCGTTTTGCGTTCAAGAGCCCCGCAACCTTTAAAAAATTATTAGCAAAAGGTAGCAGGTTCTAAATTAATAATGTCTTGTGGGTTGGTGCAATAGCTTTTTTTTAGCGTTTTAATGAGTCCTCCCACCCAAGGCAGAGCGGGAGGGACTGTCAGACTCGTACTGACTACAATCCATAGTTACGTTCTGGGGTCACGGTAATGGTGCAGTGGTTTAGCGATCAACTTATGCACCGCGGGTCGCGAGTTCAATTCCCGCACAGAACAAATATTTATATTTTTTCGGGTCTGGCTGAACGCACCTACGATACAAGAGATATTCCTAGTTTGGGGCGGTGTTTATCAAAAACAAAATAAAAACTGTTTTGACAGAGCCGCAATAATAATTAAATAAAAAATAAAACTCAGACAACAGCTTAGCCACATAATAATGATCTAAACATATGCGTGTTGTAGTTATTAAATAAAACCAGTGAAAGTATAACATTAGGCGCACAATTATAACTTTTTACTGCTAGCATTGTTTTGGTTATAAACTCCACACGAATTATGTCAAAAGGAAATTTAATGAAAGTATATATCTTCTTCATGTAGATAATATGTATTTACCTTAAATATGGGAATTCTGCTTTTTGGCTTAATACTTGCTTTAATAACTTGAGGAGCTCGTGGCTAAATAAAGTTAAGCCGCGCATGCCGAGTTTGGTTTGTGGATGGGTGACCATCTGTCATAGCGAGTTTCCTCCGTGCATCGTAAAGCACGTCAAGCCGTTGGTCCCGGCTGTCATTTGAAGATCTTTGACAGTCGTTACTGTCAGAAGCTCTAAAGTCTGACAACCAGCCTTACCGTGGGGTATCGTATTACCCAGTTACTGGTTTGTGGAGGTCCGACAGGCAGTCGCTCTATGTAAAATACTGATATCCAGCTGCATCTGGTTTGACTGGAACCCGACCCCAATATAATTGGGAAAAGGCTAGGCAGATGATGACTTGCTTTAATAACTTAAGTAAGCCTCTACATAAAACAATTTTATCTGTCAATTATCAAACTGAAGTTCAATTCAGCGGGCCCTCATAGAGGGCCAAAGCCTCCCGGAATCGCGGGACTATCTTATCAGGTAACCGTGACCCTGGAACATAAAGAGCTATTGAAGGAACATCATTGATTTTAGTCAGTACGAGTCTGACAGTAATGGGCGGGATGATTCATCTGATGATTTAACCACGTTAGAAAAATGTTTAGTTCAGTAAAATTGTAACTACATTTTTAATAATGTCATAAAATCTTTTTCTTCTTCTTCTCGTTCTTGAATTCCGCTAAAATGTGGTGAACACGTTCAGTCTCATTGATGAAATCGGTTGTGTCTAGACTGCTGGCATAGACTGGAACTTAATCGTACCTACTACGGCGGGACTTGGCTCGAATGCGGCGTGTGTAGAAACTATTAAAAATTTAAGTATAATGTTTGGCGTGAATTAAGCCCGCTTGAGATGCTTATTTAAACCATCATTTTTTACGTACTATGTTCCCTGTACGCAAAAATCACGACGTATAATTGAAGAAAATTAAGTCCAATAAGTAACGTCGCATAGAAAAAGTCATTATTTGCGTTATGAACGGAGCATAAACGGCCTTACCTTTTGATTGCGTAGACTTAGATATTTGATTTTTGAAGTGAAAACTTCTTTAGCGGCGTTGAGCACTTTTCTGTAATGGGTATAAAATCTTAAACTCGCGTCAGGACACGTGACCCTGACCGAAAAAGCGTAGGACGGTGCAGGGCGCTTGCGTGAATGTTCGTGTGACTTTATTACTTTTAAAGAAGTTTGTATGCTGGATACATTCGTTGCTAGGTAACATCTATACTAATATTATAAAGAGGAAACCTTTGTATTTTTGTATGTTTGTATTGAATAGGCTCAAAAACTACTGGACCGATTTCAAAATTTCTTTTACCATTACTTTGAGGGATTCTTCCGAATCCGTATAGGCTATATTTTATCCCGGAAAATAGATAGGATTTTTCGTGGTAGTGAAAATTGTGGAGCAAGGCGTCGAAAAAACTGCGAACGCTGCCTAAATGGTTAGAGATGTATGGTTGACTTCTATAGATAAGTTGTAGAACTCAATAATGCCTACAAAAAAGTCCGCGATAGCATAAACCAAACATTTATATTTTAGCCATTATAACCACTTTTCCATAGAATAAAAGTAATTAAAATTATTAGCCTATGTTTATTGATCATATTATCGGCAAATACTAATCCTTATCCAAATAAACTATTTATTGACACACAAGATTGTTTCAATAGCTATAAATTACTTTTTATTTTATTCCAATCGGACAATCCATTCAAAAGATATTACGAATTTAAAATTGTGAGAGAGCTTAAAAAATAAATGTCCACCCGTGCGAAGCCGGGGCAGGTCGCTAGTTGTTTATAAAAGATGTACGTCACATTGGAAAATTATTGAAATAAAAAGTTAACCATTTTTGCGAGTTTTACTAAAATCTGTTCACAAGATATTTCCAACAATTACTATTCAAGTTTTCACTTCTGCCGGCACTCCCAGAGTGCAACCCGTCGTTTTTTTTCTCTGCTTCAAGGGATTAACCTTTTTTTTTAACGTGGTAAAATCATCAAATGAGTCTTCCCACCCAGGGCTGAGCGGGAGGGACTATCAGACTCGTACTGACTAAAATCCACGGTGTCCTTCAATAGCCCTTTATGTACCGGGGTCACGGTAAACCGTAAGTCCCGCGACCAAGGGATTAAGCTGAGAAAATATTAATTTACCTCTAAGTTACTTCTACATACTATACCTCCACGGGTTCCTGAAATAAAGAAAAATAATCATGACAGACGGACAGATTGACAGCAAAGTGATAAAAGAGTTCCGTTTTTTTTTTCTTTTCAGGTACGGAACCCAAAAAACAAAAAAAAACCATCCAGTAGGTCAAAGAGTCAATCAAGATCATCAACTCAACCAAAGTTATAATTATATTTTTCGTTCCCGCCATTGTTTCGACAAGAACTGAACATTACATGGAACGGAAATTACGTGAAAGTACTATTACTATTAATTTGTTACAATCTCTGCAATACAGGATAGGCGATCTAATCGATAATCGTGCACTATTAATTATTATTATGACAGAACAAGAAACTGGAGCAACTTGATTAAATTGTGTTCCTGTGCTCAAAATGTTGAAAGTTTTTTTTTATGACAGCTTTGATTCGGAATATATATATATATATCTATATTTAATAGCCTATTCTGTGTCCCACTGCTGAGCAAAGGCCTCCCCTTTTTCCTTCCAAACCACTCTATTTTTTGCAATTTCTGGCCATGTCTGCCCCGTGAACATAATAATGTATCTAAACCGAAATAATAACGTGTCTAAAATAATAATGTATCTAAATCCAAATCCTAATCAATGTTCTTTCACGGCTGCTTATAGTGCTATGGATTGATTTTGGTCGTTGATTGGTTATAAAGGTGGATATCGAGATTGCGACCGAGATTTTTGTGGGTTGCAAATTGCTGAACTAGACGTTTAATCACCAAGTGAATCAATACTATTCGTAGTTTTTTCTGTTTTATACCAGATTTATGACAATACAGATGTTTGTTTATTTTCGCTCTAATGAAAAGTGTCAATTTTTTAACAGCTATTTAAAATTGTGACGTCATACGCGTTAGCGTTTTGTTCAGGAACTGCCGGTGTGTTCAAAGCATAAAAATCGAAAATTGTATGTTATAAAATGTAGGTATGTTATAATATTCCATTTAACTCAATTGTTCTTTATCTAATTCGTCACAACATTCAACAGTCCAGTCAAGTATAAATTAACACAATCCTAGACTACAAATTTGTAGAAATTTTCCTTACACTAAAAAAAACATATTGTGGTCTCAACAGATCATTAAAGTACCGTACACTTAATGTATTTGTCATCGTTTCGCAGAAATGCGGGTACCATTGTTGTGGTTATAAATAAAAATATACTGTACGTTACTGGGTTCAACATCGCTCAAGATACTCATGTTCGTAAACAGTAATTATTGGAAAACAGAGGTTTAGTGAAAATTACCTCATCAAAAAATAATAAAAGTGCAGTCATTTAAGGCTCATTCAATCCTAAACGATATTCGCTACCGTTTGCGGTAGAGAAAACCGAGTAACTAAACGGTAATATTAGGGTACTATTCACACCAAAGCAGATTTCGCTATCCATCTCATTTGTTTCTGTGGATGAGTTGTATTCTATATCACTAGCCCAGATCAAGTTGGTTGACGGAATAACTAAACGTTCAAACGTGTACTACTGTTTTAACATATACTATGTACAAATGGTACTTCAAGATTTTTGAGCAAAAGTTGAATTTACGAGTCAGACGGAGAACACACGAAAGAGCAAAATTTATGCCTTATCAAATAGACAGGCGAAAGCGAAGCGATACCGAACCGAAACGAGACGTCAGTCCGATAATTCTGTCACGCTATCGGATCGCTTTCGCTTTTCTATGTGTCTGGATTCAAACAATTGCATACATTACAAATAAAAACGTCACGCTTCGCATTCGTCACGCCTGTCTGTTTGACAAAGGCTTTATACCAAAGCTCTAGAAAACCATCGAATATAGTCGCTGTGGACGAAATCATAAAGATGAATGTTTTTACTTTATTTATTTATTAAACTTTTTGCACAATGCTGTGGCAACGGCGGACATAATGCCGTAGGCAATTTCTGCCAGTCTATCTTGGGGTGATGCAGAGATAAAACATAACAGGAGCAATAAAAAAAGAGAATAATTTACAAAAGAAAAAAAATAGCAATAAATACATAATACATACATACACTCACTTTGTGCAGAGAAAAGAAAAATAAATAGAAAAACTGTCAATCAAATAATTTTGAATAAAATCTGACAGTTTCTTAAGTAAACATTCTCGAACTTTTACCTTACACGATAAACGATTGGTGGCCGTTTATCCTTCAACTTGAAATACTTACACTTGACTATGACATTTCAATAGTCAACTAATGAAAAACGAACTCAAGTCCCTGTTTTTTTTTGTTGCATTTAGCAGATGTCCAACTGCTGACCAAAGACGTTTCAAATACTCTTTTCGAATCCCACCTCGAGCTTAATACTAAAATCTTAAACTGTAAAAAATCACCTCACAGATCGTTGGACCGAGAAAGGAGAGTAATGTTTTATCCAAAGCAACTTTGTCGCACGAATCCTGTAAGCTCGTGACAAAAAGGTTCCGCATAGTAAGTTAGAAATATGTAGTCGAAGGAAATAGTAGCAAGAAATCTTGCTTGGAATTCTTGTAAGATGGTACGATGTGTAAGAATATAGCGGGGATTTTGAAAATTTATTAGAGTAGTAGAGACAATTTTATGCCAAAACAAATTAGTCTTTAAGATGATTATGCCAACATAAAATTTATGCTTAAAAACATTATGTCGAAGTATTATTATGCCAAAACAAAATGTGCCAAAATCGTTATGCCGAAGTATATTAGGCCAAGAACATTATGCGAAAAGAAGGGATCCCGTGCCAGCGACACGAAGAAGAAGAATGGGCTATCCAGCACAAAGATATTTTTTCATTTCGAACCAGTAGTTTCTGAGCATGTTCAAATAAACAAACTCTTTAACTTTAAAATATTGAATAGGTCCAGGTCGACGGTCCCTACGTACAAACGGACATGACAGGTTGAACTTAGAACATTAAAAACGCTCTCCGGTAAACCTCGGTTTTTGACATGTCCGTTTGTACGTAGGGACCGCCGCGATTAATATCCGCTCCTAGCTTGGACCTCAAATCAAAGCTGGAATAGGAATATAATGCACATTATTTTACGTATTGGGCTGCTGACTCCTGTGGCTGCCCAGCTTAAGGTACCGTTCGTCTAATGCGATTTGCCTTGCGATCATTCTTGTATTTTTGATTACGGTGCTTACCATATTCGATTTATACAATACTTGTGACTGGAAAGCTTATTACGGTAAATTGAATCTTGTGGTGCTAAAGCTCAAACAGACAGGCGTGAGGAATGCGAAGTGTGACGTTTTTATTTGTAATGTATGGAATTGTTTGAATCCAGTCACATAGAAAAGCGAAAGCGATCCGATAGCGAGACAGAACTATCGGACTGACGTCTCGCTTATCGGAAACGCTTCGCTTACGCCTGTCTGTACGACAAAGGCGTAAAAGTAAAGCACCCAACTCAATGATTCCATGTCAGTTCGATGCGAATTTGAGTGCGAAAATCGTAAGTCGAAAGCAAACTTTCTTTACAAACAACTTTATCCGTAGAAAGGCCTTAAATAACCAAAGAAAGCAAGGTCTACACACGTCAAAAAAGAAATCTTGTTTCATAAAAAAATTACAATAATTAAAACGTGAATAAAGGTAAAATGAAAGAGTTTATTTAATGGGTCTTATTACTGCAAAACAGGATCGTTTTATTTTACACTTGCATAAAAAGCCGCCAACAGCTTTTATACAGGTTCTCAAGATTCATCCGATAAAGTTTTATATTTAGTATTCTGTGCTAAAATTCGCGAACGGGAAATTGGAATCCAGTCTGTCTGTATGTCAGCTTATCTGGAATTGTCTAATTTGTATTTTAATGTTAAGGTTTTATGGTTCAGTTTAATAATTATACAAAGAGACAACGCCGCCAGTCTCTTGGGCACATTACCAGCTGACAGCGTTGTGGATGAATTTTTCAATTGTCTATAATAGTTTAGTTTAATTTTAATTAGTATTTTTATATGTATGTATTTTTAGCTTCTTAAAATTAAAGACATAACAAAAGGGGAATTTAATAACTACTTTCAATGAGTTCAAGATCCCCCAGTGACATGAAACTTCTAGGATTTGCACAAATAATTGACTTAGTTAAAAGCAAGACTGGGTCACTGTTGTTACAGGCAATAATTCATCCAAATCGCTTTAAAATCGTAAAAGTAGACATCGTTTTTACCCTACTGCGTCAGACGGGTTATGTTTTTATTTATTACTTTTTCTATTAAACTGTAATCAGTTCAGATAATGTTGCCCTCTTTAACTTTTGTATCATTAAATTTTATTTATTTGACTCTATGAAGACTTAAGTTTTAATGGAGTTTCTTGCCCATTCTTCTCCATACAAACCTACCCTTGCGAATGGGAGTAGAATCAATCCCTTCCCATCCCATTTCCTTTAATTTTAATAATCGACGTTCAAAAATGCCTCTTTGATGGTCTAATTGAAATAAATGATTTGACTTTGAAAAAATTCTTACTGTGATGTTTTCTAAATTATATCATCGATGTAGCCTTCCCCCGAGTCATACTCCTGAAATGGCTACGCAGATAATGATGAACACCGGCTTCCAATCTAATATTGTATTTTACATACAGCAACTCCATAACCCCATCCATACTACCATACCGTCTCAACCCCACAACAAGTAGCTAGTAAAAGACGAAAACATGAATACCTATAATACCCATCCCACAAATAGCTAGGAAATCACAGCCGTAACTCTTCTGAAAATACCGCTCCGTTTTCAATAAATCCTGGCTCTATTAAGATAATTTTATCCATTAGTCTAACCTCTAAACGGAGGGACGTCAATATAAATAAGTTAAGCAGCGTGCACATTAGAATACCGCTAGGCAGACATGACCTACCGCTTGTGAGCACGACTCGGATTTATAGCTCAATAGAGGTGCATTTTTGTCGTCAACACAGAGCCGGACTTGGCAACTGTGACTAGAAAAATTGTGCATCAGCGTTGTGATTCTGAGATCTCAGAGTAAGCTTTGATATAGCTGTATTTTTATGTTGGATTGGTATAATAAAATGCTCTTATTGACTGTCTTTTAATAATGAATCCTTGAAATAGTGATTAATCGCTAAAAAAATATCACAACTTATTTGGGGATTGGAGCAGCACAGGTATTATTACAGACTGTTTTAAAAAAACAAGTTTACTAAACCCCAAACTGCTTCAATCATAAACAGATCATCAGAATCACTTACAGCAGAATTCAATATTCAATAAACAACACGAGCCGTGAGCCGTGAGAAAGGACCTCGAACACAGCACTGATGTCGCTACGCTATCGGTTCCCTATAAGGTAAAAGTTCGTGAATATAAATAAGCCCCGTGCATTGGGGTACCGCTATTCAAACATGACCTACCACAAGCACGAGGTACGCACGCCTGTGATTAATAGTCTTGAGATGAGAATTTTTGTCTCCAATGCAGGTGCAGATTTGGTTAAAAGGAATAGAAATTCTCAAAAACTTTAAATTTTTATAACTTTTGCAAAATTATTGTACATTACTTATGTGATTTTACGCCCTATTTTGTATCAGTTATTTCATTGGATTAACATCTTCACTTAATTATATATTTTAGCAATCAATTTTAAAGTACATAAATGCATATCTATAATTCAAACCTTAAATCCAATTTATTTATATTTAAATATATCTCAATAAAGAAAGTGAGCTGTCTAAATCCCTCCCTGCGCAACCTTAAGCACGTTCCTGAATCGTGATTTGTTATGCTTTTCTTATTATTTTTGTAAATAAACTTTGCGGTACTCCTACTTATCAAGGGCATGAGAAATAGATGAACTTTCACGATTTTTAGTCCAAATCAATAATAAATAAAACTTGAGTATTTAGGTTTATAGTGTGTCATTTGTAATTTAAACAAACGTAATAATTTCGCCAATACTTTCATCATGCGCTTAGCTGAAGAGTGGAATTTGTAATTCCCTGCCAAGGTCTTTGATTCCTGATAGTTACAACCTTGAAGTCTTTATGTCAAGAGTGAAAAGGTTAAAGTGGAGCCGGCCGTGCGGCGAAAATCGACCGTCTAAATGACATTTCGATTTCTTTTTCACCACACATCATTGCAAGCAATGTGACTTGTGACTACGTAACAGCTAAATCTATCGAAAAATTACCAGTGTGAATGCTCCATTACAGACGACCCCGTGAAAGGGTCACAGGTTTTTTAATTCAACATTTACAATCATCAAATGAGTCCTCCCGCCCCGTTTGGAGCAGAAAGGACTGTCAGAATTGTACTGAGTAAAATCCACCGTGTTCCTTCAATTAGCCTTTACGTTACAGGGTGACTGTGATCCGTTTGGACAGTCGCTGTTTCTGGATCCCGCGGTTCCTCGCCTGTAAAAAGCCCTTCGAGAATTATTTACAGGAGAAACATAGTCTTTATAGGATAAATACCTAATTCCTATTCATACATTCCCTACAAACAACACTAGTTACATTCAAAACTTGTAGCGGCATCTAATTTTATCGACATGCGTACATCTCTAATGGCCCTGGCATTCTATCGATATCAAGTTCTGGGTAAGATAATAGTGTTGTGCAGGTTATCTCGGATAATTAAATGCGGGCTTTAACCGACTCCACAGCGGAGAAGATGGTATAATGTTTAGGGTTTATGATAATTAATTTATGCAGGAATTTTATCGTATCTACGACCTAAGTATAGACCACCCTATGTTATATTGGGAATGTTTTTTTAAGAGTCTTCTGAAGTACTTATATTGGCCAGCATTTTGAGAATATATTCAAGTTCTGGAAGGAATCTTACTGCATCTGTTACGATTTTGTCCTACATTTGCGATGTCCATTTATTATGAGTATTTTTTCTCATTTAAAATGATTTTGCTCTTCGCCTCGGTCTATCCGAGAAGCAAAGATGAGACTTGAGATAGCTTACCCAAAAAGAACAAGAACTCCAGTGCATCTATGGAAAACAGTTTAACTGTTTTGGGGGTAGGTGTCGTGAGGCAGGCAACCCTGGTAAGGCCAACCATCACCAATAGGATCGCTCGGCCGTCACAACAGGGTACAAGTAACCTGCAATGGCATTTCCCGGGTTGGATCGCTAGGACGTCCACCTCCTTACTATCCATCCCGGGATCTGGGAGCCATCCCAACCACCTCAAATTATTATAGCTGGTTAAAATTTTCTGTTCGTCATTTGTCTTTTTGAAAAAATTGCTTTGTTGTTATGTAAATGGTGGTAATCGGTTTTTGGCATCACGTTAATATGGTATTTCATGTTTATATTTCTTTCATTGCTTAATCGATTAAAAAAATGTCCCGAAATATATTTCAAAAGCAGGTCATCATAACGCCTTGTTTCTTCATTCTATCATTGGTTTATAATTTCATATATTCAAGGCAAGTTTATTTTTTTTTAAATCGTGGTAAAATCATCAGATGAGTCCTGAGAGCGGGGGGACTGTGAGACTCGTACAGATTAAAATCCTCGGTGTCCTTCACGATCCCTTTACGATCCGGGTTCACAGTAAAACGTGAATCCCGCGACCCCGACAGGCTTTGGGTCTCTAAAGGGGGGCCCCAGGCAAGTTTAACTTGGTGAGATGCCAAAGCTTGGCTTAAGTAGCGTCTGTTTACTTGCACATTGCTTACGAATGGTTTCATTAAGTAACTTATTTCTAACTTACGTGATACAAAGATTTACATCATTAAATATGCTCTCACCCCAGTTACTTAATTCATCCAAAAAGTATTTGCAAGAGTGAGCTTTTCGTATGGAACGTTAGATTACTTTTTTCAATGTCATTGATTGACGAAACAAAGCATGTGTTTATTTTTTGGTTCATTAAGACTCATCATAATTCTACAGCCCTTAGCTTGTCAGCTTGAGTAATTTAATATAATGTATTTATAATCATGTATTTTTTTTATTTCTCTGCGATACATAATTATACCATTTTTACATTTCCTCATAATAAAGACTAATTTTATTCATTTTGTTAAGAGCTTATCTAACTATTTAATGCAGATGCAACTCAAATAACAACGTTATAGATAAAGATTAACTCATACAAACGTTGACAGACAACAGAATCGATTCTGCAATCGATCAAATCGATACTCGATCGTAACGTGTCAATCGATTACAGTCCCTCGAATCATGAATTATTCAATCGATTATAAATCGATTCTCGTATAACTATTTGTACGTGAGGAGAATAGTAAGCAATATATTTATTAACTCCAAGATATGACAAAAAACTACCTATAGTCCTGAGTGTATGTATCAACATGTTTTCTGCCTTAAACCGTGTGTTGAATCTAAAGTCGTTATTTATAACGTTTAAGTATTAATTAGACAGTCTATTGATCTAATAGTTCATGTGTTAAGAATAAATAAGAGGCACGAGTTTCCTAAATAACGCATTAATAGGTGACGGCATTCCACATTTGTGTTTTGAAGCGCCTACAAATTTTCTCAAGGCAAGTTTCGTCTGGAAATAGATGAAATAACTTTTTCTAAGACGGGATTTTGCGAAAATCCTCCTCTAAGGGGTTGAAAAGGGGTGAAAACTGTTGTATGAAAAATCTTATTCCTTGGATCTATACATTTGAAACTCGCCATGAAAAAGAAGACAGGTGAATAAAAAAGATTCGTCTTAATTAAAATTGATAAATAGTAAATCCGTTAGACAAAGTTTTGATCCCATCGATTCACTAAGAGATAACAGTATAAAATAATAAATAGGTAAAATTATTATAAACAGAAATTCCAATTCTAAAAATCAACCGTTTAGATTGCTCGTCGTATTAATACCGTACCTAACATTAATCTGACAAGCACCTGCCTGTATAAGCATTTAAACGTTTGACTACATTGCGGTATTCATTTGATCAACTGAATTCATTGTTTCTCAATAGTCCGCAATTTATTTCATCTGCAGATAATGTAGGAGACACATTAACGTTAGTTGATAAATTACTGTTTTGAGCTACTACACTTACGAGCAAAAGTATGGAACCACTTACTTGGAATTGACGCGTGATATGAATGAATTTGATATCAATTTTAAGTGAGTGATGCCATTCTTGTGCTCGCGACTGTAGTTAATGTCAGTCAATCTATGTTTCAGTAACACATTTTATTCTGTAACTGTCTGCAATTGGTTAAAAACTTTTGACCCAACAATAAAACTAATTGCGCAAAACAGACATTTAATAAAATAAACTTCTCTACTATGGTTTCAAAAATGCACTTCTTAGCTACAAAGCCGAGTATTCCAACGCAAAAATACCATCTCAACAATACATACAATTCAGACAAACCACAATCCAAGACCTATAATTCTAGATAACAATAACATCAGCTGGGAATCGAACCCGCTACGCTATCGGGGACGCCATTCGTCTCGCATCGAGTCCCGCAAATGTTATTACCTGTCCTGTTATATCGTTTCTGTATTATTTTATCATCTGTGTTATTTGTGAAGGCCTGAGGTACGTATGTAATGATTAGATTTTGTCATGTTATTGGGGTGATCAGGATTCCAACATTAGGCCTCGTCATTTTCAAAGAATTCGGCAAAGGTGCATATGGCGCGGGGCAGTCTTAAAAGGGCACTGGCCGCCGTGTAACCCATTTTTTTTATCGTCGTAAAATCATCAAATGAGTCCTCCCATCCAGGGTTGGAGGGACTGTCAGACTTGACTGACTAAAATCCACGGTGTCCTTCAATAGCCCTTTACGTACCGGGGTCACGGTAATTCGTTAGTCCCGCGACCCCGGCAGGCTTTGGCCCTCTACAGGCCCCGTCACTATGCTGACACTCCTTGAGGCACGCGAGGAACACAACGCGCTGTCGACTCGGGCCTGGTCCATGGTCGGACAGCGAGTCGCCCAACCCTTACAGGGTCCCATAGGAAAATAGTATGAGACTCTGTCAGGGTAGTTTTTAATCAGTTAAGACCGTTTGTGACAGTGGATGGGGATTCACTCCATTTGGGGGCAAGACGACTCATTTGATGATTCTACCACGCTGACTTGTTCTTTTATTAGGCCCTATCAGGAGCCGTCAACATGTCACAATTTTGGTATGGGAACAAATACACAAATTCTCAGTATTCAACTGCGTCGGGTTAATCTAAAAATCAGACCCTGTAATTGGAAAAAGGTATGACAGTTGTTTTTTTTTTTTTGGCATGACGGGACGGTCAGACTTCCACGGTTACCTAATAGTCCCGCGATTCCAGCTGATGATAATTTGATGATGGTCTTCTTATGACATCGAACACCGCGAGGAGATTTTCAGCCACCGTAGGCGAGATCGTTTGGACGCCGAGTAGGTAATGGGTAGCCCACCGCGCCGTCCAACCTAACACCAGGCCAAAGTAGATGTTGCCTCCTGTTCCTCTTAGGACCCAAGCTGAGGAGCTGTCAGCACACTGATGGAGACGCCCTATAGGGCCGAATGCATGCCGGAGTCGTGGAACTGTATAAAAAAGGGCACAGGGGCCCTGTTACGTATAGGAAGGTACAGGGTGGTAGGTCAATCAAGTCTAACAGCTCCTTACGCTTCACTAGAAGCGAGAGCAGTCATTTGATGATAATGAGAACCAAAAGTCATTTTTTCCTACTCCTCCACTATTCTTTTATGATTAATTTCGTTGCAGGATCCAAAACAGTTAAATTCATTCTCCGGGACACGTCGAGCATCATTGTCTCGGCGTTTTTCTGGTGGTTGCCACTGTTGATTCTAGCTTTCAGGAGTTGCAGTGGTTTGGGAATAGTGTGGTGGGATTGTCCCAATAAAAAAAAACCAAGAGTCATTTGACGATTTTGACAACCAAGACATATTAAATGCTTTTCTTCCAAGAAAACGGAAAAAGATTTTCAACTTCAAACTTACCCCACACGCCATTTACCGTACTACCCTGAGGGCAGCTACTGGTATATGACTTTATCACGCCGCAGCCGCACGAGCCACGGCAGTAACCTACAATTTACCTATCTTATACCATGCCAACAGACTTTATAGGTGTGATTAAATATTCTGATGTTAGTAGGTGAGGTTCAAATTGTCGAGATATGGTGAGACTTGGTTTGTAGGAAGAGCTGGCTTTCTAGAGATGGAAGGCAAGTTATTTCTACTAGTTGCAGTTTTTAGATCTTTCGTAGGAACTTGTTAAGTGACTTTTGAATACAGAGTCCCAACATCAGAAAGAGTTAAGATTAAGAGTTAATTCATCTCATAGAACTTGAAAAATCTGAAAAATGACAGAAGTGTACGTAAATTTATACAGTTCACAACTTAAATAAGGTTGTATTTTAACCATCGTCGGCATGCCCTTATCCGCGCACTGAAAATAACTATAAGACTACTACCAAATTGTGGTGGATCATGCATGTATGAACCACACATGTTTTTTAAAAGTGAGCAGCTGCAGAATTGTTGAAGATTCTTATTCAATTGGGAATATTTGACAGATTGGGGTGGTTTAATGTGCTGGCGTCTGTACGTTATGAACTAATCTTGTATGCCATCAATAGTAAGCATGAGGTAAGAATAAAATGCATCACTAAGATTTCTCAAATGAGATCATTTAAATACGGTCCCCAACCAATGAGGTGTTCAATAGACTCACTCAAAAATAAACAGCTGACGCACGCTGTTATTACTTATGTCATTATGATAAACTAGATTCAACGGTACTCAAAAACTTCCACACGTCATCACTCGATTTCCTACAAATCGATTTATGTAATCTATACTCGATTCGCCAAGACGTTACCGATTATTGCGTAATCGTTAAATCAAATCGATTCGCACGTGTTATATGAACGGAAATCCGTTATGGGAAAGTGGAAATTATGGTAATTTTAAATGAACTAGTTTCAATGAAGTTTATCTACATTTTACGGAATAATGATTGGAGATTATTGGAGAGATTTTAACACGTAGTTTAGATGAAAGTTCCTTTTGAAATGTAGGTATTTAATGGTTGTTATAATTTATGAAATTTCTTGCCTGTTTGTTATGATTTGTGACTCGGTATGTTTGCTTTTTCACTTATTACGCCTTTTGCTAATATTTGTACTCTTTAAACTGAATAAACGCAATGTGGAAACAGATGAGCAGATACCTGCCTGTAGTAGATTATAGTACATCACTGCCTAACTTTTCAGGGAAAGAAGGTGTGATATTAGGTGTAGATAAGTGAAATATAAATAATCGTGTTGCGTAACATGTATTTTAAAAAGCTTTAGAATGATCTTAATAGTATTAAAAATGCGTAATTTGATGAGGACCAATAACTACCTATCTATCCATAGATAGTTGTTGGTAAGTCTTTAACACAAAATACACTGTTCCCCCTACTCTTTAATGTCAAGGAACAATGCCTTTATGATAAACTCATATAAATAAGAAGAAAGTAACACAAAACTACTACAAAACGAACATAATAACATTTTCCAACGTTTAATCCGTTGGACAAGACATCACGCCTCAGCTAAATGGCATCAATTTACTCCAACCAACATAACAAGACCCCTGGTTGCAAACATTTAGTCATTAACAACAGATCTTCAAGTGATAGCATCAATTTCCTTCAACCAATGTAACATGGCCCCTGGCTTGTAACATTTTGTACTAAACCAGAGATCTTCAATTATTTCTCTGCGACAGTTATTAGAAATCTTATTTTCCGCGGGCGATTTCAATAATACGTTGATACTACACTATGTTTTGCGATGAAAGTGGGGCAGGTAGAATGCTAGTTATAAATTTTCATGTGGATTTCCTTTTAGAGCAGAAAAGTGGCGAGAATTGGATCGCGGATTGAGAACAACCGTGGAATGTTTGAGGAACGTGATTCAGCCGCTTTAAAGCCCGCTGTCAAACAGACAGGCGTCGCAAACGGCGTCAAACAGATAGCCATTCATTAAAATATACTGGATAGTTTAGTTACGTCACAGGTTACGTTTTATTTAAAAGAACAGCGATGTTACCAATATAGGTATTACCAACATAGTAGATAATAATTATTGATAGTAAATGTTTGTTTGTTACAGTGAACTCACATTGCTGGAGGGCATGGCGAACTGCGGAGGCTGGAGCGAGGAGCCCGTCTCTAAGGTATAGTACACATCATCTACCTGATTATTCCCACTGCTGGGACATAGGCCTCATCTCTGCGAGAGGGAGTGGGCCACTACGCTGTCACACAATCCAATACGCGGGTTCAATGCATGTCGGTAGATGTCACATGTCTTCGCATACCGGCTGGGCATGCGGGCAGCGAGTAATGGACAACTCGATGTCCGACCATGGACCATGCTTGAGTCGACGGCGCGTTGTGTTCCACGCGCGCCTCAAAGAGTGTCTTCAAAGTGACGGGCCCCCCCCTCTAGAGGGCCAAAGCCTGCCGGGGTCGCGGGACCGTACGAATTACCGTGGCCCCGGAACGTAAAGGGCTATTGAAGGACACCGTGGATTTTAGTCAGTACGAGGCTGACTGTCCCTCCCGCTCTGCCCTGGGTGGGAGGACTCATTTGATTATTTTATCATGATAAAAAAGAAAAAAGGGCATACCGGTTCTCTCAAAATATTTTCTTTCACCGTTTTGAGAGCTTTACATTAGCAGAACATTGTTATTTTATATCGACTGGTAACTATTCTACTGCTGGAAACATTCAACCGTCATGAGTCGCGTGGTACAAAGGGCAACCGATGGAATAGGGTACATATTTTTTTTTGTCTGTAAGATTCTGGCAGTCCTTCCTGCTTAAAAAAAATCTTTTTAGGTAGGAAACGTTTTTTTTTTGCGTTGAAAAGGTTAAACAGCTAAGTTCCAGGTTACAAAACCTGAAATGATATCATTTATCATATCATTATCATAATGCTATTCAGTTAAGCATTTGTCAGGCGTGGCGAATGCGAAGCGTGACGTTTTTATTTGTAATGTATGGAATAGTTTGAATCCAGTCACATAGAAAAGCGAAAGCGATCCGATAGCGTGACCGAACTATCGGACTGACATCTCGTATCGGTTCGTTATGGCTTCGGACTCGCCTTTCTGTTTGACAAAGGCTTTAGTGTTAACAGTCATCATGAGTCTCTTACTATTTTTTAATCTATATATATAAAAATGTTATGTTGGTTTGTGTATGCTTTAAAAACTCAAAAAGTACTGCACTGATTGAGCTGAAACTTTAGCATGATATGTAATCCGCATCAAGGATTGTTTTTATCTATTTTTTGCATCAGTCACATATCCGCAACCGCGAAAAAACAGTTTTTTTAACGATCAGCTCTGTACCAGTGACCGCGCCATCTACCGGAAGCGAGGATAACACTCGCTGACAACCGCAGTCGTAATGACGCAGTCACATGAGAAGTTTTAGCATGATATATAATCCGCATCAAGGAAATAGGTTTTTATCTATTTTTTTTTTAAACTGTTTTTTTTTTGTGCCACTGCGAAGCGGGGCAGGGAACAGCTAGTACTAGTATAAATCTTGTAATTTACACAACATTTTACTAGGCAGCACATGCGACCACCTGATCATATCGCATTCCGCTCGACTAAGACGGTCATTACAATATTATCTCGCATAAAATAACTTACGACGTGAAATCTATCTAATTACGTTGGATTAAGAAGTAATCTGATTTAGTATCGCGTGCCTAACCTGACGTACTTTGAGGATTGAACTATATCTATCAGCACCGACATTTTAGCCTTTGTCAAACAGACAGGCGTGGCGAATGCGAAGCGTGACGTTTTTATTTGTGACGTATGGAATTGTTTGAATCCAGTCACATAGAAAAGCGAAAGCGATCCGATAGCGTGACCGAACTATCGAACTCATGTCTCGTATCAGTTCGTTATCGCTTCGGACTCGTCTGTCTGTTTATTAGGCATTTAGGTTATTGGACGGTTCGCACGAACTGAACTCACACTAAAGTCCTATTACATATACATATTGGTAACTGTCCCCAACTTTTAAGTTATGTACAGTTTCCACTCAAACTGGTCTGAACAGTAACAGCATAGTTGGAAAAAGACGAGGAACATCTGTAGTGGTATTCTCTATGAACACAAGGTTGTGACAGCGCGGCCGCAGCGCTAAGCTACGAATAGCGACATTAGCGCTTATCGCGATGCACGATGGGACGATCTCAAAGCCACCTCGTTGAAGAGCACATCGAAGAATCCACCGATGAAATTTCTAATAGAGAATAATAAAGCTGGAGAAACGACTTTCATCATCATCATCTTCAGCCGTAAGACGTTCACTGCTGAACATATGCCTCTCCCATTACTTTCTCTCTGACTTTACCAGACATAATTAAGTCAAAAATGTGACACAGGACAGAAAGAAAGAAAAGTTCTGTCCTGTAAATCTGCCAATAAATTGGCACACAGAACAGAACAAAAAAAAATACATGAATAAAAACAACAAAGGAAACAAAATGTATAAAAGAAAAACGACAAAAGGTAAAACCAATAAAAAACAATTAGTCCTGTGCGAGGCCAAAAGACTCCTATCTCAGCATGTGCTGCGACATTTTTAAAATTGTCACAGCGCTGGTTTTCCGATAGGGCCCAAAGTGATGTCACGGTCAGATACGTACTTATATGTTGTTATAAAATAAATAAATAACCGAAAATAAGATATAAATATACAAGTATAACAAGCAGATAACATTTTTAAAATAAAATCAATAATGCACTAAATCGACACCCGACGTAACCGCTTGTCTATGCTATGAAGGAGAATACGTCACAACATACGCAGATTGGTTTGTTTGATCTGCTACACCGAACAATAAAACGAATTTAAAGATATTGGCACCATCCTCCCTATAAACTGAATTATGGAGATACTGGCTTCTGCTCAATCAAATTAAATAATTCCTTAGGTAGGAATTCGACTTTAATCGTCAACTAGCTGTCTGACCATGGACCATGCCCGGGTCGACGGCGCGTTGTGATCCACGCGCGCCTCAAAGAATGTCAGCAAAAATAACGCCCCCCCTCTAGAGGGCCAAAGCCTGTCGGGGTCGCGTGACTTATGATATACCGTGACCACGGTACGTAAAGGGCTATGGAAGGACACCGTGGATTTTAGTCAGTACGAGTCTGACAGTCCCTCCCGCTCAGCCCTGGGTGGGAGGACTCACTTGATGATTTTACCACGTTAAAAAAAAAGATAGGAATTCGACTTAAAATACCAATTACTGCAAAGTATAAGATATCGGTAGATTGGAAACCGATTCCCAAATATAATGTTGGAAAAAGGCTAGGCTGATGGCGATGTCGCAAAAAAAAAGGTTTCCACAGCAGCTACCACCATTAATCAGTTCACTTTCTTTCCATTTTCATCAGTCTATCTCTCCATACAATTACCATGTTCTAAAAGTTCTAACAATTGTAGTTCACAAACATTAATTTAGTTAGTTTCAATTCGAAACAGCTCGCGTGTCGAAATTAACAAAAACTAGTAGAAAATGAGAGCGTGCGACCGACTGGTGATAAATTACCTGAGACGCTAGGGTAGGTGTACTGATTCACGTCCATGGGACAAATGCAGTATTTAAGATTATTGTTAGTTTTTATTTTATTTTTGAAGTGAAAACTTCTTTAGCGGCGTTGTGCACTTTTTTTGGAATGGGTAAAAAATTTTAAACTCGCGTCAGGACACGTGACCTGATCGAAAATTCGTAAGGCGGATGGGGAGTAGACAGCTGGCGCGGCGTAGGAGAGGGAGTATCCCCCTCTCTTTCTACGGCGCGGCGAAAATGTATGCCTGCGCCTGCTGTTTCGTTTAGATTTATCAATTTTAGAGATTGGCGATGATGGTTGTGGTAGTAATGATGGGGAAAAAGTCGTCGAAATTATGCATGGAAGTTGATTTTTCTAAGAGATAAACTTTTTAATGTAATATGAATTGTCATGTTTGTGTACGATAGCCCAATAAATAAATATTGTATTCTACCACATAAATGAGAGTACTTTTAAACTGATAATTAAAGCAATTCGTGCAAAATTATTCGCACCCTACATACAGTAAAACGAAAACGAAAAAAAACTAGATTCAGTATCACATTACATAAATGATTACCTGCAGTTTTTCTCAAAGAAGGCATTATATTTTGTGGACACAAAACCTGGGTTATTTATGGAGACGTGGGCGTGAACTAATGTTCTTAGGAACACAATTGACTAATTAGGATATTAATCTTTGTTTGCATTGAAACTTTAATATACCGTGGGACTCGCTTAAAAATGGAGTTCTAAAATTCAATTATCTTTTTTTTGATATTTGATAGAAAATGAAATCAATATATTGGAGATCTATTTTTTTTAATAAACCTTCAGCATTATTTCTTAACTTTTAAGGTATTGGATAACTTTTATCGCGGACTTTGAGCGTGGCGACCGAATCAAGAAATTCCGTAACGAAAATAAACCTAACACTGTCACTGTCACATCTGTCATGTCAACGTGAATGATTAAAATTTGAATGAATAATTTTTTTTCTTGACGTTTCACTTGTTTGACGTTGCTGTCCATAGCCTAATTAGTAGAGTAACTTCCCATAGAGCAAAGATTTGATGATATTCTCGTCAAATATTCGCGGTAGGCGATTTTTTTTTTCTTTTTTTTTTCATAAATAAAATAAATAAATAATTATAATTGCACAAGTTGATAAAAAAATACTATGCAATAGCTTTACCGCGGCAGTCCCCGAGTGCGACACATTTTTTTATTTTAACTTTGCCCCATGCTAACAATTTCTCCTGTATCGTGGTTTCTTTTACAAATATTTAAACTCACATTACACAAACACTCAGACCTAGAACAACTTTTAATTAAACGGGACGCGAACCCGTGACACGCTGCGCGGAAGTCGTTCGCTCATCCACTACGCCAACTTTGCCGTCCTAATTTTAGGGTCGATGACGCGCTGCCGAAACCTTTGTTGTCACTACGGTATACGTTTTAGTGTCAGATAATGTATTAAATAGAAAAATCTCAAAAGATTTAAACGAAAAGTTTTTCTCATGGTCTGGGAGTCTGCCTTTTTGCAAACTGGCTGAGCATAAATGTTGGTGATTCAAGGATATAAAGAGTTCCACATAGACACAATCATACGTAACCCTGTCTTTTTCGTCGCGAAGTCTGTCGTCGCGAAGTCTGGTTAAAAGGTTCGATTACAATAACCGTAACTTTCAATCCGATTTCGCGTATAATAGGTATCGAACATGGTTTAATAAATATTATACTGAAGGACATTGCGCATTGTAGATGTTTGGTACGCATTACAATGCCAGACATTTTTATCACTCTAATCAAAATAAATACTATTATGACGTACGAGAACGAATGACAGCGTCAGATTTAAATTTAGAACTATTCACGCTCATCAAGTTTCACAATAATTGACATTAAATTAGGAATTGACAAATACGATACTTTATGATGTTTGTGTGGCCATACCTATTAAGCATTATGTTTGTTCACTTAAAGTTCAACGACAACAATTACGAAACATTATGAGCGTGGAATAGTGTGAAATATTATTACAGTCGTATGTTTTGATGATCGTTTAATAGCTTAAATTTAAAGACTGAGGCTTTAGCACAAGATCTCCGTATTTTACTTACAGCGTACTTGAAGTATTTATGGCGTTTATTGTATGGAAAATGAAAAAGCGCCTTCAGTGTAAGAACGTATAGAAACTTAAGTTCTCTATTGAAGAATTAATATTTGCTACACGAAATATATGTAGGTAGCCTTTTTGAGTTTCGCAAATCATCAAATGACTTGTCGCGTAAGGAAATGATAGCCAATCAACCCTGTTCGTTCAATTACACTTAAATACAGCCTGGTATTTAAACATGGTCAAACCAAATTTACAGAACTACTCGTATTTATGTTTTCATAATATTATTTAAGATATTTATTTATTTTTCGTTTGCTTCTTGTCTCATAAAGTGACGACTATCACTTAATCGTCAATTAAATATTATTCTTAAACAACACACCGTAACCGGCTTTCCATTCGTAATCACTACCGTACAATTAGCGTCCGTTTCCGAGCCGATTACCGGCAGATTATCATCTCGACACTTATTTGTTACTGTTTTATTCATAACATACGGAATTTATGTTCTTTTTATGCCTTTCATTGTCTGGTCTAAGTGATAAGATGATGTGTCTCATATCAGTGCAGCTTCTACGTTTATATTGCCGTACTTAAGCCGCTTTATTTGATCAGTAGTTAAGCTACTTCTTAACCATTTGTTAAAAAATGTAGGGGATTTTAACAGTATGTTACATATTGTTAAAAGCCTCAACATTTCCCCCTTCTACTACTTCTACTGTTCAAAAATCTGGCCCTTTACTAATACTAGCCCTAGTGGTTGACTGAGCATAAATCAAACTCGACATAGCCTTAATCCTTTTAGATACACAAAAAACAACAGTTTTTTATGCCATAAAGGTGACGAACAAGCATATGGCACGCCTGATAGAAAGTAGTCACCGTAGCCTATAGACGCTTGCAACACTAGAGGTATGTTAGCGCACCACCGCCTGCGCGTTGCCATAACTTCAAATTTTTCATACCCTTTTGCAGAACTTGCAAATTACCGTGACCCCGGTACATAAAGGGCTATTGAAGGACATCGTGGATTTTAGTCAGTCAAGTCTGACAGTCCCTCCCGCCCTGCCCTGGGTGAGAGGACTCATTTGATAATTTTACCACGCTAAAAAAAAAAACATTTTTGAGGGTGTGAATAAAGCAATAAGGACCGTAGTTCTGACACTTAAATGGACAATAGTTTCGGTGTAATGTGTGTGTGTCCCAGCTGTGAGCAAAATGTTCTTGAGTGCAGCTGAATACCAGAATTTTACATGACGTTACGATCTAACTGATTTTTAGAACGCCCATGTTAGAATGTCGGGATATCAATTTCTCATCTGTGACTTAACCTAGTGTGCAAACAGGTGTCTCTTGTGGAACAAAAGACAGAATATAACTTTCTCACGTCTCCTACAGTTTTTTTTTTATCGTGGTAAAATCATCAAATGCGTCCTTCCACCCAGGGCAGAGCGGGAGGGACTGTTAGACTCGTACTGACTAAAATCCACGGTGTCCTTCAATAGCCCTTTACGTTCCGGGGTAATTCGTAAGTCCCGTGTCTCCGGCAGGCCTAAGCCCTCTAGAGGGAAGCCCCGTCATTTTACTGAAACTATTTGAGGCGCGCGTGGAACACAACGCGACGTCGACCCGGGCATGGTCCATGGTCGGACAGCGAGTTGCCCATTACTCGCTGCCCGCATGCCCGACGTCTCCTACAGCTGTTGACATAAATAATATCTCACTGTCACTGATAAAAATCAAAATTACAATCAGCAGACAAAAAGATTAAACATTGATTAAAATCCTCTTAATGATATAAAATGAAAACAATCTAGATTGTAATCTAGAAATAATCAATTTTTTGACCGTGATACTGAGAAAGAGACAACAATGCACTAATTTTAAAATATTTGTACTCAATTGAATGACATAGTTCTATTTTAAAATGGTTACATGGAAACAAGACCCAATCTAGAAGCGATTGGATAATTAGAGCAAAAGCCAAGTTAGTTGGTCATTAGGCTATATAAGACTCTGATTTGTCATGAGAATTCCCTTCTATCTGACAGGCCTGTTGGTCTAGTGGTTAGTGACCCTGACTGCTATGCCGGAGGTCGTGGGTTCGATTCCCACCCAGGACAAATGTTTGTGTGATGAGCACGATCATTTGTTCTGTGTCTGGGTGTAATTTATCTATAATATGTATGTATTTAGAAATATATAAGTATGTTTATCAGTTGTCTAGTACCCATAACACAAGCTCTGCTTAGCTTGGGACTAGATGGCGTTGTGTGAAGGTTGTGGAATATTTATTTTTATTTATTTATTTTTATCTGGAAGAAATCCATACCCACCAACGAATATTTAAGCTCGCCTGTACCAAGCCTTTTTCTTAATTATCTTTGTTGTGTGTTGTCTTTAGATATAAATACCCTGTTTGAAATTAAACCAATTTTTATTTTATAATCTACCCTAATAAAAGAGATCTTGACATTTCTAAGTGATTGCAAACTTTTTGTGTGTGTATTATACATTTAAGCAAACATGTCATACATTTGATAAAATAAAAGAATTATGTGACAGTATAATATTATAATCATCAGAAGTGAAGACAAAGGGGAGCCTTAGACCACTACCTCGAATCCTCGAATACACTCCATCGATCGGTTGCCCGCGACTCTCACAATGCCGTCGGTCCACCTAATGGGAGACCTGCCTCCGCTAAGTCTTCCAGTTGTTGGACGTCACTCCACTCTTTCACGCCACGCCATTCCTCAGTGAGCTGCGCAAGTCTAAACCAAATTTTACCCACAATCTTTCAAATAATAATCACCTATCAGGCTGTTTTGATGTGCCAACATTTTTTCTATCACTTCCCGGTAACCATACGATAATCTCGGGCTTTTCTCCACCTGCCAATACCCGGAGGGTCAATTCAAACCAAGACGTGACACTGTGCTCATATTTCAAAAAAGCGACTTAAAATCGTACTTATTTACTATACGAAAAGATACACATTTCCAGTATCTTCGCGTCACCGCGCGTCGCGTCTCGCTGTGAAAGGAGCTTGCTCATGACGCGATTCGTGCGATTAGCAATATCTACTAAATAAAAATGAAAATCGTCCTTGATATGTCGTAGTGGTAAGGATGATTTTCACTAGTAGTTGGAATCGGTCGAATTGCGTCGCATCGCGTCGTCGGCAAGCTCCCTAAATTGCCAAATGTTTTGACGTTTACAACCTATCTCTTATAACTTGCACCACAACCGAAACAGCTGGATGTAAACGTGGTCCGTTTGTTGAACTCAATAATACTTTCTTCAAACAATTATAAAGATCGGACTAACTTACCAAGTGACGTCCGATCCTCAATTATGTGAAGTAATGTCGTCTCCATAATTTTATACAGTAGTATGCAAATCTTTGCATGCGCGTTGCCACATTATTAAAAGATGAAGCGAAAAACGCCCATCTCTATTTCAAGGTAACATCCCTAGTGCTCCAACTTTATCTGTCATTGTTTCAAAGAATTCACAACTTTCGTGCAGGGTTAGAATCTGAAACATATTCTGGGTAGGGTCGGGAATAGGATGGAGACGACATTACTTCACATAATTGAGGATCGGACGTCACTTGGTAAGTTAGTCCGATCTTTATAATTATGTTCCGTAATGTCGTCTCCATAATTTTATACAGTAGATGTTTAAAGAAGAAAGTTGTGATAACACGTTCAAATTATTTAACCACCCTTTCATAATTTGAAGACTATTATAATTAGTCAACATAAAATTTGCCTTCTACATGTTGGCTAAACATTTAAATTCTTGTAATCAGTCTTTTGTGAAATATAATTTAAATCGTCCGATAACCGCTTAATTTTTTCGTTAAGATCTAGTACAGTTTGGCTGGTATTTAATGATGTGTTTGGCAGACTCATCATAGTCGCATCAAATAATGTCGAACTGTCTTTGCTGATATCATTTAGAGAACTGGTTCTTTGTATTTTACGGTATGTAATATTATTGCTTTCTTCCCTTATAATAATATGCCAAAATAGTAATATCAAATATTGCAATTTAAATCTATGTGAAATGGAACGTCGTCCCAAAATGCTGATACTCAATACAATACAGTTAGATTTCCGAACGAAGATAAATATGTCCGATCACAGCCAACTTTGACAACAACTTACACAATGTGAAGAATGTTACAATCAGTCAACATAAAATTTGACTTGTCTATGTTCTACATTGAAATACTTATAATCAATCTTTTCATTTTACACCATAACATCTGAATCATCATTAAGGCCACACCAAGCAAAATAGTTTGGATCACTTATGATAAGCCTTTTACAAAATATAGTAGATATTGAGTTGTTGTCCCAACCTGCTGATTTTTTAATTATCTTAATATTAGCACCTGAATCAGAAGCTTTTGGAGTGGCAGTATGCGTAAGGCATGAGCTGCATCTGCTATGAGCAGCATATTTAGTGACATCTAAACCACTAACAGATAGTATTTGTTTAATCCATTAACTAATAGATGTTGATGAAGCTGAATGACAAGGTTTCTTAATTAATGTTGGTAATAATATAATTATGGTAATATTATTAATTATCACAATTGTTAATTCTTATGTTTTTAGTTGCATCTAAGTAGGGTAACAATATCGTTTGATAGGACAACAGGACAGTCATTTGTTTTCTTAAAAAAAAAATGATAATGGTAAAAGACATCTGAATTACAGTCATATGTCTTAACAGAGGCTAGAATCTTAATTCAAAAATTATATTATATATAATAAAATTCCTTCATTTACACGAATGTTTACTATCCTTATAAATGGCAGGGTTTGCACTCAGTGAGCGGTAAAGTTTTGATTGACATCATCCTTTGGAAATCTTCCTTCTATCATTGACTTCTATATGTGTTCCTATAACCAGTTGTTGCTACAATGTTGATCTTATGGAATTGAAAGGACTATAGTACAATGTAATTCCTCTCCTCATGAAAGCTTCCCTGATAATACAGTTGCTGTATAAGTATCAAGTGTAAGGGGAACTCTGGAAGGATATTGCAAGTCTGGTGAGATGCAAGGACAACGTTCACAGATGTAACTATAGATTCAAAAGGTGGATACAAGGTTGTGACAACCACCTCACTACATACTACTACACCCCCCCCCCTCTCTTTTTATTTGAAGGGACCTACTTAATAGGGCAAACAGGGGAAATGTATTAAAGAATATTGCATCTCACTTGATGATTAAATCATCAATGGATAAGGTATCTAGTCCGAGTATCATGAAACATGATTTTGGTACTTAGCATTAACTCAACTGGCAAATAAGTCAACTTAAAGGCTACCTAACTTTTCAACAATTGTATTTATTTATTTTTTGTATTTATATTTTTAAGACGTTGCCCCACACTAGGAATTTCTCCTGTGTCGTGGGTGCGTTTACAAATCACATACACAAACACCCAGACCCGGAACAGCTACTTGTAGGTCATACAAATATTTGTTCCGTGCGGGAATCGAACCCGCGACACATTGCACAGCAGTCCAATCGCTCAGCCACTGAGCTAACCGTACAATGGGTTTGTATGCTTTAAAAGAAGTTTCTTCAAAGCTAATAGAACATGCTAATCTAGACTATAAGATGGGGCGCTGTGTTCCACCTATCTTATTGACATGATATGGCTGTAATGTTGTCTATACTCAGCAATATTTCACAATTAGATAGATTTGACGCAATGTTTTCAAGTCTATAAAAAACTGTAATCAATTCAAGGTAATTGATGTGATACATTGTGTCATGGTCTGTCCAGTACTCCATGACTCTTCATGTCATTACAACCAAGACCACAGTCAGTTAGCAAGGAATCAGAGGAAATCTGTGATATAAAGTAGAACTCTTTTATTTTGCAATTAGTGAGAAAGTAGGATGTCCACCGTTGTAAATCCTTTATGCCTTTGCTGTCTAGGTAACAGTTTGCAAAATTGTTAAACAGGGCTATTGTTTTATTTCTTTCAAGAACTTTTGTATATAACCAACCATATTCCGCTGCTGGGCATGCTGTAATAAGTAATCCAAGTAATTCTGCAATATAGTTTTACACTTGAGATCTAATTTTATATTTTTCAGAGCTTTCTGTAATTGTTTCATTTTCAGTCTCAGGAAGTGATATAGAAAGCAAGATGGCACCTAAGAATTTATATTTTTGCTTGGGTTGTAAACACCTTTTCTCCCCATTTATTATGAAACCTAAGTTTTTCAGTAACTGTACAGTAATCTCTAAATTTGACATATTTACTATCAAAACTTATATATTATCATCTAGAATAATCTAGGTGAAAAACTGGCTTAGGTCTTTGGGACCACAAGTAGGACATAATTTAGTGAAAACATATGATGCTATACTAAGGCTAAGGAGAAGAGAAGTAATTTCACATATCACAATATGAATTTTAACCCTTAAATATTCCTTGAATGTTTTTCCACAGATAATGAGCAATATGCATTTTTAAGATCCATGTTTGTCATAAAACCATTTAGACTTATCAGTCTGGTGGCCATTCTTATGTCCTAATTTAAATGTGTGTGTATTAATACTTATGTATTGATATTAAGTTATTAAGCTTAAAACGCCATGTCTCCTCTGCTTTAGGATGAAAAAAAAAAAATACTAGAAGGAACTGGTTTTATATGGTTTTACAGCAACACTACTTCCTTTTTGGAAAAATTATAGATTAGCCTTTGTGAAATTTGAGTGTTCACATTCAAATGCGATTTTATATCTTGGTCACAAGTAGTGGGACTAGTGTTGATACTATCCCAATGACAAAGAAATGGTTCTACGGTGTGTCTGGTAGTGCTGTTGATGTCTCAGTAGAGAATGCCCACTCAATAGGCAATGGTAGTCATTGAGAGCCCGGGAAGCTTAAAATATTGTTAAACTTGAGTCTTAATGGTTTTGATTTTAGCAGCAGACTTCTTTACTGTTTGACAGACAGCCAGCTTATCTTGTAATTTGTCCTCAGATTAATTCAGAAATTATTGAATTTTCCATAATTCTTTTAGTTCTTTGTTTAGACCTAGGGGGGTTAGTGACCTTCTAGTTAGGGTGTCACTGTGTAAGATGTTACTCACACTAAATAGTGTGAGTAACATCTTTATGTTCCCTCATGTTCTGTTGAGATAGTATATATTAACTATTTAACAGTTGCCCGATTGCAGACAGTAGCGGTCAAGATGACTTCTTTGACACTTAGTCTCTTGTTTAAGCCCACTGTGAGTCATGGCTTCAGCTAATTCTTCAGTATTCATCAACAATCATTTAGGATGTCATATTCCTTCCATAAAAAAGGGGAAAGAAGAGATTGAGGAGGCTTTAACCCTTGGGTACAACATATGAGGAAAAAAGCTTAATAATATTTTTTTCCTTTACAAAATCTTGCGTTTCCTTTAATTTAGCCTGTAATTTAAGTATTCTCCTTTCTTTCCCAGTACTAGACCTTCCTTTTTCAGGATCTTGCAGATTTCTTCAGTCTCCGGCATTAACATATGTACACATGAATGGTTGTTGGATCCACCGTGGCTCCGAGCGTGTGTAGGGCTCCAGGTACGTGAACTGAATTGAATATTAAGGTAGGTACAGCCACACTGCCGGCTAACCTCTCGTGTTAGCTCTCTTGGCAAGTGTTGAGTAAGTACTCATGGCTTCCCACGACTGAGCTCTCATAAAAGCTCTAGGGCACTGAATTATGTCAAGGTGGGTACCTACAGTTACACCGCCGGCTATTCTCTCGTAATAGCTCTTTCTTGGCAGGTGTTGAGTACTCATGGCTTCCCATGGCTTACATCTCGTAAAAGCTTTAGGGACACTGAATTGAATATTAAGGTAGGTGCAGCCACACTGCCGGCTAACCTCTCGTGTTAGCTCTCTTGGCAAGTGTTGAGTAAGTACTCATGGCTTCCCACGGCTGAGCTCTCGTAAAAGCTCTAGGGCACTGAATTATGTCAAGGTGGGTACCTACAGTTACACCGCCGGCTATCCTCTCGTAATAGCTCTGTATTGGCAGGTGTTGAGTACTCTACGTACATATAATGAACACATTAACTTTATTGTTTTGCCGGTAAATTTACATATCCGAATAATGGACTCGCCCATAGTCTAGTTAATTGCATTAACAACTATTATACCCATGATTAGCCTCTCGTGATAATTCTAGGGTTAATTTGCCGTTAATTCCGATGCTTAATACGTTTAAGCAGATTTTAGCTTGTTTTGCCGGTTAATTTACATATCCGAATAATGGACTCGCCCATAGTCTAGTGAATTGCATTAACAATTATTATACCCATGATTAGCCTCTCGTGATAATTCTAGGGTTAATTTGCCGTTAATTCCGATGCTTAATACGTTTAAGCAGATTTTAGCTTGTTTTGCCGGTTAATTTACATATCCGAATAATGGACTCGCCCATAGTCTAGTGAATTGCATTAACAATTATTATACCCATGATTAGCCTCTCGTGATAATTCTAGGGTTAATTTGCCGTTAATTCCGATGCTTAATACGTTTAAGCAGATTTTAGCTAGATCAAACGCTTTGTACGACTTACCGGAACAGCGGCACTTGCGACTTCGCTCAATTCCTTTTTTGAGTCTATTTAGTTCTCTATGGAGTCTTTCGATGGAGAATTTGTAGTCACTGGGTCGTCGTTGACCCTTTCTTATATCCATTACTAACAATTTTCACTTATTATAATATATATTTCGAGAAAACTTTGGATTGACGTGACAACGCAACGCACAAAAAAGTACAATGACAGATAAAGTTGGAGCACTAGGGATGTTACCTTGAAATAGAGATGGGCGTTTTTCGCTTCATCTTTTAATAATGTGGCAACGCGCATGCAAAGATTTGCATACTACTGTATAAAATTATGGAGACGACATTACGGAACATAATTAACGAGTATGATGCATTCCTGAATTACGTAATTAACGTTTTTAGTGTTATATTGTATTTGCAAATATTCACTGTTGCTTAGCAGTGATTTAATAATTACATGCTGATTGCAGATAATTACTGCGATATTTTAAATATTTGTGAATTAATCAGTATTCTGTACCTGGATAACAAATTATGACAGGTGTCATATTTCACGGATGGCAGTAAACGGTAGCTCGCCGTCTGATCAAGGACAAGGCATGGGTACGAAGAAGCTCAAGAAGCTGTCAGCAAACAGACTGGAGCCTATTGAGCCTTCTGCCGGGGTCGCGGTACTGACTAAACAGGAAACCGTGGCTTCAGAACGTAAAGGGCAATTGACGGTGGATTTTAGTCAGTACGAGTCTACCGCCCCACCCAGGGTGGGAGAACTCTTTAGATGATCTTACACCCCAAAACAGGGTTCATAATTTAGTTGAAAGATACTGGACCCTAGCATAGGCACACTTAAGCTAGTCTGAGCTGGTTCGTTTTATATCTCACGCAATCTTCGCCGATTATTATCAATCTGTTAAGTGGGAAGTCCCTGCCTGCCAGGGTCGCGGGACTCACGAATTACCGTGACCCCTTTACGTAAAGGGCTATTGAAGGACACCATTGATTTTAGTCAGTACGAGTCTGATAGTCCCTCCCGCTCTGCCCTGGGTGAGAGGAGTCATTTGATGAATTTACCACGTAAAAAAAAAGTTTGAAGTCTGATTGGAGTGCCCACTGCACATAAAATATCACTTTGTAATCTTTATCTTTGCAAACTTTGCTATCATACATACCTTTTAAAAACACTACGAAAAAAGGATTTGAAAGTATCCAGAAATATCTCTATCAAGATATGAAGTTATTATTTAAAACTAGCGGCCCATCCCGGCTTCGCACGGGTCTACGTTACTCAGGATGAGCGTAGATTTATAACGGTGAAAAAATTGTTGAAATTGGCACATACACACACACACAAAAATACAAATCATTCCTCTTTAATAATTAGTGTAGATGGGTTTCCTCTTGACACTTAGAAGCAAAGATGACACCTAAGATGGAGCAAGCTCCCTCAGAACGAGCAGGAACTCCTGCGCAGCGCCAGAACATAGTAAAAGCTGTTTGACACCAGGCGCGCATAAATTGTCATAATATATCTTTCATAACCACGTCACTTATCTAACTTACCTTCAGGCATTTATTTATTTATATGAAACTTCATGCAACACAAAAGGTACGTAGGCGGACTAAATGCCTGAGCCATTCTCTACCAGCCAAGCAAGGGTGGTGAAAAGAATGAGAATATTAAGCAATTAAAATTTATTTTCGATAAGCAGCTGGATCAAGGCCCTGATTCAGAAAGCAGTTCTTCTGGACACGGCGCGCATTGTTAGGAGGTTCCGTTCTCTGGAGCCCTGACCGCCGGTAGCTTGGACCCTGTTCCGGATACCAGTGTGCCACTATTGTTTATATTTTGAAATGTTTTATTTTCATTTTTTTTTTTGTTTTGTAGAAATATTTAAAAATGTAAAGAATAAGGAATTACAATGAATAAAGAAATCCAAATAAATATTGTTTAAATAAACATACATTTATATTTACCAAAATAAAATATACGTACAGAAGGCATTAAGTAATTAAATATACCAACTATTGCCGTTTTAATAAATAAGAATGCGAATATAATATGTTACAGAAAGATGAAGCCATAAAAATATCTAACTGTATAACTGTCACTACTTCCTAATGAAACTTACATTTCCTCAAAATTCCTAGCTAATTATTTAATTAATTACCCATTGAATCATAAATCGTAATCTAAATTAATCATCTATTCACGTAATTATGATATAACTCTAAATGTAACACGGTACACGAGGTTACAACATGAGAAATTTTGTTTTACACTTGTAAGTTTAAATTTTATTTTATTTACATTTATTTCCAAGTAACTTACTCGTATGACTGTGTAAGTAACAATATTTCTTAATCACTATGTTAGTATTCCTTTTTTTACGTGGTAAAATCATCTTATGAGTCTTCCCACCCAGAGCAGAGCGGGAGGGACTGTCAGACTCGTACTGACTAAAATCCACTGTGTCCTTCAATAGCCGTTTACGTACCGGGGTCACGGTAATTCGTGAGTCCCGCGACCGATGTCTATAAAATGAATGTAAAGTGTGTGAATCCCTGCGACAGGCTTAGTACCTTTTTTACTATTTTATTTTTCGTGCTAATGTTCTCTTGTTTATGATGACCATAATGGTATAAAAAGAAAATATGTTCATTAATGAAATAGAAAGTCAAGTCTCTGGTAGCACCATCATCATCTTCCTGCTCTCATCTTATTTTACTTGGGTTTTCGCAACACGTTTTCTTCTTCCATTCTCTCGTGTCAGATGTCAAAGTAACAAGTCAGGAAGCGATAACGAACCGATACGAGACGTCAGTCCGATAGTTCGGTCACGCTATCGGATCGCTTTCGCTTTTCTATGTGACTGGGTTCAAACAATTCCATACATTACAAAAAAAAGCCTCGTTCCGCATTCGCCATGCCTGTCTGTTTGACAAAGGCTTTAAGGCACTCCTTGTCCTTTTTCTTTCATTAGCATTCCTCATACAATCATTAATTTTATTCTTCGGCCTTCCTCTTCTTTTCCATTCATCAACATTCATACCCTCTTTAAGCCACATGAGTGTCAAGTGTCAACCATCCTCATCACATGTCATACTAATAGCATCGGCAACTGTTCTAGTTAAATTGCAAGTTGTTTTCTAACGCGAAAAAAATTAATACAATCGCAGATATAAGTCATTTTTTTCATTCCTAAAAATAGCATTAAAAACTTTTAAGATAGTCCCACAAATCAATGCAAATACAATCAAAGGAAGATACAAATATTGCCATGATCGCCCATTCGGTTTCGGCAATTCCATTCATGTATGATGGAGCTTCGTATAACAATAGATATTTACGTACACCTAAAATTAAACACTATGTTATATTTATGTACACACGTTACATTACATAACGACTCAATCTTGTTTATCTATAAATACACACTACAATTTTAGAACACAATAGTTATTTGGTAGAAAATGCCTCGTCTTAATAACATGTTAGGGCAGGGCAACACTTGAAAATTGTTACAATATTTTATCCCTTAGTCACGACCTCATGCGATGCGGTGTGCATCATGTGACACTCACGCGCTTCTATTGTTTCCTTCGCGAGTGATCTATTGCTCCTTCGCACTGTGACTCGTAGCAAAGAGCCCCTAAAATATAAAGAACACGTTTACCACAAATAGGACATTGAGTTCTAGGAGCTGATCTTTTTTCATACCACTACCAGTATGATCATAGGAATTCAACGCCGCGTTATACAAATAATCATAAAAAAGAATTAATACGCAGAATGAGCGCGAATCGTGGTAACGTAGATGTTTAAAGTCTAAGTCGAAGTCGCGTCTCTGGACCGATGCACGCTTTTTTTTTATTCTCCGCAATCGCTGTCACAAATTGCGTGTAATTTGTGGCCAAGGGGTTAGAACTACATGTAACGTAACTGTAATAATAGGTTACATTTGAGAAAGTGTTTCGGCGTAGATTTTTTAATTATACAGGTACTTGAAGCACCCGTTTTTACTTACATGAACGAATTTGATTGTTACAACACTACGTGCCAGATTTTGTAGCGGCGTTTATTGCTTCTGAACTAAAACTATTTTTTAAAGAGGAGGTTCATTTTCTATGAACCGTATACATAATTATCTGTTTGTCGGACTTTCAGGCTTATAATAACATTAAACTGATGACTAAAGCACCTGTAGATGTTCAATAGTGTAGAAGAGTGGAGCCACAGTGGTATCGGCCCGAATTACGAGCTGTAGATCGTGTATTCGAACTCAAGCAGGCGAATTTGTGGAATTTATTTCATTACCACTGCTCTCAAAACGATGAAGGAAAACGACGTGAGTACATTGGCATGTCCTAGAGGTAAAATTCGAAGACATGAGACATTTACCAACCCGCACTCGGCCCGCGTGATGGATTATAGCCCACTTCCTGAAGGAGGCCTTTGTTCCAACAATGGGAACACTATCGGCTGATGATGAGATGTTCAGTAAGTGCGTGTTAATTTGTCTAAGTCTATCACAATCGGGGTCAATGCCTCTAATAACATTTTAAGCCATGTTATCTTAAAATCAGCCTGTTTTCGCATGATAAAATAACTTTGATGTTTTTAAATGTAACAGTACTTTACTTAACATGCTTCTTATCTTGCAGCTTCTTATCAGTTATTTTGGCCCAAATCTGCATAATGTCTAGCTTTTGCTTGAATTGATGGTTATCTTCAAATCAGTTTGATTCTAGACTTTTGAGACAGCGTGATGATAAAAAATACAATACTAATATAATATAATATAAAATACTAGCATTTGCTAGTGTGTGCCATGTGTTAAACTAACGACTAAACGGCGGCACGGTTAGCGCAGTGGCTGAGCGATTGGACTGCTGTTTCGGGTCTGGGCGTTTGTGTGAACACAGGAGAAATTCCTGGTGTGGGGCAAAGACAAAAATAAAAAACTTTTTTCATTCTTTTTTTCAAAGTAAGAACATAAAGCCAGCTACACACGGATCACTAGCTATCTGCTCGAGCACTCCGTATCATGTTGTTCACTGGCTAACTGCTCGAGCAGTCCGTGTATGTTTTTCACTGGCTGACTGCTCGAGCAGTCCATGTCATACCTGGCGACTGCTCGACCACACCAACCACCCGAAGTAGTTGCTTCAAGCTGTCCGTGTATTGCGGCCCTTAGACAGTAAATGCCATATTCCCACTACTAATGAAAATTATATGTTAGGACGCCATTGTGAGAGCACATTAAAACAATTTGTATTACATAAAAACAGCACGATGTAATGTAAGCTATTGTTGTGGTTACATTGCTTTTCCATGGGAAGTTGTAAAAACATAAACTTATCACATCAACATATTATTATATACTTGGGGTCATTAAATTTATGGGGGCCATAGTTTTTTTATGATAGTGGTCTAAGGTGTGAAAACTCTGCGGAAACACTAGGTTGGATGTTTGAAATTTGGAATATAGGGAAGGTGACTGAAAATATCTAATTAGTCCATTAGTAAGATTATCAAAAAATATTCGAACTTGGATATTTTTTATTTTGTAACGTACCTAAGCCAGATAATAAACAAAACAGATAACCTTTAGGGTAGACGTGTCCTTGAGAGACCAAGACTAGGCAAACGTAGCGTAGGGTGACCGACGGCTGCCTGCCGGGATCGCGGGACTTTTCCATTACCATGACCCCGGTACGTAAAGGGCTATTGAAGGACACCGTGGATTTTAGTCAGTACAAGTCTGACAGTCCCTCCCGCACTGCCTTGGGTGGGAGGACTCATTTGATGATTTTACCACGATAAAAAAAAGGGTGACCGACGGCTAGGTGGAGCGACGACCTGCGAAAGAAATCCGGCAGGGACTGGATGAGGAAAGATCAAAACCGGGCTCAGAAGCGTACATTAGGAAAGGCATATGTCCAACAGTGGACGAATACAGGCTGATTATGATAATGATGTTGTCATGATTACTATAGGTACAGATGCCAGTACATCAACCAATTATATTATTCATCATGGAACCCGGATTTAAGAGTAGTATAATCGTGAATTCGATGCCAACCAGACATTTACACGTAACTTATCATCATTGCTCTTAAAGTGTTGTAAGAAAATATTGAAATAAATGTCTTTTCAAATTTTTAGTTAAAGACATGCTCTTTAACTAAAAATTTTAAGGCATATGACGTTTTTCTGTTATTTTGTGCTAATTTTGAACTTTAAACATCTTTTATTTATTTTTTCCCAGGACAAGCAACGCCCTCCAATCTATAACCCAGAAGATTACGCGACATCGTTGAAGAAATGGGGCAAGAAAAGTGGTGGAGCCACCCTGTATGACCTGGAGGCGGCTCAGGATGTCAGCAAGTCCAGTACTCTGCCAACACAGGGCAATAAGGACTTTAGGTTTGTAAACATTTCTTTAAAGACACTACATAATATAATAAAGAGAGCAATCAAAGTCTGAACGAAAGAATAATAAAAATAATAAAAAAAACTACAACCAGGTAACGTAAAATAACTGGCAAAATGCGTGCGGACTACCACTATCAAGGGTTCAATAGAGGAAAATAAACTTATATTAAAAAAAAACATTTTAGATTGATAAATTACAAAGATTTAAGTGTATTTGATATTTTGCTTTATTTCAAAAACTGTTGATTACGAGTATCTCGTTCAAAACAGTTTTCTTTTATTTTTTTATGCTCATATTTTTATAGTTAAAAAGTCAATCATTTGAAAGATGGCCACTTCCAAAGCGGTAAAATGTGTGTGTCCCGTACAAAAATTACATTACGACTTTGTCTTCGCTGACTTTCACGGAATATTTTCATTGACCAGAGTCGTTAAAGTATTAGTATTTGTAATTTGTGCAACAGACAAACTAAAGACGATCTTTTAAAGATGTTGATAAGTATTGTACAATTAACTCGTTAAACGCAACGTGCTAAACTGTCTTCCTTAAAAGTATAAGAAAGTACGGAACTCATAAATTAACCTAGGAAATGTATGATTCAATCAAAGATATTTATTCGATTCATACTTTTTCTTCTTCATAGCGATGATTTTTATTTTTGAGCTAATCGTGTTATAAATTTTATCTGCATCGCAGTCTATTTCCAACTTTAAGTTCAACTTCTAGTCTAACCGGGTGCAGCTAAATAGCAGTATTTTACTTATACTGCCTTTCTCGGTCGCGGGACTGTACCAATTACCGTGACCCCGGAACGCACAGGGGTATTGAAGGACACCGTGGATTTTAGTCAGTACGAGTCTGACAGTCCCTCCCGCTCTGCCTTGGGTGGGAGGACTCATTTGATGATTTTAATAAAAAAAATACTGCCTTTCTCATGTTAGCTCAGTAAATTGACAAAAGATAATTCTTTTTTAACAGACTTTCACAACTTCTGACTATACGTATCATCTGTCAAAAATGTATGTGATAGATTTATAAATAATTATGTAAAAATCCTCTTTTCAGGAACCCATGCTTAGGTGTGGGAGAAGAGATGACTCTCCGTCAGTTTGGAACACCCAGTGAACTGCTGACCAAGCTCAGAGCTGACCTAAGACTGTCTTTTCCAAGGTAAGCATTGTTATTTATGAATCAACAAAAACTATTTCTAGCCAAACCCAAAATTATTATGACAAATGGATAATTTATCAAACTTTACATAACATCTTACGCATATCTTACGTCTATTGCAAACTATTACTGATAACACGGACTGATAACAATTAATAATTATCTCTTTGTTGGAAATTGCGTCAGTTTTTCATTGAACTTCCTTATTGTAAATAGGCAATGAAATTAGGAAGGTCCCGTTCAACATGTTTACTTTATCAACTGGAAATTATTACTTTATTGTAGATTTTGCAATTTGATAACGCTATCAGCAAATAGTAACAGCAAGGACATTTTAACTTCCTTATTTTTTTTTATAATGACATCGACATTGATAAAAATTATAAAAGTTTATAATAGCCTATTATGCCTATAGTAATTTTATGAAAAACTAGCTGTTCCCTGCCACGCTTCGCTGTGGCACAAAAATACTGTTTTTTCGCGGTAGCGGATATGTGACTGATGCAAAAAATAAATAAAAATAATCCTTGATGCGAATTATATATCATGCTAAAATTTTAGCTCAATCGGTGCAGAACTTTTTGAGTTTTTGAAACGTTGGTTTGTGTAACCAACATAACATTTTTATATATATAGAATGGACATATATTTTTTTGTTTTTGCTAATCGTTCATAGACAAAAATACGTGCCAATACTCGGAATTGGAGGCTTGTGACGTCACAAATGTTGGCTGACGTAACAAAAGAAAATATAATATAAGGATCAAATATTGTTTGATAGTATAACTGACGGACTAACTCCAATTTTCAGCCAACTTCACTATTGTTTCTTCATTTGATCACTTCACGTCTACTAGGCCTAGTATTTAAGATATCGCTTACCTCAGTACAAAGTGGAGATCATAAAATAATAAATTAACTAAAATGAGCTTTATAACACAATAAAACGTGTGCAAATAAACAGCAGCTAAAACGAGAAATAATGACCGTATTAAGTGCGGCACCACCATCATGCGTATTAACCGGTAGCTTCTGCGTCTAAAATGTCTTCTTTTATGGTATATTACAATGTTGAAAAGGAATGGTCCAAGTCATAAGCTAAGCAATTAAATTATGTGAATTTATAAAGCATTTCACTGGACTACACTTTTATATATCATGATTGAATAATTATTTGAAATTCAGAGATAGATTCACACGGAGCCAAGCTGGGGAAACTTACTCCAATTCGGCCTCCAATACATGATTATTACTTTTGAACCAGTGACCGATATTTTCTGAGAATTGGCGACAAACTTTGACCAATTAGCAACTAAACCATTGTTTTATCAAAATTATAATCCATGTTGGGGCTAAGCCAGTGTCAGGCACATTTACTCGTAACTCTCTCCACACTTGTACCACAACTGTCAAAGTATAAACTCTTAGAGAGCATCTAAAAATATCGTACGAACATAAACGCGGCTACTTAAATAGAAACAGAAATGTCTTTCTTTTCTTAATTTTTATAAACTTACCAGAGAAACGCAGCCATAAAATTAAAGTCTTTATAGGAATGTAAGCCATAAAAGTTTTAATTATGAAATCGAAATTTTATGACTACCAGACAATTAGGACCTTAACTTTATAAGTAGGTAACATATTCAGCATTTTTTAAGTATCTCATAAAATGTTTATGTTAAAGTAAGTTTTCTCTTTCTTTTAAAATTGTCACAAATTATTATTTATAACTCGGTTTTTATTTGTAAGCCTTATCATAACTAGAAATGTATCGTTTTTATATTATAACTAGCGTCTGCCCGTAGTTTCGTTCACGTTTTTGCCCTCGATCCATCGCGTCGACTCCCAACGCCCGCTTCCCCTTTCAGTTTTTCATACAAACTATAAACCCCAAAAACAACCCTCTAAGGGGTCGAATTTCGCAAAATCCCTTCTAAGTAGATAGATGTAGAAGTAGATAGTAGAGGGATGGCGCCACCACGTGTTCCATCTAACGCTGATTTTCAGCTGTAGCCCAAAAGTGCTTTACGCTCTTTTCCAAAGCGTCGCGTCGTGAAACACGTTTCCAGTTACTACAAAGTAACACAAACTAAGTGGAATTTACACTTTTATACAAAAAGGTTTAATTATTTTCTATGGACATCGCAAGCTGTGAGTGAATCCCATGTAATAAAAGAAACTAAGTGCGATGGCGGCGAGTAATTACGTGTCGATTACGTCTCGCCACCGCACCGGATAGGGACAAGCTTCTCTGTGTTGGGCCATTAGCACAAGCGATAGCGGGTTAGATGGATTAATTCCAAAGTTTTTTTTATTGATGATAGAAAAATTCAGCTGCGAGTGGTATTTTATTGGCTTAAACTTTAACCCACACTTAGAATTTCTCCTATATCAAAAATCACTTAGCGATTACGGCAACTGTGCTGAAAACGTTCTTCTCCATAGAGATCTACGCATTGGAATGGGCACCAACGGTACTTTCACAGTTTTATGTGTTGTGACTGGGACTGTAGCACCATAACTTTTTTATTTTGTCTTTTGAAAATTCAAAAGTGCCTGTAATTGGCCTACTTGAAATCAATGATTTGATTTGATTTGATTTGATTTGAACGTCGTTGGGAAGGTGTGTGAAGCTACAGAGCTCTCTACTGCGACCCTTGCAGTTTTAGTGACAGCAAATCAAACTACGTCGACAAAGCCAAGCTGGCGCTGCACGGGACTTCTTTTTTTCTGTTCAAGGTTTGAAGAAACCCTACCGTGTCCCAAATTGGACTTCTTTTTGAAGTGAAAACTTCTTTAGCGGCGTTGAGCACTTTTCTGTAATGGGTATAAAATCTTAAACTCGCGTCAGGACACGTGACCCTGACCGAAAAAGCGTAGGACGGCGCAGGGCGCTTGCGTGAATGTTCGTGTGACTTTATTACTTTTAAAGAAGTTTGTATGCTGGATACATTCGTTGCTAGGTAACATTGTTTATAAAAGATGTACGTCACATTGGAAAATTATTGAAATAAAAAGTCAACCATTTTTGCGAGTTTTACTAAAATCTGTTCACAAGATATTTCCAACAATTACTATTCAAGTTTTCACTTCTGCCGGCACTCCCAGAGTGCAACCCGTCGTTTTTTTTTCTGTTCAGAGTTTGAAGAAACCGTACCGTGTAATTCCAGAGGTTGCTTTAAAGTATTTTCACTGTAATAATCTTCGCAACTATGATTACAATTAATAAACCATTTTTCATATTCATGATTTCATTCTAATGAAACAAACTTTCTCATTTATCGACAGATTCATGGAATCTTTTGATTATCCGAGTTTACTTGTAACGGGACTCCGTCGGACATTTTAAATGCCATCAGTAACATTGGATTTTCATATCCCTTACGAGTTAAACAAAGATTAAAATAATAACTGTAACAGCCCTTTTACTACCTTCTACTAATTGAATCCGTCGTAAACTTGTTTTAGAATACAAATGACACAATTTGCCGAGCCATAGGAAGTCAGCTGTCTGTTGTGTATAATCTTCTAAATTAGATTCAACGGTAAATGGAACTGTATCTTGCTGTGTTGTAATACAAAATATTATTGCGTAATTATTCACACTTACACTTTTACTGTGATAAAATTTACATAAAAATGTTGAATACTACGAGTATTTTATCTATGTGTTTCTCTTTACTTTTTTGAAATGTCTCATTGGACAATATCTTTATATTAAAAAAATCAATTGCTGTTCGTCAGTCTCGTTAAAACTCGAAAACGGCTTGACCGATTTGGCTAATGTTGGTTTTAAAATATTTTTGGAAGTCTAGGGAAGGTTTAAAAGGTAGGTAAATATAATTAGATAATAAAGATATAATAAGACAGGCCTGTTGGTCTAGTGGTTAGTGACCCTGACTGCTATGCCGGAGGTCGTGGGTTCGATTCCCACCCAGGACAAATGTTTGTGTGATGAGCACGATCATTTGTTCTGCGTCTGGGTGTAATTTAACTATAATATGTATGTATTTAGAAATATATAGGTATGTCTATCAGCTGTCTAGTACCCATAACACAAGCTCTGCTTAGCTTGGGACCAGATGCCGTTGTGTGATAGTTGTGAATATTTATTATAAAAAAAATGAAACAAAAAAAAAAAATTCTGAGGTGATACGAAGTTGACCGGGTCAGCTAGTGTTTTATAAATGGACGTTTCGGAAATAGTAGTGAAAAAAAAATGGTTTTCCCAATGATTTTCACATTTGTGACAATCATTGGGAAACCTGAATCTACCATCTACCAATTTCTACCATCGGTCATCTAAACGCTCTACATACTTCCATGCCTTGTTGCTAGTCCACAAATTCACACTAAGCATTTTCAAACGTCTTTTATAATGCACTCTGAAAAGCAGTGAAACTTTCTATGTGCGTCTTCTCTTCAAATTTATTCTATTCTTACTCCATCGACGACTTTTAATCTGTCGCCTGTTACCCAGACCCAATTTAAAAGCAATCCCATATCGAATGAAAAAAAAAGGAAAATTTTAAAAGCTTACTTAAATTAATCGATAAAGTACACATAAAATATTCAATAAAATCATTGAAACAAACTCAAGCGGCTTATATCCCACTTAACCACATCGCTTATTTTATGGCCACACATAAGTTTTTGTACTTCAAATAACTGCGATGGTTCCCGTGAATCCTGACGGTAATTGTTACTATAATTTTTCTTTACGTCGTCAAATTATACCTCTGTGTTTATTACTGGGAGCTCCCAGTAAGTATCCTTAGGGTTGCCATTTGGCCCTTTTAAAAAAACTGAAATTTGATTTTTTGTCTATAGGTATTTAATATTGTGGTCGCGAGACTGCACGAATTACCGTGACCCCGGAACGTAAAGGGCTATTGAAGGACACCGTGGATTTTAGTCAGTACGAGTCGGACAGTCCCTCCCGCTCTGCCCTGGGTGGGAGGACTCATGTGATGATTTTACCACAAAAAAAAAGAAAATATTGTTAAGCTGAATAGTTTGCTCGCGGGACCAAGGGATTACCGTGACCCCGAAACGTAAAGGGCTATTGAAGGACACCGTGGATTTTAGTCAGTACGAGTCGGACAGTCCCTCCCGCTCTGCCCTGGGTGGGAGGACTCATTTGATGATTTTACCTCAAAAAAAAAAGAAAATATTGTTAAGCTGAATAGTTTGTATGGTTGAACCTGCAATTAGGAACTACTAGATAAAAATGAAACAATTTTTTTTTTGTATACTATTTATTGAGGAAGGCTGTCGGCTATATAACATCACGCTTTGATCAATAGGATCTGACAAGCAGCAAAAATTTGAAATCTATGTCTGTACCAAAATTCATCAAAATCGGAATCAAAACAACAAACTTTTTAAACTTCCTTCCTATATTCGACAACCCTGAAAGTGTTTCTAATGACAAACTCATTAGTTTTTATCTCACCGTCTTACAATTAAGAGCCTTGCAAAAAAATGTAAAAACGTACCTTTCTCATCTTCTTCTTCTTCTTCTTATCGTATGGTTGATGAACAACCTAGTGTCAGAGTTTAAACCGCCCGTAGGCCTCTGACATGGCTTCACACACCGTTGAAAAATCTCTCAGGTGTGCTGGTTTCCTCACGATGTTTTCCTTCACCGTTTTTAGCAAGTGATAATTAATTTATAATACGCACATTAATTCTAAAAGACATTGGTGCGTGCCGGGGTTTGAACTTGCAACCTTTGACTTGGCAGTCCAACGGTCGTACCACTCGGCTATCACTGCTTAATTCTCATCTTAATAACTTGTTTATGTTATAAACTTAATGACTCGTATAATTGTTCATAATAAAAGCTCGCTGGTGACGACGTAAGGAGTGTACACTTCATTTTAATTCAATTCTACAATACTCAATTCTTTATTGCTTCCCATATGTTACAAAGATGGTAAAAAATAAAATGGTACAAGGTCAAATATGGACCGACAGGAATCGATTTTTATTCGAGTATTTACCACAATAAACCATACAACATAGACAATAAATAAATAAAAAAACTTAAGCAACACTCCAAGTTTGCAAGTTTTTTCATGATCAGTGTTTTAATTCAGGATGGCCAAAAAAATTCGGACCGTTGACCACTTATTTACTACCAAACCTTGTTCCTTTCAGTTTCGTCCAAGAGTTCTCGTGTGAGCCGCTAGATGGCGTGACGTTGTTGCTTGAACTCCTGCGCAACGTACAGCTCAGCCAATCAGGAGAAGGCGCACGGGGACCACCTGCTGTTAGGAGAAGACCATTGCTAGATGAACTGGCTTGCTTGTAAGTACCATGACATCGCTCTAATTATTATCTGTGACCCTGATCTGTCTATGACCTCTGAGTTTGTTTCTTCTCGAAGTCTCGTAGCCCTCTAAGATACAATGGTCTCAACTAGTTTCATAGAAAATGTGTTTACCAAAATTCAATAAAATCAGAAATAAAACACTAAACGTTTCAAATAATAATTCACTCCAATATTTGACAACCCTGAAAGTGTTTCTAATGGTTTCTTCCACTCCTCGCATAATTTTCAAATGCCTCTTTCTTTCCAGACAATGTCTGTGGAGCTGCTGCAGCCGATACCCTGACTGCGTACGACGGCTGGTGGCTGGCTCCAATGGAGTGTACACCCTCACCGTTTGCATCATGTCCACTGTCAACAAGTCCAGAGTTCTGGCGTTACAGGTCAGTAGAGTTTCTTTTGAATACATCCTAGATCCTGTGGCCTCCCAAGTAACGTAACATTGAAATGGTGCATCATTTTTATTAAATGCATCCCTAAAAGGACGTCTCGTGGTTTATTGGCATAGCATTAGTCTCATTAGCCTAACATCTGGTTTTGCCTTCAATAAGACAAAAAAATTCTTCGCAATCTTCTCTACCGAGTATCATTGACAAACGCCCAAAAAAATAATTGAGTGAGCCATTGAGCATGTACCATTCAATTGTTTATATGCATTAAGCTTTTGGTTTTTCAGAACTGATCTGAATAGTTTTTACTGGTCCTCTTTTCATAAACTTTCCATTTTCATATTCCAGCTCCTCACAAAAGCCTGCTACCCACCAGCGAAAGGCCACAGCATGGTTTCCGAAGCGCTATCCACCCTTCGTCTACGATACGGTGAACCAGTCCGCTTCAGATTCTTAGTGGGGATGCTGCAAAGTTCTGGAGGCTCTGGAGACCTGCAGGCAGCAGGTCTGGCCTTCATTAACGCGCTGTTGAGCAGTGCTCCTACTCCTCAAAGAAAGCTGTACATCCAAGCTGAGTTGGAACAGGCTGGCTTTGATATTGTTACATTGAAAAAGGTAAGTAATGACTACAAAATAGTATAAGTAATCTGTCATTTGAATGACGTAACACATCTTTTGAAACCCTTCTAGCCAAACAAATAAAAAATCGTTGGATCCTGGTAAATCTTAATATAGCCAATAACTTTCTGTAATAATTGAAAACTTATTTGCAGACGGTTGCCAAGCTGCCAAGCGTGAACGACCAAGTGACAAGGGAGATAGACGACTATGAGAAGCAGCTAATTGACATTGACACGCTGAGCGAGAAAGCGAACGAAGCGCAGAGGGAAAAGGACGATTTGAGACACAAGCTGGACTTGCTTGAAAAGAGAGTAAAGGTAATATACGTATTGAAAAATACTTAGAATTAATAGCCACGCTTTTTTGAAGAAAAGGAGCAGATTTTTTTTTGTCCAAACTAAATAATCTTCTTGTGACTCTTACATTGAGAATTTGCACTGTAGTGATTTTCCAATTTCCTTTCGGATGACACACGTCTTGGAATTCTTTTGGATGGCACACCCTCTCGCCTTGTAATTGTTATATCTTATCACACATCAACTATTTTTAACTACGACGACTATGGCTGAACCAAGCGAAGCTAGGCGGATTAAGTTTTCCTTATTTATTCTTACAGATTCTTCAAGAAGAAAAGGGGATCCTGCTATCTTTAGAGAAATGTTTGAAGGAGAAGTGTTGTGAACTTCAAGAGGAGGTGTCCTCACTGCGGTCTGAACATGGCAACTCGAACAGAAAGAAACCATTTGCCATGAAGAAGAAAAATTCTGTTCATAAAAATAGAGGTAATTTTCAATCAGATTTAATAAGCAAGTGAAAGTCAAACTAAACTTCTTTTATCAAGATTCATAGTTTAATAAACTGTCTGTATTAAGAGTTGCTCAAAACTTTGTTAATTTTACAGACGAATCATCACCACCAGAAGATGAAGGTATCAGTTCCTCAGAGAGATCTCTAAGTCCTGAAGGTGATCCTCAAAGAGACTCCATGGTCTACGAAGTTTTCAACGTCAAAAACGAAACATATGATTTAATACGAAACAAACGTTCGTTGCATAAGAAACTAGAATCCAAGAAGAATGATAAAAAGTCGTCGGACGAAGAAGACGAAACTACAATAGATGAAGTAATTCAAGAATTAAGAAACATAGTCAATCATGCTGAATCGGAGCAGTATGCTAAAGATTTCATTGATGATAGGTCATCTCGATGTAATCAGACATCAGAAATCAACGTTCCAATAAATGCTCTAGAATGCAAAAAGCATAGGGATGAAAAAGAAGATTCTATAACTAGCACTAGACATAGCATACAGATCAAAGGAAAAGAGGATTTCCCAGACGATAGTGTTGAAGAAGACCAAGAGTCTGAGATTATTCCAAGCAAAATAGTCCCTCACCCACCTAGAAAGGCTAAGAGCCTATTACACTTATTTGTCCCACCAGTAGTAGAGCAAGGATTGGTTTACAAACCTCCTGACCTTTACGATGATAACTTCTATTCAAGTGACGAAGGATCTGATTCTTTACTAAGCGCCTCAAAATATACTAAGCCAGTTAGCAAGAAACTTTCTGGTTCCAGTTTCGATTTCCGTGAGTGTCGAGCTGTATTCAACTCTATTACAGATAGGTCTAAAGATGACAGTAGAACTAAACGTTCTAGAACTCGTTCTAGGGAGGAAAGTAGGAAAACGTCTATAAAGCGTAGCGAGTCTTTCCAAACGTCAGAAAAGGGATCTCGTCAAAGAGAGTATATCGATAGCATGTTCTACGCAGAAGCGCACACGCCTACAATCGGTTCAATGTCCGCTTTGCAAAGATCTAATTCTAAATGCAGTCGTGTAGACGAAATAGTAAATCTGATTGAGTCTAAGAAATTAACTAAAAGCTTGGACAGGATTGATGAGGGTCTTAACTCAATGGTTGATATTGTAATGCTGACTGAACCCAGAAAACCTGTCTGGCCGTATGAGAGAAGACAGCGATCCTGTTCCAGGACAAGCAGTGACGGAGGGATTGAGAGTCCTTTGATCCCTGTCACCAGAACCAACGGTAAAGTCACTGACTTTCAGCGCTACGAAAGGAAATCCAGTGTTAAGGAGGATTCTCAGAAATTTTTCATGACCCAGCCTAAGCTGAACGGTGTCAGCGACCAAACTAGTTTCAATAGCTCCACATTTCTGGTAAAACGAGGTCATAGCAACGCTGGTTTTTATTCTGGTCCTCATATGCTAAGAGACGCTCCAGCCAGCATGACGAGTCTTGTTGTCACTGGCACCCACAGTCACGCAGATTTGAAAAGAACTCTTTCACCAATTGGACCGAATTCTGGCAAATTTGGTGCTCATAAAGTAACCGATATGCCTTCAGGTCTATACTAATAGGTGCTTCTATTGTATGTTTTCGGAACCAACGACTAATTTAAGTGTTTCGTACCTAATTTTACGACTAGTGCAATATAGCCCTTTAGGACGATTTAACATGATAGTTAAGTGTGTTCAGTTTTTGGTTGGCCAGGAAACAAAATTATATGTATTTCCTTGGTATAAAATATGAATTGTGAAATTTCGATTGCAACAGATTTTGAGTGTGAGTCAAATCTGAGTGTCGATAAAGTTACTGGAGACCTTCCAAAACTGAAGAAGTTTAGGCTCATCTACTAATTTATTTGTTAGTTATTTAGCGATTAATTATTATGTATCTTGGTAATTTTGTTTTTCAGCAAAATTGGCTTAAGATCACGACGTCACTGCTGCAAGTTTTTACTGTTATTTTTTATTTTGAAATGCAATATACTGTTTACGAACACGATCACGAGTCACAATCTTTAGACACAGGCGTCCTCATATTTCCCAAAATCTGACCGCCCCTGTTTAACCAAACCTTTATACGTATTTGTGGATTCGTCAGTCACTTACGACTTATACCTCAATTTAATATTGTTATTTTATAAGTATATTGGTCTACTATAAAATTACCTTATTTACTCATTGTAAATAACTCTGTTTATCAATTTAAAACGTAGCATTTTCTTGTATTTACATTATTATTGTAATAAAAGACATGTAAGCATTACTTTTTATTTTATTTATTTTTCTGCCTGCCTAACGAAAAATTTTGCCGTTGAACAAAATAGGATGAGAAGTTCCTTTTTTTTGAGTATAAAAATCATCAAATGAGTCCTCCCTCCCTAGATACAGCGGATTCTAGATAAAAAGGATTGTCTCACTGTAATTGAATCGAAACCCAATTCCTTCAAATGCCTTTTGCATTCCAACGTCTAGTGCCCTTTTAAGACATCTCATAAAGGCCCTCGTTAGTTGCTGACAGCTTTTTGAGAAGCGTGTGGAACTGTGGAATTCGACACGCCGTAGACCTAACTACCTCATGCAAAATACGAGCTTTTGACGCGGACACCAGCCCTTTATACAATACCTAAGGGTCAGCCCTAAGGGATGTGACGCGACGTTTTTTTTTTTTTAGTGTGGTAAAATCATCAAATGAGTCCTCCCACCCAGGGCAGGGCGGTAGGGACTGTCAGACTTGTACTGACTAAAATCCACGGTTTCCTTCAATAGCCCTTTACGTACCGGGGTCACGGTAATTCGTTAGTCCCGCGACCCCGGTAGGCTTTGGCGCTCTACAGGCCCCGTCACTATGCTGACACTCTTTGAGGCGCGCGTGGAACACAATGCGCCGTCGACCCGGGCATGGCCCATGGTCGGACAGCGAGTTGCCCATTACTCACTAACCGCATGCCGGAGGAGGGAGAACGCTGTCCTCTGCCCCACGCGGCACGCCTCCTCCTTCACGAGCATGACCGCTTCCCATTCCGTCGCGCCCCGCAGAATGGCCTCGACCAATGCCGGGCGCGAGAGGTCTCCGCCTTTCGCTGTCGTGAGGACACGGCGGTGCTCTGCCCAAGCGGGGCAGTCCTGCACCGTATGCTCCACCGTGTCCTCCGGCCGATCCTCGCAGTGGTGACACCCAGGCGTTTCTTCCCTCCCTATCAGACACAGGAACCTCCCGAAACTTCCGTGTCCGGTGAGGACCTGCGTCATGCGGTAGGTCAGGTCGCCGTGACGCCTATCCAGCCACTCCTCAAAGAGACGTCTTACCGCCGCGATTGCGGCGTGCCCGGTGACGCGATACTGAAAATATGTATCTTTTCATATAAAATAAAGTTAGATTTTGATACACGATATCTATCAAAACCAATATGACTCAATCTGAAAGTATTATTGATAAATAAGATATTACAGAAACTTATAAAATCGGTGGTGATCAGAAATTCTGATTGCAAAAAATGTTGTCATGTGTATCACAACACTGCTTTCTGTATCACTCTACTATCCTGAAAATTCATGATGTAATGAAATGAAACAATGTTTATTTATGCAAGTAGGTTATATAAACACTTTTACACGTCTTTTTATAAAACTTGGAGGGTCCGGTGTTTCGTACCAGACTACACTGAGAAGAAACAGCCGAAACAAACTCAGAGGTCACAGTCTCTTTTGAAGTCCAGACATTATATGTAGATCAGGCTATACGAGGACCATGCAGGTCAGTGTCTGTAATGGTCGTTTGAAGAAAGAACCACACAAATTCGAGTGGACCTGTTCAGTCAGTGCAAGCATTTGTCAGTTATCATGTGGATGATAATTAGTGAACAAAGGATTGATTTCTGACAAAGATTAAATATGAACGATACATGTTGTGATAGCGTCTTTTCAAATTTAGGTATATTCAAGGACTGTTGTCAGTTGCTCCGCCCGCATTAAACTCGAAAATGGCTTCATACGCTCCGTTGGCACTTCCTCGTCAACAGTCTAAATGAGAAAAATTATACCATCCAGCTCGCTAGTGACGGCATCGGAATGTAACGAGGTGGTCTCGTGGTAAAAGAACTATTGACAAGTTGCAATGAAACCCGCGGTACGCAAGTTTCTTGAATAATGTTTGCATGCTCATGACATCAAAGGCACCTAAAAGTACTCCTTTTGTACCCATATTTAGAGCAGATAAATAGTTTTTATAGTGACTTTAGACACTGCACGCCGAGTCGAGCCGATCTCGGCGCAACTGAGGCTGGTGCGTCAGATCCGTAGATGTTGGATCGCGTTCATGAAGACGCTGGCGCGCTCAGAGGTCGGCGCGTCTCACAATAAGACGCGCCGTGTGAAGCCCGCATTAGTGTCTCAGCACAAAGCATATTATTATCATGTATGTGTATAATCCAGTTTATCATTGAGGGGGACTTCCCAAGAGCCGGCACATCGATCTTTTCTGGACATTTCTAGACAGATTATAAAATTAATCTGACTTAATCAAATTAATTATATAAATCATTACTAATCCCAATTTTCAAAACGTAATTATATTGATAACTAATTGGCCTTCGGTCACGTGACTGTGACACGCTTTAAAATTCTACAGTTGAAAGTCAAATTTTGTTCGTAATACTCGTAGTAGCTTATAATAACTAAAATAACTTAGTCAATATTAGTGCGTAAAGATGGTTAGTAACATGTGAGGCGGAATTTTAGCCCGAGCCGAAGGCGAGTGAGTAATTGAGCCGAGCATGTTATAACCAATACGCACGTATATCGTACGACGTTTTTTAACACATTTGTGAGGAAACAGAAAAAAGAGATATTCACAATACAAAGAAAAGAAAATTTGAGAAAAATGGTGCGAGGATTATTTTCTTAATATTATATATTATAATAAAATAAGGGTGTTAAAAATTATCTAACCGAGGTTGATTAAAGAAAACCTTAAAATTTATTTACGTCTTATGAAATTTCGTCAATCGATTGAACAATAATCGCAAAAATGTCGAAAAAAATACGCATTTATGAAAACAACAGGAGGAGTAGTTTAATGTAAAACCTCATTTAGACGATGCAAGAAATTGGAGGCAATTTGAAAGCAGACTACAGAATTTATTGTCCTTAATGCGTATGAAAGAATGATATGAAAGAAAAATGAGTAAATTGAAGTCGGACGAAGTACGAAGTACCATTGGACAAAGGAGAATGGAAGAAGAACTCGTATTGCGCAGACCCCAAGTAGAAAAGAATAAGGGCAGAAAGATGATGATAGTGAGAAAATTCACGTAAAATCACAATTAAAAAGATAGATAGAAAAGAACTGTAAACAAAAGTGTTTCGTCATTAATAAAGATAAACAACTCGGATTAATATTTTTTATACTTTAATCTTACACTTGAAACGAAAAAAATAACAAAACATAATAAGGTTTGGATATCACTAACACACAGCAAACACCATTATACCAGTGAAGTCTTTGGTCTACTGGATAAAATAATCTTAAAGTTACTCGTCATGGTTCGGAAAAGGCTTACAAATAAAACAACATTTAAAAACATCGAAATCCTTATATCACAATCATACGAATATACAACATTATTTTTAGTATATGCGAAACCTGAATATATTTAAATAGTTTGTTCAAAATTAGTAAATGAATCGATTCCAATGATTTTTACACCATGTTATATTTTAATCCAGAAATATTTTGATTAAATTTAACACAAGTGAATTACAATACAATCACTACATGTTTAGGTACATAATGGCAAACTGTTTTCAATGAGTATACGACACAGGAAGCGCGAGTCGAGCGCGACCGCACGTAGCGCGTACCGCGTCCCGCCGTGAAATTAGCATATTTTTGAACTGACAGCCAGGTAAAATAACAAGCTTATAACTTTATGATTTTTCATGATACAGTTTTTAAATATTGTACATTCTTCACGCAAAAATACTAGACAGGTTTCGCATAAACAAAAAATAATGTGATCATTGTCGACTTTCAGCTTCCTTCATCAAAGGAATCACTTTTGAGGAATAAAGTTCATGAGCATCGATGCCCCAGATGAAATCGTAATGGTTAAAAGTATCTCTGTCAGATTTGAAAACACCCTGCACGTTAGGTAGTGCGTCAGCTAGGAGTAGGAGGTCCTTGTAGTGAACTTCGTTATCAGCTAAGCCGTAGTGTAAGTATGCTGGCACTGTAACCTTCTTCAAGTCGTATTCTGGAGGGGTCATTCTCCCGTAGGCAGCCAAGTTCTGAATAGGCGTGTTATGGTTGTAGCGACGGAAGAGATCGAAGCGGATGGTCTGTCCGTAGTGGGCCACTTGACGGACGGAGGCTCCAGCAGGTGAGTGGGCAAGGAACAGAGGAACCATGGTCTTGAACAAGAAAAAAATGGACGAGTTAATGAGTTGTATTCATTCGTAGACTAATAAAATCATATAAAAGTAAAAATAGCTGAAACAAAACTTGATAACGATGACGAAATGAAAGATTCTCACAGAATTGTAATACTCTCTGTCTGTAAGACCGGATAAGACATCAATTTCGCAGAGGGTTGCGAAAATATCAGATGGGGTTCCAGTGCAGAAGTTCTCTTTGAACCAGCCGACGATATCATTATGGCCGAAGATTTCACCTTGACCCATGACAAAGGCAGAAGTCTGTGGAAAAATAATCAAAATTAAGTTCAACTGTAGGTTTTGAAATATGTACTTAAAAATGTTGATTTCAGAAGATCTAGATAAGTGGTCATCGCTTTCAAAGCTTTTCCTTTTACTACAACGTCTTTCGAAAATATTGAAATCAGCATTATAGCACAAGTCCCATTAAGTTTTGAATTTTATGGTATAAGTAGAGAATTTTGGAAGAAAGCTTTTTAATAAATTTACTTATAAATTTGTTTAATAGTTTCAAGTTAGACTTTAGTACAACGAAAAAAGATTTTTGAACAAATTTGAAGGAATACCAAATGTTTTTCTTCATATTGACTATTTTACAGATTACCAACATCATCACCTGAACATCAGTATCGCTTTTTAATGCCACGTATTAATCATGTTGGGTTTTCACACAGCTCAGTATATTCGCCATTTATCATCGTTTATGATTGTTCACTGATTCTAATCAAACACAGCGTGATTCTTTAATTGAAAAATCCTAACCTACTTCTTGCCTACTCAGTTGATATTCAAATATAATATCTTCAGTGATAATCTACTAATTGGCGTTACGTTTAACTATTTGCAATCTGCTAGCCGGTTATTTATCAGTGACGGGTACGTCAACCTTTAGATTAAATAAATGTTACTTGTCTATTAGTGTTCCTACTTATGCAAAATATGCTTATTATAAATTTCATCTTATGCAAAGCACCAGCCATAATATATCTCTACCACGCGACTAGTGGAGAATGAAGCATTTAAGCCTTTGTCAAACAGACTGGCGTGGCGAATGCGAAGCATGTAATGTATGGAATTGTTTGAATCCAGTCACATAGAAAAGCGAAAGCGACCGATAGCGTGACAGAACTATCGGACTGACGTCTCGCTTCGGAAACGCTTCGCTTTCGCCTGTCTGTTTGACAATGGCATTAGTACTCCTTCATAATTTTTATTTCGTATACGAAAATTTAAAGAGGTGATTTGAATACGAGTATTATAAACAAATTAACGCCTACGTCACGAATTGTGGAGCTTCTTTGCTGGTGTAACACTGTTGCAATAGATTGCATAAAGTCAACTAAAGACGTTTTAGAAAGAAATGAAAGATACAACCTTGCTAGGTACAACTGCGACAATCTAAAAGCATCTAGAGCAGGGGTGGCCAACCGGTCGATCGCGATCGACCGGTCGATCGCGACTATTAGTCCAGTCGATCGTGGACCTATATTATGTTGATAAAACATCATCAACTCAGAGTTCCATTCCAAAGTTTTAAGTAAATTTAAGGAAACAATCTCACATGTGATATGAAAAGGAACTCCTAAAACCGTTCTGTTAAACCATGCTGTTTCATTTAAGATTTCAAGAAGTATGTACCTAATTGGTAGATCGCACAGGGTTTCGTTAGTAAACAGTAGATCTTATGTCTAATCAAGTTGGCCACCCCTGATCTAGAGGATTTATCCAGAAAGACGCAGGTTTAAATCTTGCTCACAGTCTGATTTTACTTGCCACCAAAAAGCTTTAAATAAATGTAATTTATCAACGTTACTTCTGATATACTAACCTCAAGCGTACTTTCATGTGGTGCCAAAGACTTGAACATAGGTACTTCATTGTGAGTGAAGTACGAAGCCGGAGCCAAGCCTTGGAAGGAGATGAACTTTTCATTGTACTCGGGCCTCAAAGAATTGAGGACCAAGAATGTAGTTCCACCCTGAGAGTGTCCGATGTAGTGGAGCTTCTCTTGTCCAGTAATGTCGAGGATGTAGTCGATGAAGGCAGGGAGATCGAGGTTGCCGATCTCGTCCCAGCTGAACCTCCAGAAGTTCTGGGGGTATCCAGCGTCAGGATTTAGGGAGACGTGTTTGCGAGAGTAGTGGTTGCCGCGGGCGTTACCTAGCCATACGTCGTAACCGGCTTCAGCCAGAAGGTATGCTGTAGAAGAAGACATCAATTTTAGCATGTAAAATAAAAAACTTTTTTGATGCGCGCTGGCGTGCCATCGCTTCCAGCTGAAACTTCACTTCACACTGTAGCCATACTTATAAGCCTTTGTCAAACAGACTGGCGTAGCGAATGCGAAGCGTGACGTTTTTATTTGTAACTAGCTTCCGCCCGCGACTCCGTCCGCGCGGATGTCGGTCTTCGCATGGATGGTTTATTTCCCCATTTTGAGTAACTCTGACAATGACATCTTATAATCCACTGCGGGTAATGCAACGTATGTTCGCGGTTCTACAGAACAACGTCTATGAATAAAACTGAAAAATAAGATTTTTTTTCTACGTATTTTTCCAGGATAAAAAGTATCCTATGTTATGCCCAGGATAATAAGGAATAATTATACCAAGTTTCATCGAAATCGAACCGTTAGTTTTCACGTGATGCCTGCACAAACAGACAGACAGACAGACAAAAATTTTTTGAATCATATGTTTGGGTTTGGTATCGATCAAGCAACACCTCCCGCTATTAATTTTTTCAATATTTTCAATGTACAGAATTGACCCTTCTACAGATTTATTTTATAGTATAGATAGATATATGAAATTGTTTGAATCCAGTCACATATAAAAGCGAAAGCGATCCGATAGCGTGACAGAACTATCAGACTGACGTCTCGCTTCGGTTCGGTATCGCCTCGGACTCGTTTCGCTTTCGCCTGTCTGTTTGACAAAGGCAATATGGCTGTCAATGTTTTGTCAGAATATTACAATTCTTTCTGAATTTACAAGTCTACATGTGCTAGCTTTACACGGTAACACTACGTATACTTGACGGTGAACTGAATCGTGTATGGCAAGGTTGGCATTTGGCATCAAGGAAAATATTATAAATAATTATAAATCAGAAAACTGAATCAGAAAACTGAATCGTGTATGGCAAGGTTGGCATTTGGCATCAAGGAAAATATTATAAATAATTATAAATCAGAAAACTATGTATAATTGATTTATTTAGCCAATATACTTGATTGATCGTTTTAAATGATCCGGTAAAGACTGATAGTATTGTCTGATATTAAACGATTATAGTTGATACAAACTGATTACATTTCGATAATTTAATTTTGATTAATGTCAACGTTTCTCGTGTCCGGTGAATGTTTGTTTGGGTTCCTCTGATTGGCAAAGAAGATAAAATATCGGGCGTGAGTCATATATTGTGGATTTCGTATCTGAATTTCCGCTAAGTTTAAATTATACCAGGTCCATAGGAAGCTTTTTCAGCAATAGTAGATGCTGAACGAAATTTTTTGCTCAGCATGAATAAAATTTAAAAGTGACTTTGCTTTGTGCGTTACTCAAAATGATACTACCCAATTGAATTGCATTGCATCATGTTGCATCATTTAAGGCTTTTCCAAACAGCAGGCTCGGCGGGGCGCGATGCTAGCGTGGCGTGTCCTTGGCGTGCTTAGTTACTATGACAACGTTACACAAAACATGCCAAACTCGCGTTGAATTTGAACGACTTAATCTGAGGTAACGACTTAAATACTCGTAATATTTTCGCCTTTCATGGGTTTTACCCAAAACTTACCTAGAGCATTACCAGGGCCTAAAACGATGAAATCAGCGGAGGAAGACAAGAGTCCGTGCATCACGAAGGCGACGGGTCTCTTGACATTAGGGTCATTGTTCTGGTCCCTTCCGTGGGGGATCCTGTGGGCTTCCAGGATGTAGCCATCAGAAGTCTGGATGGTATGGACTTCGATGGGGTATCCGTACTTTGCGACGAGGCCGGGCTTTAAAAGAAACGGCGGTTAAGGCGGTTGTTACTAGTGTCCCAACGGGAAATTCTCTCAGAATAATTATTTGATTTCGATTTCATGATATCAAGAAATGTTGTACCATTTTTTTCAACAAATAAGAGATTAAGCATTAGACACATTTTAATCGTATTATGTGTCGCTGTTTGTTGCAATAAAGAATCGATTTCATTAGATTTTTATAGAACTAAAGTTTACATCAAAAAGCACAATAACGTAGAAGAGGTTAACGTTCTAGAAAAATCAAAGGATTAGTAATTTTGAGTCTCACAAACCATGTATTTGAAAAATGTAAAGATGTACGTAAATGTCGAATTGTAATTAATTCAAATTAACACATTTTGGCGATAACTTGTTTTGCGATAATAGAAAATGAAAAAAAAAAGATAAATAAAATAACTGAAACTTACAAGAAACTTCTAAATCGAACACTGAAAGTCGAAAGTGATGGCTTTATATTTTATTTCATTGACTTTTTTTCCACCGAATTCCTCCTCTTTTTTGGAAATCAGATCAAGAAATCAAAAAATCCATCATAACTATTCTCCTAATTTAATTATAAACACTTACCGCATCTAATTCCATATCCTCTTCGATGTTTGATGACATCCGCATCGCCGCCAATTCGGCCGCATAACGACTTTTAGCATAGTCGGCATTGGGAGCTTTCCTTGCGGAAATAGTACAAATAGCGGAAACCGCTAACGCGACCAAAAGTGTAAATTTAAACACCATTTTTGCACGTTAGTGATCAACTGACAACATTTAACCGTTTCCATCGTCTTTTGTATGCTACTTATCGCTTCGTCATCAATCATTATCTATAGATTAGCCAGCCGTTAAATTTTTTTAAGGAAGTTATCGAGTGTATTTTTTTCTTTGTTCATTTCATACACTTATTTTATATATATTTTTAATCATTTTACAAAAACATAACAAAAATACATTTAAAAATATAAAAATAGCAGTCCACCAGCTTCGGGAACTGGGTCCGGACTACAGGTGGTCAAGGCTCCTGAGAGAGGAACCTCCTAACAATACGCGCTGTATCCAGAAGTACTGCCTTCTGAATCAGGCCTTTGATCCAGCTGCCAAGCCGGAGCCTACTCTAGCCTAGAGCCTAGAGCCTCGGCTCTTGTCAATTATGCCATTAACAGACACGACTACCGGCACAACAACTGCTGTATTCACGTCCCACATGTCAACAAACTCGCGAGCCAGATTTTCGCCTTCGCGAGTTTCTCGTCATGCGGGACCATTATATCAGCAATCATTGCGCGACGCACCGATCGACCACAATGTGAGTTTTAAAGGCAAAATAGTCCTGTCACTGATGATAGGTCGATCCCAAAACAACGAGATATTGGCATTTTCGAGAACTGGGTCGGGCGCATACTTATAGTACGGCACTTCTAACTTCACAAGGCTGTACTTTAAAGCAAGTTGCTGGTGGATAATCCTGGCAACAAGGTTATGTTAAGTCTATGCAAATATTCTCCGTTAGCCAGACGAGAACACCCAGAAGTAATGTGTCGGATCGATTCTCCCGGACGGTGGCATGCCCGACATATATTATGTCAACCGTGCCATACTTCACAATATATTTCCAATAGTTATTCGTCATCATAACTTCGTCCATTATTGCACAGATAAAACCTTCGGTTTTCTCAAACAGGTCACCGAAACGCAGCCAGGAGACGGACGCTAAAAAGTCTACATCGGGAAAATGTAATTCCCGGTAAAAGCGTCCGTGAAGCTCCTTGCTCTACCATACCTCCTTACGATCATTAGTGTCTAAAACTTTAGATTTGTGCCAATTCTCGTTAGCCATGGAGAGCGGAGTAAGACCCTTGTCTACTGTAACCATATCTCGGTGCATCCCCACGTCGGTTTCTAGGAAATATTTCCTGAGACTGCATACCTCACAGTTATGCAGGGTCTTAGCATTTAAGAAGGCGAAGAACGCCATACCAAAATAAAAACTACCCAAGTTGTAAAATAGGTGGTCGCGGGACTCACGAATTACCGTGACCCCGGAACGTGAAGTGGAGGACACCGTGGATTTTAGTTAGTACGAGTCTGACAGTAGGGGTGGGAGGACTCATTTGATGATACTACCACGATAGAAAAAAAAAGTTGTAATATAGGTTCGAAACTATATGTTTAAGTACCAATCTTTATTTGAATTTGTTCATAAGTTTTAAAAGAAAAAGATGTTTGTGGATCCGTTTTCTGAGAATATTATGCAGAAATTAAATACATAAAAAGATGTAAAGCATGTATATACGTCAGTGTTGTTTGTACTTAGCAAGGAATAGTGTAAAAACCTAATACTTTAGTTAGAGTTATGAATATGTTATGTTCCATCATTAATAAAGATAAACAACTCAGATTAATGTTTTAATCTTACACTTGAAACAAAATTAAATAAGGTTTGGATATCACTAACACACAGCAAACACCAATATACCCGTGAAGTCTTTGGTCTACTGGATATAATAATCTTAAAGTTACTCGTCATGGTTCGGAGAAGGCTTAAAAATAAAATAAAACTTAAGCATCGGAATCCTTATATCACAATCATATTTACAATATTTACTTTAAGATCATCCAAATCATTGTCGGTTTTCAGCTTCCTTCATCAACGGAATCACTTTTGAGGAATAAAGTTCATTAGCATCGATGCCCCAGATGAAATCGAAATGGTTGAAAGTATCTCTGTCAGATTTGAAAACACCCTGCACGTTAGGTAGTGCGTCAGCTAGAAGAAGAAGGTCCTTGTAGTGGACTTCATTATCAGCTAGGCCGTAGTGCAAGTATACTGGCGCGGTAACCTTCTTCAAGTCGTATGCTGGAGGGGACATTCTACCATAGTTAGCCAAGTTCTGAATAGGCGTGGCGTGGTTGTAGCGACGGAAGAGATCGAAGCGGATAGTCTGTCCGTAGTGGGCCACTTGACGGACGGAGGCTCCGGCTGGCGCGTGGGCAAGGAACAGAGGAATCATGGTCTAAAACAAGAAAGAAAGAATGAGTTTTTAAGTTGATTGTAAATCGTAGACTAACAAAATCATGGAAAGTAGCTAACACAAAACTTGATAATATTATTTCCAAAAGTGGTACAGACCACATATTACTCAGACTATGTAATAAAAGATACTCACAGAATTGTAATACTCTCTGTCTGTAAGATCGGATAAGATATTCAGATTGCAGAGAGAAGCGAACATATCAGATGGGGTTCCAGAGCAGAAGTTCTCTTTGAACCAGCCGACGATATCATTATGGCCGAAGATTTCACCTTGGCCCATGAGGAAGGCAGAAGTCTGTGGAAAAATAATGAAAATTAAGTTCAACTGTAGGATTTAAAATATGTACCTACATAAAATTGTTGAATTCAGAAGACCTAGATAAGTGTTCATCGCTTTTAAAGTTTACAACGTCTTTCGAAAACATTAAAATCAGCTTTGTCGTACAAGTCAATTTTGAATTTTTATCGTATAAGCAGAGAATTTTGGAGGAAAGCTTTATGTTTAATAGTGTCAAAACTATCAAACTAGACTTTAGTACAACGAAAAAAGAATTTTCAATAAGTTTGGAGGAATACCAAATATTTTTCTTCATATTGACTATTTTATAGATTATCAACGTCATCACCTGAACTTCAGTACCGCTTTTAAATGCCACGTTGATATTAATCATTTTGGGTTTTTCACACATCCTACTATATTCGCCATTAATATTCACTTATTCTAATTAAACACAGCGTGATTCTTTAATTGAAAAATCCTAACGTACTTCTTGCCTACTCAGTTGATATTCAAACTAATACTACTACCTTCAATGATAGTCTACTAATTTGCGTTAAGTTGAACTATTTGCAATCTACGAGCTGGTTTATTATTAGTTACGGGTACGTCGATCTTTGGATTATAAAAATGTTTACTTTTTTTTAATTGACAATTAGTGTTCCTACCTAAGAAAAATGTGCCTTTTTAAATTCCTTCTTATACAAATCACCTGCCATAATATATCTCCACCACGCGACTAATAAAGAATGAGGCATTAAGTCCTTCATAAATTTTACTTTGCATGCAAAAAAAATATAGTTGTGATTTGAATATTGCAAACGAACTGTGGAGCTTTTTCGCTGGTGTAGTAGTTTGACACTGTTACAAAAGATAGCACAACGTTACCAAAAGACGTTTTAAAAAGGAATTAGAGATTTGGCCTCTCCGGGAACAACTGCGACAACCTAGAAGCGTCTGGAGTATTTATCCAGAAAGACACAGGTTGAAATCTTGCTCACAGTTTATTTTTTCTTGCCACAAAAAAGCTTTAAATAAATGTACCTAATTCATCAAAATTAGTTCTTAAATACTAACCTCCAGGAAACTTTCTTGTGGCGCCAAAGACTTGAACATAGGTACTTCATTGTGAGTGAAGTACGAAGCCGGAGCCAAGCCTTGGAAGGAGATGAACTTTTCATTGTACTCGGGCTTCAAAGAATTGAGGACCAAGAATGTAGTTCCACCCTGAGAGTGTCCGATGTAGTGGAGCTTCTCTTGTCCAGTAATGTCGAGGATGTAGTCGATGAAGGCAGGGAGATCGAGGTTGCCGATCTCGTCCCAGCTGAACCTCCAGAAGTTCTGGGGGTATCCAGCGTCAGGGTTCAAAGAGACGTGTTTGCGGGAGTAGTAGTTGCCGCGGGCGTTACCTAGCCATACGTCGTAACCGGCCTCAGCCAGAAGGTAAGCTGTGGAAGAATACATCAATTTTAAAATGGAAAATAATAAGCAGTTTAGTAATTTTGATGGAGTACAACTGTGGACGCCCCTCTACCCCATCTTGTTTAGTAATGTCAGTTATTTTTTGAACATCAATATGACGTGCGGTAAGCCGCAGACCCCTTCCAGCTGCAAACTGAAGTCACTTCACACTGTAGCCATACTTATATGGCTGTCAGTGTTTTATCAGAGTATTACAATTTTGTGTGAAATACAAGTATATATTATGTGCTAGATTTACACGGTACTACTACGTACACTTGACTGTAAACTGAATCATATGTCATTTTTTTTTATCGTGGTAAATTGGTAAATCGTGCTAAATCAAATGAGTCTTCCCAACCAGGGCAGAGCGGGAGAGACTGTCAGATTCGAACTGACTAAAATCCAGTCCTTCAAAAGCCCTTAACGTTCCGGGGTCACGGTAATTCGTAAGTCCCATGACCCAATATGTACTGTTTGGCAAAGCCTTTAAAGGGTTTCACCCAAAACTTACCTAGAGCATTGCCAGGGCCTAAAACGATGAAATCAGCGGAGGAAGACAAGAGTCCGTGCATCACGAAGGCGACGGGTCTCTTGACATTGGGGTCATTGTTCTGGTCCCTTCCGTGGGGAATCCTGTGGGCTTCCAGGATGTAGCCATCAGAAGTCTGGATGGTGTGGACTTCGATGGGGTATCCGTACTTTGCGACGAGCCCGGGCTGTAAAAGAGGCGGCGGTTAAGGCTTTGTCACTGATGTCTCAACGGAAAATTCTCAAAGAAACTGACTTCGATTTCATAATCATACCAAGAAAAGTTAAACCATTTTTTCAATAAACTATATCAAAAATCCGCGATTTAGCTTACTCGGTTACAATCTTTGGAATACATTACTTTCAAAGCTTTTGTTTTAAAAATAATGTATAGTTCTAATTAAAAACGTGTAGAGAAACACATTTTTATTGGAATTATGTGTCTGTTAGTTGAAATAAAGAATCAATTTTATAAAATTAAAGTTTTTTCTGAAAGCACAATAACATAGCAGGGGCTGACGTTCCAGAAATATTAAAAGGTTTAAATTTTTGTGTGTCACAAACTATGCACCTATACAAAAAAATCGAATTGTAATTAATTTAAATTAACATATTTTAACTGACATCCTTTCCACAATTTAGATTACTGGCACTAAACATATTATTTCACAAAAAATCACACCGGACTTGCACTTTGAAACTTGTTCTTTACTTACGATTTAAAATGAAAAAAAAGAAAGAAAACTAAAATAAAATAACTGAATTCTAAATCGAAATTAAAAGCAGGAAATTAATGGCTTTGTATTTTATTTCATTGTATATGCCACCGACTTCCTCCTCCTTTTTTGGACGACACATCAAGAAACAAAAATCCTTCATAACTAACAATATTATCTAAACTATAAATATCAAAATCCTTCATAACTATTCTCCTAATTGTATTATAAACACTTACCGCATCTAATTCCATATCCTCTTCGATGTTTGATGACATCCGCATCGCCGCCAAATCGGCCGCATAGCGGCTTTTAGCATAGTCGGCATTGGGAGCTTTCCTTGCGGAAATAGTACAAATAGCGGAAACCGCTAACGCGACCAAAAGTGTAAATTTGAACACCATTTTTGCACGTTAGTGATTAACTGACAACATTTAACCGTTCCCATCGTCTTTTGTATGCGACTTATCGCTTCGTCATCAATCATTATCTATAGATTAGACAGCCCTGAAAAAAATTGTTTAGGAAGTTATCGGGTGTTATTATTATTAATAATTAGCTCTGTTTATTATATCATTGACTAGCTTACGCATGATCCTCGGTAATAATCCTAAGGGAACGTTATACCGGCGAGTAAGGGCAACTCGCTGTCCGACCTTGGACCATGCCCGGCTCGACGACGCGTTGTGTCCCACGCGCGCCTCAGCAAAATGATGCCCCCCCCCCCCCTCTAGCGGGCCAAAGCCTGCCGGGGTCACGGGACTTACGAATTTCCGTGACCCCGAAACGTAAAGGGCTATGGACACCGTGGATTTTAGTCAATGCGAGTTTGACAGTCCCTCTCGCTCTGCCCTTTTTTTTTTTTTATCGTGGTAAAATCATCAAATGAGTCCTCCCACCCAGGGCAGGGCGGGAGGGACTGTCAGACTTGTACTGACTAAAATCCACGGTGTCCTTCAATAGCCCTTTACGTACTAGGGTCACGGTAATCCCTTGGTCCCGCGACCCCAGCAGGCTTTGGCCCTCTACAGGCCCCGTCACTATGCTGACACTCTTTGAGGCGCGCGTGGAACACAACGCGCCGTCGACCCGGGCATGGTCCATGGTCGAGCGAGTTGCCCATTACTCGCTGCCCCTCGCTCTGCCCTGGGTGGGTTTTGATGATTTTACCACGATAAAAAAAGGGTACGATATACCAAGATAAAGATTACTTACCCAAGATGTAATACAGGTTCTAAACCACATGTTTAAGTACCAAACTTCATTCGAATCTATTCAGTACTTAGTTTTTTTTAAAACGATAAAGGTTTTTATGGATCCGTTTGCAGGGAAAATTATGTAGAATGACAATGTGTAAAAATATATCAAGCGTGGATACGTGAATGTTTTTCTACCTAGCAAGTAATAGTGTAAAAACTTAATACTTTACCTCGAGTTATGAATCGAATTCAGGAAATGTATTCATAACGCTTCCTTGATTCTACTTGTAAACCATAGAATGCGGGTCATCATAGCATAAATATATTGTGTTTACAGCAAAACGCGAGTGAAATGAATAATCTTCGGTATTACTGATGTCTTCCTATGACATGTCTTTTACTTCCCGAATTCCTAAAGGGTTGGGCAAACCTCATTATTTTCCTGCCATTATAACAATTCATTTGAGGTATATCATATCTGAGAGAGATATGATATACCAAGAGAAGAGACGAGAGGATGATGATGATATCATACCAAAGCATGCAGCATCAAAGCATAAAACACGCAGGGGCTGAGCGATTTGACTGCTCGCAGCGTGTCTTGGATTCGTTTTCAGCACGGAACAAATATTTGTTTGACCTACAAGTAGTTGTTCTTGGTCTGACACCCACGACACAGAAGAAGTTTCTAGAGTTAAAAAAAGTACTGTCTTATTTATTATTTCTTACGTCCGTCGCCGTGGGCGTCTACCACTGCGGCTGGGGTGGAGGGAGGACGCTGTCCTGTCCCTCACGCGGCCCGCTTCCTCCTTCGCGAACATGACTGCTTCGCACAAGGAGGCGACCGCTTCCCACTTCGTCCATCTCGACCACTTCCGGGCACGAGAGGTCTCCGCCTATCGCCGTCGTGAGGACACGGCGTTGCTCTGCCCAAGCGGGGCAGTCCTGCAACGTATGCTCCACCGTGTCCTTCGGACGATCCTCGCAGTGGTGACACCCAGGCGTTTATTCCCTCCTTACCGCCGCGTATTTTACGGTAGAAAAAGTGCCTGAAGTCATTATTATTTTACAATTTCGTGAAGTCTGTCGGTGAAGTAAACTTTCTTTGTGTCTTACAGAAACTATTTAATTTGAATGACCTGCAACCCAACATTATGACAACACTTTAGTGTTGTCCTTTTTGATACACGCCGTATAGTCCATTCAGTTATTCTTTTTTTTTTTAAGGCCAGATCATCATGAAAGCATTTTTAGTGTATTATCTACTAACTGTTTAATCCTACAATAAATTATCAAAGATAATGAAATATCAGCTACACGCCGTATGAAACGTGTAGGTTTATTGTTTAGGTCGTTATCGATAATCGGCTAAGTTCAATGACGAAATGATAATTTCATTTTTCAATCACTCTATAGTAAATAATCAAAAATTAAATTGTTTTGACAAAGGCGTGCAACTGTTTTGAAAATTACATCAGAAAGTTGATGTAGCAACTGCATTTATTTGAAAACTAGCAGGTCGCCCCGTATTCACACGGTTTCAAATTTAAGTCCTCTCCGGATGATCCCCAAAAACTTTCTTACATACCTACAAACAACGAGCAAGTAGGGTACTGCTGGTGTGGCAGCAAACCTCAAACGTCGCAAATACAATAGCGTATTCATTAGCTATGTATTTGAGCCATTTGGGGTTGATCCGAGTGACAACCAAGTTTTTGAAGATATATCTCTCTCCCTCTTGATAGCGATGTGGATGTATTCTTTGACGACCTCTAATTTTCGCATTTTATAAACCTTTTTCATTTGTTTATATAGTAAAAAATACTCAAATAAATAATTCCTAAAGTAGACAATAACTATCCCAAAAAATATTTATCTAATGTCGGCACGGTCAGCGCAGTGGCTGAGCGATTGGACTGCTGCGCTGCGTGTCGCGGGTTCGATTCCCGCACGGAACAAATATTTGTATGATCTACAAGTAGTTGTTTCGGGTCTGGGCGTTTGTGTATGTGAGTTTATATGTTTGTAAACGCACCCACGACACAGGAGAAATTCCTAGTGTGGGGCAACGTTTAAAAAAAAAAAAAAAAAAAAAAAAAAAAAAAAAAAAAAAAAAAAAAAAAAATTACGTACAGTCTAATGTTACGTAATTATATTATTATGTGCGCACATACTTAACATACATTTTGGCGATTTTGTGTTTTTGTATCAATTATAACGCAATGGATTTTTTAAACACAATGTCAATTAAATTGAACGCAATGCTATCGAGGTCAAAAATAGAAACATGATTCAATTGTCTTTGTCATCTGACTAATTTTATCACACTCTACATCTAATTTTAGATACCTAATTAATTTCTTCAAAGCTATTTTTTGCAAAACATGATAACATCTGACTTTATCGGCATTACTAATTGCGATTTTATTTTATTTTTTTCTTGTTCTTGCGTATTAAGAGAACATGTAGGTGAGTCATTTGTTGTAATTTTATCCTTATAAATGATAAATATACGCCTAAAATTAAAACCTCATATATTACCTTGACTTATCGGATCTCTTTTTTGTGTTAGGTAATTCAATAATATTAATGAATCACCAGGTAACTGCAGAATTACCTAACACTTTTGTTTTAAATTCTGAAATAAACAGAAGATCATTTAATTCACGCTAAATTTTTTAAATTCTATTACTATAGGATAACATGGTCACGGGACTGTACGAATTACCGTGACCCCGGAACGTAAAGGGCTATTGAAGGACACCGTGGATTTTAGTCAGTACGAGTCTGACAGTCCCTCCCGCTCTGCCCTGGGTGGAAGGACTCATTTGATGAGTTTACCACGATAAAAAAAAATCTATAAGTAGGATAACATATCGTCGTGGGCGTCAAATAGACAATCCATTTTTTGGTAGCACCGCTGAAAAATCTGAATAACCTTGATATATATGTTTTTATATTTATTAATCTATACATATAATAAATCTGTAGAAGGGTCAATTCTGTACATTGAAAATATTGAAAAAATAAATAGCGGGGGGTGTTGCTGGATCGATACCAAACCCAAATATGTGATTAAAAAAAATTTTGTCTGTCTGCCTATCCGTCTGTCTGCCTGTCTGTCTGTCTGTCTGTCTGTATATATATGTCATCACGTGAAAACTAACGGTTCGATTTCGATGAAACTTGGTATAATTATACCTTATTATCCTGGGCATAAAATAGGATACTTTTTATCCTGGAAAAATACGTAGAAAAACAAATCTTATTTTTCAGCTTTATTCATAGACGTTGTTCTGTAGAACCGCGAATCTCCTTAATTATTATAGGCTTAGCCGTATTTGGGTCCAATAGATATTTATAAGATGTCATTGTCAGAGTTACTCAAAATGGAGAAATAAACCATCCACGCGAAGACCGACATCCGCGCGGACGAAGACGCGGGCGGAAGCTAGTTGTAACATAAAATTCAATTGTTTTACAGCAGTTTATGACTGTAAACAAGTAGTTATCTTACAATCATTCCCCTTTAAGTAGGTTTATCTCCATGCATTAACTTCAATACAATTTAATTTATGGTAGCGACAGTCGCTGACAGGATCCGGCAGTTGGGACTCGACGTGGCGCTGCACAAAACAGAGGCCATCTGTTTTCATGGCCGTCTGAACGCGCCACGGTCAGAGTCCCACATAACCGTGGGAGGGGTTCGCATCACCTGGGACTCGTCCTCGACAGCCGGTGTAACTTCAGTGAGCACTTTCTGCGTTTGGCCCCAAGGCTGAACAGGGCAGCAGCCGCCCAATCTCAGCGGGCCAAACGCCTGCCGGAGGCTGTACGCCGGTGTCGTGCGGTCCATGCGGCCCTCTACGGAGCCCCCGCGTGGGCCCTGAGCATTCGGACGCGACCACTAAAGCTCTGATCACTAAAGATCCGAGGATACCGCACGATCGCCGGCGAATCGGCCAACCTCCTTGCCGGATTGCTGCCCTGGGATCTGGAGGCGACTGCCCTCCAGCGCGTCTATGAGTGGCGCGTGGATGCGCATCGCCGGGGCGAATCCCCGCTACCTTGACAAGTCGAAGATCCGCGGGAAGAGCTCCGGAACCGAGGTAACCGTGACCCTGAAACGTAAAGGGGAAGGATCACCGTGGATTTTAGTCAGTTCGAGTCTGACTGTTCTTCCCGTTCCGTTCATTTGATGATTTTACCGCGCTGAAAAACAATAACACTAGAAGAAGAAAGAGTTAATTCCTAATCGAACTACATTAAAATTCAAGCTGAAACAAATCAAGATTCATTTCTGAAATAAAGGATTTTTTTATCTACTATGGGTTTGTTCACGGCCTCAATCTAGTGCAGATGCAAAGATGAGACACGAGCTCATGCAGAAGGAACTGGAACTGTTACGCATCGAACGAAACACAATAAAAACTCTCTAGCACTGGAACTGGGTCGCGGGACTGTACGAATTACCGTGACCCCGGAACGTAAAGGGCTATTGAAGGACACCGTGGATTTTAGTCGAGTCTGACAGTCCCTCCCGCTCTGCCCTGGGTGGGAGGACTCATTTGATGATTTTACCACGATAAAAAAAAAGAACTGGAACTGGTGGCCGGCTATGCCGTCTTAAAGCGTTAGTAGTTCCGCTCAGGGAACGAGATGGCGCTAGACGACTTGTATAGCTCTGTCTCTTTCCCACAGCCTAACTACTCACGCTTTAAGAAATCATGGTAAGCCATCAGGGCAACGAAACCGAGGTTAACGCTAGGAGGAGAACCTATAGAAGATTGTGAAATGGATAAGGTATGAATCACTAATGCGAAAAATACCTATGCATTAGTAGTTAATCTATACAGTTATAAAACATCAAGATTAACGCGTATGATTCATAAAAAATATTGTCACACAGATTTTGTATCTTTTTTTTACCAAAACGTATGTTTTATTAAAAAATAACGACCCACTCTGGTTTCGGCCGTGTCTTAGTATAAATTTTCGGCATTCTTCATAATTTTCATGTTCCTTTTGCTAATCCTGACAATTCTGAAAAATCGGGCACTAAATATCAGCATTTCATGAAAGTTTGTGTTTCGTACGTCAGTCGTCGGCTACGCGCGGACTAAAGGTACGTCGCCGTCGTGTGCCAGGAGCGGCAGCCCAGCTGCAGTTCGGTCAATTGTGTTCTGTATAAGTAATTAATCTAGCGTCATCATCATCTGCCTAGCCATTTCCTAACTATATTGGGGTCGGCTTCCAGTCAAACCAGATGCAGCTGGATATCAGTATTTTACATGGAGCGACTGCCTGTCGGACCTCCACACCCCAGTAACTGGGTAATACGAAACCCCATGGTAAGACTGGTTGTCAGATTTTAGAGCTTCTGACTAACAGTAACGACTGTCAAAGATCTACAAATGACGGATGGGACCAAGGGCTTTACGTGCTTTCCGAGGCACGGAGGAAATTCGCTTTGACAGATGGTCACCCATCCACAGACCAACCTCGGCAAGCGCGGTTTAACCCGTATAATAATTATAAGAAAAACTTAGAGAAAAATAATGTAAGTGACTTTAATAACAACTACAAAAAAGTTTAAAATAACCTACAAAATAACTTTTCTTTCGAAAGTCAGTGACTTTGTTTTTTAATTCATTGATTCATTTTATTTTGCACCGACTTTCGTAAGAAAAGTTATTTTTAGTTTAAATATGCAACCCAAATTATTTTCTAATACATAATTTTCTTACAAAGTTTTGTAATCCGTAGCACCGGTAATACCATCGACCATGTACACAATGAGCTAAACATGCTCATAAAATAAAAAAACCACTAAAACAAAATAAAAAATGTATGAGACCAAAAATGGCAGGTATACTGCATCGAACAAAAAAAGAATCATCGAAATCGGACCAGAAGCCTCGGTGCAGACAATGTTGATAATTTTTTAGGCTTTTTGTGATTTTTCAAAAACGCTATTCCAATTTCGATAAAATTTTCATGGGACTATTTGGGCAGTATAACCCTTTACATAAATCGGTTGGTAAGCGACGGAGTTATGCGCAAACAAAAAAAAATATAAACATCCGAATTGATAACCTCCTCGAAGTCGGTTAAAAATAATCCGGTCGCCGCGACGGGTCCCCGCGACGGGTCCCCGCGACGGGTCCCCGCGACGAGTACCCGCGTCGGACACCGTGGTGTTTCCACCAAGATCTCCGAACGTTCCCACGTGCATAAACACGCGATGGGCTGGGCATCCATCGCATCAGTCAACGTCATAATAGTTTTACCTCTATAATACTACTCTGTTTTTCTTTTAATACTTCTACTGTTTTTTTATAATATGTAATATTGTTTTGTTTCATAATGACGTATGCTTATGATTAACCTAATTTACGTGACTGATTAATTATACATTATCTGGTGGCTTTAGCAAGATTTTATATTAGAAAATAATAATAATTGCTAAATGACGATAAATTTGTGTGATTTATCGGATTTCTGTTCTTAAAAACGAAAAATAACCTAAATTACGAGATATCAAATTCATGTTTTCTTTAGAGTTTCGAGTTCGACTGGAAGCCGACCCCAATATAGTTGGGAAAAGGCTAGGCAGATGATGTTGTTTTTGGCAATTCACAAAAGTGCCTGTAGTTTATTATACATACCGTTTTTTTTTGTAACGTGGTAATTTCATCAAAAATTACAGAGTAAACATGTCAAAAACATAAAAATAAATGTAAATGTGTGAGTGTATAAAACGAACACAAATACAAAAAATTACAAAGTAATAAAAAATCCTCAAGTCAAATAAAATAAAAATATAAAAAACAAAACATTAAATGTCAGTTTGTATAAAAGATGTTGGAAAGTCATCAAATAAGTCCGCCCTGGTTGGAGGGGACTTTCATACTTGATTCACTAAAAATCAATCTGATCCTTCAGTTGCCCTTAGCGTTTCAGTGCCGCGGTGCCCTTTTAAGACAGTCTCGGCTCGGATTGTCTATCCATGATAATACGTAAAACTAAAAACAAAACTTAGTTTTAGACTAAGTCTTGTGCTAGTACTCACTATCAATTAGCGACACAGATATTAATTTACCTTCTTTTTCTTATACTCCTGACTTTCCTTTGTCATTGTTGTTTTCCACCTACAATAATTTTTATCTTTATAAATAATCATAATCATTGTCTAAATATTCGTATTTAACTACTACTTTAATGCAGATTTACAACTAACATAAGCTGATGAGTCGACTAGTCGATTACAAAAAAGCCGACTAGTCGTCCAAGCCTATCATTGTTTTCGGTGAGGTTCTGAGGCTATCGACAATGTCCATGGAGTTTTATATACAGCTGATGAGTTGATTAGCTCGCATTGAGTAAATACACTTAACAAAGCACTCCTAATGCAGTCATAGAAATGATAAAATCTTGAGATGAGCCGGCTGTAAAAAGGTCTGAATTATAAGATTGATTTATAAGCGCAATCACTCTTACCTAAGAAAAAATTTAGGGAAAGACGCTCACATTGCATACAAAATGGACACGATCCACAGGCATTCAAAATTTATTTTTCTGTCAAAAATTAAGTTAAGTGATTGATGTCCAAAGGAAGATTCATAAAACAGAAAAATAGTAATAAGTAAAATAATAAAAAAGGTCATACTTTCATTTCAATCACGAGCCACTAGGACTAGTTTTTGCCGGAAATTCGTCGACATCAATGTGGCCAAAAAGTCACCTTTTCCAACAAGTTAGTCCATCTCTAAAACGCGTTTATCCTCCTTCTCAAAACATACCACCTCGTTCTTTAATGACAAACAAAGTCATAAAGCTGTTATGATTAGCATTTTTTAAATTAATACCACAATTTATAACTCTAGATTAGATACTTATTTAATTTAGGTATGATGAACCAAATCGCCATTATTGGACTATAAAAATGTAGCGTTTATACTTGTTTGATATTTAAGTGCGCAGGAGGTCTCACTATCGCATTCGCACCCTGATTTCAGGAAATTTCATATGATTTCTAGAAATCACTATCAATAAAATGCTATAAATGGACGTAGTTATGCAAACTAGAACCATCCCACACTTTGAGTGAAATTGAGTTACGTATGTAGATAGACCGTGTATGGTGTATTACATCTCCTCAGAAAAAATCCTGGCTGTGATAGTACGCCACAAAGCAAAAAAAAGGAGCCGTTTAAGGTACTAACCCGAGTTTGAGTCACTTTTTGTAAGCAAAACGGACTCATGTATCATGGTACTTATCATACTTTAGAATTTTTATTACGCAAAATAGAACCAAGCTACATGATTCCCAGAAGAAAATAAAAATAAAAATTATATTTATCTTTTGTGGCTTGGTTCTATTTTGTGATGCAATGTTGGGGTTTTTGTGACTGCACAAAGTAGCCGTATCATCAGCAAAAGTGGCAGAGAGAACTTCTTCTGACGTGGGTAAGTATGCTGTGTATATCAGGTAGAGGGTTGGACCCAATACAGAGCCTTGGGGTACTCCAGCTTGTATGTCGTAGAATTTCGAGTATGAGTCATTAATTTTTACTCGGAAAATCCTGTCTTCTAAGTATGACTTCAATAATACATACAGGTTGTGTGGCAGTTGTTTTTTTTTATTTTAAACAGCAAGACCTGGTGCCAGACCTTGTCGAACGCTTGCTGTACGTCCAGGAACACAGCCGAACAGTACTGTTTTCGCTCTAGACCTTCCCTTATCTTATTTACCACTCTATGCACCTGCTCCACGGTAGAATGGCCCGTTTTGAATCCGAACTGATGTTGTAGGATGATATTGCCCTCTTTAAGATATTCATTAAGCCTACGTGCAGTGACTTTCTCAAATAATTTTGACATAACATGTAAGAGACTTATTGGCCTGTAAGAAGACACAAGGTGTGGTGGTTTTCCTAGCTTTGTGTCTAAATCCAACCCAATCTGTTTTCTTGCTATAAAGCTTTTCTTTAGCCTGTCTTTCTATTAAAGATGTGCTTATAATGTCAATCAGAGGGGTGTGATCAGAACTGCTATCCGACCAACTTTCAGCGCTTAGGTAAACATTTGAAAGTCCCTTATAAACAAAGAAGTCCAATAGGTCAGGGATTTTATTGAGGTCTGTAGGCCAATATGAAGGTTCACCCGTACTAAAGGCGCGTAGCTTATTTTTGTCGAGGCTTTTTTAAATTCTCTACCTCTAGGTAATGTCAGGCGGGAGCCCCAGTAGATATTTTTAGCGTTCCAGTCTCCGCCACATATAAATCTTTGTCCAAGAGTTCTGAAGAACGCTGTAAAGCTGTCTTCTTTTAAGATGCTTCTGAAACCAGAAGTACATCTCTGTCATGATGAGCAAGGAGTATTCCTACATCTTGTTTGTGTTTGACTGAAGATTTAGACTTTGAAGATGCTGCTTAAGTAACTTTATGATGATGAATAATAGTGATTTTTGACTGTTATAATTGTGTAATTATTAACCATTTCTGTGTGTAAAAGTAGTATAAATGGTTCGTACGTACAAGTTGCAATAAACAAATATGAATAAACCATTTATCTAATATTTATTTCTCCTAAAAAAAAAACAACAAAGAACCAAACCACAATATAATAATTTTGCTATAAGGAACCATCAGGTTTTTTATCATAAATAAACACTAAACTGTCATAAAATTGAATTATGTAGTTTTCCTATATTCTTGCTAACACAGTCCTTTAACGTTGTTAAGTTATTTATCTGTTAAAACTTACCTATTTTTTTCTTCACACCTTTAAAACAAAAACCTAATTATCTCAAAACTGATATGTTGTGGGTTAGTTCTAGTTTGCATAACTACGTCCAAATCATCAAATGATTCTTCTTAGAACTCATTTAATAATTTTCCGTCAGTCACATTTATGCCTTTGTCAAACAGACAGACGAAAGCGAAGCGAGTCTGAAGCGATACCGAAGCAAAGCGAGACGTCAGTCCGATAGTTCTGGCACGCTATCGGATCGCTTTCGCTTTTCTATGTGACTGGATTCAAACAATTCCATGCATGTATTGTCTGTTTGACAAAGGCTTTATAGACGTACGTGTATCACAAGTAACCGCATTCTCGACGCTAAATAATAATACTAAGTTTCGGTTTTACCAACCATAATAAGGTGTTTTTTTTCCTCTATTTCCTCTTGGTGATAGGTAAATTAGGTAGGCACATGAAACAACACGCAATATTTTCTAATTCGCTTACCTAAATCTGATGATTCGTCGTAAATCATACAATTAATGGATTAAACACTACTTTTCATTACTGATAAACAACAATAAAGATATGTCTGATAAACACACTGTTAGTTTTGCAGAAAATGAAAACGTATATAGCTAGAGAGCTACCTGCATTTTTGCGAAAGTACTTGAGGCACGCTGAAAACTTGCTCAATACTTCTTCAACTATCCCTAAACATAACACAAGAAAACGTGGGATTTACCGAGCCAGACGTATTTAAAAAAAGTTCTTGATGAATTTCAAAACCGTCAGGCTTTTATAATTGAATATTTGAAGAGTGGAAAAATTAATGAGCCAGATCATTTAGTTGGGATTTACACCTCGCCAGGCGCCAAAATATGTAAAAAAAACAATTTCTTACAATTATTCTAATGGCAACTGGTGGAGTCTGTGTGATACACTGGAAAACTCGCTTCGTATTCCACATAGGGGCTACAAGTTGCTATTAGTTATACAAGATAATATGGAATCAATCTTCCTAAACCCAATCAACCCTAGCTCATTCCATTTCTGTTGAATAAGTATTGGACAAGTATTCAGCGTGATTTAAAATCTTTTCCAGAGCTTCAAGTAGCTCTTGGACTTCTTCAACTCATAAGTCATGGCCGTTACCACTGGGCCAACACTGCTTAAAATGATGATGGAAAAAATCTTATGGAACCAAAAATTGACAACAAGGACAAGTTGCAATTACCAACCCGCAATGAAGCCTTTGTCGAACAGACAGGCGTGACGAATGCGAAGCGAGGCGTCTTTATTTGTAATGTATGGAATTGTTTGAATCCAGTCACATAGAAAAGCGAAACCGATCCCATAGCGTGTCAGAACTATGGGACTGACGTCTCGCTTCGGTTCGGTATCGCTTCGGACTCGCTTCGCTTTCGCCTGTCTGTTTGACAAAGGCATGAGAGTGATTAACAGCCCACTACATTTCGCGGAGCGGAACAGTGTCTTAGCAGTTTGAACATTATGTAGGCTGATTGTTCTATGACTAGAAGCCACCACTTTGCGTCTAGAACAACTGAGCTTAATTTTTATCACGAAACTAAGCCGTGATTACTAGGGGTTTGTTACCTATCTCTAAATAATAGAAATCATGCCTTTAATCTATGGCTTTATCAAATACGCTAGCTAAGCATCATGATTTTCCATTAGATTTGTTAATTCGGCTTAGAATGTGTTTTTGCTGTTATCAAAGTCAAAGTATATTTATTGTATCTTACGGGATTAGTGTACAACGTGCTTAGAAGACTAGTATAGTCTTATACCTACAACTCAGAATGTAATAAAAAAAACAAACGATGAAAATACCAAAAAAAAAAACATAAAAAACACGGCTCTTTGATATTTATTAATGATGTTTTAAAGTTTTCCTATCGAACATGAACGTTCTTCAAAGACAAACAAACTTCCTTTAAATGTTAAATCGGTTAGCTCTAGGTTTCAATCAAAGATGACGCTTAAGATGAAGCGAGCTCACGTAAAAACAGGAACTCCTGCGCACCCACGCAACACAATAAAATCTGTTTGGCACCGAACACCGACATGATTGTGGTCTTGAACCAGGCGGTTCTGATGATTGCCCATTGGCACCGCTCAGCCGTCACAGCAAGTTACTAATAAACTGTGATGCCTGGAGACCGCTAGGAGGTGGATTCGATTGTTTTTTTTTCTAACCTGATAAAATCATCAAATGAATCTTCCCACACATTCTGTCAGACTCGTACTGACTAAAATCCACAGTGTTGTTCAATAGCACACAGACAGGCCTGTTGGGCTAGTGGTTAGTGACCCTGACTGCTATGCCGGAGGTCGTGCTTTCGATTCCCACCCAGGACAAATGTTTGTGTGATGAGCACGATTATTTGTTCTGTGTCTCGGTGTAATTTATCTATAATATGCATGTATTTAAAAATGTATAAGTATGTTTATTAGTTGTCTAGTACCCATAACACAAGCTCTGCTTAGCTTGGGACTAGATGGCGTTGTGTGATAGTTGTGGAATATTTATTTATTTATTTATAGCCGTTTACGATCCGGAATCACGGTTACCTGATAGGTTGACCCCTGGTTCTACCTTTAGGTAACAGAAGAATTATAAATGCAATGTTAATCTAAACTCGACCTCAAAATAAATAACTTTCTATTGATAAACATTCCGCAACTAAAAAACAACCCTTTGTTCTATATGTAAACAAAATAAATTCCAAAAAGCATAAACAAACAATCATAGACTACAAATAGCATTGATCTTGGTGCGTATTGCCATTTTCATTTAGACTCCAGTGAAAACTAGTTAAGAGAACATATTATTTTCTTTATTTGCAATACTGAACTATGTTGTGGCACATTTATGGATTGTAAACTTGTTGAAAAATCTTCAAAAATTAACAGTGAAAAGTATTCAAGAAATATAACACGCTTTTAAACCGAAGGTTTTCTCAATTAAACCAACTATTTTGCTTGGGCTAAAACTTTCAAAAGTAAATAAATACACATTTTAAAACTACGATTCCATAAAATCAGAAAAGTTACAACCAGAAATATCTAAACATTTTCAGTCAATTGAAATGAACAAACAGATTTTCATAATAACGTTCCTGACTCAAATGTCCCATCTCTTTTATTGTTTAGAAGATATTGTTGATCACATAGAGGTGGTGGACATGACCAAACCTACCACTTGGAGAGCCCTGTCAACGTACTATGGTGCCGTAGAGAAGCATTGGTGAGTAGACCTTATTAACCGACTTCGGAAATAGGAGGAGGCTCTCTATTCGTCGGAATCTTTTTTTTTATGTATGTTCCCCGATTACACGATGACGCCTGAACCGATTTGGAAAATTCTTCTTTTGTTTGGAAGGATCATTCAAAAAATATGGTCCCAAAGGAATCGGGTCAGGATCTGATAACGGGATTTTGGAGAAATCCAGGAGTCTTCCATAAATTATAGTAAATCAACGGCGATTACTGCTATCACATATCTATGCATTGTTTACGCAATCACACAACAAAATTCGAAACATTTTAAAAGTGAAACCGGCTTCTAAAAAAAAACACAATGTATTACGTGCTTTTTTTTAACGTGGTAAATTCATCAAATGAGACCTCCCGCCCAGGGCAGAGCAGGTGGGACTGTCATGTTCGTACCGAATAAAATCCACGGTGTCCTTCATTAGCCCTTTACGTTCAAGGGTCACGGTAATTCATAAGGCCCTCTAGAGATCCCCGTCATTTTGCTGACACTCTTTGAGGCGCGCGTGGAACTCAACGCGCCGTCGACCCGGGCATGGTCCATGGTCGGACAGCTGCCTATTACTCGCTGCCCCCATGCCCACGCCTACGGTGGCCGGAGATCATCTGCCGAAAATATTACGTGTAAAATAACTTTTTAATGAAAGGTTATTTATTGGAAGTCGGTGAAAAAAAAGTCAAGGAAATAAGAAATAAAGTCCGACTTCCGATAATAACTTTTCATTCAAGACTTATTTTACACATTTTTTGTGTTCATGTTAATAAGTTTGTTTATCGACATACACAAATTATATGGTATTTATAAGCCTAACAGTAATTTTAGATCAACATCACACCTGTAATCCTAAAATAGGGAGGTAGAAGTTATCTAATATTGCACCCTGATGTGGGTCAAGTATGTTTGAGACCCATGTCATAGGAGGCGGGTCTATCGCCATCAACCAGATCCAAATGCAGACTCCATGGCTGCTTCTGTCAATTTTCTGATGAAAAACCTCAAAGCACTTTTCCGACCTGGAACCTTATGCTTTCGCGTTGTCGCGGGTTTGTATAAGCATAGCATTGCCCTGGAATGCAGCAAGGGGCACTTGAAAAGAGTGCGACAGTCCCTTCTGCTCCACCAAGAACGGAAGGAACCATTTGATGATTTTACGACTCGATCTAAAACCATCCTACAATATAGATTATATCTCTGGCATACCTCTCTCTCTATAACCTTGATTTGCTTCCAGGAAGGTTTGCATCAACTGTGGAGCACCAGACCTGGGCACTGGAATACACCTGGAACACTCTGGAAGCACAGGCTCCATGCATCCAGCTGTTGTACCGGCCGAGTATTTATTAACTCGATGTAAGTCTGCGTTTAAAGCCGTGCCTAACGTTGAACATCTTGCAGTGGACTTTGTTCTGGTACACTTCCACCCATCTATTCGGAATTGTTACCACTGGCGAAGAAGAAAAAATATTCTGATGGTGCTGGTGACAAATGGGAGAAAACACAAATTAACAAATAAATATTTGACAGGCCACTGGTTGAACATCCCCTAAAATGTCTTCCGTACTTACATTCGAATATTTTTATATCTGTTCCTTGAAACGGCTGTATAGGTACGCATATTACGCATGCCTCAAAGCACGCCGTTTTCATGTAATGGGCGTTATCACATTACACAATAACGATAACAATACCTACTGGCATATCGCCCCTCTAGCTCTATTTCCCAAGAAATGTGTCATCATTTTCCTGCCCCTACCCTATTTTACTTGGAGTGCTCGGCACAACACGTTTTCTTCTTCCATACTCCCCTGTCAGACGTCATTTACTCCTTTTACATTCATCTCTTTCCTCACACAATCCATCTATTTTTTCTTTGGCCTTCCTCTTCCTCTCCATCCATCAACATTCATACCCATCACTCTCTTAGTCACACGATTGTTTTCCCTCCTCATCACATGTCCATATCATGTCGTTACCGTTGTCTACTGCGAAAGCACTTAACATCCGGAGGGCGTAAGGCTTGTAAGGGTGTACTTATTCATAAAGATTCCTAAACACAGAAAGTAGGTACTGCTGTGAGTATAAATTTTAGTTCTAAACTTATTCCAAGTTTATAATGTCGGTCGTGGGACTCATGAATTACCGTGACCCCGGTACGTAAAGGGCTATCGAAAGAAACCGCGGATTTTAGTCAGTACAAGTCTGACAGTCCCTCCCGCTCTGCCCTGGGTGGGAGGACTCATGTGATGGTTTTACCACGTAAAAAAAACTTACAGGATATCCTCCGTGAGTAAATATTTTGCGTCGAAAGACACAAAGATAGAGGGTAGAAAGATTAGTCTGCACTTAACAATTTATTTTTATCCACCCGCATTTTCCAGTCATCGCGCGATCATAGCGCAACAGCTTCGAAATATCTGGAACTCAAAGAAATATTTAATCACGAAAGATATCCCGCAATTAGTGACACTTTAAATTTAAAAACCAACCGTGATAGCTTAAAACAGTGTTATTCCAAGTTATTTTCTTTGCTTCTAGTGGCAATAGTGGATGTAAGCACGCTGAACACGCTCAATCCAACCGTGGTGTTGTCCCTGGACGTCGCCTTACAATGGGCAGTCCTGAAGCAAGACCCAAAGGAACCCACGCTGTTACTCTTCAAGTTCGGCTGGACGGAGGAGGATAACCAGCAGATTAATGTGCCTACCTGTGTTTGTAAAGTACCTGGTAAGTCAAATGACTAGCCGCGACTACATTAGCTTTAAAGCCTTTGTCAAACAGACAAGCGAAGCGAATGCGAAGCGTGACGTTTTTATTTGTAATGTATGGAATTATTTGAATCCAGTCACATAGAACAGCGAAAGCTCGAACTGACGTCTCGCTTCGGTTCGGTATCGCTTCGGAAACGATTCGCTTTCGCCAGTCTGTTTGACAAAGGCATAAGTTATAGCCCTTGACCCACCGCATCGCATCCCACCCGCGCCGGCGTCGTTCCTTTTGCCGACTTGCTAGACAAAAAATGTGATAACTCAGCTTATATGCATGACATACAATCATATAATTTACAGCCTATATCACTAAAAACTTGGAAATGTACCTTCCTATCGGAGTTTTTCTTACTATTGGTTTATTGAACAAAGAGAATTAGTATTACAAATAATACTCAGATACTTAAGTCTTTGTCAAACAGACAGGCGTCGCGAATGCAAAGCGTGACGTTTTTATTTGTAATGTATGGAATTGTTTGAATCCAGTCACAAAAAAGGAAACGAAGAGAAAGCTATCCGATAGCGTTACAGAACTATTGGACTCACTATAGATGCTGATCAGGATTATTAATTAACTTTACGCGTGATGGCAAAATATTCATTTGGCCATCTCGCTACCGGAAGATAAATTCTTTTTCAATCCCAGCCATAGTTGCAAAAACAAATCTGTATATCATTATCAACTTCACAAAATTCGTAATAGAAAAACCCATCAATCCTTCAGATTATTTCATGCCTACAATCTCCCGTTGACTAGACGAGTGACGTTTTATTAGAAAGATAGACAAACAGGTGGAAACTAAGGTTTATCGTTAGCAAGATTAGCACCTACTTACAACATAATGTTTAATTAGTAATACAACAGCAGTCTTATCGCTATTAACATTATCTACTAGACGAATCACAATCTTTAGATGGACAACCGTGATAAATCCATAGGTACACCTAAACCCACCCATATTTTTGGAGACAGACCAGAGGTGTGAATAAATCTGGGCATTGGCGTGGCATAAAGAGCCTTTCGTATGTACTGAATTGACAACAAATGGTCTTTTTTTAGCTTAGTAAAATCATCAAATGAGTCCTCCTACCCAGGGCAGGGTAGGAGTGACTGTCAGACTTGTACTGACTTAAATCCACGGTGTCCAACAATAGCCGTCTAAGGGGGCCCCGTCATTTTGCTGACAGATCTACAGACGACGCGCCGTCAACCCGGGCAGCCGCTTCTTCTTCAGATCCCGCCACTCCTCTAACCTCAAATGTCCAAATCGGGTTGCCCCAAGTCCAAAGTTCGCTTCGGTGCCATTTAAAAAGCTATCATGAATATAAGATATTCGATGAATTATTGTTCAGTTGAAGTAGTGTTTTGCAATAAAAGGTTGTTTCGCAATAAATTCCAATAGGAAAATCTTTCAGTCGACTTTCCATTAATCGTTAATAGGATCTCTTTTTGTTCGTTCGTTCTACGGCTGAATAAGCTTTATAATTTACTTAATTCCTATCTATATCCAAGGAATATTGTTATTGTGTTATCCAGCTACTTATATGTCTATGTAATTAAATACTAAAATTTCGTAGCATTCTATTGGATTCGCCAGAAATCTGACGCAGTTTCTCAAATGTGTTCAAGCTTTTTTTTTCAATATCTTCTTTACTTTCTTATCTAAAAACTGTACGTTTTCATTGCATCAACATTTACTTCCATTACTGATTAAAAAACACAGACACGGTAGTTATTTATCTCCCGATCTAGCCATTTGATCTGTATCTTAAATTCTTAGTCATTACCCACTAATTACCCTATGACTAATGTTGTATTTCTATTGAACTTACTATGTATTTTCACGCACTATCTCGAATCTCTTTGAACGATAATGCTAAGTTTTATTTATTTGCACTAGTTTTCCTTGACTGATAAATTATGACTTAGGGAGTTTAGTCACCTCAATGTATCCTCGTATATTAAAGGGATTAAGCGGCGAACCGATATGTCTCCGAAAGTACATAGGTAGACATTTTGTTATTTTGCAAGCTACAAATTCCCCATCGTTAAAAAAATCGAACTTCTATGAAAAAATCTTGACCCAACGGTGTGTGCGTTATGTATCGGTATTTAAATACCTATTAATATCATCATTGTTTACTGTTTTGATCCCCTCATATTTAGGAACATACTGGAGTACATAAAATTGACCGCAGTTGTGGCGGGTTGATGTAAATTTGCCACAAAGTTAGTTTGCCCCATTTTTTTAAAACTCATATGTTGAAAGTTAATTTGCCACAGCTAGATTATGTTATTGTAAATTTGCACAAATATCCTCATTTCACATAATTTTTACTGCAGACAGCGGCAACAACACCTCCATGATCCTGTTTTCCTAGTACTTTCTGTTCAAATTCCACATTGTGTCCTCGTTTTCGGTAGTTTTGTGCTGGGTTTTATTATTTAATTTTTCTGCTATGCATGCGGAAAAAATAAATGGGGCGAATTTACAATGATCAAAATTAAAAAAAAAAAAAAACAAAAACTGTCGCTGTCTCGTAAACCTACTTATTATAATTATCCTGCTAGCCATCGTCTTTCAATGACCTATTCACTTGAATTATAATATCAAATCTCATATGTAAATCAATGATATCTAATAATTATGATTGATCGCAGTTTCGTCAATCAAGTTATTATGTAAAACGTAGACGCAGAGACGTTTAAGACGATTAGGTGAGTTAGTTCTCAGAAGTTGATATCCATAAACACGCAAGTTGATTACCATGAACACGCAAGAAATTCTTAAGAGTAAAGAAAGACTGAAGAAACAATGGATGGATTGTTTGAAGGATATGGATGGTAGGCGACTGCCGAGATGGTGAGAAATATTTCTCTATGAGTCACGATCTCAGCAGTTCATAGTAGCAACCATCGACTTATCCATAGAAAACATACTTCTGATAGTAAAAGAAGACGACGTGCTCCGACACCTGGGATTTGGGCAGAAGAATGTTACTAAGAAATTCATACCTAATAATACAAATACAAAATCCTCGACTTATAACTTCGAAGTTCACACGGTCTTGGTTTCGAACCCAAATGATAAATGATATCTATTATTTTCTGAAGCCCTTCATTGTGTTTTCCAGGACTCAGCTACGAGCTAGCAGAATGGATATCAGCGAACTTGAGTCACGTAGTTGGCGTGGCTACTGATGCACCGACCCTAGAATCTGAACAGACCAGGGAGTTCGCCAGCAGAACAGTCTCCAACGTGCTGGGCAGGAGCGGAGTCTACATGATCGAAAATGTGCATATTAGAAGAAAAATGCCCGGTAAGTTTTTAATAAATTCCTGTTTTCTTCATTCCGGTATTTCCAAAAAAAAACGTTTTTTGGGGAATCCCAACAATAGGGTGAGGAAGAAAGAAGAGACGGAAGAAGAGGAACATCAAGACAAAATCCTCCAAGGTCCTACTGTATTGAACAAGTGTTTACTCGGACATAAGTAGGTGATTTTACCACCTGACCAACTAAACGACGCCTGGAAAGATCATGTGCGAGAACTACAAGACAATTAGAGAATTTAATAAATTTTCACCTCCCATATATTGGTTGCCTAAACACTGAAAGTGGTCATAACTTTAGAACCGTAAAAAATAGCACCGTACGTCTCAAGGTAAAAAGATTGGAAATTACCTCTTCCATGTCCCTGTTCAGTTTGATCCACACTTCAGCCTTATATACCCTGTATAAAACTGGGTTGTTACTAAAAATATTTTGCTGAGAGAAACCTTAGAGTAACACATCACCATAATCATGAGACTAATAAGGTAAAGTTATTGAAGGGTAAGTAGTTCTGCGAGGATCGTCCGGAGGACACGGTGGAGCATACGGTGCAGGACTGCCCCGCTTGGGCAGAGCACCGCCGTGTCCTCACGACGGCGATAGGCGGAGACCTCTCGCGCCCGGCATTGGTCGAGGCCATGCTGCGGGGCGAGACGGAGTGGGAAGCGGTCGCCTCCTTCTGCGAAGCAGTCATGCTCGTGAAGGAGGAGGCGGGCCGCCTGAGGGAGAGGACAGCGTCCCCCCTCCACCCCAGCCGCAGTGGTAGACGCCCACGGCGTCGGACGTCGCAGGACGATCTCCGGCCACCGTCGGCGCGGGCATGCGGGCAGCGAGTAATGGGCGACTCGCTGTCCGACCATGGACCATGCCCGGGTCGACGGCGCGTTGTGTTCCACGCGCGCCTCAAAGAGTGTCAGCATAATGACGGGGCCTGTAGAGGGCCAAAGCCTGCTGGGGTCGCGGGACCAAGGGATTACCGTGACCCTAGTACGTAAAGGGCTATTGAAGGACACCGTGGATTTTAGTCAGTACAAGTCTGACAGTCCCTCCCGCCCTGCCCTGGGTGAGAGGACTCATTTGATGATTTTACCACGAAAAAAAAAAAAAAAAAGGGTAAGTAGTTAGGTCGTGGGACTCACGAATTACCGTGACCCCGGTACGTAAAGGGCTATTGAAGGACACCGTGGATTTTAGTCAGTACGAGTCTGACGGTCCCTCCCGCTTTGCCCTGGGTGGGAGGACTCATGTGATGATTTTACCTCGGAAAAAAGAAGGATAAGTAGTTACGTATAGCTACTGTAGAGCAAGACTTTTTTTGTAATCTAACCTATGTTACGAAATGACCAGCAAAGTGTAACTTCTTGATGTGGTGGAATGTTATAGGTAAGCATGCATTAAAGGACATAATATTAGCCCTTACGAGTACCTACTGCTGACGAAAATCGGTTGATTTCCATAGTTTTAGGTAAGGGTAAGGCTGTATACAGAAAGAAAGCTGGAAACCTAAGACAGTTCATCACTCCCGCCACCTATTTTACTAGTCCTGACTAACGAAGGAGCTCGTGGCTAAATAATTACAGCCGCACAGGCCAATCTTCCGGGCTAAGACGCATTTGTCGAGGTTGCTCTATGAATGGGTGAGTTTCTGTCATAGCGAGTTTGATCCGTGCCTCGGAAAGCACGTAAAGCCGTTGGTCCCGGCTGTCATTTGTAGATCTTTGACAGTTGTTACGAGTTCGAGTCAGAAGCTCTAAAAAGTTTGACAACCAGTTATACCATGGGGTATCGTACTTATTACCCAGTTACTGGTTGTGGAGGTCCGATGGGCAGTCGCTCCATATTAAATATTCAACTACATCTGGATCGACTGGAAGCCGACCCCAATATAGTTGGAAAAAGGCTAGGCAGATGATGATGACTAACGAATCAGTTATCAGAATTACCTAGAGCTACGTATTCGCCAGGTGCCATTGTCACGCATAAGTCATGTGCAGTGATAGTAATCAACTGAATCGCTAATTGGCTTCTTGTTTTTATCTTTGATATGCACAATTGATAGCGGTTAAGACAATAGATAAGAAGATTGGCTGTCTCGTGTTTGAAAGCGCAATTGTTTTTATGATGTTTTCGGTTTGATCCAGTTTCCAGATCGAGCAGCGATATCGTGTTTTCACATAAATATACTTATGTTTATGACAAAGTTTAAGTATATTTCGAAATTACATTCAGCCTTTCCTGCACCTGCAATGCTATTCTCTAAGGACACAGAGTGCAGGCTTATCAGGTAACCACCCTGGGTGGAAGGACTCATTTGATGATTTTACCACGATAAAAGAGTACCTACCTTTTTTTTATCGTGGTAAAATCATCAAATGAGGCCAGGGCAGGGCAGGAGGGACTGTTAGACTTGTACTGACTAAAATCCACGGTGTCCTTCACTAGCCCTTTACGTGACGGGGTCACGGTAATCCGTTAGTCCCGCGACCCCGGCAGGCTTTGGCCCTCTACAGGCCCCGTCACTATGCCGACACTCTTTGAGGCGCGCGTGGAACACAACGCGCCGTCGACCCGGGCATGGTCCATGGTCGGACAGCGAGTCGCCCATTACTCGCTGCCGCATGCCCGCGCCTACGGTGGCCGGAGATCGTCTGGCGACGTCCGACGCCGTGAGCGTCTACCACTGCGGCTGGGGTAGAGGGAGGACGCTGTCCTCTGCCTCACGCGGCCTGCCTCCTCCTTCACGAGCATTACTGCTTCGCAGGAGGCCGCTTCCCACGCCGTCTCGCCCCGCAGCATGGCCTCGACCAATGCCGGGCGCGAGAGGTCTCCGCCTATCGCCGTCGTGAGGACACGGCGGTGCTCTGCCCAAGCGGGGCAGTCCTGCACCGTATGCTCCACCGTGTCCTCCGGACGATCCTCGCAGTGGTGACACCCAGGCGTTTCTTCCCTCCCTATCAGACACAGGAACCACCCGAAACTTCCGTGTCCGGTGAGCACCTGCGTCAAGCGGTAGGTCAGGACGCCGTGACGCCTATCCAGCCACTCCTCAAAGTGCCCGAAGAGTACCTACCTACATTAATTTTATTTACAATAGGCTAGTTTACTGCATAAATAAATTGAAAATATATTTAGTCCGTCAGTAGAGTATTGAAAGATACCGAACTAAATATTATTGTTTTTTTTTAATCTTTGAATATTGACTAAGATAAAACGCTTCGAAATTCGGGAGTGGGGGGCTTGCGACGTCATCACGCTTGTAAAATAAACCGACCGAGTGACGTTTTGTGATTTTTAGAAGCGTTGTCTTTTGTTTTGGTTTGGAATTTTGGTTTACTTCACAAAGAAAAAATACGGGTCAATTATTTTTTGTTCATATATCTTTTGGACTCATTGAATTTTTTGAGTAATAAAATAGCCCAATATTTCTTTCCATTTCAGAACAAGGATGCATGGCCTTAGCAATGCCACTGAAACTCCTGAACGTGGCGTACGTACCAACTCGTCTGACCGCCTTCTGTCCCTCTGCGAAGACTGATCTCTCTGTTGTGATGGCTTTGAGAAAAGGTGTTTTGTCGCACACGCAGCTTCCTAGTAGTAGGGTTTATGACGTGAATTTAGATGAGATATTGAGACCATAATAATTAAGTTTATTTATTAAAGCGGTAATAAATGTTTGGAGTAATTTTTTTTATCTACTTTCGTTGTTGGTGTCTATTTATTTCCTATCTCCTCCTTGTTGGGCGACTCGCTGTCCGACCATGGACCATGCCCGGGTCGACGGTGCGTTGTGTTCCACGCGCGCCTCAAAGAGTGTCAGCATAGTGACGGGGCCTGTAGAGGGCCAAAGCCTGCCGGGATCGCGGGACCAAAGGATTACCGTGACCCCGGTACGTAAAGGGCTATTGAAGGACACCGTGGATTTTAGTCAGTACAAGTCTGACAGTCCCTCCCGCCCTGTCCTGGGTAGGAGGACTCATTTGATGATTTCACCACGATAAAAAAAAAATTATTTATAAAGATTATTTTATAAATAATTTTTATTAAGAATTATTTATAAAATAATCAAAAAACCTTTTTTATTAAGAAGGGTTAGAAGAAGACTTGTTTTTGTTAAAATATAAGGTCATAAAATTTTAGAAAATTGCTTTCGACAGTATTTTTTTTTTTTTAATAAAAATTATCGTGGTAAAATCATTAAATGAGGGCAAGGCGAGAGGGACTGTCAAGACTCGTATTGACTAAAATCCACGGTGTTTTACAATAGCCCTTTACGTTCCAGGGTCACGCTTAATATTTTTTGAAATTTAAAACTACAATAGGTAACAGACAGTACGTAAGTCTCGGTTACTTGTTTAGACAATAATCCCACGAACTAGGACGTCAAGCTTGCGTTGTTTTCGACAAAAAAAAATATGTTAACCAAATCCAATGAGATTTAATTTTAAGAAGCTAAAAATACATAAATATAAAAATACTACATTAAAATAAAACTAAACTATTATAGAGCATCGAGAAATTCATCCTTAACGCTGTCAGCTGGTAATTTGCCTAAGAGACTGGCGGCGTTGCCTCTTTGTATGGCAATACTTAGCCTCTGGCCAAGGTAAAAGCCAGCTCTTGGGTCACAGGAAGCCTCAATGAGATTTTATATTATAATTTTGAATGTTATCAAAATTATGTAGTCAACAAAATATGTGTGTAAGTATGAGTGGCGCTAGAAAGTGTGTGAGTGTGCTTTTAAAATTGACAGCGGAGTTACTTACTCCCTGCACTCGTGAGTTGTAGAGGATTCCAAGCCCCTCAAAATAAATAAAACGACAAATTGAATAAATAAGCTTTATTTTTGGCCAAACTATTACATTGCGTAAACCTTTACACATCTATTGAAATAAAATCATTACTAAATGTAACAAATTAATTCGATATTAAAATATAGCACAAACTAATGTAGGTTCAATGTAAGGCCCAATATTTGGTTAAAAACTATTTAATTCTCAGGAATATACAACAAAGTATTGGGTCCGCCTACTGCTCAATAAAATTCAAAATATAAAAGTAAGGTATAATTAAAAAAGAGGATAATAATTACTTCTTAAAATTTATAAAACAGAAGCCTTAATTTTAGGGGAAGAGCACCCAGCTTTAATACTGAAGCACCCTCTATCTTTTCTCGCTTAAGCTATATCTTTGCTCGATATTTAAATGCCGTTAACAGCTCTCCAGCCCATTCCTAGCCGTAGCTATCGGGGGTCAACCGACTTAGCAGTACAAGGATCTTTTGGCGTGCGGCTGAAACGGGAACTAACGCCGCCATCTTGGATTTAGCTATAGAGAATAGAAGTCCATTCTCTATGGCTCAATAGCCATGCAAGAGGGAAGCAATTTGGCGCCCCATCTTTCCTGCAAGACAGAGAACGTGTGACCGCCGCGATCGCTTCTCTTTTTCTTCGCGCATAGCAATTAGCGCCCATTCAAATGTCAAAAGATCTTTGCAGCATAAACTACATACACCGATGTCACATTTATGCGACAAGCCTATCAATATTATTGTAAATACTAAACGCCCGTACTAATTTTACGACTGATTTTTACGACATTCATTAATGATTAGTTGGCAGTATATCTTGTATTAATAAGACCGCTTTCGAAGCCATTTCAATCCGATGACAAGCATAATTACTGTCGGATATTTTCAATCAGGAATTCTTTATGTTCAATGTAGGAAACAAATCTATATCAGATAGATTTTTAATTGTTAAAAATGTACTTTATTTCAAACTTCTTAACGCCTAATTTACTCTATTAGGGGAACATACATAATACTATTCTTTTAATATATTATTGCCACGGTTTCACTGGCACTGCCCATATAACATTAGGAAGCAATATGTGAAATATTAAAAATAGATTCTTCTTTGAATTGGTGCACCTATACCCTTATATATTTTTATAACACTATATTTTGGTACTTACATGATTTTTTTATAGAACTGTGCCTTTATGTTAATTAAAGGTTATATTAAAAGACATGTATAAAAGATAAATTGAGACAATAACTATTTAAAACTATTTTAGTTTGGCAACCCTATTCTGATTACTCACTGACACATAAAATATTAACACCACAGACAAGCAGCACGATCTGTCGTAATTTTCATAAAAATAAAATACATCATAGACAATATTTTCAATTTTATTTAAAATAAAGATAAAAGTATACATTGATACATTTTGGAATCGGACCTTTTTAACACCAAATTAATAGCAACACTGAGCAGTATTATTATTTTCTTGCAACCCTTAACAAGATAATTAAAAAGGACATAGATAATTAACGTCTTCATTACAAAATTTAGTTTACATCGATAATACTGCGCAAATATCAATTTTATTCAATCAGAATAGAGTCTTAATATCTATAGTGATTGGTATTTATAATATACGGAACTAAAGACATCAAAATCGTTAGCTTGGCCCAAAATGCTTTGAGGAATGCCGGTGTAAGCATACAGTGCCGACGCAGGGTTGACAGTGAACTGACCTACAGGTTTTCGCCACTAACCACGACGAATTGCATTGACCATAACTAAAATAATAAGCTAATTACAATCTAAATAATAATATTGCTACATCTTTTTAATTTGTAATAAGTAGGTATATGAAAAATTATGGAAATACATTGCATTTTTTTTTTTGTTCAGTATCCAATAGATCACCTATTTTATAAGAGGCTCTATATGTATTTATTGGAAACACTCGATTTATCGCGGGAAATACGTAAAATCAATACAAAATTCCAGCAATTACTAACCGAAAATTGTTAACTGTCAGATATACAGCAATTAATATTTTTCGCATATAATTATATGTCTAGTTCTTATACTTAGATTACACTTTACAGCGATAAATCTTGTAACCGTATGTTATACCTTTTCTATGATTTCTACTATATTTTTAAGTTACATATTGGTAAGTATGTATATCTAAAACTGTTTTATTTAATTATTATCAAGGCTGTCATCATTAAGTTTTCTATTATCACCGGTTAGCACAAGTCTGATTGAAAAAGTACATACATTAGGAAAAAAAATCATCACGATTATACAATTCACATAATTATATATTTTGTTATGTATAGGTAGGTATTACTAATGACTCGGCTTCGTCAAAAAGCTTGAGGACTACGATTTAAAAAAGTTGTCTTTAAAAAAGTTTTTATTTCATCAATGTTCTTAGCAGACATCTTTTTAGTCTATATAAAAGTTCAATACTCACATAGTTCATGTTCAAGATGCGATATATTTGTACATTCAATTTATTTGTATGAAAAAGTATGAAAATATACTTCTATAACTTGTGATAATATCGCAATATAACATTAAAATTTTAATGTGAGATATCTACATCATCTACTCGATATCACTTCTAGATTTCTATGTTTTCTTAACGAAATTCAATCGAACTTTCTATCGCATTCCTGATTTCTGTTTGACGAAGCGTTTACACTAATTTGTCAATAGGTTTTCTCAGTCAGCCACCATAATCGACACTTTCAACTGGATCAGGCTCGTGGAGACCACTGTATAAACTAATTCTGTGCGTTTTGTAATATCATCCAATCCATTTTGTTGTTGTTTCTAAAGCTCATGGCATTCGAGTGAAAGGAGAACTTATTTTATCGATAAAGGCATTAATGGTTACATCACTAGTTTTCCCGCCCAATTTTATCCGCCATATTGTATTTACGCGAAATAAAATCGAACGCTACATTAGATTTAGAATTAGAACAGTCGTAATGCCCGTTTGTTTAAAAACTATTTAGAATTGTGTATGGTTCACCACAGACAATACCAGAGCGTGTTTAACCGATACTTATGGCACAGAGTAATCTAAAAACAGAGCCCAACCCAGTCGGTCTTTTCATTAAAAATGAAACAGCCAAGCTTAGTCCTTCCAATCTTTTTTGATGTCAAAACACCATTCCCATTGGAGATGTACGTTTTTGTCGTCGTCGGTGAAGAGGCTGTTGACGGAGTACGAACCTCTGGCGACCATTCCTGAAGGGGCGTCTTCCGGAGGTGTCGTGTACGACTGGATCTCGGTTTTTGGCGGGTAAGAGCCGACCATGTGGGTCATTTTGTCAACTGTAAATGAGAAAGGGGTGTTTTAGTACATATGATTATTTCAGAGATTATACTGGGTTCTGTAATCGTTTAGACATATATTCTGATATAATATCTGTTAGGGTTGGTCAGAATTAAAACTTGGGTACATGACAAACACAGGTTCAATAACTTTAGGGGTGTAAGAACTGATAAAAACTGGACACAGTCATAACTATAAAAACAGATTCTTACACATGAGATGCTTAAACATTCTAAATTTGAAAAGAAGCAAGAAATGGCTGGTACACAAATCGTATAGAATAGATTCTCACAGTACATATTTTCTCTAGTTTTAAAATAAAAAACCGTTGAAAAAAATATCACTAACATAAAAACAGAAGAAGACACATAAAATGCAGTACTCTAATACGTAATACTCGGAGGTTCTTCTATTCTTATGATCACAATACATATTCCTATCCCATATTCCATGTTCCTGATCCTCACTACGGGTATCTCAATGGTGATAATGTAAACGACGATCATCGTGGTTAGTGAACACTGAACTGCAGTGAGCTACGAAGGGCCGGTTTGTAAGCTAGCCTCAAGAATAATTTATTAAGATATCGATTTTCTAGACCGTGGCTAAGGTAAAGGGTGGTATTAGTACATCTCTGTATTGATTTGTGCTATTTTCTTCATTTTGAAGGAGGTGGATTTTAGTCAGTACGAGTCTGACAGTCCCGCTGCACCCAGGGCGGGGGGACTCATTTGACGATTGTACGGTTTAGGTGCAAAAAGCCTAGGTTAACATTTTGCGAATTTAGCTTTTTGCGCCCAAATCGATTTTACCACCCAAGAAGTTTGAGAAAAGGAGTTTTTTTGTAAATATAAGTAATATTATAAACTAGCTCATGTCCATGGCGTCGCCTGTTTAAGTTTGGCTATGATGGGAATGTTATATCGGTATTAAAAGTATCCTGTGTTAATCCAGATTATAAACTATATGCATACTAAATTTCATCCAAATACGTTCAATAGTTTTTGTAAAAACAAACAAACATCAGTCTCCGCTTACTTTAGTTAACTAAGTTTCTTACTTATCTTCGCAATTGAAGCAATCTGAATCTGCCATTTTTTTCAATATTATTCTATGAACTTAAATGTTCTTTGAGACGGTCTTAAGGAAATGCCGATTTTTATTTTTGTCGTGGTAAAATCATCAAATGAGACCTCCCACCCGGGGCAGAGCGGGGGGGACTGTCAGACTCGTACTGTCTAAAATCCACGGTGTCCTTCAATAGCCCTTTACGTTCCGGGGTCAAGGTAATTGCGTGAGTCCCAACGCGCCGTCGACCCGGGCAAGGCAATGCCGATGGTGTACAGATAAAGTACGGTGATCCCTAAAAACTCCTATTAGGTAGTTAATGGCATATCATTGTATACAACCATAACACGTCACAGTATACAATCAATCAGGAACAAGACTATATTAAAATTCCATCACACATTGATTCACGATATTGAATACAATACAACGACATTGAATATACAAGGTATCATATGCAGTTTGAATAAAAATTGGATACATACCGGGCACTGAGAGGGGAGCGTGAAAAGATAAAAAAGTGCAATCAGACAAGAGGTAAAAATATGAAAAAAAGTTATAATTAAGGGCGATTTTCAAGAAATAAACTTAGCAAAGTTACTCATTTTAAGAACTGTCAGTATTGACTGCGGTTATATTAACGCGTCCAAATAATTATGGTCGTTTGAAATCGCCCTCAATGACTGTATTCTAGAACGATGTTCAAGCTGGAGTCCGAATTCAAAAGTATCAGATTTAGGAAGTAAATTTGACCCTATTCGTAAATTGATTTAAAACATTGAATAATAATCACAAGACTTCGATTTCAAAACGGTACAAATGTTTTTTTTTTAATTTTATAAAAATCTTTGCCCCACACTAGGGATTTCTCCTGTATCATAGGTGCGTTTACAAACACAGAAAAACACATACACTAACAAGACCCGGAACAACTACTTGTAGGTCATATAAATATTTATTCCGTGCGGGGATCGAACCTGCGAAATGCTACGCAGCAGTCGATCGCTAAACCACTACGCTAACCATGCAGTCTATTGGTTTGATCAAGTACCTAGTTTGTTCCAGTCACCCAAGACACAGGAGAAATAATTCAAGGTGTAGGACAACATTAAAAAAAAAGATGAGTCACGGAAAATCTTGGGATATTCCAACAAATCCCAAAACATGTGTTTAGTTAATGCTATAAATCTCCAGTTGTTTTAGAAAATAACAAGCCCAATCCGTTTCAAAAACATTCTGAACGAATTAAAAAGTTTTATGGACATTTTAGTGCTCATGTTTTATGAAGACATGATTATTTAGACAGTTGAATAAACTGGTATTTTTACTGACAGCGTATTTTTCCATGTTTTTATGGAATAGTTTACTATACGACTCAACCAATTACTGGATGGCTGAAATTCAAATTGTATTTTATGATTTTCTAGCGCCCCGGTTCCGCACGGGTGCAATTTCTATTATATTATGCATGTTATATATATATATATAGGCATTCCTCTTGAATCACTCTATCTATTAAAAAAACCGCATCAAGTTCAGTTTTAAAGATCTAAGCATACATAGGGACAGACAGACAGACAGCGGAAATCGACTTTGTTTTATACTATGTAGTGACTAGTCATCATAAGTTGTCTAGCCTTTTCCTTACTATCTTGGACTTGCTGTCGAACCGGATTCAGCTGAATATATGGAGCAACTGCATACCTAAATTCCACAACCCAGTAACTGTTGAATACCATACCTCTTAGTAAAACTGGTTGTCAGACTTTTGAGCTTCTGAGTAACTACTGTCAAAAATAAAAAATTACATCGGCTTTACGTTCTTTCCAAGCCACGGAGGATCACCCATCCACAGACTAACCTCTGCAAACGCAGCTTAACCCTGAAGATCAGCCCGTGCGGTTGCTATTATTTAGCTACGAGAACGTCTTAGGATTTACTGATATATCCCAAAATGTTTCTGCCATTTATCCATTTTAACAATACCATGTTTAGACAGCTGTATAACCGCATTTAAAGTACGATACAAAATATATGAACGAGTAACAAATACTTTTACTACTGATTGCATCATTGCCAAAGTCATGGTCTTTATTCTCCTTACATTATTGTTTTAGTCACTGGTGATCTGCTGTCAAACGGTCTCCACGTTCAGATCATAGACATAAAGCATGGACTGAGCGTCTCCTCTTAAGGTGTTTTTAAGTATTTAAAATGGCAGAAAAGTGTGAGAGAGACAAAGTGATTGTGGCCAGTAGTCTTCTTTGAATACTATTGGCTGTGTTAACATTTGTCTCTTTCTAGAGAATGGTCTACTCCAGATTTTCATGCCTACCCCATTTTCCGTGTATGGTTCAGATGTACTTTTGACACAATTGGGCAAGTCACTTTATAACATAAATATATAGAGTATATTAACGGGTCCTAACCTGGAACTCCGAGCCGGTAAGTCTTCTGCACGTATTTGAGTCCATGCACGATCTCCCGCTGCACTATGAAGTCGATCCTTATCCTGTATTGCACACCTTCCTTTATTACGAACACCTGGAATGACAATGAAATTGAATAAGAACATTTTCGGGAAATGGAGTAAAGTCTCATAATGTGTTCAGCAGTGCACTACTGTAAGCTCAAATGATCATTGAGTAGTGATAAAGTTCTATAAGGTCTCCAAGGATTGAGGAGATTTCTAAATTGTCATCAGCTATATTATTCTAAAGTATTTAGTTGATTTGGATCCTTGTCATCTTGTTTGCTAAGATCTAATCATATTGATTGTTATAGCGATCTTGGCATAACCTACCAACAGTGGTACAAAAGAGGAGATATTTCTTAGACAACTATTTATTGCTCTTACTTTTCTATTTACATTAAAATGTATGTACAAGAGTTCCTAAAAAGTTGACATCGTCTGTTAGTATTATGGGCTCTACATATATCACAGTGGCCGAAGTGTTCATGTAGTCCTTTAAACGACTAACGATTTCATTCATATTATTGTCATATCATCCAATTCCCTTCCACAGCTGAACATAAGCCCCCAAAGAACGCCAACCATCCCGGTCCTGGGCAGCCACCTTTTGAAATCATCAAGTCTTCAATCTTCTTTCATATCAGATAACTTAAGATTACCACCTGCTTCAATCTTTCTTCTCGTACACACTCATACATCTGGTCATCCAAACACCCCAGCTGCAAGTACTACACAGCGATGTCTTTCATACCCTACTAAATTATAAGCAGGTAAGACTAAACGCTAGTCTACATGACGTTACACCAATTTGCAAATTACTTGCCCAATAGCCTGCGGCGACAGACCATCTGTTCCGTAGAGTAAACCGTGAAGCGGCTATTAAAATGAGTGTAACGACATGAGTCCGCCACGACACCGGCACGTAGTTTTTGGGTCGTGCACCGGACTAAAGTCGGCGCTGGCGTAAATCATAATACGAGCGTTGATACAGTGGGTTACACAAGTTTATAAACACACTCATGCGCCTTTCGGAGTAGATCGAACCTAACGCCACCTGCTAAAATCCTTAGAAAATCATTCATTGTGTCTCATCTTAGTTCACTACTAAGGTCAGCCTTAAGTGTTAAGATATTCCAGTTGTTTTTAAGACTGGCTTGTATACTTTTTTATTTTTCTTGATAAACTGATTGAAATTGAATAAACAGCGTCAATTCATTATTTGTGTTGGCTAAGCATCACGTCACCACGAATTGTTGATATAATCTTTAGCAGATTTGAGTAACTTATGACCAATTTGTCTTGTTTTGAAGGCCCATTTATTTAGTAGGTACGTCATCGCACGGGATTATATTTTCGACTTGCCCAGTGGATTTCTCGAATACTTTCTTTCCATGATTATAACGAACACAACAAAAAAGATTTATTCAATTTGATGCAGTCATTCGGAAGTTATGCGCTTGCATACAGACTTAAGTTTTGTACTATGTAGAGTAGCTAACTACTGAATGTCAACAGGAAAATAGATTGAAAAATTTTTTACCACTGCTAAGCTATTTATTTAGAGCCAAACATCCGTTTTCGAACGATAACTTGATTAGCAAGAGTAAAACAAGGAAATCCTCCTCCAAGGAGGGTAATGAAGGGAAGCTTTGACAGTTGCGGGGAAGGGAAAACTATTACCCATTAATTATTATGTCGAAAAATCGACTTCTATTTAGTGAGCGTAAAAATAATGCACTGATTAAATCTTAATTTTTTGCTGTTCGTTTTTAAGGACAGGGTTTATATGTAAGTTTTCGAAAAATACACCGGGTTGATGGAAAATTAGCCGCTAGTTGTCTACTAAAATAAAAGGTCTACTGTGCCAAAATTCTATAGAACAAAATATTCAATAAATTTATAAAATTGAGCACTCATCATAGATCTTCCATAACAGCCTTTTTTGATCACAGAAATAAGAAAAAACAGATCCACCAATTCCTTTGAAACTCAGCTCCAATTCATCCAAACAAAATCTATATACAGCTTACAAGAAAAAATCTCCAATAAACCTAGAAAACTGTACTTTATCTAAACATCCTGTACGTTCGAAGTTTTGGCAGGGAGCCAGGCGGGCGTATCGCGATAATTGTGACTAAGCGACTCATTGGGCAACGATCAAAATGCACCTGTCATACAGATGATTACTGAAAGATGTCGCGTGATTAGTTCCCAGTTCGGATACGGTGATTTTGGTGATGATGTCATGAGGAACAGCTCTTTTTTTTTAACGTGGTAACATCATCAAATTTTTCCTCCCACCCGGGGCAGTGGGAGGGACTGTCAGACTCGTGCTGACTAAAATCCACGGTGTCCTTCAATAGCCCTTTACGTACCAGGGTCACGGTAAATCATAAGTCCCGCGACATGAGGAACAGCTCTTGGAACTTCGGAAGTACCTAGTATTGTTTTGGATATCGAGCTTGTATCCGCAATTTCACGTTCGTATTTTGCGCACGGAGAAATTATCGAGTGTGACATACGTTTTCTATATCATGCATAAAAATCCTATTGTTTTAATACTACCGCTTTACTACTAAAGGTGAAAATTATACGCAAATTATGCTTCTGAAGTTAATCATACTAGATACAGTCGTCTATAGGGCAAAACTGCTGATGTATGCCATAGCAAAAACAAGCATATCAGACGGGTATACCGTACCTCGCAGATAATTCTGCGCCAATGAAATAGTCTTTGTATGACATTGAAGATAAATTACCCTTTTGTAAAATGTTATTTTTAATTATATGTGTGTACAATAAAGAATAAGAAAAAGATGACGCTACAACTTTAACATTCTAATCTTGACAAAATCTAGAGGTATTTTTTTCGTGGTAAAATCATCAAATGATTCCTCCCACCCAGGGCAGGGGCGGGAGGGACTGTCAGACTTGTACTGACTAAAATCCACGCATCCTTCAAAAAGCCCTTTACGTACCGGGGTCACGGTAATTCGTTAGTCTCGCGACCAATCTAGAGGTATTTGAAAAGAATGTGTAAGGGCCAGAAGTTGTACTACCACATTGCATCAGCTATAAAGTAAATTATCTACTAGCCAAAATAACCCAGACTTCCAATCGTCTACCAGCATCCAGACGAGGAATGCCCAGCGCTTACCGAAGTACTTTAGGTAATAACAAACCACCTAGACAGAAGATAAACACAGACAATCGTATCTTTCAACACTGGCAACAAACCCACGTGATTCATTACGTCATTTGAGTAGCTAACTCTGCCCTCATTATAAGCGCGAGTGATGTATGTGTTTCTTCATAGTTCATTATGTATTTTGGATATTTATAGTAAGTGTGTTTCATAGTCCAATGGTAACTTGTGTGCCTATTTAGGACTGTCAGTAGGTTGAGACTGAACTGCTGTTTCTGGAGAGTAATTATGTTGCCAAAATTTTAAGGAAACATATCTGTAGAGAGATACTGATCCCATTAATTACATGAGGCAAGACCGCGTTCGCGAGGCAATTTAATGCAAAAAGTAATGGTTTGCTCGCCGTTCGACCAAGGTCCAGGTCAGGATTAAGTCTTACAGTCCCTTCTGCTCCACACAGGACGAGAAGACCCATTTTGGAGATTTTCTAAGCTTAAAAAATATTTAAAAGGCTAGACCTAACCTATTACGACAGCATCCTTTAAGTCGAGTACCATTAAATGTAATTAAGCTTAATATCAGTGTTAAACGGGCCTCTTCTCTGGGAGAGCGAATCCAGCCCCATCTGGATACCAAATGTCACATAAATTGTCTTCGAAAGATAAATAGAGCGTTAGTCCAACTACAAAGATTAAATTAATAATTCAGTCAGTAGTTTTAAACTAGTCGAGACAACCGAAATCAACAACTAATTAACGAAAAATTACACCAGTTTACATCCGTAAATCCGTCAGCATTATCAGCGTCACATAATATACGACGAGCGTATATATGAGCCACGAATTACAAAGCATAGTACATACAGTACGCACAAGATAAATGATACGTTGCATCGTAAATCATTTAGAGAGTTATTAGTTCGGCGCAGGCGTCTACGCGAATATGTTTAGCGTTTTGTTAATAAATTCGGGAGATATGAATGATGAGAAGTGGTGTGTCTGCTTCTGTACTAATCCTTATGTTGGCATAATATTATTTGATATAATGCGTAGAATAATGGATACTGTGGCCCTTTTTTTTTACGTGGTAAAATCATCACATGAGTCCTCCCACCCAGGGCAGATCGGGAGGGACTGTCAGACTCGTACTGACTAAAATCCACGGTGTCCTTCAATAGCCCTTTACGTACCGGGGTCACGGTTATTCGTGAGTCCTGGGACCCCGGCAGGCTTTGGACCTCTACAGAGGGCCCCGTCACTATGCTGACACTCCTTGAGGCGCGCGTGGAACACAACGCGCCGTCGACCCGGGCATGGTCCATGGTCACACAGGGAGTCGCCCATTACTCGCCGCCCGCATGCCCATACTTTGGCCCTAATTATTTTAATTTGGAATATGTCTTATGTCAGACTTATGTCGCTGCCTCACTGTCATGGAGTTTGGTAGATAAGAGCCCCCGCAGACCACAGACTTTCAATCGGCCGATAGTTTAGTTGGGCTCTTAATTAGTACGGAAATGTATGCAAGTGCGCACACTATAACGATTTGGTATCGGCCGATAAACAAGTTTGATGGGCTTCCCGATTCACTTCAAACTAAATTGTCGGCCAACTATCGGCCGACTGCTTAATCAGTATTGGCTAACTACTGCACGCGCATACACGATGATCTTTTAGTCGGCCGACTTAAGCCGATAGTTCAGTTCGCTCCGAGCTTTGACACCGAATGGTCGGCCGTGTTTTGTAAAATGGCATCGTCCAATTCTCAGTCGCTGATTTCGGAATCGTTGATCGTAAATTTGATCGAGGAAGTCACCCAATTTTAATCTCTTTTTGGTTTTTCTCCTCCGGTGTATGAGATCAATAATAACATTCCTTATTCTGCTTTGCTGCTCTTATTTCTTAGCTGCGACCACTCTTTTCAACAGTTGGTTAGAAACTAGCAAATAGAGAATAGTCGGCAGACAGTTGGCTAGTCTGCGCACTCTTCACCAACCAAACTGTTTAGTTGGCTCGGTGTGCGCACTAGCAGCCCAACCCGACCAAACTATCGGCAAATAGAAAGTTTGCAGTCTGCGGGGGCTCTAAAAAGTATAAAGTATCCTAAATATTACTCCAGTTTAAAAACCGTGTGCCATGCAAATACATTAAGTAATTTATTTATTCATTTTTACAAACACTCACATTTAAAATAATATCTACTAATTATGAGTATATCTTTTAATACACACGATGTCAGAAAAAGACAGAGTAGAATTCGGAGCCGTCAAAATAGTTTACATAACATTAAACACACGACATGTTTTTATACGAATTCTGAGATGTTTTCTAAACATTATACGAGTTCAATCTTATATTTGACAGGCACAATTTTTGATTATACAAACAGTCAGTATCTTGCTTGACCTATCTTACGAGATGAAGAGAAAATGGGACGAGTAATGCTAGGGATCTGACAGCAACATTGTCTTTGGTCTGTCCGTGAATTCATAACGGATATCATAATACCAGCGCTGAGGTATTATATAGCCTCTTTGAAGATCGTTCTTATCATGCTGAGATAAGAGCCTTTTTGGCATGACACGCGGTTTTTTTTGCCGTAATGCTCCATTTTTATTGTTTATCTCCTGTGCGTGAGCCAAATTTTTATTTCAGGCCAATAAACAGTGAATCTTATACTACTAATATAATAAATGTGAAAGTTTGTATGGATAATGGGGTGATAGCTCCGTTTTACTGAATCACATCGGAATTGCTGAACAGATCGCGAAGAAATTTGATAATAACAAAAATAGATCAAGACATAATACTTTTTATCTCAGTAAATCAAACCCGTGGGACAATAACCGAACTTACGCAGGCGATGCCACGGCCATAAGCTAGTTTAATATAAACTAGCCAATATCTGACGTTCATAAGACATTTTAAGAGTCATCTTAAAAGCTTAAGACCCAAGAATGACGCAAGTGTTGTATTGTACTAGGGTTTCCAACTATTTCTAGAAAAAAAATAGAGTATAAATCTGATTTAATGATTGTTCAGTAGGTAATTTTGCGATTGATGACAATTTTTCTTTCAAAACCAAAATATTTTATTTTACATGGGCCTCAATGGGCACTTATAAAATGTCGAGAAAAAAAATTGGCACTTCATTTTAATAGTGATATCTAATGATGGAGTTAATTTAGAGTCCAAACATGTTATTTTTACTTTCTGTTATTAGGCATAGCTTTTTAAGGTGGTAAAATCATCAAATCAGTCCTCCTGCCCTGGGTGGAGCGACTGTGGACTGAGTAAAATCCACCGTATTCCTTCAAATACCCATTAAGTTCCAAGGTCACGGTAACCTGTTTAGTTAATCCCCCGGCTGGAAACCTATTTTTTTTTGCTTGGTAAAATCATCAAATGAGTCCTCCCAGCCAGGGCAGAGCGTGAGGGACTGTCAGACTCGTACTGACAAAAATCCACGGTGTCCTTCAGTACCCCTTTACGTTCCCGGTTGTCACGGAATCACGGTTATTCGTGAGTCCCGCGACTCCGGCAGGCTGTGGCCCTCTAAAGGGGGGCCCCGTCATAATGCTGACACTCTTTGAGGCGCGCTTGGAACACAAAGCTCCGTCGACCTGGCAACCCTACATGGTGCATGTTCTCAACACATGTGCTAGCTAGCGAGCATGTAGCAAATAGCCACCGGTTACGTATTGCACTGGCTATACCTACGTTGTTTACACCGACTATTGACGTACTAGATTCAAGAGTGGCATTTATACGAGCTCCATATATCAAATGTATAGCTATACTTACGTTGGATCAACACGGAAACAACGCATGCCGTTCACCTTTCTTTCTATGAAACTGTTTTTCCAATTTCTGTATGGCGAATTTTATCAAAATGATCAAGTCGGTAACAAACGTTCAAACTTTCAAATTCATTATTATATATTAATTTTTATCATATTTCAGTGTGGACCAGATCTTTGATAGACGTCGTTTGAATCGGAAGCTGACAGTATTACCCAGGGGATTACTCAGTCACTGAGTTGTAGAGGTCAGATAGGTAGTCCCATGTAAAATATCGATATTCATTTGGTTCGACTAGAAGCCGAACCTAACATTATGAAGTTGGAAAGCGGCTAGGCAGATGATGATGACAAATCCTGTGGTCCACCAGATAGTTTTTTCGACCCCGACGCAAGAAGGGTTTTTGTGAGTTTAATAAGATGTATCTTTGTCGGATCGTAGCTCTCAAACGGATGGGTCGATTTTGTTAGGTAGTTAGCGCATCACTAATGCGTAGAAATAGGAATAAATCCCAGTACATTTCCTTCTTACTAAAAGCAACAGAGCTAAGCTATGAAGCTTACAGCTGCCTGATAAATATGAAACGGGAATAAAACCACAAATTACACGATGAACCGCTACCGGATATCGAACATAAAAACCTGGCCGTTAGGTGCATTTTACAATATTTTACTGAGCAAAGTTTGAGGAAAACTTTTTAGGTATTAGTCCTTATCAAATTAGTTAAAAGGTTTATTTGGTGATTCAAGAGTATTGACGTTTTGTTTCTGCGGGTATGAAGCCTTGGTGCTTCAATGAGACAGTACCATGTCCACTTTTGTCCAAAGAATCGATTGATGTTCTGTGTGAAGGATGATTATGGCTAGAAAGGAGGAGACTATTGGAATGACGAGCCATAGAGAAGTATAAGGGAGTATGCTGCCAAGAGCCGCAAATGCATTAGGATAGGGGACAACGTGAGGACACTGACATGTCCTAGAACAAATTCAAGACATGTGACATCAATATACTGGCACAGAAGCCTGGCGTTAAAGAAAAGGCATAGACAGACGAGTTCTATCGGGTCCAAAACTATATTACTATATTATATAAAACTAACCAACCATTACCCAGACTTTCACAAGGTTCCAATGAAATCTATTAGATGTTTTCGGTAAAACATGATCGAACACAAACTTGAAATGTTTGAACTGGGGTTAAGACCTAAAGTTCTAAGATGCGTGTCCTCTACGATGCTTCGTAGAGGAGTACATATTTGGATCGTTGTCCACCATGTGGGACCTGTACACCAGTACAGGTATCGGATCGTAATCCACCATGTGGGACATGGTGGATTACGATCCAAATCTCACAGAGAGGAGGCCTCTTACCCAAAAGCAGGAACATTAAAGACAGGATTTAAAAATGGTCTTATTCAGTTGCCAACAGAAATTACACTTGACCATGTGCGTTGATATATATTTTACGTATAACTTTTCAATGTTAAACCTGCTATCACATTAGATTTTTACTATTAACATTCAGTGTTCATAGTAAATGGATACAGGAAAACAGCGAATGGTGATTTTAATGCTATTATTTCCTGCATGGACCAGGATAATAATGAAATGAAAATAACCTTACATCTCATTGTGTTGGTGTTCATTTTGAAATAATGTTTCTAATTCAAAATCTAATGACGTCTTTAGAATAACAATAAACCTAATAATATGGCGACTTAGAAATATGTTACTTATGAGTTGGGTATCCCTGATCCGGGCGAAGTTATCTCAAAACAAGTAAATTTTTTTTTTTAAATTGTTTTTTTAGTAACGGAACGTCATACAGGGATAAAAATTATCCTATGTGTTTATCCAAGTTATACACTATCTGCATGCCATTTTACAGTTTTGGCGTGATTGAACAACAAACATCCATCCATCAAGTAAAAGGTAAGATTCTGTATGAAGAAGAAGAACCCCTCTTTTTAGTCTCAAAGGTTGTCTGGAACATATTAGCGCTTATTATTGCTATTAGCGATAAGACTGTCTTTGTAACCATAGATTTAGCATTAGCATTTTTAAAAATGTGTACAGTCAGCGTAACAGGTATGCATACAGCAATTTTCAACGGTTTTCCAATGATGTGGTCTTAGATTTCAACGTGTCTGCACACCAAACTCTGGCTACATGCAGTATACAGCAGGCGTATACAACAAAATCGTTTGGAAATTGTACACAACAGTATGTTATACGTACAAGTACAATACAGTATATTATATTATATTTTGACGGAGTACATACCTGCTTTTTAAGATCAGTGAGGTCTCCAGACAGGTCCAGCTCGACGTCATCCCGCCCTGTGACGCACAACGCCAGCTTCTTCACAATCACTCTGCGGGGATCATTGGGATCTGTTCGACAAAAATAAGTGAATTAGTTTTGATAGTGAAAATAGTTGGTTTTGATCGATGTTGCTATACTAGTGGTAATAGGTGCTTAATACATTTAGAATCTTTTTTCATCGTGGTAAAATCATCAAAACAGGGCGGGACGAGAGGGTCTGTCAGACTTGTACTGACTAAAAACCACGGAGTCCTTCAATAGCCCTTTACGTTCCACGCTCAAGGTACCTGTTTAGAACCTTTATATTTGAAATTGGTAAGAAATACTTTGTTCTTTGGTTTTGGGTGAGTGAGATCCAGCCCAGGCAACTGCACCATATATTTCAAATTCCATCAAATATTGCATCGCAAGACAGAAAAATAAGATCAATATTTTTTGTCTGAAATGAAACAGCAGACTTGGAATGACTTGAACCAAAGCAGGCCTATTAGAGTGCGAAGGGTAAACGGGGGCGGCAAAGTTTATAGGGTGAACTAATTTATTGACAAGGTCGGCTAATACCCCTCTAGGGTTACAAGCTAATTAGAGGGACGTCCTCCGGAAACTTGTGAAATTATTAAACTCTAAGATTACAGAGGAAAGTAGTTTACAAGAGACTGGTAATTAAAATATAGAATAAAATTAAATAGGTATATGTTTACTAAATGTTTAGATGGATGGATATTTGCTACTCAAACAAAATCGCGCACGCCAAATGTGGGGTCAGCCTAAGAAATAGGACAGACTGGTTCCTTTATAACGCAAATGCAATATCCAGATAATATCGATTATTTTGCAACGGGTAATTGCCACCTGGCAAGCAACGGATATAGCCTCTTAAATTGTTTATGATATCGAACACACAAATATAAGATCATTGCTCACGCGTCTAAATTTATTCACACGATGATTTAATAATAGATCTAGTTTAGACTGAAGTTTGTGCTAGCTTTCCTTTGCAACGTCAGTGTAGAACTGTAGACATAATGTATTTTGAACTTTGGTAAGGACGTATTAAGACCTATATAATTATCCACACACCTAATGTAGTGAAATTGTATTTTAACCTCGACTGATCGAGGATAATACTCCAGATTTAAGACACGACTTTACAGAGTAGTCCTGGTAGCGACTGAAGTGGTTAGCAAGATACTTGACAAGGTGTTGCGATGGCAGGTGAATTACAGCCCTGACTAAATGGTTACCAAAAGGCAGATGGGCGGACGATATAAGTACAGAATTCGATAGTGGGTAATGGTTGATAATCGCGCAGTTTAGGGTATTATGGCACAAAAGGTCCTCCATTTGTGGTGAGCAGTGGGTGGCACAGGGCTTGCGTTTGCAAATAGTACCCCTAGTAGGGATATTATTTGCAAACGCAAGTTCACTATGGGAGAAAAGGGGAGAAAAAACCACGAGACATTATTGTGAACTTCCAAAAAATTTGCCATTTGCCAAAACAAATATCGTGCGTAACCTTTAAGAAATTATGGCTTCCTCTGAAATTAAATGAATTTCCTATACCCATTCTCTAGAAAATTTATAACAACCCTGAAAGTTTATACGAAGCCTTAAAGAACTGTCATACAATGGAATTGTTTCGAACGACGAAAGTTCTAATCAAAGGCGGCGTTCTAAATTGTTTTTGCGGACGTTAGAAATTCTAATTGAGTAATTACTGGGTGGTAATGGAAGCAATTATAAGAAACGGCTTCTGTGGAAATATACAGCATACTCATACCAAAAAAGTGAGGTGATATCATAGAGTAGCATTTGATCAGACAAACAGAAAAAAAAACGTTCTACAGAAAAATTTAGTCTTTGCCCAGCAGTTGGAAGAATTGCAAAAAATATATACATTGGAAGGTGGAATTCAAAAGCAGTAGCTTATGAAAAACATTGATATCCAACCACATCCAATTACATACATTGGAAGCCGACACCAACGTTGGGAAAGGCTGAGCAGATGTAGATTGTTACATCTGGGATGCAACTAAGGAGCTCAGCCGTGGAGTGGAATTCGCTGCCGGAGTCCGTTTCCTGATAGCTACGACCTTGTGGTCTTTACGTGAACACGTTCCTTCTTGGCTAGCGTGCTTCACCGTTGATCACATCTTTGTTTACCATCTGGCGAGATATTGATCAAACGCGGACCATTTATATCTATCAATGTCCGACCGAAGGTTCGGTTTCGGTTTCGGCCGAGTTTCGGCCAAAAATTTCGGCGGCAGTTTCGGTTTCGGCCAAAATTGACCGAAACTTTTACCGAAACCGAAACAAATTACGGAAGTTGTCGTGCACGTTAGCCTAACTTCGTTTCTCGCGGCAACGCTTTGGCGGACGCTCGCGCTCGCAGCCCTGTTCGGGAATTGTCGTGCGCCGTTCGGATAGCTCCGTAGCAACAAAACTTAGTCAGTGCGTTTTCGCGATTTCCATAGTACGCTTCAGAATAATGGTTAAAATTCACCAAATTTCAGTATTTTAAGGAATTCTATACTTGACCACGTGGGTTTCGGTTTCGGCCAAAATTGAAACCACTGCCGAATATTTGGTTTCGGTTTCGGTTACGGCCGGAAAACCAGTTTCTGTCGGACCTTAATATCTATACTAATATTATAAAGCCGAAGAGTTTGCTTGGTTGAACGAGCTAATCCGAAGAACTACTAAAAAATATTTTGTGTTGGATAGCCCATTTATTTGGGAAGGCTATAGGCAACATTACACTGCGACCAATAGAAGCCAAGCAGCGAGTGAAACCGTAGGTAACATCTACTCGTAAAAAAAAGAAACTTAACATTTATCAGCAAATTATCTTCGCCCTCATAACCCTACAGGACTCAATCAAGGTTATCGCAAATCAACTTCTCTCACAAGATGCAACGCTACAGAGATGCAGTTCGACCAAGTAGGTCAGCGGAAATAGGTCACTGTCGTTATAGTATTAGCTACGACTGATAAGTCAGCTATAAAGGAAATTGATGTGACCGTAAACGACGGTACTAGGGCTTCAGATATTGTGTTTGTATCGGAGAGGAAGTTAGAGCGAGATGAGTAGAACGGTTGAGGATTTCCGCGTGAATTAACTATCTTATTTTCTTTTATTAATGATTGAGTTACAGTTTGGAAAAAATAGATATTATAATCCTAAATATTAATTTATTTTCATTTTATGTCCATTCATGCACTATGAAAAGTAGTTAAAACGTGTGATAAAAAACACTGTTTAAATTCAAACTGTTTTAAACATGTCTTTTAAAACAACTTTGCTTTAATCATAGCAAATCTGGTCGTCTAGCGCACAGCACCATCGATGGAACTGTTACTCAATGGCAGAGCGATTGTCACCTATTTCTTCTCATAGAAAGAAAGAAGAAAGAAAGAAAATAAGTTTATTTGACACGCCTTAGGCACACAATTACAATTAAAAATTACGAGACAATGGAAAAGGAAGAACACAAAAGTAGGTACCGTGTGCCTCACGGCTGTGCCAAATAGGCTCAGTTCTGCAAAAAGCCAGGCCACAGGGTGCCTGGCGCTGGTTTTAAACTGACCCTTGCGAGACGTCACAGATGTAAATCAGCTTTATAGTGTGTGTGAGTTAAATAGCAAGGAGGCCTGTGTCCCACTAGAGGGAACATTATAGACTGAGCATGCTTATGTTATAAGATAGTAAGATGGGAATCAAGACTAAAATCTGGAAACTTTATGATAATTATTTTAGCCAGGGATCAATCGCTGGTCAACAATGTTTACGGTAATTTATGTTTTTCACGTGTCTTTGTCAAACAGGCGTGGCGAATGCCAAGCGTGACGTTTTTATTTGTAATGTATGGAATTGTTTGAATCCAGTCACATAGAAAAGCGAAAGCGATCCGACAGCGTGACAGAACTATCGGACTGACGTCTCGCTTCGGTTCGGTATCGCTTCGGACTTGCCTGTCTGTTTGACAAAGGCATTAGCGATCTCAGCGCATTTGATCTTCGTAAAATATTTATATTATATACAAACGAGATTTCAATTGAATTTAAAATAAAGACGTTTGTAGCACTATTTGTTTGCCCTAATGATTATTTCTTATTCAACGTTATTTTTTATACGTTTCGTTACAAGGTCGTTAGCTAAATCTACTAGAGACAAGACCGTGACAAATGCACTTCGGACTTCAGTAATTACATCCTCTCTTTTAAAGAAAACCTCTTGATCATTTGATTAACGCTTTAGTTATCGTCACAGTTAACTGCAGTAGAAAAAGATTTCATCTACTATTGCTCTTTTCTACAAGTATCACTGAATGACACCTTACTAAAAGCGAGCTGTGAGATTTTCAACTCAAAAACCGGTGTTGAAAGTCGAAAATCCAGCAGTTTGGTAAGTGTCCTACGAGATTAAAAGAATCCCATGGTGGTAATTGCCAGTTGGGGTTGCGAAACCAACGAGTAACCGTGGCTCCGGAACGTAAAGGGCTATTGAAGAACACCGTGTATTTTAGTTAGTACAAGTCTGACAGTCCTTCCTGCCCTGCCCTGGGTGGTCATCAAATGAGTCCTTTTGAGGATTTTACCACGTTAAAAAAAAATTGTTTTAATTAGTGAAGTACGTTACGTTTTTGGGGGACTGTCTTTTGTAAATCGACTTTCAAAAAGTGCAACTGGCACTTTTCATCAGCCTACTTTGAATAAATTACTTTTCATTTTGACCCAGTTTATTACATCAGTATATCACTGCTAGACATATCCTAGGCATATCCCAGACCGCGCCACATAACCCTGTGATAGGTTATTTGGTGCCAAAATTCACCCAAACATCGCTCAGTATTGCGTGACAAAATCAAACATCCATCTTTACAAAATTTTCGCATTTTATAGCAGTAAGATAAGATTCTTTTAGATGTCAATAGAGCATTATCCTCATCAAAAAGATAAACAAAATCGAATTAACCATATTCGATTTCAGTCTCGCACTGATCCGTATCGATAACATGCTAGGTATCGATATCTCGCTCAGTTTACGATATCGTGCAATGCAGGTTGTTTGGCCGACCCACGCGACAAGGTCATGTCATGCGTGAAGGCATCCGACCTTGACATTTGTGACAGGTGTATGTCATCGGCATGTAATGGTCGTGGAATTAAAAGAATCAGTTTTAATATAGGTAGTATAAACCTAAAATCAGGCGGTATCACCTGCGCTTCGCTGAACCTGTAACTTTATCACGCCCTTTTTTAAAGGTAAGAAGAAAGTGGGAAGGAGCGTTTTTCCCTTACTTAAAGAGACAGTAGTTTAGATGAAATGTGTTTACACCATGGATCCATTTAAATATATTTAGATTTTACTGTATCGTAAGCTATAATTTCTACAATTTTTCCAGTCGCTTATTATAGTTTAACCAGCGTCAATCAATATAAACGTAAATGACCTAATTGAGCTATCAATCGACGGTCCATAACGGCCTACCTATGTAATAGGGGTTTTACACGGGTCGATTCTTCAGTCGATTTAGCAGTTCGGCCTAGCCATACGGGGAATGACTCGAGCGTCAAGACACGACCGTCTAAATGACAATTCGACTAGGCCTCAAGTGCTAAAATGGCAAGCCCTTAAGTTGGATGACATCCGATAATTGTGCGTGCGGCGACAAGCCGCTTGCGGCGGGTGAGATCCAGCTTGTCCCCCTTGCTGTCCTCTCCCAGCGACACGCTAAGCCGAGGCTTGTACACCACAGGTGGTAACATTAGCTCCTGGCTGAAAGCATCACATTCAAGGCACACTTCAGAATTGTCCGAGTAAGCAGTGCGGCTAATGCTATTTTTTTTTACATTTACGCGATAGTAACGTTTAATCGCGTTTCGTTGGTTCGCATTCATGGGAACCAATGGTGGTTGAGAGTTCTCACGACTTTGGAGGGGGTAAAAAAGGCAACAATTGACCGCCACATGCGGTATGTCGCGCTGTGTTGTTCCGCTAAAATGAACAAGTCGCATGCGATTTTTCGACCGGTGAAAATCGACCCGTGTAAATTCCCCATAACGGGAAGTAGGAAAAAAACAACCTTTAATAGGCGCTTGCGCAACTAAGGAAAACGACACATTGGACATCATCGTCAGAACATTGTTTGTCAATGTTGATTAGATAAATCGTGTTGTGCGTATCAACCAGTATTGATATGACATTGATATCACATTCTAGAAAGCTTGATAATGTATTACTGAAATCTTTTTGATTCTGAACGAATGGAGAATCGTTTCAAAGATCATTTGTAATGAGAAAAAAAAAGTTTTTATAACAGGGCCTGCTCTGAAGGAAGGCACTGTCAGACCTAACTGCTTACAAAAACGTGGGAAGAACAGAACGGACTGTCAGACTTAACTTTATTTCTTTGCTTGTTTAAAAAAAAAACATTGCCCCACACTAGGAATTTCTCCTGTGTCGTGAGTGCGTTTACAAACATTTAAACTCACATACACAAACGCCCAGACCCGGAACAAGTACTTGTAGATCATACAAATATTTGCTCCGTGCGGGAATCAAATCGCTCAGCCACTGGGCTAACCGTACCGTCATTCGCCGTCAACTGCTTACAAAACCCTGGGAGGAACGTAACGGACTGTCAGACTTAACTGTCCACAAAACCAATATGTTCTTTTAATTGCCGTTTGATTTGCATATCCGAGGTAAAATTATTTGAAAAGAATTTTCATGTCTAGATTCGATAGACAGAATCGCATAACAACGTATGTTTTATAAATGTCGCCAATGTTACGTTTAAGCAAATTCAGGCAAGATTCCATGTAAACTTACGACTTGAGAGGACACAATGGCTTACTGTTTACAAATCTAGTGCCCACAGGAGCTACAAAAGCTTAAAACATTTATGTACAGTTTAGATTCCTGCATACATAAACGATATGACTAATGTTATCAGATATTTTGACAGGCCTGTTGGTCTAGTGGTTAGTGACCCTGACTGCTATGCCGGAGGTCGTGGGTTCGATTCCCACCCAGGACAAATGTTTGTGTGATGAGCACGATTATTTGTTCTGTGTCTGGGTGTAATTTATCTATAATATGTATGTATTTAGAAATATATAAGTATGTTTATCAGTTGTCTAGTACCCATAACACAAGCTCTGCTTAGCTTGGGACTAGATGGCGTTGTGTGATAGTTGTGGAATATTTTTTTTATTTTATTTATTTATTATATCTACCGCATGATTGTCACGGTACATATCAGAATCGATAATGAATCGTTGGTCTCTATAAGGCAGGCTTTGGACGTAATAAGACGCACAGTGAGGCCCTTTGTGTGAAGATCGCACATGGAATGTTTAGGCAGACATCTTCATTTGGTTATAAGCTTCTGTAGGCTAAATATGGTAGAATGAGACTAAGACACAGCCAAGATTTTTTGAGAAAAGATTGTATAACATTAGAAATAGGCAGGCTTCGCAACTAAGTGGACCGACGCCATCGTGAGAGTCGTGGACAACCGATGAATGGAAGTGACGAATTGTCGCTCGGCGTGGAGGTCTAAGGAGCGGCCAATGTTCAGCAGTGGACGGCCAATGAAAGCATACTTTTACCTAGATATTTTTTTCTTAATACTGATAACTATGTGTGCACATTGTAGTGGAAGTTACCCGTCATAAACTAAGTGCTCTCTCGGAACTGCTAATTTAAATTTTCGCCCTCAAATACGACATTTTATTTTATAATAAGCATGATAAATGATAAGATCCTTACCAACAATGACAGCACCAGCCTGAGCCTCTCCAAGCAGCGCCTCCTTGTACTTTCTCAAGGACTCATCCTCTTGGTCCGCAGCCAGGATCTCATCAATAGTCTTCTCTGGAGGAGGTCTGTACGAGGACTTGATTTCTTCTTCTTCCTCTTCTTCAGGAGTGCGGGTCACTTCGGGTTCTCCAGACATGTCTAGTGTGCTAAAAATTAATATAATTGGTTATTCATTTTGGCAAAATATATTACAGCTTGGTAGCTTTTTTTAGTATGTAAAACTGGCCAGCCCTGTTTGTTTGTTTTTCAGTTTAATTTCATTATTATTATTCAAAAATTCATTTTGAAATGGAAAATCTGATTGACTTATTTTATTGTACCTACTAACTTTTGACCAACTTAATGTTCATACAGCTAAAAATTTTTAAAAAAGGGCAAATGTTTGTCAAAGTCAAAGTCAAAGTCAAATCATTTATTCCAATTAGACCATCAGAGGCACTTTTGAACGTCGATTATTAAAATTAAAGGAAATGGGATGGGAAGGGATTGATTCTACACCCATTCGCAAGGGTAGGTTTGTCTCCTAAAAGTCTGATTAATTACGAGTTTAGGAGACAAGCACTTTCACCTTTCGTCTATTACACCATTTTTGAGGGTGACAATCAAGAAATGAGTTTCACCCTGAGTGGAGCTTAAGGAGTCTTTTCCGTCAGACAGTCGCCAGCTGGAAACCACCCTTTTCTGTCATGTTCCTTTTTAAGACAGTCCCACAACCAATCTGTCGGGGCATTGTGGCGTAAAAAGACACAAACTGTATTTTTGCATTAATAATAAGTTATACATCATTTTTAATGGTGATCACTAGTGATCAACATGACGAGTGATAATATGTGATGCAAACCACTTGAACCCTTATTTATTAGTAATGAATGACATATAGACATCACAATTGTCTGCATTGCCTATTGATATCATTTTAATGTTATTGTGGCCATAACAGTCTGGTTTTATTGATATTTGAAAGCAATATTAGGGCTGTTCAACATGCACTCCAAAATATTTATGACATACTCATTACATAGCTCAAGAATAATATTTACTGAATATTGGATCAGTAATTACAAACTCAACCTCTGTACAATATTAGTATAAATGCCTCTCCAGACGAACAGCTGTTTGTGTAGTATAAACAATTTCAGAAGCCAATTTCAGAAGGTTTTTAGTCAGTAAGTCAAAGTCAAGAAAATCCCTTCCACTCCACCCAAAAAAAGCTAGTCAGTAGTTAAATATGCATAAATATTATGTCTTTTTTTAATTTAAATGTTAGTATGTGAGCTAATAATTTAATTTACATGCTATACAGACTATAAATACATTCTAGTAATATATACAAAAAAATAAATAATAAATTATAGTTTAAAAAAACTAAAAAAACACGCTTTAATAGCAATTGACAGGCCTGTTGGTCTAGTGGTTAGTGACCCTGACTGCTATGCCGGAGGTCGTGGGTTCGATTCCCAACCAGGACAAATGTTTGTGTGATGAGCACGATCATTTGTTCTGTGTCTGGGTGTAATTTATCTATAATATGTATGTATTTAGAAATATATAAGTATGTTTATCAGTTGTCTAGTACCCATAACACAAGCTCTGCTTAGCTTGGGACTAGATGGCGTTGTGTGATAGTTGTCGAATATTTATTTATTTATTTATTATTTATTTTAATCAAACTAAAAAGTAGAAAATAATTTTTAAGTATAAGAGAGTTTGTGTTACTGCAATATAAAATCCAACAATCAATTATCATAATTAACTTAGAATAAGATTAATATAAATATTAAGATATTAACAAAAAATCAAATAAAGTGAAAAAGCGTGGGGTGCTTGGTATCGAATGTGATGATCATTTTATTAGTTACTGTTTGCAATATCAGAATTATTATAAAAATATCATTGAGCACCCCACGCTTTTTCACTTTATTTGATTTTTTGTTAATATCTTAATATTTATATTAATCTTATTCTAAGTTAATTATGATAATTGATTGTTGGATTTTATATTGCAGTAACACAAACTCTCTTATACTTAAAAATTATTTTCTACTTTTTAGTTTGATTGCTATTAAAGCGTGTTTTTTTAGTTTTTTTAAACTATAATTTATTTTCTGAATTTTTAGTCTCAAGACGACAATAAAAGAAATAAAGAAATTAAAATAAGCAAGCGCGGATGCGCGCGCACTATTTCGGTAGCAGTGACTAATTATAAAATTCGAGGATTGACAACGGATGATCGCGCAGCAATCGTCAGCATCGACCAATAAAGAAATTTGTCTTTTGAAAGTTGGAGAAGCCAGAGGAGAACAGGCCGTATGCAGCAGAGAGCCAATCGGCAGCAAAAGACAGAGAATGACATTTTCATCGGCGATAACATGCTCACTAATCTAAATATATTTTTTACTATCACTCCGCCCGCCGCAAGACGATCTCCGGCCACCGTAGGCGCGGGCATGCGGGCAGCGAGTAATGGGCGACTCGCTGTCCGACCATGGACCATGCCCGGGTCGACGGCGCGTTGTGTTCCACGCGCGCCTCAAAGAGTGTCAGCATAGTGACGGGGCCTGTAAAGGGCCAAAGCCTGCCGGGGTCGCGGGACCAACGGATTACCGTGACCCCGGTACGTAAAGGGCTATTGAAAGACATCGTGGATTTTAGTCAGTACAAGTCTGACAGTCCCTCCCGCCCTGCCCTGGGTGGGGGGAGGACTCATTTGATGATTTTAACACGATAAAAAAAAACACTCCGCCCGCGACTTCGTCAGCGCGTGTTTCTAACTTCGAACCTGAAATATTTTTGAAGACAAACTGATTTTACAATGTTCCCCCGCTAGGGGTTGATTTTTGAAATATAGATAATTACGCATCCTTTATTCGATTGGGAAACTATTTATGCCAAGTTTTGGGTTTGTCGAAGCAAGCAGTCTTCCCTTAAAACTTAATCACCCTTTTTCACCAACTTAGAGGGTGATTTTCGAAAACCCCAAATATATACTTAGTTTAAAATTTATCGGTTAGCGCGTTATGGTTTTCCCACACAAACTTTAACATCGTCTAGATTACCAAAGGAGGGTAGTTTTAAAAAACGAATAATTCCCATCTTTTTTATTTACTTTTAGTCATATTCGTACCAAGTTTCAAGTTTATAAACCTAACGGATAAGATTTTACATACAAAGGTTTTTACCCCTTTTCACCCCCTTTTAGGTAGATTTTCGCAAAATCCCTTCTTAGTGATCACCTATATAATGAATCGCGCCTACCGTCCAAAATTCAGGTTCTACGTTTAGCGATTTTAGATCCTTCCCTTTATACTTGAATACCCCTTTTCACTAACTTGAGGGGTGATTTTCGAAAAACCCAAAAACACGTGTTTAATTATTTTTGATCTAATTTATATATACTGAGTTTTAAATTCATCAGTTAGCGCTTTATGATTTTCCCATACAAACTTTAACATCGTGTAAGTTACCAATGGAGGGTAGTTTTAAAAAACTATTAATGTCTATCTTTTTTATTTACTTATACTCATATTCATACTAAGTTTCAAGTGTATAAACCTAAGGAATAAGATTTTTCATACAAAAATTTTTCACCCCTTTTCACCCCCTTAGAGGAGGATTTTAATATAAAATTTATGAGATTATTGTATTGTCATCGCCCCTTGACCCCTGTGCAAATTTTCAAGTTAATCAGACTGCTGGAAGTAGGTGAAAATGAAGTTAAAAGATTCCGTTACATACATACATACATACAGGTCAAGCTAATAAAAGCGTGTTAAAAACAAGAAACATTCAAAGGGCATCAAAGAATATGTCCACATTACTGTCAACGAGAACAGTGCCCAGAACGGTGGCAGCATTGCCATGCTAAATGGCAATGCTGATTCGTCATGTCTGTCAATTGTTACTTTTGTTATGTAGCGATCACAATTGTTAAGATGTATTTTGGAAACAAATCTTGATACACCCTTGGAAAAATATCATTAGCCATTGGAAATACCAGAGCATATAAAATGTAATGTTGAATCCAATCAATGGTAACAATTCACATCTATTTGTGGAGTATGACTAACAGATTGATCAGTAAACAATATTTATATTGTTCAAGGTCAAATCAGTTAAGTATTACTATTAACATTAATTGATAATGTATCAATAGCAAGGTAACATAAAATTAGTTTCATCAGTAAACAGTGATGGGAAAGTCTGATAACCAACCTTACCAAAAAGGCATTGTATTACCCGGTTACTGGGTTGTGGAGGTCAAATGGGCAGCTGTTTCATGTAAAATACTACAGTTTGACTAGAAGTCTTCCCCTTCATAGTTGGGAAAAGGCTAGCCAGATGATGAATGGACTGTGATGAGCAGAGTAGATCAAGATAATAGACTATTCATAGACCAGTAGAGCCAAAATTACTCTTTTATGTACAGAGCTGTATTAATAACTTTAATATGAGATGTGCATGCATTATAAAATTTCGGAGAAGTCCAAGCCAAAGTTTGTTCAGTTTGTAGACTACATTGAACAAGTGAAATCAAATTTACAATAATTGAGTGGAGTAAAATAAGAATTATAATAGCACTGTAAATGCTTTGCCACTACAAAGTTTACTTATGAATTCAACCAGTCTTTCTTAAAAGGTAGCAGCACATCAATCATTATGAAACAAAAGCAGTAGAAAACGATTTGCATTCGAATGTCACATGCGATAGCCGCTTAGAAATTGTATGAATCATAGTCACCCATAACCTCTACAACGAATTTTATACTTTTATTTAAAGAAATAATTTAAATATTCTGGCCAGTACATTATTACCACTAAGACCGGATTCACGGTAAACGCTAAGATAAAGCATAATTAAAAGCCGCTCGCCGTGAACTAGATATTTAACGAAATACGTAAACCCGCTAGTGGAACCGCCCAAAAAAAAAAACTAAAAATCGTAAACTATTGAAAAAAAAAACCCGTGAATTAAATTGAAGTTGTTTAAAAATAAAGCGGGTGTGCCCCACGTAACGACTCCCTGCATCGTACAATAACAGAATTAAGCGGCTTCGTCATTGCTACCCATTAAAGCTTCATACGCGGCCTTATCTCGACATTCATAGTAAAACTTGGATTTAACTTACGTTTCAATAGAATACGCTGGTGTGGTAAAACAAAATCAATAACTTGTAATTGCACAATCGTAACAAGCACTAATTAGCACCAAATAAAGACAAACAACTTACGAAAATTTGCGATTTGTAAAATCTATAGATCAAAAATGACGGACAAAACGATTCCGGGCGGTCATCGAACTCTCAAAATTAATTTATTCGTCGAAATGGCTGTGCGACATTTGCAACTCTGGCATATCAAGTATTTCTATCTCACTTCACTCTCTAGGACCTCTCTGTTCTTCCTGCTACGAGAAAAAGAGATGGCAATATTTAATAAACAAGAATTTTTTGAGTGTTGCTAGAGTAAACGTAAAAGTTTGCGTCTGAGAAACTTCCGGCCTAGTCTATTGTTTATGGATAAAATTTTAGTGATGTGCGTCAAATGCGTATAATTTTTAGACGAGATCTATCGACTAAACTAAAAAATTATCAAAAAAGATTTCCTATCGTCAGTATGAAACCACTGTATGAAACCTAGAAATCCATTCGTTCATCATCATCATCATCAACTCAGACTATCGCAGTTTACAGCTTGGGACATGCGCCTTTTCCAAACAGAATCCATCATGTATAACCATCAATTCAGCATATAACAGGATCCTAAATCGTCCCGATGATAAATTGTTTTGTAATGAGTTAAAAAGCAGTTTAGTAAGTTGATCGTTCTTTTTGTATGAGAGACGAAATAACCAGAAATTAAATTGAAATTATAAAAATCAAGTTTCCACGGCCTTGGACATAAGAGCGCATGTCGCATAGCTCGTCACACTAGCATCAACGACATAATTCGTCGAGCTTTGCCTGCACCGGCGTACCAGCGGTTGTACAACCAAATCGCTTCGTACGTGACGATGAGAAAAGACCAGACGGAACGATGTTGGTGCCTTGGAAGATGGATAGGCCTTTGGTGTGGGATGCTACCTGTGTCGATACCCTTGCGCCACCCCACGTGCAAGCACGGCGGGCTGTGTTGGCGCCGCTGCTGCGGCTGCTGAAAACCTTAACAAGCGCTAATACTGTAACCTTAATGGTTGCAACAGTTTTGAGCTGTTTGACGTTGAAACGCTCGGGTCATGGGGTTCGAGTGCATGTCTCCTTTTTAAGGAAATTTCTCGCCGACTGGTCGACACTTCGCATAACCAGAGGGCTGGTTCTTTCTTTGGTCAAGTGTCTCTGCCTTTTGGCTGTATGTGCTCGGCTCACTTTGCCTGTCGCACAGAGGGCGAAAAGAACCAAAAAAAAATGTCTGCCTTTTTGTGTTTTTGACGTGACAACGTCTTATAAATTGGTTTGCCGCCCGATATATTATTTTCCTCTATGGTTTGTGCCTGTCCCAAAGAGGGACGAAAAGAACCAAAAAAAAACGACGGGTTGCACTCTGGGAGTGCCGGCAGAAGTGAAAACTTGAATAGTAATTGTTGGAAATATCTTGTGAACAGATTTTAGTAAAACTCGCAAAAATGGTTGACTTTTTATTTCAATAATTTTCCAATGTGACGTACATCTTTTATAAACAATGTTACCTAGCAACGTCACACGAACATTCACGCAAGCGCCCTGCGCCGTCCTACGCTTTTTCGGTCAGGGTCACGTGTCCTGACGCGAGTTTAAGATTTTATACCCATTACAGAAAAATGCTCAACGCCGCTAAAGAAGTTTTCACTTCAAAAAAAAAAAACCTCTATGGTTTGCCGGGTGACACTTCAAGAAACTGCGTTACGCTCCGCTCGCGTTATGCGCTCTCAATGAGAGCGAGTGAGAGGCACGCGTCCCTTTCACTCGGGCATGGTTAGCCTAAAATTATTTTACCACTCAAAGTCGTTGTCACGTAAAACTTTCGCCCGTATACCTGATATATGACTTTACAGGCAACCAATTTTTTTTAATTACTTTATTTTAGTTTCAGTTTTAATTTAGTTTCTTCTTGTAAATATTTAGTTTCATTTATTTTAATTTGACTTCATATCCTAAGTTAAATAAATATGTGAAATTATAAAAAAGAAAAATAATGTATTGTCGTTCTTCAATTGTCAGAAATTAAAATTGTCATCGCCTGTCAGTGTCATTTTCTGATTCTAATGTTATTGCTACATTTTTACGATGAAAGTTAAATAAAATAGGTAATTAGGTAGAGATGGAATTTAAAAACAGCAATAATCTCCTTTTTTATACATAAATATGAAGATAGCAATACGAGTATTCACCTACAGCATAAGCCAATAAGTGATAACCAAAACATTGTTATTTCGTACTAAAAAAATCACATTACATCGTAAGAAAAAAATTAATCACTTCTAAATCAGTAAAAATGGACTGAAATTCATTTATCTTACTTAAAAATTTAGCCATAATCTCAAGTCATGTTTGTAAGTATCTCAGTTTTCAAATAAGTCCTAAATACATTTGACCTCTTTCAATAACAAAATGCATTATTACCTTGATTGCAGAAATTAAATATTTCCCGTCTCCCTGCCATAGTAAGATGTCAAAAATATCTTAAAAGACCTTGTACAACTACGACGCAAGCTTCAGATGATGAAAAAGAGAAGGAATTGGAGAGAATAGCTAAAGATGTGAGTAGTTAATATTTTCATCATTTTCTACAATATCAACAGCTTAACTTCATGAAAATTTGTCGAATAACCTACTATTAATAGCAATTAAAGTTAATTAATAATAATATTAAATAAATTTTAAATAAATCTGATCAAGTTATTAATATTAGAGGAAAACAAAACATTCTTAAATATAATTGGTTGCCCACCTGAACATACACTTACTAACAAAGTCAGTGTTCATTACTACATGGCCCTTTTGCAAAATATGCCGTTGGTAAACTTATTATTGATCTAAGATTTTTGATGAAGAATAAAATTATTTGAAGAAAAATTGTATCAGCAAGTAAGATTTGAACTTCGAACTTTTCAATTCATTTCTAACCTCTAAAAGTGACGTTTCGCAAATTCAAATCCTGCTTGCAATTCAAATTTTTCTTTCCATAGAAAATATTTGAAATTCGCGACACATTTTTTTATTTGGCTCACCAACAATTGAGCACACTAAAACTATTACGGGTTTACATTGAATCGAATCGAGTCAGGTGTAGCAATGTCTTACAGGAAAGCACATCATGTACTACATATTGATTTAATGCATACTCATGAGTTAATGCGTACTATACTTATAAAACATTCACTATTCATCTGTACTAAAATATCACTTCTCTCAATTCCAGGCCTCTATAGATGAACCACCGACATCCTGTTGCCAGTCTGGATGTGCTAACTGTGTCTTCATAGTATGGGCAGAAGCATTATCAGCAAAATTGAAAGATGCTGGGCCAGAACTTAGTGAAAAAATAATAAATAGTGTTGAAGATCCTTCAATGAAAGCTTATCTTGAAATGGAACTGAAGATACGAGGTTTAAAGAAATGATGTTGTGGTTTATTAGGCTAGATCAGAGGTTCCCAAACATTTTCAGCTCTCATTACACATACAGGTTTAGATTTTTTCTCTGCGACATAGCTAGTTGATACCAGGTGAATAATAGAAAAAAATATAGGATAGGTTCCATGAAATCAGAGCACCTGAATCTGGGTTTGTAGCTGCAAAAGAGATCAATGAGACTATCCTCTTCTTTCTGGTGGATATTTTATAAATATAGATAATCTTGGTTCCACACAATATCAAACCGGAGAATAGCCGACCATCGCGACTCACGGCGCCCGTCTGACGCACCAGGGCGCCACGGTGCACAATCTGGGAACCCCTGGGTTTTGTTTCGAACACAGAATCTGGACATTTTATAATACAAGTTGCAGGTATTCATTGCACCAGATATAAAGAAGATGCCATTCATTATGTAATATTTATTAATTTCATTTTATTAAATCTTTCGACAGTCAGAACTTTGTATATAATACAGATTTTAAAATCCAGTGGAGAGCAGGATAGCTAATATTTATATGGAATACTGATTATGGAACATTGATTATGTATAGCAGTAAACTTTAAAGGCTGTTTCGATTGTTTAGGTCATAGGAATGTATACGAGGTTATTGAGACTGCTACTCAAAGGGCAATAAATTGAAGGAACTGGTTATCTAGTCAATTAAATCTTACAGTCATTTCTGTGTGTGCTCCACCCAGATGGGGAGTCATTAGATTATTTTATACCCAAAGAAAGGGGATCTTATGTATCATCATCATGTTATCATGTATTTCATAATAGCTGTTCCCCGTGTTTTCACCTCCACTGCTCGGCTCTTATTGGTCGTAGCGGGATGCTGTACAGCCTTCCTCGATAGATTGGCTATCCAACATTAAAACATTTTTTAAGTCAATCCAGTAGTTCCTGAGATTAGCGCATTCAAACAAACAAACACTTCAGCTTTATAATATTAGTTTAGATAGATAGTACGCTTAAATAACTAAAAAAGTACCATTTGTTTCTTGAGCAGAAATAATGAAAACCATTAAAACTTCTTTAATGGCACAATTTATGGTCATTATCTTGAAATAATGTTATGTAAGTAGGTTTATAAGTAAATAAATCTTTCACTCATTCCATCAATCATTCTCAATCATTAGATTAGAATAATTATTGTGATAGTACAAATTATATATTTTTTTATTGTTATTTACATTTTTAATGTCTTAGTCAAGTACCTATTGTATAAATAAATGTAACAAATAGAATGAACTTAATTCACTTTTATTTAATAGACCCAAAATGAATGTACACCAAAGCTTTTCTCCAAGCCTTTTTGAGGAAAAGTTGTGAAATTATGTTATGCCAATATTTGTTCCAAATCTTAGAATAACTTCATTCTGAGATTATTCATAAAGTAATAAAATGTAATGTATCATGATAATTTTACGCTTATTAACGTTACGATATCGAATAGATAGTTTTGTTAAAATCCATGGTTTCATTTTTTCTTTATATTTAACTACCTCGTTAATTTCGTTCTGCAACTCGCTTCAGTTTTGCCAGAGCTTTAAGGCTATTATAAAGTGTTTTTTGTACAAAACACTGACTATGCGGATACTCGTATGCGGAACACGACGCGCCGTCGATCCGGACATAGTCCATGATCAGTCGGTGAGTCACCCATTACTCGCTGTCCGCATACCCGCGCCTATGGTGGCCGGAAGTCGCGATGTCCGTTGCCGTGGGCGTCAACCGCGACAGCTGGGTCGTGACGTCCGGCCTGTCCCTCACGACGCCCGCCTCCTCCTTCGCTAGCATGACTTTTTCGCAGAAGGAGGCAACCGCTTCTCATTCCGTCTCACCCCGCAACATGGCCTCGACCAATGCCGGGCGCGAGATGTCGCCGTCTATCGCCTAGGTTTATTATTATTATTTTATTATTACCTAGGTGAGGACACGGCGGTGTTCTGCTCAAGCGGGACACGGCCCAACTTATGCTTCATCATGTCCTCGCAGTGGTGACAACCAGACGTTTCTTCCCGAATAATCAGACACAGGAACTTCCCGAAACACCCGTGTCCGTTTAGGACCTGCGTCCGGCGAAAGATGCGGACGTCTGCCGTGGCGCCCTCTCCAGCCACTACTCAAAGAAAGGTCTTCCGCCTCGTTTGCGGCGTGCCCGTTTTGTGATAGGTTTACGTACCTACTAGCGTTTGTACTTACCTACGTCAGACCTGCTACATTTTCTAACCGGTCTCGTGTTTGCATATCTAATTAACAAGCTGTATTACAGCCTTCAAAAACATAATCTGCATGTTAATGAAGACGTGTTTACCCTTTTAGTAAAATAAACTTCGCGCTCAAAAGGGCCCGTGGCTTAGTACCTACCTACCCAAGTACTTTGTGTTTCAATAAAGTGTAGGACGGTCTTGGCGCTATATTGTGACGTCATCAATAACAGCATAGAGTACGCGCAATGTCGGAATTCCTGCGGAAAATTCACGGTTTACGGTTGCGTGATGACCGTCCCGCGACCCCGGCAGGCTCTGGCCTTCTAAGGGGACCCGTCAAATAGCTGACAGCTCTTTGACCCGCACGAAACACTACGCGTCATCGGCACTGGCATGGTCCATGATCGGATGGCGAGTCACCCAGTACTCATCGCCCGCATGCACGCACAGGTATATAGGCCTACTACATTATGTAATGTCTTAGACAGATATAGCACCTCGTAAAAAGAAATTCAGTCGTGACGCGGACTTCAGATACGCTTTTCGAGCAAGACTGCTATTTTGTTTAAGTATTCTTCAAAACCATTACTTACCATAAGTGGTCCACTCAATGTATCCGACATTATAATACCTCTAGGCGCGATTCTTATTTTTTTATCTATCTATATATATATATAAAAGGAGAACTGACTGACTGACATATCAACGTACAGCCGAAACTACTGTGGCTAGGAATGTGAAATTTTGCACACGGCTTCCTATTATAATGTAGGGGAGCACTAAGAAGGGGTTTTTGGAAATTTAACCTTTAAGGGGGTGAAAAGGGGGAATTAGGAAAGTACGTAACCCACGCGGACGAAGTCGCGGGCAAAGTGCTAGTCGTTAATAAAATTTTTACCATTAATAAATAGGTAAGTACTTACATTAGAAATATGAAACACCCTGTTAGAAATGTTTACGTATCAAACTGTAGAGTAGGTAGACCTACCCATCGTACGAGTCGAGCAGATCATTCGATCTCCATTTTCTAGGGTGTTTCTAACTACGCCTTGCGTCATAATAATGAATAATATTTTTATTTTTAAATTATTCAAATCTCATAAATACCTATTTTTTATTATGAACGTTTAATAGTCATAGAATAAATGAACTGGGCATCCGGGCTGCCGTTGTAAGACGACTAAAAGTCACGGTGTGTAAAGGCTTCAGCGCAATTAGATTAAAAAGTCCCATAACATACTTTGATACAGGGCGGGCGGCTCAAGAAAAGGAAATTTAATTTTCGCTCCTACCTGCCTGCAATTAATAAATATTGACCAACCTTTGCTGCGGGCTTTTACCGTTACAAGTTATCATAATATATATTTTTCAATTCAGTTACAATAAAGTAACTTTTAATTTCAGTCTCAATTATTAACTGAAAGATAAGTGAAACCCTCAACTAAATTGTACCTAAATAATTATTCAATACTAGCTTCCGTCTTCGCGTGGATGATTTATTTCTCCATTTTGAGTAACTCTGACAATGAAATCTTATAAATATCTATTGGACCCAAATACGGCTAAGCCACATAATTAAGGAGATCCTTCTATTGAGCTACTGCTGTTAAGCTCGCGTTCTGTACTGAAAAATAAGATTTTTTTTTTCTACGTATTTTTCCAGGATAAAAAGTATCCTATTTTATGCCCAGGATAATAAGGTATAATTATACCAAGTTTCATCGAAATCGAACCGTTAGTTTTCACGTGATGCCTGCACATACAGACAGACAGACAGACAAAAAATTTTTTTAATCACATATTTGGGTTTGGTATCGATCCAGCAACACCCCCCGCTATTTATTTTTTCAATATTTTCAATGTACAGATTTGACCCTTCTACAGATTTATTATATGTATAGATGTAGGTATCGTAAATAAAATCTACTAGAAGGTAACGCCTCACGTTCTTCAACTCAGTTATCAAAACCTTAGCCACATTACCTTCAAACGTGTTACGAGTAGTTACATTACAACGAGATATTTACCTGTTACTAACGTAGGTAATCGTTGCGTAAACAGCGTAAATAATGAGCTCACTTTGTCGCCCTTTACAGGTCAAATGTCTTTGATGGCGACGTTGATGTCTCGTCTGAAGCTGTGCCTACGAGCCCCAGTTACTATGTCTAGGTCGTTTGTTATTTAAGAAAATATTATCTGATTTACAAGGTGAAAAGGACATCGAGAATCAAATTACCATAGTTTTTATGCCAGTATTATTATGGTTATCTTAACGTAGGTAGTAACAGCCGGCGTCGCGGGATTGTCTCATTATTTAACTTTCACCCTCGAACGTAAAGAGCTATTGAAGGATTACCGTGGATTTTGGTCTGTCAGTCCTTGCCGTCCCGCCCTGGCCAACCCCAGGACTAATTTTACCACTATAAAAAAGGTAGGTTGCTTTTTTTTTTTTTTTTTTGCGTGATAAAATCATCAAATGAGTCCTCCCACCCAGGGCAGGGCGGGAGGGACTGTCAGACTTGTACTGACTAAAATCCACGGTGTCCTTCACTAGCCCTTTACGTACCGGGGTCACGGTAATCCCTTGGTCCCGCGACCCCGGCAGGCTTTGGCCCTCTACAGGCCCCGTCAATATGCTGACACTCTTTGAGGCGCGCGTGGAACACAACGCGCCGTCGACCCGGGCATGGTCCATGGTCGGACAGCAAGTCGCCCATTACTCGCTGCCCGCATGCCCGCGCCTACGGTGGCCGGAGATCGTCCTGCGACGTCCGACGCCGTGGGCGTCTACCACTGCGGCTGGGGTGGAGGGAGGACGTTGTCCTCTCCCTCAGGCGGCCCGCCTCCTCCTTCACGAGCATGACTGCTTCGCAGAAGGAGGCGACCGCTTCCCACTCCGTCTCGCCCCGCAGCATGGCCTCGACCAATGCCGGGCGCGGGAGGTCTCCGCCTCTCGCCGTCGTGAGGACACGGCGGTGCTCTGCCCAAGCGGGGCAGTCCTGCACCGTATGCTCCACCGTGTCCTCCGGACGATCCTCGCAGTGGTGACACCCAGGCGTTTCTTCCCTCCCTATCAGACACAGGAACCTCCCGAAACTTCCGTATCCGGTGAGGACCTGCGTCATGCGGTAGGTAAGGACGCCGTGACGCCTATCCAGCCACTCCTCAAAGAGGGGTCTTACCGCCGCGATTGCGGCGTGCCCGAACCTCGGTTGCGACAGTCGCTCCCTCCATACTGCCCTGAGATCACGCCGGAGCTCTTCCCGCCGCGCCCCGGATTCGCCCCGACGCTGCGCCTCCACGCGCCATTCATAGACGCGCTGGAGGGCAGTCGCCTCCAGATCCCAGGGCAGCAATCCCGCTAGGAGGTTGGCTGATTCGCCGGCGATCGTGCGGTATCCCCGGATCATCCGGATAGCCATGACCCTCTGGCATGCGACCAGCTTGAGTGGTCGCGTCCGGATGCTTAGGGCCCACACAGGGGCTCCGTAGAGGGCAAAGGTAGGTTGCTAGGTTGTAAAACAACTTACCTATAGACGTTTAGTATAGTATATTAGCTTATTATTTTCAGAGTGACTAATAACTTAAAAGTCGACTAAATGTTGGCAACAAATAAAATAACTTGCCAGCGATTAAATATTTTCGCGACTATTATATTATGTAAGGTCCAAAATTAAAGGTGTTATAAAAACTAGCAGCTGCGTTTAGGTGGCAAATAAACTATACCAGTCAAATAAAATATTAGGCGAGGAGCTATAAATAATGACTTGGCGACTAATAGACTGGAAATACAGCTCGGGACTTGCTGGCACCCTGACTCGGACAACTTAGGTTAGAAGAGGATGGCGGGGTCTGAAAGTCGTGGTTATTTTTTTTTTAACCACCCTGAAGTAGTCCGTCGACATGCTACTGCCAATGTGAGCTCCTTATACTCTGCTCATTAGTGCAATTTTCGGGATTTTGTTCATCGGTTTTTAAAATTCGGGATTTTGATACGTACCCAATAATTTGGTGTTCATTAACTAGTTTATATTTATTCTTCATACAAACAATTTTCCATAGAATCTGATTTATATTATTTATGAATGCCCATTTTCTATTTTATTTTCGCCATTAAGTTTCCGCTTAAATATTAATTCAGTTCCTAAAAGAAAAACTTGATGCTAGTTTAAATTAAAACGGAGCTTATCTATATATATAAAAGAACAGGGTTTTTTATTAAGACTCGACTACAGCCGAAACCGCTAAACGCAGATACTTGAATTTTGGACAGTAGTTGCAGTCTACCATGTAGGGGGGCAATAAGACGGGATTTTGCGAAAGTCCTCCTCTAAGTTGGTGAAAAGGGGTGAAAACTGTTGTATGAAAAATCTTATTCCTTGGGTTTATAAACTTGACACTTAGTACGAATATGAGTATAAGTAAATAAAAAGGATTGGCACTATTATTTTTTTAAAACTACCCTCCATTGGTAATCTAGACGATGTTAAAGTTTGTATGGGAAAATCATAACGCGCGAACCGATGAATTTGAAAATCAGTATTTAAATACTAGATCAAAAATAATTAAACACGTGTCTTTGGATTTTTCGAAAATCACCCCCCAAATTGATGAAAAGGGGTATTCAAGTTTTAAGGTAAGGATATTAAACGCTAAACGTAGAAAGCTGACTTTTGGATGGTAGTTTCCGTTAATTATGCAGGTGAGAATTAAGCAGGGATTTTGCGAAAATCCACCTCTAAGGGGGTGAAAAGGGGTGAAAACCTTTGTAAAATCTTATACCTTGGGTTTATAAATTTGGAACTTGGCGGGAATACGAACGTAAGTAAGTAAAAAAGATTGGCATTATTAGTTCTTTAAAACTACCCTCCATTGGTGATCTAGACCAGTGTTCCGCAAACTTTTTGTGTTCAAGGTACACCTAAGAAAACGAAAAAAAATTGAGGTACACCACAAATTAAAAAACAGTTTTTAAGAAATATTAATCAACGTTTCTTATTAATCAACAAACTTAAACTTTAAATTTCAGAAAAGGTATTTAATGCGAAACATGAGACTGTTTAATTGAGCATAGACGGTCTAAATTTTTCTTACTGAAAATAATTTTATAAGATAACCTTATTTTTCCACGGCACACCAACTAATGATCACGGTACACCAGTGTGCCGCGGCACACACTTTGCGGATCACTGATCTAGACGATGTTAAAGTTTGTATGGGAAAATCATAACGTCCTAACCGATAAATTTGAAACTCAGTATATAGAAGTTAGATCAAAAATAATCAAACACGTGTTTTAGGGTTTTTCATAAATCACCCCCTAAATTGGTGAAAAGGGATGATTAAGTTTTAAGGGATGGATTTTACTGCTTGCTTCGATAAACTCGAAACTTGACATAAATAGTTTCCCAATCGAATAAAGGATGTGTAATTATCTATATTTAAAAAATCAACCTAGCGGGCGAACATCGGAAAATCCGTTTGTCTACACTAATATTTCGATGTCGAAGTTAGGAACACGCGCTGACGAAGTCGCGGGCGAAGTGCTAGTTACAGATATATTAATATGCTACCTATTACTTCTTACGATACTCCATATTAGCTGCCAACCCATTATATATGGTACCTAATTTATTTATTTTAAAAACCTATATTCATTTTACTTAGTTGCCGCATTAAATACATGCCTAGTATATTATGTCTCTTGATTACTGTATTATCGACTCTATTATTCGACTATTTACCCCCGCTGCTCGGCTCCTATTGGTCATGGTGTTAAATAGGCTATAGCCTTCCTCGATAATAGACTATTTAATTCGAACCACTAGTTTCTGAGTTTAGCGCGTTCGACCTTATTAAGTATTATAGATTTGGTAGGTATCAACACCGTCACTTTTTAGTCGTGTTACAACGGCAGCCCAGTTCATGTATCCAACGACTAGTAAACGATCATAATAAAAACAATAAGTATTTATGAGATTTTAATAATTTAAAATAAAAATATTATTCATTATTATGACACAAGGCGTAGTTTGAAACACCCTTGTCTCATAGAAAAATGGATATGGAATGATGCTAATGATGCTAATGATGCTCGACTTGTGCGCTGGGTAGGTTTACCTACTCTACAGTTTGATAAATGTAAAAAAATTTAACAGGGTGTTTCATATTTCTAATGTACCTATTTGTTAATGATAAAAGTTATTATTAATGATAAATAATAATAATCGCGCCCAGATGTTTTTTATGAAGGACTAGCGACCCACCCCGGCTTCGCACGGGTGCAATGCTGATACTAAATACACTACAGAAAAACTGTGAACGTTGTATATAAAAACATAGCGGCCCGCTCTGGCTTCGCACGGGTATAAAATATATAGCCTATGTGATTAAAATCGATCCAGTAGTTTTGATTTATTCATTACTGCCCGTGGCCCGCACGCGTTAAATTTGGAGTAAAACAATCCCCCTTTCCCTATACCATGAAGATTTCCTGCTATCTTTGGAATATCTAAATTCATACGCTACATTTTTACTTATTTACTTTTTACATTTTTAACTATTTATTTTATTTTTACAACATATTACAGAATGTCTTTATAAACAACGTTGCACGCTCTTGCCGCACCGGGCGGCCGGCCGGGAACCGCCGCAAACGCTACGTCCCGCAATCTTTAAATCTGTAATATCTTCGAAAATATTCACTTAAATCATACGGTGTAAAGGGCCATATAGATCTATATTAAATGAACAATGTATTCAAGATATATAACTGGTTAAGGATTAATGCTGTATTGGTTAAAATCGCTTCGAAAATTAGCCATTATTTGTCGTAAAAAGTAAATGAAAAAAAAGTTATTGTGGGTTATCCACAAGAGATAGACATATACCATCACGGACTTTTCTGTAGACCTTTTCAATGTGTACAATACTTAGTACGTTATTTTGATAAAACTCGTAGGGTTCAGCCTGCGTTTGCAATGTAAGCGGAAAAAATGTAATTATTTACGACATCACATTAGAAACCTCAAAAATAGCAGTACTTCTCCACTATTTAATGGATGTTATTATACATATAAACCTTTCTCTTGAATCGCTCTATCTATTCAAAACAAAACGCATCAAAATCCGTTGCGTAGTTTCAAAGATTTAAGCATACAAAGGGACATAGGGACAGAGAAAGTGACTTTGTTATTAACACGCTTTTATTAGCTTGACCTGTATGTATGTATGTATGTATGTATGTATGTATGTAACGGAATCTTTTAACTTCATTTTCGCCTACTTCCAGCAGTCTGATTAACTTGAATTTTTGCACAGCGGTCAAGGGCCGATGACAATACAATAATATCATAAATTTTATATTAAAATCCCCCTCTAAGGGGGTGAAAAGGGGTGAAAATGTTTGTATGAAAAATCTTATTCCTTAGGTTTATACACTTGAAACTTAGTACGAATATGAGTATAAGAAAATAAAAAAGATGGACATTAATAGTTTTTTAAAACTACCCTCCATTGGTAACCTACACGATGTTAAAGTTTGTATGGGAAAATCATAAAGCGCTAACTGATGAATTTAAAACTCAGTATACATAAATTAGATCAAAAATAATTAAACACGTGTTTTTGGGTTTTTCGAAAATCACCCTTCAAGTTAGTAAAAAGGGGTATTCAAGTTTAAAGGGAAGGATCTAAAATCGCTAAACGTAGAATCTGAATTTTGGACGGTAGGTGCGATTCATTATGTAGGTGATCACTAAGAAGGGATTTTGCGAAAATCTACCTATAAGGGGGTGAAAAGGGGTAAAAACCTTTGTATGTAAAATCTTATCCGTTAGGTTTATAAACTTGAAACTTGGTATGAATATGAGTAAAAGTAAATATAAAAGATGGGAATTATTCGTTAAAAAAAAAAGAAAAAAAAACCCTCCTTTAATCTAGACGATGTTAGAGTTTGTGTGGGAAAATCATAACGCGCTAACCGATAAATTTTAAACTCAGTATATAATAATTAGATAAAAATAATCAAACACGTGTTTTTGGGGTTTTCGAAAATCACCCTCTAAGTTTGTGAAAAAGGGTGATTAAATTTTAAGTTTTAAGTGCTTGCTTCGACAAACCCAAAACTTGGCATAAATAGTTTCCCAATCGAATAAAGGATGCGTAATTATCTATATTTCAAAAATCAACCCCTAGCGGGCAAACATTGTAAAATCAGTTTGTCTTTTTTTTTGCGTTGTTAAATCATCAAATGAGTCCTCCCACCCAGGGCAGGGCGGGAGGGACTGTCAGATGTGTACTGACTAAAATCCACGGTGTCCTTCACTAGCCCTTTACGTACCGGGGTTTCGGTGATGGGTAAGTCCCACGACCCCGGCAGGCTTTGGCCCTATACAGGCCCCGTCAATATGCTGACACTCCTTGAGGCGCGCGTGGAACTCAACGCACCGTCGACCCGGGCATGGTCCAAGGTCGGGCTGCGAGTCGCCCATTACTCGCCGCCCGCATGCCCGCGCCTACGGTGGCCGGAGATCGTCTTGCGACGTCCGACACCGTGGGCGTCTACCACTGCGGCTGGGGTGGAGTGAGGTCGCTGTTCTCTCCCTCACGCGGCACGCCTCCTCCTTCGCGAGCATGACTGCTTCGCAGAAGGAGGCGACCGCTTCCCACTCCGTCTCGCCCCGCAGCATGGCCTCGACCAATGCCGGGCGCGAGAGGTCTCCGCCTATCGCCGTCGTGAGGACACGGCGGTGCTCTGCCCAAGCGGGGCAGTCCTGCACCGTATGCTCCACCGTGTCCTCCGGACGATCCTCGCAATGGTGACACCCAGGCGTTTCCTCCTTCCTTATCCGACACAGGAACCTCCCGAATTTCCGTGTCCGGTGAGGACCTGCGTCATGCGGAAGGTAAGGACGTCGTGACCCCTATCCAGCCACTCCTCAAAGAGGGGTCTTACCGCAGCGATTGCGGTGTGCCCGAAATCAGTTTGTCTTCAATAATATTTCGGGTTCGAAGTTAGAAACACGCGCTGACGAAGTCGCGGGCGGAGTGATAGTAAAAAATATATTTAGATTAGTGAGCATGTTATCGCCGATGAAAATGTCATTCTCTGTCTTTTGCTGCCGATTGGCTCTCTTCTGCATACGGCCTGTTCCTCTCTCTAGCTTCTCCCACTTTCAAAAGACAAATTTCCTTATTGGTCGCTGCTGACGATTGCTGCGCGATCATCCGTTCTCAATCCTCGAATTTTATAATTAGTCACTGCTACCGAAATAGAGCGCGCGCATCCGCGCTTGCGTATTTTAATTTCTTTATTTCTTTTATTGTCGTCTTGAGACTAAAAAATCAGAAAATAAATTATAGTTTTAAAAAAACTAAAAAAACACGCTTTAATAGCAATCGAACTAAAAAGTAGAAAATAATTTTTAAGTATAAGAGAGTTTGTGTTACTGCAATATAAAATCCAACAATCAATTATCATAATTAACTTAGAATAAGATTAATATAAATATTAAGATATTAACAAACATTCAAATAAAGTGAAAAAGCGTGGGGTGCTCAATGATATTTTTATAATAATTCTGATATTGCAAACAGTAACTAATAAAATGATCATCTCATTCGATATCAAGCACCCCACGCTTTTTCACTTTATTTGATTTTTTGTTAATATCTTAATATTTATATTAATCTTATTCTAAGTTAATTATGATAATTGATTGTTGGATTTTATATTGCAGTAACACAAACTCTCTTATACTTAAAAATTATTTTCTACTTTTTAGTTCGATTGCTATTAAAGCGTGTTTTTTTAGTTTTTTTAAAACTATAATTTTTTTATACTATGTAGTGATACATTGAGTGGACCACTTTTGTAAGACGAATAGAAGTGACGGTGTAGATAAATAGCTTCCTACCTGTGATTCCCGTTGTTCCTTTATACCGCCCCATATAATTCACCCTAGTGTGGATACTCAGAAACATAAGTCTGAGAGGGTAGTAAATAAAATCTATGTGGAATATATATACTGTTTTTCCACCTTAAATACAGTTGAGTACACATCAACTGAAAAGTTGCAATAATATGTAGGGGAACAGTGTATAAGACGGGTACGCGAGGTATAATCACATACTTAAGGCAAACTTATCACAATAGTAATGTAGCGCAAGCGCCAACATGACGCCATTTGTTAATGGCCGCTTGCAAATGACCATATACCTCGCGTCCCCGTCTTATACACTGTTCCCCTACATATTACCACGGGACACTATTGAAGGACAGCGGACCGTGGATTTTTGTCAGTACAAGTCTGACAGTTCCTCCCGCCTTGGGTGGGAGGACTCATTTGATGACTTGGCCACGAAAAAAAAAGGCCAAAAGGAAACGAAGTTCTGATTTTATTAAAAACTCTTTATTATATAAACAGTTAACAGCAATATTCAGTTTAAGTACATTTAGTATAATATTGTAGATCTTATTTATAAAGCCAACAAATCTTCGGTAAAATGTTTAATTGTATTATCCTATGCGCGATTAGTTTTTAATATGGAATGAAGCTTGGACAGTCATTTGACACAAAAAGTATAGTATGTTTACCGAAATCGACACAAAATTTTAATAAGATACTTATTTACATTAAAATTTAACACATAGCACAGTGGCTGAGCAATCGACAGCTGCTTAGCGTGTCTTGACTTCGATTCTCGCATATAGCCAAAATTTGTATGACCTACAATAGTAGTTGTTCTGAGTATGGTTGTTTGTATACCTATGGAAGTATTTAAGTTTCTAACAAGAGCATGATTCAGGAGAAAATCATAGTAAGAGATAATGGTCTTTTTTTTTTAAGAAAGACTTAGATTCACGTTCTGGACTACAGCCCATTCTTTTTCATAAAGAAGAAGCTGTATTGACTTTCAAGCTCCAGGTGGTTATGGTCTGGAATGGTAAAATATAACTGCTGCTGCTTGGCAACTGAATAAGACTGTATTGATTTTAGACATAGAGTAAGTACTGGTTACAAGAAATAAGTAACCGTTAGTGTGTGTTAGTGTTTAGCTTTTTTTATATATAGATTCTTCCTTACTTTTGTTTGTGAATGTGAGAACATTGTAAGTCGTGTGTATATATATGCTTCTTTTTTTTTGTAGCACTAATTTTAGTAAGGACTTCCCCCTTGTTACCAGGCCTACGTTTTTCTCACATTTCTAAGTATCCAAAAATTGTAATAATCTGTTTGTAAAACTATACCATATTTTAAAAGAGTAACCATGGAGTTTCTTGCCGGTTCTTCTCCATGGAATCGACCAACCCGAACCGAGCACCTGCTGTCGACGTTTTATAAGTGCCCTCATGGGCCTATGTGAAATAAAAACTTTTGATTTTTGTGAGCGCGCGTTAGAGGGGTCTGCGAAAGAGTGGCGTGGCGCTGTCCCACCGCTGTGATCGCGGCTAGAGGGACGAGTAAGGTCATGTCGCCACTGCACTTTGTGGGGCCCGATGTGACTTCAGGAACTAAGCTATATATTTATACCCCAGCGGTGGGAACGTTATGGATTGATTGAGCGATGAAACTCACAACCACGACTTTCGAGCACTAGTGGGAGGTCTACCTACGCTGCATCTTTCGTAATGCACTAACTTATTTTGATATTGAAACCTACATTTAATTCATTTATGGATAAAGTAAATACGACGTATTTTTTGTTAGTAAAGGGTTGTTTTTTGATGCAGCAATTTGAACCCTTTTAACTCTACATCTACGTATTTGTAAAAAATACCACTTAGAAGGGAAATAGGACCCTTTCATGTATTTTCAATGTTTGGTAAAACATTTCGTAACATTAGGTAAGTGGGTCTTCCCACTTACTGCGACAAAACGGTTTGAACTAAGTTTAGGGTTGCCATACGTCCAAGATTTGTTTGGAAAAATGGGATTTTTAGATCCCTGTCCGGATTTTAATTAAACTTTCCACCATTAGGTTGTAACAGAGTAAGTATCTCCTCTGTTGATTTGACCTCTTTCCTTGTGGATAAATATCGATTTTTAAATTTTTAAATGTTCATATTTCGAACGTTAACCTGTCATTTGTGTAATCTTCAACTCTTTTTTGGTTAGGACAATTTTATCTCGGCAAGCAGCTGTACCTGTTGTGAGAAATCTGTTATTTTTAAAAGCTGCCTCTAAGTTATGTGTTACTAAGTGCTTCCTTCAGCTCGAGTGAAATTACAAAATATAGCTGGTAATAATTATCTGCCCTGAGGCTGAACAAATATTATCGAATAAATAATCTGTAGTGGCTCTTTCATTTAATGTCCCATACCTCTTCCCTCTTAATTTTTGTGGCATCGTTCGAGAGGGATTAGAACGATTGCCTCGAGGTAATTTTCTAAAAACAAGCCCCACAAATTTCGAAGCATTTTAACTTTGTCAATATTCATTGATATAAAAAAAGAAAAACAAAATAATACGTGTTCATAACTTTTCAATACTATAACGGACTAAACAGATTTTTAATTTACGTATTCCGTAAACTACCCTATTCAGAGCTAGTTTTATAATTTGGTAATTTTGAATTTAGAACTGCAGCTTAATGTTTGACAGATATTTGCAATGTGGCCAATTTTCAGAATGCTCGACGTAAGATAGTAGTTTTGATTTAAGATTGCACAACCATATTAATATAACGTATCGATTTCGACAAACATAACAAGAATTTGCAGGGTTTTGGTCGAAATCACACAACACCCACACACATATATCTTATTATTATATAAACATTCATTGACACACAGCTACTTAGTATAATACTTACTTAATATAAAAACTTACATACGCAACATGGTCAAGGTACATTCATTAGGTCCGTTACAAAATTGTATCTACCAATACATTTTATATCAAAACAATATAATTTAGAACACTAAAATTAATTTACATAATACATAATTCTATACAAATACCTATTCCTTACACTTTCAGTCATTCTCAATTTCGTATAATAATTTTACCTTTCAATATTGGTGTCTATCACAATTATCAATTTTACTTTCTAACAATTAAAAGCTATTCAATTACATAAAGTTTTCGGCAAAATATAAACTTATTATTCAATAAGCAAAGATTTTAATAATTAAATTCACCCTATGGCTTCGATGAGGGCACATCTTAGTATTTAAACATTTGTGGGAAAAAATGCTAATAAATATAAAAAAAACTTAATTAGTTAGGGAACATAGCATCATTGTTTTTATGAGATCATTTTGTAAAGAAAAAACATTTATTTCTCTATGCATTACGTTTAAAAATTTCTTTTTCTAATCCATGAATACAGTAAAACAGTTCATTTTATTTACTAATATACTTATTTATACCACCATCTATGTCTGAATATACTTAATTGAAATACACATTATAAGTACTCAAGCCATTTAAGTCATGGGATAAAATCTATATCTATCAGTGTCGTCAATATTCTTGAATATTTACAAAAAAGTTCATTTTCTTAAATAAATTACGCAATCGAATCTAACTTTCACTACTGGTCATCAAAAAAGTGTTTTTACTTATTTTTTACCAAGTAAAATAGCTAAAAATGGTATTATAGGATAATACCAGCTTTTATTACATTGAGCTGAAGGATTAACATCTATATTAAAAATATTTTTCGTTATGCAAAGAGACCCTTAAATTGCGCAAAAACTCGTATAATAAAGTGGCTCCTAAGCCCATGGTTGTTGCAATGTCGGCACGGCTAATAGGCAAATGACTGAAAAGAATTATGCCTTTGTCAAACAGACCGGCGAAAGCGAGGCGTTTCCTAAGCGAGACGTCAGTCCAATAGTTCTGTCACGCTATCGGATCGGTTTCGCTTTTCTATGTGACTGGATTCAAACAATTCCATACATTACAAATAAAAACGTCACGCTTCGCATTCGTCACGCCTGTCTGTTTGACAAAGGCTTTAGTCTGTCAGTTAGATTATTCAAAAATATTTGACCAGTATTTTGTCATAATATAAACCAAAATTGACGGCGCTTATAAAATTCACAGTAGGTACGTCACTTCGAAGCATATTTTACGCAGATATAACGTCTCTAGTTTTCATGGGTTTTGTCTTTGTCTGTATTTACTTATTTAAATAATAAAAAAAATATGTGTCCATTATTTTGAAATACCCAACTAATGGTCTAAATAGATTTGTCATCTGCTTATTGGCATAAGGCATAGTTTCGCTTAACAATGATTATTTTCTGTAACGTACGTATAAGGCCTTACTTATTCGGTCACGCCGCAATCGCGGCAGTAAGACCCCTCTTTGAGGAGTGGCTGGACAGGCGTCACGGCGTCCTGACCTTCCGCATGACGCAGGTCCTCACCAGACACGGATGTTTTGGGAGATACCTGTGTCGGATGAGGAAGGAAGAAACGTGTGGGTGTCATCACTGCGAGTATCGCCCGGAGGACATGGTTGAGCATACAGTGCAGGACTGCCCGTGAAAAATGAGACGGGACGAGCAAGAAAAAAAAAAGAGACGGGTATTAAGCACTTGCAGGTGCTAAACGTATGACTGAATACGGTTATTAATTTTATATTCAAAATTCCCTTGGAAGAGCATAAATCGAAGGGGGGGGGGGGGAGGAGGAAACTGTAAAAGACATTGAGCACGCCACTGGATTTGCAACGTTCGGCTTTAGCGTAGAAAGTTGAAAACCAACCTCACGATTAATGTACCTTAAGCTTTTTTAAACCTGACGATATTGAAGATTATTTTGTAACATCTGCACGCATACTTGTCATGTATGTTACTCGACCATTTTCACGAAAATAACATCATCCGAGAAAGGAGCTAGCACATCAGTTCAGTACGTAAACGTAAAGTATACTTACTTTACGTACATCTATATATATAAAAGGAGAACTGACTGACTGACATACCAACGTACAGCCGAAACTACTGGGGCTAGGAATGTGAAATTTTGCACACGGCTTCCTATTATAATGTAGGGGAACACTAAGAAGGGGTTTTTGGAAATTTAACCTTTAAGGGGGTGAAAAGGGGGAATTAGGAAAGTACGTAACCCACGCGGACGAAGACGCGGGCAATGTGCTAGTTCATATATATACACGTCGATTTTTGGAAAAAAATACAGATATCCTCTATCATTTAAGTGCAAGTTTTGCTTTAGCATTGATTTTTGGCGAAAAGCGGATTCAGTATTCCTCATAGTATAAATAAATCCGACATCAGGTAAACATTACGTAAGAAACGAATATTTTTGAGGAATACATCAAAGTATTTACGTTTCGCAATTTGCTGCTGTTTGTTGTTCTTAGCTGCATGCCGAAATACAGGTCTTCATCTAGTTCAGCTGCAGATGATCCCTCTAATATTAAGCGTCTAAAAAATTGTATTTTTGTTCTCATTATGTTATGTCAATAATTTTTTTTAAATCGTTACAGCGTCGCACGAATCTTAAAGTCAATATATATTCTTACCATATTATATATCATAGTCCTCACATAATATGGCTTAAGTCTACCAGTTACGACAATAAGTGCTGATAATTCGATAATTCAATACTTATTTTCTATGAAATATAATTATAATACAGACATTAATATCAATATGGGGTTTCAATTCATTAACTTTTAATGGCAAATTCACAATTCCTAATAATCTTACTTTAAAATTTTCAGCTTTAAATACGACATTTCTTTATTACACAAATATATTTTATTTACCTATCTACTAAATAAATGTTTGTTCCACATAATAAATATTAGCTTTATTCAAGCTATTGAAATAAATCAACAAGGACAAATAAAATAATAAGCAAAACTAAAAAACAATTTCGTTGAAGTACATTTATGATGTATACTTTAAAGTAATAATATAAGACATAATATTACAAACATTAGATCATGTTTTTAATATATTTAAAAATTAATCAAATAAGATTCAACTACACTTAATTATTAGTTTAGACTTATAATTAAGTGTAAGGATTCGTCGTCTAGTCGTCTCGATTTATACATGCAAAACTTACTAATTTGCCTACTTAAAAACTCTTGCAGTACAGGCTCGTAACTTTTAAAATAACGGCGAGAATTTTAAATACAGGTTGATTGATTGATACTTTTCTATGTTTCCATTGAAAGACAATTTAAAATAGCTGAAAAAAAGATTAGCAAAGGGATTAACTAGGTAAAATGAAATCAGATGGAGAGCAAACGAGACAATTGAAATATTACAAGTTTATAAATAAAAATTATAAAAAAAAGAAATAGACCAACACAAGTCCTCCATAAAAATAATTCTATCTATTAAAAAAACCACAACAACTTTTAAATTTTTCACGTGACATTCGATTTTTCACTTGAACCTCAACTACTGAGAAAAATCTCAATTATATTTCAAAATTACATCATCCACAACACATCATAATATTATAGCCTAACAGTTCCATACATTTCCAACGATGAGTATCCAATATTCGGAAATAGAATCGTGTTGTGAGTCATACAAGTGACAATGGTAGACCATGGCCTTCCATTTTATACCATACAAGTGACAATAGAAGAAAGTAGTCGATTAATGATCACTGGTTTCTTACGTTCGTAGAAACGAATAAGAAAGAGAATAGATCATTTTGTATAGAATAAATATAATTAATACCCCGTCCTAAATTCTGAGTTTAAAAACTTATATTTACAACCATGTACCACCCTCATAATCGACACAATACAGTCTCCTCAAAGCCGCCAGCTTCCTAGCTCTGCTGGCCACTCCATCATCAACCACCTTCGCTCCACGTTGGTACACGAGCATAAAATCATTATAACTATCGTCTACAGAGTCCGAATCCACCTTCACCTCTTTCAGTACGTCTAGATCACAATCGTTTTTCAACCAGAAATATTGGAGGGAGCTTTGTTAACGTCATTCATCGCAGAACAGGACTACAGGGGCGGAGTGGTGGTCTCTGTTGGGGATGAAGCAGTCGCAGGCTGGGGGCCCAGGAGAAGAGAGAGCAGACCCAGGGCCCGCGAGCCCCCCGCAGGATAGACGGGCCCTTTCGCGGATGTTGATGATGGAGCGGTTGAGGCCCCATAAGTCTTCGCTCTCTTCGTTCATGTTTCGGAGTAGACCTGTTTCTGGAGACGAGAATATTATTTAAATACGTCTGTGTTTCCCGAATCATTGGGATAGAACAGGTCTCTACAGAGCAATAGCGCATTCTATTCATGAATACTTACGGTATCTACTCATGGTGTTTTTTCTCCTCTCGTGGTCTTCACCTACTAGCCACCACGTCCTCATCTCGCCCTTACCCTAAACAAAAACATGAGGAATATTCATCATCAAAAACTTTAGAATTTATTCTCCAAAACTTCATCGAGTTTCATTGCGTCGGCGCTTTCATGGTGGTCGTAACAGAATAATCTGGCTTCAGAAGTTGCAATGGTTAGGGAATAGGGTCGCAGAAATCCTTATGAATAATAATGATCGGGAGGTCGGTCCGGATATCATTTTTGCCTTCCTTCCCTTCTACCAGAGATGAGCACAAAATAATTGTAGCAGAACCTTTTAGCATTTTAATAAAACTACTGAGTTGAGGAGACGTTTAAAAAGTACCAACGCAGTTGTGAATTAGTATGCTTTGAAAGACAACATTGCATAGTTTTGGTTATGACCTTGAGCAAAAAGTTAACCTGTCTTGGAACAGCTCAACCATCTTGAAAATCGAAACGAACTCTTAGTTTTACTTACCTTTATATTCACAATCCCCCTCTCCTTAAAGTGATATCCGCCATGTTGCTTCAGCAGCAGGTAGGTGTCATGGCTGACGTGGATCCTCTGGGGCTCTCCACTGGACTCCATCCTGGCGGCAGTGTTGACTGTGTCTCCAAAGAGGCAGTACCTTGGCATCTTAACTCCTACCACACCAGCTGCGCATTGGCCACTGTGTATACCTGAAGAAGGACTGTAGGTAAGTAAAGAGTACCTACTGTTAAATAATTTGTAATTTTTTTTCTAAGATGTGTTGCTCTTGACTTCAGCCTAGGTCAGCAGGGGTGACTGAGAAAAAGTCGACTATGGAGCGAGCTGTTCACTGTAACTTTGAAGAGATTAGGGCTGTATGCGTTCGGAAATACAGCTTAATTGACCTATGCCCAACAGTGGACTGCGCTAATGTTTTGGGCTCATTAGTGTCAGGGCCCGGACATTTGACTGGAAAGGCTGATGATTATAATGACGGATTATTGATATTTTGCCTGAATGTTGGTTACTTAACCATGTCAGAACGTCTTATCGGATTTTGATGAAACCCGGCTCAGAGATAGGTTACAGTCTGAAATAATACATAGGATACGCTTTATCCCAGTATAATGTTCCCATGGGATAATTTTCACCTTACACGCGGACGAAGCCAGTGTCATCAGCTAGTAGAGAAATAAACTCCAAAAGTCAGATATTTGTGGTCGCGGGACTGTACGAATTACCGTGACCCCGGAACGTCTATTGAAGGACACCGTAGATTTTAGTCAGTACGAGTCTGACAGTCCCTCTCGCTCTGCCCTGGGTGGGAGGACTCATAAGATGATTTTACCACGTAAAAAAAATGTCAGATATTTGTAGCAAGAATGTTATTAGAAACAATACAGCTATTCTTTGACAATAAAGAAACAAAGTTGCGAAATATTACGACACAACTGTCAGACACATGTGTCGCAATTTATGTTGTGTTTGAAATCAGTTTCGCGACTTTCTGATAGTTAAGTGTAACCTATCGTCCAAATAAAGGTTGTTCTATTTTATTCTATTATGTATTATAAAATGGATTTATTGGAGGTTTTATATTAGGAACTAATTACCACTCTTACCTAAGGTGGTCTGCGGGACTCATGAATTACCGTGACCCCGGTACGTAAAGGGCTAGTGAAGGACACCGTGGATTTTAGTCAGTACAAGTCTGACAGACCCTCCCGCCCTTGCCTGGGTGGGAGGACTTTGATGATTTTACCACGATAAAAAAAAGACTCATAAGATAATATTACCCCGTAAAAAAAAGAAGGTGGTTCTTACCAGGAAAGTAAGAGATTGTCTAAACTAGAATAGTCCAGTGCTTTGAGAGAGACTATATAGTTCACAGTATGCCGCAGTAGCAGAGTGATCGACTGCTGCGACGTGAGTCGTAGTCTCGATACCGGAACAATTATTTTTCAAGATCTACAAGTAGATGTTCCGGGCTGTTTGTGTACGTGACTTTAAATGTTTGTAAACGCACCCACGACACAGGAGAAATTCCTAGTGTGCTAAGTGCTATTTGTTACAAATTAATTTCAAATACAAAAGACTTTAATTACAAAACTTGTCTTCGTTGAAACTCTAACGTACCTACTATAAAGGAAAGTAAGAGATTGACTAGACTAGAATACTTCAGTACGTATGCCTTTGTCAAACAGACAGGCGAAAGCGAAGCGTTTTCGAAGCGATACCGAACCGAAGCGAGACGTCAGTCCGATAATTTTGTCACGCTATCGGATCGCTTTCGCTTTTCTATGTGATAGGATTCTAACAATTCGATACATTAAAAGCGTCGTCACGCTTCGCATTCGTCACGCCTGTCTGTTTGACAAAGGCTTTTGGGAGATAGACTAGATAGTTGACAGTTTTCCGGAGCAATTATTTGTATTATACAAGTACTTGTTCCGGGTCTGTCACTGAATGTGAGTTTAAATGTTTGTGAACGCATCCACAACGTATGAAAAATTCTTACTGTAATGAAGTCTTCTTTTTTAAAGTATTATTTAACCGACTTAAAAAAAAGTAGGTTCTCACTTCGACCTGTGTGTAGGTGGGTATGTTTGTCCGCGATTATCTCGCGTTTGGCTGAACCGATTTTCATGCGGTTTTCAGAAAAGTGTTCGTTACATTCTGGGGAAGGTTTTAATATGTATAACAATAATGGATATCTCGTGACGTTGCCCGTATAGATCCGTTTTTGTTGCTTACTTATATTGTAGATTTTCAAAGACGCCGATTATATGAAGATTTTTGTTGAATATCTAAACTAAAAAGGGATAAATAAAAAAAGTTTTTGAAAAAAGAGGAACAGACTTCAAAACCAAACACAAAAAAAAGTGTAAAATAAGTTTTCTTTCGGAAGTCGGTGGCCATAATAGTCAATGAAATAAAAAACAAAGCCGTGCTTGGAGATTAGACACCCCCGTGGGGCCTACGAGTATCACCTCTTTCTGATATTCTGTGTTGCCATTCATGAGGGCTACATAACATACTTACCTATCCTAATATGCAGTCTAGCAGCCGGCATATGCCTGGACCTGATCTTGGGCACAGCATCCAGTACGTGCAGGGCTAAGGAAGCCACTTCTGCAGCATGACGAGAACACCTCTCTGGCAGTCCACCGACCACCATGTATGCGTCGCCTATTGTCTCCACCTGATCAGGAAAGGTTCAGTTAGATAGGAATACTTGAGTATCTGATGATGGATAGAAAGACCAGGTACAAAGGTTCAAGGTACTGTAAACACGGATAGAAAATTAGTTTTGAAATATTTTCATTTCGTTTTTTATACAGTTACCATTATAAATTACAAATAAATTGAAACTGAACGATACCATAAGATGACTAAGTTAACTTAAGGTAGTAATAATAGGCGCGGGCATGCGGGCGGCGAGTCATGCACGACTCGCTGTCCGATCATGGATCATGCCCGGGTTGACGGCGCATTGTGTTCTACGCGCGTCTCAAAGAGCTGTCCGCAATATGAAGGGGCCCCCCTTAGAGGCCCAAAGCCTGCCGGGGTCGCGGGACTAACGAGCAACCGTGACCCCAGAACGTAAAGGGCTATTGAAGGACACCGTGGATTTTAGTTAGTACAAGTCTAACAGTCCCTCCTGCCCTGCCCTGGGTGGGAGGACTCATTTGATGATTTTACCACGCTAAGAAAAGGTAAAAAAAATACGTTTGTTTAACTAAAAAACATTGTTTATAAGTAAATGAAGAAAAACCCGTGTAAAGCAGACGAAATGAATTAATTGATTAATTGAAATGAATTTGTTTGAAATTATGATATTGAACATTTGATGCAACACAACGAACAAAAACTAACCAGTTTAATTTTGAATACAATTAATTAATTAGGCAAAGTTATTAATTAAATATTTTGATTAATATTCTAAGATTATTTCAACCGTATACAGTACTTGGAATGGGTAGAAGTACATAATTACGAATACTTGGAATGTGTGTTATTCGCATGGGTGCTCCTTCAGCTCTCGGTACCAAGAATTTGATAGGGCAGAATCTTAACATACATGTATACTAAGTAAACAAACAAGATAAGGGAGCTTGTGGGTAAATAATACCAGTCGAGTAGGACGATCTTCAAGGTTAAGCCGCTTGCCTAGGTCGGTCTGTGAATTTCGGACCATTTATCGTAGCGAGTTTCCTCCGTGACTTGGAAAACACGTAAAGCAGTTGGTCCTGGATGTTATTTGTGGGCCGACAGTCGCTACTGTTAGTCAGAAGCTCGAAAGTTTAAAAAACTAGTCTTATCAAGTATCGTATCGTATCATAATCGTAATCATATTCATATCACCTTTATTTTTCTCCACATCAAGATATTACAGGCACTGGTAAACTTTTACAATGTTAAATAGAGAAAGGTGCCTGAAATAGAAAGATCCTGTGGTACAGATCACCTCACCAAATTAGATATGACATTTCAAAAGTAGTTAAATTTTAAGTTATGATTTCACTTGAGATATGTAGACTGTAGTTTGTAGTTGTTGACAAGAAAATTAAACATAACACGAAAATAAGACAGCATTTTTTTTTTCGTGGTAAAATCATCAAATGAGTCCTCCCACCCAGGGCAGGGCGGGAGGGACTCGGGGAGTCAGTAAAATCCACGGTGTCCTTCACTAGCCCTTTACGTACCGGGGTCACGGTAATGGAAACCGGCAGGCTTTGGCCCTCTACAGGCCTCGTCACTATGCTGACACTCCTTGAGGCGCGCGTGGAACACAACGCGCCGTCGACCCGGGCATGGTCCATGGTAGGACAGCGAGTCGCCCATTACTCGCCGCCCGCATGCCCGCAAATAAGACAGCATGGTACATTATTACAAAGAATATTTCACAAGGCTATTTGATAAAAATAAAATAATAAAAATTTTAGGTAAAAAAAAAAAATCTATAAAATTATGCTTTCAAGCATAATAAAATTAGGCATTGACCAAAAAATAAAATAAAAAACATGATTTAAGTTGTTACTTATCACCCAATTATTGGGTTATAGAGGTCCGATAGGCAGTCGCTCCATGTAAAATACTGATATTCACCTGCATCTGGTTTGACTGGAAGCAGACCCGAACATACTCGGAAAAGGGCTAGGCAGAATTTCAAATAAACCGCTTTGACGCTTTGACTTGTGCATAAATTAAAAAAAAAAGTTATATAAACTTACTTTGTAAACATTGTAGTATGATATGATGGCATCACAGCAGGTGTACAGGTCATTCAGGATCTCAACCACCTGTAGAAAAAAGAATCGGTTAACCAATAAAGTTTACTCTAAACACCAATTATATTTGAATTATGACGGCACGGTTTGTTGTGGTATAGTGTGCTATATGAAGCGGGTTAATTTCGGCACGGAACAAATTACTGTAGGTATGATCTGTAAATATCTGTTTGTATATTATATTCGGCCACAGGCCACGTTGAACGTATGCGCGCGGAGAGGTGGGCAAAGATCGTCACTGAATGGACGCCTGAGGGAGGACATCGCTATCGAGGTCGACCGCGGCGGAGGTGGTGTGACTATCTGATCATGTTCGCGGTGCTGAGTGCTTTGTCCAGCAGTGGGACACAAACTAGGCTTTTAAGAAAATATATTACACTCAAAAAAGTGAGTGTATAAATTTGCAAAAACTTGAGGAATAAATAACATTTAAATATGCATTCGAAAAGTAAAAAAAAAACGCGCAATAAGAATTCTTCCTTTGCGAATAAGAGACGTTACGAAGATAAAATTAATCAACACCTAAATGCAAGAGCTACAAGGATATAAATCTAGCCACACCTAACAAATAAAAATTAAAAAAAAAAACAAGCGTATCGTAAGTTTAAATTAAAAAAGGCGCGTAGCATACCGTCTACAAAGTTGTACGAACCAAAAACAATCAATCGAGACAAGATATTATTACACAAGAGTTGATACGACACGCGCTTGACTAATCAGTATCGTAGCAACAGTGTACGACTACCTCAGAAATTATTTGCGATAGAAATTAATGGTTGATTCATTGTGTTATCTGTTCAGGATAATCTCCCACCACTATTAAGCTTATTTTCTTACAGACATTCAAATACAATTAAGTCCACATTCGCGTAAACATACATATCCATGGTAACGACCTTGATCTTTGTTATTTTGACGGATTCAAACTAGTGGTGGTTAATATAGCGCATAGCGCCAAAAAATAACACGCTATTTTTTCATAGCGCATAGCATTTGCTATACGAGCTCTACCTTCGTGCTATAATTATAATGTCTATTCTCACTCAACAACAAACTAAAACGCCAACGTCAGAACGGAATAGCAACAACAAGTCCGTAGCGCGTCGGGCTCGGGTACTCGGGTGAACTCGGCGGCAGTCGGCCCGCGTCGTGAATACTCGTGCGTGAGACGTGATTTCTGTTATTACAATTACAACCCGTGCGTTTTAAATAGGCACTTAGCGCAATACAAGTCTTGTTCCAGCGAGGTGTCTAGTTTATCGGTCGGGTTCAACCGGTTTGTTTATCAACAGTTTAGTAAGCAACATTCGCTCGGCGATCTTTTTGATACTTTTTGAATATTAAGTCGTTTTATTTATGATTTTCTAAAAAGAAGGATGTGAAAACAAATATGAAAAGGTGAAAAAAAAAGTGATTTTAAGAAATAGACCTAGGTAACCTGTAAATAGTTGATTTTTGTAAATACAATCAATGAACTTTTAAATACGCCTATAATAAATAATAATTGTCTCACAAAACGGTACTAATAATAATAACAAATAATCAATTTTATTAGGTATAGACAGTCCTAAGCCTGGAAGAAAGTATGAAGGAAAGTTCATTGATCATTTAAAACGCTTTATGAGATATTATTTTATTATATTCTTTTGTGTATAGCGCGTTACGAGATAACATTCACTACGCATCATTGCGCCCGTTTAGCGTGTTGCCGAATAAAATGATAACGTCTGCGCGTTCAGATTGCTACCGAGTTTTGTTATAGCGTGCTATAATTATAGCGTATAAAATAGCGTGCTATAAAAATATATTCAATAGTCCATAGCGCGTCTTTAGTTTATAGCGGAATTGAACACCACTAATTCAAACGATTCATTGTCAAAATGGGTCATGATTCAACTTTGCCGATTGTACGTACGATTTTTATCTAAACAAATACCGACGAGAGCAATTTAAAACGAAAACTCGCTGTCCGACCATGGACCAAGCCCGGGTCGACGCGCGCCTCAAAGAGTGTCAGCAAAGTGACGGGGCCCCCCTCTAGAGGGCCAAAGCCTGCCGGGGTCGCGGGACTGAACGAATTACCGTGACCCCGGAACGTAAAGGGCTATTGAAGGACACCGTGGATTTTAGTCAGTACGAGTCTGACAGTCCCTCCCTCTCTGCCCTGGGTGGGAGGACTCATTTGATGATTTTACCACGATAAAAAAAAAAAAAACTATCTTTTATCTATCTATAAAAACGGAAAAAAAACATCTGATGGTTTTGTTTTATGTGAGCCCTCTTAAATATTTATGTTATTCTGTTTTACAGTATTTGTTGTTTAGCGGCAACAGAAATAAATCATCTGTGAAAGTGTAGCTACTCTCTAACAGATTCGACACAGGTGTCATTCGAAGCGTTCTGGAAGAGGAGATATTTTTTTACTATAGCGACTTTCTTCTAATGAATGGGGTTTACCTGGAATATCTGAATATGTCAACCTAACTTAAACTACGGCGATGGCGATCTCTCCACAACGAAAAAGCTTAAAAATATATATTTAATGGAAATTAGATTCAAAATCTTCCGTTTTTATACAAAACTAGCTGACCCCGCGAAATTCGTAGCGCCACAGAATCAATACTACTACACTACTAATACCACTACTACTACATTATTTGTTACAAAAAATGTGATAAATGAAGAACCGCTCGACCGATTTTGTGCAAACTTCACATAAAGCATCTACTAAATAATCCGAACAAAGCCTAAACATTTGGTTTGGATAGGTGAGCTAACGGGCTCACCTATCCAAACCAAATGTTTAGGCTTTGTATAAAAATCAATGCCACTTTTCGAAAAGTGGCATTGATTTTTATATATAGATAGATAATATTAGACTGGTGAAATCAAAGAGGGTTACATATCTATATCTATACTAATATTATAAAGAGGAAACCTTTGTATTTTTGTATGTTTGTATTGAATAGGCTCAAAAACTACTGGACCGATTTCAAAATTTCTTTTACCATTACTTAGTAGGATTCTTCCGAATCCGTATAGGCTATATTTTATCCCAGAAAATAGATAGGATTTTTCGTGGTAGTGAAAATTGTGGAGTAAGGCGTCGAAAAAACTGCCGTACATTAACGATTCTCGCGAACGCTGCCTAAATGGTTAGAGATGTATGGTTGACTTCTATAGAAAAGTTGTAGAAATCAATAATGCCTACAAAAAGTCCGCGATAGTATAAACCAAACATTTATATTTTAGCCATTATAACCACTTTTCCAATAGAATAAAAGTAATTAAAATTATTAGCCTATGTTTATTGATCATATTAATTCGTCAAATACTAATCCTTATCCAAATAAACACACATAAAAATTTATTGAGCAAGATTGTTTCAATAGCTATAATTTACTTTTTATTTTATTCCAATCGAACAATCCATTAAAAATATATTATGAACTAGCTGTAAACTGCCCCGCTTCGCTGTGGCACAAAAAAAATAGATAAAAACCATCCCTGATGCGCATTATATATCATGCTAAAATTTCAGCTCAATCGGTGCAGAACTTTTTGAGTTTTTAAAGCATACACAAACCAACATAACATTTTTATATATATAGATTTAAAATTGTGAGAGAGCTTAAAAAATAAATGTCCACCCGTGCGAAGCCGGGGCGTGTCGCTAGTTAGTAATAAAGGAACGATGAACAAATCAATCATATCTGCTTGTAAAACAATGTTTGTTTAGGACATGTACGTACGAACATTTTTATCTAAAATCCGATGTAAATTTTCAAACAACATCTACATATAAATTGAGAAAACAATCGATGGTATTGTTTTTCTAGAGAAATTCGAAAGGGAGGTTCAGCGTTATATAAAAATATTCCATCCCCATTTTATCCAAATGACATTATAAATGCATATTTGGATGAATGGATCTTTATTACTCAATGACGTCCGAACGGCTGCACGATTCTTGATAAAGGAATCTGGGTTAAAGATAGGTTAAAATCTGGAATAACACATCAGATACCGGTATAACGTTCCCGGGGAATAATAATCGAGATACACGCTGCCGACAACTCTTTCCGTGACGATCACATAATAACTATACAGCAGCGTTGATCCAGCTATTTATTATTAAAAGAGTCCAAAAATGGGTCGTGAGACTGTATAAACGGGTGTCTAAAACGTAAAGAGCAATTGAAGGAACTATTATAAATACTACCTCCCTGATTGACGAAGAGCGTTCGCGTGCAATGTAACATTATAGATTCGACTTTGAGCATTACATTACAATACTACCGCCCTGACTGACGAGGAGCGTTCGCGTGCAATGTAACATTATAGATTCGACTTTGAGCATTACATTACAATACTATCTCCCTGACTGCGCAGATGCGCACCTTGTAACAAATCTATGTGAATACTCGACTATTCGCATAGATTTCCTTCACTGATGTAAACTCGTTTTGTATAATTAAAAGATGCGCATTGTGATGCTTGATTTACCTCCCTCACTAATGAAATGTTCGAATCTGTAACGTTACATTACAGGCAAATGCTCGAAGTGAGGGAGCACCTTAAAATTAAGTTAAATGAAAGTTATTCTTGTTACAATATCGCGAGCATATAATAAGATGTCAAACTATTATACGACTAGAAGCCGAGAAAAGGAAACTCACTCAATTTATTTTTGAAAATGGAAAAGTTAGCCTTTCGTCTTTTTTTTAATTTATTTTATTCCTTAATAATTATATAAGGCCGTGTTTATAAACATTAAAGGCGCTTATCTCATATTTCACCGCTTGTTAGCGCTGTAGGGAAAATAATCTTTATTAGTACCCCAAATACGGTACAAAATTCCCTCCGAGCAGAACGGTGTTATGTTTGATGCGCTAATACTATTTTTTTATTGTGTAATAGATTGCACTTCCGTCCTTAATTTGCCACACATCACTATGGCATCACGAGTCTGAAGGAGGCTGAAGTTTCAACTATTTAAAAAAAATCTTCAGGAAAGAAAGGTTTTGTTGGAGAAAAGGCTCACTTGTTTAATGGCGGCTGCTCGTGACGTCATTATTCTATATTTGTCAACAGTAAACAGAAGAAATAGAAGTGACATCATTCGTTTTCATTACTGTATAACGTAACATGACGGATGGTATTTTGTAAATTTATTTTTACCAACATGTTAAGGACATAGATAAATAAAACAAATGAGTTCATTTTCGCGTATCTTTTTGACGAGAATAATAAAGAAATGAAACCATACCCAAATTATAATGATTCTTTTAAAATGCTCCTATTAAAACTATGGTTCAATAATATTTACCTGCATTGGGGTGTTAGTAGCCGCTAGCTTCGTGAACCCGACGATATCGCTGAAATATATCGTGACGCAGTCAAAGCTCTCTGCTTGCACCCTTTCACCACGCTTCAATGCTTCTGCCACGGTCCTGTTGTGGAAAAATTAAGTAAATTGAAAAACATAGCCAAAATTACGACAAAAATGGGATGACGGGGAAACGTGTTTTACGACAGAAATACGTTTTGAAATATCCTGTTTTCCTAGTACTTTCTGTTTAGATTCGTGTTCTCATTTTCTGTAATTTTACATAATGTTTGTACCTATTTTTTTGTTTTATTTTTAGGATAAAATGACTACATCAATATTAGCTACGCGACGACTCATCCGAACTTGCGGATCAGTCAACGACATCATTTTTAGAAGGGTGTCGTTTCATCATCGGTGCAAATTTTTTTCGAGTAAGTTGACACCTAAGTCTTTAAAGGTAGATGTGATTCCCAGGGTGGTGGTTTTATTTATACATTTAATGACTCGGTGCCATTTCCCTACGATTCGCTGATTTACAACATGAGCGAACAGTCAGTCAGTTTTATCGATTTGTAAACACATCCCTCGTTTAAAAATACTACGTACCAAGAATCTAGTCACTAAAAATGTGTAGCATTTTAACTAATAGTTTATTCATACAACTGGCCCTAAGTAAACTTTCACTAAGTCCTGTCTAAAAACCTGTCTACTCTAATATTTATTAAAACAAAACACTCTTTTTTTTCATGTTCTTCTAACAAAGTAATTTTCTAGAAGTAAATTAATAACGGAAAAATTAAATTATGAGATCAAACCGTCAAAACACGGGCGTCATAAATCACTTGAGAATTCATCTCCAGACCTAATGTCAACGACCTCTTGTAACGTTAGATAAATCCTAATAAAACTAAAATAATGAAAGACGAAAGAAAGTCTGTTAGAACCTACCTTTACCTAACGTTTTCATAAAACCACTGAACCAATAGTTCTGAAATTGAATTACTTATGAAAAGTTTGGAATCACTTACTCCGATCCCGCGCAAATTTGAGTACTTAATAGCTAGTACAGAATTATGAAAATTGTACCATTTTAAAGGTTTAACTGTTAACTTTAAATTGACACCAAATTTATTAAAATCACGCCATTATTTTAGGAGCTATCCCGGATCAATTCTAAATAAGAGATTCTATACTTTTGCTCGCTAGTGTATTTCTACAACATTATTTTTAGTATATGCGAAACCTGAATATAGTTTGTTCAGAATCAGTAACTGATTCGATTCCAGTAATTTTTACACAATGTAATATTTTTTTTCAAAAATATTTTAATTAAGTTTTATTACCAGTTAATTAAAATACAATCACCGCACGGTTAGGTACCTATTGTCAAACTATTATCACGAGTGTAACACAGGAGACGCGGTTTACGCGGATGTACCGCGAAATGAGCATGTTTTTGAACGGACAACCAGGTAATATACAAACTTATAACCTTGTGATTTTTATGATACGGTTTTAAAATTTTGTACATAGATTCTTTACACAAAAATACTAAAAAGGTGTATCGGGTTTCGCATATACAAAAAATAATGTGGTATGGGTATAAAGTTCCGATACATAAAGTTCGTATACACGATATTCCATCATCTTTTTTTTAGAATTCTCTATGAACATGATCGCTTTTTTATGGCCATGTTACAGTGAAAATAAATTTCCAAAATATTAAAATGTTTCCAGCAAAAGGGAAAGCTATTCCTCGGTAGAATGAACTTGTTTGAAATACCTAGATCATAATTGCAAGCTGTGATCAAAATGCCTTTTCGTTTCGACGAAATTTTGTCCGTCATGCCATTTAAAATATTTCGATGAGAAAATAGTTTTGGAGTTATTTGAAGCGTGTTTAGGCAACAACTCTCTTGAAGCGAATAATTGTATGAAAATAACTGATGCTGTAAATGTAGTTGAACACGATAAAATGTAAAATAGGTGCTACGCATTTCTCTACCAAATACTGTGAAGAATTCAGACAATAAAGTAACAACTCACGTTTAATTTTAATAAGTTTTAAAACTTCGCATTTGTGTCTTACCTCGGTAACATTCTATTCAGCAAGTCATCCGTCCGTCTCTTCTCCTGTAGCAGTTGTTCAGTCCTGGCTGCTACGATGGCTTCCAAATTGGAAGCGTACTTCTCCATCATTGCCAGCATATTGTCGAAAATGTTTGTTTTCCTATAGACAAGTAGATAACAGTTTTAAAAATTCTGCTATAAATTTTCATTCAAGTGATGATTCGCGATGTCCTCCAGTGGCCAGTGATAAAAATTTCGAAATAATTCTTTCTTTACAACAAATATCATATTTTTTGTCCTCTTTGTTACTACATGTAATCTCTGTGCCCACCACTGGCGGACAGTAACATAAAGAGGAAAAAATTGTGAGTTACTTTGTTGGCAGAAATCTCTGCAACTACTGAACCTATTCTGAAACACCAGAAGAAAGCTACATTATCTTAGATTGACATAGGTTTAAGATTATTAAAAAATATTTATTGTAAAATGTTGCCACGACGACCACATAAGGTCTGCCCTGTGAAAAAGATATCAGATCTCATGTAGAGCCAAGCTTCTGAATCTATACGGCCTAACTCTACCGACCCTAACTTCACAAATTCCACATATCATCAACAGGCCGCTAGTATAATATAAATAGATATAGGTATGTGGTAGATAAGTAGCTTCTGAGTCTACACGGTCTACCGACCCTAACTTCACAAATTCTACACATCAGTAAATACGTGTGGCTTCACCGTTCCGCTACCGACGTGCAGGTGATGCAAATATTTAGTTTCTGAAGTTAGTAGCGAAACAGCCAAGCCATACAATTCTACTAATACTCTTATGTAGAATTTGTGAAGTTAGGGTCGGTAGACCGTGTAGATTCAGAAGCTACTTATCTACCACATACCTGTATCTATTAATATTATACTAGCGGCCTGTTAGTCATCATCAGCCCTATGTTAGTAAGGGTGAATGTACATTTCTGTAGGCGATTTTTTTTTTTTTTTTGAAATCGGCGCAATCGTTTTTGATTCATTACAAACATACACACACACAAAAACAGAATTTTTTCCTCTTAATAATATTAGTGTATAGATGAAATTTGTTTGAGTATCCTCAAACAAATTTCATCTACTCTAATTCACTTCAGTAATAATACGAGTAGCTTCTACCGTAAAACTCGTAATTGAACCGTATGACTCGAAGATGGCAGAATCCATTAGCGATAAAGTTAATTGAATTAGGTAAATTTATCTAATATTAATTATGATCTTCTGTTATATAATTGTAGTTTTGTTAAGCTGCTTATTTGATATACTTGTTTGCCGACTTATATTATGTACTCAATAGTAAGTAGATTTTTTACCAAGGGACCAAATTACTAATTTATTAGTCAGTCAAGTCTGTCAGTCCCTCCCGCCCTGCCCTGGGTGGGAGGAATCATTTGATGATTTTACCACGATAAAAGAAAAAAAAACGGGAGTGTTACGAAAAATATGGACTTGGAAATGTGTATGAAAACAGTTACTTACATGCCAGCATGCATATCCTTGAGCCTCAGCCTGACCAGTCTCAAGTCCGGCCTGCGGTCAGACCGCTCGCTCCAGCAGGCGTTTAGCACTGCCAGTACAGCTGGTCGGGCCACGAGTCCTCCGAGCGGGGGCCTGAAGAGCACCCCTCCTATTGGATGCCGCACTCTGCCTATAATTTCTGTTGGAAATAAAAAATAAGAACATGATAAGATAAATTTACGAAATATGTATGAAAGAGAACTACTAAATATGGCAGATGTTGACCATAAATAGTCTTGTCACCATATTATTTAATTATGATACGTGGTCGTTTGCCCGAATTCGATTACCTCTAGAATACGGGTAAACGAACACGTGTAAACTAAAGGGATCGACTATGCCGAGTTATTGAACAATCATTTTCAGTATTACATACATCAACTCACGCCTTGTTCCAATGGAGGTAGGTAGAGAAACTACAGTGTGCCACTTGCTCGATCTTTACATACATACTCCTTTCGCCTCATCCACATTCATACATCTGGTCTTACACGCACGCCGTTTGCGAGTACTACGCACCGGGCCTTTCTGAAGCATTTCACCAATAAAGTGTAGATCTTCCTAGCGCTATTATGGTTATGTTATCATTGTTCGACTTTATTCAAAGTACTCGTAGTGCAAATGCATCGGGTGCCCGAATTCGAGTAAACTCTTTCGAGCACCCAATTACGGGCTAACGACCAAAATATACATATGTATATATGACAAATATGACCTGGTCTCGCAGACAAGATTATCTTCTCATGAGAGAACTTCTCAATGGTTTATAGGTAAGACGATAATGTTAGAATGTTGGCGATTGAACAGTTGATTGACAGAATGACAGGATCATTTCATTTAGTGTTAATGGCATTTTAAGCTGTACTAAATGCATTAAATAAATAAAGGCACAAAACTTCTCACAGGCATTCAATTTTAGTAGATAAACATGTTTTATTTTATTATTGTTTTATAACAAGAAAATACGTTTACTTTTTTCAATATAAATTAGAGATTTTTATTTATTCATTTTATAAAAAATAATAATTCTTGTATGTCTATTCTAAACAAAACCTAGAGTAAAATTGCTAAGTATTTCCAAGAAAATTCTAAAAAAAACAGTTAAAATTTTGCAAGAGAAATACAGACCCCGCCGGGGTCGCGGGACTCACAAACTACCGTGACCCCGGTACGTAAAGGGCTATTGAAGGACACCGTAGATTTTAGTCAGTACGAGTCTGACAGTCCCTCCCGCTCTGCCCTGGATGTGAGGACTTATTTGATGATTTTACCACGATAAAAAAAAAGAAGAGAAACTTTGTGGCGGTATTTCCACAAAGTTTTCTGATGTTTTGGAGAACGGCTTGGCAGTTAGTGCTACAAATCAGTGAATATACTGTCACAGTCCGGAATTTCCAATGCTTGCTTGTAATTCTAAGATCTCTAATTACAGACAACCTTATATACCTACCTACCTACCCCACAATAGAACTCTAAAATTACGAGGAATACAGGCTTCGAACTCGAAACCTTCAAAGTGCCCAACGTAATCGATAACAGTCCACTCCATCTCACACAGAGGAGGTCTGCGTCCCAGCAGTGGACTCATCAAAGGTTGATTATTCAAGTAAAATAGGACAAGTGTAGGAAGATAATGACTAAATACTTACCAGCATTAGTAAGATTAGTTTCTCCCCAAGGTCCGTTCCTCCCAAGGATCTCGTACAGAATAATACCGAAGGAGTAAACGTCTCCTTTCTGTGACCCTCTGGGAGGAGGGTTGGGGTCTCTCAGTAGTTCTGGCGCCCTCCATAGCATGCGGCGCTCCATTCGTAAAGCGTCTTCGGCGTCGGAACAGCCATCTGGTGAAGGAGAAAAATATTGGAGTAAATGATAATAACATGAACCAGAAAGAACAGAACAAGTTTTTGCATTGACTTATCTATTTAGAAAAAAGGGTATGATGATTAAGTAGCCCACAGAATGCTATTCCTTAAGCAATAACCTCCTTTCACCCCTTTTTTCGAAGTCCGTAAAAAAGTGCGATAATTTATGCTGTATGTTGCCTTGGTATTTTTGTAGACATTTTGGAATGTCCTCCGCACCACGTCTATCGCGTTCAAACAAAACGCGATAACCTCAAAAGAAAACCCAGCGTATTTTCATTGTGTTTCTTCTACTGAAAATTGAACAAATTAATGGGTGGCGTTTCAAGTGACGCAGATAATATTAAGAATTGCGTAAATTAGCAGATACGACGATCATTGGCTGAAGATTTCGGGAAAATGCTGTCTAGGAGATTTACGTTAGAATCTACGCAAAGTAGTAAATTATATCGAAACAACATATTGCGGAATTGTTATTAAACCGTAGCTATGCTACAATTCGGGCACGCCGCAATCGCGGCGGTAAGAGGAGTGGCTGGATAGGCGTCACGGCGTCCTGACCTACCGCATGACGCAGGTCCTCACCGGACACGGAAGTTTCGGGAGATTCCTGTGTCTGATAGGGAGGGAAGAAACGCCTGGGTGTCACCACTGCGAGGATCGTCCGGAGGACACGGTGGAGCATACGGTGCAGGACTGCCCCGCTTGGGCAGAGCACCGCCGTGTCCTCACGACGGCTATAGGCGGAGACCTCTCGCGCCCGGCATTGGTTGAGGCCATGCTGCGGGGTGAGACGGAGTGGGAAGCGGTCGCCTCCTTCTGCGAAGCAGTCATGCTCGTGAAGGAGGAGGCGGGCCGCCTGAGGGAGAGGACAGCGTCCTCCCTCCACCCCAGACGCCCACGGCGTCGGACGTCGCAAGACGATCTCCGGCCACCGTAGGTAGTCGCGGGCATGCGGGCAGCGAGTAATGGGCGACTCGCTGTCCGACCATGGACCATGCCCGGGTCGACGGCGCGTTGTGTTCCACGCGCGCCTCAAAGAGTGTCAGCAAATTGATGGGGCCTGTAGAGGGCCAAAGCCTGCCGGGATCGCGGGACCAAGGGATTACCGTGACCCCGGTACGTAAAGGGCTATTGAATTACACCGTGGATTTTAGTCAGTACAAGTCTGACAGTCCCTCCCGCCCTGCCCTGGGTGGGAGGACTCCTTTGATGATTTTACCACGATAAAAAAAAAAAAAAGCTATGCTACTACAATTATTTAAAATGTGAGCATAACCACTGCGGGTTACTAGTTTCACTATATAATTATTTCATCAGGTTCCGCTTGATTAAATAACTTTAACTACTACAGAGTAGTTTCGCTTCCTGGTAATATCAAAGAATAATCGGTGTGCGTGGTGCCTTGAAGAGCTTCCACGTGTGATCCTTACGACCTTTAGTGTAGGTTTTATTCTTTATAAAATACTTTTAATCGACAAAATAATTTCTAAAGAATTCTTTTAGTAGTACGGAGTTTTTATTCTCCTTATTTTCTTTTTCAATGGCACCTTTCATAATCCATGAAGTACATACTTTTCTATACTTTTTCGTACACTTGGAATTTCATTTGTATTTTCAATGCGGTTACAAGTATTAAACTTGTTTTTTTATTTACATTTATGCCCTTTTTCAATTTCACCTGTTTTTTAAATGCGTTTACAAAACTTTATTTTTAACACAGTATACAGTTAACAAATAGACTATATTTGTTCTGTGACGGAAACAAAACGACGACACACAGCGGAGCAGGTAATCGCACAGCCATTGCATCAATTGTGCTGGTATGAGGTCCTGAATTCGATTCCCTGATAGGGCTAAATCTTTTTTCCATCAAGAATTCGATGAAAAGTGGATACATTGATACGTATATCTCTACCTAACCCTTCTTAGATTAGATATAACGTGATGTTTTGATTCTTTATTGAAATATGTTCTTTATTTCGTACTCTATAAATAATAGAATTCAATAAAGTACTGTGGCTCTAACACGAGTTCGCCACGTAAATGAAAGTAAATACTTTAATTTTAAAATTGAAGAAAGTCGTTCTCCATAGTATTTATTGAATATCTATATATATAAAAGAACAGGGTTTTTATTAAGACTCGACTACAGCCGAAACCGCTAAACGCAGATACTTGAATTTTGGACAGCAGTTGCAGTCTACCATGTAGGGGGGCAATAAGATGGGATTTTGCGAAAGTCCTCCTCTAAGGGGGTGAAAAGGGGTGAAAACTGTTGTATGAAAAATCTTATTCCTTGGGTTTATAAACTTGAAACTTAGTACGAATATGGGTATAAGTAAATAAAAAGGATTGGTACTATTATTTTTTTAAAACTACCCTCTATTGGTAATCTAGACGATGTTAAAGTTTGTATGGGAAAATCATAACGCGCGAACCGATGAATTTGAAAATCAGCATTTAAATACGAGATCAAAAATAATTAAACACGTGTCTTTGGATTTTTCGAAAATCACCCCGCAAGTTGATGAAAAGGGGTATTCAAGTTTTAAGGTAAGGATATTAAACGCTAAACGTAGAAAGCTGACTTTTGGATGATACTTGCCGTTAATTATGTAGGTGACAATTAAGAAGGGATTTTGCGAAAATCCTCCACTAAGGGGGTGAAAAGGGGTGAAAACGTTTGTTTGAAAAATCTTATCCCTTAGGATTATAAACTTGAAACTAGGTACGAATATGTGTATAAGTAAATAAAAAAGATAAGCATTATTAGTTTTTTTTAAAACTACCCTCCATTGGTAATCTAGACGATGTTAAAGTTTGTATGGGAAAATCATAACGCCCTAACCGATGAATTTGAAACTCAGTATATAGAAGTAAAATCAAAAATAATCAAATACTATCTATCTAATGTTTTTGGGTTTTTCGAAAATCGCCCCCTAAATTGGTGAAAAGGGGTAATTAAGTTTTGAGGGAAGGATTTTACTGCTTGCTTCGAAAAAGTCAAAACTTGGCACAAATAGTTTCTATGCGTAATTATCTACATTTCTAAAATCAACCTAGCGGGCGAACATCGGGCATGCGGGCAGCGAGTAATGGGCGACTCGCTGTCCGACCATGGACCATGCCCGGGTCGACGGCGCGTTGTGTTCCACGCGCGCCTCAAAGAGAGTCAGCATAGTGACGGGGCCTGTAGAGGGCCAAAGCCTGCTGGGGTCGCGGGAACAAGGGATTACCGTGACCCTAGTACGTAAAGGGCTATTGAAGGACACCGTGGATTTTGCTTGCAGTCCCTCCCGCCCTGCCCTGGGTGGGAGGACTCCTTTGATGATTTAACCACGATAAAAAAAAAGCGGGCGAACATCGGAAAATCAGTTTGTCTACACTAATATTTCGAGTTCAAAGTTAGAAACACGCGCTGACGAAGTCGCGGGCGGAGTGCTAGTTAATAATATTTATTAAAAATCTTTGAGTTTTCTATCTAGTAATCTTTGACACTGTTTGTATGGTCAGCCAAAGAGATATATGTACACACTAGCACTTTTCCCGCGACTTCGTCCGCGTGGTTTATGTACTTTCCTAATTCCCTCTTTTCACCCCCTTAAAGGTTAAATTTCCAAAAACCCCTTCTTAGTGCTCCCCTACATTATAATAGGAAGCCGTCCGTGTGCAAAATTTCACATTCCTAGCCCCAGTAGTTTCGGCTGTACGTTGATATGTCAGTCAGTCAGTTCTCCTTTTATATATATAGATAATTTTTTTAAACGGTTTTTCTGTATGCTATATTATGTTGTAGGTATGTTTTTTGATTGTAAGCTACATATAGACAAAGATATTGATACGCAGACACATTGAAATTTATACAAACAAATCAAATCATTTATTTCAACTAGACCAATTATATGCACTTTTGAATTGTCAAAAGACATGAAATAAAGCTAGTACAAAAATAGTTATGGTGCTACAGTCCCAGTCACAAGACATAATAACTATGTAAGTACCGTAGGTACCCGTTCCAATGCGTAGATCTCTATTTATACATTGGCATATCGTCTCCTCTCGTTCATTTTCCCTAGAAACGTATTAAATAAACAATCCCACCGATATCGTGTTGTAACCTCAAAGCCTTTGTCAAAGAGACATGCGTGGCGAATGCGAAGCGTGACGTTTTTATTTGTAATGTATGGAATTGTTTGAATACAGTCACATAGAAAAGCGAAAGCGATCCGATAGCGTGACAGAACTATCGGACTGACGATTCGTATCGGTTCGGTATCGCGTCGGACTCGCCTGTCTGTTTGACAAAGGCATTATCGTTAGTGTGACAGCGCTCAATTGGAAAACCGTTTAAAAACTTACTATCTGGATGCCTTTCGCTATCTCTTTTGTTAATTTCGCCAAGAATTGGATCCAAAAGGTAAAGGATACTTGTATTTTCAATAAAATAACGGGCGTATTTCTTTTACATTTATGTCACGTACTCGTGCTAGCGCCTTTATAAACGTCTAAAGAGAAAAAATACTCCGAGCTACGTTTACATTACGAAAGAAAAATGAATTTGCATTTATTAATTTATTTTATGATTTAATGGGAAATTTCAAATTGAAGCAGAATAATAAATTACATTTGATTACACCGATTTGACGGGAATAGAATGGCGTAAGTCACCTTCTGTGCTTACTAGACCAATAGCAGATAGATGTAATCGATTTTGGCTGATTAATATTTCATTTACCACCACAACGGACCGTTCACGGTATTGGTTTAAGCGGTGTGCGGTGCAACGGGCGGCGCGAATAAGACAATAGTTACTTTGTAATTACGCGAATTCGACACTGGCGGCGCTCATGGCGTGTGTCAAACATTTCTTAAGCCTTTGTCAAAAAGACAGGCGTGACGAATGCGAAGCGTGACGTTTTTATTTGTAATGTATGGAATTGTTTAAATCCAGTCACATAGAAAAGCGAAAGCTATCCGAAAGCATGACAGAACTATCGGACTGACGTCCCGCTTTGGTTTGGTATCGCTTCGGTCTCGCTTCGCTTTCGCCTGTCTGTTTGACAATGGCATTAACGCTCGCTGCTCCGCGCTAAGGCGCCATCTCTACGAGCCAGAGAATCGTGACGAGTCCGTCCTTCCTTTGGCGGAGAATCTCCACGTACGAGCGATTATTCCGCCAGCGTATCATCACGACTCGCAACGGACTCGCCGCGTGCCCGCGACGACTCGTAACGGAATCAATCAAAATCGCCGCGCGCCCGCTGCGAGCTCGCTGCGAGAGCGCCACTTTAAAGCCTTTCTCAAACAGACAGGCGTGACGAATGCGAAGCGAGGCGTTTTTATTTGTAATGTATGGAATTGTTTGAATCCAGTCACATAGAAAAGCGAAAGCGATCCGATAGCGTGACCGAACCGATGCGAAGACGTGGCGAAGGCGTATTTCACCCAGTTTGACGTCTCGTATCGCTTCGGACTCGGTCCGTTTCGCTATCGCCTGTCTGTTTGACAAAGGCTTAAGTGGAGAGCGCGCGGCGGGCGCGGCAACAGTAGCGACGATGCCGACAGTTGCCGATGACGACGTTACGCGAGCTTATTGCCACTCGTCGCATCGCCGCGATAACATTGCCGTGTGGAGACGCGTTCATAGAGAATATATGAAAATACGTGGCACGACGATAATATCGCCGAGGTATGTGATAGCCGCAATAGCGATTAGAATTTATTGAAGAGTCCCGTTGTCTATCCTCAAAACTCTAGGAATTTCTCGTGTATCGTGGGTGCGTTTACAAATATAGACACTCACATTTACATAAACACCCAGATCCAAAACAACTACTTGTAGATCATACAAATATTTGTTCCGTGCGGGGATCGCACCCGCACGCTGCCCAGCAATTGATCGCTCAGCCAATGCGCCCGTGCGCCCAAAATAGTATCATTTTGGAATAAACTTTCGAATAAAAAATACTTTCCAGAACAATCGTGGACGAAAATACATTAATAAAAGTAGCTGAAATTAAAATCTCCTCCATTTGTATCATTTAAAATAAAGCACCGTTTACGACAGAAGGACTTTTCATATAGCACAAAACTTTGGGGAAAATTCAAAGCTCAATACAGCTGTCAGAACAGCTGGTTGAAATGCGGGTAGCGTGAGAATTCGGTCATTGAATCGAATATCGGTAAACGTGAAAATGTTGACCAAAAAACGTGTATAAGCATTTCAGGAAATTGTGTCGTGTTTATTTCTGATAGTTACGAAAATATGTTCAATTTTTCTGACCTAGTAGCCTAATTCAGCTCAATAAGTATTCTGATATTTATTGATGTACTCAATTCTGTATTTGTTATTTAGATACTAATAAAATAAACAGTTGTTAGTTTGTATGTCAGGTCAAAATTTTTTCGTATGTATATCTCGTATAATATTCATGACTATTTCAAATACTTGTAAATTTATCTTTTTTAAGATGGACGTAAAGTAACTTTAAACTAAGCAATTTCAAAGGTTAAAAATGACACTTGTCGTGTTCAAATTAAACTGAGAAATCATATCGCCTTTCTTGTCCTACACACAATAGACTGATCAACAACGCTACACCAATATAAATCCATTTCCAGAAAAAATAGTTAATTAAGACATAGAAACAGGAAAAAGCTGCTCTGATTTTATACAGTAACAAGACCCTTTTCTGAAAAAACCTTAGTCAATGCCAGTCACACACGTTCCAGTTAACCGTCTTTTCAGCGCGCTGGTACCGACTTTTCAGACTTGTCATGCTCACTGATTAGCCATTCTTACTGCACGCTACCAGCGAGCTGCATATTTAAGAGCGCGTATTCTGAAAGTTGGCAACGTCAAAAATAGCTGTCAAATATTTACAAGTTTTAATTAATTCGGCAAAACTGTATGAAAATAAGAAATATGGCTCTGTCGTGCACTAAAACATTGATATAGGAATTCAATTATAACACTGAATTTGATGTAGTAACCGTTTCAGGTATATAAAAGGCATTTGGAAAGTTCCCAAATGTTTTTTTTACATCTAAAACTATATATTCGGTGTTACGATATTAATGATTGCATTCCCTTATCAATTCTTAAGTGCACTACAGAGCCATGTTTCTTATTTCCATACAGTAACATTGCTAAATTAATTAAAACTTGTAAATATTTGACAACTATTTGCGACGTTGCCAACCATCGACCACACAGCCTATAGACTCCTAATAACAGGCGACCGATGTCTGTCAACACATTAGGCAAAAATGTCTTATAACCGTCGTCACTCACCAAGCTCGTATTAGTTTCGACCACTCCTGTGAGCCGTAAACACTTCCGCATTACTCCTTTAAAAAATCGAGAAAATAGACATAATATGTTCCCGTATACAATACGTTTGTGTGATAAAAAAAGCCGGACTTCAAATTTCCTTAATGACGGTATCACATTTCATCGGTAACTTAATAGTTCCATAATCTAAATTAGATTAAATTTCTGACAATATTTATCGGGGTTCATCTTATACTGGTCATACTTGGTGTCTTTATGATTCCGTCCCTTTCTTTTGCAAGTATTTTTTTCGCCATCTCTTTTCGTCGACTTTAAGTACACATATTAGTGATGTTCCAAATCGTACAACCACCTCTGTTGTCGATAAAGCAAAACAAAAACCTATAACTATTAATTTATGCAAAAATTATTTTTGAATAATTAGAAATTACAACAGATGTACATCTGATAAATTGTGAAACTTTAATTTATAAATTTTAGATACCCGATCTTGATTTAAAAAATAAATGGATAATTGCAACCAAGCGAGAGAACTGGATCCCATCTACTTAAAGTGTAATATGTTCACGTCATTTTAGCGAAGATTGTTTTATCCTTATGAAAAACCGTCGATGTCTACTAAGTTGAGCAGTACCAACTAAGTATTTGCCGCTTTTGGTGAGTTTAATTATTGAACTTTTTTTTCTGTCTCCTAGGCAAAAAATATAGTTTCGGAACCTTTCTTCTTTTTCTTTTTCGTGTCGCTGTCGCGACGGTATTTATATTTTATTGCCCCAAAACCCCGTCGTCGCGGGACCAAGGGATTACCGTGACCCCGGTACGTAAAGGGCTATTGAAGGACACCGTGGATTTTAGTCAGTACAAGTCTGACAGTCCCTTCCGCCCTGCCCTGGGTGGGAGGACTCATTTGATGATTTTACCACGATAAAAAAAAAAAACTCCACCGCGTTGTCGGTAGCGGCGAAGAGATCCGTTTGGCCGCATGTTTTTGTTTTGGATAACATCGCGCTGCATTCAATTTGATAGGCCTCACCAAAGACTTCGAACATAGCTTATAATAATTACGGAAATTTTAAAACATTGTTTTTATTCATTTATGTATTTTACCTACATGATTCAATCGTAATTACAATAAAAGAAGGTAATTGAATGCAAGTATGTAAAAACATATTTTATTAAATACAATTTGAAAATGTCGATACTTTCTTGTTTGATTTAAAACCGTCCCATCCCTAGTGACATGCACTGACCTTGAATTGACCAATCAGGACGCAGTACCCCGGCCCCCTCGCTGACGTCATACCTCAGCAAGTTGGCAGAATAGTTTTCGTGCGTTTTATCGTGTATTAGGTGTCTATATGCTGTGTGGTCGATGTTGCCAACTTTCAGAATACGCGCTCTTAATGGGCAACCGGATCGTGTATGGCTGGCACAAGTTTAAATAAACAAAAAGCAAAAACACTCACATTTCAAATTATGAAGTCCATAATCAGCAATCTGAAGGACCCATCGGCTATCCACCAGACAGTTACTCGAAGTCAGGTTCCCATGCGATATCAGTGCCGAATCGTGTAAGTACGTCAGTCCTCGGAGCAGATCGGCTACTAGACTCGCCACGAACATGTCGTCCAGGTGCAGGTCCCTGTCTGCGAGGACCCTGGCTAGGGACCCTCGGGAGCAGTAGGCGGAGACAATGCATGCTGAGCCACTTTCCACGCAGACTCCTACAAAAGCTGTCAGGTTTTCGTGGCGAAGTTCACGGATCTGGTGAAAAAATATTGTGTTTTAGTATTTTGTAGCTAAACAAGTAAGCATATTGTTGGTTTTCTAAGAATATTGTTGCCAGTAATCATAAAAATAAACTATTCACAGGTAAAACTTGAATAAGATGTGCATTAAAAGTTGCACTATCCTAATTTTATGGTCGCGGGATTAACGAATTACCGTGACCCCGGTGCGTAAAGGGCTTTTGAAGGACACCGTGGATTTAAGTCAGTACAAGTCTGACAGTAATGGGTGGGAGGACTCATTTGATGATTTTACCACGCTAAAAAAAAATACCTAATTTTATGCAATGATGCTGGCAGCATCATTGCACGGCCCTGTTATGCAAAAGGCATGCTGGAACAGAATGGCTTTTACACAGGTGGATCTGGCAGTCTCTTCCGTTCCGCCCAGGGCAGGAGATAAGGCCCCAAAATAAATGCTGGCAGCATTTTCCGCACACAACTTGGCACTGAAATAATGATAAGCAACTTATGCTTGGATACTCGACTCTATTTTCATAGCAACAGAGAACCTTTTCAGAGTACCAAACAAACAAATTGAATAGTCATCACAGTAGAACGAAATGAGGATTCGATTAGAGGCTCTCGCACGAATTACCTAAATCGCGCCGAAGAGATTGGGGTCTCAATTCCGGGCCAAGGTCGGGACCGCAACTGTTTGACACATAATTATGTACCTAGATAATTATAGCAGTTCGAGGCACTACCGGTAAGATTAAATTCGCTAGCTTATGAGCCATTCGATCGCGGGACTGTACGGATTACCGTGACCCCGGTACGTAAAGGGCTATTGAAGGACACCGTGGATTTTAGTCAGTACAAGTCTAACAGCCCCTCTCGCCCTGCCCTGGGTGGGAGCACTCATTTGGTGATTTTACCACGATATAAAAAAAGCTTATGAGCCATTCGGTCGCGGGACTTGTCGAATTGCCGTGACCCCGGAACGTAAAGGGCTATTGAAGGACACAGTGGATTTTAGTCAGTACGAGTCTGACAGTCCCTCCCGCTCTGCCATGGGTGAGAGGACTCATTTGATGATTTTACTTTGCCTCCGCCTCCTTCACGAGCATGACTGCTTCGCAGAAGGTGGCGATCGCTTCCCACTCCGTCGGTTTTAATAAGTCTAGTAGAAAACTTAATATAACTGCGTAATAGGAATTTCAGCTCTCGCTATTAAGTCAAAGGTTGAAATTAGTTTGTTTTTGCTGAGGCATAACAGTTAGTGTTCCATAAATGTTACTGGAAACAGTATTAATCTTATTAGGGTAGGTTTTTGGAAACTTTTGTGCGTAGGAGTCGGTAAGGGCTGTATATTGAAAGGGTTGGAATTGAAACGTCTAGGGACAGTCCTTATTTATAACATTATGATGTTATTCTTTCTACATCAAATAGAAATGAGAACAAAATATTTGCTATTTATATAATACAACGGGTCGATGGCGCGTTGTGTTCCACGCGCGCCTCAAGGAGTGTCAGCATAGTGACGGGGCCTATAGAGAGCCAAAGCCTGCCGGGGTCGCGGGACTCAGGAAATACCGTGATCCCGGTACGTAAAGGGCTATTGAAGGACACCGTGGATTTTAGTCAGTCAAGTCTGACAGTCCCTCCCGCCCTGCCCTGGGTGGGAGGACTCATTTGATGATTTAACCACGATAAAAAAAAAATATAATAGAAACGGTAATTCTATTTTTAAGCGTGGAATTTAGAGTCAAATATTAAATTTACATTTTATTATTTATATTAAACTAGCACTTTTCCCGCGACTTCGTCCGCGTGGGTTACGTACTTTCCTAATTCCCCCTTTTCACCCCCTTAAAGGTTAAATTTCCAAAAACCCCTTCTTAGTGCTCCCCTACATTATAATAGGAAGCCGTGTGCAAAATTTCACATTCCTAGCCCTAGTAGTTTCGGCTGTACGTTGATATGTCAGTCAGTCAGTTCTCCTTTTATATATATAGATTTACAGAGACAACTGTACTGTCCTGAAAAAATGAAGCTTTTATTTTAAGAAAGACATCCAGAAATACATTGTTGAGAACTTAATTACATTCCATGCCATTCAATATATTTAATGTATAGATATCAGCCTGTTATAATTTTCTAATATGAATAGATTTATCTTATTATTTTTTTACATGGTAAAATCATCACATGGTTCTAATGAGATACTGACATTTTTAGACGAGGAAAATATTGTAATCTCAATCTTGACATTCCTGTTTTCAATTTCAAGCCAAATCCAATTAAATTCTTAAGTAAACAGTCCTTCATGTAAAGTGGAAATCCACACTGACTAATATTGTAAATGTAAAGTTTATCTGTGTGTACGTTTATACGTACTCGTAGTAGGAGCTCGTGGCTAAATAAATACAGTCGCACAGGCCGATCTTCCGGGCTAAGCCACGCTTGCCGAGGTTGGTCTGTGGATTGCTGACCATCCGTCATTGCGAGTTTCCTCCGTGCCTCGGAAAGCACGTAAAGCCGTTGGTCCCGGCTGTCATTTGTAGATCTTTGACAGTCGTTACTGTTAGAAGGTCTAAAGTCTGACAGCCAGCCTTACCATGGGGTATTATATTACCCAGTTACTGGGTTGTGGAGGTCCGACAGACAATCGCTCCATGTAAAATACTGATATTCAGTTGCATCTGGTTTGACTGGAAGCCGACCCCAATATAGTTGAGAAAAGGCTAGGCAGATGATGACGTTTATATGTAGAGCGGATTGTGAACAACTTAAAATATATAATTATATACCTACCGCCTCGTATCCATTCCATCGGGCCCACGCCCTATGTTATATATTTATTTTGAGTAATTTTGATTGAGTGACAGCTCAGTATTACACCTAATAATATAATTTATAGCATTTATGAATGACATTGACAATGACATTTAAATTTACATGAATAAAGTAAAAACTACCAAAAAAAAATTGCATCATAGTTCCGGAGGTTATACCCTATTACAAACAAAATGATATTTTGTATGACAAAATGATTAAAATAACAATTGTTTTATCTTACAATACACAGTAACTATTGGAAGTTAGAAATATATAATTTACGGATCCTATTATTATGAGACGGAAATAGATTCAAGGTTCCGTCTTATATTTTACCATGGCCATAAAGTTTAGTACCTCCATAAAATGTGATAGAATGAGTAACTCAGTTACTTGCAAATATAGGACGAACTATCACTACCATAGATATGAGAAAAGATTGCCTGTTTGTCATTGCTACTGAGATTCAGGACTATTATATAAAAATAAAATGTTACGGAAACTATTTTGCTCTTTATTGCATATAACATGTGTTTTACAAGATGGTTATAAAGTTTCAACGTTAGGTGCAACTATTTTATGCAATAAAACATAGATAATAGAGCACGATTGGCGCAGTGACTGAGCAATTGGACTGCTGCGCTGCATGTCGCGGGTTCGATTCCCGCACGTAACAAATATTTGTATGATTTACAAGTAGTTGTTCCGGGTCTGGGTGTTTGTTTAGTGAGTTTATATATTTTTAAACGCACCCACGACACAGTATTAAAGCATAGTGTGGAGAAAAGTTTTCTTAAAAAGAAATAAAAAGAAAAGAAATTCATTGAAATCCTACTAATATAAAAACGTGAAAGTTTGCTTGGATGGATGTATGTTTATTTGGCGTGCTAAAATAATCAATTGAGTCCTCCCACCCAGAGCAGGGCAGGCGGGACTGTCAGACTTGTGCTGACTAAAATCCACGGAATCCTTCAACAGCCGTTTACGTTACGGAGTCACGGTAATTCGGTAGTCTCGTGACCCCGGTGTTTGTTACTGTTTCACGCAAAAACGACTAAACGGATTTGGATGAAATTCGATACATAGATAGTTTATAACCAAGAATAAAACATAGTTTTATCCTGATTTATGTTCCCGTGGGATAATTTTCGAATGAGCAGAGCCACTGGCAACAGCTTTTTTTTTGTACGTGGTAAAATCATCACATGAGTCCTCCCACCCAGGGCAGAGCGGGAGGGACTTGTCAGACTCGTACTGACTAAAATCCACGGTGTCCTTCAATAGCCCTTTACGTACCGGGGTCACGGTAATTCGTGAGACCTGCGACCCCGGAAGCTTTGGCTCTCTACAGGCCCCGTCACTATGCTGACACTCCTTGTAATTCCACTAGTTAAATTAATTTTACCTTGTTCACCAAGATCTTTAATGAAAAACATTTTGCCATACTAACTTAACCTTGAAACATCACCGACAAAGTTATTACAAAGATACCATGAATGATTACGTCTCATCAATCTCAGATGAATGGACCAGTTAACTCAAAGTTACCTGTAGCTAAATTTGGAATATTTTTACTGTCATCTCAAAGATCTCTACGGTAACTACAATCATTATTGGGGAAATGCGGCCCAAGGTAATGCTCAATTTAGCAATGTGTGTAGGATTATGGGTGATACTGATCATCCATAAAATATTTATTGGAATACGCGTTTTTTAGGTGAAGAGGAAACGGCGTCATTGATCTATTTTTAACTGATGAAAAATAGGAAGAGTTTTTCAATTCAATGCGTTTAATCTATACTTATATATATATATATAAATCTCGTGTCACAATGTTTGTCCTCAATGGACTCCTAAACCACTTAACCGATTATAATAAAATTCGCACACCATGTGCAGTTCGATCCAACTTGAGAGATAGGATAGTTTAAATCTCAAATTATAGTCGCAATTTTAATTTATTGCTAATTATTTGTCTGTTAATATTTGACAGTCACAATTATCTGCTAACTTCAAATGATTCTAACAGATGTCGATACCTTTCGACTGGGTTGAGTAAGTAATCATTAGATGGCGCTGCTATGGTAAATCTACGAACGTGTCATTTAAGCTACATTTTAACAGCATAATTACCACGTGTTGGTGACGCTATAAAATTAATTAAATTTATTTTGTAGTGAACGAAATACCGTATAATTCAATTATTTCCAATTTTTATTAAATTTTTGATGTAGTCCAATTAGGTAGGTCCAACTTCGAGAAAGAGGTCAACCGCCGAATCCAACTCGGTTGGGCAGCGTTCGGGAAACTACGCAATGTCTTTTCGTCCGACATACCTCAGTGCCTCAAGACGAAAGTCTTTAACCAATGTGTGTTACCAGTGATAACTTACGGCACCGAAACGTGGTCTTTCACTATCAGCCTCATCTCAAAGCTCAAAGTCGCTCAACGAGCTATGGAGAGAGCTATGCTCGGTGTTTCTCTACGTGATCGAATCCGAAATGAGGAGATCCGTAGACGAACTAAAGTCACCGACATAGCCCACCGGATTAGCAAGCTGAAGTGGCAATGGGCAGGCCATATTGCTCGCAGAGCAGATGGCCGATGGGGTCGAAAAGAACTAGAGTGAAGACCACGGACTAGCAAGCGCAGCGTAGGACGTCCACCAACAAGGTGGACAGACGACCTTATAAAGGTCGCCGGAAGACGCTGGATACAGGTCACTTCCAACCGGTACATGTGGAGATCTAAAGGGGAGGTCTATGTTCAGCAGTGGACGTCCTATGGCTGAGATGATGATGATGATGACTTATTATTTCAATGTGCTATGATAACAAGTTTTTCAGATTTGTTTTCTTATATTTAAACGATTAAATTAGTATTTCAATTCTTATTGAAATTATTATTTAAACTCTATAATTTAAATATGTACATGTCAGTATTATCACATAATTATAAAAGTTAATTAGAATGATTTTCAATTTTTGAAGTGAAAACTTCTTTAGCGGCGTTGAGCACTTTTCTGTAATGGGTATAAAATCTTAAACTCGCGTCAGGACACGTGACCCTGACCGAAAAAGCGTAGGACGGCGCAGGGCGCTTGCGTGAATGTTCGTGTGACTTTATTACTTTTAAAGAAGTTTGTATGCTGGATACATTCGTTGCTAGGTAACATTGTTTATAAAAGATGTACGTCACATTGGAAAATTATTGAAATGAAAATTCAACCATTTTTGCGAGTTTTACTAAAATCTGTTCACAAGATATTTCCAACAATTACTATTCAAGTTTTCACTTCTGCCGGCACTCCCAGAGTGCAACCCGTCGTTTTTTTTTTCTCATATTTCTCCCACAGCAACGCGTGGCCGGGTCAGCTAGTACTTATAATAAATCTGTAGAGAAGCCAATTCTGTACATGAAATATTTAAAAAAAATAACTATGAAGGGGTGATTAGGGATCGCTACTGATTCCAAAAATGCAATCAGTAAAATTTTTGTCCGTCTGTCTGTCTGTCTGTCTGTCTGTCTGTATGTTCGTTATAGAAACAAAAACTACTCGACGGATTTTAACGAAATTTGGTACAATTATTCTGCATACTCCTGGGCAGGTTATAGTATACTTTTCATTACGCTACGATCAATAGGAGCAGAGCAGTGAAGGGAAATATTGGGAAAACGGGAGCAGCTTTACTCCATTTTTTAAGCTTCCGACGCGTGTGCACCCTTAATGATTAAAGCTACATAGAAATAATGTATGACGGAAATGTTCTCCTTAAAATTATATAAAAATATTCCTTGACAGTATCGGCCTTATTACAAAAACTAAACAAACCTTGGTTTAAACCTGGTCTATCAAGTCCAGGCTTATCTGAAGAGCCATGGTTTAAATTTGTCCGTATTACAAAACTGAGATAAAACGTCGACTTTAGTACCGCTATTTGAACGATTGTCTGAACAATTAAATCCACAATGAGTAATAACAATTAAACCTACCTTATTTCAATCCATTTCGGGTGAAAATAACACAAAAACTACAACACAATGAAAAATTTGCTATGAGAAACTTTGACACACCTTTGACAGCTGCTACTGTTAGACCATAGTTTATCACAAAACCACGAATTGTAATAAAGTTTGTGTAAACCATAGTTTTACAAGATTAAACCTAGGTTTTTAGTTAAACCTCTTTTTGTAATAAGGCGGATTATGTCTATTTTTTATGGTTACTCACAATAACACGTGAAACTCCCGATAGCTTAGCAATTCGGAGCTTTCTGATTATATTTGTCTACTCTTACGTTTACAACACTCTCACTCATCCCTAATTAAAAGAAGTTAACATTATTAACTATTCAATAAAAAAATAATCATGTAAATCGGTGTAGAAACACCAAAGTTATACATGAAATGCGCTAATAAGTCATCGCGCATGAATACAGAATCATGCTATAAGGATTATTTATATGTAGCGGTTGCTGCGCTCGACGCGCTTTGCGGCAGGAGGTATAAAAAGGCGCCTGGAGGCCTTAAAATCTTAAGGCATCCACAGAAAAGTCCGGTTGATCTGCGAGATGCCATACACAAAAAAAGCGCGCGTGCTTTTTTTTTTTTTGCGTGGTAAAATCGTCAAATAAGTCACCCAGGGCAGGGCGGGAGGGACTGTCAGACTTGCACTGACTAAAATCCACGGTGTCCTTCACTAGGCCTTTACGTACAGGGGTTACGGGGATGGGTAAGTCCCGCGACCCCGGCAGGCTTTGGCCCTGTACAGGCCCCGTCAATGTGCTGACACTCTTTGAGGCGCGCGTGGAACTCAACGCGCCGTCGACCCGGGCATGGTCCATGGTCGGGCTGCGAGTCGCCCATTACTCGCTGCCCGCATGCCCGCGCCTACGGTGGCCGGAGATCGTCTGGCGACGTCCGTCGCCGTGGGCGTCTACCACTGCGGCTGGGTCGGAGGGAGGACACTGTTCTCTCCCTCACGCGGCACGCCTCCTCCTTCGCGAGCATGACTGCTTCGCAGAAGGAAGCGACCGCTTCCCACTCCATCTCGCCCCGCAGCATGGCCTCGACCAATGCCGGGCGCGAGGGGTCCTCGCTTATCGCCGTCGTGAGGTCACGGCGGTGCTCTGCCCAAGCGGGGCAGTCCTGCACCGTATGCTCCACCGTGTCCTCCGGACGATCCTCGCAGTGGTGACACCCAGGCGTTTCCTCCTTCCTTATCCGACACAGGAACCTCCCAAAACTTCCGTGTCCGGTGAGGACCTGCGTCATGCGGAAGGTAAGGACGCCGTGACGCCTATCCAGCCACTCCTCAAAGAGGGGTCTTACCGACGCGATCGCGGCGTGCCCGAAGCGCGCGTGCTTTATACAATATTTGGCTGTTGGTGCGAAAAAGGGAGTTTGTTCCGCCACTTCTTCTTCCCAGCCAAAACACTAGGAAGTGTCGAATGAGGGGGGCGCTTTGGGGGACTGTCTTATGTAAAAATTGACCTTCAAAAAGTGCTGATAAATCAGCCTAATTTGAATAAATGACTTTTGATTTTGAATAGACGTTCAGACTGTTCGACCTTATTGACAGACAATAATTGTTATTTACAAACCGTGCTTATCTTTGAATAGTTTATTTTTAGATTTGTTTTGTTGTTATTTTATGAAATAGGTGTTAGAGGTTTTAGTAGTGATTAATTATATTAATAGTTTACATTTTATTTCTTTATAGTTGAAGCAATAGTAGGTACGAAATTAGTTATTTTGGTAGTCTACACTAATATTATAAAGAGGAAAACTTTGTTTGTTTGTAATGAATAGGCTCAAAAAAACTGGACCGATTTAAAAAATTCTTTCACCGTTCGAAAGCTACATTATCCAAGAGTAACATAGGCTATATTTTATTTTGGAGAATAATAGGGTTAGGGTAGGAAAACTATAAAAGATAGAACCATAAAATGTTCTAATTAATTGTTGATTTTATTAATATCTACAAAAAAGACCGCGACACCCTATATCTATCTATGTCGAGTGTTTGTGATGACTGCGTCGTCGATGTTAGTGGCGGTGTCTGTGAATAGACCTGGGAATCATGTTGCTGACCGTGTCTTTCCTGAGTAGGCTTTTTGCAGCGGTAACCGGCATTCACGCGTGCGGAGCCGCGGGCGCCCACTAGCTCAAAATATACCCAGCAGATGAACACGACCTGTATACCTGAGCCACGAGTTGCTGGTTCGATTCCCACTGGCGTCGCCCCTTTTTTGCATGCCAGGGTCGCGGGACTCATCAGGTAACCGTGGCCCCGGAATGTAAATGGCTATTGAAGGAAACTGGATTTTAGTCAGTGCAGTCCCTCTTGTCCTGCCCTGGGAGGACTCATTTGATGATTTTACCTCGTACCACAAAACAAGAAGATCCACGATCGTTTTGCAAAATTGTACAGATTCGGGTGGTTGATGTGCTGGGATCTGTACAAACCCCACAATAGAACAATCATGTGACACCCATCAACCACAGTGGACCCGTAATGTATACCGCCTCTTACAACTCACAAAGAGGAGCCGGTGCCCGAACAATGGGAAAATGTAAATATGCTATGACTGTTCCACTGCTGGGCCATCAACCTGTATCTGCAATAGGGAAGCGAACTCCTAAGCCTTTGTCAAACAAACAGGCATGGCGAATGCGAAGCGAGGCGTTTTTATTTGTAATGTTTGGAATTGTTTGAATGCAGTTACATAGAAAAGCGAAAGCGCTCCGATAGCGTGACCGAACCGAAGACGCGGCGAAGGCGTATTTGCTCTGTTCGACGTCGTTCATAAAAAGTCAGCTAATACATCTGCCACGCCTCGGTTCGCTGCACCCAGTTTGACGTCTCGTATCGGTTCGTTATCGCTTCGGACTCGGTCCGGTTCGTTATCACCTGTCTGTTTGACAAAGGCTGTAACATGTTGGCGGATGCCACACGGTTTTAGTAAAATCCATTCTTAAGCAATGTCCGTTATGTTTTTCTCATATGAAAAGAAATCCTTACCTGTTTAAGCTCCTTCTTAATGGCTCTAGTGACATCGATGCTCTTCTTCTGCAGCCGTTTAATGGCGACTATGTTGCCTCTGTACATCGCTATCGTTGTGTGAGCGCGCCTGGTTTCCATATCATGTTGCATTGAAGTCTGCAGAAAAAAATCACACGTTAGAAAGGGGCAGAATTTCGATAAAAAACACGTCTAATTAAATAGGTGAAAGTCCTACTAGGTGTAGTTTAAGAACGTGTATACCGAAAGACATTTTATATTATCTTTATATTATCCTTATTTTAGACAAATGGTGGACATTCCTCCGGTACATACAGCATACTCCAGTGTTTTGCCAAGGCTTTTATTGTGCGCATAATTAAGGATTGGAATTCCCTGCCGGGGTCTGTGTTACCTCATATCGAAATAAAACGTTGCCCCACACTAGGATTTTCTCCTGTGCCGTGGGTGCGTTTACAAGCTTATAAACTCACATACACAAACGCCCAGACCCGAAACAACTACTTGTAGATCGTATAAATATTGCTCCTAGCGGGAATCGAACGCGCAACACGCAGCGCAGCAGTCCAATTACTCAGCCAGTGCGTCAAACGTACCTACAACCAAAATATACAACCTTGAATAGGTTACTTCTAGGCAAGCGTGCTTTACTGCCGACTACATCTTCGAATACCATCACGGCAGATAGGGGCCAAAGGAGAAGCGATTGCTAAATAAGAAATAAAATTAAAAAAGTATTTGAATTACATAATTATTACAAACAAAAACGCAGAAAAAATAAAAAAGTTTTCTCTTTAATATTTTGTTTAGATGTAGGTACGATAAGATTTTCCTGTAAGATTGAATTCCATTTATTGTACTTAACAAAGTTATCGCAGCAAAGTTTTAATAAGAAAATTGTGTAATGTATTGAAAAATAATCCAGCACATTATATGTGTGATATATTTTATGTGATGGAATATTTGCTTGCATGTGTGTCTTCCATTTACTTATTACGGGTTTACTTTCGTAGTTCATCAACGAAAACTCGAATGTTTTGAAGACACGGACAGATACTAAGTAGCTCACTGAGGTCGTTCAACTAAATTGGGATACTATTACAACTCCTTTAGCCTTGACTTAATTCATTACTACTGAGATGTTTGTGTTAGGAGTTGCAAATAGCTCAATATAATTAATCTTATACGCAAAGAACATAGTTAGCACGGTTGCGCGTCCTAGTAACCATACATTATTTAGGGATATAAGATCTGGCAATAAAACTTTTTGACAGCAGTGCAGCGTGGCGCGAGCTCGATTCCTGCACGGGACAAATATTTGTGTGATCTACAAGTAGGTATTTGTTTTCATAAGGAAGTGTTTGCGTTCATAGGCAATAAGTACGTTGGTTTCCGGTAAGTCTGTATAATATGTGCAAGCATATCGAATAACATGCATCTATTTTGCTCCCATAAACTTACCATTATAGATGCCGTTAAAGACGTCATAAACGTAATAATTTACGCCCTTCTACTCTCAGATTAAATGAAGCGTATTAATCGGAGAGCAATCTCCGACTGCATTGCATTATTTAAAATTTTCAATAATTCTATTGATGATTCTGATATTTTATCTAAATTTAATTTTAACGTTCCTGGAAGGTCAAAGCGATGGAACGCACCCCTGCGTGTTCCATTGACTGCTACGAATTATAGGCAAAACTCATTTATAGTGCGAGCAAGTAGTAATTTTAATAAAATGTGTAAACACACATGACACATGATTTTGATCCTTTCTTAACAAGTGTGTCCTCGGCCAGAAAGTGCATAAGTCTTGCTTTTTTTAAATAAGTTTATGTCTGTACTATAGTTTTTATTCTATAATTGTGTTTTGAAATGTAAATTAAGTTAAGCTCTGCTGATATCCAGCCTCTTGGTAGCTGTATTGTTCAGTGGCGTTCACACTCACTTTTCCAATCTGCTTCTAGAAGTGAAGACTTTTAATTGGCTGTCAGTCACACATGCTGTTTGTATTCTATTTATTTTAGCTGTAAGTCTTCTATGCTTATTAAATAAATAAATTAAGAAAAACAGTAAGTATTAAAAGTATAATACCAAAACTCACTTCGCACACTACCTTGTCAGTACTCTGCGCGTTATATGCAGATATAAAGGTCAGATCCTTAGCCTCGATCCTCCAGAGCACGGACGCAAGCTTCTGTTCATATCTATAATGCCGGACCAGCAGCGCTGCAGCCAATATGGCGGCTGCTGCCACAGCTGCTGCTGCTGACAAGACTCCAGGATCATGGGGCAAGGAACACTTGATGCCGTCGAAGCCGCATTCTGGTTCAGCGACTGGTGGGCTTCCTCCAATCCAAGCTATGTTGTTCGCTCCTACTAGTTCCTGTGAAACAAGTTATGTATCTTTATTATATTTGGTTTAAAATTTAACTATAACTGTCTAACCACAAGACAGGTGAACACCTGTTTAACACTCGTCTAAAAGAACGACATTTCAGATATAAGGTTACATTATTTTTAGACAAGCCTTCAACAGATTATTGGGCAACTCGCTGTCCATGGACCATGCCCGGGTCGACTGCGCGTTTGATTCGCGCGCGTCAAAGAGTATCAGCAAAATGTCGGGGCCACGGCGTATATACACACATATACACGGCGGAATATGAAACTGTTTCATCTGTAACGCGATTATATGCACGTCAATATTTTCAGTATCTATCCGCTTGGCTGATTTGTCGTTGGTGTGCGCGCTCGCATATATTTTAAAGAGAATCCAACATTCGTCAGTCAAACTTTTCGGCTTTCAGTTTTCATAGGCCTTAAAAAATTTTGTCTATGAGATTATTCGTTTGAAATGTGCGCGGTTTCATAATTTTAGTAAAGCTATAGTCTGTCTCGGGCATGCGGGCGGCGAGTAACGGTCGACTCGCTGTCCGACCATGGACCATGCCCGGGTCGACGGCGCGTTCAGCACTACGACGGCCCCCCCTTTAGAGAGCCAAAGCCCACTGGGATCACGGGACTTACGAATTACCGTCACCCCGGACCGTGGATTTTAGTCAGTTCAAGTGTGACAGTCCCTCCCGCTCTGCCCAGGGTGGGAGGACTCATTTGATAATTGTACCACGATAAGAAAAAAAGTTATAGTCTGTCTTAAAACTGTCATTACTCTATTCTGCAGTCAGCCTTACGTATTCAGTTACTTTGTATCGAAATAGTCATGAAGATTATTTGAAACCAAGTGAAATGGATAAAATTGAGATATTATTGCTCAGTAAAGTATTTCCTATATTTGGGTTAAATGTCAAATTCTTCTCCTCTTCCATAGCCTTTGTTAAGAAGTTCTTTGTCGGAAGAAAATTTTATTTACAAATTATGTCACAAATATAGTTTATAAGATTCTCAAGGGAATTTCTGAAAGGATCTGGATTTTGATCTTAACTTGACCAAGTATAATAGTAAAAAGTAAATGGAGTTAGAGGTTAATATATTACTGATTTTATTAACGCTGGCATGTACTGTATGAAAAAATATAGTATTTTCTTACTTGCGTTCATATTTATTTTAAATTTAGTTTAGCAATAAAATAAATTACACGCAACCATTTACTAATCTCAATTTCCCAATAGACGAGCTCAAAGTCTATATTAAGTTTTATTACGAGAACTTCAACCTGGTATTTACAAGTAAGGGTAAATACACACCGTGACACGATGCGACTCGAACATCTAACTTTATATATTACTTACACGAAAAGATACACACTTTACCGATGACGCGACGAAACGGGACGGGCCGCGACGCCGCGCTGAAACTTTAATAGCGACTCAAAACATGAATTTATTTACTACACGAAAAGACACACACTTCCAATATCGTCGCGTCGCGTCTCTGTGTGTACTGATCCTTAGTCAATATTTAGTAAGTTATAAGTAAGTTTTACTCCGAGAACTTGAACCTGACGTTTACAAGTAAGTTATTATTAATTATTAGCTGCCAAATGCAGACTGGTAAGTAAATAAGTAACTTAGGAATTCTATCGCTCAAATGAAGGGAAGTTATGTTCAAACTTATGGAAGTTAATGGAATATAAGGGAAATTAATTTAATTAAAGAAGATTTTCATCCCAACCAATTTCAACTTTGACTGAACAGGTTCACACGATGATTGTCTTCTGTGTTTCGTTTCGCAGATTCGATTCTCGTACGTAACTAATATTTGTATGGTTTAGTACTAAGAAAGTTGTTCTCGGTCTGACTGTTTGTGAGTTCCAATGTTTGTAAAGGACCCACAGGAGAAATTCCTAGTGTCACCTGACTGTTTAAATTTGGACAAATAGATAGCCTGTGGTATCAGCGCGGACAAACAAGTTTTTATGTGATTTGTTTCACCATCACTGCTCTAAAAACAGTAAAGGAAAACATCGTGAGGAAATCGGCATTTGTTTTAGAACTAAAAATTCGAAGAAATGCGATATCTTCCAAATCGTAATGGCTCCGCGTTGTGGATTATGGCCCACCTCTCTGTAGGAGGAGGTCTTTGTACCAGCAGTGGGGACTTTATAGGCTCATGATGAGGTAGCCTGAGACCAGATAGGCAGCTGTAGCAATACCAGCGGCGGTAGCCGATCCTGATTTTATCTGGGAAACAGCTTTTTTTTCTTTTTTTTCGTGGTAAAATCATCAAATGAGTCCCACCCAGGGCAGAGCGGGAGGGACTGTCAGACTCATACTGACTAAAATCCACGGTGTCCTTCAATAGACACTCTTTGAGGTGCGATTGGAACACAACGCCCCGTCGACCTGGGCATGGTAGTGGGCGTCTACCACTGCGTCTGGGGTGGAGGGAGGACGCTGTCCTCTCCCTCACGTAGCCCGCCTCCTCCTTCACGAGCATGACTGCTTCGCAGAAGGAGGCGACCGCTTCCCACTCCGTCTCGCCCCGGAGCATGGCCTCGACCAATGCTGGGTACGAGAGGTCTCCGCCTATCGCCGTCGTGAGGACACGGTGGTGCTCTGCCCAAGCGGGGCAGTCCTGCACCGTATGCTCCTCCGTGTCCTACGGACGATCCTTGTAGTGGTGACACAGGCGTTTCTTCCCTCCCTATCAGACACAGGAACCTCCCGAAACTTCCGTGTCCGGTGAGGACCTGCGTCATGCAGTAGGTCAGGATGCAGTAACGCCTATCCAACCACTCCTCAAAGAGGGGTCTCACCGTCTTTATTAGTAGAGAGGTACATGCTTACCGGTAGGAAATCAGAAGAGTTGACATATCGGAAGGTGGCGACAGGTCGAGCGCTCCAACCTCCTGGAACACTGGAGTTGGCAACCAGGCCGATGACTGTAAAGTTACCCTCGGCGTCGCCTGCGCTGTCCATGTTTACCTGGTGGAAGAAACTTTTGTTTATAAACAGGTCCATGTTTAAATTATCAAAATGAGCAACCCCCAGGACAAGTGGCAAACTATAAACGAATACGCCATGTAGTTTTTTTTTTCAATCTTTGAGGTCAAGGTGCGTTAACAAACATAAAAAATCACATACACAAATACCCAGACCCAGAGGGGTGCTAAGACAGGAAACCTCCACGTGCGCCCGTGGACTGGAGTTCCCTCTCTCTTTGCCCGTATGCGAATAGCCTGTCGAAGGGACGCTCCAACGCGTGGTCCTCTCAAGGACCGAGCCCGGGTCGGTGGCGCGTCGTGTTTCACGCGTCACCGACGGGGCCCCTTTCGCGGCCCCGGAACGTAAAGGGCATTCGAAGAAACACGGGTGAATTTTAGTCAGTAAGAGTCTGACAGTCCCTTCCGCCCCACCCAGGGCGGGAGGACTCATTTGATGATATTGCCACCGTAAAAAAAAATACCCAGACCCGGAACAACTACTTGTATGTCACATAAATAATCCGTGTGGTGATCGACCCGCTGCGCAGCAGTCGATCGCTAAGCTAAGGGTAAGAGTCGGTGACTCGCTGTCCGATCATGGACCATGCCCGGGTCGACGGCGCGTTGTGTTCCACGCGCGCCTCAAGGAGTGTCAGCATAGTGACGGGGCCTGTAGAGGACCAAAGCCTGCCGGGGTCGCGGGACTCAAAAATTACCGTGACCTCGGAACGTAAAGGGCTATTGAAGGACACCGTGGATTTTAGTCAGTGCGAGTCTGACAGTCCCTCCCGCCCGGGACACGTCGATCTTCATTGTCTCGGCGCTTTTCTGGTGGTTGCCACTGTTGATTCTGGCTTTCAGGAGTTGCAGTGGTTTGGGAATAGTGTGGTGGGTTTGTCACAATAAAAAAATAGTCCCTCCCGCCCTACCCTGGGTGGGAGGACTCATTTGATGATTTTAGCATGATAAAAGAAAGCTAAGGGTAAGGGTTCCTCATTTTTCATCCCAGAAAAAGTACTGCTTCCAAAAAAGCTACAATATCGTTCATATGTAACTACATGGCGGCACATGTAAGATCTGAATTATATTTGTCAAATTCTAAAATGACGTGAGTGTAGCCGCGAGCAAAAGCTAGTACTTTAATAAACGTGTCACTGTTTATTTATGGGGGTTAAAATTTGTCTAGGAGTCTAAAATTATTTAACCCTTTATTACATGCAAGATAAATAGTTTGCTAGAGATTAAAATATTATTGAGCTTAGAAATATGGCATAGAAAATAATAATAAGGTAGTGATCCCGAGACCTAACGAGGTCTCGCAAACGCCAAAGATAACGATCTTTGGCGTTTGCGATTGACTTCAATAATATTTGCAACTATGAGTTAAAACTGAAATCGAACCCCTCTATTATTCTAGCTTGAAGTAAATACGAGATTTCTATCAATACATGCTAACTTAGGTATGTAAACATGGACCCGCATTTCAAACATTTAGAGCTATATGTGGGTCAATCGTACCCGTCGTAACTTTGTCAAAGAGATTTCTATTTAGTACCGCTATCTACAACCGAGATATACGCTGATTAAGAATTAGCTAAAGTATAGCTCAGCTACATCCGACAATCAACCTTACCACGGCATACGATATAAAATGTGCGGTTGTATACGGGTAAATGAAAAACAAAATACTATCGCCACGTCGACGTCAAGTCAATCGAATTGCGTCATTATATCGTAGTGACAAAGGTTGATTTTCAGTTTTAGTTGGAATCGGTCGAATTGCAATCGCGACGCGCCATGGGTAAAGGCCCTAAGTCACAGTCTGTATAAAATTGTCTTGTAAATAGCCACAGTCAACATATCTCAAGTGTGAATGTAACTTAAAGTTTAACTACTATTGAAATGTCATATCCAATTTGGTGAGATGATCTGTACCACAGGATCTTCCTATTTCAGACACCTTTCTCTATTTAACATTGTACAAGTTAAGTGCCTATAATATCTTGATGTGGAAAAAAATAAAGATTTATGATTATGATTAAAATCTCTTGCATGTACTCAAACATACTTGCCTAAGCACAAAAATTGTTACAACACAACGATTCGCACAAAAATTGTTTAAAAAATCAAACTAAGTGATTTTATTTTGCCGGAAATAGGCAGTTATTACAGATAGTATAAAGCCAAAATGATGTGCACTATGTTTTTGCAATAGATAGAGTGACAAGATCATGGCGTACGTGTGTAATGAATGACAATCGCAACAAAGCGTGAGTGGTTCCGCTCAGGGAACGAGATGGCGCTAGATTACTTGTGTATAATTCCGTCTCTTTCCCACAGCTTAACTACTCACGGCTTAACACGTCATGGTAGGCCACCAGCCGAGGAGCTCGTGGCTAAATAAATACAGCCACACAGGCCGATCTTCCGGTTTAAGCCGTGCTTGCCGAAGTTGGTCTGTGGATGGGTGACCATCTGTCATAGCGAGTTTCCTCCGTGCCTCGGAAAACACGTAAAGCCGTTGGTCCCAGCTGTCATTTGTAGATCTTTGACAGTCCGGCTGTCATTTGTAGATCTTTGACAGTCGTTACTGTTAGAAGCTCTAAAGTCTGACAACCAGTCTTACCATGGGGTATCGTATTACCCAATTACTGGGTTTTGGAGGTTCGACAGGCAGTCGCTCGATGTAAAATACTAATATCCAGCTGCATCTGGTTTGACTGGAAGCCGACCCCGATAAAGTTGAGAAAAGGCTAGGCAGATGATGGTAGGCCATCAGCCCAACTATAGGTTAACCCAACTCTAAACAGTCACGCAGTAACTAAAAACTTCAAATCAAATACGCTTAGCCCCATGGGGATGGGCAGGATTCCACGTGTAACGATCGTGGTTCATGTATGTAAACAATTCAAACATATTCCTTTTGCTGTATGTACTAATACACGTATATACTATTCCCCATCCAAGTTCTTGTTTACAATTTTGAAATGTAATGATATCAGAATGACTATATGTTATCTAAATAAGCCTTTTCATTAATAGTTTTTTTTTTGTTGTTAACTTTTTTTAACCCTGTAAAATTATCAAATGATTCCTCCCACCCAGGGCAGAGCTGGAAGGACTATCAGACTCGTACTGACTAAAATCCACAGTGTCCTTCAATAGCTCTTTACGTTCCGGGGTCACGGTAATTTGTAAGTCCCGCGATCCCGGATTTGTTGTTAGCTTTGGCACAGATTACATGCTTTGGTTTATCGATTGTGGACAGCTCATCATCATCTGCTAAGCCTTTACCCCAATTATATGGAGCTACTGTCTATCTGACCTGTGTAACCCATTATCTAGATAATTCGATACCCATTGGTAAGGCTAATTGTCAGACTTTCAAGCTTCTACTAACAGTAACGACTGTCAGAGATCTACAAATGACAGCCGGATCCAAAGGCTTTAGGAGCTTTCCGAAGCAACGTGGAAACTTGCTACTGTTACGTCGATCGAATTGCGAGACCAAGCTATAAGGTTCTCGACAATTCTACTGAACATTGTTTCTTTCTTTCTTCTTTCTAAGTCCATTGATATTTTCCAGAACTTTCGACTATCTTCTCTTAACATCCAGTGGGTCCGGCCAGGGTATAAATAGGGCGCCGATAAGGACCGGTAGTCAGTTTGGTTTTGACTACGATCGAAGCGACTCGAAAGTGAACTCGAAGTGAGAATCTCGGAGTGACTTTTAACTGTGTGCAAGAGTGTTTTAGTGGTGAATACTAATGAATAGTGTTGAGTAGTGTTTAGTGATTGTTGCAATCAGTGATTCGTGTGTCAATAAAATTATTTGGTTTTTAATTGGTGTTGATTAATTATCCCATACCCAGCTCGTAACACTACGATAGATGGTCACCCAAACCCAAATTAACCTCGACAAGCGCAGCTTAACTTTGAAGATTGACCTTTAAATTAAATAAAATTGTATACAATCTTGGTTCCTCTAACCGTACAGACAGATGTATTGCTGGGGAGTTTGTTCCGCCACTTCTTCTTCCCAGCCAAAACACTAGGAAGTGTCGAATGGGGGGGCGCTTTGGGGGACTGTCTTATGTAAAAATTGACCTTCAAAAAGTGCTGATAAATCAGCCTAATTTGAATAAATGACTTTTGATTTGATTTGATTGATTTGCGGCTGTTATTATTTAGCCACGAGCTATTAAAATAACAAAAAAGAAACAATATTAAAATAATATTCGGAAACTAAATTTTGAACGCAGAATATCTTTATGCAAATTCACCCTCTTTGCGAATACTACGCAATAACTTTATCTTTTTGAAGGTCACCGACGAAGGTCAGAGGTCTGTAATGAGCTCCAAAGTGAGGTCCCTGAGAGCTTTGTTACTTAGAGTACGTCACTTCCGGCTTAAGTCAGTCAGCTTCCGGTGCAGCCATTAAGCCAGACTTAGCACTCTCTGTAACCTTCAGAAACTAAAGTAATTACTTGGGTTAAAGTTTTTGAGAACCTCACCATGTGTGTCAACATAATAATATGAAATAATGAAAGTTTGTTTTATTATGACACTAACTTTTGTCCGTGACTTTGTACGTACTTACGTGACGTTATCGCCCCGTTACTTCTCCTGTGTCGTGGATGCGTTGCGTTTAAAACATTGAAACTCACATAAAGCTTAACCCACAGGTCGCGGGACTCACGAATTACCGTGACCCCGGAACGTAAAGGGCTATTGAAGGACACCGTGCATTTTAGTCAGTACGAGTCTGACAGCCCTTGCCGCTCTGCCCTGGGTGGGAGGACTCATGTGATGCTTTTACCACGTAAAAACAAAAAGCTTAACCCACAACAAGTTAAAATACTAAGACCATTTTGCCAAATGTGACAATTTCGTAACAAAACTTGTGTTACTAATATTATAAAATGCGAACATTTCTGAGGATAGAGCATAGATGTTTGTTATTGTATCACGCAAAAATTACGGAACGAATTTGAAAGAAATTTGTTACATACCTTATAATCTGGATTAACACATAATATGTATGATATTTTTTTTCCCAATTTTATGTTCCCGTGGGATAATTTCCGAGTTATAGCGGACAAAGCCGCTGTTAAGAGCTAGTAAAAAAATATTTTTGTATTTTCATCGTACTTGACCGCACCAGTTTGAACGAATCTTTTCTGAACAATATGAGTATCGTTCTCGTAGAGCATCTGTACATCAACTTCACTCATTTATCCAAAAACTTTGTGTTGCCATATTACGGCAAAACTTTCAGGCATTATTTTTAGGTGCTGCTTGAATTTCAGGGAAAACGTTATTTTTATTAAATTCCTTGTAGCTTGGTTCCTGCAAGAAAATTTTATAAAAATACTTTTAGAAAACATGTTCATAGCGAGCATGTTCCTGTGTTGCTTAAATATAATATTATTTACTTTTTCTTTCGCAAAGATGAAAATATACATATGTATATTTTTTTGAGACAAGGACAACATCCTAATTTTCATTGCTAGCGTTTCGTAGACGGGCACGCCGCAATCGCGGCGGTAAGACCCCTCTTTGAGGAGTGGCTGGATAGGCGTCACGGCGTCCTGACCTACCGCATGACGCAGGTCCTCACCGGACACGGAAGTTTCGGGAGGTTCCTGTGTCTGATAGGGAGGGACCGCTGGGTGCCACCGCGACGGCGATAGGCGGAGACCTCTCGCGCCCGGCATTGGTCGAGGCCATGCTGCGGGGCGAGACGGAATGGGAAGCGGTCGCCTCCTTCTGCGAAGCAGTCATGCTCGTGAAGGAGGAGGCGGGCCGCGTGAGGGAGAGGACAGCGTCCTCCCTCCACCCCAGCCGCAGTGGTAGACACCCACAGACGATCTCCGGCCACCGTAGGCGCGGGCATGCGGGCAGCGAGTAATGGGCGACTCGCTGTCCGACCATGGACCATGCCCGGGTCGCGCGCGCGTTGTGTTCCACGCGCCCCTCAAAGAGTGTCAGCATAGTAACGGGGCCTGTAGTGGGCCAAAACCTGCCGGGGTCGCGGGACTAACGAATTACCGTGACCCCGGTACGTAAAGGGCTATTGAAGGACACCGTGGATTTTAGTCAGTACAAGTCTGACAGAAAGGGTGGACACCAACTGGCGGAACAAGGTCTCTCTCAGATAGCGCAATCACTAAACTCTAATCTACTGACACTAAACACCAGCAAAAGTAAATATATTGCATTCTCTAAAAGAAACTCCTCCAGTGCCTCCCAAATTATGTCACTGAAAATATACACTTGCCCACAGGAACACAACATTGTCTCACACCTGCCACACCAACCCTGCACATGCATAGCCCTTGAACGGACCGATACGATTAAGTACCTCGGAATTACTATAGATAACAACTTAACATACAAAGCCCACATTAACGCCCTCTCCTCCAGAGTGAGAAAACTAATACACATCCTAAAAAAACTCCGCGACTGTACCTCACTCGACATTTTGCGAATGGTCTACATTGCTCTATGTCAGTCAATCATACAGTACTGTATACGAATTTGGGGACGCGCTGGCAAGAGCACTTTTATAACGCTAGAGAGAGCGCAACGGGCACTGATCAAGGTTGCACTAAAAAAGCCCTACAGATTCCCTACAGACCTTATCTACCATGAGTTTCAAGTACTAAGGGTTCGACAAATATTCGTACTCCAAGCAACTCTTAAATACCATGCAACAATAAAAAAACGGCCCGACTATGAAGACATTACAAACAAACGCGTCTTTAGAGTACCCATACCAAATGCAAAATCCGAACTGGCTAGACGTTGCACCTATTTCTCACTTCCCAACACTTATAATAAAGTACGTAAAATCTGCGACCTAAAGGAGTGCTCAATTGCAACCTGTAAGAAAACCTTAATTTCGGCACTATTAAAATTATCATACGACGACACCGAAGCCTTGATATAGCACCTACACATACATACACTGACGTACACACATACATACACACACACGCACACACACACGCACACACTCATATACGCTCGCACATACACTAACAATCAAGCCCAACGATAACCTATAAATGTTACTTTATTTTGTGTTTACAACTGTACAAATTCTTAATTTTATTGTCAACCATCTTAATTATGTTAAGACTATTTTTCTTTTTTTTTTTACATTCTCCAACTGTAAAGTAACTTTGGAATATTTTGCACTCCAGAGCCACAAGATACAAGCGATGCTTAGTTTGTGGCTCACTAAACATAACTCACACTGTAACTTTACTTTTTGATGAATAAATTTATTATTATTATTATTATTATTATTATTTGATGATTTTACCACGATAAACAAAACCCTTCACTACATATTAGTCGTAACGTGATGTTTATTCCGTTTTTGATAAATGATCTATCCAGCACAAAAATATTTTTTTTTATTTCGAACCAGTAGTTTCTGAGATAAGCGCGTTCAACCAAAAAACAAACAAACTCTCCAGGTTCATAATATTAGACTAGTTAATATTATAAACCTAAAGTGTTTTTATTTGTATACCTATTGAAATAGGTTTCCACTCCACCTCACATAACGTTTAAACAAAAAAAAAATACCAAAGGAAAAACAAGCTTATATTTTTTCTATAAAAATTAGATTTTTCCTTCCCAACGGGCATTTAGTTTCATAAAGTAAGATGGCGGCGGTTATAAAAGGACAAGATCTAGATTCCGAAACGTTAGATCAGGTAGTAAATATAAACGAAATGACTTGAATAAATTGAATAGAAATGAGTCCTGAATCTTAATAGGTATTTCTACTACTAACGAATTTTGCGTCTTTGGTTTTTCCGGACTATAGAAAATATTTACTGAATCTTTCGTCCTTAACTTGAGCCCAAAATTCATCTTAATCTATACATATAAAAATCTGTAGAAGGGTTAATTCTGTACATTGAAAATATTGAAAAAATAAATAGCGGGGGGTGTTGCTGGATCGATACCAAACCCAAATATGTGATTAAAAAATTTTTTGGCTGTCTCTCTGTCTGTATATGCAGGCATCACGTGAAAACTAACGGTTCGATTTCAATGAAACTTGGTATAATTATACCTTATTATCCTGGGCATAAAATGGGATACTTTTTATCCTTGAAAAATACGTAGAAAAAAAATCTATTTTTTCTGTTTTATTCATAGACGTTGTTCTGTAGAACGCGAATCTCCTTAATTATTATAGGCTTAGCCGTATTTGGGTCCAATAGATATTTATAAGATGTCATTGTCAGAGTTACTCAAAATGGAGAAATAAACCATCCACGCGAAGACCGACATCCGCGCGGACGGAGTCGCGGGCGGAAGCTAGTTTTAAATAAATTGAGACCATAATTTTCGCAATTTTATCCACTGATTTTGGGTAAGTAACGTCCATTGACTATATAACTATATTGACTAAGGAAACTCCGGAAATTAATATTGTATCACAATCCAAATCCCGTTCCTTTGTTTTTTGCGGCGGCTTCTGACAGACACGAATAGGCGAATGTTGATGTTGATTGGTTTCAGGCAAAGATCGGGATTAATAATAATAATAATAGTTATCCTGAAATCAAGGAATATGGGACACTCACGTGTCCCTGCCACCGTTCGTTGTTTAATGATATCTGATAGGCATAAATAGGCATAATATCAAGTCTTCTCAATTTTGTTTAAGGTTGTGACGCTGTTAGGAATCTTATATTTATTTGCACATGCCTTTGACAGCAGCTTTGTTACCGTTATATTAATTCGGTGACACTTGAGGCCATATATTATCATATTAACTTCACTGTATATGCAAAAAGTCAGTGGTTTGGTGAGAAAAGACAACAAACAATCTAATTTTCATATTCATATTTTATAGTGCACAGCTGTTCAATGTTTTGCTGTGTGAAAATGAGCCCTCTGGGTAGAGCGGAAAGGACCGTCAAACTCTTACTGACTAAAACCGACCACATTTCTTCACATAGGGGAATAGTATATAAGACGGGAATGCGAGTTATAATGGGGACATACACTCTTTAGGCATACTTAACACAACAATAACGTAGCGCAAGCACCATCAGGACGTTATTTGCAAGCGGCCATTAACAAATGGCGTCCTGTTGGCGCTTGCGCTACGTTAGTGTTGTGTTAAGTTTGCCTTAATGCCTTTGTCAAACAGACAGGCGAAAGCGAAGCGTTTCCGAAGCGATACCAAACCGAAGCGAGACATCAGCCCGATAGTTCTGTCACGCTATCCGATCGCTTTCGCTTTTCTATGGGATTCAAACAATTCCATACATTACAAATAAAAACGTCACGCTTCGCATTCGTCACGCCTGTCTGTTTGACAAAGGCTTAAGTGAGCGATTTCCCATCATACGTCGCATCCGTCTTATACACTGTTCCCCTATTCTTTACGTTTTAGAGTCAGCATCCTTTTAAGAAAGTAAATAAAAATAAATAAATAAATACATATTCCACAACTTTCACACAACGCCATCTAGTCCCAAGCTAAGCAGAGCTAGTGTTATGGTACTATACTGTACTACAGTCCCGCAACCAATTAGCTAAGCCTCTAAACTTAAGTCAAATATGGCTTTTTATTTATTAATTCACCCTAACCCTTCTCACACGAACGGCAAATTTTGACAAAATGAGGCTGAGAATTTCTCTAAATAATTTGATCCTGGTATTAAATAATTAAGACAATTTACGCTGTTTAGGGCCTCGTGGGCTCTCGTGGGCGGATAAGGGCGGTCCTAAATAATTTTAATCCCAAATAGAATGAGCAATACAAACAAATTAGGAAAGGTCTACAATGTTTATAGAATTTTAAAATAACTAAAAAAACAAATTACTTATTTTTTTAATTTTTATCATGAAAATACATAACTAGCGACTGGCGCCGTTTTCTTACACATTATATGTAGATGTATTGTAAGGTCGCGGGACTGTACGAATTACTGTGACCCCGGAACGTAAAGGGCTATTGAAGGACACCGTGGATTTTAGTCAGTATGAGTCTGACAGTACCTCCCGCTCTGCCCTGGGGAGGACTCATTTCACGATTTTAGCACGTAAAAAAAAAGATGTATTTTAAACATTAATTCTTGAATCAATCTATCTATTGATTAAAATCTATCTATTGATGAAAATTGCACGATTTGTTGCATAGTTAGTGAGATCAATAAGCATAAAATATTGATTTTTTAATTCGAGTGAATCTTTTGAAACTATATGACTTTATCTTCTTAATATTAAAAAGAATTACGGTCGCTACATGAACGGTCATACACGCTAATAAATTCGCAACCACCCAAGCAATATCAAATAAGGTTTGTGAAAATATACGGTTGGTTTCATATTGAAAGAAGTGCGATGCAGGGGTGAGTCACCAGTTTAAATATAAATGATGAATTATCACGATTTAGATGAAACATAATCTTGAAACTATTTTAGTCTACCCACTGCCTTATTGTGACGGCACGTTTCGCGCAGTGGCTGAGCAGTTGAACTGCTGCGCTGTGTGTCGAGGGTTCGATCCCCGCACGGAACAAATATTTGTATGATCTGCAAGTATTAGTTCCGGGTCTGGATGTTTGTGTATGTGAGTTTCTATGTTTGTAAACGCACCCACGATACAGGAGAAATTCCTAGTGTGGGGCAACGTTTTTTTAAAAAAGCATCAATTATGCAACCTCCTTCATAAAGCAGTAATCGGATATCAGAGGAATAACTTCCCGGATATGATTCATGAGCAGCGTTTTGAAGAGGATACTGAGACCATGTCACTGTCACTTGTCAAGATACTGTCACTGTCATTTGTAAAGACATCTGCGGTCAACCGACCTAATTTATTTATGTCAGTTGACAGCACACGACTTTACTTTATGTATTGTTTTTTGTTGTTTTGCTGAATAATCATCTCAGACTTTAGGAATAACATGGAATGAGGAGAGACGCAGTAATTAATCCAAATAAAATTAGTTTAACGTTAAAATAATTATTGGTAATTATGAGTACTGGCATGGCGAATGCGAAGCGTGACGTTTTTATTTGTAATGTATGGAATTGTTTGAATCCAGTCACATAGAAAAGCGTACGCGATCCGATCCGTGACAGAACTATCGGACAGATGTCTCGCTTCGGTTCGGTATCACTTCGGACTCACTTCGGTTACGCCTGTCTGTTTGACAAAGGCATAATTGCATATTAATTGTGTAGTTAATAAAGCTCCCAGGCTCAAATGGGATTCTATAATTACTCTGCCATTCATTTTCTTGTAATCAAAGTTCCAGTTTCTATCTATCCTTATACCAGTTTTTTTATTGCTTTGACCTAGCAGACTTCCCTATTAGTTAAAAAACAAATCAACATATTTGATTTCAATTCCCTTCATTAAATAACTTTGTGAGCTTAGTAACAGTCAACTTGATACTTATTGCTCCTGTTTGTTACTCAAGTAGGTTCCTGGTTCAACTACGAGTATTTCAACAGTTTACACAATAAACGTCTAGTATTTCTGTTCATGTCAAGTATCTTTATTGAATAAAGAACAAGTTAGTTTTTTTTTTACTAAGAAAGAGGAGGAGGTCTCAATGGAGGTTATCGTTAGAATTTCTTTATAATATTTCGATTTCTGTATTACGACAGCTGAAACGAATTGGGAAATTGTTATTCTGATTGAAAGGAAATTAAATTATACTTCACATATAGAATAATCAGATCAGGATCTTATGACAGGGCCTTAGAGAAATCGAGGGATCTCTTCAGTAAATGACAGCAAATCAACAGAAATTGCTGTCATAGCATTTATATACATTACGCAATCACACAACATAATTTATCGCCTGTACCAACAAAAAAGTGTAATTATTAATTCTACATTGAAATCGAAGACTAGAGGCGCTTCTAAATTTTCATACAATAAACGCAGTAAATATTTTAAGTACGCTGTAATCGTCGCGGGACTCACGAATTACCGAGACCCCGGTACGTAAAGGGCTATTTAAGGACACCGTGAATTTTAGTCAGTACGAGTCTGACAGTCCCTCTTGCTCTGCCCTGGGTGGGAGGACTCATGTGATGATTTAACCACGTAAAAAAAAAGTACGCTGTAGATAAAACATATACGTAAATCTTGTGATAAGGCATGTGTAATACTATTTTTTTCATAAAAAAAAAACAAACGAACTAATATGAACTCTCATGAGTCTTATAGTAAAAAACTGCCAGTTACCAAAATAAATATTATGACTTCTTCTCCTTCAAAGATCACGAGAAAATTCAATCGCTTACTACGGAGACGTGACGAATCATACGTAGGAGGATAATTCAAATCCCTCGCGTCATATACGTTTATAACTTCAGATCGTAACAGATGTCGTCGTAACGTTTATAATAGCGAGTTTCAATCGTGCCTCGAAAAGCACATAACGCCAGCTGTCATTAATAGATTTGATATAGTCCCCGAGAGATTAGACAAAGAGAAAGGGCTATTGAAGGACACCGTGGATTTTAGTCAGTACGAGTCCGACAGACCCTCCCGCTCTGCCCTGGGTGGGAGGAGTTATGTGATGATTTTACCACGCAAAAAAAAGACCTAAGAAGACCTTACCAAGAATTATGTCTTTCCGCGTTACTTGCATGGTTGTGATGTCATTCGTCTCTTTAATTATCACACACACTCACTAATAAATCATCTTTTCAATCTACTCCAAGCTGACGAATTTCTCATAAAACAACATAAAACTTAAGCTTATTTTTTTCTCATTAAGCTTATTTTTAACAGTATGTTCGTCCTGACATTTTGACGCTGACTGTACGTTGTTCAATTGCGTCGAAATAAGGGAAATGACCAGAATGCACAATGTGACGTATTGGTGAACGTGACTTAATAGGGATTAAGACGAAATAGCTGATGTGACGAATGGCCATCGCAACCACATGCTTCTACCCGCTTATAAAAGGTATTTTGTTTTTCATTTTCAAATAACAAAGTAAAATGAAAAACAAATCAAGAAAATAAACGAAAGTTTAATTTGATTAGAGAATCTGATTCGTTCAAAACAAGCTTTAGTAGATTACATTGAGATTAATTTGCTTAAATCACAAAGAAATATTTGTAATGCGATGCTCTTAATCCAAGCAAAACAAGGCAATTAGGGAAGGATTTTGCGCAATATTTGAGATTTACGTTGGTTTACATAAGGCAGTATCTAATTATTTCAGAAAGTTCATTGTCCCTCGACATTTTATTAAAGTGTGAAATATTTTTTCTTTCCGAAATCGGTGGTTATATTCATTATTTTGTTAACTTTTTTGGCACCGACTTAAGAAAAGTTAATTTACATTTTTTTGTGATTGTTTTTAATGTCGGTTATTTTTTATAACACAATCTATATTTATTTTATACTAGCTGTACCCTGCCACGCTTCTCTGTGGCACATTGTGATTGAATGGTTGAGAAGATATGTGACTGATGCAAAAAATAGATAAAAACAATCCTTGATGCGGATTATATATCATGCTAAAATTTCAGCTCAATCGGTGCAGAACTTTTTGAGTTTTTAAAGCATACACAAACCAACATAACATTTTTATATATATAGAAGAAGAAGATAGAAGATAGAAGATAGAAGATAGAAGATTATATTTTTATTTTAGTTCAAATATTGAACCCATTTTCTTGACGCTTACTATCATTTATAACATCGTCCAAGCAAACAATAAGCGAAATATGTTTATAAAATAAAAACCAAATGTTAAGGCTGTGGTTCTTCTGAGGCGGAGCGGATCAGAGCGAAGAAGAGCAGTGCCACGATTTACCAATCACATGGCTTGAATACAAATGTGTCACGTGACCAGCCATGTGCATCAGCCATGTGATTGGTGAATCGCGGCACAGCTCGTCTCCGCTCCGCCTCAGTGGAACCCTTAGCCTTATGAGCGCAAATGGCAAGTATACAGCGTAAAACAAAAACTATCACACAAATCGGACCAAAAACCTCGGAGTAATCAAAGTACATACATAAAAAAAACCGATCAAATCGAGAACCTCCTCCTTTTTGAAGTCGGTTAAAGATGATTCATTCGCTTGTTAGGGTGCTTGTACAGGTAGCAGGTAGCTTGAGCATGTTGAGGGTGCGCGAGTTATATGCACCGTTAACTTATCGTTTAAAAAAAGTCCGGGTCTAGCGACTCGAGCATTTACCAAAGCGAGCCACCCACGCAACTAATTCAAAATCAAAAGTTTTTATTTCACATAGGCCCACGAGGGCACTTATAAAACGTCGACAGCAGGTGCTCGGTTCGGGTTGGTCGATTCCATGGAGAAAAACGGGCAAGAAACTCCATGGTTACTCTTTTAAAGTACGGTATAGTTTTACAAACAGATTGTAACATTTTTTCAATGCTTAGATATGTGAGAAAAACGTAGGCCTGGTAACAAGGGGGAAGTCCTAACTAAAATTAGTGCTACAAAAGAAGAAATATATATATATACACACGACTTACAATGTTCTCACATTCACGAACAAAGAGTAAGAAGAATCTAAAAGCTGGGTTAATTCTATAATGTCTTACAACTAATTCGCGCGGGTCACTCGCGCATGTTACTTGAACAGGTTCAGACGTGCATAAGTTTAATAATTCCGGCGTTCGTCATTTCATTTCATTCCATTCCATTTCATTACATTTCATAAAGCTACCGCGCGGATAGCATGCACATGTAGCTCTTGACCACGAACAAAATAACTTGTACAAACAGCTTGCGCAAATAGCCCGTGTCTTTACTTACTCCAGTCATTTGCACCATGTACAGGCGAATAACTTGAACAAGCAGCTTGCGCATATTACTCACGCGTGTAACCCGCACCTTTACTTGCTCAAAGTCAAAGTCAAAATTATTTATTTGCTTTAAATGTGGTATGTATAAAGATGGTAAAATTAATATAAGTTCAAACACATTTCGCCATAAAAATGGCATGCAAACATTATTCAAGTTTTAGGCTACACATCGTTTGGTAACATAAAATAAACTTCTAGGTTTAAAAATATTTTTCTGTTAAACATTACTTAACACACAAATTAAAATTTAAAATAAAATACTTAAAATAAGTTCACAAACATAATATTAAAATAGTACCTAAGTAACAATCAATTCGTTAAGTATAAATAGTTATAATGCATTACGGTAGTGGTATGATTTACAGTTGGATTTTTTGAGAAATTCAGCTACGGAATAAAAACTGTGTGAAATAAGCCATTTTTTTAAAACTATGCAAAATTTTTTATAAGGAAGGTTAGTTATATCATTTGGTAAAGAGTTAAAGATGAGAGGAGCCATATAAATACAATTACGTCTGAATAGTTCAATCCTAGGTACCGGCATTTTTAATAGGAACTGTGCAACTGTACGTTTGTTTTTATTGTTTTTGGGTTCAAAAAGGAAAAAAATTGTTTTGACAAATTTCGCGATTTCATATATATATATACAAGGAACTGTAAGAAGGCTGTGTGACTTAAATACTGGTCTGCAAGAATCAGTCCAGTCCATATTGAAAATTGAGCGTATGCATTTTTTTTGTGCTAATAGAACTCTTGTTACCTCAGAAGAGTTCCCCCAGAGAATGATTCCATACCTGATGATGGAGCAAACATAGGCATGGTATACCATCAAAGCAGTCTGTCTGGTGGTCTCATCCTTGACTTTTTTAAGGGCGAAAACGAATCTATTTATTTTTGTACTTAGTTCATCGATGTGATCCTTCCAGGTGAAATGTTCATCGATTGTAATACCTAGGAATTTTGTTTTATTAATTTGTTGAACTGCTTGATCTTTGTGAGCTATGTTAAGTTGGATATATTTACTTTTCTGCGTTTTAAAGTTTAATATTTTGGTTTTCTCTACATTAATTTTTAAAGCGTTTGTATCTAGCCATGTAATTATTTTATTTAAGGTTTTATTTATTGTGGACTCATATGATTCGTCATTTTTGCAATCTAAGATAACTGTTGTGTCATCAGCAAACAAAACGCAGTGTTGGTCTATAGCTTGCGGGAGGTCATTGACATATACAAGGAATAACAGTGGCCCCAAAATGCTTCCCTGTGGAACACCAAAATAGTTGAATCGAGGTACAGAATCAAAGTTCGTGATGCAATTGACTTTTTCATCGAATTTAGTGATTCTTGTTATCTGCGTTCTGTTAGAAAGATATGTTTTAAACCACTCTAAAGCCGGACCCCGTATACCAATTATACTTAATTTATTAATTAGGATGGAATGATTTACAAAATCGAAAGCTTTGCTTAGGTCTAAGAACAAAGCTGAAGTTGTAATTTTGGAGTTAATATTATTTAAAACTGATTTGATTAAATGAAAAGCTGCTAATGACGTAGATTTACTTTTCCTAAAACCGTATTGCTCTTTTGCCAGCATATTATATTTTTCTAAGAAGGAGAGAATTCTTTTATACATAACCCTTTCAAAGACCTTTGATAGAATCGGAACCAGAGCAATAGGACGGTAATTGTTTTGGTCAGATTTTGAGCCTTTTTTATGCAATGGTTTTATAACAGACATTTTTAATTTATCCGGAAAGCAACCTTGTTCTAAAGATAAATTGATAATATATGACAGAGGTTCAGCGATAAAAGGAGATATTTGTTTGAGAAGGTCTGTAGTTATATCATCATAACCGGCTGACTTTGTGTTTTTTAATGTTTTTAATATGCTGAAAATTTCAGAAGGATTACAAGGAGTTAGAAAAATGCTATTATCATTACTTTTAATATCGGGGTTAGTAACAACAGGGTTGTTTTGCGAGTTAGCGCTATTTTCAACAATATCAATAAAGAAATTATTAAATTTATTTGCTATATCCGGGCCCGATGTTACTGTAACATCGTTGTCAATAATATCATTAATATATTCACGAGATCTTTCGTTACCTGTACAACGTTTAACAATATCCCATGAAGCTTTACCCTTATTTTTTGAATAGGCAATGTGCTTTAGGTTACATAAAGATTGTAAGTTATGAATACATTTCTTTAATAATTTGGAGTAAACCTTAAATTTAGTTTTATTATCACTTGTTTTGCTTAGGTAGTATTTATATCTTAATGTACGTTTGGTATGACTACTCATTTTAACTCCTTTTGTAATCCATTTTAATGTACCATGTTTAAACTGTTTTTTTACCTTAATGACGGGGAAACATAATTTATAAAACAAAGTTAAAGTGTCATGAAAGTTATTAAAAGCACTATTTGTGTCGGAAATATTATAGACTTCAGAAAAAGATAGGTTGCTGATATGTTCGATGAATTTGTTGACGTTATCTTTACACAGGTCGTTTATAGTCATAAAGTAATAACTTGATATAGGTTTTTGATCGTATTCAAATTTCACAACCTGTGCTGTGTTATGATCAGATAGATAAACATTATGTGTGGAACCGACTATATTTGGAACATTACTGATGATGTTGTCAATACATGTGTTTAACCTGGTGGGCTCTTTGATGTGACACCGCATACCATAATTAGAGAGAAGATCTTTGAATTTTGTACTATTACTATCATTACATAAAAGGTTTATATTAAAATCACCGGCTATTATTATTTTACTTTTTTTATATTGCAGTTTTCGTAAAGTCTTGTTCAAGTTTTCAAAAAATATATCCACGTTGGATGAAGGTGTTCTATAAATACATAATATGATCACTTGTACTGATTTAATCTCCACTCCACAGATCTCGTAATGTTTTTCGACGCAGAATTCATTTATTTCTTTTAATTCGGTACTTTGAATATGGTTTTTACACAGTATGCATGTACCACCTCGCCGTTGATCAGACCGCGAGTATATAGCACCAACATAGAAATTATTTACTGTAAGGTACTTTTCATCCCCTTTTAAAACAAAGTGTTCGCTAAGACATATAACCCCTATATTTAAATCAGACTCACGCATCTCGTTAATAGTAATATCGATATATTGCAGCTTATTTAAGGCTCCTGCAATGTTTTGATGGAGAACTGAAAATATATTTCTGCTGTATTTATTATTCCGAAAAAACTGTTTAGGATTGTTACATGGTGTGGCCTCGAAAAAATGTTTTGTTTGGGGTCACATTAATATTAATTTTAGGAAAATAATAAGGAATTGTACCTTTAATTGGAATAGCTCTTTGGATGTTATTTAGAATAGTGTCTGTAGCAGTTTTACTAATTTTGTTTACAGTATTTAAATCAATTGGCTCTTTACATGTTAAAAAACTATGTTTATAAAAGATTGTGTCTACTAACAAATTAATCTTTTTGCAAGTTTCTAAAAGGTAACGTTTTCTGCTATAATAGAGTCTGCCAATTTCTAGAAAGGTACAATTTACAAAGTTTTGCGACATGTTTTTTAGTAGACTATTTAATAATATTTCATTCAAATGCCTATTTTGCAACACGTTTAAAATAATAACATTTGTTTTTTTAATACATTTCAATAAGGACGCTAATTCTATAATTATTTTGTTCGGATTACTGTCATTTTCACCAACACACAAGACTAAAAAGTTGTTTTTACAGTCTTCTAACACGTACTTATGTGACAAGATATCCTCAGTAGTCGCATGAGGTTTTATCGTCGATGATATGCAGTATTTTTGGTAATCAGTATCACTTCTAGTGTGAATTAGTGCTGATGCTAAATCGGAGCATTGTTGTCCACCTAATATTTGTATTTTCGGTTTTCGATCCGAAATGGTACAGCACACACTGACATGTATTGGGCTATTCAGTGAGATCGATTTATTATTATAATATACACTAGCGCCATCTAGGTGATCAACGCGTCTTGAAATTGGTTTTGCAGCAGCGGCGACGGCGATAGTAGCTTGCGAGTGTGTGCTAGGAATATTTCGCGTTATATCAGCGCCATCTAGGTCTTTTTGGCGTGTTGAATTCAGCTTGGCAGCTCTGATGTCCGAGTTTGTAATAGGAATCCTTACCAATTTATCATGCTTGGTTATAGAATTTTGGAGGGTTTTATTGTGAGGTGAATCCTGTAAACATTTTCTTCTTGGAGATATTGATGTTCGTTTATATTGCTTGGCATTTTTTGGTGTCGAAGTTACTTGAGTTGTTTTGTATTGTGCAATTATATTTTGCTGTTCTATTGTTTGTGATTTTAATGCACTATTTTCAAGTTTCAAAATGTTGATTTTATTCTGGGCTTGTTGCAATTTCTCTTTAAGGTCTCGAATTTCACCTTTGAGCGTCTCAGTGGGTTCAAATCTTGTTGATAGATCAGGTAGACTCTTTGTTATATAGTCGTCCTCGGACATGGTTGATTGGAACGACTCATTTATCGAATCGTTTATGACAGATTTCTTTTTCCGTATTGTTATATTTCCGTAGTCCATTTTGTTCGTTGTGAAGAAAAAACAGAGAAATAAGAAAAAATTAAAATACAAAAAGTGAATTTTCTCCCCTCTGAGATTCGAACTCAAGCTCCTCTGACAAAATGTATGAAGTAGTAACAGTACCGAATGCACTATTCGTGCATGACATTCAATAACGAAATAGCCCTTTAGGTGCAGTTGAAAAAAAATCGTTAAAAGACGCAATGTAGCGCGTCGTTTTTTGAATTTCTTGAGAAATTGTTAGAAATAGTAGTTTTTACTTAGTTTAAGGTTTATCACATTTGTACACTTTGTTTTGAATATTTAACAGTATTTTTGTGTTTCTGGGCATACTTGATATAATGTTTGTATTAGTTATCACTAAATTCACTTGTTTTAATAACAAAATTCTTAGCAAATTGTTTTTTTGAGTTTATTATACACTATCATTCACATAAGTTGTTGCAAACGTTTTCTAGCAACTATTGTTCGTTTACGCACAAGTTAAATAACATTTTATACACTTTTACACTGTTTTACTATTTTTTAAAATTTAAAATACGGAGCGAATAGTTTACGGTAGCAGTGGCGCCACCCCTTCCATGCTTTGCTCCAGCTACATGCACTGGTCGCGGGACTTACGAATTACCGTGACCCCGGTACGTAAAGGGCTAGTGAAGGACACCGTGGATTTTAGTCAGTACGAGTCTGACAGTCCCTCCCGCCCTGCCCTGGATGGGAGGACTCATTTGATGATTTTACCACGATAAAAAAAAAAACTACAGGCACTATGTACAAGCACCCTTAATATCTTAAAATAGACTTTGTTATTCTGATTACTACCTAATTTCCGACACATAAACTAATTAATCAACGCATAGCAATTCGCCTACGACAGCGTAGGAGTCGTAGCGGTTTACCAAATTACTCGTAGCTGCGTAGCAACAATAAATGTTTCCGCCGGCATCGTAGCACTCACAGTCAGGAAATTAAATTTTAGTATAATAATATACTCGTGCTTATACTTGTTTACAAATGAAAACAATGTTCGACCAAGTTAATTTGACGGTTGGTCGGGGGACTTACGAATTACCATGACCCCAGTACGTAAAGGGCTAGTGAAGGACACCGTGGATTTTAGTCAGTACGAGTCTGACAGTCCCTCCCGCCCTGCCCTGGGTGGGAGGACTCATGGACACCGTGAATTTTAGTCAGTACGAGTCTGACAGTTTGGGTGGGAGGTCTTTTTTGATGATTTTACCACGCTAAAAAAAAAGTTAATTTGATGGCACGGTTAGCGCAGTGGCTGAGCGATTGGACTGCTGCGCTGCGAGTCGCGGGTTCGTTTCCCGCACGGAACAAATATTTGTATGATCTGCAAGTAGTTGTTCCGGGTCTGGGTGTTTCTGTATGTGAGTTTATATGTTTGTAAACGCACCCACGACACAGGAGAGATTCCTAGTGGGGCATCGTTTAATTAAAAAAATAATAGACTAAGGATTGTAATTTAATTTGACAAACATTTATTTAAGACTTAAAGAATGAAATGCTATTAAGATGATCGCGTTTCATGACTCCGTATTTGAGATTTTGCGATGGCTTCGGCGTAGTAGTGGCCCAGTGCGTGCTATCGCCTCTAACCTTATCACGAGTGACGTAAAGTAAACGGGGCCTTTAACGTTAATTTTATAGAAAAAAAATAGTTCCTCGAATGTACACCAGAGGCGCTTTTTGATATTCCATACAATTAAGCCTTTGTCCAATAGTCAGGCGTGGCGAGTGCGAAGCGTGACGTTTTTATTTGTAATGTATGGAATTGTTTGAATCCACTCACATAGAAAAGCGAAAGCGATCCGATAGCGTGACCGAACTATCGGACTGACGTCTCGTATCGGTTCGTTATCGCTTCGGACTGTCTGTTTGACAAAGGCATTAAAGTCACTTCAAGTACTCTGTAAAATAGGGAAATGTTGCGCTAAGTCCTTCCATATCCGTGATTTGAACCTAGGAAGCCACTTTGGGTAGTTTATTTATATATATTAATAATAATAAATATATATATTTATTTTTTCCAAACTGTGTAGGTAACCTGCATGTCCTAAAACGTAAAACATCAAACTGAATTCTGAAATGTCTACCAAAACTGTATAATCTCACATACACAAACACCCAGACTCGGAACAACTACTTTTAAATCATATAAATATTTGTTGCGTGCCGGAATCAAAACCGCGATAACTTGCGCAGCAGTCGACCGCCAACCACTATGTCAATCGTGCCAATATGATTTTGTAAAACACTTTATTAAAATCTGAAATCTTAATCATGTAGATAATGTACACGTTATGTCTGCTGAAACCTTTTGTTATTATTAAGAAGTACAACAGCGTAATCTAAATATATAAACATAATGGATTGCTCCGCATAATACCAACGACGACGTTTACGAAAATAGAATACATCTTCTATTTTTATCCCTTACAACGCGATCTTATTTGCCTATTTTCATTTTGGAAAGAAATTAAATTAAACTTAAAAAAGCCTTTTACAAAAAAAGAAGAACAACAGTACTTTTTTCTTTTTTTTTCTTCATTCAATAAATATAAGCGTAACGCATTATCTATCGTCAAAAGTTTTATGCCTTTGTCAAACAGACCGGCGAAAGCGAAGCGTTTCCGAAGCGATACCGAACCGAAGTGAGATGTCAGCGAGACGTCAGTCCGATAGTTCTGTCACGCTATCGGATCGCTTTCGCGTTTCTATGTGACTGGATTCAAATAATTCCATACATTACAAATAAAAACGTAACGCTTCGAATTCGCCACGCCACGCCAGTCTGTTTGACAAAGGCTTTAGAACGCTTTGGAATGAGCACCAACGGTACTTTCACAGTTTTTATGTCTAGTGACTGGGACTGTAGCACCATAACTATTTTTGTACTAGTTTTATTTTATGTCTTTTGACAATTCAACAGTGCCTGTAATTGGCCCAGTTGAAATAAATGATTTGATTTGATTTAATAATAAATAATAAATATTCCACAACTATCACACAACGCCATCTAGTCCCAAGCTAAGCAGAGCTTGTGTTATGGGTACTAGACAACTGATAAACATACTTATATATTTCTAAATACATACATATAATAGATAAATTACACCCAGACACAGAACAAATGATCGTGCTCATCACACAAACATTTATCCTGGGTGGGAATCGAACCCACGACCTCCGGCATAGCAGTCAGGGTCACTAACCACTAGACCAACAGGCCTGTCAATTTGACAAGGGTCTAGACTTCTAGAACTTAAACCTCTAGTCCTACGGAAAATATAAAATACTATTTGTCTAGAATCAAAATTTACAGTAACTTTCTAGACTGAAATGTAAATAGAACTCCAAAACAACAAATAAAATAGTAAAGAAAAACAAAGCTTTTACTCCGATGAGGGTTATCAATTATTCCAAATTTACCCAAATGTAGATAACCATCTGTTGAATTGAACACTTGTCTAAAAAAACTGTCAACGTCAAAACGACATTTTACGTTGATATAAGGATCATTTTGCAGTTACACTTTTTTTAGACAAGCGTTCAATAGATGTTAATCTTTTTGTGGTAAGGCGGTTCAAGTTTTACTTACTATGGATACCTAATGATTTTATGCAACTTAATATTTTTTGTAGTTTGATTGGCACATTGGCCGATTGGCTGGTGATTTGCTCACGGAACAATTGTACTCGGCTCCTAGTGACAGTAGCGTAATGTTTTACAGCGTATATCTAATCTCGATAAATGGACTATCCGATTCTGTTTCTTAACGTGGTAAAATCAGCATATGAGTCCTCCCACCCAGGGCAGAGCGGGAGGGACTGTCAGACTCGTACTGACTAAAATCCTCGGTGTCCTTCAATAGTCCTTTATTTACGTTCCGGGGTCATGGTAATTCGTGACTTCCGCGACCGGACTATCCGACATAAAATATTTTTTCAATATGGGCTAGTAGTTCCTGAGATTAGCGCGCTCAACTAAACCAACAAATAAACAAACAAAACGAAATCTTGAACTTTATAATTTAAGTATAGAAGTATAAATAATATACAAATAGTTGTACCGGGTTTGAATCTGAGTTAAATTTTTTCTAAACGCACCATGCCCAATTAAAAGAAAAGGTTTCCCGTCACTAGGGGATAAACCTTATTTAGACTGGGCTTGATTACTAAAATAAGATTTAAACTCACGTCAAATCCCTGCACAGATCTGTAGGTAGTGGGGCGCAGGAGTTTCATGAGAGTAGCGCCATCTGTTGGTGGTAAGCCGGAGCGCATGGCTGCGGTCGCCGCTCGCGCCCACAGGGTCACTGCATCGTATAGATGTGCTGCTTCAATAGCTACCTGTGGGAAAATGAGAGAAATACTCAATTTATTTTGTTCATATAAAATAAAATAAAACTATATCATCATCATCATCATCATCTCAGCCATAGGACGTCCACTGCTGAACATAGGCCTCCCCTTTAGATCTCCACATGTACCGGTTGGAAGCGACCTGCATCCAGCGTCTTCCGGCGACCTTTATATTTTACAAAAAAAATTATATCAATTTGTATTAAAAAAAATCCAACTACGTGTATTTATGCAAAAATAGGTCAGCTAAAAATACAATTAGCAATATTGTAAAACGGTTGCGTAACAATTAGATGTACAATAAAGTATATTTATACAATAAAGATTACGCAGACTCATGGACATGTGTATCCTCCCCGTCTTAACTTACGGTGCACAGACTTGGTCTTTGACTAACATCCAGAAGTCCAAACTCAAACGCTGGTTTGCCAGCGAGCAATGGAGCGCAGTATACTGAATGTTAAATTAACAGACCGTGTACGAAACACAATACTGCGCTCCAAAACAAACATAGCTGACGTGGCTCAGAAAGCTGCTCAACTCAAATGGGACTGGGCAGGACATGTCTGCCGCATGCCGGACAAACTGTGGGCCAAAATAGCTCAAAACTGGTGCCCTGAGACAGTAAAACGAGGTCGTGGCAGGCCACGTAGGAGATGGCGGGACGAACTGGACAGGTTTCGTCCGAACTGGAAGGAGGACGCCCAGTATCGTGAAAGGTGGAAGGAGTGGAGGGAGGCCTTTGCCCAGGAGTGGGACAGAGCAGACTCTTAAAAAAAAAGTATATTTTAGTGTAAAATTTTTGTTTTATATTATGTACAATAAAGTACATACATACACATATATTCCATTTATTAGATTGCTATTGCTCACTGTGCCTAATAAAGTGAAGTGCTCAGAAATACAAAGACAATATTAAAAACAAACTTATTGAATAAATTAAACTGTCTTTTAAAAAACACAAAAAGTGTGTAAAATATTTTGTGAATGAAAAGTTATTGGAAGTCGGTTACTTTGTTTTATATTTATAACAATTTTCATTTGTTTAAAGAAATACAGAAAATTTATAAGTAATCAAAGACTTCGAAGTTTTATTCAAACTCCCGTTGAAAATAAGCATTGAATCTCCCAATCTTCTTAAGGGAATAAATTAAATTAATCAATGAACGAGACCTTATTGTTCTCGTCAAAGAGATAATGAGTGAAAAGTTCTTTGAAGTAACAAGAAACATAATTTTAAGCAATATTAGAAGCAGAAGAAATAAACGATTTATTAATGTTGTCGGCAGTTTGTAATGTGATGCTAAAATTCATCATCTTTCTTCCAAGTGGGTCACTTGATTCCCTAAACTGGTTTTATTTTTTTAATCAAGGTACAATTTGTAAAATAGGGCCATATCTTTGATATTAAGACTGCCAAAAAAGAAACAAACATTCAAAAATAGATTGGTAAACATGTCCTCAGGATAAAAATGTATATCAAAATCGGTTCAGGCGTCTTCGAATAATCGGTGAACATACATAAAAAAAAAAAAAAATACCTACAGTCGAATAGAGAACCTCCTCCTTTTTGGAAGTCGGTTAAAAATTAGGGTGCATCCGTCATCCATTTTTATTTCTACATAGTAATTAGGACATGCATGTTAATGAATTCATTGCTTTCATCATAGCAATATTCTAACATAATCCACCAATAAACATTTTAATTTGACCTCGTCTTCTCCTGCAAACAATGACCACCAAATACTAAATGATTTAGATAGATAATTTTTATTCATAAAACATTTTACAAAGATATGTAACGACACAGAAAGTTAGTAAAACTATAATAGAAATAGTGTAAAACTAAATGACATTGATCACATGGGTTAAATATTTACAGGTGCATTTAAATTATTTGTAGCGACCTGCCTAAACTAAGTTTATAAAAACCTGTGTTTCAGGTCATCACTTCATCGCAATTTAAATGGGGCAGTAAATTATGTGAAGAAGATAAATGCGACAATACAACATTATCGACTGTAAAGCCTTTGTCAAACTGACAGGCGATAGCGAACCGGACAGAGTCCGAAGCGATACGAGACGTCAAACTGGGTGCAGCGAACCGAGGCGTGAGAGTTGTACGAGTATAAGCTGACTTTTGATGAACGACGTCAAACAGAGCAAATACGCTAACGCCACGTCTTCGCATCGGTTCGGTCACGCTTCGGAAACGCTTCGCTTTCGCCTGTCTGTTTGACAAAGGCATTAATGTTTACAAATCGGTCTATTTTGACGGTTTTGTGTCATGGCTATCCAGGTCTTTTACCACGAAGTCGGTTGTCTTCCGTTTACGTTTCTCTGCCTTATGTTTTCAACTCCAGGACCTTTCCATATTTCATTCACTCCACGGCTTATAATATGTTGCCCCCACTTTCTATAAAATTCTTTCTTATAAGTTGACCTATAAAATCGCAACTTTGGTATAATATCTCCAATACAGGACTACTTTGTACGACAAACGGTTAACAAACAGTAACTGTCTCAGAGCTTGTTACCGGCTGACCTCGACAGCGGCCGATATACCCGACTGTCCTACTTATCGCGTTGTTATTTTATATTGCTTTTATTCTGTTTCAGGACATTCATTATACAAATTACAGTCGGGTATATCTATTTTTGGTTTGAAACAGTGTTTCGTGTGACTTACTTTATTTTGGTCTTAGTATCGTTTTTGCTTTTGGGAAGCGGCTTTGGTGTTTTCCATGAAGTAATTTAAATATAAAGTACGATTGAATTTTTTCCTTTTCTCGGGAGCTTTTATATATTTTCGAAAGCATAAATCCTTTTTCAAAGAATGGTCCTCAGTCTAAGGATAAATCAGAGAAAATTCAGGTTAACTTAGTTAAAAGATTGAATTCTGGGATAAATCTAAAAACGTAATTCTTTTTACAAAGAAATAATGTTGGGTTAATTTAAAAAAAAATGTTTTTAGTTTTATTATTCTCTTATTTAAGATGTTATAGGGGGGAACATATTTTACCACTTTGGAAGTGTCTCTCGAAAAAACTATTCAGTTTAGAAAAAAATGATATTAAAAACCTCATTATTTTTTTAAAGAGACATACGAGTTAATACCATGCGTATGGGTTTTATGAAAAAAATATGAAAGTTATATGAAAAATTTGAGTTTCAGTTCTAAGTATGGTGGAGCCCCAAAATTATTGTTTTTTTTCCTATTTTTTGTCTGAAAGCCTCAATGCGGTTCACAGAATATAGGTACCAAGTTTCATAGTTCTTATAGTTTCGGAAAAAAGTGGCTGTGACATACGGACGGACAGATAGACATGACGAATCCATAAGGGTTCCGTTTTTTGACATTTGGCTACGAAACATAATAATCTTGCAACACGAGATTGGAATCCGGGTTTGTTTGCACGCGACATTTGAGTCAGTTCTCGCGTCCTGACCTACCTCACGGTACGACTTATATTCCCTTTGCGAGGTTTCCTATTTCCGAACGTACGTTATAAGGATTGACGCCCTAGTTTTACATGCGTATTTACTGAGCTAAAATAAATATTGCTTTTCTGGACCAGGTCCTGTTGAAAATCAGCGTCAGGCATTAGTTGTCTGGTATTTTTGCTGAACTGGGGCTATTTGGCGCAGCAAAGTTTGGCAAACAATTTTGTACCAAAGAGTTTTAGGTTTTTTTTTTAAATCATTTGTTAATTTTTCTCTTTCTTTTGTATATTATTGTATATGCCCTGTGTCTGTACCAATAAAACCTTTGTCAAACAGACTGGCATGGAGAATGCGAAGCGTGACTTTTTTTTTGTAATGTATGGAATTTTGATTCCAGTCACATAAAAAAGCGAAAGAGATCCGATAGCGTGACAGAACTATACGACTGACGTCTCGCTTCGGCCCGGCATCGCATTTTAGAAAAAAAAATAGGCGGAAGTTTATACGAAAGACTGGAAAAGCTCACATTTGTAAACTGATGCATTAATTAAACGCACATCCGTTTGTCATTTTTTTTAGCGTGGTAAAATCATCAAATGAATCAAATCAAATAAAGGGCAGCCCCATCATTATTCTGACACTCTTTGAGGCGCGCGTGGAACACAACGCGCCGTCGACCCGGGCATGGTCAATGGTCGGACAGCGAGTCGCCCATTACTCGATACCCATACGTTTGACATACGTTGAATACCAATTGTGTTACTGAAGTCTTTGACAACAGAACCTTAAAAATGTTCCAAATCAAAATTTAAAAGAACAATAGTCAATTTATAAACACATTGTAGTTGGAATAAAAACTCGAATACGTCCACAAGATATTTCACTGAACAACGTGAAAGACAGAACGCAAAAACGTGGCAATACGCAGAACTGACCTATCACAACTCAATTTGGTCGCGGGACTAACGAATTACCGTGACCTCGGTACGTAAGGGCTATTGAAGGACACCGTGGATTTTAGTCAGTACAAGTCTGACAGTCCCTCCCGCCCTGCCCTGGGTGGGAGGACTCATTTGATGATTTTACCAAGCTAAAAAAAAACACGACTCAATTTGAGTTGCACTACGTCCCAGTCACGTCACCTCCGGTCGTTGCTTCGGTGTTCTATTTATTTGGAGGTTCACAGAAATTTAGTTGGGAGGACTTATTTGTTTGTTTTTGGTTATATGTGTGGAATATTTCATGAGAACGAGATACGTTGCAGAAAGCAGAAATGTGAACAGCACATACCGTCAGTTATATTTACTACATCGGTAGAGTATTAAAAAATGAGTTAGAATAATAGTGCATGCTCTGTTGAAGGTTTTATTTGCGCCTCATGCTCCGATTCCCTAGTTGAGCATTGTGATTGTATTTTTTAGATCAGCAATTTCTGAAACCTTTATTTAAACTTTCAATGTTGTGTGTGGAATCCGAACCCGGTAGTTTATTTTCAGTAATGATATTTGCGACCATTAAACCAACTCCTCTACCTCATTCATAATTAATAGCGATTCACATTTTAACATAGAAGGAGATAGGCATCTCTTTCTCTTTCTCCCTCCCTCTCATTAATATTCACTAACTATGAATGTAAACACCCATACACTACATTGTTTCCAAACAATCGCTTGAATCTCAATTAACTTTGAAGCTACAAAAGTTAGTCAACGTAAATAAATTACTGGGGAAATTAAAGCGGCTACAAAGTCGAGTGATACGATTACATACATTTTATGACGGGAGTACGTTAATTGTACTCCTTTTGTTATAATGACAGAGCATTAGGCGATTTTCACACGACATTCAAGCCGTTGTCAAACAGACAGGCGTGACGAATGCGAAGCGTGACGTTTTTATTTGTAATGTATGGAATTGTTGGAATCCAGTCACATATAAAAACGAAAGCGATCCGATAGCGTGACTGAACTATCGGGTTGAAGTCTCGCTTCGGTTCGGTATCGCTTCGAAAACGCTTCGCTTTCGCCTTTCTGTTTGACAAAGGCATCATTGTCATTTCTTCATAATTTATATGTGAAACATATTTTAGTTTAGTATAATTTTCATTTCTTGATTTCACCAGTCGTGATTTTCAAGTCGGATTGACTTGAATGGAAAGGTGAGTACAGTGCATCTTTAGACGCAATACAGACCAGACGTGCTGCCACTGCCCGTCGGGAGAACTACACAACTAGATGAAAACTGAACTACATTAAGTTAACCCGGCCTACAGAGGTTGCCTACATAAGTCGACAGGTATGGTGATGGCGATACATTCTGTATTTGATGTTACCGAATGATTTTGTTGGACCAAATCTATTCGAAAGTGTGCAGAATCCTAAGGGAGTAAGCTCTAAAATGTAAATTAAATGTTAATTTGTAATTCATTAGCAACCCAGTTGAAATCTAATTACTTTTACACAACTTTCAGGCTTTTACAATCCGCAGAAGTAAAGCTCTTATATTAACTTTTAACCTTTCAACAACTTTACTTAACGTAATTAAAAAGGTATTTCAGAACATGGCTCAAACTAGGTAAAATTAGGAAACCAATTGTTTAACAAGACGACTACAACAAAACAGTTTTTGTGAATTTTATGTATAATTGGACCTTTGTGTAGATTTTTTTTATCACACAAATAAAATAAGCAGCTAGCCTAAATTAAGCTTTAAAATAAAATGTCACACAAATTATGATAATCATATAACTTATCAATGCGCAACCCTTGTTTGTCCTGAGATTTTTTAAATATTCTAATGATAAATACTTAGAATTTACATTTGAATAATTCCAACAAAAAAAGTAAAGATAGAGTGTCACCGATTTTGTTATTAAAGCATGGCCGGCGAGAAAAGAACGCTTTGCTTGCGCCCCGTCCACGATCTCAGTCAAAGCAACTAGTGCGATCCACAGCCCTCTCTGGAGCCCCTATCTATGTGGGTACTCTCCAGGCGGCGACCTGACAATCTGGTTATGGCCCAGATCGGTCGGTCTCTCCTGAGGCGTTAAACTTTCTTGTCCGATTACCTTAACGGAGAAGAAGTCAATTTATTCGCAGATAAATAAATTATGCCTTCAAAAAAAAAATTTTTTCAAAAAAAATCTCCGTACTACCTACTCGAACATTTCTTTAAGTTAGATTCGTGCTATACATCCAGTAACTAAACATATTTGACTTGCTCATCCTAAATGATTACAGAAAAAGACGTAGACTAAACAAATGCAATTTAATTAAGTCTGACACAAAAGCCTCTTTCATGGAAGTCAATGACCTTTACTGTCGCCCTGCGAGAGACGTCGCGAGTAAAGACTTATCGGTTACAACACAAATGTTAATGTAAGTAATTGTGAACTTGACTGGAAAAGTACTAAAGATCAACCTACAAGTGACATTGGACATGTCTTTTGTTTACTTTATCAATGTTCTGAGTGAAATCAAGTAGAGCAGTGGGTAGTTCCATTGACCTATTTATCACAGTTTAATAATCATTTGTTTATTAATTGATAATTAATATCTACGACCTCGTCGACATGGACTTCGGTGATTTTCCCACAAGATTGTACAACCAGGATTAAAATATCTTATGTGTTAAATTCATATAAATTAGTTCGGTATATTTTTCTATTTATCCATCTAGCCTCGTAAACTTTCACATTTATAAGTAGAAAGAAACATTTCAATTTCAAAATTACAGCGTATACAAAAGCGAACTGAAGCCAGAAATTAAATAGGTTTTCTTACAATAAAATAATGATAATATCATTATTATTTTCGTAGCTTAATTTTTTGTATTGTATTGTAAATGCATTATACTGATTTACAATACAATACAAAAAATTAAGCTTTTTTTTAGCGTGGTAAAGATAGACGATAATTCGATAGTCGTACACGATTTTTTAACTTTAAGCGTTTTTTTAGAATCCAAGGGGCTTCTCTAAAAGAATCCTTAGTTAACGCAACAATCGAACCTTGGATATACCGGCCTACTAACCTACTTTAACAGACAATCCTTCTAACATCTGCTATAACTAGGCTTGAAGATCGAAATACAAGTAAATTGATCCTTATTGACATTGATAACAGCATTGTTTTGCTTCAGCCTTAGCCTCGTTAGAATTTCTGAGAAATGTTTTATAACAATGGTTTAATTAAATAAGATAGATATAAAATAAAGAAACAAAGAAAATGATTTATTGAACTAACACAGGACAGAACAAGGACATAATCATGATAAAAACAAAACAATAAAAGACAAAAGAAGGAAATTTTATAAAAAGAACAAAATTTGTCCTGTACGTGGCCCAAAGACCTATCTCAGCATGTGCTGCAAAAGTCACAGCGCTGGTTTTCTGATAGGGCCCAAAGTAAGTAGATCGTTATCATTATTGACGGCACGGTTAGCGCAGTGGCTGAGTGATTGGACTGCTGCGCTGCGTGTCACGGGTTCGATTCCCGCACGGAGCAAATATTTGTATGATCTACAAGTATTTGTTTCGGGTCTGGGTGATTGTGTATGTGAGTTTATATGTTTGTGAACGTACCCACGACACAGGAGAGATTCCTAGTGTGGGGCAACGTTTTTTTAAAGAAAAAAAAAAAAACATTGTCCGCCCTGTTTGGGAACCAGGCGAGACCCCCTACTTGTTAAACCCGTGCAATCTCAACACAAGCTACTAGTAAAGTCATCAAATGAGTTCTCCCCAGGGATGTTGACTCGTACTGACTAAAATCCACGGTGTACTTCCATAACTCTTTACTTTCTGGGGTCAGTTACAAGTTACGACAGTTCCGCGAGCCGGCAGGCTTTGGCTCTCTAAGGGCGCCTCGTCAGATTGCTGACACCTCTTTGAGGCGCGCGTGAAACACGACGCACCACCTACCCGGGTGTGGTTCCTGATATGATCGGACGGCGAGTCACCGTTTACTCGCCGTCCGCATGATGCCCGTATCTGTAACCTGCGGTAACGGCTGAGCGATCACAGTACTTGTAGTAGACCTAAACCGGTCCGATTAAATCGCGAAAACCCTTCTGTCGGAATTATGTGTGAAATAGTGTCTAGTAGGTGAACAGAAAGTTCAGTTCCTTCTAAGAGGATTTCCTAAATTAATTTAAAAAGATTAGCCACAGCATGTCGGGGTCGCGGGACTTACGAATTACCGTGGCCCCCGAACGTAAAGGGCTATTGAAGGACACCGTGGATTTTAGGCAGTACGAGTCTGACAGTCCCTCCCGCTCTACTCTGGGTGGGAGGACTCATGTGATGATTATACCATCTAAAAAAAAAAAGGCCACCGAACCCACGACCTACACGTACGCCTACGACCTACTTGTAAGTTGGGGACCTCTACTCTCAGTACGACATCGTAATTGCTGAAAGGTTGTTCTGCTCTCAAAATTATATTGCTATTTTCAGTGATATACTGTTACAAATTATAAATAATATCCTTTGGATCATTTGAATATCTGATTACATTTCAATAAACCATGAACGACCAAAAAGGCAACATATAAAACAATGGTTATGTGTTCGTAGAATTATTATTTATTGAAGCTTAAAATTAATTCTGTTTTGCGCACTATACTAATTCAAAATAATTCTACTATGCATTCAGCGTCCGCGTCGCTTGAATTTCAATAACTTGATTCGTTTACACCGCCAAATTGTATTGGTAAAAACAATATAGACTATTTGAAAATAAAATAAGTTGATTGTTTTACTTTTCCTATTTTATGCTATACACGAAATTTTGGAGTTTTAACTTGTTTATTTTTATAGGTTTTTTTTTTTGTAATAGCAAGACAGCAGGCAACTGGGAATGGAGTATGGAACAGAACGAAACTATGAGGATTAACGAAAAATGCTCAGCAGCTGATTGAAAACTAAAATTTATAATCGGATTTTAAAAAAAAATATCAATATTTCGAAAATGTTGAATTAAAAAAACTCTTAACTGTCGCTAATGAGGATCGAATTCTGTTTAGAAATAATATAATTATGATAAACTACAGAAAAGTATTAATTTTGTGATAAAATATGAAAAAGAACGCACACAGTTAGTAGAAACTAGCATCTATACATATAATAAATCTGTAGAAGGGTCAATTCTGTACATTGAAAATATTGAAAAAATAAATAGCGGGTGTTGTTGCTGGATCGATACCAAACCCAAATATGAGATTAAAAAAATTTTTGTCTGTCTGTCTGTCTGTATGTGCAGGCATCACGTGAAAACTAACGGTTCGATTTCGATGAAACTTGGTATAATTATACCTTATTATCCTATAAAATGGGATACATTTTATCCTGGAAAAATACGTAGAAAAAAAAATCTTATTTTTCAGTTTTATTCATAGACGTTGTTCTGTAGAACCGCGATCTCCTTAATTATTATAGGCTTAGCCGTATTTGGGTCCAATAGATTGTCAGAGTTACTCAAAATGGAGAAATAAACCATCCACGCGAAGACCGACATCCGCGCGGACGGAGTCGCAGGCGGAAGCTAGTGTAACATAAAATATAGACTTAAACCAATACAGGAAGTACTCGTATCGGGTGGATACTTCAAAAGGTTTCCAGGCTATTGATACCCCTATCATGGCACAGGTCAGAGCCCTACAAACTAGGTCAGACTTAGGACACTTATGTCCGCATCTAGTCGCCATATTGCCGGCATGTTATAGAGCATTACACCATTGTGGGTAGGGTGCGTATGGCAACATCTGCAAAGGTGTTTTGGACTGATAATATTTGTGAGGAAATGGAATTCTAGAATTGTATGCTTCTGCAGTAAATGGATGTTAGTTGGATAAACTTTAACGAACTGAGCAGTAATGAGGTTATACAGAATTATACGACAACCTTTCATGAGCTGAAAGTACATGTGGTTATATACATGGTTACACAACCTATGGTTAAAAATTTAGATGTTGCGTACAAAATGGAATATTTTTCCGTCGCATTTTCAGCAGAAAATGTATGAAACATCAAAATTTTTAAACATAAGTTGTTAATAATCATAAGTACTTTCAGCCCATGAGAGGTTGTCAATTTTTAACAAATTACCCTGTACAGGCTTAAAATAGGTAATTATTATGTTAGTAAATACGAGTATTAAGTAAAAAGACGTAGTTCTGGTGGCCCTTTTTGACGGATTCAAATGATTTATTGTCAAAATGGGTCATGGTTCAACTTTGCCGATTGTACGTCACACTTCCTTTGTATCATAAACTTTTTTATAATAATAAATTTAAAAAAAAACTAATTAGCTTACCGACGTCGTTTCGAAAATCTTATGGTAGTTTGGCACGCAGAACGGTGGCGCCGCTGACATCTCACGTATCATTTGACACAGCATCCTGCAAGAAAAAGGTTAGTTTAGTTACCAACATAATATGTACTTCTATAAAAATCCATGGAAAATAGTTACAGAGCTGTTATAAAGATAAATAGGTGTAGTATACGAACGAAGAACTATTTTTATCCACGTTAAACGTCAAAGTCCCCGACCTACAGTCGTAAGCACTCAACCCAACCAGGCACATTACTTTGTGTAATTTATTTCATCACCACTGCTCTCAAAACGGTGAAGGAAAACATCGTGAGGAAACCGGCATGTCCTAGATCCGAAAATTCGAAGACATGTGACATCTACCAACCCGCACTGAGCCCGCGTGGTGGATTATGGCCCACTCCCTCTCACAGAGAGGAGGCCTGTGTTCTAGCACTGAGAACAAGATGATGATGATGATGACGTCTCTTTCTAATCATTAAAAAAAACACAGGCTATTTATACAACATTATTTTTAGTATATGCGAAACCTGAATATAGTTTGTTGATAATCAGTAACTGATTCGATTCCAATAATTTTTACACCATGTTACATTTTATCCAAAAAATATGAAATTAAATTTTATCACCAGTTAATTACAATACAATTACTGTGCGGTTACGTATCTATTGCCAAACTATTATCAATGAGTGTACGACACAAGAGACGTGAGTTGACTGGGTGTACCGCGAACCGCCGCGAAATTAGCATGTTTTTGAGCATACAACCAGGTAACATAACAAGCTTATAACTTTGAGATTTTTCATGATATAGTTTTGAAATTTTGTACATAGATTCTTTACACAAAAATACTAGACAGGTGTATCGGGTTTCGCATAAACAAAAAATAATGTTGTATAATAGTTCATCTATTAATTCAAATGCCAAACGAGCTAGTTGCTCGTAAAATATTAATGGTTCAAATAAACTTTCACTTTGAATTCACATAATACCGGATCAGCTGAACAAAACTTTTCCTATGAAAACAGATACCACTGAAGCTCGCACTAAATAAATTCTACGAACTAATCCTGAGGATAACTCTTCACATACAGATGGACTATCTCGTAGGAGAACTGGGTCATAGGACTACAGTTCATTCACCTTAGTTATTGTTTGTTATTATTTATTTATTAACTTAGGCCGGTTTTAGCGCTTGACCGACTGTCGGAGCGTAACATCGTTCCTGACGACACGTATAACCGATCGTCAGTTGGTGACTAGATCGTGAGCAGGACTTGTACAAATACAAAAACAAATACAAAAATATTTATTAATAAATTTGTTACATCAGTGGGTGGTTGTGTTTGGGGTCTCCCTTTAAGCAAATCAAGCCTGTGTTAGGAGGCCCCGCTCTTCTATAGTACTTAAAAATAACAAATATGTGGGAAATTAATTTATTTCTATGAAATATGATTATACACTAGAATAAAAAAAAAACTGAACAAGAACAAAATATACAATTTAATGTGTGCGTGTGTGTATATATGTGTGTGTATGTGTGTGTGTGTGTTTTTGTGTATGAGTGTATAAGAGAATGTGGGTGTATATTGTGTATGTACTTGTGACCTGCGACCAACTAATTCGCTATGCTAGACGCCTTACCAACTAAGTAATTCGCAGTCATACTCAACAGAGCTGAAATTAAACCGACTTCAAAAAGGAGTTCAATTCAGTTGTGTTTTGAAGTAAAAATTCTTTAGCGGCGTTGTGCACTTTTTTTGGAATGTGTAAAAAATGTTAAACTTGCGTCAGGACACGTGACCTGATCGAAAATTCGTAAGACGGCGCAGGGCGCTTGCGCGAATGTTCGTGTGTGTTTATTACTATTGAAGTTTTCACTTTTGCCGGCACTCCCAGAGTGCAATCCGTCGTTTTTTTTATATTCTATTTTTAACGTCTTTGGGACGCACAACAAAATGTTATAACTGGGTCATACAGTTCAATCACCTCTACAAATAATATTGTTTTCATAGAAATAATAGTATGAACCCGGATATTGATAGAGATACTTTAATAGCTTCCTATGACAGTCTGGGTAATTATATCGTAGTTCTCTTCAGAATGAGTCTTTGAAGCAAGATGAAGTAAGGAGCACCTTTTACCGTTAATTGACAGTTCCATTATTTATACAAGTAGTTAGTCTTCAATTGGAGGAGCTCGTGGCTAAATAATTACAGCCGCACAGGCCGAACTTCCGGGTTAAGCCGCGCTTGCCGTGGTTGGTCTGTGGATGGATGACCATTTGTCATAGCGAGTTTCCTCCGTGCCTCGGAAAGCACGTGAAACCGTTGGTCCCGGCTTTTTTTTTTTTTTTTATTGCGACAAACCCACCACACTATTCCCTAACCACTGCAACTCCTGTGCGCCAGAATCAACAGTGGCAACCAACCAGAAAAGGGCCGAGACAATGAAGCTCGACGTGTCCCGGAGAATGAATTTACCTGTCTTGGATCCTGCAACGAAATTAATCAGAAAAGAATAGTGGAGGAGTAGGAAAAAAATATATGTTTCCACTTCCCTCCCTGCAAGCAGGAGACAGAACAAAACAAGGCCAATAGGCACAAAGGGACATTACAACTGGGAGAAGCCTAGTTGCCTAGCACCACGGGTAAAATGACTACTAATATTAATGGGTCCTAAATTGTGAGCTGCTAAATTTGATTCCAAAAATAGGTATGGCAAAAACGCTTGAACGCACGGAAGTGTTGGTCCCGGCTGTCATTTGTAGATCTTTGACAGTCATTACTGTTAGTCAGAAGCTCTAAAGTCTGACAACCAGTCTTACCATAGGGTATCGTATTACCCAGTTACTTTTGGAGGTCCGACAGGTAGTCGCTCCATGTAAAATACTGATATCCAGCTGCATCTAGTTTGACTGGAAGCCGACCCTAACATAGTTGGGAAAAGGCTAGGCAGATGATGATGAGTTAGTCTTCAATTTTTATAAGTTTTTAGATTATAAAATGTCTGGATTCATAGTAATTCACTGAGAATCGAAGCCAAAAACACGGTAGAAAAATTACAAACGTCGTTCGATTTCTACGTAAAACAAGTGAACGTCTCCAAGGAAACCATTTGAATATATATCGTTATTACACCTTTTTAGTCTAAAACTATCGCTATTATTGTACATCCTCGGGGTCGTGGGGCTATTGAAGGAAACCGTGGATTTTAGTCAGTCAAGTCTGACAGTCCCTCCCGCTCTGCCCTGGGTGGGAGGACTCATTTGATGATTTCACCTGGATAAAAAAAAGCTATCTTAGATTATAAAATGTCTGGATTCCTAGTCAGTGACTGAGAATTGAAGCCAATAACACGATAGAAAAATTATCCCCGTCGTTCGATTTCTACGTAAAACAAGTGAAAGAAAACATTTAATTATATATCGCTATAACAATGCTTTTTAGTCTAAAACTATTGCTATTATTGTACATCCTCGGGGTCGTGGGACTAACGAATTACCGTGACCTCGGTACGTAAAGGGCTAGAGACTATAAGGTCTATAATCCACGGTGTCCCGTGGATTTTAGACAGTACAAGTCTGACAGTAGGGTGGGAGGACTTATTTGATGATATTACCACGCAAAAAAAAAAACAAAAATATTGTACATCCTTCGACACCAGCCAACTAATTTAAACGCTAATGAATGAATCTCCAACGCCATCATTAGTGTCGTGATCATGTCAGTTTAAAAGCTTCTAATTATTGTCAAAACTAGAATTTCACCTGATCGGTCTAATTTTTTTTTAAGCTATTACATAGCTTTTATTGTGGCCTTTGAGCGCGGTGATCTTATCAAGAAATTCTGTAACAAAAATAAACCTAATACTGTCACTGTCACGTCTGTCATGTCCACGTGAATAAATGTTTTTGTTTCTTGAAGTTTCACTTTAGTGACGTGGCTGACCATAGCCTAATTAGTAGAGTAACTTCCCATAGAGCAACGATGGTATGATATTCTCGTTAAATATTTGCGGTAGGAGATATTTTTTTTTCACAAATTAAATAAATAAATAATTACAATTGCATAAGTTGTTAAAAAATGCTATGCAATAGCTTTACCGCAGTAGTCCCCGAGAGCCACACGTATTTTGTTTTTGTTTTTATATGCTATGCGCCTGCGACGCAAATCGTAAAGATTTTTGTGGAAGGTAGCTTCTTTTTAGCTGAACATTAATTCATATCCAATTGGTAGAGCTATCTAATACATTAGAAATAATACGAGAGCAATCATTTACTATCAAAAGACATTTTTTTTACCGGAACGCCAGCTAACAATAACATTGCATCAACTTACTACACTATTACTACGGCGTAGCTCGCGTAGCGCTACGACTGCTACGACGTAGCAGCGTAGACTCGTAGCCTTCGAGTCGAGGTTGCAAAGCACGTAGGAAAATACTCGTGGCATACTTGTTTGTCCTATTTTTATAATTTAAAAGTATTGATGTATGATGCTCCTTTTTTATTTTTTGAAGTGAAAACTTCTTTAGCGGCGTTGTGCACTTTTTTTGGAATGGGTAAAAAATGTTAAACTCGCGTCAGGACACGTGACCTGATCGAAAATTCGTAAGACGGCGCAGGGCGCTTGCGCGAATATCCGTGTGTGTTTATTACTATTCAAGTTTTCACTTTTGCCGGCACTCCCAGAGTGCCAGTCCCGTTGTTTTTTTTTTCGTGGTAAAATCATCAAATGAGTCCTCCCACCCAGGGCAGGGCGGGAGGGACTGTCAGACTTGTACTGACTAAAATCCACGGTATCCTTCACTAGCCCTTTACGTACCGGGGTCACGGTAATTCGTAAGTCCCGCGACCATGTATTATGCTCCTTATATATTTTAATTTAAATATAAACCATGTTATCGTCAACTTACGAGGTACATTTTTATCCGTTCTTCTGAGTTCTGTCTTGTTATTTTTATGCGCGTGTACCTTATTAGCGTAAGTACCTACATTTTTGCTTTTGTGGGAACCAACTTTCAGGTATCACGTTTTAAATCTGTACTACTCGTATAATATTATAAAGCTGAACAGTTTGTTTGGTTAAACACACTAATCTCATTAAGTACTGGTTGGAACTGAAAAAAATATTGGCTGTCGTAGGATCAATTTCCTGCATCGTCTTAATGAGGCGTAACACTTAGAGAAGGCAAATTTCAAAATCGTTTTATTTGACACCTGTTTTTTCTTCTTGGTAAATTCATCAAAAAAGGCCGATTAAAATCTTGATGCTTCCAATAACTCAGTATAAAAATAGGTGCATAGCATGGAGTTTCCACCGTGATTGAATGGTAAGCAGTACAGTAAAGGAGCACCGTGTAGTGCTAAGTAGTTCATTCAATTGGTCCAGCGTTATGTGTGACCCACTTTAAGTTGCAGTGCATAAGCAAGCAAAAGGCTGGCGGCGATTGTGTGTGTAAGTGCGGGATGGAAATGCAACTGAAAAGGGATTTTAATAAAGTTGAAAAGTTTGTAGTTTGAAGGTTGTCCTATTTCTACATCTTCTGACTGTTGTCAATAAAGTTGTTGTATTCTAAAGATACGGTTTTTTGCCAGTGTTGCCATTTTTTCTATTTTGCCAGCCAATCTGAGCTTTTTTTTTAATGACGAAATCATCTAATTATATCGGCGAGTAGTAATGGGTAGCTCGCAGTCTGATCAGGGACACACGCAGAGCTGTCAGGAAAGCAGGTTACTGTGGCCCCGGAACGAAAAGGGCCAAAGAAAGAACACGGTGGATTTTAGTCAGTACAAGTCTGACAGTCGGGGTGGGAAGACTCATTTGATGATTTTACCATGATAAAAAAAACTTAGGTTTTATTTTGCCAGAAGAAATAATAACAAGGTCTTTTCAGATATATACATAACTGAACCTTTTCGCCATGGTTTAAATTCACACAGAGTGCTGCCTTTTATGACCCTTTTAATGCTTCGCCCACTTTCATACATCTTTATCTCTTCCCCAGCTTCAAGTACGGTAGAGGGCCAAAGCCTGCCGGGATCGCGGGACCAAGGGATTACCGTGACCCCGGTACGTAAAGGGCTATTGAAGGACACCGTGGATTTTAGTCAGTACAAGTCTGACAGTTCCTCTCGCCCTGCCCTGGGTGGCCTCCCACCCAGGGCAGGGCGAGTCCTCACTCATTTGATGATTTTACCACGATAAAAAAAAGCTTCAAGTACGAGTACTACGTACTTGAGCTTCTCTTTATGTCCTTTCTCTTTCTGATCTATCTCTCTCTTTCTTTATGATCCCATTTCAACAAGGAGCATCATGTTATTTTCACTTAAGATCCTTGTTAATTTCCGGACACATAACTTTACTAACAACTTTGGGCAAAGCAATTTAATTAAAAGTTTATATATTACTCCGTATCTTCCGAATGTCGCTAACGATCGCGTATCAGAAGGTGCTAAGTGGGCAAGATAAATAATTAAATAGACCGTTTTTTTAGGTGGTGAAATCATCAAATTAGTTCTCCCACCGATTGAAGCGGAATGGACAGTCCGACTAAAATCCACGGTGTTATAGCGAGAAGCCCTTTCCGTTCCAGGGTCACGGTTACCTGTTTAGACGGTCCTGTTTTTTTTATTACGTGGTAAAATCATCAAATGAGTCCTCCCACCCAGTGCGGGACGGAAGAGACTGTCAGACTTGTACTGACTAAAATCCACGGTGTCGTTCAATAGCCCTTTACGTTCTGGGGTTACGTTTACCTGATGATGTGAGGCCAAAGTCTGCTATTTTTTAAATTTACATTCCAACACGACCCCATTGTCATTTTGCTAAAAGTTCATAATCTGCTAAATTCATATACCTAAGTCGACCATAGGTCGTTAATGAAGTTATTGTGTTATAATGACATTTGAGAATTTATTCATCCCAGATTTTATTTACATATGTTTTTACATTCCACTGATCACTGTTATAAGGAACCTGAAGTAGTAAGAAGTCCGGAGGACACGAGAAAAAATATCATTCGAAGCGATAAATTATCTTTGTCAAAATTCATTGATTTAAAAAACCAAAAAATAGGTTCCCATTATTTTTCAATACTCCAACTGGCGGACTGAACAGATTTTCAATGTATGTATGCTGAATACCCTATTGAATATTGAAATGAAATGAAATATTGTTTAAGTTGCCTATTTTGTGAAAAGGCTAACGAATATGTTTTTTCCTAGAAAAAAAAATAGGAATTCATTGAAACCAGACAAAAATAGAAATGTCACACGGGATCAAACAAATAACATAGTCTGGTAAAACAACTTTTCAATGTCAGGTGCAATTATTTTTCTAAACTTTATTTTTTTTTTCCTCTAGTTTTCAACTCCTGCAGTTTTGAAACAAACGTGTGATGGAAATGTCACAAAAATTCGAATGGATTTTTATTGAAAGTAAAAATATCCTATTTTATTTGGAGGTTTTATTAAACAACTAGCCTTGTTTTGAAAACGTCGAATAAATGATAATATGAAAAATTAGCATTAAGACTTCGTTCCAGACGTTATCCATCACCAAAGTTTGTGTTCCTTTTGCGAAAATCTACATCTCCCAATAGGCTATTTTATAATAAAAAAATAATATTCAAATATAAAGATTATAAAAAATATTAGACCTGTATTTTATCTTTTATTACATAAACCGAAATTGACGAAGACAGAACGCTTCTAAAAATCACAAAACGTAACTCTGTTGGTACAAGTTTACAAGCGTTATGACGTCTTAAGTCCCCACTCCCGAATTTTGAAGCATTTTATCTTTGTCAATATTCACTGATTTACGTCCACAAGACTAATGGGGACCACTGTCTGGTACGTTAACAGAACAACCGTTTTTTTAACCAACCAACCTTTTAGCTACAGGTATGGTACATTAACAGAATATAATTTGTATGGTCTACAGGGTCTTGTTGTTCCGATCTGGTTTGTAATCTAAAGGCAAAAACAGCAAGCTTGGCGTGGCGCTAGCGTAGCGTATCCTTGGCGCGTTTACTTACTGTGAAAATCAATTTTGTGAGTCGTTATACAAAACACGCCACACTAACGTCAATGTTTAGTGGAAAGTCGGGTCGGCTCTATATTCAGAGTTAGTAAGCACGCCACGCTATCGTCTCGCATTGTTTGGCAAAGCCTTAAATGGTTGTAAACAACGTGTGATGCAGGAGAAATTCCAAGCGTGAGATAGTGTGCAGTGGTAGACGGCCACGGTGACGGACGTCGTTGACGATCTCCGGCCACCGTAGGCGCGGGCACGTGGGCAGCGAGTAATGTCAGCAAAAAAGAGGGGGTCTCTAGAGGGCCAAAGCCTGCCGGGGTAGCGGGACTTATGAATTACCGTGACCCCGGAACATAAAAGGCTATTGAAGGACACCGTGGATTTTAGTCAGTACGAGTCTGACAGTCCCTCCCGCTCTGCCCTTGGCGGGGGGAAAAAAAGAAAAGCGTGTTAAAAAAAAAGATATCATCTGTCAAATTCCATTTTCCGAGGCCATGTCTATGTTATATACACCCCGTGTTCGTGCCAAGCCTCAGCCACTGTAACTCTTCAAGTTCAGGTACAGGTTTATAAATAAATCGTTATTTAGTAGACGAAATTTGTTTGAATCTTCATTTGAAATTCCATTATTTTGTAAGCCAGGTGGATCAAGCAATCTGTTGGGATTTCGTGACGTTTTGTGGAGAAAGGCAAACGTGATTCGCATTTATTTGTTTACATTTTATCATTTATATAAGGCTGCCTTGTCTAATAAAATTATAATATCGTTCTCAACATACAACTTTATGGCGTAGAGTCTATTAAGGTTTTTTTTTCGATGGGAAACTATAGGGGAACAGGGAGTGTTCTTGCATCATCTACACGCTGGTGAACTTCTCATTTTTATTTTTTAGAGTCAGAATAGATTTAGGTATTTGTAGAACTTAGGTATTACATAATGGTGTTAGGTAAACAATATTTCGGCGCTATGTTTTGCCGTGTGGGCGTACAAATTTTATAAGACATTAAAATCTAAACAAAACACAAAACGATAAGAACAAAGAAACTATAATTAACTGAAAATAAAATTAAAAACGAGTACTCATAAGAAGATTCATCGAGAACTTTGACCACCTGGGGTTCCACTCACATTTGCCTTGTAAAAATAGGTACCTTTTTTTTGTCGTCTTTCACTCATTATCTCAACATGACCGAACCGTCTAAGTATGCTTTCATCAAATTATTGACGTTTTTTTAACGTGGTAAAATTATGAGTCCTCCCACCCAGGGCGGGACGAGAAGGACTGTCAGACTTGTACTGACTGAAAATCCACAGTGAATGTTCAAGAGCCCTTTACGTTCCAGTGTCACGGCTACCTGATGAGACGCTCCCGTGAATAAATCATTGACCCGGCATCATATTTTTATCAACAACGATGTATTTCACCGTTGTTCGTTTTTTCTTTCTAACAAAAATATTGGCTCGGTACTACCTGACCCAGGTCAAAATTTTGTCATTAAAATATGTATTTTGTTCACTTACAGGACTGCATTGTTGATTTTGCGGGAAATGCAATTCTCGAGATTCTTGCTCTCCCTTTCTCAGTTTAAGCGTAACTATAGTTTTGGAGATTCCGTTCATAACTTTTGAAATTTTGAGCAGAAACATTTTGACCGAATTCCAATCCCGGAACTGCCATCAGAGATTGAAATTCTGTCCAAAACAATGGAAGTATGTCAAAGGAACGGGATTATTAGTTGATAAGATTTATCGAATTAAAGTATTTCATTTTGTGCCTGGAAAGCGGCTCCACCGTGCGGGTTCAGTACTGGATGGTGCATATTTCGTTTAAAATCTTTAGTCTTGACACTTATGTTTTGTTAAGTTGGGTTTGGGTAAGGTTAAGTTCTCTAGTTTATTTAGTCTATGTGGTATAATTTTACTGACAGAATTGACCAAACTACCTCCCCTTTAAGTTTGTCGCAGTTCGCGCAGTGGCTAAGCGATCGGCTGCTACGCAACGTGTCTCTGGTTTGATTACTGCACGGAACAAATATTTGTGTGATCTGCAAGTAGTTGTTCCGGGTCTGGGTGTTTGTGTATGTGAGTTTCTATGTTTGTAAACGCACCCACGATAGAGAAGAAATTCCTAAAGTGGGGCAACATTAAACAAAATGATCGCGACCGAACACATTGCAAACACGTTTTTCTTACGCTGGTTTAGTCGGTTGACGTAACTACTATGCGACATAACTGTCGTGTAATTTGAGCCTTTCACAAAACTATGATTGTTGGTTGGTAAGCAGGTAATCACAATTCAAAAATTGCATTTTACACTTTCAGCGTCGTCTTTTTATGCAGCCAGTATTTTACCGTCGGACATACCTTTAAATTACGGCATTTAATTTTATATTATTTATTTTATTAACGGCACGGTTGGCGCAGTGGCTAAGCGATTGGACTGCTGCGCTGCGTGTCGCGGGTTCGATTCCCACACGGAGCAAATATTTGTATGATCTACAAGTAGTTGTTCCGGGTCTGGGCGTTTGTGTATATGAGTTTATATGTTTGTAAACGCACCCACGACACAGGAGCAATTCCTAGTGAGGGGCAACGTTTAAAAAAAATAGTTTTTTTTAATGAGATACTTACCCATAATGCGGGTTGGTGGGAAACGATGGCGTCAACTTGAGAACGGCGCGGAATGCTAAGACATCGTTGCTACTGTTCTGTCCAAGGTGCTCTGTTGACAAAGGAATTATTAGTTTAATTTCTGAAGTATTTAAAGTTAAAATAAGGTTCGAATTAACCAATATTAAAACCTGCATCATTGACTTTTCAATACCTTTTTTTCGTCGTATAACACCATGCGCGGCGTAATAGTATATTGAGTTCAAGCTACGAACTGACGTTTTCGATTATCACAAAATATTCGATCAAAATCAATATTATCAAAATAATTGTAAAAAGGGGTATGCAACTTTCTGGCACCATTTTTTTTTCTATCGCCAGTAATTAAATGTTGGTCATTAGTAGACCGCAACCTAAGAACTTCGTAAAAAAAAATCTTTGCAATACGTCACAATTAGTACAATTTTTATTGAAATCTGACGTCACAAGCCCCTCTTGAGTTTTGATGACCAGAATAAAATATCTTGGTAAATATTCATTGATTTTACAATCGAAAAATTACGTGTCCGTTATTTTTCGAAATTCTAAATGAGGACTAATTATATTTGTAACTGTCAAGTAGTCAATTACAATTAGGTTAATAATTTTGCCGATGTCTCAGTTGTATGAATAGCTTAGTGGCATAAACTTTGACCTTCTACATCGATGACTGAGCGTTCGCATCCCAGCAATGAACGAGTTTTTTTTTTTGTTTTCGCTTAGGAGAGTAACATCTATTCCGTACGTATTTGGGTCGACATACTCATTTTTTACCAACAAAATAGTGGACTGATTCACAAAGGAAATAAATAGAAAAGTTACTAGTATTACTTGTGCTTAAAGAATTTAGTTTGAAATAGTATGAGATTGTGGTTTAATCCAGTTCGTTTCGTTGTTGAAATCTAGGATAAACGGCTATTTTAGTTTAAAATGGCGGTGATCTAACTTTACAAGTTTAGTTCAACTTGTTTAAGCAGTAAATTTGAGGTAAACTAACCTCATATCTGTTTCCTATAACCTAGGTCAACGTTTGTTACGAACTTAGAATAGTATAGGTTAAATCAGGGTTGCTAAATCGAGTTTCTGTGTTTTTCCCATATTATTTTTTTTACTTCTTTTCATTCACTGTTGGGCAAAGAGTAGATCTTTCCTCTTAGCTACTCATACCGGTTAAACTTAAGCTTTCAACAATCTATTTTTAAAGTCCATATTTTCTTAAGACCAAATTGAAGCAAAGTGACAGCTTTCTAGAGCGTTTCAAAAAGTAAGCCAGGCTTAAGTGTATCTCAAGTTTACAAAATTGTATCTTGTTTCTTCAACCTAGATTTTCTCGTTTCGACAAAGCTGTAGGCTTAAAAGATCAGCTATGCTGTTCACAAAAAGACAATTTCTGGGCTCTACGGTTCGACGAACTTGTCTTCGAGACAGCGTGTACGAGTTCTTACCCAACAGCAGACAGTAGCAGGAGACGTGTCTATTTTTTTTCTTTTTACGTGGTAAAATCATCAAATGAGTCCTCCCTACCCAGGGCAGAGCGGGAGGGACTGTCAGACTCGTCAGTATATGTCAGTACGCTGACTAAAATCCACGGAGTCCTTCAATAGCCCTTTACATTCCGGGGTCACGGTAATTCGTTCAGTCCCGCGACCCCGGTAGGCAGGAGACGTGTCGCTGCGACATGTTTGTATTTATTTAGCGATAGGCTCGCGTTTCACCGCTATCTCGCCTGATGGTAAACAAAGATGTGGTCGACGGTGAAGCACGCTTGCCTAGAAGTAACTTATTCACTCTTGATTTATAGACCCTTTATACTCCGACCCTCTAGGGCCAAATTGTAGCTATTAGGGAACACAGATCTCGGCAAGCAATTCCACTCCTTAGCTGTGAGCACAATAAAAATATAGGCAAAATATTTGTACATACCTAATCTTTACTAATTTTCTATACTTATTATATACATTTTAAAATATTTTTATAAAAACAAAACAAAAAAAACATAATAAATAGTGGCCCACCGGTATCGGGAACAGGGTCCAAGCTACCGGCGGTCAGGGCTTCAGAGAAAGGAACCTCCTAACAATCCGCGCCGTGTCCAGAAGAACTACTTTCTGAATCAGGCCCTTGATCCAGCTGCCTAACGAGAGCCTCCTTAGATGTTGGTCGAAGCTCTTGGCTATTTAGCCATAAGCCGACACGACTATCGGCACAATGATCGCTGAATCCACATCCCACATATCAACAACCTCGTGAGCCAAATCAAGACACTTGAGTTGCTTATCTTTCTCAGCTTTCACGAGGTTCTCGTCATGTGGGACGGTTATGTCAACAATAATTGCGCGGCGCTTAGATCGATCCACCACCACTATATCATCACTTACCTAATTATTATTATTATTTGTAATGTATGTGCCAAATTTTATTGATAGTTATATACGGTTCCTATCCTTTTGATTAATTTAATATATGTAAAATGGTTAAAGTTTTCAAACTACCTGGTGAATCTGAGAACTTTTCAAATAAAAATGATTGTCCAATTTGGTACAGTCGTTCAGAAGTTATAAGCGTACAAACACATTTTAACAATTTTAAATTATACTACATAAAGACTATGGACTCACCAGCATGAGTAATCGCCGCAGTACTGGGGTCATAGATCTCGTCGTCCACCGCCACCACAGCGTACTCTCCGTCAGTGAGGAGTCCCCGACGTTGCAGCACCTTCATGAAATCCACCAAGGCTATATGCTCGCCCAGGAACACGTATACTGTGGACAAACAAAGGGTCCTATAATAATCGTTATCTGCTTTGTACGTCATCATAGCCTTTTTCCAACTATATTGGGGTCGGCTTCTAGTTGAACCAGATGCAGCTCAATATCAGTATCTTACATGGAGCCTATTGGACCTCCACAACCCAGTAACTGGGTAATACGATACCCCACGGTTAAGACTGGATGTCAGACTTTAGAGCTTCTGATTAATAGTAACGACTGTCAACGATCTACAAATGACATCCGGGACCAACGGCTTTACGTGCTTCCCGAGGAACGGAGGAAACTCGCTATGAGAGAGGTTTTTGTATATTTTAGAGCTTTGATAGTCATTATTGTTAATCAGAAATTTTAAAGTCTAACAATCAGTCTTACTAAGGGTTCTCGCGTGGGACAAACATTTGTAAAGCCTACATACAGATTAATGTTCCGGATCTGGCAGTTAGTGTCATACATGAGTAATTAGTAGTGTGTATTTTTACTGTGGACACTTTTATCTTGCTACATCGTTCTCACATAATGAACCATCTCAAAATGAATGATGTAACAAAGGTTCTGTAATAATTTTGGTGATTTAAAAAGAGTGTCCATGGAGTTTCTTGTCTGTTCCTCTCCAGAGAGATCTACTCTGTAGGATGGGCATCTACGGTACTTTCATAGAACAGTTATTATGTCGTGTGACTGGGACTGTAGCACTATAATTTTGTAGTATTTAATTATAATTTAATGTCTTTGACAATTCATGATCTACTTCAAATAAATGCTTCGATTTGATTTGATTAGTGGAGCAATGTCTTTTTTTGTTTTAAATTTAGTTTCATTAAATCAGCACGTACACGTTACGTTGTACAGACGCCAGACATCAACCTTGGGTCGCGCAACTGTCCAAGCAGAATATTTTAGCCCTAGACCATTGCTTTCCACTCAGGGCGAGAGGACTCATTTGATGATTTTAACACCCAGGTTCATGTTCAATTGGAAAAGTTTTATAGGTTGGGATGAGGGTGATGTGGTAGCGTCTGTGCGATAATTTCACAGGAGACGGGTATCTCAAAGCGACCGCCCTACAAATAAACATAAATTCATAACATGTACGAACGACTTAATTTAAGAGGGTCGCTTGACTTATATAATATGCTTAATTGGGTGGCCTTACCCTTATTAAATATGGTTATAGTTTCAGAAATAATCATATTTAAATAGGGCAAAGGACAACTGGTACTTATGTTATACAATTATTTCAAGCCAGAGGGTTGGCCTAACTCGAGGCCAACGAATCAGCATTGCCATACAACGTGGCAATGCTGACAGCGTTCTGGTCACTATTCCCGTTGACAGCGATGTGGACGTATTCTTTGACGCCCTTTGAATGTTTTTTGTTTTCTTTTTATTAATTTTTTAAACATATTACTAGTAAGTTTTTATTTATAGTCTGTATATAATCGTTAAATATAATATGGAAATGAATAAATATTTCAATAGATTAAGTCAGGGGTTCCTAAACTTTTTAGCTCGCGGCACACATACAGGTTTAGAATTTTTTCTCGGCTACCTTGCTAGTTGATCCCAGGTGAATAATAAAACAATAATACCTGGTTCTGAACTCCACGAAATCAGAGCACGTGAATCTGGGTTTGTTGCTGCAAAAGAGATCAATGCGACTATTATCCTCTTCTTTCTGGTGGATATTTTATACATATAGAATCTTGGTTCCACGCGATATCATTCCGGAGAATGGACGACTCGCGTCTCACGGCGCCCCTCTGTACTCTCGACGCACAGTTTGGGAAACCCTGGATTAAGTGATTTGGTAAATGGAGTAAACATGTACTAGAGTGGATACCGCAAGGTCGCGGGACTGACGAATTACCGTGACCCCGGTACGTAAAGGGCTATTGAAGGACACCGTGGATTTTAGTCAGTACAAGTCTGACAGTCCCTCCCGCCCTGCCCTGGGTGCGTGGACTCAATTGATGATTTTACCACGTTAAAAAAAAAAGGAGTGGATACCACTAAGCGACAAACAGTGTGTGGAAAACCCTGACAATTTGAAGAAGGTGGCTGGCAGCGGATAGATGAGAACTGGCCAAGACCGGGATGGTTCCTGCTCTTAGGAGAAAGCATACCTTCAGCAGTAGACGATAATCAGGCGAGTGCATTGCGTTACTACACTAGCGAGCAAAAGTATGGAATCATTTACATTATAGAATGAATCCCGGATAGTTCTATAAAAAATGGCGTAATTTGAATAATTTTGTACCAATTTAAAGTTAACAGTTAAGCGTTTAAAATTATACCATTGTGCTCAAGATCGCGCTGAATCAGAATAAGTGATTCCATACGTTTTCTCGCGTGTGTAGTACCGTCTCACATCTACTCTGCCTTGGTTCGAGCTCATAGGCGTAGACAAAGTGCCATTTGCTATTTGGCGCAGCCGTGGGGCAAACAATTTTGTACCAAATAGGTTTAAGTTATTTTTAAAATCATCGTTAAATTTGCTTTTATTTTGCATATTATTGAGTATGCCTTGTTTCTGTACCAATAAATATTATTTCTTTTTTTCTATTTATATATTCGATCTTAATCTCGTTTTTATCTAAATATTGTTAACAAATAAATAAACAAACAAAAACATGAATAAAAAAATTAATCATCCTTCAGACGAAATGAAAAACCAGGCAAGTGCGAGTCGGACTCGCGTACCAAGGGTTCCGTGCCATTACTTATAAAAAATATGTTCTCCCACACATTCCACCTGCAAATGTAAGTTGGTACGCACAATATTGAGTGATTTACCATGTTATTTTAATATCATGGACTTCTTATAGGTTTTCCTATAATCTATAAGGAGAAAACTAATTTCTGTATTTTTTTCAAAATTTTAGGTTCAGTAGTTTCGGAGATAAGGGGGGGGAATGGTCAATTTTCGTCTATTTTCTTGAATAACTTGGAAACTATTTATTTTAAAATTACAAAAAAATACATTTAAGATCTTCTCAACAAGACCTTTCATTTGATATGCCACACGATGCAGTTTTCAGTTTTTTTTTTTTTAATTTTCCCCTTCCCCCCCAAAAATGACCCCCCATATACAGATTTCATCTGCTCACGTCACACCTCTGTGTTTGGGTCACAGGAATTAATATGTGTACCAAATTTCAACTTAATCGGTCTAATAGATTCGGAGATAATTGACTGTAAGCGACGGACGGACAGACACACGAGTGATCCTATAAGGGTTCCGTTTTTGTATTCAGACGTACGGAACCCTAATAAACATAAAGTTGAGTACTTTCATAATAATACTTATAAAACACTTGAGAAAACTTGACATATACAACATTCATATACGAGTACAACACCGGCGTCAAAATAGAATATGAAAATTGTCAACAAAAGATTACTTCAAAATTGAGCAATTACGAGTAAATGTATAAGTATACATGTGTACGTTACACAAACTCAATTTATTCTTTGCTCATTTAGAAAATGTTAAGGAAAATCATTTTTGAATTTTTTCTGATTTCAAAGGCGAATGTACATTCTTTAGCAAAATACCATGGAAATCTTAATGTCTATATTTCCGTGAACGGTTAACCCTTTCGCGGACGGTACTCGTTCACGTGGAATATGTAGAATGACACATCAATTGAGCAGGACGTCTTCTTTTTGAAGCACCAAAAATCATAATGTAATGTGACAGAACAATTTTGAAATTTTCATGCGTTGTGGCGGAAAGACGTAGCTAGTACAATTTTGTATGGCGAGTCAACGTGCGTATACAGTCTGCTTAAAACAAGTAAATTAAAATAGACGTGGTAGTACGTTCTGTCACCACACGTAGCTGTCTTGGAACGTATATACACGCCACCGCCCATGAAAGGGTTAAGTTTAGTTCGATGCGAATACACTAGACGGCGTCATTCTCGGTTCAGCCGATTTTATTGCTGGACTTTTACAGCCCACTTTACTCTCGACAGAGAACTGTCTCTGTCTTTTCCAAAACCGAGGTAAGTCGAGAGCAATTAAAAAAATAAATGAACCGCGTTTTTTTGCTACGTAAACCAAAACTAAGATAACACGTTTTTAAAATTCACAAGCCATGACGTGTCATTTTTAGTGCGTCGTAACGTCAGAATCCCCATTCTCGAATATTGATGCATTTTATCGTTGTAAATATTCACTGATTTAACAAAACAGTGAAAACAGTTAAGCCTTTGTCAAACAGACAGACGTGACGAATGCGAAGCAAGGCGTTTTATTTGTAATGTATGTTTTTTTTTGAATCCAGTCACATAGAAAAGCGAAAGCGATCTGATAGCGTGACCGAACCGATGCGAAGACGTCGCGAAGGCGTATTTGCTCTGTTTGACGTCTTCATAAAAAGCCAGCTACGCCCAGATTGACGTCTCGTATCGGTTCGTTATCGCTTCGGACTCAGTCCGGTTCGCTATCGCCTTTCTGTTTGTAATTTATTGTTGCTGGAAACTAGCATATCCTATTCTATAAATGTGCATGACTGTACTTCATAGATAGTACACCCACACTTTCGTTTCAAAATAAACATCAAATTATAATAAGTCATTATACACAACTGCTTCCGGAAACTCTCGCCTACAAAAGAAGCAATCTACCCACATATGTACAGAATTAAACTGGTTTTATATAAATAACTAGCTGGACCCTGCCACGCTTCGCTTTGGCACATAAAAACAGTTTTGACATAGTTGGCACATAAAAGCAGATAATGTGACTGATGCAAAAAAATATATAAAAACAATCCTTGATGCGGATTATATATCATGCTAAAATTTCAGCTCAATCGGTGCACAACTTTTTAGAATTTTTCAAAGCGTACACAAACCAATATAACATTTATATATATATAGACTAGCTGTACCCTGTCACGCTTCGCTGTGGCACAAAAAAAAACTGTTTTTTCGCGAACGCAAATATGTGACTGACGCAAAAAAAAAACCTTGATGCGGATTATACATCCGCATCAAGGTTTTTTTTTGCTTTGCATCATGCTAAAATTTCAGCTTAATCGGTGCAGAAGTTTTTGAGTTTTTGAAGCGTACACAAACCAACATAACACTTTTATATATATAGATTAAACCTTACACGTGCCCGATGCCAATATGCATCAATAAAATGCAAATTAACCTGGAAGCCCTCATAACTGCTAATTAAGTTTGCTTTCAACCAGTAAATAAATATACTGCAGCGTATATCGACGACCTTGCACTTGAAATCGGTGCAATCATAGCCATGCCACTCGTATATTGGGCTTAATTTTAAAATCATCGGTCATTGTTTAACATAGCAGGGGTTTGCAAAAGGTTCATTTTTTCTTCATTTGCTTTATTTTTGTTTTCTCATGGTAAAATCATCAAATGAGTCCTCCCGCCCAGGGCAGGACAGGAGGGACTGTCAGACTCGTAAAGACTGAAATCCACGATGATGCTTCAATAGTCCTTTACGTTCCAGGATCACGGATACCTGATGAGACAGTGCGACGACTCTTATTTGGCTAGAAAACAGATGAGTACTGAGATGAAACATACAAATGACCGTTATGGTCCTTCCAAAAAAACTTTCAACTTTTACGAAAGGCACGACATAGGTACAATGATAATGCAAGCTGACATGTTATCTTCGATTTCATTATATGGTAGCTTAGTTCGAATTTTGTTTTAAATTAAATGTTGTGAATTTAATCACAAGTTTTCACAATAATAAATCAAAACTTTAAAAGCTAATTTTAGCACTATTCATTTTGAATTAACCTAAGTGTCTGTTTTGTTTGTCGACTATCTTTTGCAAACTTATGTCAAATCTTTTGTAGATTTAACGGACGAAAGCAAGAAGGAGCAGTTCTAGATTCGAGATGTGAGTATTTTTACAATTATTTATTATTTTGAAATTAAACTTCTGTACGTCTCACACATGCATGTTGCCTTACGTTAAAGGAAACATTTTCACCAATTTCGTTGCATTCACAATATTTTAAATAATTCATTTCAATTTACAAATCAAACAGCATTTATCATTCCTACGACAGTTTCATTCAATTTAATTTTCACTGACCTTTAAACATTTTCTTTCCAGAATTTTCCATCCAGTGAATGATCTTCAAATTCCAATTTAAAATTTTGAAGTAATCTCGAGTTTAAATGTTCCCAATTTGAAGAAGGGTGTTTTGGTGAACAAAATTGATTTAAGTATGAATTTGTGATATTTTAATTATTAAAAAAAAAGTACTATTCATGGAAATGTAGGAGAATTGACGTCGAATTTTTGGATAGCGTGTACTATTTTTAATTTTCGTATTTATACAATTACTAGCTTTTGCCCGCGACTTCGTTCGCGTGGAATAGTGACTTCCAGCAGATTTTTGGTTTTACCCAAATAGTTCCCGATCTCGCGGGATCTCTTCAAAAATGAAATGTACTTAGAAGATATTCTAGGGAACTCTTCAAAAATCAACATAATGAGCTCTGCGTTTGAATTTAAGAGATGTATACTCCCTTAGGGCCTTAAAGCCGTTATGCCTATCGAAAAAGGCGAAAATGTTATTTTTCCTTTATTTTCCCATCATTCTACTGATTTGACATTTCAGTTCAAAACGAAAAAAGACTGTTTCTCCCTTGACAATTTTTCTATTATTTTAGGCTTTAGAGCAAAGACATTAAATTGTAGGTATATTTAATCTCTTTGCTTTAGAGATTATGTAAGTTTCTAACACCAAGACATTTCTGTATACGTTTTTAGTTTTGCCATCCTTTGCAAAAATATAAAGGTTTTGTGGTTTCGACACTCTTGAGCACGCAACGTAGAGTTGTCCATGGGAGAAACAGTCTTTTTCAAGATGTACCCCCGCAACTTTTAGCGTTTGCCCTTGGGCTTTATTTATGGTAATTGCAAACGCAGTTTTCAGCGGAAACTGAACTCTTTTGAATTGGACTGGCAAATCAGTTGGAATGATGGGAATGCGGGGAATAATGAAAGTTTCGCCTTTTGGCATCCCAGTCATAATAACGGCTTTAATGACATTCCGTCCTAAATAGGTTATTTGTAACCGTATGCCGTTATATAGTCTTGGTGGATCTAGGTTTCTTATAAGCATCACAGGAACACCAATTATACAACGGAACCAATTTAAAATTTACGAAACAGGAGCAATCCACATAAACTATCATACAACCGACACTACAATTTTTCCACGAAGTACCGAAGCGCTCGCTCGGCTCAAATACCCAACAAAATGCGTGTAACGAAACCATAGCGCGATCTATTGCGATCCCAACGGCATCTATCGTCCATGTCGCGACCTATTTCGATCCCAACGCCATCTATCGATAAGGTATCCGAGTTTGACAACTCGGATACCTTATCGATAGATGGCGTTGGTCGATTATTTATCTAAACTCCGTTCGGGCATTTTCTTTGTACTTAAAGTTTTATTATATTGATATTATTTTTTTCATACCTTTTTACTATTTATTTACTTTTTTCCGATGAATTAAAACAATAACATGAACCGAACTCGTGTAACGATCGACACCATTGCGCGATCACCGCCATCTATCAATCATTTAAGGAATTATCTGTACTCCGTTAGAACATTTAATTAATTTTGTTTTTTATTTTTATTTTTCTGTAATAAAAGCTATCCTATGTCCTTTCTCAAGTTCCAAACTATGTCTGTACCAAATTTCACACAAATCGGTTCAGTAGTTAAGGCGTGAAGAAAAGACAGACAGACAGACAGACAGACAGACAGACAGACAGACAGACAGACAGACAGACAGAGTTACTTTCGCATTTATAATATTAGTTTGGATGATCGATCTTCTACCACTGATGTTTCTTTAACTGTCGAAATATTCTTGCATGATACTCGAAAATAAATTGACGTCTGTTCTTTTTTAAGTTGAAACGTTAAAAAGGTATTGTCAAACCTCTGTAATCCATGGTTGATTGTAGTAAGGCTCAAGCCGCACTGATTTGTCAGCGACAGCGACACGACGATCAGTTTTAATAACAAAACATTATAAGCTTTACATACAATTTAACAAGATATAGAAACGCTTGATAGATTGAACGAGGCATGTCGGAGCTTCGCGCCGGCTTGAGCCTCACGAGGTCGCGAGAAACGCTATTAACATTGTACACAGCTTCAGAGAAATCTCACTCCCTTTTGTAGTGATGTCACTACCAAAATGGGTGAGATTTCTCTGAACCTTACCATTCATGAAGCTTATAATATCTTGTTATTAGAAGTCGTCGCGTCGCTGGCAATTCAGTGTGACTTGAGGTTAAGAAATTTGATGTTCAGTTTGTATTAAAAGCTCGAGCACATATAGTATCAACACTAAATAATATTGCACTAACCTCTAGTTTTGTAATACGTCTGATCAACAATCCGCTCCATATCGGAAATGTGTCGAGGGATGTAGTCAGCGAAACGATGCTCAGCTGTGATCACCATGCCGTTGGACTGTGCCAGCTCCTAGGGACAAAATAAACAAAATTACACCAGGTATTTAAACAGTGGGTCGACGGCGCGTCGTGTTCCACGCGCGCCTCAAGGAGTGTCAGCATAGTGACGGGGCCTGTAGAGGGCCAAAGCCTGCCGGGGTCGCAGGACTCAGGAATTACCGTGACCCCAGTACGTACAGGGCTATTGAAGGACACCGTGGATTTAAGTCAGTCAAGTCTGAGAGTCCCTCCCGCCCTACCCTGGGTGGGAGGACTCATTTGATGATTTTACCACGAATAAAAAAAGGTATTTAAACAGCAATATTGATTGACTCGTCTATAGTCTCCGCCATGAGAAGCTACTCCTATAATTTTGTAATAAAATAACTTCTGCTATGTTGCATTATCCATAATTCAACTCAACAAATTAGTGTTAGCTCATTAGTGTTAGATGGATTGAAAAAAAAACTAATCATAATGAATCGTCATACGATTCGACCAAAAAAATAAACAATTTTTCAGCTTTCAATATAAAACGCAGTACTTTTTAAAGAAACTGAAACTTTCTATACAATTAAGTTTTACATAGGCATATGTGAAAGGATAATTGCTAAACAAAATGACAACAATACGATAATTTAAATAAAAACCATAATCAAACAATTCTCAACTGATTGTTTTTTCTTTGTGCTAAATACGTTAAAACTTTCAACCAACTATGTGTAAATTACTAGTGTGTCTACCAGTAATTTTGGGTATTCATCTCGCAATTATCACAGAAGCCAAGACACCGTACCAGCTGACTACCATTAACACCTCATTTGCTGGTTCATAACATGGTTCCAGAAATAGGTTAATAGCCGTTCGTAAATGGGCAACGGACTGAAAACTTGACACTGCCTGTAGTAAAATTTTACAACTTCCCACGCTGCCACGTGTAAATCTTACTGCGTCTTACTTTAAAATGAAATCTTAGTAACGTAATACATTACTGGAAGTAAGACAAACTCATGCGGATGGTATTACCTATTACTGAAGCTGTTATCTACGCCCCCGCTTGAAGGTTAATCTTGATTTTTTGTTGGATTTTAAAAACATATTTCGTTTTTTTTTTCTTTTGTTTAAAAACTTTGCCCCACACTAGGAATTTCTCCTGCGTCGTGGGTGCGTTTACAAACATAGAAACTCGCATATACAAACACCCAGACCCGGAACAACTACTTGTAGGTCATACAAATATTTGTTCCGTGCGGGAATCGAACCCGCGACACGCAGCGCAGCAGTCCAGACGCTTAGCCATTGCGCTAACCGTGCCGTCAATATAATACTGGCTTTTTGCAGCGGCTTTACTCGTTCAATCCGCCCTCCCATTACACCCTATGTCATTCTAAACCAATGAAGCTTTCCACTGGTGAAAGATTTTTTTTTTTAAATTCTTCCAGCAAGTTTTCAGTTTACTCATTGCAAACAAACAAAAATGTAGATAACACAGTAGGTTTTAATCCCGAGGTACGATTTTCGGATTATTTTCCCTGAGTACTCCCTCCGAAAGTCTCTGTGAAAAGCTATTATTCTATAATTTCTACTTACAGCTTGATAACATGTATCATTCTTTTAAGTTCGTTTAGTAAAGAAAACTAAGGAAACCAATTATAACCTTATTAAGCCTTTTAAATATAATTTATGAGTGGTACCAGCAGCGATGTGGTAGGTAGTACATGTCAATCTTCAACATCGCTGACCTCCCTGGAGAGATGCCCACTTTGTTCCCAGGCACGATTTTTTAAAGGTAAGCGGGGTCTGAATGTACATATCGGAAAGGCGCACAAACCGCAAAATGCACCAAACGCAGACCCTGTCTTACACCCTGGAACTTCTACACATACGACACCCTCTTCTGACCCACTTTGGAAAATCCTTTCAAAATTCAAAAATTCTGTCCCTATTTTAAAGCGAGTTCCCCGAGGCGCCAGACCTCTGGTTGCACAAAATTTGGCTAGTTGTGTCCGCCTTGCCGTCCGGGAGAACTCGTTTAGTGCTTGGGTAAAACTGCTCACCTTCCCTTATAGAATCCTTCATGTTCAAAAGAATTTGGCAACCAAAAAAACATTAACCACACAAATTAAAGAAAATTGTAACATTTCGGCTCAAAGTTTAGATTCCAATTTACTAACACCAACACTAACTTATAACTCTAGCAATATATCCCACTTAGTGGAATCTAAGTTAGGGGAAGGTGACATAAGTGGTGCAGCCAGGATTCTCTTCAGTAGCGATGTGGTTGCACCGTGTTCTCCAGAAACACTTGCAGCTCTGGAGTCTAAACACCCTGCCCCAGCTGATGACCTTTCCTTTCCCGACCCTCCTGACCCGGAAATTCACTGCCTCACCATTACAGGTCGAGAGTTGATCGCGGCCGTTTGCTCCTTCAGGAGCGGCTCAGCCGGTGGTCTCGACGGCCTAAGTCCCCAACATCTAAAAGACCTTATCTGTTTGGGCGCCGGGGAAGCTGGTGAGTCATTGCTGAAGGAGCTTACAGCTCTGATTAACCTCATGCTCTCCGGCAATGTAAGTGAAGCTGTCATCGACGTCTTGTACGGAGCAAATTTATGTGCCCTGCGTAAGAGAGATGGCGGTATTCGTCCCATTGCCGTGGGAACAACCTACCGTCGTATGGCAGCCAAGATTTGCTGTAAATATTTTAGTGAGGATGTTTCGAAAAAATTTCAGCCCCTGCAGCTAGGATACGGCTCTAAAGGGGGCTGTGAGGCTGCCGTACACGCTTTATCAACCTACCTGAATTCTGGCAAAGGTGAGGTCATCTTGAAGGTTGACATTAAAAATGCCTTTAATTCGGTTAACAGGGACACCTTGTTGGCTGAAACTAAAAAAGAACTACCCCAAATCTATAGTTTTCTTTGGCAATGTTATAGACACCCATCTAAATTACTGTATCGGGACAACCTTTTAGAATCTGCTGTTGGCTGTCAACAAGGTGACCCCCTCGGGCCAGTGATTTTTAGTTTAGCTATTCACCCTATAGTTCGTCAGCTAAATTCTAAATTTAACGTTTGGTACCTTGATGACGGGACCTTGGGTGGCAATGTTGACACCGTTCTGAATGATCTCATTTTCTTGAAGAATGAACTACATTCCATTGGCTTAGACCTCAACCTTTCGAAATGTGAACTTTTTTTAGCGGACAACACCGACAGACAATTGACAATTCCAAAATTTTACTCAATAGCCCCAGACATCAAAATTATTGATAAAACGTCTCTTCGCCTCCTAGGGTCGCCAATTTTTGACAATTCTTTTCCTGACTTTATTGACGAAAAAATTCAAAATTTCCGTGATGTTTCAGGTAGATTGCTCGAAATTAACATGCATTCAGCCATTACTATAATTCGCTATTGTTGTTTTGGCCCTAAAATGATATATTTCCTTCGTGCTTCCCATTTATGGAAGCTCAATCATCTTTTGGACAAAATTGACCTCATTATCAGACATACACTGTCATCCATTTTAAATGTGGCTTTGGACGACCGAGCTTGGATTCAAGCTACTCTTCCCATTCGCATGGGTGGTCTCGGCGTCCGCAAAATTTCTAGTATCAGTTTACCGGCGTTCATTTCTTCGGTCCACAGTACTGAAAAATTAGTCAGGAATATCCTGGCTTCCACACTGACTGATTTTGATGTACCGTGCTTCTCTCAGGCTCTGGACGCTTGGAAAATCGCTTCCCCGAATACCGATCAACCCGGCAACCCATCTTCCCAGCGTCAGTGGGATGAACCGCTCTGCAGTGTAGTTCAGAATAACCTACTTAACACATCTGCTACTACTGCTGAGCGTGCGCGCCTGCTGGCTGTGGGTGGGTGGGAGTCGGGTCTTTGGCTTCACGCACTGCCGTCGTCGAGCATCGGTACCTTACTCGATGACACTACCTTCCGCCTCGCTGTCTCTCTCCGGATAGGAGCCCCACTCTGCTCTCCTCATCGCTGTCACTGTGGTGAAGTTGTCAATAGCCTCGGACACCATGGCCTGTCTTGCAGCCGTAGTGCGGGCCGTTTTGCGCGGCACGCGAACCTAAACAACATTATTCGACGAGCTCTTGTTACCGTCGGCGTTCCAGCTGTTTTAGAACCCAACGGCTTGGCACGCGACGATGGCAAAAGACCTGACGGTATGTCTTTGTTTCCTTGGAAGATGGGTAGGCCTCTAGTGTGGGACGCAACTTGTGTCGATACTCTTGCGCCATCTCATCTTCCAAGTTCATCGTGCTCTGCTGGCGCTGCTGCTGCGGTTGCTGAGAACCTCAAGCGGCGAAAATATAGCAACCTTAGTAGTAACTATATTTTTGAGCCGTTTGGGGTTGAAACTATAGGGCCATGGGGTCCGAGTGCTCACAGCCTCTACAAAGAAATTTCTAAAAGACTTATTGACGCTTCCCGTGACCCAAGAGCTGGCTTTTACTTTGGCCAGAGGCTAAGTATTGCCATACAGAGAGGCAACGCCGCCAGTCTCTTGGGCACATTACCAGCTGACAGCGTTGAGGATGAATTTTTCGATGCTCTATAATATTTAGTTTAGTTTAGTTTTGTGTTTTGTTTAGTTTAGTTTAGCTTTGTTTGTGTTAATTTAAATAAAACGAAATTGAAAATGAAAAACCTAAATGAAAAAAAAAAAAAGGAAACCTAGTCTAAGTTAAAGTAGGCTGAAGTCTTTGAACGGTGTATAAACAAATGCAATCAGGTCACGAGTTTGACCTCGATGTGTTCCAATTAACAGTAAATAAACCCTTTAAATAAGGTTTAAAATAAACACTTTCCTGAAGCAGTTAGCAGGAATGGTAAATAGTTTTGTGATTGCTTGTCATAGTTAGGAGCGTGTGCGCCACGCCGTACGGCATTTTATACAAATTTTCAGCCCCTTATTTTTCTTTAGTTGCCCGTGTATGTAGTAATAGAACAGATAAAAAAATAGTCAACGGTTCTTCCAAACGATGTTAAAGTACTACGATAAGATAAGTATAAAGATTTTATTTAGGGTCCGGACTACCGGTGGTCAAGGCTCTTGAGAGAGGAACCTCCTAACAAAATGCGCCATGTCCAGGAGTACCGCTTTCTGATTCAAGCGCTTGAACCAAGTGCCAACGAATGGCGTTCTTAGGTGTTGGTTGACGCTACTATCTGCTACTACAACTATTACTACTGTATTCACGTCCCGCATGTCAATAACCTCGCAAGCTAGATCAAGATACTTTAATAATTGTTTACAACTTTTATTAATTTATTATTAGAAGTGGAAAGAGTGGAAGGAGCATTTGTCCAGAAGTGGGAATTAGCACGATAGGAAAAAGTATGATTATTCTTCAGTTTTTGGCAGAACAAATATAATACATAATTTTTACATATACAAATTGGCGATATCATTTGTATGTACCTAGAAACCAGATTTTACCAATTTAACTACAGAAGTAATGATTTTATCTGAACAAGCAATCAACTTATAAGAGAATACCTATTTGAAAATAAAATGTATGCTCAATACATTTTTTGATGAATAATTTTATAAAAAAAGGAATAATTCTACATATTCGAAATGAGAAGACTAGAGACCAATACGCATATCTAATAAGGGTGTGAAAAGCTTACAAAAATGAAACATCGTTATTTAAAGTATGAAACATGAAAATTTATTCTGAAGCCGCTCCTATTTCGTAAAAAAAGTATAAGTTATTCAGATCAGCTTTTGAAATTACTGAAGTATTTTAGATTTTCATTACAAACGGATTTAGCATATTTATGTTTTGTGACGAATTTGATACCAAGTTAGACTATAGATACAGTTATACACCAACGTACCAAATTAAAAAATGTTTTTTTGTTTGTTATCGTTCTCATTAACTAAACTTCATTACGACTCTTGGGATGAAAAATACCTCAACTAGGCTACTCATCATATAGTAGGTCATGCTATGTAAAATCATCAAATAAGTCCTCCCACCCAGGGCAGGGCGGGAGGGACTGTCAGACTTGTACTGACTAAAATCCACGGTGTCCTTCACGAGCCCTTTACGTACCGGGGTTACGGTGATGGGTAAGTCCCGCGACCCCGGCAGGCTCTGGCCCTCTACAGGCCCCGTCAATGTGCTGACACTCATTGAGGCGCGCGTGGAACACAACGCGCCGTCGACCCGGGACCATATATAACTGGCGTTTCTTCACGACAAGACGCTGCCATTACAATCTCCTAGTTCTGGGACATTTTTTACTGTTACCAGGCCCTGTATACAAGTGGCAACCAAAAAATGGCAACACTAAGAAGTCTATAATGTATTTTAAAGTTTATAAACCTAATATTAGGCAAGGGCCACGGTCGCGGGACTGTACGAATTACCGTGACCCCGGAACGTAAAGGGCTATTGAAGGACACCGTGGATTTTAGTCAGTACGAGTCTGACAGTCCCTCCCGCTCTGCCCTGGGGACGTAAAAAAAAAGGCAAGGGCCACAAAGTGACAAAATCTAGTTAATCTAGTTTGGGCCGCAATTTTTATTTCAAAAACGGAAAATGATTTTTATTCATCCTATTAATATTATAAACATGAAAGTTTGTTTGGATGGATGAATGTTTGTTATTCTTTTACGCAAAACGCTCTGAATGGATTTGGATGAAATATGGTACATTACCTGGATAGTCCTAAGTCCTGGATAGTCCGTCCTGGATTAACACATAGGACAGTTTTTATCCCGATTTTATATTTCCGTGGGAGAATTTTCGAGTTGTAGCGAGTGAAGCCGTAAGCAACAGCTTTTTTTTATCGTGGTAATATCATCCAATGAATCCTCCCACCCAAGGCAGAACGGGAGGGACTGTCAGACTCGTACAGACTAAAATCCACGGTGTCCTTCAATAGCCCTTTACGTACCGGGGTCACGGTAATACGTGAGTCCCGCGACCATAGGCAACAGCTAGTATGTAAATAAGGTTAACTTTTTATTGAAAAAAATCTTCTGTTTACTAATTAAACACGGGTCGCAAGGTGGTGGTTCTTTGACCGCTGCCTTAGGCTGCTTTTACACCAGAGATGTGCTATGCTACGTTGCTATGGATGCGTTTGATATCCACCAATCATATTCATTGGTTTACATAGCACAGGACTGGTGGAAACGAATTCAACTAAGATGTGTTTTTTATGTGGAAGGATGCGTGCTATGCCTGTGTGCTATGGCTGCGTGCTATGGATGCGTGCTATAGATCGTCTTCCCTGGTACCGGTACATCACATAGCTGGAGCTGCACAATTTTCTAACGCAGCTACTTTGCGGCGGCGCATCTTCATAGCACATCTTACTCGCACCGCTACGTAGCGTAGCATCAGTGGAAAAGGTCACACAGTTTCGTAGCTCAGCTTTTAAATTCTCGCAGCACAGCTACATAACACATCTCTGGTGGAAAGGCACCCTTTTTTTTATCGTGGTAAAATCATCAAATGAGTCCTCCCACCCAGGGCAGGGTGGGAGGGACTGTCAGACTTGTACTGACTAAAGGCCACGGTGTCCTTCAATAGCCCTTTACGTACCGGGGTAACGGTAATCCCTTGGTCCCGCGACCCCGGCAGGCTTTGGCCCTCTACAGGCCCCGTCACTATGCTGACACTCTTTGAGGCGCGCGTGGAACACAACGCGCCGTCGACCCGGGCATGGTCCATGGTCGGACAGCGAGTCGCCCATTACTCGCTGCCCGCATGCCCGCGCCTACGGTGGCCGGAGATCGTCTTGCGACGTCGGACGCCGTGGGCGTCTACCACTGCGGCTGGGGTTGAGGGAGGACGCTGTCCTCTCCCTCAGGCGGCCCGCCTCCTCCTTCACGAGCATGACTGCTTCGCAGAAGGAGGCGACCGCTTCCCACTCCGTCTCGCCCCGCAGCATGGCCTCGACCAATGCCGTGCGCGAGAGGTCTCCGCCTATCGCCGTCGTGAGGACACGGCGGTGCTCTGCCCAAGCGGGGCAGTCCTGCACCGTATGCTCCACCGTGTCCTCCGGACGATCCTCGCAGTGGTGACACCCAGGCGTTTCTTCCCTCCCTATCAGACACAGGAACCTCCCGAAACTTCCGTGTCTGGTGAGGACCTGCGTCATGCGGTAGGTCAGGACGCCGTGACGCCTATCCAGCCACTCCTCAAAGAGGGGTCTTACCGCCGCGATTGCGGCGTGCCCGGACCTCGGTTACGACAGTCGCTCCCTCCATACTGCCCTGAGATCACGCCGGAGCTCTTCCCGCCGCGCCTCGACTTGTCGAGGCAGCGGGGATTCGCCCCGACGCTGCGCCTCCACGCGCCATTCATAGACGTGCTGGAGGGCAGTCGCCTCCAGATCCCAGGGCAGCAATCCGGCTAGGAGGTTGGCCGATTCGCCGGCGATCGTGCGGTATCCCCGGATCATCCGGATAGCCATGACCCTCTGGCATGCGACCAGCTTGGGTGGTCGCGTCCGGATGCTTAGGGCCCACACAGGGGCCCCGTAGAGGGCCATGGACCGCACGACACCGGCGTACAGCCTCCGGCAGGAGGCATTTGGCCCGCCGAGATTGGGCAGGAGTCGCTTGAGAGCGGCTGCTGCCCGGTTCAGCCTTGGGGCCAAATGCAGGAAATGCTCCCTGAAGTTCCACCGGCTGTCGAGGACGAGTCCCAGGTACTTCATCGTCCTCCCGACACCGATGTGAACCCCCTCCACCGTAATGTGGGACTCTGAACGTGGCGCGTTCAGACGGCCATGAAAACACATGGCCTCTGTTTTGTGCAGCGCCACGTCGAGTCCCAACTGCCGGATCCTATCAGCGACTGTCGCTACCGCCTGCGTCGCCACGTCGGCCGCCGCCTGGTGCGACTCTCCCTTCGCCAGGACAAGCGTGTCGTCGGCGTAACAAATTACGCCGACGCCGTCAGGGAGGTCGCCGCGCAGCACCCAGTCGTAACCGATGTTCCACAGGAGCGGCCCCAAAACCGATCCCTGTGGAACACCGCACGACATCTCTCGCCGGATCCACTCTCCCCGGTGACCGGGGTAGATGACGGGAAAGGCACCCTTAGGGTAAGTGTAGGGGGACATATGATGAAAAAGATAACTTACTTTTATGGCATCCATCTGCTGTGCAGCAGCCGTCAACTCATCTCCAGCGATGATAGCAAACTTGGTCCATCCGAAGGCCTTGAGTAGCGCCACCACCGATTTGCTGGCTTTGTATGCTGGTGGTAGGGTCCGCGCGAAGGTGGCTCCGAGTCCTGAGCTCTTCTCTGAACCGTGGGCACCAGCGCATTTCTGGTGAGAAAGGATTATCCGTTAATTATGTCAACACGAGCTGGTCAGTTTATCTCTCTTACAAAATAAACTTACATATAAACACACGCTTTTGAATTTTTAATATTAGAAGAGATATAGCATGATATTTTAATTTAATTTTACCAATATTATAAATGTGAAAGTTTATGAGGATCGATAAATTTGTGTGGCTCTTTCACGCCTAAACGACTGAACGGATTTGGGTGAATTTTGGTGCACTTATAGTTAATAACCATTTTTTTTTTAGATTAACACATTTTTTTTACGTGTTAATGTCCTCATATGAGTCCTCCCGCCCAAAGCAGAGCGGGAGTGACTGTCAGACTCGTACTGACTAAAATTCACGGTGCCTTTCAATAGCCCTTTACGTTCCAGGGTCACAGTAATTCGTGAGTCCCGCGACCAACCTGGATTAACACATAGGATAATTTTTGTTCTCTTTTATGTTCCGGTGGGGTAATGTTCGAGTTATAGCGAGTGAGGACGCTGTCAACAGCTAGTACTCTTATAAGTGCAAGCCAACACTCGTCATTTTAATAATTTTAAATAAACGACAAATTCAAACCGGGCAAACTTCTAACGTTTATTAACAGCTCATGTAGTACAAATAAAAAATGGAAACTATTTAACAGTTGTAAGTTGTTGTAGTTGAACGCTCCATTTTATTTTACAATACTCATCCTTTAAGAAAGTTTCACAATTATGCAAATTCACAAAATAATAGATAGTAACCTTCTTCTATTATGAAAATCCTTTACCTTTATGTTAATTAATTCAATTTTATTAAATCTCTTACGCTTCATTATAGAATTAAATCTCAGAGATCAGATAACAGTTAATCTCGCTCCTTGAATGCTCTCTCAATAAATACTAGATAATTGTAAAGATTAAGTCACACATTTATCTATACTAAGAATATAAAGAGGTAAAGTTTATGAGTTTATTGTTAAGAAGTATTCTCTCTTTTCGTCATTGTGCTGACACTCTTTGAAGCGCGCGTGGAACACAACGCGCCGTCGACCCGGGCATGGTCCATGGTCGGGCTGCGAGTCGTCCATTACTCGCTGCCCGCATGTCCACGCCTACAGTGGCTGGAGATCGTCTGCCGACGTCGGTCGACGTTGGCGTCTACCACTTCGGCTGGGGCGGAGGGAGGACGCTGTCCTCTCCCTTAAGCTCTCGGCTCCTCCTTTGCTTACTAGTTTGAACTACATTATTTTTAAGAATATATGTAGATATTACCATCACATATCTATGTGACTACGGTAATTCTCACACGTTTTTATTTTCAAACTTTTCCTTTCGTGAAGATTTCAAAGTGTTTATTTATTTGGACTGTTATTTATCTGTTTTTCCTTGAATCATTATTTTAAGTTATATACTATTTTCAGTTACACCAATTGATTTAGGAAAAACTGTAAAGAAAATGATCCTTATTCCATTTACAAAAAGATTTATTTCTGGAGACAAGAGTGTTTTTTAGGGTTCCGTACCCAAAGAGTAAAACGAAATCCTATTACTGAATCTCCGCTGTCCGTTTGTTTGTCACCAGGATGTAACTTATGTATCGTAACGGTTTGACAGTTGAAATTTTCACAGATGATGTAATTCTGTTGCTGCTATATCAAAAATTAAATTAAAAAAAATATTTATTTAAGGGGACTCCCATACAACAGACATGATCTTTTTTGCCGCTTTCATAAATAATGGTACGGAACCATTCGTGCGCGAGTTCAACTGGCATTTGGCCAGTTTTGTTTAGATGATAACTTACTTTAACATCAAAATTAAATTGTTTCATATCATTCATTTGATGAATTAGTTTAAAAGTTCTTTTAAAATATTTTACATTGCAACTTTAATCTCTCCGCTTGCAATATGATGCGGGTAATTTTTAGCCCACGTAGATAATTAATTATCTTACACTAAATAGTTTCTATCAAGAATTTATGGTAATAGTTACCATTTTCGATAAAACTTACACGACTTTAGGCAAGGTTAAACGGAGTTCAAATGATATTGAAAAAGTCATCTCAATTCCATCTCAAACTTTTCTTACACAAAAGTAACTTACAATAGCTATTATTAGCTGCCCAATAAAGATTGATGTGGGTCTACGCCGTAGGCCGTTTTCGTAGCATTGGCCTACGCCGTAGCCCATGTTCGTAGCACCGGCCTACGCCGTAGCCAAATTCGTAGCGAGAGCCTACGCCTTAAAAGGTTTATGGCCTCATGGTGTAAACAACCACCTACATGATGTAATGGAATATCATTCGTCATACGTCATCGTTTTCATTTATTTATGCTTGGTCTATTTGTAGTTGGATATCTTGTCTCTCACAAAATAGTAATTTTATTTTGTCTGAAAATAAAAATTGAATGAGTCCGAAAGATAGATTATCAAAAAACATTAGAACCTTATTTTAAGCTACTGCAAAGCTTTTATTCGGGCTTTGAGCGCGGCGACCGAATCAAGAAATTTAGTTGAGTAACTTCCCATAGAGCAACGATGAGATGATATTCTGGTTAACTATTCGCGGAAGGCCATATTTTTTTCTTTTTTTACAAAAATAAAATAAATAAATAATTGTAATTGCAAGCAATGGCTTTACCGCGGCAGTCCCCGAGTGCCACACGTATTTTTCTTTTGTTACATAAACCAAAATTGACGAAAATACAACGCGTCTTAAAATTACAAAACGTCTCTTGGTAGGTACGAGCATATTTTACAGGCGTTATGACGTCACAAGCTCCCACTCCCGAATTTCTAAGCGTCTCTTGTCATCTTTGTCAATATTCATTGATTAAAAAAAAAACACGTGTTAATTACTTTTCAATACTCTAACTGACGGACTAAACAGATTTTCAATGCAGTAAACTACCCTATTATAGTGTAAAATCCTTAATAGCACACAACTAATTAACCTAAAATACCCCGGTTCCAGATCATCACTGCAACCGACTCGTTGATTACTGCATCATACACTGCGTAATTACGTATCAATGTGCTGAATTATGCTAAAATAACCCAGCAATGGATATTGCATGATATTGGATGGGAATGATTTTGAGTTGAATTTTCGATTACTATTTCAACATGATTGTAATTATTACTTACTGTTATTGTAGCGTTGGTTTTATGACACGATCATGATACAGATTATTTATGAAACTATTGTAAACTGAAATCAGTTTTATATCAGTTAAAGGTAATTTAGATCTTGTCAAAGATTTGCTCAGATAGACACATACATAGAATATACTTCATTAATCAAAATGATTTTGTTTACGGACCATACTGACATTTCGCTACAAATGCTCTATCCAGATTGGTGCTGTTACCCCACATAACTAGACCATAGCGCAGTAGCGATTCTACATAAGCATAATATGTCATGATGGCGGTTTTCGCATTTGTTAAATTTTTTACTTGTTTCAATGCGTAAACAAATTTGTTTATTCTAGTACTAACATTTGATTTATGTTCTTTCCAATTAATGTCCCTATCTATTATAACGCCCAAGAATCATGATTGGGTTACTTAGTTGATTCTCACTATATTAAGTTTCACATTGTTTTTATAATTATTAGTTTGATTAAATATAATAGATTGTCTGGTGAACAAAAACGGGCATAGGACACCATTCATCTAAAAAAAGTACTGTTCCCGAAAAAAATTTTTTTGAGTCTGATTTTACTTACATGTGATATGAGAGGCAGGTTCCAGGCGGCTGCCAGCTTGGCTTCAGTGTGGCAAGTACCATCGGGTCCGAAGAACGCCACCACACCCAGGTCACGCATTTGTGTCATCACCCTGCACACAAGATAAGAATACTTCTTTAATCAGTCTTGTAAGGTATTAACGGCGAAGATGGTTCACAAGTTCGAAACTCTTACAGCAATGATGCAAATGCATCTTACAAGTAAGTATTATACTTATCATTAACAGCATACATAATGAAATGATTTGACAGGCCTGTTGGTCTAGTGGTTAGTGACCCTGACTGCTATGCCGGAGGTCGTGGGTTCGATTCCCACCCAGGACAAATGTTTGTGTGATGAGCACGATCATCTGTTCTGTGTCTGGGTTTAAAAAAATATATAACTATGTTTTTCAGTTGTCTAGTACCCATAACACAAGCTCTGCTTAGCTTGGGACTAGATGGCGTTGTGTGATAGTTGTGGAATATTTATTTTATTTATTTATTCTACCAAAGCGTGTTTTTCATTCCCCCTGTTTTCCTATACTTTCATTACATAAACCTACTTATATCTATTCGTAGTAAAATCATACTAAAAAGCAATATATTAACTCAAAATGACACAAAATAAATATCAATTGCAACCAGATATGTAACTTTAAAGTTGGAAACCAAGATATATTTTATGACTGCACCATTAAATTCCATTTGTGAGGCTCGGAGGATTGCAGAGACATTTTAATATCCGGTACGACATAAAATGCACACTTTTGGTTTATAAATATTGAATTTACTGCAACAGAAACAAAAATGTACAAGAAGTCCATACGACTATCAAAAAAGTAGCATATATATATTTTTAATACTTTGCCCCTCACTAGGAATTTCTTCTATGTCATGGGTGTGTATAGAAACTTAAATACTTTAACGCCGAGACCCGACAACTGCATGTAGATCATACAAATATTTGTTCCATGCCGGAATTGAACCCGTGACACGCAGCGCAGCAGTCCAACTGCTTTAAATATTCCAATTCGAGTTTAAATGTTTGTTAACGCACCCACGATACTCGAGTTATTCCTAGATTCGGGCAACGTTCTTTCTAAGAATAGAATAAACACTTATTAACTCAGATTTTTTCTATAAAAGCTATTAATTTGGAATCTCTTACACGTGTTTCGGATATAATATATAACCTTCAACAAAAAATCTTTTTTAATTTCTTTGATAATATATAAAAACTAGGTTTTCTTTGATATAGTACTGAATGAACTAGTTTTCTTCTTTGAATATTACTTTAAGCGTGGGTGAATTCGTACAAAAAGGCATAGTTGGCTCTGTCGATGATCGATAGACTCAAAGCATTGCTTTGTCACAAAGGTTCAAATATAAACCGTCTTACCACAAGACAGATTTACATCTGTTGAAAACTTGTCTAAAAGAACTGTCAACGTCAAAACGACATTACACGTTGATATAAGGGTCATTTTGCAGTTACACTTTGTTTAGACAAGCGTTGAACAGATGTTTATCTTTTTGTGGCAAGGCGTAAAGACTTTAGAGATTGTTGTTCTTTATTAGCTCGAAATTTAGGAGAGAATTTTTTTTATTAACAAAACAAAAAAACCAGACTGCCTGAAAAAATGTGAAATAACTGGAAAGATAAAAACAAGCTAATCAATATTTTTTTTGGTTTTTAAGCGATCGTAGTGGACAATTGTCACAAACGCAGTCGGAGGCATCAAATGTTCACATGACGACAATGATGTTGAGTTAACTACTGCTGAGTCATCGTGTACACTGTGTCTGATGCCTCCGACTGCGTTTGTGACAATTGTCCACTACGATCGCTTAAAAACCAAAAAAAATATTTATTAGCTTGTTTTTATCTTTCCAGTTATTTCACATTTTTTCAGGCAGTCGGGTTTTTTGTTTTGTTAATAATTTTTTTATTTACTATTTTTAGTTTTAATAGAATGAATTTATCGCTTACGGGAATTTCATTGTTAGTTAGTACAATTGTGAAATTCTCGTAATCGTTGAAAACCCAAACGTTCGCTAGATGGCTGTCTCCCTGTCATAGCGGGATGGCAGAGCCAAATAGGAAGATCCAAAATACACAACAACTAAACATAAGTCCGAAGGCATTCATGAGTTTAATGGGAGTTTTAGCCAGATAAACTGTTACAGCCTTCACCGCGTGGAGCTACTCCCAGCTTATGTTATTAATATTGCTGCGCACACGCCGCACGCTTGTTGTCAGTTGCCAAGGGTATATAAATGTTGTATACCCTGGGCAATTGACACAATATTTATTTATTTATTTATCTTAGGTTTTTGTTTTATAATATGTTGTTGTTTTTTGCATTTATCACTCCAAATTAAATTGAAACATATAAGTTATATATATTTTGGTAAACCATTTTTATAATCCTTTATTTTGATACCCCACTTGATACCTAGAATGCGAGAGATTTATAAAAATATTTTTAGTTCGGAACCCTTTGCACGCGAGTTCGACTCGCACTTGGCCAGTTTTATGTACCCAGTGACACTCTCACGTTTAAGACGAATTTAACGACACCTCTCAAGTTAAAATTCATCAAGCCGTTTAGGCTGCAGAGCGTGCCAAAGAAATATACCCACATACATACATACATACACTCGAAAAACATAACCCTCCTTTTGGCGCAGTCGGGTAAAAAACATTACAATCCTAACTAATATTATATTACTGTGAAAGTATAAAAATCATCCCCTTACGAAATGTTCCCCTAAAAATATTATTTTAACCCAAATTTTTGTTGAATCAGGTCAATTTAGCTTTTAATTATACCTGAATATAATATGAGGTTGTTAAAATTATCTATAAATGTTTGTTGTGAATTAATGTTGATGAATAAATTTTTGGCCTAGACTATTTAGGTTGAGTTCAATGAACTTGATGTGTCACAGATGCGAAATATAAAATATAAAGCCATTAATTCTACCACTAACATACAATATTAGTTTATACCATGCAAAGTTATACTAAAAATGACACATTTGTTGAATTTGTGCCATAAAATAAAAAAGATAAAAATATAAAACATAGTCGCCTACCAACATCGAGAACAGGGTCCAAGCTGCCGGTGGTTAGGGCTGCAGAGGAACCTCCTCACTATACTATTTTTATTCCGAATGAGGCCTACGCCAAGGAGGCGATTAATACACATAATAACTCTCTCTTAAATAATAAAAAAAAAACAGTTTTCATTAAGACCGTGTTTGTGTCGAAAATTATCCTACGGGATCCTCATGTGTGAAATTCATGCTCTGGACATTTTGTGTAACAAACATCCGTCCAGACATGCAAACTTTCGCATTTATAATATTAGTAAGCATATACTAGTATACTATTTTTAGTTAAAAGAATTTAATGATATTTTTTGTCACTACTAAACATTTTTTGAACGTCAGCACGACGTAGTTTTCACAGCCAAATACGAGTAAATATCAAAATCACACCAGTGGGTATTAAGTGAAAAATAAATAAATTAAAACACGTGCAGCGGTGTGCTTTGATCCTCTCACGGGCTGGTGGTTTAGAGGCAAAAGTTGCCTTTTTACTGATACTATATTCATGATTGGGAGGATGAGTGAACAGTCATTACCAAAAGGTATTTACACGAGTAAGCCAGAGATGAATGGTTATCAATCGAACCCGTATGTATTATTATTTTTTGCTTCCGTTGATTATTTTATTTTTCCCGGACACTTTTAGCGTGAACGTTGTATGCATTGTTCTCACATATGTATAAGCGCACTATCAATGATGTAACCTTTAGTAAAACATATTGATTGAAAAGAGTGGCCTGTGGCATGTAGTATGGCGTGGCATGAAGTTTCTTGCCGATTCTTCTCCATGGTTTGGAATATTATGTCTTGTGTCTGGGACTGTAGCTAAATAGGGGCTCGTGGATAAATAATAACAACCGTACAGACCGATCTTCCGGGTTAAGCCGTGCTTGCCGTGGTTGGTCTGTGGATGGCTGACCATCTGTCATAGCGAGTTTCCTCCGTGCCTCGGAAATCACGTAAAGCCGTTGGTTTCGGCTGCCATTTGTAGAACTTTGACAGTCGTTACTGCTAGTCAGAAGCCCTAAAGTCTGACAACCAGTCTTACCATGGGGTATCGTATTACCCAGTTACTGGGTTGTGGAGGTCCGATAGGCAATCGGTCCATGTAAAATATGATGATCAGCTGCATCTGGATTGACTGGAAGCCGACCCAATATAGTTGGGAATAGAACTTGTTAAGGTCTAATTTAAAAAAATGCTTTGAATTTACAACACATTGCACGATACAATAGGAAGTAGATTAAAATGATGTGATACGACTTTAAGCACCTGGCTAGACGCCTTTCTTATCTTGATAAAATTATGTAATGAGTCCTCCCGCCCCGGGTAGAGCAGGAAAGGTACTGTCAGACTAAAAACCAAGGAGCTACTTCAATAGCCCTTTACGTTCCAAGGTCACAATTTCACGTTTGAACAATTCCGCGACCCCAGCAAATTACTGAAATACGTCTCTTTTACTTACTCTCTTTCATAAGAGCATCACATTCAATTTTTATAGTGTCAATTTATCTTCTCAACTCCAAATAATACTAACTATCATCGCTTCTAAAAGTTTGCCAAAATAGGTCAGCTGCCGAAGAATTTCTTCAGAACGTCGAATCACACTTACGAAATTGTTAGTAGTTAGAGTGATAGTTTAGCATTCAAACTCGCGTTCAAAGTCACGATAATAGTTGATAGTTTCGAATCTCTCTCATTGTTTCTATAAAAGTTGGAAATTTTGATGCCTCTCCAATCATGGAACATCCTTTCAGTTAATTTGCCTTACACACGGTACGTAGAAGGGACATCATGACACAAAGTTTTGCAAGGATTGAGAATATGATTGGAGACGCCCTAATTATTGTACCTTTTAAACTTTTTTATAAACAAGTCTCAACACAAGTCACTCATACCTCACCTTACTCCACGCGATTTCTAACGGAATTTCCCGTTGGTGTGGCCCTACCGCACGCAAAATACACGCGTATGACGTTGAGTTGTGGATACCAGCCCGTTTTATAATACAATACAATAGTGTGACCATAGTTACTTTATTTATCTCATGCTTAAGAAAATGAAATAAGCATAATAATTAAATTTGCACGCTGAATAATTAAATAAGCGTAGTATCATAATAATCACGGAAATAAAGATTTATTATGTTCTACTCATATGTTATCGATGTGTCATACATAAAATGATTTTTAAATTTTGAATATTCATATTTCGAATTTCGTTCTATCGTTTGTGTCATCTTCAACTCTTTTTTGATCAGTACAATTTTACCTCGGCTAGCAGCTAAAGCTATTCTGCACCTGTTGATTATTTTTTAAAGCTACATATTTATACTAAACAAGTAATGTGTTGTGTTATGTATTTCCTACAACTGGAATAAACTTTTAAAATACTGTTGTAATTCATCGAATATTGTCTACCCTCATAAAGGGTTCCACCCTTGGAATAAACGAAATACAAAACCTGTGGTGGCTTCTTTAATTATTGTCCCATAACTCTTCCCTCCTGTATATATATTATTGCGGAATCGTTCATGAGGGACGTGAACGATTGCCTCAGTACTTACCGTAAAGAAAGGCTATCCTTATCATTGGGTAGATGGGGTCTGGCGCGGCCGATATCGGCAGCAACATAGCGCAACTTCAACCCGGGTAGCAGACTCGGTTCCCGGTTGATGGCCGCCACGGCTACCGGCATGGCGCCTAACACCGTCTGTAAACAATTATGGTGGTTAGTTCATTCTTTCAAAAGTAGCTCGTAGCTATACAAAGACATACGAGTTTCAATGACAGCTGTGGGCCCGAATATTGCAAGAATGGAGTCCTTAAGACAGCTAAATGACTTGGAGGCAGACAGAGGAGAAGATGGCTGGGCGCCTTGATTGATTTTCTTGTGGATTGGCAAAAAGAAGCACACTATCGAGAAAAGTGGAAGGAATAGGGGAGGACTATGCCCAGGAGTATTTAGCTAACATTGTCAAAATACAGTTCTAATAAAAAAACTGTACAAAACAAAAAATTAATGATGAATGCCTATATCGCATGAATAATTTTTTTATTCCCCTCCGTAAGAAGGGATCAAGCGCGTCTTAGGAAGTAACAAGTCCCGTCAGGTTAGATGATGGTTGAATGACTGGCAACCACCCAATCGCACAAAAACACTTATTAACACAAATACTTCTTCTGTATTGATCAGTACAACATTATCCGAACGTTTCGAAACTTCGATCACTTTCTCGAATGGAAAGTTTTCATAACATTTGTTATTCCGTTTGTCATCTGTTTATAAATATACTACGAGCATAATATACGAAGGCTTACCCCCGGAAATAACAACAACAATAATGTACAACCTACGGTATATTGTATGTGATATTACATAGAAATCTATTAATCATTTGTTATTGTAACTAAATTGGTCGCGGGACTGTACGAATTACCGTGACCCCAGAACGTAAAGGGCTACTGAAGGACACCGTGGATTTTACTCAGTACGAGTCTGACAGTCCCTCCCGCTCTGCCCTGTGTGGGAGGAGTCATTTGATGATTTTACCACGTAAAAATTTTTTTTAACTAAATTAGAGAGCAAAGCAGACTGGGTCACCATTGCCCCATTATTTGGGTATATTAATAACTCTGTTGACTTTTTTGCGAACTGTGGCGATTGAATTGACAATAAAGTACTTGCTGAAAATTAGTCCGTCAGTTAGATTTATCAAAAAATATTAGACACGTGTTTTTTCTTTTGTTACCTTAACTAAAATAAATACGACTCTTTTAAAATTAACAATACGCCACAAGCAAGTACAGTTTTTGGAAGTACTCTCGAATTTCGATGCGGTATATTGGTGGTGTGGTGATTTAACAAAAAAATTGTCGAAAAAATGTGGATCCGTGGATGCGTGGACACTTGGACACCAGCCAACTGCGATTTTTTTATCGTGGTAAAATCATAAAATGAGTCCTCCCACCAAGGGCGGGATGAGAGGGACTGGCAGACTTGCATTGATTAAAATGCACAATGATCCTTCAATAGCTTTTTACGTTACAGGATCACGGTAACCTGACAGCCAACTGCCTAGTCATCATCATATCAGCCCGGGATCATCCACTGCTGGGTATAGGCCTAGTCATAAAATCCCGAAAAAGTCTTCCGTTTTTTGTTTAACTTTCCTAAAGTACATAAATGCGAAATCAATCAGAATATATTATGTAAGTTATTTTTATCCCCATTGACATACTTATACCCATAATAATATGATATTTGTATTAACGGCCTTTCTTACGATATTTTACTTCGCCATTAATATAAACAAGCAAGCGGTTCTATAACAGTGCCCTTAAGTACACAATGAGACAATTATACAAGGAGGCTTTATACTCGTATTCTAAAGGTATAAATAGGTTTTGCGCCGCGAGTAGACTTTATTCGAGCTAAGAGCATGTCGGTTGCCTCTTCATTACCCGGTTTATTTTACAAAGGTGACATAGTCTAGATAGCCTATTGCCTTTCTTACTGAAGGTTAGGTAACCTAGGTGTAGCCGGCCTCGTAATTGCATTATCACCATTTTATGAAAATCATCAAATAAGTCCTATCGCCTGTGTGTGTGTGGAGCAAAAGAGACTGTCACACTTGACTGAATAAAAACCAATCTTTTCACACGACACTCCATATCATTCATCCGAACATTACGTGCCATTGACTCGGGCCTAATCCTTGATTGGACGGCAAGCTTCCCACTACTCGCTGTCCGCAAGCCAGTACCTGCGTCTGATCTCAACAGAGTTTTTTGGGAAGAGGTTGTCAAGTGTGGTAGAGTAGTTCTGAGGTCGACTTACAATGTAGACAAAGGGTGGGGGGTGGCAATGGAACGCTTTCGTTTAAAAGTGCCGTTAAAAGGTTGTTAAAATAGCCAACATAAGTGGCGATGCTTGTCTACTCGGTACACAGTACTCTAACTAGATACTACCTTGCTATCTGGTTCATATTTCTCAATCTTCAGTTATTTCGGTATTAAAAGAAATGAAGAATTAAAATATTCCAGAGTACATTATTGGTGTTCTTGATCTACAGATTTTACCTTGAAAAATCTTATTATTAGTTTGGTGGACTGACATCGCCATGCGTTTTGTCGACTCTTCGAGTAACCAGAGCGCTGGCCTATTTCTTATCCAGCACTACCAATGTCACAATGACAAATCCCCCTCAGAAAGCCAAAACCTACAGGAGTCGCGGGACTAACGAGCTACCGTGACCCCGGGACGTAAAGGGCTATTGAAGGACACCGTGGATTATAGTCCGTACAAGTCTGACAGTCCCTCCTACCCTGCTCTGGTTTCCCACCCTTCTGAGTCCTCCCGGACTCATTTGATGATTTAACCACGCTAAAAAATAACACTGCCTATGTGACAATACTGCCAGCGTTCTGGACATTTATTGACGCCCTGTAATTTGTCCATTTGACTAATATGTAAGTTTTACAGTAATAATATAATAATCAACGGATTTGTGGGTGTATGCACTATAAATAATACCTACCTTTCACTAATCCGTAACAGAATAAAAGTATGAATATCATCGAAATTTTCAAATTATAGGGCTCTGAAAATTTTGCCACCATTTTTAATTAATTTCCGTTATTTAAATTGATTTATTTACGTTATAATTTGTGTTGTTGTATCAACTGAGCGTGTATTCAAAATGAATAATTCATGAGAATTCTAAAGCAATGTTTTATCAAACACTTCATTAAAATTTGTTTAACAATCTTATATATAGAAAAGGAAAAGACGGAGAAAGCGAAACATACTACGCGCAAGAGTGTGTTTTTTTTTTACGTGATAAAATCATCAAATGAGCCCTCCTACCCAGGGCAGAGCGGGAGGGACTGTCAGACTCATACTGACTAAAATCCACGGTATCCTTCAATAGCCCTTTACGGTCCGGGGTCACGGTAATTCGTACAGTCCCGCGGCCCCGGCAGGCTTTGGCCCATTTAGAGGGGGGCCCCACGCGCAAGAGTGTGTAAAGTAAAATTGAAAATCCTCGTCCTATAATAGTTAATATTTGGAATTTATTTACTATTTTAGGGATCTTTTTGTGCTTTTCACTTAAATAAATGGAAACGAAGTCTTAAAATTGATTGTAACTTTTATCTAAAAGGCAGTGTTTCGCCTCTGGGCCTATAGATAAATGGCAAGCGTTGAACGTAAACTTTCAGCAATCATAAATCAGAATATCAATGAACCAAACTATTAATTCACACACGAACTTAATTATATTTTATATTCTTATTTTATTCTTGATTAATCCTTCGGGTTAGAATTTGCTTATATTTAATTACAAGATTCTAATCGTCGGCAGTTTTAATACAATTTATTTAATGGATTGATATTGTTAAAGTGGGCTTTTAAACCTATCTATAAAATTAAAATCCACTTGAAAACTAACCAAATTCAAACTCTATTCAAATATTTTTAGTTTAGTTTTAATTTGGCATCTAGTTTTAAAAAGGTATCTTGTTGTAAATATTTAGTTCATAATATTTGTACATTCTTAATTTTAGTTATCCAATACCAATATACCTATATTTTGATAACTGTAAACTAGCCAAAAAAAAAAATCAAATAAACTCGTATCAACAAAGAAAGTTTACTACATCTAAATAATATTTCGTTGCTTCTAGAATAAATACAAATAACAAGTCCCAGGGAAACTTCATTGGTTGTAATAATTCGTGTTTTCAGTTTGCAGTTGAAGGGAAATGAAAATAAACAACGTAAGTATAACGGTCCCTACTCCCACGTCGAGTTTACTGAGAAAACTTTTCCCACTGAAAATTGCGTAGTAAGTTATAGACCGTCCTAGTGCGCAGTTCTAATTCCGAATTACGAGTATAAAGTGTATTTTACCAATAACAATAGTACTGTTCTAAAAAAATCTCTACTATTTTAGAGAAATAGTTGAAACTAAATTATATTAAAGTAATTTAGAACATGGTTCAATAGAAATAGTTTTTTTTAATTTCGCTACTGTCTGTTGAAAGCGTTTCTTTCTAGAGCTGCAATGAATAACTAATTTTTTAAGTCTTTGACAAACGCAACAAAAATATAATAAACCAATCTCAAGTCCCTATGATGAACAACATTCAGTAATTATTTTTTAAGGTTCCGTACCCAAAGTTTAAAACCCTGGTCGCGGGACTCAGGAATTACCGTGACCCCGGTACGTAAAGGGCTATTGAAGGATACCGTGGATTTTAGGCAGTACGAGACTGACAGTCCCTCCCGCTCTGCAATGGGTGGGAGGACTCATGTGATGATTTTACCACGATGAAAAAAAAAGTGTAAAACCCTATTACTAAGACTTCGCTGTCAATCTGTCTATCCGTCTGTCACAAGGATGTGTCTCATGAACCTTGATAGTTAGACAGTTGAAATTTTTTAAGATGATGTTTTTCTGTTGTTGCTATAACTTAAAATACTTAAAAACAGAATAAAATAAACATATAAGGGGGCTCCCGTAGAACAAACGTGATTTTTTGCTCGTATTTTATAACGGCAAGAGGTAAATTCACGATATTTACTCAAATATTTAACTAAGTAATTAAATTTGAATATAAACAAATATTTAAGGGACGGCTCCGTGATTTTTTTTTTGTAGTTTTTGTGCCACCGTACGGGAGTCCAACACGCACCAATCTATATAATACTTTCGGAGATATAATTATTCATGCATTAACTTATTATATCTTCGAAAGTATTTTTATATTACTAAGATACGCTTAAACCATTCGAAATAAAGCTTGTTACACACGGACGAACAACGTAAACAACATGAAACAGATTGCAAATTACCTTCTATTTGCGTCGAGAACTGACTTCCCGGCAATCGTAATTGGTGGTCTCACTAGGCAAAACACGTGTAACCCTTTCTACCTCAATTCGAAAGCTAAATCGCAATAGCATCAGGGAATTCTGACTCACAAATCGAAGGTATTTCTATTAAAGCTTGACTTCAATATTACTTGTCGTTAGACTGTATCGTAGCGATAGTGAACTTGACCATGGCATTGTCTATCCTAAAGCTGGTTTTACACTGAAGGAACTTCAACCTTTTTTCTTCGTGAGATAAAAATACTAACAACTTGTGTCGTAGTTGTGTCAGTGTGCAGCTGATTAAGCACGTAAACCAAGATTGACGAAGATGTTGTGATGTTTTGTGATGGACAAAAATCACAAAACGTCACTCGGTCAGTATAATTTTACAAGCGTTATGACGTCACAAGCCCCCACTCCCGAATTTGGAAGCGTTTATTATTTGTCAATATTCGTTGATTTAAAAAAAAACAATTAATACGTACCTATCTATTATTGAAGTGAAAACTTCTTTAGCGGCGTTGAGCACTTTTCTGTAATGGGTATAAAATCTTAAACTCGCGTCAGGATACGTGACCCTGACCGAAAAAGCGTAGGACGGCGCAGGGCGCTTGCGTGAATGTTCGTGTGACTTTATTACTTTTAAAGAAGTTTGTATGCTGGATACATTCGTTTCTAGGTAACATTGTTTATAAAAGATGTACGTCACATTGGAAAATTATTGAAATAAAAAGTCAACCATTTTTGCGAGTTTTACTAAAATCTGTTCACAAGATATTTCCAACAATTACTATTCAAGTTTTCACTTCTGCCGGCACTCCCAGAGTGCAACCCGTGGTTTTTTTTTTCAATATTGTAACGACGGACTTTTTTTTATCGTGGTAAAATCATCACATGAGTCCTCCCACCCAGGGCAGAGCGGGCTGACTAAAATCCACGGTGTACTTCAGGAGCCCTTTACGTTCCGGGGTCACGGTAATTCTACCAGTCCCGCGACCATAACTGACGGACTACAATTTTCAATTTATTAATGCAGTAAAATATCCTATAATAGGCTATTTTACATCAAACAATTTATTTAGTCCGTAAGTTGTGATATCAATAAAATATTTGAATCAGTATATGGCAACCACAGCAATCTACAGCATGCTGCCACAACATAGAGCTTCCATGTCGCATGAAGATTGCGAGTTACAATCACGCGGCATTGCGGCATGCCGCAGTCTCGGAGCAGTGTAAACTTGGCTTTATTATTCTTGCGGCTCACGGCTCAAGATAATAAAGAAAACAAAATAATAACAGCGCTGTTGCGCACTAACTATTAAGCCTTTTTTAAACAGACTGGCGTGGCGAATGCGAAGCGTGACGTTTTTATTTGTAATGTATGGAATTGTTTGAATCCAGTCACATAGAGAAGCGAAAACGATCCGATAGCGTGACAGAACTATCGGACTGACGTCTCGATTCAGCACGTTATCGCTTCGGAAACGCTTCGCTTTCGCCTGTCTGTTTGACAAAGGCAATAACGAACAATTGAGCTGAAAGTTCTTCAATTGTTTATACTTGCAAGTTGGCGAGTCGGGTCTGAATGTACGAAGGTCAACATGGCACTCCTTTACACGTCTTTTGTTTAGCTGTCGAAACAAGATGTGACCCATTTCACGTACTTCATTTGTTTTGGTCGTTGAACAAAATATATTAATCGGACACAAATTCAGACTTCGTTTCTCTTACTTAGAAATGCATAAAGTCTCCTGATGGGTGTTAATAAGACAATCAAGCAGGTACATTAATGTGACTGAACAAGCTACTTTGGTAAAACATCATCATCTGCCTAGCCTTTTCCCAACTATATTGGTCGGCTTCCAGTCAAACCAGATGCAGCTGGATATCAGTATTTTACATGGAGCGACTGCCTGTCGGACCTCCACAACCCAGTAACTGGGTAATACAATACCCCATGGTAAGACTGGTTGTCAGACTTTAGAGCTTCTGACTAACAGTAACGACTGTCAAAGATCTACAAATGACAGCCGGGACCAACGGCTTTACGTGCTTTCCGAGGCACGGAGGAAACTCGCTATGACAGATGGTCACCCATCCACTGACCAACCTCGGCAAGCGCGGCTTAACCCGAAAGATTGGCCTGTGCGGCTGTACTTATTTAGCCACGAGCTCCTCTTTACTTTGGTAAAACATATGTTCTTACAATTGTCAGGCATTCTAATTGGGTCATACAACCACAACTGAGTTCTCAAGTCTGTTCTTAGTAACAATTTTAATTACATAGGTTTACAGAACAACACTTTGTTTTAAAACCTTGTGTATTTTGTCTCCACCTGTCGGTGGCAGCTCTCGTCAAATCTTTGCCGCCTGCTACCGACCCGTTAACAGAGGCCACCGGCGCAGCGTTTTGCAGTCTGCCGGCGATGCGTTCAAAGCTGGCCGTCGCACTATCAGCTGCCGGCGACGCCTGAACGGTTGCCGCCAACAAGTAACAACGGCTGCAGTAGTATCTGCCATCGACAAGGTACCGCTCGTCTTTATGAAGCCGATAAGTTGTGACAATTGTATTTAGTCAACTTTGTAAAGAACTTTTTGAAAATGAAAACTATTAGGTTTACCAACGGGGTAGCAACCTAAATGCACGTTTCGGGTCGGTCAGGGTTCTTGAAACACACTTTATATAAAGATAGATGCGCGTTGCACACGTGATATTATCCGGAAACACCACAGTAGTCCAAGAAAATGAACCTTTTGTCACGATAGTCTGTCAATCGGCCTTGTGATGTGTCCTATTGTGCAGAACTAGGTCAGGATTTAATTCGTACTACAGTGTCATACACTCCTTGAATAGACAGAGATTGTGAACGGCTTTGAAATGTGCAACTAATTAACTGTGTTATGTATCTATGTTGTCTAAAGCCTCTGAGAAATGTTTAGCTTTCTGATTTGATACTACTATGAAATGTTTTTTTTTTGTTCCACACTGGTAATTTCTCTTGTCTGGTACGCTTAAGAACATTTAAATTCACATAAATAACCAGCTAGACTCGGAAAAACTACCTGTGGGTGGGACGAGACACAATCTAAGCAAGAAACCGTGACCCTGGAATACAAAGGGCCACCGACCGAACAGGGTGAACTTTTAGCCAGTAAGAATCTGATGATCCGATCGATTGCGTTAGGGCCACACTAACGGCATTTCCTATTAATTTATTATATAATATTATAATTTATTTATTTCTTTAATTTATAAAAGTCCTTAAATGTTCGTATCAGCGTCCACCAACGCGATATATAAAGGCATTTTCCGTAAGTGTGGCCCTGGTGTTATAAATATTAATATGCGTTTCATGCGAATTGAACCCGCAGCACGCTACAGAGAAGCTATTGCGCCAACCATGTTGTGTATGTGCTCTTATTGTCAACAACTAGGTCAGGATTTAATTTGTACTACAGTCTCCTAGTTCCGAGCGTTATATGTTCCATAATAGAATCGATAGCAGTCTGTGAACGGCTTCCGCATGTGCATATAATTACTTTTATTTGTTGGTAGATTAGACAAAGTTTTAGGGAAATGTTTGACGGTATTGCTTGTTTTCTATTTTAGTTAATTATCTCTTCTATTTTTGTTAACATAAGTTTATCAGTTCCACACAAAATGTTGAAACAAGATAATAATGTCACTATAGTAGTAAGTCGTATGGAACGAACTAATATAAATAAAAAGCAAAAAATTCAGAATTTTAAGACTTAATCGTCTAAAGAACTGAATGATTTAACACAAGAATCTCATCGCCATAGATCCAAATACTGTATACGGTACTGTATACAAATACTCTTTCGCCGTTCTACTTGCAGCTCGTCCCCAAAAGACTTTAACGTGTAAATGAATGAATGCGAAGACGTGCACCACATAAATAAGTATTAAACTTTATCCTACTATTTCCACTCGTCCTCAGATTGTAACAAATTGACATCATACACACATACAAAAAGGCGCAAATTGAGATGGGAGGCCTTCATCCTGCAGTACATACAACCGGCTCATAATTATAACAATGGAAGTAAGATAATGTCATTGTAGTAATTAGTTCTTTTGTGACATTTGAGTGTATTAGTGTAATAACTAACCTAACCTTACTCAGAATGACTAGCGTCAAACTCAACTCGTATAAATGAGCTTGAAGTTTATTTAGCTGCAATCAGAACTTTGTTAGCTTTTTGTAGACCACTTGCAGCTTGTCCCCACAGGACTTTAACGTTGAATACACACTCTGTGTGAAACTGTGACCTGGATTAGTATTACAGTTAATCCTACTCCAAGGCTTATTTATCTAGTTGTAGTAGTAGTTAATTTTAGTCGTTTTTTGAACCTTATCTCACGAGATTTAATTTATGTGTTACTGTGTAACAGGTCAAAACTTCCGCGTCTGTTTTCATTACCTAATGTCTAAATGTTTTACGACAGTTGGAAGTTAAACTCACAGCACTGACTTTAACGTTGAAAACTAAATGATTTTATTTTGGCTTTTTATGTGTTGCCTAGAGATAGTTAAAAAAGTCAATAGAATATGACTTCAGCGCGTTGAAAGGTAAAAGTAAATTCTTAATTAGTCTGAAATTTTAATGTCATCGGAAACTTTTGAAAGTCAAGAGTGGAAGCCCGTTTTTCTTAAGTTGTTATGAACTTCTAACATATTTTGATTGTCTCAACACAAAAGTAAGTTTCCAAAATAAACATAATTAATATACTCAGAAGTTGGGGGCTTACTGATATTGAAACTTTGAACTCAATTTAATTACAATAATTAGTAATTAGGTGAACAATATCCAATCTTCTTTTGATCAGCTATCTAATTAGATTTCTTAGACACACCGCCGTGTTCTCACAAAGGCTATAGACGGCGGTGACCTCTCACATTTGGACATGTAATAGAGCGAAGTAGAATGGGAAGCAGCCACTTGCTTCTGCAGACCAGCAATGCTACTGGAAAGCGTGAAAGAGAAGACGCCTGCATCTCGGGTGGTGGCTGAGGATTAAGAAGCAAACCTCCGAGGTTTGTCGTGAGTAACAGGTTACTCTCCGTCCGATGAAGGAGAAGATTAGACTTCCAGAAGGTCACGAAAGCCGTGGTTTCAGCCTTAGTTAGCAAACATGGAGCCCAAACTAAGAATTAATGATATATCGATTTAACAGACAGTTCCTTAGAGTCCGCACCACCACTACCCGCAGAAAATTCGTGCTACTATATTTTTTTAATGCAATTTGACGTAATGACATAGAAACTAGCGCAGCGCCAACACGACTTCAGTCGCGGCGGTATTGTCCATCCGCAAATTTAATTTAACGTTAGTTACGTTCGTATCCGAACCCGTGTCTTCATCAACGGACATTGAAAGAAGACCCCCAGGGCCAAGTCGACGGCCCGTCGTGCACCGCGCAAGCGCCTCAAGGAACTGTCAGCTGACTGACTAGGCCATATAGGCCCAAATTGAGGTCACTGGAATGTCTGAAGAGCTTGGATGCCATTGTCTCATGTTTTTGGCGTTGGCGAAACACATTGTTGTCATCCGTCCTTCTTTATCATCCGTCGTAACGTGATGAACACTTACCTACTCTTTTTTTAACAGATTTAGGAAAAACCATAATGTTCTTTCTCTTAAGATTTTCTTCAACCAAATGAAAAATGAAAAATTCTTTCCCAGTTGTTCATTTTGTTCCGGGATTTTTATAAGCTAGTGCAGCGAGAATATTTAAATCGTGACAGGTGAATGCAACAACAAAATGCGATTGGTTTAACTTATTATGGCAGTGATAACATGCATAGGACAATTATGAAATTATTTAATCAAACGGCTTTTTCAAAATGTGGAATTAAAGGCACGATTGACGCAGTGGCGAGCAATCGACTACTGCGCTGCGTGTAACGGGTTCGAGTCCAGCACGGACCAAACATTTGAATGATCCACAAATAGTTCAATAACTCCGGGTAAACTGTATCGTGTCCTGGAGACACGATGCAGTATTAACAAGTTTAACCAAGACTTAAATAAAATAGAGTAAATGAAATTTGTTTATGTACTTCAAACCAGGTCACCTGGTTTCTCGCATATTGCTAAAAAAAAACTAAAACATTAAAGGATCTGTATCTAGGCCAGTAGTCCAAATAAATATATCTTTTGTCCCAAATAAAGTCAAATGTCCATCTTTATTGCCAACTCCTTTATCTAAGATAGTGTAAGCCAACATAAAAACAAAAGGATTTCCACTACAAAGTGCGTGATCCTACGTAATGTCACGGAGAGGAATTCTCCGGCCCATAAACCCGTATTCGTCAATAGTGATTGATGAACTCAAATCAATAGAGCGAGACTCTATTGACCCCGACTAAGGATTTATTGGAAGAGTAGAATGTGTAATTTATTGGTATAGGTCGCGAGTTTAGGAAGAGGCGGGCCGCGTGAGGCAGAGGACAGCGTCCTCCCTCCACCCCAGCCGCAGTGATAGACGCCCACGGTGACGAACGTCGGCAGACGATCACCGGCCACCGTAGGCGCGGGCATGCGTGCAGCGAGTAATGGGCGACTCGCTGTCCGACCATGGACCATGCCCGGGTCGACGGCACGTTATGTTCGACGCGCGCCTCAAGGAGTGTCAGCATAGTGACGGGGCCTGTAGAGGTCCAAAGCCTGCCGGGGTCGCGGGACTAACGGATTACCATGACCCCGGTACGTAAAGGGCTATTGAAGGACACCGTGGATTTTAGTCAGTACAAGTCTGACAGTCCCTCCCGCCCTGCCCTGGGTGGGAGGACTCATTTGATGATTTTACCACGATAAAAAATAAAATTAAAAAAAACCTCGAAAAAGATGAACAAAAATAAATAAATACCAGAATAGTATCGATGTAATTTAATGTTCTTATCGCCTTTTAAAAGTTGCACTGAAAACTTTCCGAGAAAAAATGCCTCATAAAATTTTCCGCTAGAAAAAATAATAAAACCTTTTTCATGATATTTCCTAGCGGACAGTTTTTATGTCCGAATTTGCAGTAAAATAGTTTCACTACCGTACCGTAACAATTTTGACATCTTTAAAAAGTACTTTATAAGCGGGATGTAATGGGTATTTTTATAGGCTAGACTTCTGAGGAACACATTTTAACACTGGTCCATTTTATTCGAATAATAGGTACTGCAATAAAAGAGTGCCAAAAGTCCAACACAGTATAAAGTTCAATATAAATTCGCATGGTATAGGGTAAAACTACGTAATTTGTTAACTTACTAAAACTTACTGCTTGGAACTACACGCGAGTGTGCTCAATGTTAGCGTATAACATGGCCGAGGCTGAGGACTATGTTGTACGCCAACAGCCGAGCTGATCAGTATGTTTGAATGCTAGAATGATGGGGCGTTTTGTCAACTAGGGCGTATTACCTAGTTTCAAACAGTCTTTAATAATGTATATTGACAGGCGACAAGACGGGGGCCCGCGCATAAATTTTTTATCAATATTGTACTCGTACTTACATACGCCAGCGCACCAACCTACCAGAAACTTTCTCAATCCAAGATGAACCTTCTGAAATTGTGATAAAGTTGAAACTCTATTGGAGAAGTTTGACAAATTTGAGTAGCTTGATTTGCTGCATTTATAAGGCAGTGGCGGCCCAGTGGTAACGGACTCTATTTACGAGTTGCAGCTTGAAGGTTCAAACCCAGCCAGGAGCAATACTTTGTGTATAATAGAGCGTGAACCCGGACGGGGTACTAGCGCTCTGAAACATCAGTGAGAACAAAATAGGCGTTGGGGTTTTCACTCTTCCTGTCGCAGGTCTGCTGGTAGAAATTTCTTATGAAATAAGCAGTGCCTTTGTACTTTTAAGTTTTGGTATGTCCTTTATTTTATATTGTGTATACATAAATGATTAAATAAATAAATAGGCAAATTTTATGTACTTATAATCTAAGAACTGTATATTTCATTCAAAGAAAAAAAAAACACTATCTTTCATTACAGACCAATGCGACAATCTGTCTTTTCCAAAAGTGACTTTGATTTAAATATTTACAGATATGATATAGACGTAAAACGTCGTTATTCTTTGTGACGTCAGTAGACTTTTATTTTTGCTTAGTATTCTAATACATGCAAATGAGTAATTTTATCTGGTCTGTATGATAACCCGAAATAAAACAAATGAATTGTTATTAACAAAATGTAAGTCAAAACTCGTTTTTTTAAACGAGACATCGTTAACTTTACGCGATGGAAACGATTTTAATTTAAAAATTTCGTGTATTCGAGCATAAAAGGAAAAATGCTGGCAACATTTTCTCACTTGGATTGTGCATTATGTCAGCTGGCAACCATTTTTCATTTCTCTCGTGAAATATGACGAAACAGGAGCCTCTTTAAAATATAAAAAGCAAGAGCGGAAACTTCGTTATGTAAATGTATGTACATCAAATTTTATTTTTATTACTTTTAACTACATTATTAACAGACTTAGGCCCACTTGCACCACAATCACTAAACAGGTTTAGCGCTAAACTGATTTAAAACATCGTTCTGTCTCTGTCAACTTCAAACAGACCTCCATTTAAATTTGTCACAAAGATGCTCTTCAAAACGTAGTACTAAGCTTTCGACGAAAAATGCATGGAATAAGAGATATATAGAGCAGCATCTGAAAATTGATTTTGGTATGTAAAAAACTTTAACAACTTTTTGAGAGTTCCAAACTTACCCAAGTTTGGAACTCTCAAAAAGTTGTGTATGTATACCCATACATAGCCCTAATGGGTTCAAAGTTAACGACATTCAAAAGTCACAGATACATCATGTTTTTAAATTCATTTGACCGGCCTAATAACCGACCTTTTCGCTTCATAATTCCCATAGGGCGAAACTGAGAGAATGTAATCAAGACAGATAAATTACTCCATTACTCTGGCGAGGCAATGACCTACAGACATACTCTGTGTCAAGGTACTGCTGACATACACTGCATAGCGTTCTTAGAATGAGATGAAGAATAGCTTGTTATTTTTTGTAATGTGACCTTTTCACATAGTGTTTCTTTTTTAATCAGCATATTAATTATGCATACGTGCAGTTAGCCTGCGCAACTGCCTGTTTCCTACTTTTTAAAACATTAAAGCCTTTGTCAAACAGACAGGCGTGGCGAATGCGAAGCGTGACGTTTTTAATTGTAATGTATGGAATTGTTTGAATCCCGTCACATAGAAAAGCGAAAGCGATCCGATAGCGTGACAGAACTATCGGACTGACGTCTCGTATCGGTTCGGTATTTCTTCGGACTCGCCTGTCTGTTTGACTAAGGCATAAACGCTTAATGCATTTCAACAAGATACATGTAGATTATGGATCCACAATAATATCCACAATAACCTGAGATATAATTTATGAAGCTTTTCAACGTCCACACAGACGGAACCGAGCGCAAAGACATATTTTATGAATACTTGTATCGTGGATGCGTTTACAAACAAGCCACTTATACAAACATCCTGAGCCCAAATAACTACTTATAGGTCATACAGATATTTTTTCCGTGGGGAATTTGAACCCGCGATACGCAGCTTAGCAGTCGATTGTTCAGCAACCTACCACAGATCTTTATTTCATGACCCATGGAAATTGTCAGGTATCGCAGGCCTAATGAGCTACCGTGACCCCGGAATGTAAGCGGCTATGGAAGGACACTGTGGATTTTAGTCAGTACAACTCTGACAGTCCCTCCTGCCCTGCCCTGGTTGGACTCATTTGATGATTTTGCCACGCGAAAAATATAAAAAAAAGAAATGGAAATTGACAATATTTAAATAGAATGTCCTTTTTCGTGTGATTTCTTTGACCTTATTCCCGTCACACATGAATAACCACGTGGAAACGACCTCTCGATTATTTTAATTTACCGAATCCTGGTAAAAAATATCCTGCATAAATGAATAATTTAGGAAGTTTTCATAGTATAATATCAAGAGATTGGAGACTGTAGCGGTCAGTGAACCCAAATAAATCGGTCATTTTTATAGCGATCAATGAACCCAAAATAAATCGGCCGATCTTTTTTATTTTATCCTTCAATCTTTTGTATATCCATTACGAAAACGCCTCCTCTTTCTGCCATTATACTTTCTTTTTGGGTCGGTGCGTCACTTATCCATCTTTTTAAGCTATTACATGGCTTTTATCGCGAGCTTTGAGCGCGGCGACCGAATCAAGAAATTCCGTAACGAAAATAAACCTATCACTGTCACTGTCGCATCTGTCATGTCAACGTGAATTAATAAAATTTGAATGAATGAATTTTTTTCTGGACGTTTCATTTGATTGACGTGGCTGACCATAGCCTAATTAGTAGAGTAACTTCCCATAGAGCAACGATGGGATGATATTCTCGTTAAACTTCCGCGGTAGGCGATAATTTTTTCTTCTTTTTTCACAAATAAAATAATTAAAATTGCATTATATAAGTTGATAAATAATGCCATGCAATAGCTTTACCATGGCAGTCCCCGAGTACCACACGTATTTTTTTTTTAAATTGTTTTACCTGTGCTACTTGGAGGTCTAAAGGCCTCAACTTACTTCAAAAGCGAAGATAAGACCTAACATAAATTCAGCCACAAATAGTTCACTAAAGTAATTTCTAAAATTATATTCGCGTTATCCTCGAAAGATTAGATGCGTAATAGGTTTATCCTTACCCATGAAAGGTCAAATAATTTGATCAGTCCTGTTTCGTAAATGTCGTGTGTTATTTTCTCTTTAAATCGAATTTTGATGGGCACACCGCAATCGCGGCGGTAAGACCCCTCTTTGAGGAGTGGCTGGATAGGCGTCACGGCGTCCTGACCTACCACATGATGCAGGTTCTCACCGGACGTGGAAGCTTCGGGAGGTACCTGTATCGGATTAGGAAGGAAGAACAGCTAGGTGTCACCACTGTGAGGATCGCCCGGAGGACACGGTGGAACATACGGTGCAGGACTGCCCCGCTTGGGCAGAGCACCGCCGTGTCCTCACGACGGCAATAAAATCATCAAATAAGTCCTTCCACCCAGGGCAGGGCAGGAGAGACTGTCTCGTACTGACTAAGATCCACGGTGTCCTTCAATAGCCCTTTTCGTACCGGGGTTACGGTAATTCGTGAGTCCCGCGACCCCGGCAGGCTTTGGCCCTCTACAGAGGGCCCCGTCACTATGCTGACACTCCTTGAAGCGCGCATGGAACTCAACGCGCCGTCGACCTCTCGGTCGCCCCCTTCCACGCAAATGAACGCACAATAAATATGTTTTAAAATAAATCATTGTGCGCTAATTATGGTGTAGTGAGTTCGTGAACTTTATAGAATAGCAGACACCAGGCTTAATAAGTCAATTTTAACTTGATCTTTATAGAGCCGAGAAATACACCTACGCATGTTGAATTTCTCTCAAGTTATAAAAGAATTTTAATTAAATGACAAAAATAAAACATGTTTTAAGAAAAAATTTGATCTATTAATTATCTTTAGGCTATTTTAGAGTACTTCAATAGAGCAAGTTTTCTTAAGATAGAAGAATCTTTGCCTCAAAATGCTCTGGTTTCGTAATCTTTAATCTATATTTTTTTATATCAAAAGAAATCGAATTTCTTGGGTTTCTAGGTCGATAAGTGTACGAGCATCGCCACATGATTTTAATTGTTTAACTTTTTAACTACTTAGCATTAAATTATTTCGTCGATTATGCTTCTTTACTTACACGCGTAGTCGATGTTATTTAGGTTAATCTTTTGTATGATCAGTGTAAACATTAAATTCACTCCGGTAGCACGGACACAAAAACAGAGATTTTATTCCCTGGCCACATCCCGTCTACTGCAACAATCTACTTCACCACAACCTATACAACTCTACTGTACGGGCTAGCGGCTCGTACATTTTGGTCCTTCGAGCCGGATCTATCATCGCAACTGGAACTACAGCCCTGCACTCCGTCTCAGGTACGAAGTGTTTCTATTTACGATAGCGAATCGGTTTGACTGGTCTTCCACAAGCGGATCGCCCCAGTCAGATTGAGAAGGCGCACATATCGTATTAGAGATACCTTCTGATCCTGCGACCATAACAGGCAACATCACCAGAAAGTGATCCGGAAGCTATTGAAGTCAACAAGAGTTAGTGTCCCACAACTACAATGGACGCTAAACAACAAGAACTTCTGAAGCGGCAGGAAATCATTGCTGAAGGCATCAGGAAAATCGGTGTCAACTTCGGAAAAGATGGCCCTGACCGCAAAAACAATGCCTACATCAAGGTTAGATTGGATAATCTCAAGGCTCACTGGAACGAGTTTGAGATGAACCATGGTATTCTGCAAGGCGCTGAAAACCAGACAAACAATTACTACACCGCTCAAGTATATGAGAGAGTCAAAGGTGAATACCTAACAATATTACAGAAGTTGCAAGCCTGGCCCTCTTATACTGCTGGCGACAAGGATTCTGAAACCTTCGGTAATACAGGCGAAACCAGCAAGAACGCTGGAGTCCTGTCAAAAGCGGACGAACTCAAAACCCAACAAGCCACCAATTTTAGAGCTTTCTCACGCCTCACACGTAACATGAATATGGCGGAATTAACTGAAAAATGGGACATCGAGGATAAGCTCAAGACTCTTGAAGCCCGATGGAAGATGATCGACGAAGTACATTGGAAACTCGACAACATTCTCGTCGGCAGTGACGTGAACTACGAGCTTGAGTTTTCAAAGTATGAAGCAACATACGAATCAACTAAGCGGGATCTTTTTTTTTTTTTTTTTTTTTCGTGGTAAAATCATCAAATGAGTCCTCCCACCCAGGGCAGGGCGGGAGGGACTGTCAGACTTGTACTGACTAAAATCCACGGTGTCCTTCACGAGCCCTTTACGTACCGGGGTTACGGTGATGGGTAAGACCCGCGACCCCGGCAGGCTCTGGCCCTCTACAGGCCCCGTCAGTTTGCTGACACTCCTTGAGGCGCGCGTGGAACACAACGCGCCGTCGACCCGGGCATGGTCCATGGTCGGGCAGCGAGTCGCCCATTACTCGCTGCCCGCATGCCCGCGCCTACGGTGGCCGGAGATCGTCTGGCGACGTCCGTCGCCGTGGGCGTCTACCACTGCGGGTGGGTCGGAGGGAGGACACTGTTCTCTCCCTCACGCGGCACGCCTCCTCCTTCGCGAGCATGACTGCTTCGCAGAAGGAGGCGACCGCTTCCCACTCCGTCTCGCCCCGCAGCATGGCCTCGACCAATGCCGGGCGCGAGAGGTCTCCGCCTATCGCCGTCGTGAGGACACGGCGGTGCTCTGCCCAAGCGGGGCAGTCCTGCACCGTATGCTCCACCGTGTCCTCAGGACGGTCCTCGCAGTGGTGACACCCAGGCGTTTCCTCCCTCCTTATCAGACACAGAAACCTCCCGAAACTTCCGTGTCCGGTGAGGACCTGCGTCATGCGGAAGGTAAGGACGCCGTGACGCCTATCCAGCCACTCCTCAAAGAGGGGTCTTACCGCCGCGATTGCGGCGTGCCCGACTAAGCGGGATCTTAATCGCAAACTAAATCTCGCAGCACAGCAACGCGACAGCGCCCCGAAGATCGAAATACCGGTGTTTTCGGGAAACTACTCGCAGTGGCCGACATTCCTAGACTTATACGCCGCTGCTATCCACAACAACCCCACCTTCTCCAAAGCCCAAAAGATGCAGCATTTGAAGGGAAAGCTTAAGGGTGAGGCTGAGCGCTTGGTGCAACATCTATCGGTTTCTGAAATCAACTATGACTCCTGCTGGGAACTTCTCAACCACAGATACAACAATCGACAGCTGCTCTTTACGAAACAGATGCAAACGCTAATGGGTCAGCCAACGATTCAACATCAAAACGCTTACGAGTTGAAGCGTCTACACGACACTAGTCTGGAAGTCGTGCACGCCCTGCGCAACTTGGGGATAGACACTACTACGTGGGATCCCATTCTAGTACACATTCTTGGAGGAAAACTCGACTCTCAGACCTACTCCGACTACATTGAAGCAAGGAAACATCCTAGAGAGCTTCCTGTATTTGAAGAACTCATTCAGTTTATCGAGAACAAGTTTACAGCGCTAGAAACAATAACGAAGAAAAGGAATCCACCTAACTTTCACAAACAAGCATCTTCATCCCAGGACAAGGAGATTACATCACTACAAAAGGACGCATACAAATACAAGCGGTCACCCAAGGCGAATCACACAAGCTCCAGTAAAAATTGTCCTATCTGTAAAACAGATCACCTTTTAATTAATTGCTCAACATTTCAAGAAATGAATCCGGAACTCAAATTGAGGACACTTGAGCAATTGAATGTTTGCAAGAATTGCATGTATTCACACAGAGAAAATAAATGCGATTCGAATAAAAGGTGCAGAGTGTGTAATAATACACATCACACCACATTACATGACATTTTTCGTGACACTGCGCAAATGACTTTATCGAACGGTCAACGCCCCAACAATAAACCGTCGATTTCACAAGGCAAAGCCAATCACGTGTCAGGAAACTTCAACGAAGTTCTTCTATCAACAGTCATGCTCAGAGTTAGAGCTATAGATGGAACTTATACAATATTAAGATGCCTTCTAGATCAAGGATCCCAACTAAACCTTATTACTGAATCTGCTGTTCAACAACTTGGCCTTCGGAGATACAACCAAAACTCAACGGTGTCCGGAATCGGAGCAGCTGCCAGTCATAGCAACGGAACAGTTCATCTGGAATGCGAGTCGCTTTATGGGGACTACCAGTTCACAACACAGGCATTGGTTATGGCAAAATTACTCAACAATTTGCCTAATTATTCCTTTGAGAAACAAGACTGGCCTCACATACAAAACATCAACTTGGCTGATCCACATTTCAACTTATCCCGGCCAGTTGATATTCTCCTTGATGCTGGAATATACGCCGACATCATTATGAACAATATCCTCCGAGGAAATATACACGCACCGATTGCACAACAGACAAGACTCGGATGGATTCTAGTTGGAAACACCAAGACGTTCAACTGCCATGTAGTGGTAAATACTGAGGACATCTCTCGTTTTTGGGAGATGGAAGAGATCACCGCTCAAAATGAATCCTTAACAGTCGAGGAGGACTACTGTGAGGCACTGTACACTCAAACTACCAAAAGGCTTGAAGATGGGCGATACGCAGTTAGAATACCTATGAAAGAAAACTTTAATCAACATCTGGGACAATCAAAACCACAAGCGATCGCACAATTCAAACAACTGGAGAAACGATTTGCTCGAGACGAAAATCTTGCTTCAAGCTACAAAGCCTTCATTGACGAGTACATAGCTCTCGAGCACATGAGACCATGTACTATGCCGACAACACCAAGTTGTTTCCTACCTCACCACGGAGTTTTGCGACCTGATTCAACAACGACAAAATTACGCGTAGTATTCAACGCATCGGCGACCACTACCACAGGACATAGTTTGAATCAACTAATGGAATGCGGACCCAATCTGCAACAAGACATTCAAGCCATGATTCTGCGATGGAGAGCGTTCCAATACGTATATACTGCTGACATTGAGAAGTTTTACCGACAGATTCGAATTCAGGAAGCGGACCAACACTTACAGAAAATAGTCTGGCGAAATTCCGCCACAGAGCCACTACAAGAATTTCAATTGACTACAGTGACATATGGTACCAAATCAGCTCCATTTTTGGCCATGCGGACAATAAAACAATTGATCAAAGATGAGGGCGCTGAATTCCCTCTGGCAGCGAACATGCTCTCAAATCAGCTGTACGTAGACGATTTGTTAGGAGGCGGCAACGACATCGTCACCGCAGAGAAAGCTCAACATGAACTGATAACCATGTTGAAGCGCGGCGGATTCAACCTTCGAAAGTGGACTAGCAACAACAAATGCCTACTTGAGAATTTGCCCAATAACCTAGTCAGTCAAGGAATGTTTGATTTCAAAGACATAGATACAAACAAAACATTAGGCATAACATGGAATCCGCGCACGGATCAATTTACATATAAACGAATACCGCTTATTGACAAGCGTGACGTCAACACTAAGCGCACGTTGCTGTCTGATATATCCAAATTGTATGACCCGTTAGGTTGGCTCTCGCCTGTCACACTACAGGCTAAGTTGATATTTCAACAAGCTTGGAAGACAACGGCAGGCTGGGATGATTGTCTTTCATTGAACATACAACAAGAATGGGAACAATTTCGCCAACAGATGGTCTACATTCACGATATTTCGATACCACGTTGGATGGGCAACACAGAACTGCCTTTCGAAATCTATGGCTTTTGCGATTCATCTGAACGAGCTTATGGATGTGTTGTATACTGCAAATCCACTGATAAGGAAGGTCAACAGCTGATTCGACTAGTGGCAGCAAAAACCAAACTAGCTCCGTTGAAAAAACCCATCTCTCTGCCTCGATTAGAGCTATGCGGCGCGGCCCTACTAGCTCAACTAATCAAAAAGGTCGCGGAATCATTCAGCACTCAACAAAAGGTTACAACCTACTGTTGGACAGATTCGATGGTGGTGCTAGGGTGGTTACAAGGTGATGTGAAGCGCTGGAAGAGCTTCGTTGCTAACAGAGTATCAAAAATAACGCAAATAATTCCAACCAACGCATGGAGACATGTGAAGTCGCAAGAAAATCCCGCAGATTGTGCAAGCAGAGGAATCTTGCCGGCCGATCTTATGAATCACACACTATGGTGGAATGGCCCTGCCTGGCTCCAAAACAAAAACATACCCAAACAAGAGACTTTCGCAACCAACGAGGAGCTTAGGAACCGGGAGAAAAGTTGCGCAATACAAACAAGTCAAATACCACTCATTGAGACACTTTTGCAAAAACACAGTTCAATGGCTCGTGTTACAAGAATGGTTGGTTGGATACTACGATTTACAAACAACTCGCGTGACGCAACAAAGGCCAAACGGATAAATGAGCTAACAACAGAAGACTTAGAATTAGCTGAATACACAATCATAAAAATTGTACAAAACAATTCGTTTGGCGATGATATCACACACATTCAGAAGTACAAGAAAGTACGAGCTACGAGTAAACTCTTGAATTTGTGTCCAATTTTAGACAACCAAGGCATGCTACGAGTGGGTGGAAGGCTTGAACATGCTAGTTTAACGAGCTCCCAAAAACATCCGATTATTTTACCCAACAACCACAAATTATCAAACCTTTTGATAGAGCGAGCCCACAAGCAAACGCTTCATGGTGGTGCCAGGCTCACCTTGGGACATCTTCGAAACAAGTACTGGATTATTGGTGGAATGAAAACTATCAAGAAACAATTAAATAAATGCATAACTTGTCATCGCTACAAAACGCAACGCAGCAATCAACTGATGGCGGACTTACCGCCGGCTCGAGTTACGCCGTCCCGGCCATTCACCCATACAGGTGTGGATTTTACAGGTCATGTTGATATAAAAGCCAACAAAGGCCGTGGCATAAAGACAGTAAAGGCATACATTGCTATTTTTGTTTGCCTATGTACTAAAGCAACACATCTCGAGCTAGTATCAGATCTCAGCACCTCAACATTTTTAGCAGCACTGAAGCGACTTTGCGCACGAAGGGGAACACCGAAACATGTCTACAGTGACAACGGAACAAACTTCGTTGGCGCAGCAAGAGTGCTAGCAAAGGAACGTCAAGAGGCATTGCAACTTATAAAAAATAGCGACCTCATAAAAAACATCTCGGAGTATGGCATTGAGTGGCACTTCAATGCTCCATCATGGCCAACAGCCGGAGGTCTATGGGAAGCTGCAGTCAAAAGCATGAAGCATCACCTCAAACGTGTCATTGGCGAACAGAAATTGACGTACGAGGAGTTCAATACGGTCTTAACACAGATCGAAGCATGCCTCAACTCTCGGCCACTCGTCGCTCTAACAAACGACCCCGATGACTTGGACTACTTAACACCAGGGCACTTTTTAGTCGGCGGTCCAGTGCTGGCCCCACCTATGACTTCAGAATTTGACAACACAACATTAACAATACGATGGCGACTGACACAAAATATGTACAAGGAATTTTGGAAAAAGTGGTCCCAAGATTACCTACAAACATTACAAGTTCGAGGCAAATGGCAAACTCCCACACAAAACATTGCAGTGGGTGATGTTGTCCTTATAAAGGAAGATCAGATACCCCCTGCTAGATGGTTACTGGGACGCGTTACAGAAACACATCCAGGAGCCGATGACTTAGTACGAGTAGTGACATTGAAAACCAAGTCAAATATTATGAAGCGGCCAATAACAAAGGTGTCACGGCTGCCTATAGAAACAGGACGTCATACTGAAGACAAACCCATTGAAGAGTCTGACAGCATACAAAAAGAGGCGACTTCAGCCACACCATCGCGGCAACCTCGACAGAGACCTACAACTGCAAAACCAGGAATCTACACAACGTGCTTGACTACGATGCTGATATTCATGATAATGTGTGTGACACCATCCTCACAACAATTAAACGTCACAACTCTCGACCCATCACGCCTTGTATTCTTTGATAAAACCGCAGACATACAGATAATTCAAGATGAATGGCGATTGGTTATTTACTACAACATGTCAACGTACTGGAGAAGTGTCTTCGCTGTTGAACAATATGTCAAACAATTACAAGAACTCGATCAACGGAATACAGCCTACTTTGCTATAGCAACACAATTCGAGCACGAATTGAACGAACTAAGACATTATCATGAAGTCTTAAAATATGAACACGGGAAACGCCTTAGACGAGGTCTTATAAACGGGATAGGTAACATTGCCAACTCCCTGTTTGGAGTGCTCGACGATAAATTCGCAGAAAAATACAGTAAAGACATAAAACTGATACAAAGCAACGAAGATCACTTGATAAATCTTTACAAGAACCAAACATCAGTCATCGAAGGCGAATACAATTTACTCAAGAGAAACGAGCAAGTAATGAACCGACAGTTCATTGTAATCAATAAACAGCTAAGAGATTGTATGCAGCAATTGAAAACAGAGCAAGACAAGGCAACTTTCATCATAGCCACTGCAGTAGCCGCGAACATGATGGTCGATAACCTGCGTATAATACAGAACACATTGATCGACCTTATCACAGATATTCACAACGGCAAGGTCGACACTCACTTGTTGAAACCAGATGCGTTTGAAAAACAACTGAACATTATATCAGGACAAGTGCCGAAAGGATTATCGCTGCCCTGTACAAGCGGTTTCAAATGCATCCGTAAACTATACAAACTATCAAGTGTTCACGGAAAACTTATCGAAGACTTCCTCATTTTTGAAGTAACAATTCCTTTGGTGACAGACGAACAATATGAATTAACACAAGTTATACCCATAAGCAACATAAACGGAAGCTCAATGGTCAGCATAATACCGACAGCGAAATACATGGCCGTGAACTTGAGAAAGGACATGATGATACCGTTGCACGAACAACAACTTCTATCGTGCATACAAATCAAAACAAATCAGCTGTTATGCAATTTCGATTTACCTATATATGAAATAAAAACAACAACAGGCATATGTGAAGCAGACATAATAAACAACCGAGTAGCGTCCAGTTGCCGCACTAGAATATCAAGTTGCACGAATGACTGGATTAGGCTACACAGCAAGAACGCTTGGTTGTTTAGGTGTTGCGAGGAATGCACAATGCGCATTTTCTGTCCAGCTGGAATTACGTCACAGACACTACGTAATACTGGGACGATTGCCTTAGCAACAGGATGCATGATGCGTGGGGACAATCACCTTATTCACGCGCACTATAATCTGCAAAGCAAACTGGAATTGGACAATGATGACGAAATTTACATACCGGAGACAAGCATAAACCACGTAGTCTCCAGTAATAGCAATCTTGCCCACTTGACTAACATAACAATAGAAACACATGAAGAGCAACTAAATGACCTGAAGAAGAAAATAATGATGATTAAGGATCAACAAGACATACAAACAATAAGGTCAACCGACGCGGAACAACACCATTATGTTCTCTACGGTTTCATCACCATCTGCGGAATTCTTTTCGGCCTATGGATCTTCTTCAAGATGAGAAACCGAGTCTCCTGTCTATCGCAAGCTCAAGATCGCAAGGAAGAAATTGAAATGGTGAAAACTCGCGAGAGCAGCAGACCTGCAAGGACGCGTGAAGCAGCAACAGAAGAAACCACCGGGCACCTACGAGCGTGCCAAAGCAACACCAAGATGAACTGTGGAACATCTCCTATGTCAATCAGAGCTGAACTGAGAACGTCCTAATGTTTGTTTAATGTATTGTGTTTATTTTTAAGTTTACTTTTACACAATTATTATGTTTATACAATTTTACAATTATTTACTCCTTTCTGTTTATTTTCTTGTTGTTGGCAGGATGTACGAGCATCGCCACATGATTTTAATTGTTTAACTTTTTAACTACTTAGCATTAAATTATTTCGTCGATTATGCTTCTTTACTTACACGCGTAGTCGATGTTATTTAGGTTAATCTTTTGTATGATCAGTGTAAACATTAAATTCACTCCGGTAGCACGGACACAAAAACAGAGATTTTATTCCCTGGCCACATCCCGTCTACTGCAACAATCTACTTCACCACAACCTATACAACTCTACTGTACGGGCTAGCGGCTCGTACAATAAGAATTGAACACAAATGACTCTGGAAATGTAATACTTCGAGAAAGCTGAAAAAGATAGATGTAATTGAAATCTTTTTCATCCTGATTTGGTAGTACGTTTGGCGATTGATAAAGAAGAATGGAGAAGTAATTTTTGGTGTAGTTGATCAAGAATCTCTTAGCACGTAGCTAAAATCGGAACTAATAATTCCCTCTTGTACATTCCTAGGGTCCCTTGGTTTTTTTTACGAATTTGCGAAGCAGTCATGCTCGCGAAGGAGGAGGTGGGCCGTGTGAGGGAGAGGACAGCGTCCTCCCTCCACACCAGCCGCAGTGGTAGACCCCCATGGCGACGGACGTCGGCAGACTATCTCCGGCCAACGTAGGCGCAGGCATGCGGGCAGCGAGTAATGGGCGACTCGCTGTCCGACCATGGACTATGCCCTGGTCGACGGCGCGTTGTGTTCCACGCGCGCCTCAAAGACTGTTAGCAAAATGACGGGGCACCTTCTAGAGGGCCAAAGCCTGCCGGGGTCGCGGGACTCACGAACTACCGTGACCCCGGAACGTAAAGGGCTATTGAAGGACACCGTGGATTTTAGTCAATACGAGTCTTACAGTCCCTCCCGCTCTGCTCTGGGTAGGAGGACTCATTTGATAATTTTACCACGATAAAAAAAAGCTTAATCGAGGCCAAGAGCAATACCATTCTGTTTTTTTTTTTATATCTGTGTTCATTCATCTTCAAAACTATCAATCCTGGCTACATCCTATAGAAAAGCCTAGTTCATTCGTCAAGGCATTAAACGTAAAGTCAGTCCTTTTTCCTGACGAACAGATGGACGGACGGAATCTATTAAACCACTGCTGCCTGCCAGCCTGCTACTGATTAATAGCTCACATAAGCTACCGACATAGGGCATTCAAAAGAAGCTAAATTTGGAACATCGAACTTGTTTGAGGCTTTATTCCGATGTATAAATCAGAGCGTGTGACTTGCCAACTTAAAGCCTTTATCAGACAGACTAGCGACTTGTTAACATGGTAGCAGGTGGATTAGAAATAAAAAGAAAAACGCCTGCGGCCTATGTATTTATCAGTTAAGCATTTGTCAAACAGACAGGCGTGGCGAATGCGAAGCGAGGCGTTTGTGTTTTTAATGTATGGAATTGTTTGAATCCAGTCACATAGAAAAGCGAAAGCGATCCGATAGCGTGACCGAACTATCGAACTGACGTCTCGTATCGGTTCGTTATCGCTTCGGACTCGCCTGTCTGTTTGACAAAGGCTTAAAGGAGATGATAATAAGGTTGAAATCACTCATACAAGGTTACTTGTTTGGTCGTATTATAACAAAGTTTTTATTTCCTAACAACATGTTTACTACTTTTTTTTTCTTTTTTTTTTCGTGGTAAAATCATCACATGAGTCTCTCACCCAGGGCAGAGCGGGAGGGACTGTCAGACTCGTGCTGACTAAAATCCACGGTTTCCCTCAATAGCCCTTTAGGTACCGGGGTCACGGTAATTCGAGAGTCCCGCGACCACATATTCATTACTTTTTTTTTTGTTTTCGAGGTAAAATCATCAAATGAATCCTACCACCCAGGGCAGGGCGGGAGGGATTGTCAAACTTGTACTGACTAAAATCCACGGTGTCCTTCAATAGCCCTTTACGTACCGGGGTTACGGTAATTTGTGAGTCCCGCGACGCCGGCAGGCTTTGGCCCTCTACAGGCCCCGTCACTATGCTGACACTCCTTGAGGCGTGCGTGGAACACAACGCGCCGTCGACCCGGGCATGGTCCATTATCGGACAGCGAGTCGCCCATTACTCGCTGCCTGCATGCCCGCGCCACATATTCATAACTTAAAGAATTGTATTTATGTTAAAGTAGGAAGTTGATACTTTTATTTTTCACGGTATAACTTACGAGTAAAGTAGGCATATTCCCTCAAGGCGACATGGAACTTTTAACAAAACACGCATGTAGGTAAAAGGAAATTTCCGAAAGGATGAAAGGAAGACGACGGTGACCTTGTATTCGTTTTAAATGTCAAGTGCGTAGTATTCCTTACGGCGTATTGTGCCGTACGGCGTATTGTGCCTTACGGCGTATTGTGCCTTCTTGCGTAGTTTTTTTAAGATGATTATGTAAGAGAAAAATAAACGAGTCGTAACTTATGTTTTGATACTCTCATCCCAAAGGAAAAGCGGTGGTTTTATGAATAAATAATATCCACTCTGAGGGCCAAGATAAGCAGTATGGTTTTAAAGGATGTAATATCTTATAAACGTATCACAGAAGTGACAAAAACTTTTAGGCAACAATAAGGCTTGAAGAGTTTTCTCTGAACAACAAAATTTATGACGCACTCGTTGCATAAAAAATAAACAAAATTTCATTTTGCTAATTTTAACAGTATCGTATCTTCGTCAATATTGGTTTACACAACAAAAGAAAAATTAGGTTTTAATTTTTTTTTTTTGTTAAACTAAATGACGGACTCATTAGCTTTTTTCTTCAAATAATAGGGTTACACATTCACAAACTTTCATTGAATTTGGTCGAGTAGCTTTACCATGTTGGTAACCTCCGGCCACCGTAGGCTTGAGTACGGGCGGCGAATAATGGGTGACTCGCTATCCGACCATGGAATGCATGCCCGGGTCGACGGCGCGTTGTGTTCCACGCGCACCTCAAAGAGTGTCAGGACAATGACGCTCCCCCCCCCCCCTTTAGAGGGCCGAAGCCTGCCGTGTGTCGGCACTAACGAATACCGTGACCCCGGAACGTAAAGGGCTATTGGAGGACACCGTGGATTTTAGTCAGTACAAGTCTGACAGTCCCACCTGCCCTGCTCTGGGCATCATCTGGGCAAAAAATATATAAATAGAGTGGTCAAGCTAAAAGCTTTCAAAAATTAACGAGGTACTAAATATAATGGTCTGCTGACGTCTAAAGAGGAATTTAAGATAAGATATTATTATTATATGACGTTTTTCTAAGACGTTTTTGCTACATAAAATGTATTTTACACGAGTTGAAGGTAAAGAAAAAATAACTTTTACTGAACTTAAATGATATCTGAAATGTACGGAGGATCATCCCAACATCCAATTTACAGAAAACATATTATTTACCTTCAAAAATATTTATTTTGAGTATGTCAAAAGAAAAAATATAATAACACCTAATTGGCTACAAGAATTTAAACTGTGTTAACAACTTTGAAGGGATTTTTTATGTTATTTGTCGAGGGCGATCCGACAAGTATGTATAATAAGTTTTTCTTTTCTACACATAATATTTTGTACGTAATTCATTTATTTATAACTAGCTTCCGCCCGCGACTCCGTCCGCGCGGATGTCGGTCTTCGCGTGGATGGTTTATTTCTCCATTTTGAGTAACTCTGACAATTACATCTTATAAATATCTATTGGACCCAAATACGGCTAAGCCTATAATAATTAAGGAGATTCGCGGTTCTACAGAACAACGTCTATGAATAAAACTGAAAAATAAGATTTTTTTTTCTACGTATTTTTCCAGGATAAAAAGTATCCTATTTTATGCCCAGAATAATAAGGTATAATTATACCAAGTTTCATCGAAATCGAACCGTTCGTTTTCACATGATGCCTGCATATACAGACGGACAGACAAAAAAAAATTTAATCACATATTTGGGTTTGGTATCGATCCAGCAACACCCCTCGCTATTTATTTTTTCAATATTTGCAATGTACAGAATTGACCCTTCTACAGATTTATTATATGTATAGATTAGGTAACATAGCCGAGGACATCATACAACGGTATTAAAAGTAAATAATATTTTCTTACCTGATCTAAGAATTCATCAATAGATAGGGAAAAGACAACGTTAAAAAAAGGTAGGAAGCTCACCTGACTCCGTCCATAAGCTCCAAGAAATCCAACAGTAATAGTCTTCTCATTGGTCCAATTACCGCTCGCGTTAGGACACACTTTGGCGCCCCCACAGTCACTATTCACAATATCAAACAAGTTCACTCCTTCAATTTCCATTCCATCAACTGACAGTTTCTCTTCAATCAAATTCGATGTCAAGCTTGAATGAAAATATTCATTCAAGTTCAAGTATATTGAATTTAGAGTATTTGTTTGTAGATAGTCAACATCATCCGTATTACTTGCGTTAATCACTTCACATTTTTGATTATTCGCTGGCTTAACTTGATCTTCAGTTGTATTGTTATATACTTCATATATGTCAGTTTCGTTGTTTTCCATATAAGCATCCAGTTCAATATTATTTATTTCTGTATCTTGTTTGTTTTCATCTTCCGTTGATAGTCCAATTTCTATGAGTATAAGAAGAATGAAGAATGTGAGCTGCGCCATTTTGTTTTATTTCTTTAAGTTGGGTCCATCATTGGAGCGGTTTCTGTAAAAAAAAAAATATTTGAGTAATGATATTGATATTATTATGATATGGTAGTAGATCGCCGAGAGCGCCGTGCAATGATTGTTGATATCACCGTCCCTCATGACGAAAATCTCGTGAAAGCTGAAAATTATAAAAAAATCAAGTAGCTTGATTTTACTCACGAGACTGTCGACATGTGGGACGTGTACTCAGCAGTCATTGTACCGATAGTCGTTTCGGTCAATGGACTAATTGCGAAGAGCCTCAACCAACATCTTAAGAGGCTCTCGTTGTGCAGCTGGCTCAAGGGCTTGATGCAGAAAGCAGTTCTCTTGGATACGGCGCGCATTGTGAGGAGGTTCCGCTCTCTAGAGACTTCCTAACCACCGGCACCTTGGACCCTGTTCCCGATGCTAGTGGGCCACTATTTTTATATTTTTAAACGTTTTTTTAATTTATTTTTTGTAAAATATTTAAAAATGTAAACAGATAGGGAAAAAAATTAATAAATGAAAACTTTCTGAAGACAAGTTCATAATGCAAGAGTACTCGCAACGTCTTGTGATCAAGCGTATGATCACTTATGCTATTCTTTAAAGTCATTGACGACGACCTCATCAGTAAAACAACTTCGTCCACACTTCCCGGGCCATCCTGTATAACAAATTTTCAGACGTAGGAGTGGCACTCGGACAAAGCTGTACACTACATGTAACATGGACCAGTAAAGACTATCTTGGCAGAAAATGAAGAACGAAATAGCATTCTGTAGTTTCTGCTTACCCCCGAAACAGAAAAGGGTGAGTTCATGTATATATCCATAAAATAATTTCGTAGAAAAGCGTCTGTATATTTTAATTATATTGTAGAACGAGTTTATTTGATTGAAACAACAAAACGATTGATCAAATTAGTAATATCAAGTTTATGAATTCATCAATGACTTTAAAATTAAGCTCAATAAAATCTTCAATTCAAAATACAATCTACTTAATTCAAAATGTCTTCTTGTAAGGTTTAATATAGGTGACCTTTATTGTGATTTCATGATATATATTTCAGTAGCGGACGAATAGAGGACCTAATTTTAACTTGATTCTAAATATAATATAAGTTCATTGAAGCCGCATCGATAGTTCTCCGAAATATCTTGCTGTCTCGAGGCCAAAAGCTAGATAACTTGAAGGTTTACGGGCCAAACAGCGAGCTTAGCGTAGCGGGACGGTAGCGTGGCGTGTCCATATACTAACTTTAAAAATATATGTAACTTGACACACAAAACACACCAAGCGTTTAGAGGGACGAAACACGCCAAGGTCCTATAGCCAAACGGCAAGCGATAAACGTAAACGCTCAGGAGTCTTTGATAGATTTTCAACTTTAGATCAGAGCGCATAAAGTTGAAAACCTATTAAAAATAACAGAGCGTTTTCATTCATTCAGTTCGCTGTCGTTCAGCATTCTTTAATGGATTTTCAACTTTATCAGCTGTTTTTTTTAAGCGTGGTAAATTCATCAAATAAGTCCTCCCACCAGGAGCGTAGAGTGGGAGGGACTGTCAGACTCGTACTGACTAAAATACACGATGTCCTTCAATTGCCTTTAACGTTCCGGGGTCACGGTAATTGGATAAGTCCCGCGGCCCTGGCAGGCTTAGGCCCTCTTAGGGGGGCCACGTCATTTTTACTGACACTCATTGAGGCGCGCGTGGAACACAACGCGCCAACGAACCGGGCATGGTCCATGGTCGGACAGCGAGTTGCCCATTACTCGCTGCCCGCATGCCCGCATCTACGGTGGCCGGAGATCGTCTGGCGACGTCCGTCGCCTTGGGCATCTACCACTGCGGCTGGGGTGGAGGGAAGACGCTGTCCTCCCCCTAACGCGGCCCTTCTCCTCCTTCGCGAGCATGACTGCTTCGCAGAAGGAGGCGACCGCTTCCCACTCCGTCTCGCTCCGCAGCATGACCCCGAACAATGCCGGGCGCGAGAGATCTCCGCCTATCGCCATCGTGAGAACACGGCGATGTTCTGCCCAAGCGGGGCAGTCCTGCACCGTATGCTCCACCGTGTCCTCTATGCGATCCTCGCAGTGGTGACACCCAGGCGTTTCTTCTCTCCCTATCCGACACAGGTAACCTCCCGAAACTTCCGTGTCCGGTGAGGACCAGCGTCATGCGGTGTGTCAGGACGCCGTGACGCCTATCCAGCCTCTCCCCAAAGAGGGATTTTACCGCTGCGATTGCGGCGTGCCCGATATAAACAATGTAAACCTACACTACCAATTATTTAATAATTAAGTGATATTTAAAAGTTAATTCCGATTTGTGTGAAATTTGGTACATACATAGTTTGGAACTTGAGAAAGGACATAGGATAGTTTTAGTAAGTATAGTAAGGTAATAAGGGTAATAATCAGGTAATAAGGGTCCTGGGTTTGATGTCTTGGTCGGGCAAAGTGGAATTTTCTGAAACCTTTGAGAACATAATTTTTTTAAAGTTTTTCCCCCTTTCATTTGTATCGTGGGTGCATTTACAAACATAGAAACTCATATACATACACATCCAGACCTGGATAACACTTCAAAAAAAAAGGTTACATTCGTGTTTCAAAAACTTTTAATTAGTTAAAAGTTTCTAAGCTCATGTTGCTGTCACCCATAGAGCTAGTTCATGAGCAACTAATACAAGACACGTGTATTCTGAGAGTACTTTTAATTAACTTTTAAATATCACTTAATTATTAAATAACTAGCTTTTGCCCGCGACTTCGTTCGCGTGAAATAGTGACTTCCAGCAAATTTTTGGTTTTACCCAAATAGTTCCCGATCTCGCGGGATCTCTTCAAAAATAAAATGTGGAAGATATTCTAGGGAACTCTTCAAAAATCAACATAATGAGCTCTGCGTTTGAATTTAAGAGATGTATACTCCCTTAGGGCATTAAAGCCGTTATGCCGATCGAAAAAGGCGAAAATGTTATTTTTCCCTTATTTTCCCATCATTCTACTGATTTGACATTTCAGTTCAAAACGAAAAAAGACTGTTTCTCTTTTTCAAGATGTACCCCCGCAACTTTTAGCGTTTGCCCTTGGGCTTTATTTATGGTCATTGCAAACGCAGTTTTCAGCGGAAACTGAACTCTTTTGAATTGGACTGGCAAATCAGTTGGAATGATGGGAATGCGGGGAATAATGAAAGTTTCGCCTTTTGCCATCCCAGTCATAATAACGGCTTTAATGACATTCCGTCCTAAATAGGTTATTTGTAACCGTATGCCGTTATATAGTCTTGATGGATCTAGGTTTCTCATAAGCATCACAGGAACACCAATTATACAACGGAACCAATTTAAAATTTACGAAACAGGAGTAATCCACATAAACTATCATACAACCGACACTACAATTTTTCCACGACAGTACCGAAGCGCTCGGCTGATACCCAACAAAATGCGTGTAACGAAACCATTGCGCGATCTATTGCGATCCCAACGGCATCTATCGTCCATGTCGCGACCTATTACGATCCCAACGCCATTTATCGATAAGGTATCCGAGTTTGACAACTCGGATACCTTATCGATAGATGGCGTTGGTCGTTTATTTATCTAAACTCCGTTCGGGCATTTTCTTTGTACTAAAAGTTTTATTATATTGATATTATTTTTTCATACCTTCTTACTATTTATTTACTTTTTTCCGATGAATTAAAACAATAACATGAACCGAACTCGCGTAACGATCGACACCATTGCGCGATCACCGCCATCTATCAATCATTTAAGGAATTATCAATACTCCGTTAGAGCATTTAATAAATTTTATTTTTATTTTTCTGTAATAAAAACTATCCTATGTCCTTTCTCAAGTTCCAAACTATGTCTGTACCAAATTTCACACAAATCGGTTCAGTAGTTAAGGCGTGAAGAAAAGACAGACAGACAGACAGACAGAGTTACTTTCGCATTTATAATATTAGTTTGGATTAGTTTGGATTACCTGAGGACCCTTATTAACTTAGGACCCCGGTTGAAGCCCTCACTACCGCCACACTATAAAGACGCGGTTTCAAAATGTTTACAATTAATATCTTGTACTATACAACAAGTTTACTTCAAGGTGAACCTTCGAAGATAGATTGCTTTCACTATTTATTCTACAACAGTACTTTTCCAACGAGTATTTTTCTTAGAAACGTGCTCTACACTTTGTTTTGATAAGTACACTCAAGAAACTAAGCAGGGCTAACTAGAAAAATCTAGAAATCACTTAAAAACAATTAAAACTATCCTTGGAGCTTTCCAAGAAGATGTCGTAGAGGCCGTACCTTCGTAGCCTTGCTACGAGCTACGCCGTAGCAAGGCTTGTAGCCACTTAGTTGTTTCTTTCATTCTTTCAATGATGAAATGTAATTTTTGTTTTTCACGACTTCTGGATTAATTTATTTTGTATTGAACTGAACTGCATTTCTTGAAACCTTTCATTTATTTCAATTCTATATACTCGTACATATTTGTAGAACTACTCTTTAAAAACAGTGTAATTTTTTTTGTTAATTTTTGGACACGTAAAAAGTAATATTTGTTTTGACTATACGTATAAATAACTGGCGTCTTTGTATGACCAGATGTATGAATATGGACGAGGTAAAAATTGTCGACTTTCATTTAAATTTAACTAAATTCGCTTAAGCGATACAATACACCCACGGCGACGGACGTCGGCAGACGATCTCCGGCCAACGTAGGCGCGGGCATGCGAGCAGCGAGTAATGGACAACTTGCTGTCCGACCATGGACCATGCCCGGGTCGACGGCGCGTTGTGTTCCACGCGCGCCTCAAAGAATGTCAGAAAAAAGTGACGGGGCCCCCCTCTAGAGGGTCGAAGCCTGCCGGGGTCGCGGGACTTTCGAATTACCGTGACCCCGGAACGTAACGAGCTATTGAAGGACACCGTGGATTTTAGTCAGTACGAGTCTGACAGTCCCTCCCGCTCTGCCCTGGGCGGGAGGACTCATTTGATGATTTTACCACGTAAAAAAAACGATACAAGACAGAGGTTTTTGAAGAAAAAGTGAGATTGCTTTGCGCAGATACCCATCACACTAAGGCTGATAGGTTGTATACCTTTAAAACAACCTTGAATCTAGCTAGCTGGTTATTATTTTAAAGTTCTGGCCATCTTCTGTTGCTCTTAGTTTCGAATTAGGACAAAAATCAGCTGTATATTAAATGAGTTGTCAGCGTATTTAGTCAATAAAAACTAAAGGATAAAAACTACTTTAAAATAAACATTTTGCATTTAATTTTAAAAGAAACAACACAAAATAAGTGGATCAGAAGTAACGTGCCTTAGGCTGCCTGTCCATAGGAGCGGAGCGAGGCTGCGGAGAACCGGAGAAATATTAACCAATAAGATAGCACCACTGAAGAGGAGTGAAGATTTAGTGCAATCCTATTGGTAACTATTTCTCCGTTTCTCCGCTCCGGAGCCTCGCTCCGCTCCTGTGGACAGGCAACCTTATACATATATGGGAGAACTCTTTTGTTTTCTCAATTAAAGATTAAGAAAAAATCGCTCTGCATATCATACAAGTACGTTACAGTGTATGTTGTTTGTATATGCGTTGTTGAAGCATATAATTTTATTACTAGTACAAACATAAATATTTGGATACTATTTATTACACAAATCTACGCACCAGACAAATAGAGATGCTGGTGAAAATCTTATCACTGGCTATATTTTTATCACTGGCCATATTTTTGTTTACCTATTTATTTTTTACGACTCTCTGCGAATTAGTCGCTCCACTGAATTTTGTATCAAAGGACATAGTTATCTAAATTGTGTTTTTGAGTACTAGAAATAACTTTATTACAAGTTACAGTTATTATGAAATAATGCGTAAAAGTGTAAATATACGAGTATTATTCTATTTTTTTACAAAAAAACCATCTCAGCAATGAGCACTCAATGCTCAGTATGTATCTACTTGTATCATGAATTATATGCTTTGATAGTATATTTTTTGCATATGCACATTTTCGTTTATTGCTTGTTTTAGCAGCATACTATAACGACCATGCTATCTAGTAGTACCACAGGAAACATAAAAAAAAACGGATTGCACTCTGGGAGTGCCGGCAGAAGTGAAAACTTCAATAGTAATAAAAACACACGAACATTCGCGCAAGCGCTATGCGCCGTCTTACGAATTTTCGATCAGAGTCACGTGTCCTGACGCGAGGTTAACATTTTTTACCCATTCCAAAAAAGTGCACAACGCCGCTAAAGAAGTTTTCACTTCAAAAAATTGGTGCAATGTATTAAGGAGACGTATCATTCATCTATAACAAAATAAATGAGTAGTTCCATGACATACCATGCCATGCCAAAACTTTCCTGTGGTACTCGTACTACTAGATTGCTTGGTAGGATCACGGATAATTTTTTCGGGGGAGATGTACGCATAAAATTATAACAAAAACATTGCCCAGAAATATTTTACCAAGAAACAAAAATAGTTCTAATTAAAACATTCATCATAATTAAGCCTAGTTATTTCCAAATTACTTATGTATATTGGGGTAGGCTTGAATTCTAACCAGATTTAGCTGAATTATGTAGCATTAACATAATGGGATGACGCCTATTTAACCTCTGAAATTCAGTAGCAGGCTCTGTTCCAGTTTTAACAATGAGAATGATAAATGGACCTCACTTTACGTGACCAATCCCATGTTGGCAGATTTTGTGGTTAGTAAATTACTCATAGAATTGTATTTGAATGTAGACTGCGTAGGAGTAGGTAATGTGTTCACCCTTATCCTTATCAAATTAAGACCCGTTATCTACACTTTTTTGGAACAAGGTTGTTCAAAAGTACCTGAGGAAGCACCTTTTTTTCGCCATCGAATTTAATGCCTTCATTTTGAACCCAGCCAGTACGAGTCTGAAACTTGCTACCGCTCCACCTATAGGATTAGGTGGAGCGGTAGCAAGTTTAGGATATACTAGAATATATTTAGGATATAGGATTAGGTACTAATTGATGATATCACAGTTCCAAAAAATTAACTTCTGCCTAGGTGTCAATAAGTTACTATCTATAGTGACTCTTTCCTTATATTTTATGTACTATCTTCCTTTCAAATACATGTACCATCTCATCTTGTAAACAAAGATAATAGGAACTCCATTACACAATCGATTCTGTACCAATAAGATGTACGTAAACTAAAATATATGAATACGTAATAGTTTCGTTCCTATTGTAAACAACAATATTGCATCACATCTAAGACTGTGGCCTAATCAAAGCGAACGTCGCAACATTCATACGTCACGTTCATTTTGTTCGATGAATCCGAAAGAATGGCTAGATTTTGAAACAAAATGAGTAGCATATTAACGCAACGTGAGATTCAGTTAATTATATTAAAACGTCTCTAATCGATTGCATAGTCAAGTACATAAACCAACATTTATGAAGCGAAGTATTATATTCACTAAGCGAATACGACTTGCTAGAGTATTTTACTAGTCCGTTTCTTAATTTTTAGATTACCACTGATGTCAAAAGATGTAAATAAAAAAACAAAATATCTTATTCGACGTACCTGCTATTGTACCAGTATACTGCTAGTATATCCTTTTACTAGTTATGTAAAGTAAAAAGCAGAAACACAAGGATTATGTCTTGTATTCGTAACCTCCTCGTGTGACCGCTTTGGTTAGAGCGCGGTGTAAGATTGAACGAACTTTGATAAACAATACAAGTTTATTCAACAAACGTTTTGGACCATTCCCGTCTGTAAGTTCAACTTGAACAATCGAATACTAATGAGATATTGGAGACTCTCTTGGGGATCGAATATTTAATGGGATCACAGAGAACAATAGTTGAGTCGAGGTAGGAGGGTCTTTTTTTTAATTCTTTGCCGTTGTTGAGATTCAACTTTTTTTTAATCATTATTTTGTTTTGTTTGTTTACATTGTGTGCTCCTGTTGGCGTCGAATAAAGTTTTTTCTTTCATTTCAGGTGATAAAAATACTCAAGCGATTGAGCTATTTTGTTTTGTATTTGTAATTGTCAGGATCAAAACACTGCCTTCCTACTAACTAAAAGGCCGTTAAGCCACAGTTGGTCGTTTTTCACTTTTTAATGTAGTCTTATACAACTTTCCATGCTCTATCTTTTGATCTAAGAATCATTTTTCTATAATTAATATTTTAGAGATAAAGAACATTGCTGAGCAGTTAAACCACATAATATTCGTTACTTCCTTAATTAAAAAGTTGGAAAATGAAATTAAATAAAATATAACAATTATAAATTAATGAAACTGACTGACCTTGACTCTGACCTTGTTACTAGGTAGCATACTTTTCAAGAGACATAAATTCCCACTTACTGCTACGCTGCGTGTCGCGGGTTTCGATTCCCGCACGGAGCAAATATTTGTATGATCGACAAGTAGTTGTTTCGGGTCTGGCCGTTTGTGTATGTGAGTTTATATGTCTGTAAACGCACCCACGACACAGGAGAAATTCCTAATGTGGGGCAACGTTTCTTAAAAGAAAAGAAAAAGAAATATTAGACATTTTGATTTGAATACTAACATTTTACCAGGCATCCAAAGTAAAACAATACCAATAGCCACGATCAGAACTTTCACATTTTACAAAAAGGCATTAAAGAAAACATCTTTTTACACCCAGTCATATTAACGAACACTGACGGACACAGTGGGCTCCCAAAGTCAAAAAGAACTATCTTCTTAAAGTTACAATCGGGATTGTAACTTAAATAAAATATTTCTCTTTGACCCCCTTTTCTCCGTCCACCAAGACTTGCCAAGAAGTTTCATTATCTGCACTATAATCCTTTATATCTCTATCGTAATCTATATAGTTCTGACCCTGACAATGTTCGGACTTAAAAGATTACGGAGTAACGACTTGACCGATTAGAGCGACTGTCTGTAGTAAAGCACGTCGTCCCGAGTAAAGCCGATCGGAACCGAACGTAAGCCGTGGCGGCGGCTCCGTGTTTTAGTCTATTCAACGTGTCTATGTTATCATTAGACCTTAGGCCTAGCACGTACTGTGATTAAATGCACGCGTTTAATCGTAAGTATGACACCGCAAAAAAAATAACACATTTCGCTTTCTACTCAAGCGCACACATTTTTGAAGTGAAAACTTCTTTAGCGGCGTTGTGCACTTTTTTGGAATGGGTAAAAAATGTTAAACTCGTGTCAGGACATGTGACCTGATCGAAAATTCGTAAGACGGCCCAGAGCGCTTACGCGAATGTTCGTGTGTATTTATTACTACTTAAGTTTTCACTTCTGCCGGCACTCCCAGAGTGCAACCCGTCGTTTTTGAAGTGAAAACTTCTTTAGCGGCGTTGTGCACTTTTTTGGAAAGGGTAAAAAATGTTAAACTCGCGTCAGAACACGTGACCTGGTCGAAAATTCGTAAGACGGCGCAGGGCGCTTGCGCGAATGTTCGTGTGTGTTTATTACTATTCAAGTTTTCACTTCTGCCGGCACTCCCAGAGTGCAACCCGTCGTTATTTTTTTATTTGTGTTCCGTTTGTATGAATATCCTAAAAGGATGTTGCTAAAGGGCAATTTAAGAATCAGCGTGACCCCCCCGACCCTTGCTCGAGCCAGCCGGCAATTCTGATCCAGTAGTTTTAAATTCGCCACTATATAATGATATCATTGAGATCCAGCCTGCACCTTGCTGTCCTCCCTCAGTGACGCCCTAAGCCGAGGTTCGACCCCACAGGGGGTGCCCTTAGCGTGTGGTCACTTAGTTGTAGTTTTTAGTTGTAAGCCCCTGGCTGGAGGCCTTAGAGTCATTTAAGGCATCTACAGAAAAGTCCGGTTAAGCAACTCAAAACCTCCTCTAGGTTGAAAAAAAAGTTGTTGTTGTCAGGTAACCGTGACCCTAGAATGTAAACGACTATTGAAAGCCACCGTGGATTTTAGTTAGTAGACGTCTCAAAATCCCTCGTGTCCCGCCTTGGTTTGGAGGACACATTTGATGATTTTACCACGATAAAAAGTAGGGAGCAGGGTCAGTTTTAGTCAGTGCGAGTCCCTATTGCTTCCACCCTTAGCGGGAGGACTTGTTTGATGATTTCTCAGGCTACAAAATATAAATAACATTGCCTTGGAACTCAGTCACAAAAGATGAAAGCAGGTTCTGTCTTAAATGTAGACATTTTACATAGCAACGCCGCAAAAATAAATTAAATAAGGAAAGAAACAAAAAAGTAATACGGTTAGTATTTGAAGAAACCCAGATGTTTTAATTCAAAGCTTTTCCCTCTCATTTATTTGTGAGAAACTCCTCATGTATTTTTTTTATTTCATCAACAGCTGGCAACAAAAATAATTGAACAAAATTTCGTGTGCTTTTTTAAATACTTAAGGAATTACTTTTTTACCTTTCATCTGCAAATAGGTACTTAGATCACATGAATGCACAGCTAAATAGAAACACCAAATTATCTCTACTTTTAACGTTACTGTTCTCTGTAACCGCTCTTGTCGGCAATGCTTTTGCATTACCTCTGAAGCGTTAGCACAAGACTTCCGTATCTTGTCTACAGCGTACTTGAAATATTCACGGCGCTTATTGTATGGAAAATGAAAAAGCTCCTCTAGTTTACGAACCCGGCATTGGTCGAGGCCATGCTGCGGGGCGAGACGGAGTGGGAAACGGTCGCCTCCTTCTGCGAAGCACTCATGCCCGCGAAGGCGGAGGCCGCGTGAGGGAGAGGACAGCGTCGTCCCTCCGCCTCAGCCGCAGTGGTAGACGCCCACGGTGACGGCCGCAGGCATGCGGGCAGCGAGTAATGAGCAACTCGCTGTCCGACCATGGACCATGCCGGGTCGACGGCGCGTTGTGTTCCACGTGCGCCTCAAAGAGTGTCAGCACAATGACGGGGCCCTTAGTGGGCCAAATCCTGCCGGAGTCGCGGTACTAACGAATACCGTGAACCCGGAACGTAAAGAGCTATTGAAGGATACCGTGGATTTTAGTCAGTACAAGTCAGTCCCTCCTGCCCTGCCTTGATGGAGGACTAATTTGATGATTTCACAACAAAGTTCGTGTTTAATTTACGTCAAAAAAACGTAAAACATTATGCCTCTGGTATTACAACCGTTCATAGGTTACCGTGACCGCTTTTTATCAAGCGGGCTATATGTCTGCTTGCCACATTTAAAGTAGGCACAAAATAAGTGAAAGTTGTTGAGCACTCGGGGTCGCGGGACTTACCCATTACCGTGACCCCGGTACGTAAAGGGCTAGTGAAGGACACCGTGGATTTTAGTCAGTACAAGTCCCGCCCTGCCCTGGGTTGAGGACTCATTTGATGATTTTACGACGAAAAAAAAAAAATTGTGGAGTCCGGTTTTAAGAACACTAGTTTCAAATATACAATGACTTTTCTGACTTCCAAAACCCAGTATCTGGGATAAACTTTCAGATAAGTAAGTTTCGTCTACAAATACAAAATAGAGCAAATAGCGCCGTCATTATTATATCATATAACAATAGATTGATCAAAAACAGTCTTGTCTAAGTTTATCTTTGCTATCTTAGACAAAGTTATCAAGTTTGAAATAGACGTTATCAAATAATTGAACAGATTTCAATAAATTGTACAAAACTAATAGTTTGACCTTAGATCTGTCCCTTTTGGAACAATGATTACGAATCCTGTAGTTTGTACGAGTAGTAAAATGTTAAATCAAACTTTTAAATTGTTTTTGAAAAGGGTTCGACCAATAGTTGACCCCTTTTAGAATAGATTAGTAATACGTACGTATATTATGTGGTGAGTTTAGTTTTGTATTTTTTTTTAAACATTGCCCCACACTAGGAATTTCTTCCTGTATCGTGGGTGCGTTTACAAACATAGAAACTCACTTACACAAAAACCCAGACCCGCAAGAAATACTTGTAGGTCATACAAATATTTGTTCCGTGTGGGAATCGTTCCCGCGACACGTAGCCACTGCGTCAACCGTACCGTCAATTATTCCTGTAATTTGAGCCTGCTGAATATTTTTCCTGCGGCGTGTCGCGGGTTCGATCCCCGCACGGAACAAATATTTGTATGATCTGGCTGTTTATGTATGTGGAATTAAGTATTTACAATACTTACGCACCCACAATATAGGAGAAATCCCTAAAGTGCGGCAAAGACTTAAAAAACGCGACCTTCTTCTAACGAGAAATTCATAATGGAAACGCCTTAACATGACTGTCCAACCAAGATTGGAACAAAAAACCTAGATAATGCGTAGTCCTAATGAAATTTCTTTTTCTACGACAGTATTTTTTGTAAGGCAAACATAATGTGGAGCACCCTGCGGCAGCGATGATTTGAAGAAGGAGGTGGATGTATTCAGACTGCCCAAGACCGAGATGATGGGCGCTCTCTGGCTTACGTTCAGCAGTGGATAAAAAATTGGCTGATGTAATCATCATCTGCCTAGCCTTTACCAACTATATTGGGGTCGGCTTCCAGTCAAACCAGATGCAGCTGAATATCAATATTTTACATGGAGCGACTGCCTGTCGGACCTCCACAACCCAGTTACTGGGTAATACGATACCCCATGGTAAGACTGGTCGTCAGACTTTAGAGCTTCTGACTAACAGTAACGAATGTCAAAGATCTACAAATGACAGCCGGGACACTCGCTATGACAGATGGTCACCCATCCACAGACCAACATCGGCAAGCGCGGCTTAACACGGAAGATCGGCCTGTGCGGCTATATTTATTTAGCCACGAGCTCTTTAAATTGACTGATGTAATGATAATGAATTTTGTAATCAAAGATCTGGTTTTTGTTTACATTTGCGTGTGACAAAGTAATCGAATATTCAATCGGGAATATCGAATATTTGTTTTCGTTCATACGGATTATATAAGACAATCGCGTTATATCATAGAATATTCAGGTTTACTATTCAGAGAATAGGTACTAATTTAGTATGTTTTGGATCTAAAACCGGCGCCAGGCATGCCTGGAAATAACACAAACATTTGCATAAAATAATAGCTTGACATACGCAAGTACTAAAAATACCTTTACACAAATCGTGATGCATTGCCTTTAAGTTTTTTTTTAAGTATTTGAGCATACCGTAGGCGCGGGCATGCGGGCAGCGAGTAATGGGCGACTCGCTGTCCGACCATGGACCATGCCCGGGTCGACGGCGAGTTTTGTTCCACGCGCGCCTCAAGGAGTGTCAACATAGTGACGGGGCCTGTAGAGGGCCAAAGCCTGCCGGGGTCGCGGGACTCACAGATTACCGTGACCCTGGTACGTAAAGGGCTACTGAAGGACACCTTGGATTTTAGTCATCATAAGTCATAAGTCCCGCGACCCCGACAGGCTTTGGCCCTCTAGAGGAGGGGCCCTGTCATTTTTGCTGACACTCTGAGGCGCGCGTGGAACACAACGCGCCATCGACCCGGGCATGGTCCATGGTCGGACAGCGAGTTGCCCATTACTCGCTGCTCTCATGCCCGCGCTTACAGTGGCCGGAGATCGTCTGCCGACGTCCGTCGCCGTGGGCGTCTACCACTGCGGCTGGGGTGGAGGGAGAACGCTGTTCTCTCCCTCACGCGGCCCGCCTTCTCCTTCACGAGCATGACTGCTTCGCAGAAGCAGGCGACCGCTTCTCACTCCGTTTGAATCTCAAATAAAAAACTACTTAAAATAATTCAATGGAGGAGATAGTTATTCCACCGAGCTAACTAGTATAAGCGTTAATTCATGGTGGCGTGGTTATTTTGTGGTAGTGTTGTGGATGTGATTGCGACATGTTTATGATGTGGTTGCGACGTGCCTCCATCCATTTAATTTAATTTCTTACTACTTCATTTCTATACAAGTCGTGTGGTTGGTTGCGTAGCATAATATACGATATGTTAGATTATTGTGAAAATCCGATACACTTCAATCATTTGTTAAAAAAAAAATGGGGTTTTAATGGTCAACCAACTTGGTATCAGTCATTACACGTGAATAAATGAGTTGCCTTATAAGAAATAAACTGAAATAAACACACCCTATTTTGGTGGGGTGCTAAGACAGGAAACCTCCACGTGCGTCCGTGGACTGGAGTTCCCTCTCAGATACCAGTGCCGGCCTCTCGGGCCGGTGCACCCTGGGATGCGGGCAAAAACTCTTCCTTAGGCACTGCGTGCCTAAGGGGTCTCTTTGCCCGTATGCGAATAGCCTGTCGGGTGGAAGCTCCAACGCGTGTCCCTCTGAATAGCAGAGGGCACAGCGGCGGAGCGGGCTTGCAGACGGTGAGTAATGGGTAAGCTCGCCGTCCGACCAAGGACCAAGCCCGGGTCGGTGGCGCGTCGTGTTTCACGCGTCATCGACGAGGCCCCTTACGGGGCCAAACGCCTGCTGGGGTCATGGCGGACTAACAACAACATGTGCATGTTACTGCACGTTACAAAATAATTTTGTATAACTCGATTCGAAAACTCGTGCGACAATTTATGTACTTAGTAGTAGTTTCGTTAGAAAACAACATAAATTATTGAGTAAACAAACTGAAGTAGTAATCAATTTCAATCAATTACTTCACTTCATCAATTGCTCAAGTTCATTGCTAACTCCAGCGAATAAAAATAAAAGGACAGCTTCTAATCCTTAGAATAGACTGCTAGGGATGTCCCAACACTTTGCAGGTATCGATGTCGATAAGATTGTTTTAGTAACCGTTGATATCCCACTGCTAGGCCTCCACTATATCTTTCGACATGAGAGTTATCATAGTGCGGTTTTAAAACTGAGTTTTGAAATACACACATCAAAAGTGTCTAGTGATCAAGCATTTTTATGCGGATTTCTTGAGATGGAGATGTGGCTTTGTAATAAATTTATGATTTTATAAATTTATATGGATCCTTTTTGGTGCATTTCATAATTTGAATCAGGAACTGTGAATCAAATTCGAGTAAAAGATGAAAATCAGCTGTCAATATTTTCCCTATAAAAACAAACAACGCATTGAAGACATTATTAGTGCTACTGTTTCCCTACTACTGATTAAAACAAACGTTATTATGGAGCGGCGACGTCATTTAAGCAGGGAAGAAATGCTCAGAGCCGTGGGAATGATAGAAGCTGGTTCCCGGCAACGTACTGTGGCTTTAGCTCTGAATACAAGTCAGAGTATTATCAGTCGACTTTGGACACGTTACCGAAGCACTGGTACCGTGGCTGAGCGCCATGGAGGACGGTATCGCTGCAACACACGGAGACAAGACCGATACATTCAAATCTTAACTCGAAGAGCTCCAACAATAACCGCCATGATGTTAGCCGTGAGGCTTCATCACTCTTCAGGGAACTTAATTAGCGACCAAACAGTCAGAAACCGCTTGCATGAAGTGAACCTTCATTCCCGAAGACCGCTACGGGTACCACCTATAGCAATGCACAATCGTAGGATTCGATATCAATGGGCTCTTGAACACAGAAATTGGGCAGAAGAACAATGGCGTTTCGTGTGCTTTTCTGATGAGTCTCGTTTTGGTATGAGACCGGATACAAGACGTATACGACACTGGAGAAGCCCTGGACGCCAACAGCGATTAAAATCCTGCCAGGAAGTCCATCCTTATAGTGGTGGAACCATCATGGTATGGGCGGGTATTTGGATCGGCGGAAGAACTGAGTTGATTTGGATCAGAGGCAACCTCAACGCTCAAATTTATGCTGAGACGATTGTATCAGACGTCATCGTTCCTCTACAAGTGCAAATCGGTCCCTTATTTCAGTTAATGCATGATAATGCACGACCGCACACCGCAAGAGTTGTAAGACAGACTCTCGCCGCAGCTAACATCAATGTCCTGCCCTGGCCTGCTCAGTCGCCAGACTTGAATCCGATTGAGCATGCATGGGATATGCTACAGAGAAGAGCTCTGCCGAATATGGAGGGTACCCAGTCGCAAGAAGACCTTTTTTTGTTGTTGCAACGAACATGGGCGGCCATTCCACAGCGTGATTTGGATGAACTCATTTTGAGTATGCCAAACCGATGTTCTTGTGTTGTTAGTGTTCGCGGTAGAAACACGGATTATTAATTGTTTAAGTTACCCAATAAAATTCTAAAGAAAACTGTTATTTCAGTCTTTTTTTCGAACTTTTGTGTTAGTGGTTCAAATGTCAAAAATCCCTTTATTAGGAAAATGGCAAATTTCTTTATTAATGCAAAGGTGACTTGGTTTATCGTTACTGTGACAAACGAAAACACTTTATTTGATGAATCCTTAAAAAATTTTTTAATTAATATCAATCAGGAGAAAAGTTATTGCAAAAATATATGTTGATCCCTAGACACTTTTGATGTGTGTAATTTAGGTTACTCGAAAGATATAATGCTCGGCTGCCTACAACGCAGTGAAGAGGGTATAGTGCATAATTTAATCTCTGCGATTCGTCTTTCTGACTGTTACATAATTTTCTAAACGGTACAAGTATTCTACACTTTTATTACACCTATATATAACTATATTTATATCCTACTTTTTTATACCTTAACTTTTTATTTTTATTTTACTCTGTTACACATATTTCTTATTTAATTATTTTTAACTCACACCCTATAAAGCTGATTTACATCTGTGACGTCTCGCAAGGCTCAGTTGAAAACCAGCGTCAGGAACCTGTGGCCTGGCATTTTGCTGAACTGAGCCTATTTGGCACAGCCGTGAGGCACACGGTACCTACTTTTGTGTTCATCCTTTTCCATTGTCTCGTAATTTGTCATTGTAATTGTGTGCCTAAGGCGTGTCAAATAAACTTATTTTCTTTCTTTCTTTCTAATGGTTGGACAATATTTATTTATTTTATATGTACAGACGCTAGCAGGTCAACCTACCCGAATCTGTCAAATTTCACCAATCGAACATTAACCTTCCATTATTGTGATAAAGTTGAAAATCGATTTAAGAAATTTAAGCTAGTCTGTACGTTTAAATGTTTATAAACACGTTACGTTAAGTCTCTACAGAAAAAACTTGTAGGTATCTCTTATATTTATTCTTTATTGTAGTCTCAGTTCATTGAATTTAAAACGTTCTCCTAAAATGTGAATGAATTTAAACCTAGAACGCATTTAACCCGTTACAAATAAAGAATATCGATATTTGTTATTGAAAATCGATAAAATAACTGTAACTTTCAATCCCTACCCGCTAGGAATATCAATAAAGGGGAGTGTAAACATCCGGTTAATTGTCAACGATTAATTGTCACCTCACTACACGTTTGTGGATATCTACAATAGTAAGAAACGACAGTGAACGTTTAGTTTAAATATTGAGGTCTCTTATAGAGATAATGCCACTAAATCAATATAAATAAAATAAAAATAACGAATAAAAACAGAAGACAAACGTCATTTCGCAACGGTTGCACCAAATTGTATATTTATTTTTGTTATGTTCGTAGTGATTCAGTTTGGCACTGTGTGAAAGAAAATGTTAAAAACTATAAGAAAAATTGAATTGAGGCGAGCTATTTTTCTAAAATATGGTATCATAACTCATCGAACCGCAGATGAAACCCAAAATTAAGAAAATGTCATTGACATTTATTTTAAAGCATGTCTATGAATTAATTACAAGGCCGTGATGAATGACTCTAATTTATTATGAACGTGGTACGTACAGTCTGCGAAACGATGTGATTACCCCTTGAAAGATATCTACGTTCGTTACTGAAGTAACCAATTGATGAAGCTTAACATACTTTTTTATAGCGTGGTATTATCATCTAATGAGTCCTCCGACGCGTGGCAGGGCAGGAGGGACTTTTTTTTTTTTATTTGGGACAAACCCACCACACTATTCCCTAACCACTGCAACTCCTGTGCGCCAGAATCAACAGTGGCAACCAACCAGAAAAGGGCCGAGACAATGAAGCTCGACGTGTCCCGGAGAATGAATTTACCTGTCTTGGATCCTGCAACGAAATTAATCAGAAAAGAATAGTGGAGGAGTAGGAAAAAAGGGCAGGAGGGACTGTCAGACTTGTACTGACTAAAATCCACGCTGTCCTTCAATAGTCCTTTGCGTTCCGGAGTCACGGTATTCGTTAGTTCCGCAATCCCGGCAGGCTTAACGTACTTACTTACTACTTCTTGGTACTTACTTATCTACTCTAAGCTCCGGGCTACGTGTTTGTTCGTGGTTATTATTAAAAAAAGTGTAGTTCAAAAACTACACTTTTTTTTACTACAAGAGATTCGACCGAGATGGGAAGGTCTGCAATAGCCTAGTTGAGTTGGTAAAGTGTCTGGAGTATACATCCAGAAGGACGCAGGTTTTGAGCGCTACTCGCTTTCGAAATATTTCTTTCCACAGAAAAGCTCTAAGGATATTATATTAACTGCGGCTTTAGAAATAATTATAACTTAACAGCATGCTGCCTGATTGGAGCCATTTTGTCAAAAATCTAAATTTCGGCAATTTGATGGTTGCTGTCACGTTTTAAAACCAGGCGAATCCAAAGCGATAACGAACCGATACGAGACGTCAGTCCGATAGTTCGGTCACGCTATCGGATCGCTTTCGCTGTTCTATGTGACTGGTTTCAAACAATTCCATACATTACAAATAAAAACGTCACGCTTCGCATTCGCCACACCTGTCTGTTTGACAAAGGCTTTAGTGATGCATAGAGTGAAAAAAGAATTCTCAAAATCCAGACCCCGCGTTTTAACTTTCAACACATAGACTACTAAACACATGACCATCCGCCATCAGTTAAAAAATCAATGAAATAAGCTGCTGTGAGCGACATACGACTATGAGTCTTCTGAGTTAGCAAACAGTTGCTACGCGACATGTCCCGGGTTCGAATTTCACACGGTACAAATATCTGTATCTACAAGTAGGTAGTTTTTTCGAGTCAAGTTTGTGTTTGAGTTTAAAACTGTTTGTAAACATTTATCTTTTGGCGGCATTCATTTTCCCAGCTTTTTTGCGCCTTCATTACTGTGATTAAAATAAAGACTTAGATTACAAATACAGACACAAGAGACAACGACCGTGAAAACAATAGGACACTCAATTTAAATAAATGAAAAGCTTACAAAAGATAAGATTTCTTTCAAAGAAAAACACTGCGTTTATTTGTGTCTCTGTTTTTATCTTTTTGAATGCACATTTTATTTAAATTGAAGGTTATTACTACTTTAAGAACACAATTCATTAAAAGATGAAAGATGTTGTCTTAACAATCGCGTATTATTCGAAGAAACTAATTAATTAAGAAAATTACTTTTTAGACACACCTAGTCAGTACGAGTCTAATAAGGGACTATCCCACTGTGGGTGGGACGACTCATATTTTGATGATTTCACCACGATAAAAAAAAAAACAAATGTAAGAATCACTCTTTTTTTATGTCGTTCTTAATTAAGACTGTTATGAACTAAAAATCGATGGTATTTCTATAATAAAATCAACTTATTCAGAAACTTCATTGAGTCACTTAATTCAGTTATACAACTGAAGGGGAAGCAAGCTATTACCGGCAGAAAGTTTATTTTTAGCGTCTTACAAAAAGTTTTATTCCATTTGGTATCGGCGACAAAATAACTCACATTTCAACACAATTAGGGGGAAAACAAAACAACTCTAAAAGAAGGATTACATAAGCTTTCCACACGAAATAAAAATAGCCTTCAGTTAGTTTCTTATGTCTCCTCGTGGCCTACCCTGACATTTTAAAGGGAGAGTAGTTCCACTGTGGGAAAGAGACAGAGCTATACAAGTCATCTAGCGCCATCTCGTTCCCTCAGCGGAAATACTTTCGCTGTAAGACGTCATGGTAGGGCCCCTGTGATGTTTGATATTTCTTTCTTTTTTACGTGCTAAAATCATCATATAAATCATCATTACAATAAATTTTATTCTATTCTATTCTAAATCCTCCCAACAAGGGCAGAGCGGGAGGGACTGTCAGACTCGTACTGACTAAAATGCACGATGTCCTTCAATATCCCTTTACGTACTGGAGTCACGGTAATTCGTCAGTCCCGCGACCGCGGCAGGCTTTGGCCATCTAGAGGCCCCGTCACTATGCTGACACTCCTTGAGGCGCGCGTGGAACACAACGCACCGTCGACCCGGGCATGGTCCATCACCGTGGGCGACGATCTTGCGACGTCCGTCGCCGTGGGCGTCTACCACTGCGGCTGGGGTGGAGAGAGGACGCTGCCCTCTCCCTCACACGGCCCGCCTCCTCCTTCACGAGCATGACTGCTTCGCAGAAGGAGGCGACCGCTTCCCACTCCGCCTCGCCCCGCAGCATGGCCTCGACCAATGCCGGGCGCGAGAGGTCTCCGCCTATCGCCGTCGTGAGGATACGGCGATGCTCTGCCCAAGCGGGGCAGTCCTGCACCGTATGCTCCACCGTGTCTTCCGGGCGATCCTCGCAGTGGTGACACCCAGACGTTTCTTCCTTCCTAATCCGACACAGTTACCTCCCAAAACATCCGTGTTTGGTGAGAACCTGCGTCTTGCGATAGGTCAGGACGCCGTGACGCCTATCCAGCCACTCCTCAAAGAGGGGTCTAACCGCCGCGATTGCGACGTGCCCGTGATGTTTGATATAGAGGAAATTAAAAATAATACCTAAATGTTTTCCTACTTCTCCGTTCTTATTTTCTAACTTTGTTGAAGAATCCCAGGTCCTTCGTCAACCTTCATTACCTCGGCACTTATCTGATGGTCGCCTCTGATGGTTCTGATTTTCAGGAATAGGCAATTTGACAGTATTAATAAGTTGTAAATCTAATTACTGCGTGAATTTGAGTTTCTTTTCTATTTCTTGGGGGCTCATGAAGTAAGAGCTCAGTGAAAATTATACAAGTTGTGCTAAATTGCTAATTTTGAAAGCGTAGTATTACCGTCAATTTTGGTTTACTCGTATGCAATAAAAAGAAAAATACGGGTCTAATATTTATTGATTTCCTAACGACGGAATAAGATTTTTTCACTCAAATAGCCAATTGAAGTGATTTAGGTATACTGCGGTGGTATAGAGCAAAAATTAAATCAAAAAGCCATTGCACTCTTGCGAAATAGCATTATGGCGTTCACGGCCAAGCTATAAACTGCCACGTGTTTAATTTCAAGCGCTAACGAAGTTAAAAAAGCGAATTTTTAGAGCGTACCTGATGGATGGGCGGCCATTTTTTCAGCGAACACCTTTTATTTTAGTGCGGGATCAAAAGCCGGCACGATGCATGTAACTGACGCGCCACGTGTATCATGTAACTATTGTCGCGCGAGTGGTAACGAAAATTGAAAAATGTGTCGCAGGTACATACAGATTTCGGGAGGTGTCTGATGAGGAGGGATGAAACGCCTGGGTGTCACCACTGCGAGGATCGTCTGGAGGACACTGTGGAACATACGGTGCAGGACTGTCCCGCTTGGGCAGAACACCGCCGTGTCCTCATGACGGCGATAGGCAGTGTCCTCTCGGCATGCGGGCAGTGAGTAATGGGCAACTCGCTGTCCAACCATGGACCATGCCCGGGTCGACGGCACGTTGTGTTCCACGCACGCCTCAAAGTGTGTCAGCAAAATGACGGGAGGCCAAAGCCTGCCAGGGTCGCGGGACTTACGAATTACCGTGACCCCGGAATTTAAAGGGCTATTAAAGGACATCGTGGATTTTAGTCAGTACGAGTCTGACAGTCCCTCCCGCTCTGGGAGGACTCATTTGATGACCACGCTAAAAAAAATTAAAAAAGGTACATATAGATAAAATACGGCTCAAATATTATTTGGTAATCTAACTCACGAAATATTTAGATTTTTTTTTGTGGACAAGCCTACTACGTAATCACTGGTGCACGTAAATAGGTACTTGATTTATTCTCTTGATTTACCGTAATTTCGTATTATACTAAAGATAACTCTTAACAACTTTAAGTTGTTAATAGTACAGTTATCGTTTTTACGTCATCATAAAATACAGTCACAAACACGAATACTTAACAAATTGAATTTATTTTCTCGTGAAATAACGATTTCAGCTATGAGATAAGACCTATTCCGTTTGTATGTTGTAAACGCGTGTGTGAGTTTCTATGTTTGTAAACGCACCCACGATACAGGAGAAATTCCTAGTGTGGGTCAACGTTTTTTTTTTTAATTAAAAAAAAAACCAATCTCACATTAACGTTGTAAATCTATGAAAGCTTTTGACTATCAATAACAAGGGTAGGATAATGTGCTGTCATCTGTAGATATATCTAGCCTTTGTTTTTACAATATCAATTTTATATATATAGTATAAAAAGGGGTGTTGTTTTTATTATCTAACTGCCTAAAATCGGAGTAAAAAACGACATTACGATGTACTTACATTTACGACGCAGTAGGAGTGACAAAATGAATGAATTAACATGTCTAGACGTTATAAAATTTTACCTACTCTATAGAAGAACATTGTGTTATGGCAATAGTTTAATGAATTTATAAGTGTTTTAGGTTTCACCTCCGCTGCTCGGCTCCTATTGGTCGTAGAGTGATGCTATATACCCGATAAATAGACCATCCGACACAATAATATTTTTTCAATTCATGCGTACTTTCTGACCAAACAAACTCTTCAGATTTATAATATAAGTGTAATAAATCTATACATATAATAAATCTGTAGAAGGGTAAATTCTGTACATTGAAAATATTGAAAAAATAAATAGCGGGGGGTGTTGCTGGATCGATACCAAACCCAAATATATGATTAAAAAAAATTTTGTCTGTCTGTCTGTCTGTCTGTCTGTCTGTCTGTTTGTGCAGGCATCACGTGAAAACTAACGGTTCGACTTCGATGAAACTTGGTATAATTATTCCTTATTATCCTGGGCATAACATAGGATACTTTTTATCCTGGAAAAATACGTAGAAAAAAAATCTTATTTTTCAGTTTTATTCATAGACGTTGTTCTGTAGAACCGCGAACACACGTTGCATTACCCGCAGTGGACTCAGCGCCGTAATATTTATAAGATGTCATTGTCAGAGTTACTAAAAATGGGGAAATAAACCATCCACGCGAAGACCGACATAATTAACCATTAAATTTCACAGTGTTAAAAAAGCTAATCTATTTAACTATAATTAAATTAGTAGTATAATCTAATACATCTAATAAATGTGTATTGAGGAACCACTCTCAGGTGAAGGCCTCTTTCATAGATAGCCATTATGTCCGATCTTGAGCAATACTTCGCCATTTTTTTTTGTGTGTATGGCATCTCGCAGGTCAACCAAGAAGAGGTTGTGGGCTGGTTAACCGGACTTATACTTCGCCATTGTGGTCCAGCGACTTTTTTAATGTCGTCCTCCCATCGTGCGTGTGGTCTTCCTTTGTGGCAACTAGTATTTAATATAAGTATGTAACACATTATCTATTCTTATTTTTATATAAATTAGAGTAAACGGGATTGGATCGGATTATCATACATGTACAAGTCGTGCAATCAAAGTTGTAGGTGCTCACAAAACGCATTTTGGACGATTATTCGACATCAAGTGTTTGATTGTTTAAAATACAAAATCTTAGCAAAACAAAGTTGTGTAGTACTTACTTCATAAAAGTACACTTTGAAATAAGAACTTCTTCAATTATTTTCGTCGTTAAACAAAGAAAAACATCTCATTCTTAGCTTATGAATACTTTTACATTGAAATAAAGAATTCTGCATAGTATTAGTCTTAATGAAGTCCTCTCATTCTCTAAACCCTTGGCCACAAACTACAATAGCGTCACGTATACGCTAGAACGACCGACGAGCGCCTGAGGAACAGGAGACAAGCTATAAAGCGAATTATCAAAATGAATGTTACGCTTGTAGATATAAAACAAAGGCGACGACACACAACTATACTGCCCTATAAAAGACTCAACACTGTTGCAGTGTTGAAGCTACAGTTTGTCTTCAGATTAGTAGATTTTCATCTTTGTGTTCTAGAGTATTAAGTTGAAAATACACTAAAGATGAACTTAAGCTTACGCGCTGCGTGGCGCTGAGTCTTATAGAGAATAGCAGTATAGAGCAGATTTGACCGACAGACGGGTTTGAAAACGCCTTTAAATGTGCCACGCGTGTCATCGCGTCTCGCAAGTCAGCCTTCGCCCAACATACGGTTGTTTGTATCTCAACCGGACAATTCTACGTTGCTTTGAATAAAACTCCTCCAGCAAGAGTAAGCGGCCACGGGCCAATATATAAGTCTTTTTTTTAAGCGTTGCCCCACTCTAGGAATTTCTCCTGTGTCGTCGTGGGTGCGTTTACAAACATTTAAACTCACATACACAAACACCCAGACCCGGAATAACTACTTGTAGATCATACAAATATTTGCCCCGTGCGATACCACGATCTCGCATGCGCGCGTTATTTGCATCATCCGAGGTTGTGAAAGGAACCTAACGTAATATTATACCAAATACTTACACTCAACACAATAGTACAAAAGTACTACGTTGAGTTTCATTTTAAAATTGGATGTCTGGCCGTTTAGCTATATTACTGACGCTTGTGTGAACGAGGCACGAGTTTGCTTCAAAACAAAAAAACTTCTTATTTCCTAATATTTGAAATACAAAAGTTCGGATGGATTGATGTTGGTTAGTAAACTACGCAGGTAAAAGGTTTAGCATAAAGATATATTAGGTCTGGAATCATTATAGCGATTACAGATAACCATTTTTTTAAGTTGCCTAACATTCGGAATTTCTCCTGTATTATAGATGCGTTTACATACATTTTATACTCTACACGTAAACCAACACCCAGTAATATTTGTCCCGTGCTGTAATCGAAACCGCAGTATGCAGCACAGATGAGCGATCAACCACCACGACAACCAAAAAAAATTCAAAAAAACTTAAAAAGTTAGGTCTTAAGTCCTAACTTACATTTTCAATCCAAGTCTTTCTTAATACGGACGTCACTAGACGACTTCGGCCACCGTAGGCGCGGGCGGCGAGTAATGGGCGACTCGCTGTCCAACCATGAACCATGCCCGGGTCGACGGCGCGTTGTATACCTCGCGCGCCTCAAAGAGTGTCTGCATGATGACGGGGTCGCGTGACTCATGAATTACCGTGACCCCGGAACGTAAAGGGCTATTGAAGGACACCCTGGATTTTAGTCAGTACGAGTCTGTCAGTCCCTCCCGCTCTGCCCTGGGCGGGAGGACTCATTTGATGATTTGACCACGATAAAAAAAGTCTTTCTTAATACGTTTACCTCGTACTCACGAGGTCGTTTGACAAATCGTCTTTTTTACCATTTTTAATGTTTTGCTTGACGGCGACTATTTTTTTGGTCTGTATAAAAATCAAGCTCATCAGAAATCGTGAAGTTATAGACACGTCCTATATTACGTAACCTCTTTTAAAAATCATGTCAGTCAAAAACACTTAAGCCTTGTAAAACAGACTGGCGCGGCGAATGCGAAGCGTGACGTTTTTATTTGTAATGTATGGACTTGTTTGAATCCAGTCACATAGAAACGCGAAAGCGATCCGATAGCGTGACAGAACTATCGGACTGACGTCTCGCTTCGGATCGGTATCGCTTAGAACACGCTCCGCTTTCGTCGGTCTGTTTGACAAAGGCATTAATTTTTGACGGATTTTGAAAAAACACGATTCAGTTGAATTTTTTTTTTTAATTTCCTGTACCCTCGTGTGGATTAACCGTTACTCCTTGAAATATCCTATTCTTATGTATTAAAACTGCACAGTTTTATGATAAACTTTTTACTAAAAGCCTGATAATTTAAGTGTTTCACAACGTGTGGTCCCCGAGCAATAATGTAATGGACTTAAGTATATAATATAGCCCTTCGCATATATATTTTTAATAGCCCATTACTTGCCTCCTACAAAAATCTGTTTATTTTGTAAGCTTACTTTAAGTGTTTTCGAAGAAAAAGTTCAATTTAAGTTGTTAAAACTGTAATTGGGCCAAATACGATAAATATCGGACGCTTTAAGGACTCGAACATTTTTATTTATTTTTAAACGAAATTTTGCTCAAATTTTAAATAAAAAGAAGTGACTTCTTTGCCAACATCTCTACGCCAAAATTTAACAAAATCGATTCAGCGATTTCAGTGTGAAAGCGTTACAGACCGACTTTCACATATTCTGTACATGAAATATATTTAAAAAATAACTATCAAGGGGTGATTAGGGATCGCTACTGATGCCAAAAATGCAATCAGTAATTTTTTTGTCTGTCTGTCTGTCTGTTCGTTATAGAAACAAAAACTACTCGACGGATTTTAACCAAATTTGGCACAATTATTCTTCATACTCCTAGGCAGGTTATAGTATACTTTTCATTACGCTACGATCAATAGGAGCAGAGCAGTAAAGGAAAATATTGGGAAAACGGGAGAAGCTACCCCACTTTTTAAGCTTCCGTCGCGTGTGCAGCCTTAATGGTTAAAGCTACATAGAAATCATGTAGGCCGGAAATGTTCTCCTTAAAATTATTTTAAAATATTCCTTGACAGCATACGTCTATCTTTTATGGTTGACTCACAATAACACGTGAAACTCCCGATAGCTTAGCAATTCAGAGCTTTCTGATTATATTTGTCTACTCTTACGTATACAACACTGTCACTCATCCCTAATTTTTTTTTAACATTATTACCTATTGAATAAAAATAGAATCATGTAAATCTGTGTAGAAACACCAAAGTTATACATGAAATACGCCAATAAGTCATCGCGCGTGAATACAGAATCATGCTATAAGGATTATTTTTGTGTATGGGTTGCCGCGCTCGACGCGCTTTGCGGCGGGAGGTATAAAAAGGCGGGGGGGTCCAGCCTGGAGGGTGGCTGGACAAATGGGCTATCCAACACAAAAAGATTTTTTCAATTCCAGAAAAGATTTTTTCAGTTCCTGAAATTACCGCGTTCAACCAAACAAAACTCTTCATCTTTATAATATTTGTATAGATTAAAAAGTAAGTTTATAGTATTATTTTATGTTAATACTGTTAGTTTAATTAAGCACTTTTCAATGTTTACTTATCTAGATAACGAAGAAAATAATGATAATTTTATTTAATTTTTAGTTTTTTAGTATTTTGTTGTGTGTGTAAATATTTAGTTTTATTCTTAAATTTCTATTTATGCAAATACTTTTAATTAGTACTATTTCTATCAGTCGAATCCACAAAAAATGTCGGTACATAATTATTGTTGTTGTGTCCCGCACCAAAATAGAACAATGTAATAGTTGAGATTTAACATAAGTTCAATCAACCTTATTTTGTTTGGAATAAAGTATTTTTCTCGTTATATATAGAATTAAGTAGATTAGTAAATAGGGTATACATAATATCCTGCCAATAAAATTGAGGATATCTGTCTGTCACTCGTGTCCTACTTAGATACTAGACCGTTCCAACATTCTAATCCTAACTGATTGACCGGAAAAAAACCCTAAATATTATAATAAATCCTATTTATGTCTAAATCTCTTGTATACCATCTCATATTATATTCAACGGCGGTCGTTAGCATGAAAAGCCTCGTGTTTTCTGAGACAGCTTCACTAGACAGACATATACAGAAGTTCCAGATGGACAACACTGTTGGCTTAGTAGAAGAGCGACAGGCCGCCGTGCTGCTTGAAGCTGGTTCAATTCCCGCAAGTTCAAAAAGAACGTCGCCCCACCATAACGTAGACTAGCCTCACCTAGATTTTTTCCTGTGTCATAGGTTTATTTACAAACATTTAAACTTAGAAACACACACACATTTAATCGCACAAACATTCACACCCAAAACAACTAGCAGAACAGTGTATAAAACGGGGACGCGAGGTATGATGAGAAATCACACACTTAAGGCAAAATTAGCACAATACAAACATAGCCCAAGCGCCAACAGGACGCCATCTGTTAATGGCCGCTTGCAAATGACGTCCTGATGGCGCTTGAGCTACGTTGGTGTTGTGTTAAGTGTGCCTAAAGAGTGTATGTCCCCATTATACCTCGCGTCCCCGTCTTATTCACTCTTCCCCTACAGGCCTACAAGAAAGATACAATTACAAGATCTACAAGTAGTTGTTCTGGGTTTGTAAACGCACCCACGCTACAAGAATTGTTCCTAGTGTGGGCCAACAGTTTAAAAAAAAAAAGTGTAATTTACATTTAAATTTTTTAATTGAATGCCAAACTTATCTACAACACAACACTCACTTTTTTAATTTTAAGCATTAATTGCATAAATAATAAACATTTTATAAATGTTTTAATTAAATACTGATAAAATCCTACTAAAATCATAAACGTGAGGATAGATGGATGTTAGTAACTCTTTCACGCAAAAACCACTAAACTAATGTAGTTGAAATTCGGTACACAGATAGTTTATAACCTGGATCAACACGTAGGATAGTTTTTATTCCAATTTTATGTTTCCACGGGATGATATATATTCGAGTTATAGCGGGTAAAACCGCTGGCAACAGTTAGTTATTAATATTTTTATCAGCACTGTTTTCAAAAAGGCATATAAAGGTTCATATGACATCTACCAATACGCACTAGACCAATGAAAAAATAATAAAAATCATGAATTAGTTCATTCATCCCGCGGGTTACAACTGGTCGGGATCAATCGATCAAAGGAGCCTATCTGGTGGATGATGGCCCACTCCGTCTCACAGAGAGAAGTGCTCTATCCCAGAAGTGGGAATATAATCTCACATAAATTCACGCTTTCATCCGATGGGTGTAGGCAGAGACTACAGAGCGCCACCTGCTTCGATCCTTACATACTCCTTTACTCCTTACTTACACTACTGAGCATTAATATTTTGCAGTAAAAGTCAAGAATCATTAAGTATTTGTAGTGCGTACTCAAGTAATAAGCTCAGAAGCTTTACCACAATATGGTATTATATGATAAATTACATCAGGATGCTGTGTCTGGCTTTCTAGAAGGCCTTGATATCCCTTCTTTATGACTTCGTAATCAAATTGTATCTCAGAGAGGCCGAACAAATATACCAGAAAATGCTTGAGAAACTACGAGAAGACTTATTCTTAATACTGCAGAATAAACGCAGGTTTTTGGTTCGGTTCGGTACGGTAGCTTCGTTTCTATAGCTTTATTTTCAATATAAACTACGTTATTGATAGTCCACAGGCATCCCAAAACGATGCCAATACATATAGTTGTAAATCAGTAAGATCGGCGACATCGCCTGTTTATGTATTAGGCCATAATAGTTTGCTGCAAGCCAAGCGCTTGCCAAATCGAGCTATTTGTGATAGACATTTCAACGATGAACATTTCAACGATTTGTGAAAGACGGTAAATGTTTATAGACGTAACCAAAAACAGAATAACTCAGACTTTAGTTTGTTGTTTTAAACACGGAATCTGGACATTTTATAATGTAGGCATAATAAAGTGTAGGTAGAAATAAAATTGTCACATCTTTAATCCCCGACGGATTAGTCAGATGTGTACGTGTACCTGTGTAATACCTAGGTACATTTTGCTTAAGTTTACTGTCATCGTGGTAGACGCCCACGGCGTCGGACGTCGCAAGACGATCTCCGGCCATCGTAGGCGCGGGCGGGCATGCGGGCAGCGAGTAATGGGCGACTCGCTGTCCGACCATGGACCATGCCCGGGTCGACGGTGCCTTGTGTTCCACGCGCGCCTCAAAGAGTGTCAGCATAGTGACGGGGCCTGTAGAGGGCCAAAGCCTGCCGGGGTCGCGGGACCAAGGGATTACCGTGACCTCGGTACGTAAAGGGCTATTGAAGGACACCGTGGATTTTAGTCAGTACAAGTCTGACAGTCCCCCCCCGCCCTGCCCTGGGTGGGAGGACTCATTTGATGATTTTACCACGCAAATAAAAAATAAAAAAAGTCTACTGTCATCAAATAGGCACTTAATTATAAAGATTCTGCGATTATTACTGACAAAAAACTAATACCGTAAAACCCATTGTATGACTTGACCAATATTATGTTCTAGTTTGTCAAAAAAAACTAAGGAAGGCAGGTCACTGACTAAAATCCACTGTGTTCCTTAAATAGCCCTTTACGTTCCGGGGTCAAGGCTTCCTGATAAGACAGTGCAATATAATGCTTGGACATTAAAAGAGACAGTGACCACTACGTTTGTCGACCAGTAAGTCTTTTGCGTTCCAGGTCCGCAGTAACCTGTTCAGACAGTCCCACAAAACAACAATTTATATCACCTGAGAATTGAACCCAGGACTTCATTACTACTTATACAAGAAAAGCGCGACAGTGTAGAGTTCCTTAAAATAACAAAATGGCAACCACAACAAGGTTCCTAAATAAACGCCTTTTATCTTCAAAACTAAACTCTTTAAAACAATCCTTTAATGAAAAACTATTTATGAAATCAAACAAAATAAATGAGGCCGTTGAAAACAAGAAACAATAATAATTTTCTTTGAATCGTATTGCATTGTGTTGTTCTTTCAAAAGTTTTCTTAAACAATCATGAAATTAATTGATAAATCACATCATAGGGCCCGCGATGCGATTAATTTAATTCAGTTATTTATTTACTAGTGTACAGACAGCATGAACATCAGCAAAACCCTTTTTTTTCAACGTGGTAAAATCATCAAATGAGTCCTCCCACCCAGGGCGAGCGGGAGGGACTGTCAGACTCGTACCGACTAAAACCCACGGTGACCTTGAATAGCCCTTTACGTACCGGCGCCACGGTAATTCATGAGTCCCGCGACTCCGGCTGGCTATGGCCCTCTACAGGGACCCCCGTCACTATGCTGACACTCCTTAAGGCGCGCGAGGAACACAACGCGCCGTCGACCCGGGCATGGGTCATGGTCAGACAGCGAGTCGCCCATTACTCGCCGCCCGCATGCCCAACTACATAGTTATTAAACACTCAAGATCGTGCGGAATAAGTAAGTGATTTACTTTTCCCGCTAGTTTAGTTCGAATTGAAAAATGATCGCAGAAAGCTATACACTTCACGCTGCGTCCTATTATAGGAGTCGAGCAGCGGGGTTGAATTCATGGAGAACAGCTAGATTTTTATAACACGTTGCCCGCATTAGGAATTTCTCCTGTATCGTGGGTGCGTTTAAAAACATTGAAACTCACATACACAAACACCTAGACCCGGAACAACTACTTGTAGATCTGTACAAATATTTGTTTCCTGAGAGATTCGAAGTATGCAACAGTCGATAGCTTATAGTCGCTGCGCCAACTTTGCGGTCATAATTTCTCCTGTCTTGGTTGACTTGGTTTGTCAAACAGACAGGCGTTACGAATGCGAATTGTTTGAATCCAGTCACATAGAAAAGCGAAAGCGATCCGATAGCGTGACAGAACTATCGGACTAACGTTTCGCTTCGGTTCGGTATCGCTTCGGAAACGGTTCGCTTTCGCCTGTCTGTTTGACAAAGGCATGCAGATACGTCTTGACACCTTATTTTACATATAGAAACTATAAATAAAGTAACTAATTATATTGTTCTTTGCAAACGTTTTAATGATTACGATAACAAGTTATCAATGATTTTATCGTGGTGTAATAAATTAAGACTAATATTTTTTATTGATTTACTTACGATATAAATAAAGTTGTGAATATTAATAAAAATTATACGCCTATCCAGCACGTACTAAGGAAGACCTTACTGATGTTGATTTAAGATATAAATTAGTATTTACTAAGCCCTACTGATTTAAAAAGCAACATCATCGGAATCTCATTGTTATTTTTTATAATTTTCTGTTTTGTGTAATAACATTGTAATTTGTTGTGTGTCTGTAATCTAAAAAATATCTTTGTTCTTTTCTATCATCACCTAAAGAAGAAGTACGCAATATTTTTGTGATGTGTGTATGTATGACCAGCCCATTTTTAAAAGCAGGCGTATTTTGGCTTAATATTATGATGGTAATATTTAACGAGGTATATAGTAATACAGGGTTCGGGAGATAAGGCCAAGAGTGTGCTGATTCAAAACAAAAGTTTCAAATTAAAATATACTAAGAGAAAAAAGTTTATACGTGATCTTGATGGTGCTAAAATGTCAAAAACCTATAACAAATTATAAACATGGTACATATACTTACAAATTCTAATGATAGTCTTAGTAATTAAGTCAGTTTAAAATACTTATACTTACAAAAAAGTTCACAAACCCACAAAAAAGTTTCGGTCCAAAAATCCAATTCAATGTCCACTGAACTTCTACTAACTATCACAATTTCATCCAAAATACACTATAGAATCTCAACAAAATAGTCACTATTCACAGTTTATTTAAGTTTAATTCCTGTTACGAGTCTCGATTTATTTCAAAAGCTTCAGACGCGCGGGTAGGACACGTCTGTTCACGACGAGTGGCCGCGTTAGACTGAGGATGAATATTGAAGTGTGCTGTGTCAGGAAATTGTTGCTTTTTGTTCAGCATTGGGCTGCATGCAGAGTAAGTAGGTATTATTTATTAGATGCCCTAAAACTGAACTAAAGAACAGATTTTTTTTTAGTCTGTTAAGTCTGACAAACCCTTTCGCTCCACTCGGAGTGGGAGATTTATTTGATGAATTTCCACCCCAAAATAATATTAATTAGATTGGTGTTCTTAATATAATTTATACGAATTAGGGTAACATTCATCTACATGTTAAAATGCCCATATGTCATTACGTTAAAAATGTCTAAAGTTTCGTTATAAAGAGATTTAGAGACATTAAGAGAAAATGACTTTATACCTAAAAGTTGAATTGTTAAACGACATTGGAACGTAAAGGGCTATTGAAGGTACGAGGTTTTTAGAAACATCCCTTCTACTCCATTCAGGATGCGAGGACACTTCTGCCTAGCCTTTTCCCAACTATATTAGGGTCGGCTTTCAGTCAAACCGGATGCCGCTGGATATCAGTATTTAACATGGAGCGACTGTCTGTCCGACCTCCACAACCCAGTAACTGGGTAAAACGATACCCCATGGTAAGACTGGTTGTCAGACTTTAAGAGCTTCTGACTAACAGTAACGACTGTCAAAGATATACAAATGACAGCCGGGACCAACGGCTTTACGTGCTTTCCGAGGCACGGAGGAAACTCGCTATGACAAATGGTCACCTATCCACAGACCAACCTCGGCAAGCGCGGCTTAACCAGGAAGATCGGCCTGTGCGGCTGTATTTATTTAGCCACGAGCTCCTCCTCCTTACCTACCGACATAGAACCACAAAAAAGCCAACTAGACGGCACATTCTAAACAAAACCAGGTGTCGTTTTGTCACAATAGCATTTTGAGTCATGTATGTACAATCGACAAAGTTGAATCATGACCCATTTTGACAATAAATCGTTTGAATCCATCAAAGTAAAAAATATCAGGATCGTTACCATGGATGTGTATGTTTACGCGATTGTGGACTTAATTGTATTTGAATGTCTGTAAGAAAATAAGCTTATGGTAGATCATAATTCTAATTTGTTGATTGTACAATATGACTTTTGGATATTTGGACATTTTTTTAATTTTTGCAAAACTTCATTCTGACCAAATAGAAATATAAGATTAGGTTATTATGACATGTAGACATTTTAACACTTGGACGAATGCTGCCCTAATTCATCTCTAGACAATACAGTCATAAAGAGTGTCAGCATAGTGACGGGGCCTTTAGAGGGCCAAAGCCTGCCGGGGTCGCGGCACCAAGGGATTACCGTGACCCCGGTACGTAAAGGGCTATTGAAGGACACCGTGGATTTTAGTCGGTACAAGTCTGACAGTCCCTACCGCCCTGCCCTGGAAAAAAAAGACAATACAGTCATAATGATAACACTCAATTGGACTTATTTTTTTAGGACAAATCCAATTTAGGTATTTTTAAAACGAACTAAATCGATTCATGATAATTCAAAACTTCGTAGAATCAGGACAATGACAGATTGGTCTTACGTGTCTACAAATAATTTAGAAATGATTGACTGTTGTTTGAGCAAATTCCTTTAGATCAATTTCTTAGGAAAATCTGAATCACGTCCATTAAATTGAAAGCCTTATAGTAGATTATGCACCAAGGGGCTAAAGTTGTGTCTTATGTCACGGGCGTCATATTGAATCTCGAGCGCAATGAAGGATTCGGGATTTAACTCCCGAGCGTAGCGAGGGAGTTAAGAGTTTAACTCACGAGCGAAGCGAGGGAGTTAATACAAGAATCCTGAATGCAGCGAGGGATTCAAGCTAGCCCAAGGCAAAGACACCTTTAGCCCAGAGGAGGATACTCTACTTTTTACACCTACTGTGAGAAAATAATAGCCATAGTACGAAAAACAAAGTATTTATTAAATAAAAAAACAGTAAGAATTACATTTAGAACTAGTTATATAGGTCTTCCCAAAAGGGAAAAGAAAATTTTAAAAAAAAATCTTTCTGGCACCAAAGGGTGTTTGTTGTTTATAAACATATTCCAAATTCAAATCACATTATTGACCAGCGGGTAATAATGAAATCCAGTACAACATTATTGACCGGCTGTGCCCTCGGCCACTAAGGACTCACTTTAGGTTAAGGTTGCTTGACATATAATTTGACATTTTCGAGCAGGTGGTGTGAAAAATTTATAACGGCACGATTAGCGCGGTGGCTGAGCGGTTGGACTGCCGTGCAGCGTGTCGCGGGTTCGATTCCCGCATGGAACAAATATTTTTATGACCTACAAGTAGTTGTTCCGGGTCTGGGTGTTTGTGTATATGTACTGTCATCGCGAATTCACCGTATAACAGACAGTACTACTGCTGCTACGTGCTACGCGATCCGGAACGTAGCACGCTACGAGCTACGCCGTAGCTTGGTTGTACAATATAAATCAGATTCGTAGGCACGCTGATAATATGTTTTTTTTTTAATATTGTGGTTTTCCTTGACTGATGACTGAATGCAATGTCAATATTTTCTTTTTCATTTCATTTCAAAGATGATGAAATTTATACATTAGATGATCTAGCTAACACATTAATTCGGCGCAGCCGTGAGGCAAATAGTATATCTCTCTTTTTTCAGATTTAAGTATATTTTCGGTTTTCTTTACCTCTTTTTGTTCTTTAGTATGTACACTTTATTTTTTATTACGTGGTAAAATCTCTAAAATGAATCCTCCCACCCAAGGCAGGGCGGGAGGAACAGACTTGTACTGACTAAAATCCACGGTGGTTCAATAGCCCTTTACGTTCCAGGGTCACGGTAATTCGTTAGTCCCGCTACCCCGGCCGGCTTTGACCCTCTAAGGGGGGGGGCGTCATTACCTGATAGTTTTGTTTACTAAAATGCCAAAAAAAATAATTAAATCGATAAAGTTTTTTTAATGTTCCAATAAAAAGCAGTCTTAAAAAAGTCAACGATTTTCAGAATTCCATTGTTAGTTTATATTTGAGTATTCATGTTTTTTGCACACAAAAGCATTTACGTTTTTCAAATATTTACGACACCCACAGAAATCAATTGACTGTCAATTGAAAGAGTTCCCGGAAATGACGTGTGAAGCCCTTACGTAATGGAAGACTGAGCCTGTGAGGTGTAAAAACGAAAGAATATTGGATCCACGTGTCTTGTCATTTCAAAGCGTATGACGTATATCACACGTATAACTGTGGGCCTAGCGCGAACACGCGACGTAAACGCAACGTGAGACGCTCCTTTCGCACACACCGACCCATTCACACCCTTGCCGTTGTGAACAGTGACTTTTTTCTTCTGCCCACCCAGGGCAGAGCGGGAGGAACTGTCAGACTCGTACTGACTAAAATCCACGGTGTCCTTCAATAGCCCTTTACGTACCGGGGTCACGGTAATTCGTAAGTCCCGCGACCCCGGCAGGCTTTTGCCTTCTAGAGGGGGGCCCCGTCATTTTGCTGACACTCTTTGAGGCGCGCGTGGAACACAACGCGTCGTCGACCCGTGTGCAGTGACTTAGCGCAAGACGCACGAGCGGTTACACAGTAGTTAGTTAGCGGTTAGTTGTAGCACGGTTAGCGCAGTGGCTGAGCGATTGGACTACTGCGCAACACGTCGCCAGTTCGATTCCCGCACAAATATAACCTACTAGTAGTTGTTCCGGGTCTGGGTGTTTTCGAATGTAAGTAAGTCTATGTTTGTAAACGCATCCACGACACTGGAGGAATTCCAAGTGTGGGGCAAAGTTATTAAAAAAAAGTGTTTGGAAATGTTTGAAACACTCCACGAGGCCCCGCTAGTGACGAATTCGCGTACGTATAAAGTAATGTCTTAATCACGCCGCTTGCCGTACCGCTCACCACTTCGACGAAAATCGTGAACGGCTCGTAAAAGTCTTGTTTAATATAGTCCCACTGACTGTTAGCGCAGACCTTTCTAGGCATCCACATATCGGTCGCGGGACTGTACGAATTACCGTGACTCCGGAATGTAAAGGGCTATTGAAGGACACCGTAGATTTAGTCAGTTCGAGTCTGACAGTCCCTCCCGCTCTGCCCTGGGTGGGAGGACTCATTTGATGATTATACCACGTAAAAAAAAGGCATCCATATATTTGGGCTTAACAGCGCCGACTGTCAGCATGACTTTGACGCAGCCTTTAAGTCAGGCGCCATTATTCTAGAGACATATCATATTGCCTTAGTGGGCACAAGTTATTCGAGCGAATGTACTATTTTCTTATTCTAGAAAATCTTTACTTAGCCAAATTCAAATTTTTTACTTCAAATAGGCCAGTTACAGGTACTTTTGAATTGTCAAAAGACTAAAAAAAAATGTTCTAAAACAGTAATGCCTTTGTCAAACAGACAGGCGAGTCCGAAGCGATACCGAACCGATACGAGACGTCAGTCCAATAGTTCTGTCACGCTATCGGATCGCTTTCTATGTGACTGGATTCAAACAATTCCATATATTATAAATAAAAACGTTCGCATTAGCCACGACTGTCTGTTTGATAAAGGCTTAATTGATATGGTGCTACAGTTCCAATCTCAAGACGTAATAACTGTGAAAGTACTGTAGGTGCCCATTCCAAAGCGTAGATCTCTATGGAGAAGAACGAGTAAGAACCTCCAGCCGTTTAACCTCTTTTCAGGCCAAATTTTGATACACCCTTTTGCTACGCTACGCCACTGATCGCATCGCTTGACTTTATGAATGTAGCGACGACACGCACGTTTATACTAGGCCCTCACAAATGTGATACCTCTGTGAAAAAAGTCAAATACTTTCCTACCAATAAAGCCTTTGTGATGTCCTGTAAAATGTATTTTATTTCAGTACTAGCTTTTGCCAACGGGTTCGCCTGCGTGTTACTTGAAAATTATACCAACGGGAACATTACATTGGGATTTGTGGTTTCCTTTGTGTCATTCCAGAATATAATCTAGTTTTGAGAAAGATTTTATAAATATTTGTTCAGCCGTTCTGATGTGTTTGTTTAATAAACAAATATCCATTATATCCAAATACATTTTTTTTTTTTTTATCGTGGTAAAATCATCAAATGAGTCCTCCCACCCGGGGCAGGGCGGGAGGGACTGTCAGACTTGTACTGACTAAAATCCACGGTGTCCTTCACTAGCCCTTTACGTACCGGGGTCACGGTAATCCCTTGGTCCCGCGACCCCGGCAGGCTTTGGCCCACTACAGGCCCCGTCTCTATGCTGACACTCTTTGAGGCGCGCGTGGAACACAACGCGCCGTCGACCCGGGCATGGTCCATGGTCGAACAGCGAGTCGCCCATTACTCGCTGCCCGCATGCCCGCGCCTACGGTGGCCGGAGATCGTCTTGCGACGTCCGACGCCGTGAGCGTCTACCACTGCGGCTGGGGTGGAGGGAGGACGCTGTCCTCTCCCTCAGGCGGCCCGCCTCCTCCTTCACGAGCATGACTGCTTCGCAGAAGGAGGCGACCGCTTCCCACTCCGTCTCGCCCCGCAGCATGGCCTCGACCAATGCCGGGCGCGAGAGGTCTCCGCCTATCGCCGTCGTGAGGACACGGCGGTGCTCTGCCCAAGCGGGGCAGTCCTGCACCGTATGCTCCACCGTGTCCTCCGGACGATCCTCGCAGTGGTGACACCCAGGCGTTTCTTCCCTCCCTATCAGACACAGGAACCTCCCGAAACTTCCGTGTCCGGTGAGGACCTGCGTCATGCGGTAGGTCAGGACGCCGTGACGCCTATCCAGCCACTCCTCAAAGAGGGGTCTTACCGCCGCGATTGCGGCGTGCCCGGACCTCGGTTGCGACAGTCGCTCCCTCCATACTGCATCCAAATACATTTAGGATATTAATTAGAATTAGTCTATATAATTAAGGTATGTTTCCGTGAATTAGACAATCGCACACTTAAGATTAATTATCCTTGTTTTATCGCAGAAAAAACATCAAATGAGACCTCCTGTCCGGGCAGGACGGGAGGGACTGTCAGACTAGTACTGACTAAAATCCACGGTGTCCTTCAATAGACCTTTACGTTCCAGCATCACGGTTACCTGATCGATTCGTCGTTCGATCTTTTTCGATTCGTTTAAATTTTCTAATGTGTCGTTTATTTTCTTAATCAACTGACAGTATAAACAGTTTAAAGGCCTCTTGCATGAAATCAATTATTTGCTTAACTGAAAAACATAAATTAAGACATTACATCATTATTTACTTATTAAAGTTCTCAAAGTAATTTCGAAAGGTTAAAACTTCTACAGTTTAGAAAAAAAAAGTCTTTTGTCTTTGCTCAAACATTTAATCTGATAAATAAAACTCTTTGAATCTTCATCACATTATAAATTACAAACGCTTAGTAAAATTCAAAGTAATTGAAAAACTTCCTTAAATGGAGCTTCTTAAGAAAGAGTTTTGAATCACGATAAATCTTTCAGTTGCTAAGCAGAAATTCTGAGTTTCAGAAAGGATTATTTCCGCTTCTTTTAAAGTATGCAACATAATTTCTGCGTCATTAAGGGTTTTTTTTTTATCGTGGTAAAATCATCAAATGAGTCCTCCCACCCAGGGCAGGGCGGGAGGGACTGTCAGACTTGTACTGACTAAAATCCACGATGTCCTTCAATAGCCCTTTACGTACCGGGGTCACGGTAATACCTTGGTCCCGCGACCCCGGCAGGCTTTGGCCCTCTACGGGCCCCGTCACTATGCTGACACTCTTTGAGGCGCGCGTGGAACACAACGCGCCGTCGACCCGGGCATGGTCCATGGTCGGACAGCGAGTCGCCCATTACTCGCTGCCCGCATGCCCGCGTTATTAAGGGTACGGTCAAACTGAACCGATTAGCATTCGGAATACGGACGAAGGACTGACGCGGGTAGTTTGATGAGGACTGCTGGGTCGCGGGACCTTCTTTAAAGCCATTGTCAACCAGGCGTGACGAATGCGAAGCGTGACGTTTTTATTTGTAATGTATGGAATTAATTGAATCCAGTCACATAGAAAAGCGAAAGCGATCTGATAGCGTGACAGAACTATTGGACTGACGTCTCGCTTCGGTCCGGTATCGCTTCGGAAACGCTTCGCTTTTGCCTGTCTGTTTGACAAAGGCATAAAGCCCTAGTCAAACAGACAGGCGAAAGCGGACCGGACCGAATCCGAGGCGATAACGAACCGATACGAGACGTCAAACTACAACGAACCGAGGCGTGGCAGTTGTATTAGCTAGCTTTTTATGATGTTGTAAATGTGTTTGCTATGTGAATTAAGTGATCATTATGATGTTTTTTATGAGACGTAATCACAACTTTCTACTACTTTTAAATTCGGTTAAAATGATTTTGTGACTTTTTCTGATCGCTATGGCTGTGATTGCTCTGTCCAAAAAGACCAGAGCAGTGATATTTTGCATTAATTGTACGTTATAAATCTGTTTTAAGTCCGGACTGTAACAATGACAAACGAAGAACTATGCATATAACCTTTAATTTATAACCTTTTCTGGGTTTCTTTGGGTCAAACAGAGCAAATATGCCTTCGCTGCTTATTTTTTGTTTTCAAAATTATACCCAAAATAATTGTTGTAACAATGGAATGACGAGCAAAAAGGGCTGTCAGGAACAGTTGTTGTAGTCAAATCATGAAGGCTAATGAAACGGAAATGAAAAAAATTTAGGAAATATTTTTCTCAGAATTACTTTGGATAGGTTATAAGAATCTTGTAGGCTCTATTCTCGACCTCTAGCGATACGACAGATTCCACTCGCAAATTTTACTCGTTTCCTTAGGGTCAGAATTAATGACATTCCCTCCCCGCGCCCTGCCCTGGGTGGAAGGACTCATTTGATGATTTTATCACGATAAAAAAAAAATCATTATCACGCCTGTAATCCCTGAAATACAAGCAGGGTATTTGACTCAAAAAATTGAATTAGTCCGTCACTTAAATTATTTTCAAAAAAAAAATTACCAGTACTTTTAAAATTTGATCAGTATTTTGTCTATTCTTATGTAAATTAAAATGGACGAAGATACGACACTTTTAAAATTACCAAATCGTCACAAGCAAGTGAATTTTTCACTAACTTCTGACGTCACGAGTCTCTCGAATTCTGATGCATCATATCTTTGTAAATATGCATTGATTCAGCAAAAGAAAAAATATATATCCTTTATGTTTTTAAACTCTTTCTAATTACAATTTATTGATACTATCAAAATGCCTATAGTACATCCATATTATGCTAGTTATGTTTAAATACCATGTAATAGGGGTCTATTAGGGGATACAGCCAATTATTACATGTATTAAATCATATTTATATTAACTATTACCATGACCCCGGTACGTAAAGGGCTAGTGAAGGACACCGTGGATTTTAGTCAGTACAAGTCTGACAGTCCCTCCCGCCCTGCCCTGCGTGGGAGGACTCATTTGATGATTTTACACGATAAAAAAAAAAAAGTTGGCATGGCACACTGTCTGCGCGCTAACTACGCGTCGCCCACGTCGTACAGGTGGCCTACGTCTTAAAGCGTTAATGGTTCCGCTCAGGGAACGAGATGGCGCGAGACGACTTGTATAGCTCTGTCTCTTTCCCACAGCCTAACTACTCACACCTTAAGATGTCATGGTAGGCCACCAAGCTCGACGTCCGTGCGTTTCCCGCGAGGTGCATGCTCTCCGTTATATTTTCATATTCATACTTAAATGTTATGAAACGATATCAGAAACCACAAAGATAGGGAACTAGCTTTAGGCACACAAGCCGTAACTACCACAGAAATGGTGTGGTTTTCACCTCTATAAAGCTGAGCACTCACTTAGCAATCTTGCATGTAACGTATCAGATACTGTATCAACCAGCAAGTGGGTACGGCTCGTCCGAGCACACTGCGAGCCGCCTTTGTGTTCACAGTGATACCGCCACACGGCGGGTTACTGTGAGCTAACAGCGCTCCACACGCGAGCGGTTCGCAGCGGGCTCGTGCCTACGTACTCATTTGATACCGTATCCGATACGTTACATGCAACACTGCTAAGTGAGTATCCAGCTTTATGATCAAAATGCGTAGCACACAGAGAACTGACATAGTAACCTAACCGTCATGAATCTTTGATATTAAATCATTTCCTTTCCCATTACTTCTACGAACTAAGTAGAAATGATTATTTATCTCTAAGAAATAACAAAAGAACAACAATCAGTGACTTTGACGTTGACTTTGTCAACTGTCAATCGAATGTCATATCTTGTTTTTTATTGTGTTGTGTGTTTGTAGGTCGCAAAACAAATTGTGACGTATGACAGGTTTTTAGGTGGGCGCCGTCGCAATAGGGAGTTTCAATAGGAGTTTTAGCCATTAGTGGCGCTACAAGCGCATAACGTTACAACGTCAAGTGTAGCTTCGAGTGCGTAGTGTATGTCAAGTTAATCATACAGTAAATTGACATTATGCGCTTTTAGCGCCATCTGGGCCGAGCTTGGCGTGAAACCTCCCATTGATATTGTCAACTCCAGAATATTAATTTATAAATGAAGAATAAAATCTAATATTTTTTTTTCCACAAAGAAATTTTCAATATTCTTTTCCGTCCTACGTTTTGGTTGACAAAAGAAAATTAACTAAGTTTTATAAAGCAACTGAGTTCAAATACCTAAAATACATATTATAGAAAATTCAAAAAAAAATACACGATTTTATATAAACTTAATATGACATTATCATCGATTGTACAGAGAAGGTGTTTATAAAAAATAAAACTACAACAATTTGTACAAAAAACATAACAATAACAACCATAATTTATGAATTACAACTTCAACAACCGCGCGCCATCACTAGGCTGGCTCACGAAGAAAATTGGCGCGCCATTGTACTGAGAGAGTATCTTCTTCTTTAAGTTTTCTATTTCACTTTTCTTTACCTGAAACGCAAAAACAAAAATTCGATAAATTAGTTCTATCCCTTAGGCGTTCCGCGGGCATGCGGGCAGTGAGCAATGGGCGACTCTCTGCCCGACCATGAACCATGCCCGGGTCGACGGCGCGTTGTGTTCCAGGCGCACTTCAAAGAGTGTCAGCATAACGACGGACCCCCCCTTTAGAGGGCCAAAGCCTGCCGGGGTCGCGAGACTAACGAATTACCGTGACCCCGGACTATTGAAGAACACCGTGGATTTTAGTCAGTACGAGTCTGACAGTCCCTCCCGATCTGCCCTGGATAGGAGGACTCATTTGATGATTTTACCACGGTAAAAAAAATCCGAGTGACGTTTTGTGATTTTTAGAAGCGTTGTAACTTCGTCAATTTTAGTTTACGTATCTATCTTTCGGACTATTTTTTTTGCAGTCGGCTTCCAGTCTAAACGGATACAGCTGAACATTTTTCACATGGATTGACTGTTTATCTGAGCTCCACAACTCAGAAATACTGGATAGTACAGTCAGCTTCGGAGAAAAGTAACCTCCTTTGGTAACTAAAGTCAGTCAAGTCACCCGACTACATCTCTACCAAAGGGGGTTAGGTTCCGCTAAAGCTTACCGTACAATGCCCAATTTCTGGGCTTTAACAATCTAATAAGTACCAGTGGATGTTGATTCTGCTGCCCTTCGACACAGTTATGCAAAGAAACACTCGTGTGGTTTTAATAAGTCGAATTTGACATGTCAAAAAATCTTATCAAGTTATGACTGGTTATCCAACGATGGCACTTGATAGCACGGCCTTTGTGAAACGTTTTATAAAAAAACTTTGACCATTCAAGCTCACTTATGATAGACAGAACCAACCGTAAAACACAAAATTATAATAACCTAATCCTTACCAGAGTAACAACACATCCTCCAAAGCCGCCGCCAGTCATCCTGGCCCCATACACTCCTGGAGATCCCCTGATGATGTCCACGATCTGGTCCAGCTCAGGACAGGAGACTTCCATCAGTTGGCTCAGGGAATCGTGGGACTGGTAGAATAGTTCACCGACCTAACGGTGGAAGGATTAAAATTTAATTGAAAACATCGCTTTCTCGATTTAATAGCTACCGACGACGCGACGCTGACTTTTATTCGACTGCTTTCCGAGTGAGTTTCGCAAAAGTGCATTGTTTGGAATCAGTTACAAAATGTTATATTGTTTCTATTACAATATAAAACTCGAATAAATGATTTGGGCTTCAAAAACTATGAATTCTGTAATTCTGTGGGCTCTCTTATAACAGATGTGGTTTAAAAGCTCATGATGTTGTTGTGGGCGTAGTGCTAGTGTTATATACAACGTGCATAGTTGCCATGCTGAACTTGAAATTGCAACCACGAAGTACGAAGACCTGATAAAGGTCATATTTAAGAATACACTGAATGCGAGAAATAGGAGATCGGACTACCTGGTGACAATTGGGGGAGACATTTAACCGGTTTTGGGCGTGCAAGAACTTACTCGTTTGAAATCCTTCTGTTTCATGACTCTGGCGACTTCTTCTGTCCTACTGATCTCTTCTATCACGTGTTTGGCTCTCTTCAGCACCACCTCACTACAGTTCTGTTGCTTTAATTCTGTGAACAATTATATAGCAAACATAATAAGATCAAATAACCCCCGTCATATGCACTGATGACGCCTTAACATATATTCATAACTTATAACTCAACCCCATCATGATCAAATCAACTTTCAAATAAAAAAAACACATTGAAATCAGTCCATACGTTTAGGAGCTACAATGAACTTTGCAAAGGATAAACACTTGTTGTGGAAAAAACATGACGTGATAAAAAATCTTCGTACATTGCCATAGCTACAAGCAGCAGTAGTTCATGAGATTATTAGTATAGATTTGTTAGGATTTGCCAATTTCTGTTTACAACCACACCACTAACAAAAACACCAAATTCCGTTAATAATTAATTTACACATACCTATACCAAATAAGCTGCTGCAGCTAAGCTAAATGCTAGACTGCACAACAGCTTCGCTAATTAGTGCGTTCATCAAGGTTGGTGTAATAAGGAATTAGGTCGCGACCTGGATTTTAATACTAAAACTATGATCTAATTACCTGCTCCAAAACTTGTTGAGGAAAATGTAAACATAAAAGAATGTTAGATGCTGGGTTGATTCTGGCCTCCCCAGGAGCTCACTTAGATAGAGAACACACAATCGAATTTAATTTAAAGTAAATCTTCGCAGATTCTGAACGAATTAAAAAATTATCTCTCTAAACATGACGTACGAAATCCGAACTCGGTGTCTCGTTGAACATCTGAGATGATTTTCTTTAAAAAATAATTACTATTGTGCGCTAACTTGGGTTAAAAGAGTCCGTAAACGTTACAGAATTGCTATTATACCTTCGTTTTGTTTATAGTTGTTGTAAAGTTCTGACTACGTGAGGCACAAGGAAACGACTTCTTCGGGAACACAGCTGTATTTCGAATGCCAAACACAATAACCGTCATCTTACTTATATGTAACAATATATACGTCCACTTGCAATATTGATTTATGTGTAAATTGATTACTCATACATACATATACAACAGTTGTAAAATCATTAAATGAGTCCTTTTAAATCATGGCGGGGCGGGAGGGACTGTCAGACTTGTACTGACTAAAATCCACGGTGATTTTTCATCAGCCCTTTACGTTCCAGAGTCACGGTTGCCTGATGAGACGGTCACGCGACCCCGGTGCTATTATATCAATAGCGCTCAGTAATTGGTTGTTTTCCCTTGTCTTCAATATAAATAAGTTAAAACAAACTACTAACCAAATAAGAAAGTCTGAGAACCGTCTTATTCTAAGTGACTTCTTCGTCTCACTGCACCTGGTGCCTTTCTAATTTCTTTAGTTTTATCAAAACACAATAAAATAATCAACAAATAGATGACTAACTTGCTTAAATAACTAATTGGATTATTGAAAAATCTAAAATTGATTAGCGCTTTCGTGCCTGTCATTGAATTTTGTTGTAAACGATGGATTGAATAAAGTTTTATTGATGACAGAGCGTTTTAAATAGAGAGTAATCAATATTTATCATCAGAAATTCGGAATTAATCATTTAATAGAAAGTTGTTGAACCAAAATACTTTCATACTTAAAACGTAGATGCGAAAGCTTGTTACTCAGTAAACTTTCCACGGCAAAACTGAATATATTTGAATGTATAATCGGCTGTGTCCCTAGAAATTTTTGACATAAAGAGAGTTCACTCTCACTTGAAAAGCCAAATAATAGTGTACATCCCGGTTCCAGAGGTGCAACCTCCCGAGAACGATTAGGTTGTATAATGAACTCCTCTCTGAAGATTTCCCACTGAGGTACAACCTACAACATGGAGCTTATCAAATTTTCTGCTTCTATGGTCTTAGTAGCATCTATGATCCATGGTTGGTGCCCGTTTTCCGTCACGCGGACCGTAAGCTTTTTAAAAATGACACACAGAATTACCTGTGAATTGATAACCTCCTTCTTTTTTGAAGTCGGTTAAAAAGTTTTACTTATTCCGATTTAATATTCTTGAAAGAAACTGCAGACAAAAGCTATAATTATAATTTCATCGATTCAGAATCAACTAGGCTCAGAATTTTCCAGACTTTTTCAGACGGAACTATTTTTAAAGCCATGATTGCGTTTCAAATAACAACTTTCTAGAGTACCTCTTATATTTGTGTACAGAGTCAAGACGACACGAACCATAACAACCTCCCTTAAGGTGCTTTCATGACGAAGCAGGTTTTAGGTACAAACAGATTGGTACCATCGGTACAAGTAAAACTTGCTGATATGAGCCGGTAAATCTATCAATTATCTACCTGTGTTTATTTTGTACTAGCGCATGGAATAACATGAGTCTATTTTGCCTGTTCACCTGGGTGATATCACCCGGGTGAACAAAGTGGAAACTTAGGTGTCTTCATTTCACCTCGAAAAATGACATAAATAGAGTATTCTACTGCATAAATAAATTAAATATCTGTTTAATCCGTCAGTTAGAATATTGAAAAACAATGGACACGTATTCTTTATTTTTTTAGGGTTCCGTAGTTAACTAGGAACCCTTATAGTTTCGCCATGTCTGTCTGTCTGTCTGTCTGTCCGTCCTCGCTTAATCTCTGTGACCGTTAGCACTAGAAAGCTGAAATTTGGTACCAATATGTATATCAATCACGCCGACAAAGTGCAAAAATAAAAATTGGAAAAAAATGTTTTTTAGGGTAGCCCCCCTATATGTAAAATAGAAAGTGATTTTTTTTTTAATTTCAACCCTAACGTGTGATATATCGTTGGATAGGTATTTAAAAATGAATAGGGGTTTACTAAGATCATTTTTTGATGATGTCAATAGTTTCGGAAATAATCGCTCCTAAAGTCAAAAACAATGTGTCCCCCCCCCTCTAACTTTTGAACCATAAGTTTAGAAAATATGAAAAAAATCTGGAAAGTAGAACTTTATAAGGACTTTCTAGGAAAATTATTTTGAACTTGATGGAAAGAACAGTTTTTGTGCAAAAAAAACAAGAAGGTGGTACAAAATTCCTGGACTAAGTTTGTAGTATAATCAATTATTTAATCATATATACAAGCATTTTTTTTAACTTCGTTTACGTATTTCATTATTTAAGACGGGAAACTACGGAACCCTACACTGAGCGTGGCCTGACACGCTCTTGGCCGGTTTTTATATCAGTGAATATTGACAAAGATTAAACGCTCAAAAATCCGGGAGTGGGGTTTGTGACGTCATAACGCTTGTAAGATTGTACCGACCGAGTGACGTTTTGTGAATTTTAGAAGCGTTGTATCTTCATAAATTTTGGTTTATGTAGCAAAAGAAATACAGGTCAAAATATTTTTTATAATCTACCTTTCGGACTGATATTTTTTGAGTAGAATAGCCTAATGTAATAAATGAGTGAACTTATTCGGTGTCCTTTGTTCACCTTAGAATATTTTCACCCAGTTCAACAAAGGCTGTAGTTTTATTCATCTTGCGTACCTGTATTACATCACCACATTCTTTAAAATATATTTCAAAAATAAAGTCTTTTATAAAAAATCCGAGTTGAAATGAGGACACCAATATGTCCAATTGTCCACTTTGTTCACCCAGGTAAACAAAGTGAAATAAACCGTATCGGCTTGTCTATACCGATAACTTGCTTCTCTATGAAGGCAACCTTACCCTTGGGACACTCTTCCCAGTACTAAAACCAATCAACTTGGAGTCTTTTCCGCAGCTGCGAACTTATATAAAGGTCAACGCAAGTTCATTGTCAAGTTCGCCAAGATGGCGGAAGGAAAATGGCGGAATGTAAACAGCTGTTCCAAGTTTCGGAAGAATGTAAGCCTTCTGTGATTAATGACTTTTTGTGTGTAACTAGGTAAGCTAGGCATTGATTGATAAATTGAATACCTACTCTATTTTACGCTTTAACCAAAAAGGGCGTAACTGTCTACAAAATATAAGCGATATTAAGCCTTTATACACAAAAAACACTTTTAATAAAGCTTATTTTTCCGTAAACTGTTTCCTCAGGTGAGCTCTTTGTACTTGTAAGGCATAGGAAATTTAAATTTAGGGTTAATTTGGAGGATGGCAGTTAGAAACCAAGAGTTTGGTAGAAAATAATTACTAAAAAGTGAGATTATTTTATAGCAAGCTACAAAAATAAGTTAAGATTAGATCAATGATAACTTTAAAACATAGCAAACCGAAAGTTTATTCTTGTGATCAACATGAGCTTTCCAATAATTTGTCTACCGCCATTTTGCTAACAGATTCAAACTACAGTGTTATGAAACAATCACCCTTGTTTTATAGCACTTTATATTATCCTTATTACCCTATATAATTATCATTAGCAACTCATATTTTGGCCTATGTCGTAAATACAGGTAATCTAATAAAATGCACAACTGGAACTAGGTATTTTATAACACGCCACCACCTGTGGACCACCTAAAGTTTTCTTTACTGTAGAAACTTTACATGAACAACTTTTTAGCACGTGCAAACACTAGAAGTAAATACGACTTTTAAACTAAAAAATGGCGCTTCACGCGTTGCATAACTTTCTGCGAAGTCAGAACTTACGCCACCATTTCTTTTTTTTTTTCAATTTGGTTTCATGACATTTTACGGAACATTTGCATAACAAAAAGTTTTTTTTTTTATTTATTTAATTTTTTACTGGCTACAGGCGTAATGTTATGTTGTGTGATTGCGTAAACAATACATAGAAGATTTGCTGTCATTAATGGAAAAGTTCCCCCTATTTCTCCAAGACCCCGTCATCGAATGCTGACATGATTACTATGGGACCTGTTAGGAATCAAAGAAAACCCTCGTTGCCGTTGGTCTGGTGTTCGTAAACATGAGGTTCTCGGTGCGATCCCCAGGTCGTGCAAAGTGGTATTGGTTTTTTTTTTATTAGGAATCTCTTAGTAGCAGCCATAGAGTCTGGATTTGTGTATAGGTCTTAAACAGAACTGGCAAAAACAAAAACAAAAACTGGCAAAGTGTGGGTGTATCACAAGATGAGTTATGAAACAAAGTACTTCTCTGACAAAAGCTCCAAATCCAACTAATATAATCCTATTATCTTGACTTACTTGCCAAGTCCTCAATCTTGGCCCCCCTGAGTGAGGGCAGCCCCAGTCGATCAGCTGCCTCCTGACACTGCGCACGTCTCGTGGGGTACTCGCTGCCCGTCAGCTGGTGCTTCACGTTCGAGTTGGTAACCAGGACTGCCAAGTCTCCCAGCTGCATGGTGATCTGTTCCGCTTCTAAGGATCTGGTTGAGAAGATCTATTTTAATACATTTTTTTTTCGTTATTCCTGTGAGGATGTGGTCAACCTCTGGTGCCATGCTTTGGTCATGGCTTCTGACCTCTTTGTATTGATAAAATAAAACTTTAGCTCTCCCCATGATGTACGGTAATGGACTTATGTCTGATTCTGTTTCATTCATTGTAATAGCAGTAGTGTGCAACTGTGATTACTTAGACTTCATAATTAATGCCAAGAATAAAAACTGCCAAGCTTCCGAACTCGATATGTAATCTATGGTAATCCACAACGGCTCAACCAAGAAACTCGACCTAAGTGGCTGTTTTAAACCACAAATGTAAAACTAAATTAATATGGAAAAATCTAATTTTGCAGACTACATAATCATTAGATAACATCCATTACCCTATATTCATTACCAAACGAAATTAAAGTTAAACGAAGTTAAAAAGAGACGCCGTAAATAACAAAAAGTACATCTTCAACCAACATCCAAGAATGAAGTCGGCAAAAATTCCATTGTTGATGTTTCATTATCTCAATCAATGCAAAATACTGCGCAGTAGCTTTCACCGGATTCCCGAAAATAATTAAGTTAACAAGGGATTCATCCGAAAGACGTAATATGTTTACTCGAAGGGTATGCGAGCAATATGGAAAAGTTGTTTTCTCTGTTCTTGAGACCGTATTCCGAAAACAGGTTCTTAAATCAGAGATGGAAGGAAAACAGATATTGCAATGATTTTATTTGCGATGTACGGGCTAATTAATAATAATAATAATGGCTCGCATTGTGTGACTTGGACCTTGCTCTCACACAGACGGATCACTTTTTAAATATTTTTTATCGTTTGTTTTTTTTAATATTTAAAATGTATTAATATGCAAAAGATGAATAAAGGAAATAATAATAAATAAAGAGTCTGATACTCACCTGCCGATCTTGGGTAGTGCGGATAGCGCACTACCCAAGATCGGCAGGTGATGATTTTACCAGCCCGAAAAAAAAATTTTTTTCTTTCTTTCTAACCTGCAGTCAATAAGTAAGGCATGGTCCTTCCTGCCCATGGTGACGATGTACTGGTCCATGATACCGCACGGCATCCCAGGGAACTCGTGCTCTGCCTTCTGGCATAGCTTCGCTTTTTCCACTAACCTGCGGGACAAAAAAAAAACTTGTAAACAACCAACAGACAAAATATTCTTATGTTCTTGATTCTTCTCACGACGGCGATAGGCGGAGACCTCTCGCGCCCGGCATTGGTCGAGGCATTGCAGCGGGGCGAGACGGAGTAGGAAGCGGTGGCCTCCTTCTGCGAAGCAGTTATGCTGGCGAAGGAGGAGGCGTGAGGCCGCGTGAGGGAGAGGACAGCGTCCTCCCTCCATTCTAGCCGCAGTGGTAGACGCCGACGGCCATGGACGGAGTCCTCCCTCGACTGTCAGACTTGTACTGACTAAAATCCACGGTGTCCTTCAATAGCCCTTTACGTTCCGGAGTCACGGTTATTCATTAGTACCGCGACCCCGGCTTGCTCTTGACTTTAGTCTCAGTCCGAAGTGAAAAAGACGAAGTTCGCAGTAGGCGATTTTTTTTTTCATAAATAAATAATTATAATTGCATAAATTGATAAAAATGCTATGCAATAGCTTTACCGCGGCAGTCCCCAAGTGGCACACTTTTTTTTATTTAAAGTTAGGTTCGCATTTGACCATCTTTATTTCGTCTGATAATTTTCTCAATAGCTTAATTTTCCGGATTACTTTATTCTTGATATTAACCTTCAAAAAAAAATTCCAAGCATAGCCCGCTAATCGAACACACAAAAAAACAAAATTATTAAAGCTAGTAATTATACACAAATTTTCTTCAGATATACTACTAATTAAAAGGCAGATCTGTTATTAACAAACACTAATTACAGTATAACGGGTTCACGGGAGTTTAAGTGACAGATCGAATTAGCTGTCATTTCAGTGCCCCTTTTGACGCGGTTCATCTGCCGCGCATGGTGAATGCCCCCATAGCATTCAGAATGCAATAGGTTGCAGCCTCTGATACAAGCGGAGCGACTTTGTAAGCATAGCGAGTTATCTGGCCATACTACCGATGAAAGAGACTACGGCCTGGTGGCCTACCGTTAGCAAAGCGAGAGTGGTTCCACTGTGAAAACGAGATGGCGCTAGGTGGATTGTATAGCTCTGTCTCATTCCCACAGTGGAACTACTCTCGCTTTAAGACGTCATGGAAGGCCCCCTGGTTTAAACAGCGGTAAAACCAGCATCCGTAACATAACCAATTCTATCTATAAGCCACCAAGAATAGATAAAGTATGACCTAAACCGTATTCGACGGAATAAGAGCATTTAATTTGAACATTTTAAATATCTTTCTACATTTTATCATGGGACAAGCATTACTTGTAGTAAATACATGCTGAAATTGGTTTGAAGGCAATTTATCGACCACCCTGTTTAATTGTAAATTCGTTAATGAAATCACTGATGCGTATCTTCTGTCGAATTACGTTGTGGCTTGTTTTGTTTTATCCTTTCATTTGTAGTCAGCGTGGTTGTGGCCCTTTAGGGTAATGAACTTAAGGATAAAGGTGCTAACAGAAATTCTAAAACAATACAAATTACGGAATCATCTCATGCCCTTTGGCATCGTTTAGAGTCTTTTTAATTAAAAGGTATTCCGGTTTGAGCATCGATGTTAAAAGGGGTCTAATTACCAGTATACCGTTTCTTTGTGACTGCTTTATATTAATTGGGTAATTCTTATCCCTAAAACAGCCCGTTCCCGAGTTTGGTCTAACTCTAAGCGGTAGGAGGTGCGGCGTAGCGTTATCCATGCCACGAACCTAGATTAGGGTCGTTACTTGAAAATCTATACATATAATAAATCTGTAGAAGGGTCAATTCTGTACATTGAAAAAATACATAGCGGGGGGTGTTGCTGGATCGATACCAAACCCAAATATGTGATTAAAAAATTTTTTGTCTGTCTGTATATGCAAGCATCACGTGAAAACTAACGGTTCGATTTCGATGAAACTTGGTATAATTATACCTTCTTATCCTGGGCATAAAATGGGATACTTTTTATCCTGGAAAATACGTAGAAAAAAAATCTTATTTTTCAGTTTTATTCATAGACGTTGTTCTTGCTGAAGCTCTCAATTAACTTTCTGTCGCATTGTCAAGATCACTTTTTTATTATTGCAAACTTTTCGTCACTCTCAGTAATTAACTACTACATGTTACTTATCAAGGTCGGAATTACTATGAAAAAAATAGTTACTACAGAACGCGAGCTCAACAGAAGTAGCTCAATAGAGGGATCTCCTTAATTATTATAGGCTTAGCCGTATTTGGGTCCAATAGATATTTATAAGATTTCATTGTCAGAGTTACTCAAAATGGAGAAATAAACCATCCACGCGAAGACCGACATCCGCGCGGACGGAGTCGCGGGCGGAAGCTAGATAAACATAACTGGAAAAGAAGGTGTAAGTGCTAATAAGTGCACCTATATCTAATCCTTCGGAGATAAAAGACATGATGTTGTGTTATGTGTTATATTTAAGTCCCTCTTGCTATCCACACGCACGTGATTACTTGCGCAAACTGGATCGTGCAGGCATGCTCTCAGGCAAGACGGACCGTGTAGCCGGGCAATTCGTTGAGCAATACAAGAGGGTACGCAAATCGTTCCAGTTTCAGCGAAGCATTTCAGTTCAGTCTAACAATGGAACACTCCCCTTGTCCGCCACATCTTTGAAGATGAAGATACCGCCAGAAAACTTGTCTTACCGACCAATTTCCACAAAGCAATGAGACACTTACCCCACACTCCTACCAGTGAGTCCTTCAAGCAGGGTGAAGGTGGCAACCTCAATAGCCGCACTGCTGGACAACCCAGCTCCCATTGGAACATCTGTCACGATCACCGCATCGAAACCGCTCACCCCACCTGGATTGGAACAGAAGAGACAGGTTTTCTCATCATCACCTCGCATTTTCACAACTACGTTGGGATCAGATCCTAGCATTTTACATGGATCAATAGTCTATCTAACCTAACCTCCACATCCCAGTAACCGGACAATACGATTCTCCTTGCAGGACTGCCCTGCTTGGGCAAAGCACCGCCGTGTCCTTACGGCGGCGATAGGCGGCGACCTCTCGCGCCCGGCATTGGTGTAATGACGGGGGCCCCTTAGAGTGCCAAAGCCGGGGTCGAGAGACTAAGGTAACGAACGTAAAGGGCTTTTGAAGGACACCGTGGACTATAATCAGTACAAGTCTGACAGTCCCTCCTTCCCTACCCTGGATGGGAGGACTCATTTGATGATTTAACTCGTTTAAAAAAAAATACGTTTCTTCTTGTTTGTCAGACTTTAAAGCTTCTAACAGTAAAGAATTCCAAATATCTACAAGTGACAGCCCGGACCAATCTCTATACGAACTTTTCAAGTAAAAAGGAGAAAATTAGTTACAGTAGATGGTCACCTATCCACAGACCAACCCATGTACAGACGCCAACAGATTAACCTGCCCCAATCAGTCATATTTTTCCAATCGAACATTAACCTTCTACTATTGTGATAAGGTTGAAAATCTATTAAATTAATTTGAAAGTAATTTGTCGATGGCTTTATACCTGTATTTCTTACTGCTTCATTGGTCAATGGCATGTTTGCCTGAACTAGATTGCACTTATTTCAGCCTGAAACACAGGTGCACACGAAATACGAATAGGAACAGGACTTGAACTTACGACCCTCCGCTTAAAACAATTAAAAATTGCCTTGTCTTTAATATTCTAAAATTACACTTGGCGCAGTGGCCGAACGAAAACAAAAAAGGGAACAACTATTATAACAACAACACACAGTTGTTCCGGGTCCGGCTGTTTGTGTATGTGAGTTTAAAGGTTTGTTAACGCACCCACCACGTAGGAGAAATTCCTATTGCGGGGCAAAGTATGATTAAAAAAATGCTACCAAAAAAGAACTCACCAGGAAAATTCGCCACCACACCCTTAACATAGTTGGCCCAGGCAGGAGGTCCTGGCTTCAGAGGAGTTGATGGTGTTGGTGCTGGGAAGCTGGTCTTCACCTCGTCACCTGAACCCAGGACAGACAGTAGCCGACATTCTCCGGTGTTGTTCAGACTACCCACTATGAGGGTCACGAAGGGTAATGCCTGGTTGAAGAAAAATAAGGTCATTTTAAAAATAATAATAATAATAATAATGATAATGTTTTTATTGACATAAAAAAGATCATACATTTTAGTTTTAGACCCTGACTCCTGAGCTAGGTGAAACCTGTGTTACAGGAGTCAGTGCCCTCACCCATTCTTAAATATTAACAATTTATGCAATAAATCGGACAAATAATCGAAAAGTGTGTGCGTGTTTTGCGTGTGTGTGTATGCGTGAATGTGTGTAGAGTGCGTGTGTGTGTGTGTGTGTGTGTGAGTGCGTTTGTGTGCGTGTGTGTGTGAGTGCGTGTGTGTGTGTGTGCTTATTGGTCTGTGTGTTATACATACATTATACATATTATATACATTTTGTTATATACTATGTCTGTTCAACAGTCATCTGTACTGTTCTCTTATAAAGTTTTCTGTCTGCAGGTAGTCTAATGTTTGAAGCCATGAATTTACTTTAATCTTAATTTTGTATATTGTGAGAGGGTTAATGTTAAGAAAATTATTTATTTTGTTATATATATAAGTAGATAAATGTAGTCGTTGCCGTCGAGCGGATGCTGTCTTAAATTTGATGGTGCTACATACCTTTCCGACAGTTCTCTTATATTTCATTGCATGATTGTAAATGTTGTGAAAAATGGTATATCATTGGTTGACTCTTCGCATGAAAGAACTTCCTCCTTTTTTCAAAGTCGGTATAAAATATTTTTCCTTTCGACAGTGTAACTTTGCAATCTTCAGCATCGTAAAAGAAAGACCTTGGTATATAATGATAAAGTATAATTATTTTCCTATCTACTCGTTTTTAAGCTAATTCACTGTTTTCTTTTATTTTTAACGGACTTACGGAAAAAATAGTTCGCCGTTCGTACACTAAAGGCACTTTTTCAATTTTTCATTCAATAAACGCAGTACTTCAAGTACGCTGTACGGCCACATACCTAGCATTCATGGTATTTTTTTTTATCGTGGTAAATCATCAAATGAGTCCTCCCACCCAGGGCAGGGCGGGGGGCGACTATCAGACTTGACTGACTAAAATCCAAGGTGTCCTTCAATAGCCCTTTACGTACCGGGGTCACAGTAATTCGTAAGTCGCGCGACCAGGGTCTCAGGTTGCTATGGTAGGTAAGTAAACGACCTAAGGCTTAAGAACTTAAATTGAATCAAGGAAATTATTACAAGATGTCAGTAGGAAGTGCCAAAAATATAGTTAAACATGTAGCAGCTGAGACCACTGTAATAACCACTTTAATTGGTATTTTCTCATAATTATAACGAAACAATTCAATTTAGAAGTATTTTAACAAAACTTAACTTTATCCGTTAGTAGATACGGCTGATTGCACAATTCGTAAAGGAAGTTTTCTTAACGACAGGTTTACGCTTGATAAGATGCTACAATTCTATAAAACTTTAAATTAAGGGGATTACTGTATTGGTTTTTTGTCGCTTAAGCTTGGGCGTATACCATGGGGGATACTCTTTCCTAGATATTGTTTTGTGGTACGTGTTGCTTGATAAGGTCTCGCAACATATCGTATAGGACATTAACCATCACATCTACTGAGGAACAATTATTAAGTACTGTTTCCCAGTCAATAGACTTGACTTGCGCATTATAAGAACCTTAAAACGTTTAATCTTGCAAAGAATTATAGTTTGTTAAAAACTTTTAATATAGGTCTTTTCTTATGAAGGTAAGCAGAAACCACAGAGCGCCGCCTGCTACGATCCTTACATACTCTTTTAGCCTCATCCACATTCATACGCAGCCGACCTTTCTGAAACACTTCACCAATAAGGTCAGTGTGGGTCGTGACATTTATAGTTATATCTCCTGTGGCACCATGAGGATTAAACAGATGTGTTTATTTCCCTACAGGGTATATAACAAAAATCTTGATTAAGACTTTTCTACTAAACCGAAATTTGATGCCTACCATAACACGATTTTTTTTTACGTGGTAAAATCATCTGATGAGTCCTCCCACCCAGGGCAGAGCTGTCAGACTCGTACTGACTAAAATCCACGGTGTCCTTCAATAGCCCTTTACGTACCGGAGTCACGGTAATTCGTGAGTCCCGCGACCACCATAACACGTTTAGGAGACTTTTATTAAAACGTTAGTAATTTAAACTCTGATTAAACCATGGTATAACCCACCATTTATATTTTAGACGTAAAGTTATTAACTTATTACAAAAGGCGAAGACAGTGAGTGACGGTTATCCGATCACCAATTTATCGAGTTACTTTGAAAGATTCTCATTATTAATTATTTGAAAGGTTTGTAACGGAAATTAAGGGATGAATAGTTAAGAAAGTCTGTGTTCTTCGACTTTCGCGTGTCTTTGGACTGCCCTAATATTTAATGTTTTCTTTGTTATCGTTTAAGTGCCTATATTAATGTCTTTCTGCAGAATCTAATCAGAAGGAAGAAGTTTTTTTTTTAAACTGCCCGTTACCCCTTAAACATTTCAGATGGCCCAGAAAACAAGAGCCTTGCTTGGTATAAATCCTTCAGCATACAACATTCTTGGAGCCACACGTACAAAAGATTAATTTTGTGAATTGTGTAGTTTCTCGAATAAATCGGAGGTTTTCGTCGAAATCCGTGACAAAGCTACGAGCGTGGATTCGATTTACGTTAGTGAAATAAGTCGTAAACTCGATTCTCGCTTCACACGGCGGGTAGTACTCGAATTACAAGTTGCGCCGAGCCCGCGCGTGCAACTCGCCGTGTGATAGTTGCTGTCCAGGTTTGTGTCACGAATAAAATATCTTTTCCTTCAAACAAGGGGTCATTAACCCTTAAGATGTCACCCCTAGGTCACACACGGGCCAAGGTCACACGACTCACGTGCTAAGGTCACGCGACAAACGTGAATTTTGAAGGCGACTGTGCAGAGAAAACAAATGGAATAAATTGGTTCAGATGGCTCGAGGAACTCTAGCCATTGCGGCGTAACTTGCGGAGCAACACTATCGTTTATTAGTTGTACGATGGAAACCATACAGTCGTTTATTGGTCGATTATGCGGCCAACCGTGCGGTGAAAATCGACCGTCTAAATTGCAATTCGACTGGTGAGTAGCCGTACTGCAGTCCACACGGCTGTCAACAGGCAAATTAACTGAAAACTCGACCCGCTTAAATGCCCCATGAGTGAACTTTTGCTTCACGCGGCGAATGCGGCAAGACTCATGATATTGAGTCTTGCCGCATTCGCGGTAAGCGTCATTTGAATACATATGTCGGTCTGACTCGGGCAAGATTTCCGATCTGCGGTAACTTCTGACGGCTTCATGAAGGGGGAGAGAAAGAAGAGGTAGCCCATTCAAGTGCTGGCTAACATTTTTGTTGCCAAACAGGAACAAGGTATAGGACACACAAATATTTTTCCCTTGCGGTAATTAAACCCGCGACATGCAGCCTAGCATCCAATTGCTCAGCCATTGCGACAACCTTACCACACCTCGAATTCACAGATGTTCTTAGATTTTAGAATATCCATATTCCTAGTAGTCCACTGAGAATAAAAAACCACAAAACGGAAGAAAAATGATCCCTTCGTTCGATTCCTACATAAAACAAGTGAACATGTCCAAGTAAATCATTTTTTGTGTGTGACACTCGCTCATTTATAAATAAGTGACATTACGAAAAACGGCCTTTTTTATTGAACACGAATTCTGGACATTTTGTAATCTAATGGGCCTACCACACGCACAAGCTTTATCACAGATTTGCCTGCGCAAGCTTCTCGCATGAAACAACAATACACGGTCGGCAACACTGAACGCCCAACCACACACACAGGCAAGTACGCGCAGGCCGGGCTTGCGCAGGCAAAACTGTGGTGAAGTTTGTGCGTGTGGTATGCCCATAAGATTTTACGATTCTAGACCGATTAGGCTATACACCATGTGCCTCATTTGTAAAAAAACAAGCTTACCACAGGTAAAACATATCCTTCACAATAATCAATGTGTTCACCGATAAGGTTGACGCGACCCGGCGCACACGCAGCGACCGCAGGTTGACGACCGAACGCTTCCACAAACTTGTCGCGCGCTTGCTTCAGAAGCACTGCTTCGCCTTTCGCTATCGCTTCATTTGACATCTGCAAGTAATATTGGAAGGTTATCATGAATGATAGGATCTATCGGTGAAGACTATGCAACGCTTCAAGGACCAGCCAGAAAATGGCGCATAATCAACATAAAAAATATAAATTCCTCGGTTGAGACACAGCCCATCTAGACAAGTGGCAAGCAATTAACGTAAACGTCAATAGTCTTTAATAGATTTTAAACTTTACACCCAAGAGCATGAAGTAAAAAATTTAAGACTAGTGAGCGGTAAAGACCGGAACGATTGAAAACTATCAACGAACGTCTACAGAGCTAGGGTATCTAATTTCTAAGCACAAAACCCGTGATTTCGGCGGGCGTTTTGACAATAAGCCCGAACTATGAATAAATGATACTTATTAAGATTTGACAGATAGAGTCCAAAATCGACGGCGAAATTATCTGTCCGCAAATTTGATTTTGAAGTTAGTTACGTTCGTACATCCATATCCGTACTCGTGTCTTTGTTAACGGACTTAGAAAGTAGACCCCCTTTTTTATCTTGTTAAAATCATCAAATGACCCACCCAGGACGGGACAAGAGGGACTGTCAGACTTGTACTGACTAAAATTCACGGTGATCCTTCAATAGCTTTTTCGTTCCAGGTTCACGGTTACCTGAGACAGTCCCGCGACCCCGGCAGGCGTTTGTCTCTCTAAGGGATTGCTGATAGATAGATTGCCCGTCAGATTGCTGATAGCTTTTTTTTTTTTTCTAATACTATTATGTACCTACTTAATTCGGGTTAGTAAGGGCGAAATGAAAGACCCCACTTTAAATAGGAAAATCATTATCACATTAAAGCCTTTGTCAAACAGACAGGCGTGACGAATGCGAAGCGTGACGTTTTTATTTGTAATGTATGGAATTGTTTGAATCCAGTCACATAGAAAAGCGAAAGCGATCCGATAGCGTGACAGGATCGGACTGACGTCTCGCTTCGGTTCGGTATCACTTCGGAAACGCTTCGCTTTCGCCTGTCTATTTGACAGAGGCATAAATGAGCCATTAGATAATTAAATGCATATTATTAAAACTCCGGTCGTACTTCAAAGAAACTCTTGAAGATAATAAATCATTGATATAATTATACAAATGTCTTATAGAGTAACAGAGATAGGTCTCCAGATAACCCTGCTGTTAGTTATCGCTCTTGACCATAAACTTGGCTGTAATGTAAAGTTAAATTGGATGCTATCGAGCTACTAATGATAGTATACTCGTATAATCAGACAAGATCGAATGACAGACTAGACGACTTGTTAACATGGTAGCAGGTGGAATAGAAATAAAAAGAAAAACGTCTGCGGCCTATGTATTTATCAGTTAAGCCTTTATCAAACAGACAGGCGTGACGAATGCGAAGCGAAGCGTTCTTATTTGTAATGTATGGAATTGTTTGAATCCAGTCACATAGAAAAGCGAAAGCGATCCGATAGCGTGACCAAACTATCGGACTGACGTCTCGTATCGGTTCGTTATTACTTCTGACTCGCCTGTCTGTTTGACGAAGGCCTTAATATTTATGGCGAGAGAATACTAACTACTAACTATAGAAGGAACAAAGAAAAGATTAGTGGTCTTCTTTTTCGTCGTCGTGTCGATGATTCCTTTTCATGAAATGAGCTGAGATCAAAATTCTGCCACATTTACTACTTTGGTGGTGGCCTCCGACAGGTCCCTAAAGGAGTGGTTAAAGCAGTCAAGTCTGACAGTCCCTTCTGCTAAAATTATTAAATCCACCTAGACGGGGAGTAGTCAGTCCTGGGTAGAGCAATTTGATAATTTTACCAACCAATAAAAGAGATTTTTTCGTAAGCTATAACCTACGGAGCCGAAACGTGGAACATGTTAATCAAGCTGGTGCTATGGAAAGGTCTATGCTTAGGGTCTCACTAAGGGATCAAATCTTATGGCGTAAGACCAAAGTTATAGATATTGTCGAAATCTGTAGCAAGCTGAAGTGGCAGTGGGCTGGTCATGTCTGCCGCAGAACCGACGGAAGGTGGAGTAGGAAGGTTCTCGAATGGCCATGTGTAGGTAAGCGTAGGGTGGGACGACACCCGGCAAGATAGACCGGTGGCCTGAAGAAGGTGGCTGGCAGTGGCTGGGTGAAAAAAGCAGGAGATCATGCGCTGTGGCGCTCCCTGGGAGAGGCTATTACCAGCCGTGGAATCCAATAGGCTGAAATGATGATGATGAAATTATTAAGTCTTAATACAAATACCATTTACTCGTACCAATAAAACTCAAGGTTTATAATCAGCAAAAGTAATTTATGTTTATTCATATTTGATACATTTTATTATTTAGTAAAAGTTTCAAATGTTTGTCGACGCATTTAGCGCATTGGAGACTGCTGCGCTGCGTGTCGAGGGTTCGGTTCCCTCAGGGATCAAATATATGTATGATCAAAAAATAGTTGTTCCGGATTTGGGCGTTTGTGTATGTGAGTTATGTTTGTAAAGAAACCCACGATACAGGAGAAAATATTAATATTTTTTCTAATTACATGAGAGAAAATGATTTAAGAGAAAAGCTAAGATATATAAAATAAAATAACTTTGAAAATATAATTTTAGCTTGATTACAAACGATAACGTTATTTATTAGGTAATGATCAAAGTTGTACACGTTTCAGATACTATACACATCTGACATTGAGACGGTCCCAAAGGTCATGTGGAATAAACAGTTAACTCGATCCAGAAGGTTATCACATTAAGTTCTAAGTCCCAACCTTGAACCATTGTTTAACTGTTACTGTCTCTAATCTCTTTGAAAAGGGTTTCACGAGAAATGTGAAGGCTGGAACTGCCACTCGACATAAACAGGTTTTAAAGGGTATAAAATTTTGGTGACTGGCAATGTTTTTGTCATTGTTACAGTATAATCAGCCTATTATAATGTTTTTGCTGATGGGACACAGTATGACACTTTTGCTTAAGAAGAAAGGTGTTCTAAAAATCGTTGCTCAAACAGAAATTCCTCGGGCGTAATCAGGATTGCCAGATGGGCGGAAAATCCGCGATTGTCCCGAAATTACGAGTCTTGACCCGTATCCAAGAGTTGCATTTTATTGTCCCGTGTTTCGAATACCTAAGTAACACTAGTTACGGCGCGTTGTGTTCCACGCGCGCCTCAAAGAGTGTCAGCAAAAATGACAGGGTACCCCTCTAGAGGGCCAACGCCTGCCGGGGTCGTGAGACTTCTGAATTACCGTGACCCCGGAACGTAAAGGACTATTGAAGGACACCGTGGATTTTAATCAGTACGAGCCTAACAGTCTCTCCTCTAGTCCTAGGAGCTAGCATTTGATGATTTAACGGTAGTTAAGCGATGACTGCTGTACTGCATCAAATAAATATTTGTATGATATACAAGTTGTTGTTCCGGGTCTGGGTATTTGAGTATGTGAGTTTCTATGTTGTAAACGCACCCACGATACAAGAGAAAATCTTAGTGTGGGGTAACCTTTTTTAAAGTGCTATGTAACAAGGGGTCTATTGCCATCAACCAGGAACGTCCAGATTCCGTGACTGATATTGTGAAAGTAACGAAAATATCCAAAACCTGAGGTTTGAACCAGACTTATATTTAAGATTCCGTAAAAACTGGTGAATTCTGCACGTGATCTTCGATCCTAAAATGACGAGGGGTCACCAGTTTAGTTGATGGTCAGAGGTACCTCTCTCCTCATACCAAAACTTCATGCTTTACACCAACGTGGTATTAAATATTACTTGAAAAGTGTTATTATAAACATTGATAGTTTAAAATAACACCCTTTTTACCTGACTACGGCAAAGCCAAAAGGAGGGTTATGATTTTGACCAGTATCTATGTATGTATGTTTGTTTGTTCCCTCATAACTTCTAAACTAGGTACTTATCATTACATGACAAATGAGGTTTCGTTAGAAGCGTCTCAGTTGTCCGCTGGTTATAGGGTAGGGTTCTAAAAGTGTCAACATGGGTATCGAATGATAAATCTTAAATTCACAACTCAGAAACTATACATATAACATAAATTACTTACTTCAAATAATATAACACCAAAATAGTGTAAATAAAAAATAAGTTAAAAATAACTAAAACCCGACACGAAAAAATCGCGTATTGAAAAGTAAAGAACAAGCCGTGGTCGTATGCCACCTAGCCAATCAAGATTGTGTAAAACAACCGCAGGTGGCATACGACCACGGCTTATTCTTGTTTTATTCTTTTCAGTGCGCAATTTTTTCGTAGTCGGGTTTTAAGTGTTTTTTAACTTATTTTTTTATATTTTTAAAAATTAAAAGTGAATAACTCACTGAACCATAAAACAAAAATAATTGTTTTATACCAAAACAAAAAGCCATGATGTTAAATCGAGGACACATCGATTCAATATCATCTCCAGGTTCTCAAAGCACACGTGTGGAAGCGAAGCGAAGAGCGGGTTTGGAAACGCCCAATGAGTGGGCAACGGTTTTTTAAAAGAAAATGAGCAAGAATGTATGTGTGCGATTGTGTACACCGCTGCCTGACCCGTTGAGGATGACAGTCGTAATGTTATGTCATTATTTATATTATTTCAGCATGACACAGGAGTACAAAACACACCCATTTTGGTTTGATTATTTATATCATTATCACAAGATGGTTTTATCTGTTCACGGGATTAAATTATTACTCCGGGATTAAAAAAATAAGATTATAAACGTTGTGGAATGTACACAAACAATACTGCATTTTTATAAAATCCTTTACTGGATATTTTCTGTGTAAATAGAGTAGAAAATTACGGAAAAACAAATCATAGATGTTTGTTTTTTTTAGATTTATCAGTAGTTTCAAATACCTGTCTTACCACCATCTCCGATTAACCTTTTAATTTGGCACGATATACACCTTTTACAGCTCTGTGCTATTTATTCTCTATCAACATAGCCTTGTGATCGCGCGGCGAAATGGATGGATTGTGATCCATGATTTGTGATAGTAATTTAAAAGGGTGGATTTTTAGTCAGTATGAGTCTAACTGTCCCTTCGCTTCAACGAGGGTGAGAGGACTCATTTCATGATTTTACTAAACGCCAAAAAAAAAAATACTAAGTACGGGTCTCTTATTTAACCCATTCGCTGCGGCAGACGCCTATCGGCGATTTTTTTATTTCATATTCAGGTGCGGAGTACGCCTATCGGCGTTTTTTTACAATTGTATATACTGATACTGTTAGCCTACATCATCCCACTGCTGGGCAAAGGCCTCTCCCCATGACTTCCAGTTTTCACGATCCAGGGCCAAAGTGGGCCACTGGTCATCGGTTTTGTCAAGCTCGTCCCGCCATCTACACAATTGTATATATCTTGGCAAAAACCAGTCATAAAAAGTATTTTTTTGCAATAGGTGCTATTTTTTTTAAATGCACAAAGTACGGCTCACAGTTTCCGGATATTTAACAATAAAAAAATTGCGAAATCCTTTCTAGGTGCTGAAGACGCCTAAGGGCGTTTTTTCAGAATTTAACGACCTTTGATTCTAAATATATTTTGTTAATGATTACTTTTCTAAAATAAAGGTATTTTTAGGGATCACTTACATCGCATAATTTTTATTTCATATTTTGCATTGGTTTTACGAGTTAGGTGATTTTAACACTAAATATGATCGTTATCGTACCACCAATTTCGCGCATTTGAAGTTTGTTAAACATTTTAACGTAAGAATTATTAATTATTATAAACAGTGCTGAAAATGCCCGTCGGCGTTTTATATTATCCATTTGAAGTGCTGAGGACGCCCATCGGCGCTATAGACGAAAACCACCCCGCACCTGAAGTATAAAGTTAATTTTCTCTGCTGCAATGAATGGAGAAATAAGTATGAGATTTAGTATAAAATTTTGTGATACTTTCCTTTACACGTCGAGGGCCCTTCTTAAACAGAGGCCCCCAGTCATTGATACGGCTGACACTGCAGTAGCTACGCCCCTGGAGTGAACGAAAAGTGTGACCGAAACACATACACTCACAAACATTACATTTCACTGCTATCTTGCATCACTGTGATCCTTATTCACACTGCAATAAGGTTGCAATTGGGTGTCTGTCATAGGTAAAACAACTAAGAAAAAACCGCAGTGTGTAGTCAGTACAGTCTTTTCACAGTGATTATATCTCTGCAGCAACCCAATAGCGACCTAAATGTTAATAGTATAAAGACGTAAATAGTTTGATAAGAGTTGTGAAAGACTACATCGACTTCTACTTTTTATTTTCATTTAGGATACCTATATAAGTCATCTGCGGCATGGCTGGCTCAGTGGCTGAGATATCGACTGATGCGCTGCATGTCGCGGGTTCGATACTAAATATTTATAATATAACCTACAAGTATATTAGTGTATTAGTAGTATAGTTGTTCTAGACCTGGCCGTTTCCGGGGTCGCGGGACTCCGTGACCCCGGAATTGAAAGGGCTATTGAAGGACACCGTGGATTTTAGTCAGTACAAGTCTGACAGTACCTCCCGCTCTGTCCCGGGTAGGAGGACTCATTTCATGATTTACCACGTTAAGAAAAAAAAAGACCTGGCCGTTTATGTTTGTATGTGAGTTTTAAATGTTTGTAAACGCACCCACAATACAGGAGTAAGTTTTATAAATATTATACGCATTAACGCTTGCGTCGGTTCAGTTGGAACGATCGTCAACTGTACTGAATCCGGGGGCCGTAGGTTCAAATCCTGCTCGCGGTTCCAATTTTTCTTTCCGCAGAAAATCTTTTTAGAAAAAGTTATTTGGATTCGGAGAATTTTTCAGTCACTCTTCGAATGAGGATATAAAGTACAAAATTCGTGTTTTACCTAATATACGTATATCGTGCCTGCTATTAAAATATTTGTTATCAGTAATAAAACACAGCTGGGTTAAGTTAACAAGTAAAATTGCGATAAACATATCGAAACAATAGCGTTCCCGGCTATTTCATGCAACGTTATTATATCGTTGCATGAAATAGTCGGGATCATTAAACTTGAAATATATTTCTTAAAAGATTTTCTGTACAATATAAACCTCTACAACACTAACTTTCATTCATAAAAAAAAATTAACAGTTAATTCTTAATTTAAATATAAATTTACCCGTTCCACACGCTTCCAAACTCACTAAAATCATTACCACCGCATTTCAAAAACGTCTTAGGAGCCACAATAAAACTTCATAGCATTATAACCACTATTAACACAGATTACCTTTTGTTTTCAATATTTTTGTCGTACACAACCGATCGAACAGGCACTCCGCGTGGCACTCAAATGATAGCAAACATTTCATAAAACCGTTTATTAATTCTTAAGCTGAGTGCTCAATAGAGGACAATTGGATCACAATTGTATGACGCGTCATACATGAGTAGTGCGGTGCATTTACTTGTACTATATACATAAGTGTGTTGAGCTGTGTATACTGTGTTTGTAAATTAATTTCCAGGTATGTAAACAAATGTGAGAGTTTTAAAAAGTTACTCTAATTTACACTCATAAAGTTTACATTGCAATTCAACTGCAGACAGCTTCGTGACTTTTTAAATTATAACACAGGTGTGTACGGCTGTATGTACAGATGCCAGCACCTCAGGATCAAGATCATCATTGACAGATTTGGGTAGGTTGACCTGCTGGCGTCTGTACATCAGTGATAACAATTTCACTTTGAAACAAAAAGCCCAGAATTTTGTGATAAAGGTTTACATGATGTTCACTTGACTTACACTTGAAGTGTGACGGATTTATCCCAAAATAGTATAATACTATACTAGTCACAATTATGTCAATTTAATTTTAAATCAGATTAAGATATCTGCAACAATTGCATACAGACCTTTAAATAAACAATAGAACTGAAGAACATACATTACAGGAATGAAAAGTGTTTTATGTGATCAGTCCGAGGCGTGGTCGCTAGGTTCATAGCTTGTTTTATATAGGGACTAGCTCGCGGCTCTGCTCGCCCTCCTCTTCCCAGCCTATAATTGTCTCGAAGTTCCATCTATCTCTACCAACATTCTGTAATTTAGTATTAGGTTTTGGGGTTTTATATAATCAAAATGTACCTATTGATTATACAAACATACACATATTAGTAGGTACTGCATTTTTTTCTACAAATCGATGTACTCAGACTAATGAAGACCAGTTGTGGACAAAGGCTTCTCCATAGGTTCATTCCACAAATAAAGTTATTGTACCTCGACATGGAGCCAGAAATATCCTGGAGAGCTCCCCTTTGTGGAGAATCGATACCTTAGATGTTTCACAAAGGACTTCAAAGTCAAAGTGCTCTTATATTTATCAGGTGAAATCCTGTACCAGGGATACAGCAATGAATACAACCTGCTTCCTTCGAAACCGTAATTTTTTACTTGCTACTAGCAAATGGTGATGCTTAGGCTTTTCCCTACTGAGGCCCTCGCATGAATTCTACGTATTTGGTCGCACACTATACTTTCAGTATTACGACGCAAATTGTATGAAATGTGAAAAAAAAATGCAATATGAAAAAAAAACGCAAAAACTCTTAAGCGAGCTCGGGAACTTAGGGGACCCCAACACAGGTTGGGTTAAAAAGCGAGCGAACACAGACTCCGCCAGACCCTTCCTTCATGGTTATTTTTTTTGTTGTAAACCCTAGAGCTCAAAGCACCGACTATGCTTTTTAGGCAACTCGTAAGTGTTTTGAAGTTCGATTTACAAAAAATCGTTCTTCTCGGAAACGGTGACAATTTCGGTATTTAAAACTTCGGAATTTTAAACTTTCGGCCAAACGAACCTTCGGGATTTTAAACTTTCGCCCAAACAACCATTCGGCGTTGCAATTTTCAGGATTTCGTCCAACGGTATTTTAAAATTCGGGATTTTGATACGTACCCTCTTTCATACCAACTATCTTAAACAACTCTTTATGGACGACAAATCACAGTCAGGACCAATGGTTAAACTTGCTTTCTAAGGCATGGACCAAGCCTTAGTATATAATTATATCTCCCACCCTCAGAGCAACCTGAGTAAGTGTGGCTTAACCTTAAAGAACGATCTGAAGGTGATAAGTATTTAGTCATGAACTCCTTATACTACTAGTGTATACATCATCATCACCTGCCTAGCTTTTTCCCAACTATATTGGAGTCGGCTTCCAGACAAACCGGATGCAGCTGGATATCAGTATTTTACCTGGAGCGACTGCCTATCGGTCCTCCACAACCCAGTAACTGGATAATACGATACCCCATGATAGGACGGTTGTCAGACTTTAGAGCTTCTGACTAAAAGTAACGACTGTCAAAAACCTACAAATGACGGCCGGGACCAACCGAGACACGGAGGAAACTCGCTATGACAGATGGTTATCCTCAGACCAACCTCGGCAAGCGCCGCTTAACCCGGAAAATCGGCATGTGTGGCTGTAATTATTTAGCCACGAGCTCTTTATACTACTAGCGTGTACATATACCTCCAAAAAGAAAGTCGGTTTCAAATAAGCCGCTATAAATTCCAATGTCAAGTATTTCATGATTTCATTCATAACTTCGCAATGAGAAACGACCCTCCTGGTAGAGGTGACAGATAGGTAGCTAAAGATGGCCGCTCGCGTTTGAAAGAGAAATATCTAGGTACAGAACGCATCGCAAGGAGTCTGTAGTCTCCTGATTCGTATTAGTTGAGCCAATCTTATATTACACTAGCACTTGCCCGCGACTTCGTCCGCGTGGGTTACGTACTTTCTTAATTCCCCCTTTTCACCCACTTAAAGGTTAAATTTCCAAAAACCCCTTCTTAGTGCTCCCCTACATTATGATAGGAAGCCGTGTGCAAAATTTCACATTCCTAGCCCCAGTAGTTTCGGCTGTACGTTGATATGTCAGTCAGTCAGTTCTCCTTTTATATATATAGATAGATACATAAACTCACGCCTTCTTCTCATGGGGGTAGGCAGAAACTACAGAGCGCCACCTACTATCACACACACGCTACTATCCTTCCATACTCGTTTAGCCTCATCCACATTCATACATCTGGTCATACGCGAATCTTAGATTAAGAATGTAGAAATTAAGTTCTAGAAGACTTTGTTATATTTTGATAAGTTAAATGAAAAAGGTCCATTTAAAATCTTTGAGGCCACGTTGTTTGATCATTAAAATAACTATTTGTTAAATCCTACACATTATTAACAATTAGCTAAAAAACAATAAAGTATTTTAACAATAGTTTAGCAACAACTGGCCCTAGTTTAGCATACACTCACTGATAAACAACGATCAACATACATTATTCTTGAATTGTTGTAAAAAAAGCAGTTCCTTCGAGTTCCTTCTTAAACTGCCTTGTTGCTGCATGAGTTCCCAGTATCGATTCTCAGGTCGAGCAAAGTGTTATTTAGTCTTCCGTTAGGAATATCTTTGTAACTGCTACAGAGTGTAGATTTGTGTCTGAAATGTGTGTGTACTATTAAGTACACCATTGCCTAATGCTCCAGAGATATAAAGGCGTGAATGCTATGTTATATTATGTTCCCTTTTTTAACGAAAAGGGTTAAGAAGGGAATGAAACACTTTCTTTTTAGCGTGATATAATCATCAAATGAGTCCTCCCACCCAGGGCAGAGCGGGAGGGACTGTCAGACTCGTACTGACTAAAATCCACGGTGTCCTTCAATAGCCCTTTACATTCCGGCGTCACGGTAATTCGGAAGTCCCGCTACCCTCGTTCACAAACAATAGCTATATATGTATGTATGCACACCTACTTTTCCGCAAAGGGTTACTCACTCATTTACATATTTTTGTTGTTAAGTAAAACTTATATAAGTACTAGCTGTTTACCGCAGCGCCCATTTACTCGCATCCTCCCCTCTCTATACATAGGTATAGAGAGGTGCCAAAGATTATCAAAATCGGTTAACCCATTTTGACTTGGAAACGGAACATATTTACATACACAAAACAGGGGTTGTTGTAAATTTGCCACAAAATTAATTCACCTCGAAAAAAAGTTTTCATCCTGTTGCTCTAGTACTTTCTGTTCAGATTTCACATTGTGTCCTCGTTTTCTGTAGTTATATGCGGATTTTATTATTTAATTGTTCTATTTTATCCGTGCTGAAAAAAGAAATGGGGCGAATTAACAATACACAAAATTAAAAAAAACAAAAACCTTTTGCATTTTTTTCAAAACTCCTTTTTTTCATAGGGAATTAACTTTGTGGCAAAACAAGGACACCAAAACGGGACATACAATTCCATCGGAATGACAGTAATTCACAACGCTGGCTCAATACAGGTTGGTAGATTTCCCATGTCTACGATTTTTGGTTGCTTAAATTCGGATCCCAAACTTAATGCTTAATGGGGCATTAACAACGCGCTATCAATGCTATTTGCTTTATTTAAATAACTTTGAGGACAGGCGTCTGATAGAAAGATCAGGTTTATATTTCACACAGTCATAAAATTTCACTAAATTTGATGAGCATTTTCGGAGATGAGCGTCTACGAACATACTGACACGTGGTTTTATATGTACAGACGCCAGCATATCAACCAACCTCAATCTGTCAAATTTCTTTAATAGTTTTTCAATCTTTTTACAATAGTGGAATGTTAATGTTTGGTTTGTAAAATTTGACAGTTCCGGGTAGGTTGACGAGCTGGCGTTTGTAGACTGTACATTTCAAAAAGAAGATATAGTAATGTTCACATTGTGTGCATTGTAAACGGTGCATGCTATTTGCTTTATACAGATAATAACTGTATATGTAAAGACTTGGTGGAGCATAACAATACTTGCATAAATCACTCTTCACCGCAGTTTAGCACACATGCATTTTGTTTACCTACTCGTATTTCCAATAATACCGTTAGATTATTGTAAAAAAGTCTCCGTTATGATGCATCTTTGTAATTTTTTTTGACGCCACGGTTGGTGTAGTGTTTGAGTGATTGGACTGCTGCGCTCCGTGTTGCGGGTTCGACTCCCGCACGGAACAAATATTTATAAGATCTACAAGTAGTTGTAGCTTGATCCGTTCTATCTCTGTTCTACTAAGAGACTAAGTTCTTTTTTCTTCTATTCTAAAGATTTTTTGGCGTCTAAAAGACATTGACAGAAGACTTGTTAATAATCATTTCTGAAATTGATTACCGGTTTTGGCCATGCACTTATAGATCTGTTTTTTTTTTTTTATTTAAGATAGGCCATCATATGACCATCATCTCGCCTGATGGTAAGCAATGATGTAGTTGACGGTGAAGCACGCTTGCCTAGAAGTAACCTTCATCATCACAGCAGTGACGTTTAATAACTCTTATCAGCCCGCCGTTGTGTCCTAACCACTAGAACTGGCAACATTATCAACTGTTTATACTCATTGTTTATAACCCCTCCGTCTGATAGCGACGGAAGATAACTGATGTTGTAAACCGTTAAAGCTATAAAACTAAAGCCGTGACGAATTCTAAGAGAATTTGTCACAGAGGATTATTTTGTAGATACTGCCAATAATTTGCAATGATAATTAAACATACTTACGATATAAGGGACAATTAATCCATGCAAGCAGATAAAGATTTTATCTGCTTGCATGGATTAATGTGGCCATTGCATATGTGTACATAGGTACCTGATTGACACGTTTTGTTTTTTTTATTACTTATTGGACAGTGTTCCTTACCGGTGGCCTTAAAAAAAGGTAGTAGAACTCATTCAACTATCCCAGAACTTTTTTGGAGTAAGTCCTCTAGGTGGAGGGGATTGGACTCTCAGGCTCTTAGTGGCTAAGGGCTGAAACTGTGTTAAAAGGTCACCTGCGACGGGCACCCGTTGCGTGCCAACGCGCGTGTGCGCAATGTAGCGTTTCCGCTGGAGTCAATTGAACGCTGAGCTAACGCGGCACAGCAGCAGACGTCGACTCGAAACACGGAAACGAAACGGTGCGCATACGTTTATCGAACTCTTACGCTGGACAAACGCTTTTACAAGGCTACCTTAGACAAAACGAGCGAAACAACATTACAAAAACTCTGTCTTCTTTCAAGAAGAAACGTAAAAATAAACAATTTAACTACTTACTACAGATTCTATTTAAACAGGTGCGCAAAAATTCAACCGTTTTAAAACGACCTCAAAGAAGCATTGTCTACGAAAATCCGGAAGAACCGCATTGCAGTTCCCAAGTCAGAAATAATTACGGAATTAAGGAGCATTGTCAGAGGAGCAATGCAAGCTGTGCTCGTACACGTAAAAATGCTCATATTATTCTAGATAACATTTCTTCTTAAGCACGTTCACTACGTGATCTAGTTCTAGATTAAACGAATGTTCTTTAACGCAAATAAACCGAAAACCGCTGTGATCGGGTTCAGCTTCTCCACTGTTAAACTCAGAGCCTTTATCACTAGATTTCTGAATTTTACAGGGTACTTGAAGTATTTACAGCGTTTATTGGTCTCTGAAGCCCTTTTTTATCGTGGAAAAATCACATCAACCATACAGTCCCACCCACTTACTCTCAGACTTGTGCTGACTAAAATCCACGGTGATCCTTCAATAGCCCTTTACGTTTCAGGGTTACGGTTTCCTGTTAAGACATTCCCGCGTCCCGCCTCAGAAGCCCTAACATTAAGTACGACGTCAATTTATTGAAAAAAAAAAGATCTTCGTTCCTAACACACTAGAGGCGCTTTATCAATTTTTCATGCACTATACGCAGTAAATACTTTAAGTAAGCTTTAAATCAAGAGGTTAACTTATGAATTACCGTGACCCCGGAACGTAAAGGGGTGTTGAAGGACACCGTGGACTTTAGTCAGTACGAGTCTAACATTCCCTCCAGCTCGGGCCTGAGTGGGAGGACTCATTTGATGATTTTACCACGAAAAAAAAGACCCCTTTGTCTTTCTTAATCGTTTGAATTTGACGGATGCTTCTGTTTAGACATCTCAAAGACTCAGATAGGCAAATTCGGTCGTTGATTGGTTACAGACAGGGACCCAACCGAATATAGCGGCCTAAATAGGTTATTTATTCATTTCGAACATTGAAAGAAACAAAAAACGTTTACACATGCCATAAGTACACATAACAAAGAAAGCAAATATTTAAAAGAAAACTTGGTGACCTCGTGATCTCTAAAAAATCTTTAATTTATTTACTCTGCAATAGCCCACCAAGTGTTAAGTGTTCCTGCTATATATATATTTGACAGAAAAATTCTAATAAGTCCGTCACTGATATAATAAAAAAATATTTGACCCGTATTTTTTCTTTTGACACGTAACAAAATTGGCAAAACCTCTCAAGCAACTACAGTTTTTACTTGCTTGTGACGTCACGAGCCCCCACTCTCGAATTTTGATGCATTTTATCTTTGCAACAACTAATGGTTTCTACAAAATAAAAAAAATACGGATTAATAAGATTTGTTTATTGATGAATCGAATTCGGCACAGTAGGTACACATACCATCATGATATAATTTTCCAACATGTAATCAAAAACCAAGACATCAAAGTAAACTGAAATGAAAATACATATGACGAAAACGAAATGAACGAAAATTTTAAATTTAAATAAGGCGCCTTTCCATTACGCAAGTCGTGCTCACCACATTTGTGTGTAAGACTTGCAACGGAACGTACACGAAATAAATAATGTGATTGGGGAGGGAAGCGAAGTGGGAGCCTGTAACAGCATCCTGGCTACCCCTTTGTCGAAGGAGGCTGAGAGATTAGTTAGAGTTCTAATGTCAATCAGTGAGTAGTTGTGAGTGTTTGTAAGTAGTTTTGTGAGTAGAAATAGTCCAGATCTCATAAATGTAAGTAGTATGTTTAGATGTTTTGTATTGTGGGTGACATTATCACTTTGGACAATGGAATGCATCAATGAATGAATCAATCAATCAATCATATTTGATATGACGTCACTTTTGCATACAAGTTGCTTAAAATGAAAATAACAATATCTACTAGCTCAAACTACCTACTTGCAACTTGTATGCAGTTTTGTTCAATTTGCAAACAATTTGCAAATTATATGTCATACAATACAATAATGGAAACGCAGCATATATGACACTTCAACATTTTTTGTCGCAGGAAAATAAAATGGCTCCAACGTAAAATAAAAACTTATTCAATTACAGTCATCCTACGTATCTCTGATCTACATTCGTGAAACATTTTTAGCATCGTTTTATTCAGACTACTACCAGTCTTTTTTCTAATTAATTTCTGAGAAAAGGAGGAGCTCGTGGCTAAATAAATACAGCCTAAGCCAAGCCCAATAAACACAGGCCGATCTTCCGGGTTAAGCCGCGCTTGCCGAGGTTGGTCTGTCGATTTGTGACCATCTGTCATAGCGAGCTGATCCCGGCTGTCATTTGTAGATCTTTGACAGTCGTTACTGTTAGTCAGAAGCTCTAAAGTCTGACAACCAGTCTTACCATGGGGTATCGTATTACCCAGTTACTGGGTTGTGGAGGTTCGACAGGCAGTCGCTCCATGTAAAATACTGACATCCAGCTGCATCTGATGTGACTGGAAGCCGATCCCAATATAGTTGGGAAAAGGCTAGGCAGATAATTGTCCCACTTTTAGGCAAAGGTCTCCCCATAACCTTCCACCCTTTGTGCGGCTTTCTCCGGCCAATCTCTCATGAATGCGTCTAGATCGTCACGCCAGTTTTCTAGGCATCCCTCGGCAATGACTGTATTATTACAAAAACTAAATAAACCTTGGTTTAAACCTGAACGTATAAGCTTATCTGCAGAAGCATGGTTTTACAAAACATAGGAAAAAAAGTGGACGTTAGTACCGTCATTGGAACCATTGTATAAACAATCAAATCCACAAGGTTTGGGATCAAGATTGTGACCGAGATAGGTACATTATTAATTTATGGTGTAGCGAACTCCAGAGCAACGGAAACAGGTTCGGTTAACGTTGTAAATTATTTTATTTGTCACGTAAATAAAAACCTTATTTTTATTTGAGCATTTCTTATGAAATCACGCCATATTCCCCAAGGGGCAGACAGCGGTAATCCTTACACCACTGCTTCTAATTGCGTCTGCTGAGCATGACCTTAATTCGATTCCCAGGGTAGGTATTTATCTAGCCCTGAAGCAAAGATGATACCTAATATGAAGAGTGTAACTAGAAAACCTACGCACCGTTGGAACACAGCAAATACTGTCTGGTGCCTGACTCCGACAGGTTTTTAAGCTATTGCATAGCTTTGACCGCGGGCTTTGAGCGCGGCGACCGAAAAGAAAATAAAACCAAGATAAAACCTAACGAAAATATCTAACACCCCGCATCGTCTAACGTCGTTTCAGTTCGACAGACTTCGGCAATCATAAAAACATCCGTCATAAAGACAATTTACTTTTTCGTACTCATTCTAAACGGCCAGCTACAAAAGGAGGTTTTCACAATGAAACCTTCTTATAAAATTGTCCTACAACAAAGCAGAGTGGTGCAGTGGAAGCATGCTGAGCCCATAATCTATTGAAAAATTTGACCCAGTTTGGAAGTGAGACCTGGGAATCCTGTATATAAAAGACCCACTTATATCTTCATTATAATTTATTTGTCTTTACTACAGTAGTGCACCACAAACATTTTAAATAATAAATGATATTCTCGTTATATATTCGCGGTTAGCGATATTTTTTTTGTGTTTTTTTTTAAATTGCTTTTCTTTACCGCGGCAGTCCCGAGTGCCACACATTTTTTTTTAATCGCACCTACGATTCAGGAGAAATTCATACAGTGGGTTTATGAATTTCTCCTGTATCGTAGGTGCGTTAACAAACATAGAAACCCACTTACATCCAGACCCGGAACAACTACTTGCAGATCATACAAATTAATATTTAATCCATGCGGATATCGAATCCGCGACACGCTGCGCAGAGTCGATCGCTCAGCCACTGGTGGTTCGAATTGTAAAATTATTTTTGTGTTGAATGATTTATTTATCAAGGTAGGCGATATACCTTTTTTTTTATCGTGGTAAAATCATCAAATGAGTCCTCCCACCCTTACTGTCAGACTTGTACTGACTAAAATCCACGGTGTCCTTCAATAGCCCTTTACGTACTGGGGTCACGGTAATCCCTTGGTCCCGCGACCATAGGCGATATACCTACTGTAATTACGGAAATACTGTGATTGGGCGACAATTTCTCGAATGTAACGAGATGGTGTGAACGTCGTAATTTAATGTAAACCTAATGTTAATTTTAGTTAAGTTTCTCTATAAGTGAACTGTAATTTGTTCTTTGAGAAAATAAATGTCTTTAAACCGAATTACACTTCGCTACGACCAATAGGAGCTGAGCAAAGGGTGAAAACGCGGGGAACAGCTAGTATATAAAACTATGTATTAATAACATATCTTTCTAACATATCACAGTATCTTTATTTTCAGCAAATCCCTGCGGCTGCTGAGAAATTCCAAACAAATTAAATGTCAGTTTAGTAAACACAAGATTCAAGCTTTCATCTCAGTTGTTTGCAGATGAATATTTAAACAGCCTCCGAAACACTAAATATTCAGATATGCGTTACCCACGCCCGCTCACTAAAACGTGCGCTTTTGTCTGACGTTGTCAGTTTTATCATGGTGGATGTACACTCTCTCCGAGACTCAGCCATGAATGCTTTCTTGCAGGTCAACTTGACTCAACATCACACATTCAAACAATTGAAATCTTTATCGTTACGGTAGATTCATTATGATTTCTTTTTCTTTTTAGATTCTTTATTTAAAAATATAGAATTTAAAACAATAAAACAGTTCAATTGTTTTTCCATTAAAAAAAAAACAATATCAATTTATATGCTAGTGATTACCTTTTTTTTTTTTTTTAGGGTGGCAAAATCATCAAATGAGTCCTCCCGCCCTGGGCGGGGCGGAAGGGACTGTCAGACTCTTACTGACTAAAATCCACCCGTGTTTCTTCGGATGCCCTTTACGTTCCGGGGCCGCGGTATCCTGGATTAAGAAAAAAGCCGCGACCCCAGCAGGCATTTGGCCCCGTAAGGGGCCCCGTCGGTGACGCGTGAAACACGACGCGCCACCGACCCGGGCTTGGTCCTTAGTCGGACGGCGAGCTTACCCATTACTCACCGTCCGCAAGCCCGCTCCGCCGCTGTGCCCTCTGCTGTTCAGAGGGACACGCGTTGGAGCATCCACCCGACAGGCTATTCGCATACGGGCAAAGAGACCCCTTAGGCACACAGTGCCTAAAAGAGTTTTTGCCCGCATCCCAGGGTGCACCGGCCCGAAAAACTGGTCTTCTCCTCGGACGTATCCGATGGGGAACTCCAGTCCACGGGCGCACGTGGAGGTTTCCTGTCTTAGCACCCCATGCTAGTGATTACCTACAAACTTTTTTAAATGTGTGTAGCTTAAAGAATTAGTAAGCTGAAGAGGCAGTGGGCTGGCCGCATTTCTCATAGGACAGATCACCGTTGCGGTAGACGTGTCGTTTACTGGAGACCACGACTACGCAAACGTAGCGTAGGTCGCCCTGGTCGCGGGACTTATGAATTACCGTGACCCCGGTACGTAAAGGGCTAGTGAAGGACACCGTGGATTTTAGTCAGTACGAGTCTGACAGTAATGGGTGGGAGGACTCATTTGATGATTTTACCAAGATAAAAAAAAAAGCGTAGGTCGCCCGCCAGCTCGTGGAGCGACGACCTGGGAAACGCAGAGACTGGATGAGGAAAGTTCAAGACCAGGCTCATTGGCGTATATTGGGAAAAGCCTATCATGATGAGGTAAATCTTAAAATGTGGTCTGCTTAACAGGACTATCAAGTGGGTGCCTTGATTGGAAGACCATCGCCATCAGCCTATTATGTTCGATCAGAGGCCTCCTCTCTGTGAGAAGAAGGCCATAATTTGCAGGTTAGTAGATGTCACATATCTTCGTTTTTTTTTGCTCTATGACATACCGGTTTCCGCTCTATATTTTATTTCAGTTTTGAGAGCAGTGTTGACGAAATAAATTACACAGCAACTCGCCTGGCTGGGTTCGAAACCACGACCTAGAACTCGTAAGTCCTAAGTCGAGGCTGAAACCACTGGGCCACCAATGCTCATAAGTGGTTGTAGTACAACCTCGGCAGCGGTGTACAGCCACCTTCACACTTTACTGAACAAAACGCAAGTTCAACGACCTCTTGACAAGTGCATTGAAGTCTATCTCAATTAATTTGATAAGAGAAGGTATTCGTGAACATTCAGTCGAAAGTCGTTGTTTCGTCAGAAAGCCATGTATCATGGAACTGTTAAATGGAAAACTGAATCATTACTGAATCTACAATATATTCTATAAAATTAAATTATCATCTTGGAACTTGAATTTGCCGGTCATGTCAAATGACACCGGGCTGACATACCTCACCCCGCCTTGTCTCTGCTCGCTCCGCTAGGGATGTACCACGATACGTAGGGTTGGGATTCCAGTTACCGATTTACGTTTATCAGAACTTATGTGCTGTATGGAGCATAATAAGAGCCTACCTAGTGGTTGAAATCAAATAAGACGAAATTCATTCAATCAAATGAATTTTCAAACGGTCTGGTCTGGTCTTCATTTTTTTGGTGGATGAACCAAAAAAATGAACCAGATAATTTTAAAATTAAACTAACACTCGCTTAGGTTAGGATTTACAAACGTACTAAAAAACTTTATACCCTGTTTTTATACTCCAACTCAGTACGCGTAGAATGATACCATTAGAAACAGGTTTTGTCGATGAAAGAACAGACAGAGTACAGAAATATTACTATCGTTCAAAGCACAGTGAAATACAAAATTAAATATAATAATAAATAAATATTCCACAACTATCACACAACGCCATCTAGTCCCAAGCTAAGCAGAGCTTGTGTTATGGGTACTAGACAACTGATAAACATACTTATATATTTCTAAATACATACATATTATAGATAAATTACACCCAGACACAGAACAAATGATCGTGCTCATCACACAAACATTTTTCCTGGGTGGGAATCGAACCCACGACCTCCGGCATAGCAGACAGGGTCACTAACCACTAGACCAAAAGGCCTGTCATTTTTTTAATTCCTTCGTCTACGAGTCATGCCATTAAGTACTCGGGAAAATAAAATTTCTATTTGTATGACAAGAGATAACTTTGCCTGTTCTCGGTAGAATAGAGACATAATTGGTCAAGCTACGAGTTCTCATCCCTATTCACTTTATCCGTGACTTCCACAAGAACAAACACAATCTTAGTGAACCCTCATAAAGTTATAGTTAACGAGAAACTCGGCCCACAATCTGCGTGAAATGAAACAAACAAACTTCAACAATTGCGCTAAAAGGGTACTAAATCGGTTTGGGGGCCACAAAGATAGCGGAATAATAATAAAAAAAAAACATGGATGATTATAACACATATGTCATAGCCACCACGCTTTTTTACTGGTGCTAAAATCATCAAATGAGTCCTCTTAACCAGGGCGGGACAGGAGGTCAGACTTGTGCTGACTAAAATCTACGGTGATCCTTCAATAGCCCTTTACGTTCCAGGGTCACGGTTATCTGATAAGACAGTTCTGCGACCATAGTCACCACGCTTGGCAGGCGTGTTGGTGAACGTTATCACTGAAGGCTGTCCACCATCAGGTTCAACACTGAGATCTTTGTATTTTTTTTTTTTTTTTTTTAACCACTATCTCACCTGATGATAAGCGAAGATGTAGTCGACGGTGAAGCACGCTTGCCTAAAAGTAATCCTTCACTCTTGACTTGAAGACCCCAGGGTTATAGCTATCAGGAAACACAGAATACGGCAGGGAACTCCACTCCTTAACTTTTAAAAGGCATAAGACAATATGGTTATATTGCCAGGAGTGAGTAGCCGGAGCCCGAACGGATAAGGCAGATGGTGTCGGATAATATCCCTCTCGGCTAATATCCCGTGACATTCTAAGACATCCACAAAAGAAGACAGTGTAGCCTGTCCTAATGCCTTGGACCACACGAGGCCCTGTTATACCTACCAATAAAAATCACACTAAACTCAACTCGACCGCCTTTTTTATGGCTCTAACGATCCTACGTGGATAACATTGAGATACTTTTTCCCCAAGGGCAAATCAGCAACCCATTTGCAGCTGAGTCAGCATTCCCATTCAACTACGTGTTAATTTAACACCTTGACCCAATAACCTAATCATTGTAAGGGTTTGAAAGCTTTAACATTACTTTCAGATTTAAAAAAAAATGTAAAATCTAATGAAACTGGGTTATAATCAGAGGTCGGAATTAGGTAGAGTTATTTTAGTACTTGCATCGAAATATTGATATTAATATGGATCTTCCCGGATTTCTAATAGACAATCTCGTGTGGAAAATAGTATTGCAATAAAGAAAAAAAAAACATCAGAGATAGATTAGACAAATAAATTGTGTAAAAGTAAATTTTACACAATTTGTTGTGTTATTAACTTTTTTATTTAATTTTTCTGCTCTTTAAAAGTTATTCCGGGATTTGGGGCATATCCACTTTATTCTTTCGCTGTATAAGTACATGAATAACTCTACCTAATTCCGACCTATGGTTATAATGTCCATATTCTTCAACAATTAAGATCTTGAGATCAAACCGGCGGTCCATTTTAAATTAAATATTATTGCCAAATTCACTGAATTAAAATAATAGCATTCTATTGAAAACTTGCATTGATACCCACGCGGGTCACCACTGGTGATAATGAAATTATATACGTGCGTGCAGGCACTGCACTGCGTCATCGCGAAATTGATGTGTGTGAGGTTGTTGAACTGAAACATTCTGTTATAATACTTCTGCGTTTTAGTGGCGGACAAAATTTTAATATTTTGTAAACGTTATCTTTCCTGCGAACCTTCTGTGAAAACTAACCGACCGCGGTAATTGAAAATCAGCCCTGTCTAAATAGTGGAACAATAAATTATTTGTAAGTAAGTATCCTACTCGTTTATGTTTAATCAATATTTGCTTAGGACACTCAAAATGTTTAGGTTCTCATTATTTCTGTTAGAACTTTTAAATCAAAACAGGAGAACCTTCAGAACTACTTATTATTAAAAGTAATATCAACACGTGTATCTGATATTACAAGCATTACAATGTAAAACACAATGAAATTCACCTAACGCGAAAAACATGAAGTTAATTTTCTAGGTTTTAATAGGAAAACACGCGTGTGCACATCAAATACGTGGGCGCATTGCTCTATTTTGTTGAAAACTCATCGAATACTCGAGTTTTTGGCACGTGTGACTTTTACGGCCCGGGAGCCAATGACAGATTTACCTGACCAATTTCCTCTCAAGTGATAATTGGTAGACTACATGAAGGAGTCGTAACATAAAGGTTCGTCAGCCGTCAGCATTTTAAATCTGGATTGTTTGTGAAGACAAATCTATATCAACTTAAGTAATCGTCGAATATTAGTTTTGATTTTGAATAATTCTCTGAATACATAAACATATTATCACGACTGTAGTCCCTTAAGGGTTAGGTAAAGCTGTACCTAATAATACACCATCCACATTTAAAGCATAATGTTTTTAAGTCCTATGTGGCGAGCATAGTGGCATTAACCGGGCTCAAGTCCAGACTCCGTGACAATCTACTAAGATTTAAAACCCCAAGAATACTTTGCTCTACCCGAGTATCAAACCCAAGACATCTTACTGCAGTTGCGCTTATCACGACTTGCAATGTTATGATACTTACTCACACCTTGGAAATATAAGTCACTTGGCGCGTTGTCGTAAGTCGTCGTATATTACATGAACTTGATCGTGGACTCTTATTTACAAGAAAAACTTATGTAGGTCATGGGTGTAGCCAGGTGTTAGTATCGGGGGGATTCAAGAAAATAAAAGCGAATATGGTGTATAAAATAACCGTAATATTAATAGGTAAATATAAAAAATAGAAAGTAACAAAAAGCTGAAGATTCATTTGATGACATAAGCATTACAGAATTAATCTTCTGTTTTTTAGGGTTCCGTTCGTCCGTCTGTTAAGACCCTTTTTCTCGGAAACGAGTGGAGGTAGATCGTAAGTAACACACCAGATAGTGCGGATACTACTTTACGTTGTTTCGTAAATCTTGTTTTAACAATATGAATGTTAATATCTTGGTATAGTATCTACGTGCTATCTACGTGCTGAATAATACACAAATTGGTAGATACTGAAGGTCTTAAACGGCCACCATTCGCAAACATTCGTGAATGAAAATCATCTCTGATCTTGTATGAAGATTTTTAATTAGGGTGGATCTCAAAAATTAAAGCTCAAAAGTCCTATATTTCAACCAGATGAATAGAAGAAGAAGACAAAACATTACATGAGACCTCTTGTAACAAAAACTAAGCTCTAATGTGGATATTAAGGACGCCTGTCCTTAACGAGGTGACGTCACTTCTTTGACTTGAAAAGAACTTAGAAGGCCGGATGATTAATCATTAAAGATAGGCACTTTCTTACACGGCATGAAATCAACGCCCCCTCAGCGTCTGGAGTTCGCATTACTAAGCTACCTACGTCCTAATGAAATTCGTAGCGTTGAAACTGCATTGGACGCACAACTTTGATCACAAGGCGGTAACAGAAACAAGTGTAATGCGCTCACGTATTCTCACTTTTTAATCTGATGAGACGACAGGAAGGGAAAACTCCCCGCGTTACGCCTACAAAAGCGTAGAACATTAAGCACTGCCCAAGTAACACATCAAAGCATTTTAACGGCAGTCTTACAGCAATTCTGTACCTAGCGTTTAAGCATTTTGAAGATAGACCTATATTAGCATTACTAACGTTTATACGGCTACTGTAACTCTTATTTGGGCACAAATTATACGGCTTTAAACATTAAATAGGTTCACAAATAGCTGGTTAATGGCATTACAATTTTAAGGTCACACGAACTTAAATATTTATAAAACTGCCTATAAATAAGATTAAGTATGTATGTAGGAGTGATTGAAAGATCCTTCCCGCAACTTCACCCGAAAATTTGATAATATCTATCACAAACCTACACTCTATGATCCTCGTGTAGGTAAATAATCATCTTAAAGTAAATAAATTGTTAATCTGTTTATTTACATTGATCGATAGCTTAATTTCTATAAATAAGTTCGACAGGTCACCTTCGTGACCCTTCTTGCTGTAGGTGGGTAAAGTGGGTCCTACCATAAGATGGATCACGAAGTTTCCAGACCTTTTAATTCCCACGTAGAATTCTTTTTAAAGTAAGACTAATTTAATTATAGATGCTTTGACGGTAGTATTCAAAATCTTAAAACGCTTTAACAAACGCTGAAATATAAATAAACCGATTAGCTTTTTATCAAACCATCCACACAAACATTTTAAACCTAGACAAACAGAAAGTGAGCAAATTGTGAAAACAAAGAAAAATTCATGTAACGGAACGTATTTAAACTACATTTCGTTCAACGCATCGGTCCTATGTTCCTATTGCGGATAACCAGGCAATAAAGTATAGTAATTATATATCAATGTATCTTAATAACTATAAATAAAATATTACTACAGCAGTTATAAAACTACATCTTACAATCGAAAAATAGCCAACCTCTAGTAAATGTTTTTTTATTCCAAAAATATCCATCCGCTCCAATTTCCGTAAGCAGTCTTCTCTTTGACAATTATTGTCACAACTGTCACTGTCATGTAATCATCACAATTGATTGGGATTTCCTTTTGTAATTTTATAAAGTTTTTCTATTTAGTGAAAACATAATACTGATAGGCGGAATTAAAAATGGCTTTTCATTTAAAAGATGTGACATTAAAACCAGATAGGCCTAAAACGTTGTTACTGAAGAAACATGTAGATTATTTGTCCAAGTATGGAACAGAGAGTGAAGACTATGAATACAATATGACTGAATATCTTCGAATGTCGGGAATTTATTGGACATTAACTGCTATGGAATTAATGGGAGCTTCTGACAAGTACGTACTCCTAGATTTTGTTTATAAATGACTCCGTTGATAAAAAATAATTAGGTTATAATTGCATATCTGTTATCTATTCTAATATTAAAATTGACTTATATACCTCTACAAACGTTGTTGGTTTTGATATCTCAGCTCAAATGAATTTCCGGGTTAAAAGCATCACTGAAATTGTATATACAGCCAGATTTCCCACAATCACGGTTGAAAGATAACTTATTAACAATTTTTTCTCAGAATGCCTAAAGAAGACATCATAAAATTCATCACTTCATGCCAAGATAAGGAGACAGGCGGCATCTCAGCTGCCTATCCACATGACCCACACATATTATACACTTTAAGCGCTGTGCAGGTTTGTCTTTTATAAATACTTAAAGGTCTGTCCGTTTATCACTTATTTGTTTTGTATGATATTGTGGTAATTCAGTGATCAAATTTCAACCTTAAGTCATTAATTTAAAACATTGCATTCTGCACTCCTTCTCTCATATAAACTTTAACTTATATCATTTGGTTCAGTAGTTTTTGTGTTTTTGTGGGCTGACAAACATGCACATTTATATTAGTAGTAAGATTTACTAACTGTAGCTATTTCGGTCGTCGGACATGTGATTTACCGTGACCCCGATATGTAAAGGGCTATTGAAAGACACCGTGGATTTCAATTGTCAAGTCTGACAGTCCTTCCCGCCCTGACCTGTGTGGGAGGACTCATTTCATGATTGTACCATGTTAAAAAAAAAATCTGTAGCTATATCAATAAATGTAAAAATGAGACGACAATATACCACTGACACAACAATATTTCAAACTGATTTGTCTCAAATATAAAAAAAAACAATACTAATGGTACAAACCTCCTTTCTCCATCCGTATCTCTCTGAAAATAATTATTTATTTTCTCTTGCAGGTCCTTGTTATTTTTGACAGACTGGATGCTATAGATGTAGAGGGAGTTGTCAAATTTGTGGCGTCTCTGCAGCAGAAAGATGGCAGCTTCTTTGGTATGTGTATCTGATCTACATAAATAATAATAAATAAATAAATACTCCACAACTATCACACAACGCCATCTAGTCCCAAGCTAAGCAGAGCTTGTGTTATGGGTACTAGACAACTGACATAAGTGTGACATCTTTCTTTAACGGGTCTACTGTTTACCAATAGCTAAGGTTAATAGAGGGAATTTAAAAAGACTTTATTTCTATAAAGTTAATGTGTATTTCTAATAGTGATGTGTTAAAAACCAACAGCGGAGTTGGATGAAGGACAACTGAGCTAAGCAAATCTCAGATCAGTGTGCCGATCTGGTGTATTTACAGTAGAGAAAAACTTATTTTTTGTAAACAATTAATGGTACTTTAAAAATTTATGATAATAACATTAACAACACACACTGTCCGCATGAAAGATTACAGGCCACTCCCTCTCACAGAGAGGAACCCTGTGCTGACATCGTGTTCTGTGGGAACATTATATGCTGATTATGCTATTCTAATATTACTTCAAGCATCATTTATCACATAAACACACTGCACATGATAGACAATTTCAAACCCTATTCTTAGTGTTATAAGTCATCATTTTGTCCAACAGGTGACCCATGGGGTGAGGTAGACACAAGATTCTCATTCTGTGCAGTCAATTGCCTCTCACTCCTGAACCGACTGGATGCAATAGACGTGGAAAAGGCTGCTAACTTTGTGATCAATTGCATGAACTTTGACGGAGGCTTTGGATCCAAACCTGGGTCTGAAAGTCATGCGGGTAAGTTTAATTACCAAAACAATTCCCAGCAACTAAATCTTTTCCCATTCATTTCCTGAGGATAAAAATTTAGTTATCACGAATTTCACTTGTGTACAATTAATAAGTTGCTCCACAATAAGGACAGAAACAAATACTTTTTCACCTCACATGCTCGGAAAGATTCTATTTCTCATTCAAAATCTGAGCGCAAAACTCGATTTTCCGCTCTAGAGTTCAAAATTCGAACACAGAGTTGTGTGTTGCACTTGGCAGCAAAGTTATTCTGCGTCTCGTACCTTTGAAAACTTGCATACCAAATAACTATTGTTATGCAAGGCTGCAAAATTGTGTGTGCGGCGCGGGAGCGTCGGGATACATAAAATCTATTAGAGGTTCATTTAATTTTATTTCGAAAATTGCTGCCACCGCCGCCCCACTCAACGCAAAATTCGAGGCACAGACCTTATAATCAAAGTAAATATTAAAAGGACCAATATTTTATTTTCCAGGTCTTGTATACTGCTGCGTGGGTACGCTATCTATTTGCAAGAGGTTAGACGCAATCAAAATAAACCGCCTCGCGTGGTGGCTCTCTGAGCGACAGATGCCTAGCGGTGGGCTCAATGGCCGGCCAGAGAAACTGCCAGACCTGTGCTATTCTTGGTAAGGAAAATTTTAAGCAAAAGTCACACTGTGGTGAAACCCGCACAATTATTTGGATTACTCTCTCACACTTTTCTTTGGATAGTAGGGAATGCTCAATATAATAGGTAGATAGACTTAAAAGATAGACTGCGCTTTGCATAACCAACTGATAGTTAAAATTTTCCCCTCTAGAAAGACAGGAAAACGTTTATTTCAATACTTTTAAGTAAATAATTGTTTTCCTATTTTTCTAGAGAGTATGGTTCACTTTATGTAGGTATTGCTCAGTCCATCCTTTTAGTCTATGGTATAGGTAAATTTTGTATTGCCACTACAAGAATATCCTCCTTTTTTCAGGTGGGTGTTGTCATCATTGACAATAATAAATAGACTGCACTGGATAAAAAAGGAAAAACTAGAAAATTTCATCCTGGCTTGCCAAGACGCAGAGACGGGCGGATTTAGTGACCGGCCAGGCGATATTACGGACCCATTCCACACGTTATTCGGTATTGCCGGACTGTCACTATTAGGAAACACAACTGTCAAACCTGTGAACCCAGTTTACTGTTTGCCACAAGAGACTATTGACAGGCTGAAGTTGGAACCACAGATACACAAACATTAGCGATGTAAATGTTACAGTCAATGCTCTTTTTCGTTCAAATGTTTTGACTGTTTACAGTCACAGCCGATATTATGTGTGTTTTCGTGTTTTCTCTGTTAAAAATCTGTTTTAACAGCTAACGCTTTTCTTTGTACATACAGACGCCAGCAAGCTGTCAAAGTTCATCAATCGAACACCTTCCGTTTTTGTGATAAGGTTTAAAATCTATTAGAGAAATTAGACCGGTTGAGGTAGGTTGTTGTGCTGGCGCCTGTACATCAGTCTGCATCTGCAAAATGTTTTAAAGGTTTACCGCAAAAAACACTTTTTCATTTATATCAAAAATAACTTTGACTGACCAGTTTTGACTGTAACATTTATATGATATTTCTCTAGAGAAGGGTATATTAGAAAGTCTGTGCACATAATAAAAATTGAAAGAGCCAATACGGCAACATTATTAGCATTTCAAGTAAGATTACATTTCTATGTATAGATAAATAATTATGTATTACTCGAAAAATTTGTATTTATTCTTATGCCTAAGTAAGCATCTACTTATTAAGAAAATAAATGAAAATGTGATAATTTAAAATCAAGACTTGTTTGTGTTCCTTTCTCCTGATTTGTCCATAATAATTAACAGTGAAAAGTTAAAATTACATATGAATAGAGTGAAACGAAAATACCCACTCTCAAATCATCATCTGCGTAGCCTTTTCCTAACTATATTAGGGTCGGCTTCCAGTCAAACCAGATGCCTGCCAGCTGCCTGTCGGACCTCCACAACCCAGTAACTGGGTAATACGATACCCCATGGTAAGACTGGTTGTCAGACTTTAGAGCTTCTGAATAACAGTAACGACTGTCAAAGACCTACAAATGACAGCCGGGACCAACGGCTTTACGTGCTTTCCGAGGCACGGAGGAAACTCGCTATGACGGATGGTCACCCATCCACAGACCAACCTCGGCAAGCGCAGCTTAACCCGGAAAATCGGCCTGTGCGGCTGTATTTATATAGCCACGAGCTCCTCAAACCCACTCTCAAAATTAAATAAATTGTAGATATTATGTTTTTCATTTATTTAATACCTCCATTTTTTTTTCTCTTTGTTATGAGTTTTTTTTGCTTTTTAATCTGCCTTAAGACGCACGAGCGCTATTATTGGCGTTAAAAAAGCGCTGAAAAGAACAAATTAATTCATTGTTGTATCTGGTCACACGGTAGCGCTTTTTTAAAGCGCGCCTTTTTTTTTCGATCTGTATTTGAATATATATTAGTGCTGGGTGGTGACGTGTTCAATTCACCTTTTTGTTATAACTCAGCTCTTTTTAACGCCAAAAATGCACTATTCCTTTGCCGTGAAAACTTTGACAGTGTCATTTAGAAAAAAAAAAATTTGACAGTGTCAAAATTAAGTTGTCAATGTCACAATTGAATGTCGAACAAAAACATAAACAAACCCATAACCTAAAAATGTGGCTAGCTAGATTACTTGGATAATATAGTTTTAAACTATAGGTCAAAAAACTGAAAAAAACAATAATTCGTCATGTTAACATTATACTGTTTTCAGTTTTTCCTATTTAGCACCTGTGTTCATATATTTACGGTGTTTACATACTTTATTTATTATAGTGATATAGTAGCCACAACATATTTTCAAAAAATTCAACCGGAATATGACTATGTCATTGGTAAGAGCTATTTTTAAATGCTGAGGCTTTAATATGATATTAATTTCAGAAACAAAACACCAAGAGGTCGTTCAGAAACCTTTTTTATTGTAATAATTCTGATATCATCTTCCCAGTAATTCAAGATCAGAGATGTTACTTTAATATATCTATGCTCGATATGGCACGATATGAATGTTACTGGCCACCTGAAGTTGCTCAGTAGTAGTGTTGGCAGTCCAACTGCACTATTACTACCGAAAACTTCAGGTGGAAGAACAGACCGCCCTACATCACTCAACCAAGTAATAATCCAAGATCTCAAGGTCTTGAGTAGCACTAGCATCCACACCATTGTGCTTCATATAAACTAATACTACTATTCTTGCATAATTCTTTTTACAGTTGGTTCCGGCACAGCAGGTTCAGTCATTGCCCATAGACTAGCAACAGAAACAAACTACACCTTCTTAGTCGTAGAAGCAGGAACTAAGAGTCATGCTTTACTTGAGGCTCCGGTACTTGGTCCATTCTTCCACGGGTCACTGTTGGACTGGCAGTATGAAACTGTGCCTCAAGAGCACGCTTGTTTTGCTATGAAAAATAATGTAAGTTCTGTCAATCATGTTATATTTTTTTTTAATTTTTATTGGGTATGGTATGCAGGCTGGTACCTGGTCTGAAAGATATTTTGAGATTGAGAGAAAAGATTTAATTTTTCTCTTATGTATGTAATAGTTGTACAGACGCCAGCAGGTCAACCTACCCCGATCTGTCAAATTTGACCAATCGTAAATTAACCTTCCATTATTTTGATAAGGTTGATTGTTGACAGATTGAGGTAGGTTGATGTGCTGGCGTCTGTACCTTTCCTCATCTAATAACACTTCTTTTTTTTTTCAGAAATGTAAACTAGCCCAAGGCAAGATCATGGGAGGCTCGTCTAAGCTGAACAACATGATACATGTCAGGGGTAACCTATCACACTACCTTAACTGGTTCCAGGGAAAACACACCAAAGAGTTTATCACAAAACAGTTTGAACTTGTAGAGAAAAATATTTTACATCTTAATGATGTACAATACCAAAGTGAGTTAGCCAATGCTGTTATAGCAGCAGCTAAGGAATTAAACTATGATAAGCTAGGCCTAGAATTTAAACTAGGTTTTAGGAAAAATATTGTCAGTCAGAAGAATGGAAAGCGATGGTCCACTTCTGATAATTTAGATCCAACCAAACATGTAATTACTAATGCTTTAGTAGAAAATGTAATTTTTATTGGCAACACTGCTCAAGGCGTCAGTGTCCTACAGTCTGGTAGGAGAAGTAACATTTACGCTAGAAAAGGCGTAATTTTATCGGCTGGGGCAATCAACTCACCTAAAATTTTGCAATTATCAGGAATTGGTCCAGAAAATTTATTAAAATCCATGGGGATACCAGTGTTAAAAAATCTACCAGTTGGTAGAAATCTTCAAGACCACATAGGCACTGGATTAGACTTTGTATTATTTAATAAGTCTGTTTCAATTAGTGCTTTGGATATGATAAATCCACTTAATGTTTTACAATATTTTATTAGTGGCAAGGGTCCATGGACAACAGCAGGTTGTGAAGTGATTGGTTTCTTGTCTACTAAAAACCAGACAGAACCAGATTTACAATTCATGGTGTTGCCAGTAGGCTTATCATCAGATAGGGGTAGTTTATTAAGAAATAATGTGAATATTAAAGATGAAATATGGGAGGAATATTTCTCTAAAAGTTTTGATAGTTATGTAGGAACTATTTTACCTCTTATATTACATCCTAAGAGTAGAGGCCATGTCTCTATCAATAGTACTAATCCTCTGTTACCGCCATTGATTGACCCTAAGTATTTATCACATAAAGACGATAGAGAAACCATAATAAATGGATTAAAACTAGTCATAAAATTTGTAAATACGAAAGCAATTCGAAATGTTGGAGGTTACATAAACAAAAATCATTTTCCTGGATGTGAACATTTTGAGATTTTTACAGATTCATACTTTGACTGCTACATAAAACATTTGACTTTGACAAGCTATCACCCTGTTGGTACTTGTTCTATGGGGTTGCCAAACTCGAAAAATACTGTAGTGGATACTTCTTTTCGAGTTTTGGGCATTGAAAATCTGTATGTTGCTGATTCCTCAGTGTTGCCAACTTTACCCAGTGGAAATATAAATGCTGCTATCGCAATGATGGCAAGCGTATTCTTTGAGACTAATATTAGAGAAAAAACTAACATTCCAGTTTGTGATAAATATGATTTGATTTTCGAATGTTTTTTCAATGTATGTTACAATAATACTGGTAAAAATCAGTGATTGGATAGTAAGCAAGCTGGCAATTATGTTAATAGGTACTGAAATTAATCACTTACCTTAAAACATGGTGAATAAAACACGGTTGACGGCATGGTTGTCGCAGCAGCGGCTGCTCCGCTGCGTATCACCAGTTCGATTCGCGCGGGACAAATATTTCCTCTGCGTTGTTCCATGGCTGGCTGTTTGTGTAAATTAATTCAAATGTTTGTACGCAGTGTTGACTCGAGACTATTCAAGACAAAACTGAAAAGAATTTCAACATTAAATTATGGTAGTATTTTATCAAAACAATAGAGTGCTCAATTTTGACTATCCGTAAGTTGAGTCTCGATTCACCCCTGTCTGTATTCACCCAGTTTTACTCGGTACCTACTAGTTCGAGATTAAATTATTCTGAGATTAAGCTTGCCTGATATTCTTGCATAGTTGAATACATAAACGTAATTACGGCTTAGAACTAAATTTATTATTAATTTGTTGTGAAATTTCGATATTTCGGCACTGTTGGCCGTCATAATCACACATAAACTGCCCAGTGGGTGACAGTGGGTGTAACAAATAAAATGGTCTACCCTCTTCCTTGTGAGTTCCTACATAAAATAAAAATAGCCTTTGTTCTACCAACATTTACAAATGATTATAACTTTAAAATAATAACATGTTAAATATTAAATAATTAATTTGATTGTTATGTATCCATTATCCTTTGTTAATTCTTGGAAGTGACTGTAAAGGCGATACTCGAACTACAAGTCCTGTACGTGCGGCAAAGTGGATCTTCGTCGGATTTTATGAAGTCCGTTGATGGCTAGTTATGCTCTAAAGTAACGCGCGGAGCTCACTGCAGCTCAATGCAGCGCAGTCTTACAATTTTACTTCGCTGCTTCCGACCGACCGCGCATACGATCGTTGCGTCTGAATCGCCTAACACCGGAAATTAATAATCTATCTCGGTTGCTATCTTCAGTTGGATCTTTCTTTGTAACCAAAAAACAAAGGAACGCGATTTGAACTATGATTGAATATTAATTTCAGGCTTTTTTGTAAGGTGTCAAATGTTAAGCAATAGAGTTAAAAGAAAACACAGGTCTATATATATTTTAACACTTTATTGAATGTATTAAGGACACTTCTAGACATGAAATCGCGAACATGATTTTGAGCGTCAATTTCAAAACAACCGTTTATTTATTACAAAATCATAATAATTTGACACGATTTAATGACTAAAGAAAGAAAAGTAAATTGTTATGCTAGTTTTCACTGTCACTGAATGACACTTTGTTGGATTTTCATAGCGTAGGGGCCGTATTATGACATCTTAAAACCAGGCTTGTTCCAGCGAGTGAACGAAGTAGCGCTAGACGACTTGTATAACTCTGTTTCTTTCACTCACTGGAACAAGCCTGGTTTTAAGACGTCATAATATGGCCGCAGAGGGTCTTAAAAACCGGGATCGTGGGACTGACTAAAAAGGGTCTGTAACTTAAATTCGAGAATCATAATTATTATGTTCGACGACTGAATGATTATTCGAATGGAATTTATTGCGAAACAACCTTTTATCTACAAACAGTACTACGCGGTTTCAGTAATTTCATTGTGATAATATTATAAAATTATTAATGAATGTATTATATGCAATTATTTAAGTATCTTGTGAATGAATGAAAACAAGCACCATTTTTAGTGAACCTAAAATAATTAGTTTTATTAGGTTTCTCTAGAACTTTATTAAATATACTTAAATAGTGTCAAATTATTTCAAATCGTTAGCTATAATAAATTAGTTTAATTACTATGATTATTTGTAATAATAAGTACATAGAACATAACATAGGAAAAATATATTTGTGCCACAAGAAATTATTTCAGTTAATTGTATATTATTATTAAATTAAGTTATACAAAATAAATTACAATTATACATATTTCGTCTCACATTTCTATTCTTCTAATTCCTAAACACGTAAATACAATTTTAAAATGACTAGTACGATGTTATGTTGCAGACACTTAAAATTATTAGCCGTATTCACAAAAGTCATTTAAAACATTTTAATCATTTAAGCACTTTTGTTCTATAAAAGGCTATCTCAAAAAGCCTGTTTTTTTTTAGTTTTTCCGGCAGTTAAATTTACCGACAATTTTTTTAAATTGGCTTTTAAATATAGTGGCCATAAATACATATTGAATACACTATAATATCTGATGTCAGTTACAAATATATCTACCTTATACAATTTAAAAGAGTAGAGATCGTAGAGATCTTTTAATTAAAAGCCAATAATTAGGATTTTTTTCCATAGTTCGCCTCTCTTCGCCTTAATTTTCAAAATCTTTTTCTCTTAGTTCATAACAGTTAAATAGAAAATAATTATTCAGAAACATGGGGCACTTGTTAGGCAAGAGTTTACTCATTAATATTTTTACAGTTATCCATCTCTTTTTTGTTTAAAATAAATTTCAAATTAAATTAATGCCCTTAAATATTATGTAAACATGATTCAACAGAGGAATAGCGTCACAAGTGCCAATTAATTTCTTCGACATCTATCCTTTATAAGTTTTAAGACACTCACGGACGGAAGATTCTTCTACATTTATCTGATCTAATCTTTACACAAATTCTAAATACCATATTTCTAATTTTATGCATGTAAACTAAAAGATCTAATTATTACGTGTTGTTCAATGTAGACACATTCATATTCCTTTTTAAATTGTTGAAATTGTCTGCTAATGCTAACATTAGCAAACTATTTTAACAATTTAAAAAGGAATATATTTTGTGTAATATTTTTTAGATAATATGTTAATATAGGCCACGTTTCTAATAAATTATCCACCACTGTTTATTTACCCATGTATAATAAATATATAATAATTATATCGATCTACACATTTGTAAAACTTACTGAAACAGGCTTATTAAAATTTAGTTCATGTAAAAGTAAAATCAAATTACCAATTTTTTTCCGGTGATGAAATCGTTATTCGACCAACATTTTATTTGAAATCGAACACTCAAACAATCTTTCACACTGCTAAATACAAAGAAGCATACATGCTCAAACAAAATAAAGAAAAACGACAAACCTTTTTGAGGCATTAAATAGTTTTTACATTGCTTTACAATATTAGATATATTCATTATTTATATCATTCCTGAGCAAAACGCAGTTCACTGCTCTCATAATACTGGACGGATTATCTGATAAAGCTTCACAAGTCATTTATAATTGATAATAATTAAAAATATTGCCACACATCTTAATAATTAAAAATAATTATTTAATAAGTAATACTTTGTACATCATAATACTGAGCGGTAAATGCGTCATTGTATACAATTTTTACATAATAGTTACGGTAGAGTTAGCAACACGGAGATATTGTTTTCTGTATGTACAACGCATTTCATAATGCTTCATAGTTATGAGCAGGTTTACCAACAGTTTTAATTATGTTTTTGTTTTATAAATGCTTTAATTTCAAAACTCCATTATTGATTGTTGATTCACCAATCCGCACTGAAACCCCAAGGTAGCTTACAGAAACCGTGGGAACATTAAAGATTGCTAACTCATCCACATACTCTAATCCATATACATTTAATGAAGTAAATATAATTTAATTAAAATATTTGCTACAATTAATTGTGCATAACTTCCAATACAATAATACTGCTTTGTTCAAATTAATAGCCCAATTTGTTAGGCCATCGGCTGAGCTTTTATTGAGCAAAATCATTAATTTTGAGACAGATAGTTTTGAAGTATTATATACCCCGTTATGAGCTACAATATTGTTAATAAGTAAGTTGTGCATAAACAATTATGTTTTAAATATTTTAAGACTAGTTTACAAAATTTTTCAATAATTTTACACCACTGATAATGCCGGCTAAACCTGAAACAGTTTGAAGAGCGAAGAAAACTATGAAAATAATGTTTTTTTTTTTTAAATAGGTGTTTTGCCTATATAATTATGTATAACTTATGTGGACGGCTTTCAACACAGCACATATTTCAGTACAGACAAAGTTAATAAAATTCTATAACACATCTTATCGGGTGTCCCTTCGTATTTTAATACGCAATTTTCAGAATACAAAATTTTATATCTTTTATATATATATCAAAATTTTACATACAGCGAAGTGACAAAAATAATAACTACTAACAGATATTGAATTGTTAAAATGCAATTGTTGTAGTTTTTACATTTTATACAAAAAAAAAATCAACATTAAAAACTTACCTACCTATTCTTTCGCAAAAGCCTTTTTTGACTAGACTAAATTATGTATCATGTACAAATGAAACAAATATAAAAATCTTTTCACCTTAAGCTGCTGTTACAAATTTCACAAAAACCTTATTACTTCTTCATAACTCCCAATGCTAGATAATATTAGGACGGAATCAATTCTCATAATTATTTAGGTACTTTTCAAAGGCCACAAGATGCAACTTTTTGGCATCAATTTTTTTTTTCTTTCGCCAGTAATGAAATGTTGGTCATTAGTCAGAGTTCGGAAGGTAGTTCAGGAGTTCAGAAGTTCTTAGGTTGCGGTCAGTAGACCGCAACCTAAGAACTTCGTAAAAAATTATAAAAAAATCTAAACCGTAACCAATCAGAGATATGGCGGTTTTAATTTTGTTCTAATCGGGAGTGATTTACTCCCGATTAGAACAAAATAAAATCCGTTAGAAACTTAATTATTTTTTCTATGGACTTCTTAGGTTGTAGTCTAATTGTGGTCAAAATTTAATCACTGGCGAAAAAAAAAAATGTATGCCAAGGTCCATACTAAAAGTTGCATGGGCCTTTACGTACCTACCTAAGTAAGGCTTTTTAAATATATCCTATCGCACCATTAACACGAATTCACGAGACAAACAAATTAGAGTTCACACACAGTTCATGTCGCAGTCATACGAGAAAATCGGACAACTATAAGAAACACCGATATTATTTTTTCATGAATAAATAATGATCATCGTCTACTCCTAAAACGGAACTGCACACTCACTAACACCGAATAGTAACGAACCACTAACAATAAATGCGTAAAATCTTACTTGAAACAAGAATCCAGGTAGTTGTCCAGCATGTCAAGTTGCAGATCGTCCCAGTCAGTTGGATTCAAAAGCAGGGACGATAAATCATCTTCTGGGATGATTGGAGGTGGTATAGTTGGTTCTACGATCACATTGGCTCCTATATTCGTCTCCAAATCTATATCAGGCAGACTCTGAATACTGCTGAGATTGAAGTCCGGCAAATGCAGTGTCACAACTTGATTTATTTCATTCGAAATATCATCCGCTACGTTGACTTGCGGGATATTTGCGACCGCAGATTTCTCCTCTGTCACTTTGTCCTTTGCTGACGATTTCTTCTTCTTATGAGGTCTGTTTGAGATTCGTTTGGTTCCTTCTAAATGTGCTAGATCTAATTTCCAGAAGCCGCCCTTCCCTGGCTCTTCTTTTGATCGAGCCACTTTCACAAACACTTTGTTTAAGGACAGGTTATGCCTTATGGAATTCTGAAATTAAGAGAAAGGAATAGTTATTTATTAAAATCACCTTTTCAATAACTCCACTGATTAAAACATTAAATAAGCTTCTTTTTATGAGTCCTCCCACCCAGGGCAGAGCGAGGAGTGCTGTCAGACTCGTACTGACTAAAATCCACGGTGTGCATCAATAGCCCTTTACGTCACGGTAATTCGTGAGTCCCGCGACCAACGTTAAATAAGCTTCCAAAATATTAATATTTCACGGCAACCCCTCTTATACTGCCGCGTTTAATCGCCAATCACTATAAAGATTATGCAATAAAACCTATCAATCATACACTCGACTCCCTATTCATAAATCCAATTAGACGTAATCTTATCACTTTGTTTGCGGATCACACGTTTATTAAATCATGAAGTTTCCCTACCGAAGTGATATCACTCACCTGCCAAGTGGGGTCGGCGTTCCTGTAGTATTTGAAGTTGTCTCTGATCCATGAGTATATCGCGGAGAGCGTCATCTTGTCGTTGTTGTATCTCATCGCCATGCAGATCAGCGTGCTGTACGAGTAAGGAGGCTTCTTCTCACTGTTTGTTCTATACTCGTGCTTGTTCTCCGTAAAGTCTCTCTGACACTTCGCTATTGTTTGATTGAACTTGTGCAGCCTCGAATTCTGCGGCTGCATCTTCACCTGAGGGCTCGGTGACATCGGAGGCAACGGAAACTGCGGCACTGACATTATGTTCGTTATATTCTGCAACCACGTCAAGTTCGTTAGATCAGCCTCCGGCTCCTCATCCACGACCATCTTGCTAGGCTTGTGTTTGCTGCGTATCTTTTTAGAATAATCATCTTGATCTGCGGAGACGACCGTTTCATTTTGAGCTACATCCGTTTCTTCATCTTCTTGGTTTATGACGTACGTGTCCGGTTGCTCGTACACGTACTCGATCTCGACGGTGTGAGATGACTCCGGCACTGTGTGATCCACGGCGAAGTACGTCGTCCCGTACTGATCCCCCGAATCTCCATAAAAATTGAGTGAAGACGTGTCCAGCATCTCGCCGGACGCCGGAGACAGGCCTGACGTTATATGCATCGCGACCAACTACATCGCTCGCCCTGAAAAAATTGCGACAAAGAACCAATGAGTCACGTAGTTCATGATTCAGCTAATATCGGAACCTTCGATTTCTTGGAATTATGAATAATGAAACGCGGGGTATTAATGAGGATTTAGTTGATCACTGGGGTTAAAATACCTGAGAGAATAGAAGGTGGTGGACGGTGTTGTCCAAGATGTCCGGAGGGAATCGATCGGCGCGGCGCGGCCGGTGTGACGTCGCGGCGGTCAGCAGCGCCCCCCCGCGCACATGGTGGTGCGGTGGTGGCGGCTGGTGCGTGTGTGCGCGCGGAGCGGCGGCGCGCGAGCTAGTGGGCAGGTGCGCGCCCCATTGTGTGCACCGTCGAACGATTCCGAACAGGTGTGTGCTGCGATCGATATTTTTCCGCCGCAAGACAACGCCGGCCCGCATCGTTGATAGCTCCGGACAATTAGTCACGGTTATCGGACCCAGGACCGGACTGAGCTGTTAGTCAGGATCAGCCCATCCCCACGGGCACAACCTTCAATAGAAATTTCAGCCTAAACAACTATAGAATTGAAAAAAAAACACTCAAGAAACATTAACTTTAAGTGCATTTAAGTATTTATCAGACCATTAATATTTCCGTTGTCTATAAGCATCCCAAGTGCGGGCCTGATCGATGATTTCTGAGGCATATCGTCGCAAGTAAGCTCGTGCGGGTACTTCCGTTGTATCTCTAACATTTTCTAGCTACTCAGTTTTTTTAGCCATTGATATGAAGGCCCTTAACTAGAAACTCTATATTGAACCTAACTCTGTGAATACCTTAATTTTTCAAGCACAGCCATGACTTAATCATATTGGACGACTACACTCGGGAGCAAAAGCATGAAATCACTTACATGGAATTGATCCGGGGTAGCTCCTTATATAACGGCGTGATTTGAATGAATTTTGTAAGAAATTTAAAGTTAACCTTTAAAATGATACCATTTTTATTGTCCTCAACTAGTTATTAAGTAGGTACTCAATATTGCGCGGAATCCGATTGATTCCATACTTTTACTAGTGTATTTTGGCCCCCCTCCTCTAGAGGGCCAAAGCCTGCCGAGGTCTCATTTGATTATTCATTTGATTCATTTGAGGGAGGACTCATTTGATGATTTTACTACGATAAAAAAAGTGTATTTTGGCCAGTCTCTTTCGGATAAGTAAATTGATAAAACTATCTTTGAGAAGTGTTCTTAGCTGAATAACATATCTATTAAGATGCTTAGTAATTTTAAGGTCATAATCATAAGAACGGATAGGCACCTACCTAGTGGATTCTCAATTGTTGATACATCATTCAACCAAAATATATAGGTACGCTAGTCTGCAGAAATCGATTTTGCATTTAATTCCACTCCTAGTAGGTAATCTAAGTCTCCCATGAACCATACCATTAGACTTCTGTCCCTGTGCTACTCTCGACCAGGGCCAACCTGCGATTATACATCGACTTACGTCCCTACAGTTCTACCCAGTATTTCCAAGTATGACAAGGGTAGCCTTTTCACAGAGTTACCGAGTCATTATCAACAAAAAGTAACGGAGGGTGACATTGGACAAGCACTTGCTTTAATTTTCTGTTTAAACGGATCCAATATATTGGAGCTAGTAATGTACTTCACTTGACTTCTTTATTGAGGGTCTTTACATACTTAACGCACCTAAATGGGGCAATATGAACACAACCAAGAGTGTATAGTATACAGAGATTCCTATTTATACAAAAAAAAGGCAACCCGTATCCTTATAACAAACTGGAAGAAAATCTTAGGAAACTTACTTTTGGTATAGATTTTTTAGTCTAGTGTGAGTTGTCCATAGAAATGAGTGAAAACGAAAACTTTTTCTAACAGTTTGACTCGGTTTCGTGTATAGTAAAGACCATTTTCTTCATAGGGAAAGGAAAAATCGGGACAGACGTTGGCCAAAGGAGATCATTATATTGTGCCTTTTCTGAAAGAGACAGTGGGCACTTTCAGAAAAGTCCCGAAAGTGTATGGAGCCAAAATGATCACCTTCAGCAATTTTTTTTTTAAACACCTACGTAAGTACGTAGGTTTTTTCGATTCACACAGCTGAAGAGTAATAGCAAAGCACGGGAGAAAAGAAAAATAAGATATAGGTACACCGCTACCCAAAAAATAAAAACATTAGAATGTATTGCTGTTATCCTATAGGTACTAGTTTTTACTATAGTCTATAAAGAAAAAAATCCTAGCTTAAGTAGTAAGGACGGCCTACCTTAGTATCGCGTAGTAAGCGCTTGAAATAAATACAAGTACATTATGTACAAAAGAACTCACAGCTAAAAGGTCAACGACTGGTCTACTTACGGGGTGTAAGACAAGTATAATATGTAGCTTTTAATTTATGCCCACTTGCGGTAACCATATGGCGATAATGGTACTCCATTATAGGTACTCCTAGTACCTGTAGAAATTAGTTCGTGCCTATGTTGAACTAGGTTCTTACCTACAGTAGTAAGCATACCTTAGTGATGAAGACGGTTAAAAAAGATATAAAGTTTGGGAGACTTCTTATTTGGGGCGTAACCTTTATTTTCCCTTTGCATTCCAGAGCTACCCAAACTTTACCTCTTTTAATTCGTAATTTTCGAAACTTGTGATCAGATTTTTTTAAATTAGCCTATTCTGACTCACTGGGCAATAGCCTCCCCCATTACCTTCCAAGGGCTCTTATGCTGTGCATCCTGGAACCAGCACGCGTGTAACGCGTCCAGTCGGTCGTGGGCAATGACAATATAACTCTCTTTGGTCGTGGGTCAGGTAGTCTAGCCACCTCTTTCTGGGCCGTCCGCGCCGATGCTGCCCATCCTCCGAAATCCGTTGTGTGGAGATTTTAGCCCATCATTCCGAACGCGACTTACGTGACCCGCCGCCCAATCCAACTTTAGCCTGGCAGCCTTTTTGCCCACGTCTATAATTTATGCCTATTTTGGAAAGCAGCGTGGTACTATTTCGCAACCTGTCCTGTTAGATTACAAAAATAAATCACCGATCGAAATCTAAACTACTACGTGCAAAAGGATTTCGTTTCTTCCACGTAGACCAAGTCAGGAGCACAAGCAAGCGAGCAACAAAGAACATCGAAAAATTACCTACAGTAATTATCGAGATCTACGCGTGTGATTGGATATATCAAAGGTTAGTTATGTAGCAGTAAAGGTCGTTACCTACACTTGACCTTAGTCAACTAACTCTTTTGTCAATCAAATTACCATAGAACGTGATTTTACGTCGATATAATGTTTACCGAGACTTTTTACTAAATCCTAATCGTTTCTATTTTATCTTTGTTACGTGTTCAGTAAAACGTAAATAATTAATTACGTGGGAGGTTAGAGGTTATTGTAACTTGTGTAATGTGGAGTTACGAAGCAAAATTTCAGGAGCTTGAATAATGTTGTGAAAGAGATGATGTGGAACTTTGAAGACTGTCTATTTGTGATGGTCGTTCTAGAAAACGTCGCTTTTGAAATTAAGAGTAAGATCATCGAATCAACTGTAATAGCGATTCGATTCGAAACAGTTGAAAATAGGTTAGTCAGAATAAGGCCAGCCGCACTCTGGTGAGTTTTTGTCGCGGTAACTTTCTGCCGGGGCCTGCCGGGATCGAGGGACTGTCTCATCAGATAACCGTGACCCTGGAACGAATAGGGCTGTTGAAGGATCACCGTAGATATAAGAACAAGTCTGAGAGTCCCTCCCTCCCTGCCCTGGGTGGGAGAGGTCATTTGATGATTTCACCTTGTAAAAAAAAGGAGTGCGCTGATTATGGTCACAAACAGTTTCTGGCGGTTGAAACATTCGATTGGGTAACAAAAACTCACCGCGAAAAATGTTTCCAATAAACGGCAGCTCTAATATTTATTCCGATTGGAAATTATAGCTCTACTATTTGCTCATAGATCGTATTAATAAGCCGATTTAAATTCCGAAAAACCGCAACCGCCAGTGATAAAAATAAAAATATACATCATTTACATTGGAATGTCAACCCAAAAACCTTCTTACTAGAGTGAGTTTTCGTCCATCTACTTGAAACCCCATTGCAATTAGTTTTTTTTAATAATAAGGGATGAATTTGGAAACGGACCCGGCGACTGGCACGGTACGTTCCGGTAGGCGCGTACACCTGACAATATGGCTGCCATCGAGGGTAAAAAACGCGGCAAAATTATATTTTTTTTACAATAAAAGCTAGTATTTCTCGTCACGGTCTTGTCTCGGGTTCGATAAATAATTAGCGACTGTGATAATAAATAAATTAGGGTGAATAAAATTCAGGAGCAGTTAACCCTTTATGGAAAAAAATCATGAACTGATTTGAAAGGTTTATGGAAATGTACCTAAGTAATTTGTGTTTAAAAAAAAAAAAACGTTAACTTGTTGCTGACTACCCGAGTTGAGAATGCGTTTACAAACATTTTTAAAATTACACACACACAGACAAACCCGTAAGAACTACTTGTAAGCCCTACAAATACTTGCTCCGCTCACCTACTGCGCTAATCGTGCCGTCTCTCTGATAACTTCTCTGCCATAGCATTGGATGACGGGCACCCCTCTAGAGGGCCAAGCCTGCCGGGGTCGCGAGACTGTATGAACTACCGTGATCCCGGAACGTAAACGGCTAGTGAAGGAGACCGTGGATTTTAGTCAGTACAAGTATGACGGTCCCTCCCGCTCTGCCCTGGTTGGGAGGACTCATTTTACCACGATAAAAAAAAACCATAGCATTGGATTTCGTCAATTTGATGTAAAAAGTTGTGCAAATCCATAGACAGTCTCCTCGTTTCTAACATTCCAATTTATTTAATTTTATTGCATACCTACATATAAGTACTTACATGAAGGCACGATTGGTACAGTATTTAAGCGATCAACTGCAGCGTGTTCCAGTTCCATCTCCGCACAGACCAAATATTAGTATGACCTAAAAGTAGTTGTTCCGGGTCTGGGTGTTTGTGTATGTGAGTTTCTATGTTTGTAAACGCACCCACGAGTCAGGATAAATCCTAGTGTGAACAGTGTGAATAACATTAAAATAAAAATTAGATGATGTATGAAACGTTAATAATATTCAAGCATTGGACAGTTTTTCGGGCAACTTTGAGGGTACGACGACAAGATCTCTTCATTCGAGATAACAATTCCTTAAAACATTACACACACTTTTTTTACTACACTTTTTTGCCCTATAAATGACTATGCTTACCTACTAATGGCATTATCATTGTCTCAAGTGCATGTATAGTATTTAGGTAGCACTTAGTACTAATTAATGACGTCACAACTGTCCGAACATGTGTACTATGCGTTCACGACACATGGCGTCATAGCGGGCACCTGTCTCGTTACGGTAGGGGAGGTAATGGCACTGTGCAGGGTTACCAGTAGTGTAACTGTGTTTTGTCATTGAAAATAATTTTAATATAACATATAGAGATTTTTATTATCGGAACTAATTCAGTAGCGTCCTTCTTTCTGGTCGACCAATCGTCGTTTTCTGTACTGTTTCTATATAAGGAAATATCTAAAACTAGTCACTCCGTCGTTGAAAGGATGAAAAGGTTTTCGAAATTGCACTTTCAAGATGCACCGCACTTAATCACCACTTAATTCAATATCGCTCGCAGGACACCTTTGTTCAAGCAGGCTACAACATTCGGGCATGCGGGCAGCGAGTAATGGGTAACTCGCAGTCCAATCATGGACCATGCCCGAGTCGACGGCGCGTTGTGTTCCACGCGCGCCTCAAAGAGTGTCAGCATTATGACGAGGCCTCCCTTTAGAGGGCCAAAGCCTGCCGGGGTCGCGGGACTTACGAATTACCGTGACCCACGAAATTAAAGGGCTATTGAAGGTCACCGTAGATTTTAGTCAGTACGAGTCTGACAGTCCCTCCCGCTCTGCCCTGGGTGGAAGGAATCATTTGATGATTTCACCACGTTAAAAAAAAGATACCCCTCCTGCTTCTATTTTACCTACTGTTAAACATTTACTACAACCCAATCATACGGGTGATTAGGTGCCTAGCTGTATAATTTTACTTTTATTGGCACTTTGTTTTACCATTTGCTATACAACCCCTAGTTTTTCCATCCACCCTTTACAATAACATTGGCTCTTGTCAAGCTCGCGATGTTCGATAGACTTGTTTATGTTTTACGGCATTTTTTTTGAAGACTAGTTCGTAAAATTATTGATGATGTGCTGCTAATATTTTTAAAAATACTTAGCGAAAATTAGGGATGAGAATTATAAAAAAAATTAGAATGATTTTATAGAAATAAAATGTAAAGAGAAAACAAAAAGAAGTCAACTTAACGAATCGAAGTGACAATTTTCTGCTGTCCCGATTAATTCACAATTAACGAAAAAACCCTCACACGATAAAAAGGCCGGTCACTATTTTAATGGAAAACTGTGGACAACTCACATTGAATCAAATACAAAATTATAGTTTTACGTAATCTCTCCCGGTTATCCCGGTTAAAAATCCAAATCCATAGTTTTGGATTTCCCCATGTTGTCCAACATAAAAGAATATTTCTTTGTTCGATACACCAACCCGTCATAAAGAGGTTTTCAAAAAGGTTGACAAAATTAAACGACAAAATGAATATTCATTGATTTATTGGCATTTTGTTAAAAAGAGAAATGTATATATTAGATTACAAACTTACTTAATAATTACCCTAGTTCAGGGACGGTGCTGTACAAACTCGGCAAAAGGTTTGGTTTCAGCACTTACATTTTTCTTGATGGTTTGTTTATATTTTTATATAAATACATATTTATTAAAAAATCTTAAAAACTATCAGAGATGCACTGATTGTACTTGTATCGATTAAGCTTGCAATTATTTTATTTATTAGCGAATCCAAACTTTTGTATAATAATCTTATTGACATCCCGCCTATTAATTAGGTCAAAGGTCATCACTTCGTTCGTATACGTTTATATCCGAAACCAAACATCTATTTACAATGAAAATGGTAGTTGCAATAAAAAAAATGGGTAAGATTTAGACCCAGTACGGCAAGTTGCGACTATCCACTTCCTTACCACAAAACCCGTAGTTTCAGTCAAAGTTTCGGACGTTTTCTACTCTGTATCACTTACGGACATAAGATTAATTGGGAGCACGAACTAAAAATTTGTGACAATACAATTGGACAGTTGCGCCTACTCCCAATGTCTTGTCTAAACAAATGAATTCGAAGATAATAAGAAGCAGGGTTCACTCTTTCGAGTTACTTTCGGACGGGCCCGTATATTCGTCGACGTACTTACTTAGAGAAAATAACTATAAACTCAATAACAACAATCGATGAGTCAGTACTAATCAGTTCATCTCTTCTGAGGCACTACAAAATTCTAATTATATATGTATATAATGTAAGTACTTTTACACAGTACAAAAAAATTCCATGATCACTTGTAAAAGGAGTCCATTTTCTCAATCACTCATTCTTCAACGTCTTTTATTATCAAACAAAACAGATGGTTTATGAAAAATTCCTGTACCATTAAACACCAACGTTCACCATCATCCCGATCAGTCGTCTGAGCTTCTAAGCGATCTTCCTGATGACGCAATTCCACCGATTCCAACTACAATTGAAAATCATCCTTACCACTACGACATATGACATAAAACGTGCAGTTATCTACGAGTACATCGCTGCCCTAGTTCAACAGTAAGATATCTTTAAAAAAAACAAAATTGAGTTAAGTTTTGTTTCATGTGAAAAATTTGCTCTTCTGTCCGGTTCAAAATCGGATATTTGTAAAACGCAACCAAAGTGCCTAAATTTCAAATGCTTTGGTTGCGTTGGTTATTTTTTAACCGGACAGAAGAGCAAATTTTGTTTAATTAAATTTAATATAAATTATGTTAACTCAATTTTGTTTTTTTTTTTAAGATATCTTACTGTTGAACTAGGGCAGCGACATGAAAAACAATACACGCTCGCCACGACGACGTCAGTCAGTCGAATTGCATCATTATATCGTAGTAGCAAGGACGATTTTTAATCAGCAGAAAATGCAAATCGCACGAATCGCGTCATGAATAAGCTCCGTAAGGATCTAGTAAGGATGCATGTCGTTATAAAATGCGCTGAATGCATTCAGGATGCAGTCAGACGCATAGAATTGTTCGTAACGTCAGAGATCTATGTTCTTAGTGGCTTCTTCGAGGTGCTGCATGAACCAGTCGAGGCCGTTGATCAAGTTGTCCATCTCAGCGGAGGGAGAGGACAGGGAGTGGTTGTCCTCGTACATGTATATCCTGGAAATAAAGTAGGTATATTATTAGACTAGCTGCTGCCCGCAACGTCGTCTGCGAGTTCGATTCCTGGCCAGGATTATTTATTTTTCTAAAATCCAATGATGCAGTTTTAGTTTTCGACAAAATCGGCCTCGAGGCTCCTTTCAATGTTTTTCGATTATTCGGTGTTTTTACCGAACACCTTAGTTTGCAATATCGGCGTAGCGCGTTGACCTAATTAATTATTACTTAGAATAAGTGAAATTATATTATTATATTTTTAGTGCACTTTCGTCTACCGCGTTAGCCGGGTGTATTCAAACATTTCATCCAACATTTCGTAACTTTGAGTGTGAAGTAATAAACAGTGTTTCCCGTGAACTTGTTTCACCTCAAAAACACCGACACCTCGCGAAGTACCCCGACATCGATATTCCTCATAGTTTCGGATATAGCCATTCACGGCCAGTTGAAAAATTCACCCTGTATACCTTATAGCTTACCTGGTAGCCACTCCATTAGCCTTCAGTCTCCTAGCATACTCCAAGCCCTGGTAATGTGGGACCCTCTGGTCTCCCGAGCCCAGCATGAGGGCTGTGGGCGCCTTCACCTTGTGTACGTGAACTAACGGCGATGCCCGTCTCATAGCGAGCAGCATTTCTTCAGTAACGGGGCCTTTCTCAGTGAACTCGTAACCAGCTTCGACTGCACACCTGGCGAATGGTAAGCTGAGCATTAAAAAGAAGTAACTGTTCAGAATTAACTGTTAATTAATTATTTGTGTTGTAGAAAATTAGATCTTATCTCAATGACACAAGAGATGTTTTAGCATTCATATTTTGACAATAATTTTGTTGAGGAGATAAAGTTTTATTTTTATTACTAACAATTAGATATATACTGTAAAGCATGACACAGCGAAAAGCGGAGATAAGTAAAAGCATTATGGAGTAAAAAAATGTGATACAAAAGTATGAAACATTAATGCAGTTTCCTATTAAAAAAATATTAATTACATTTATAATAAGTGGTGATTGAACGTTAGTTTAGTACTTAACTATAAGAAATAAACTTTAGGAATAGTTGCTACACGAAGGCGATACTTAGTTGCTGACTCAGTTTAAGTCAAGGCTGTGATTTGAGCGTTTTTTTTTCGAGTTTACACCAACTGTAGTAGCTTTCTCGGCTCAGTTGTTACTCAGTTGCCATGACAACTGAGTAACAACTGAGCCGAGAAAGCTACTTGAGACGGGTCTTGGAATATTAGTGTAATTGTTATTTTCAACAACTGCATTCAAGGTTCTACTGCAATAATGACATTGGCAGTTCTCTAACGCAGTTTACACCTCAAAACAAACCATCAAAACTGAACTCACCCATCAGAGTTATCAGCATAATGGCCTTTAGTAGCCAGATCTATCAATGGGTTCCTCATCACCATAGCCTTGAACTCATCAGGGTATATCCCAGCTAGATGAGCCACAATCAGCCCTCCATAACTCCCTCCATAGAGAAACAGGTTATTCTTACACAATCTTCCATCTCTCTCTAACGCAGTGGTTAGAGCGAGATAGCAGTCTTGTACGTCGTATTCGCCGACGTGGGATATGAGAGATCGGGCGTTGTCGTCGCCATGGCCGATTGAGCCTCGGTAGTTTATTCTTATTGAGGCGAAACCTAGCGAGGAATGTTTAGTTTTTAAGTCTGGTAGATATGTGACGTCACTATGCTACTATATACTACGAAAAACGCACGCTAGACAAGTTATCGTCGCATTTGTTAGATAACAATGAACATTTATTAAAGAATGCTGAACATAAAGTAATCAGAAACAAAAACAAATCATAATTAGGGCAGGCTGTATTATATTTCATTACCTATATACCACTAACGTTCAGTTACCACTTATTTTTACTAGTATTATTAAATACGCGAGTTATTTTCGAATCTCCTCAACCGATTTAAAATTATATTACTACTAGAAAGCTAACGGTAGGTACTCCATTGGTACAATGAGCATGGCCCTAATTTTACAACCATTCTTTTTTTAATATTTTATATAGAAAGCATGAAAAACTGAAAAATTATATTTCAATATGAATTATACCTTGCTCATGTAGCCTCACATACACCATTTACACTTAGTATGAAAACACGTACAATAACATGCACATAAACATGGAGATCACAGCATCAGTCATCACTTAGTGATAAAGGCATTTGAATAAAAATATTATTTTATAAATCAGTTCACAATTTGTGGAAAAATCAATGAACATACATAAAAAACATACACGTCAGACATGGAACTTCCTGCTCTTTTGAAAAATAAAAGCACTACATACAGTTGTAGGGTCCGCGCCACTACTCAAGACCTGCGGAAAATACGAGGTACCGTAATTTGGTCCTACTTCGCTCCGATATTTGCTCCAAATGTAAAAAAATTATATATTATTTTAAAGAAATAAGACTTATTTGGCAGGTACTTATTTATAGGGAATTGGATATTATGAAGTATATAATTTATTTATTTTTGATTAAATAATAATGAGCAAAATTACCCTTGTTGTCGGGTATCTTTGCTCCTAGAAATTGTTTCTATGTAATCTCCATTGTTAAAGCTGTTGGAGCAAATTAATGCCTTCCTAATGTCAATCTGCTCCAGTTACAATAAGTTCTGCTAATATTGATGTTTTTGAAGCCTTCGGATGTGAAATTCGGTGAAATGTTTCAGATGCATTCATAATTTATTGAATTATTGCAAAATTTTCAACGTAGAATATTCGACAACATTTTACAGAACAGGAGCATAATTACCCGTAAGGAGCAAAGTAGGGCCAAATTACGGTACTACATTTTTCGATGGAATGACAAAGACACTAGCGCCGCGCCAAAATGACTTGAGTGGTGGCGCGGACTCTACACAGAAGCACACACAAAAGCAACCAACTTACTACACACAACCAGAGACAATAAAAAACAAAACATGCTCAACTCACCAGTCAGCGATATCCGTGGAGTTATACATACTGGCGATATCAATGACCGGATTCCTGGTTACGACAACAGCATACGTATCCGGGTACTGTCCGCTCAGATGCGTGACTAAGAACCCGCCATGGGACCCGCCCATAAGGCACACTTTCTTTGAATCTATCGGATAGTTCTCCACGGTATAGTCTGTGGCCTCCTTACAATTTTTAACGTCTTTGTCCCCACACCGGCCGAGTAAGGACTTTAGTGAAAGCTCCCCAGCTCCCGTAGAGCCGCGGTAGTTCACTTGTAAGCACGCGAAGCCTGGAATTTATGTTTGTTTCTGACTACTTTATTGAGTAGATTGTGAATTTAAATGGCTAAGTTGTAACACCGCAATAAAAGGTCAGGTTCAGTAATGAGTTTATCATGTTATGAGATTTTGTCGATGGTCAGTATTTAAATGGAGGAAATAAAGCTATTACACGTAAGGGTAATTTATACGAGAAGCTACTTAGGGTTCCTTAATACAGCCTGTTAGTGTAATCAGTCTTAAACTTGAAACCAGTGGTTTGGTATCACTTACAGAACGTAAATTCAATAAAAAAATAAAACCTTTTTTTTTTCAATAAAGTCTCCATTTTTCCCCAAAATTATTTCACCCTATTACGCAAAGGTAAAGTAGATCAAATAAACCGCGAGCGCCCGCGCCGCCGTGTCGCCCGCGGCGCGGGGAGAGACTGAGGTATGCGCGGGGCCCGCGCATACCAGTCTGCCGGCAGTGTCGCTATCGAACGCGTGTCTCGTAACGTACGCCCGCCGCGAGGGCGGCCCCACCGTTAATTTTTCGCGCAAGTGTTAGTGTTTAGTGATTATGTCGTACACAAAAGAACAGAGGACCGAAATGGTTCGGGTTTACGCCGCGTCGGGTGATAACCTAACTTACATCTGGACTCGTCACGCAACAAAGGTAGGTATTTTTGCCTGTCCTAAGCCAGGAAAAGTATGAAGGGAAGTTAGTTACATCACAGGTTACCTGTATTTTATTACAATGATGTAGTTAGTTAAAACTTATGTAGGTATGTAGTTAAACGGACGGCGTTAACCTGCCGCACTGGCAGGTTAACGCCCTTTGCAGTGAATACGTAACTCGGGCGCATAGTATCCATGAATTAACGGACGGTGTAGGACAGAAACATTTTTGATTTTTTTAAAGAAAAATTCGTTTATTTATTTTTAAATTCAGACAAACATTTTTATAATTAAATCAACTACCTATGGTTTCAAGGTTAAGACTGATTACACTAACAGGCTGTATTTGTATAGGCAATTTCGTATCTTTAATACTTGTATGGGCAATTTCGGTCCTTAATTGGTTACCTCATTGGTTAGATAATCATTAATTTCAAGTGTAAGACACTTATCTATGGACAGTTCAACAGGCAAGATACTAACCTCATGTAAACGAATTCTCATTGTTGTGTTCGACCAAATAGAAAACTTTTCATAAATTAGTTAAAGGTTATAATCATAGATCGAATAATCGGGCGCTAATATAAACTTCACTTTTATTGCTACAAGAGAATCATATGGACATACATGCCTATTAGGATCCCGGATTTTTAGCCTTCTGTTCATATAAAACAGAATAAGTCGAACCGATCACTAATCGGTTGGCTAGTTAAATCAATTTCCACTACTCAACCTCACTGTGCACATTATAATTTTTTATTGATATTTCATTAGTTTTGAATAATATAAAGTTACTAAATCCAAATAACCACTGCTATAATTTGATTAAGTGTACTAAAGTTGTTTTTAAAAAATTGTTCAATCCGCGATCTCTATAAACACGGGATTACTTATTTATTCAGAAATGAATAGCAATGTCCATAATCCATATTATTCTTTCGTGGGAAAGAAGTTTTGATATATAAGCGCCCAATTATATAATCTGTGATAATAAGATAACTTTTATATAATTTGGTAAAGGTTTTAACTAACTACTCTAATTTTAATTTAAGAATGTGTAAAGCATTTTAAAAATATGACTTACCCAACATGTTGAACATAGCCGCTTCAAAAGAGAATGCGTTCACAAAGTTGGAGTGTGGTCCGCCGTGAGGCCACACGATCAGAGGCAGCTTCTTGTTCTTCACTCTAGGTGTGAAGTAAATCGCCGTGAAGTTTTCTGTAAAGGAAATTAATAAGAATCAGAAATGAGGATATATTATTTTTTATTTAAATAACGTTGCCCCACACTAGGAATTTCTCCTGTGTCGTGGGGGCGTTTACAAACATAGAAACTCACATACACAAACACCATCAGTTCATAGTAGAATATTTAGCACACAGTTTCAGGAAATTCAAGAACCCGCAGCGCCATTGGCTATTCATTTACGAAGGTGAATCATTTGGGATGTTGCTTAGTGGCCGTTTTAGACCCTCAGGATACCTGGATCTGGACATATGTTTTCACCCAAAATAAAAATATGTATTCTCCATTGGGAATTCTAAATTATTTGACAGAGATTTTGGTTCAGCTAACTTCTTTTTTCTTAATTATTTATTTCATTAATTTCTTTCTTCTTTCTTTACAGTTTTGATCTTTCCATCATCAATCATCTTCTAAAGGAAATGTCTCATTAAATACTTTAATTTGAAACCCTACTCTTACGACGTCCGAGTTGCTAATCGGTAATGGTCACTAAAATAAACTTACCCTTGGGTTTTTCCCCCAACTCAAAGTAAACGACATCAGAATCAATGACGGAAAAGGGCGCCTCACAGTTGGAACTGATGCGCTTCCACACGATCTGATGCTCGCGGAACGTCGGCGGGAGACGGGCCACGTACAACTGTAACAAACGAGCAATAGTTGAGACGTATACGGGAGGAGCTCGTGGCTAAATAAATACAGCCGATCTTCCGGGTTTAGCCGCGCTTGCCGATGTTGGTCTGTGGATGGGTGACCATCTTTCATAGCCAGTTTCCTCCGTGCCTCGTAAAGCCGTTGGTCCCGGCTGTCATTTGTAGATCTTTGACAGTCGTTACGTTAGTCAGAAGCTCTAAAGTCTGACAACCAGTCTTACCCTGGGGTATCCTATTACCCAGTTACGGAGGTCCGACAGGCAGTCGCTCCATGTAAAATGCTGATATAAAATGCTGCATCTGGTTTGACTGGAAGCCGACCACAATATAGTTGGGAAAAGGCTAGTCAGATGATGAGTTGAGACGAATCAAACGAGTCCAAATTTGATAGTAGTGCGTGATTTCATAACAAAGCTTCTTTAGCCACCTTCTAGCTCCATCATCAGATCAGCTTCATGTCATGATACTGTAGCATTGTCACGCAATACATTGTGTTACGTCGACCGTTTTGCGAGACCAATCTACAAGCTTCTCGAAGATTCCACAAGTTTCTCGACTATTGATACTAAAGATTGGTCTGGAAGTTTCTAGAAAATTCTACCCTAATCTAGATGTTTCGAGATGGTTCTGGAATGTTCCAGAAGGTATGGGACTGTGTAGAAGTCCCTTCTAGAAACATCTAGGGCGTCCGGCCGGGGTATACATAAGGCGCCGATAAGAGCCGGCAGTCAGTCTGGTTTTGACTACGATCGAGGCGAATCGAAAGTAAACTCGAAATAAAATCTACAAGCGACTTTTTAGTGTGTCCAAGTGTCTGTTTTAGTGTTGAGTAGTGTTAAATGTGAATGTTGTGTTGAGTTGTGTGTCATTAAAGGTTATTTGGTTTTAATTGGTGTTGATTAATTTATCCCCTACCCAGCTCGTAACAATACATATGCGTTCAAAATATTACAGTTGAATCGATAATCGATAAGTTTGTCAAAAGCTTGCAAGATTTCATTACACACAGACAATAAGACGAGTAACACTAAATTAAAGCTTTTAAAAAATTTACCTGTCCCGGAGTTTTCATATTGGAGCACGTGGCGATCACGACGTCACCTTTAACGTCCAGTATGGTGGTGGAACATCTCTGCGTTCTATTTGATATGTCCACTAGCTGCCGGCTCTCTGTGAGAAAGTGTTAATGTTAAGTAAAATCATTTTTTTTTATTTTTTGCAGGGTGACTACTATTTACCAAAATCAATATTCCCTGACTTTTCCCAGTTTTACAGGCGCTTTTACAAGTTTTTCCCAGACCATAATCTTAAGTATTTATAGTTCTTAAGCCCGCTTGAGCTTCCATGAACTCCTTTAAATTTCCGTGATAATTCCCTGACTTTTCCATGGCTAGCAAAATTCCCTGACTTTTCCCGGTTTTCCAGGAAGTGGCCACCCTGTTTTGTTCTTACTGACTAAAATTCCACTCCGTTCCTCTAGTTGCCCTTTGCGTTCCAGTGTCACGGTTATGTTTACCTTTACAGACGGTTCAGCGACAAAGGTAAATAAATTTGTTATTTTCATACCCTGCATTCGAGAATTTTCCAAATTAGATGGAATGAGAATGAAACGATATCTGTAACGGTTACGGCCGCAAATGGAAGATTATCTAAAAGTTTTTAACAAGATTGGTTTTAAAACTGTTTGGTATTATTGTACTAGAGCGGTTCTTTTATTAGAGCATTTTTAAATGACGGGGCGGGAGTCACGGGACATACGGATTCCCGTGACTCCGGAACGTAAAGAGCTATTGAAAGACACCGTGGAGTTTAGTCAATATGAGTAAGGCAGTCCTTCCCGCTCTGCCTTGGGTGGGAGGGCTCATTGGATGATTTTACCACATAAAAAAAAAACATTATCAGCCTATAATGTAAACATCACAACAAACCCAGGGAGGGTTGGTAGACCGGAATTTTACGGTTTTTTTAGGTATTAGGTTTTATTATATATTTATTACATGTCAGTTTCCTCACGATGTTTTCCTAGACTATTTTGAGAAAGAAAAAATTAAAAACTATACTAATATTATAAAGAGGAAACCTTTGTATTTTTGTATGTTTGTATTGAATAGGCTCAAAAACTACTGACCGATTTCAAAATTTCTTTTACCATTACTTAGAGGGATTCTTCCGAATTCGTATAGACTATATCTTATCCCGGAAAATAGATAGGATTTTTCGTGGTAGTGAAAATTGTGGAGTAAGGCCTCGAAAAAACTGCCGTACGTTAACGATTCTCGCGAACGCTGCCTAAATGGTTAGAGATGTATGGTTGACTTCTATAGAAAAGTTGTAGAACTGAATAATGCCTACAAAAAAGTCCGCGATAGTATAAACCAAACATTTATATTTTAGCCATTATAACCACTTTTCCATAGAATAAAAGTAATTAAAATTATTAGCCTATGTTTATTGATCATATTATCGTCAAATACTAATCCTTATCCAAATAAACTATTTATTGAGCAAAATTGTTTCAATAGCTATAAATTACTTTTTATTTTATTCCAATCGGACAATCTATTCAAAAGATATTACGAATTTAAAATTGTGAGAGAGCTTAAAAAATAAATGTCTACCCGTGCGAAGCCGGGGCGGGTCGCTAGTTACTTATAAAGTTACAAACCAAAATTAAAAACATAGGAGCGCACTTCAGTCTCCTGTGGACTAGAGAACAGGAGCATGTTCCCGGTCGCGTTGAAGCACCTGCCGGGCAGCGCCTGGCAGTAGATGCCGTAGAATGGCTCCGGGACATCTCCGTACTGGATGTTAACTGAGGTGCCCACTATATCAATCAGTTTCGTTGAAATATCCTGAAAACATTTAATACAATGAAGCAATCGCATTTGTTTCTATTTAATCGTTGTCCCACACTAGAAATTTTTCGTGGGTCGTGGGTGCGTTTACGAACAAACAAACATACACAAACGTCGAGACCCGGAATAACTATTTGTAGATCATACAAATGTTTCTACCGTGCGGGAATCCGCGACACGAAGCGCAGCATATCAATCGCTCAGTCACAGCGAAAACCGTGCATAAGTGGTGTATGATTGCGCCGCTAGAGGCGTTAGTGTAGCGTGAGGTCTTCGAACCGTCAAAAATGTAAGTATTTGAGTATGGACCGTTTGACTAAGGTTTTTTTTTTTGAAGACGACTCGGTTGACGGTTGCTTTGGCTAAATGATTTACTGCTGCCCTGCGTGTCGCGTTCGATTCCCGCACGGAATAAAAATATGTGTTTGATGCTCTACAAATTCTTATTCAATTTTTTTCTGAACGAAACGGGACTGCGAAACAATGACATTTTAAAGAAATTTTTACTTACAATACCCCTCTTCCTGATAGCGAGCTCATGGCAAGCATGGTGCGGTCCATCGGCCTTGCGTTGTAGCCACACCAGGTCTCCGGTAGGACTGAATCGAGGAGATCGGACTGCCAGGCCGTCGGCAGATATCTTTCCTAGATTTAGAAAGGCAAAGTTTATAAACCAATGTCGTAACATAATTATCGTGCCTGATCTTCCCGAGGATAAGGCAGAGGTGGACCATAATTCAGAGAAGACCGCGACTAGGCCGACTGCGGTGTACATTGGGACGTAGGTGTCCAACAGTGGACGAATACAGACTGATTATGATCGGGCAAGATTCGCCTGTTACATTATACCTCATATCGTCCGCTAATTGCAAGAAGTCACTATGTGACATATTCACTATTCTGAGATAAACGGTATTTTAGTTCGATTTAGTTAGCGGTTATGTTGATTTGCCCATATCATCCTATTATTCATCGTTATATTTAGGATGATATGGGCTAATTAACATAACCACTAACTAAATCGTAATCAATAATGACTTCTTGCAATAAGCCGACGATATGGGCCTATAATTCAAGATGATAAGAGAGATGTTGATACGTGTCGGCTACAAATGTGGCAATTTATTTTTATAAATTCGGTGAAAATCAGACATTCAAAAAATTACATATTTAAGACAACTCATATCACTTTTGCTAATCATTATTATGGCATTATTTCAGATAGTTTTGCGGAAAAAAAAGCAATGTACAGACGCCAGCAGGTCAACCTACCCCCTAAACTGTCTAATTTTACCAATCGAAGATTAATCTTCCACTTTTGCGATTATATTGATTATTTATTGAATATGTTTAAAAAAATTGACAGCTTGAGGTAGGTCGGTACTAAAAACTCACTGAATTCTCCCTCCAATGTATATTCAAAGATGTAGCTTGGTCTGTTGGTGCAGAATATGAGTCCCAGTCGGCGCGGCTCCGTCTCCCACACCACGCCCACCACGCTGTTGCCGTCCGGGGAGAAACGAACCTGACCGGAGTAAAGAACTAATGTATTACAGCCGCCGTATGGCTCCTTTGGCGTCAGATAAGCGTGCACGAGTAGCGAGTGTATAAATTTTGCCTTTTTTTATCGTGGTAATATCATCAAGTGAGTCGTCCCAGGGCAGAGCGGGAGGGACTATCAGACTCGTACTGACTAAAATCCACGGTGTCCTTCAATAGCCGTTTACGTTCCGGGGTCACGGTAATTCGTTAGTCCCGCGACCTGGGCAGACTTTGGCCCTCTAAGGGGGGGCCGTCATTGTGCTGAGACTCTCGAGGCGCGCGTGGAACACAAAACACCGTCGCCCCATTAATTTAGCCTTTAAATAATTTATGATTGGAGGATCGTTCCAAAGAGTTACTGCGGCCCTGGAACGTAAAGCCAATTGCAGCTACAGGGTGAGTTTTAGTCAGGACGCGTCTGACACTCCCTTTCACTATAACCAGAGTGAGAGAAGACATTTGCTGATTTCCAATCCACCAAAAAAAAACAAGCTGGATATGTCGGTCGCGGGACTTATGAATTATCGCGACCACAGAACGTAAAGGGCTATTGAAGGACACCGTGTATTTTAGTCAGTACGAGTCTGACAGTCCCTCCCGCTCTGCATTGGGTGGGAGGACTCATTTGATGATTTTACCACGCTAAAAAAAACTGGGTATGTCAGTTCTAACAGATTACTTGCTGCTGATAAAAACCAAAGCGTCATAAAGTACATATTGTAATTTAATGAGTGCGTAAGTTGTACAATTTTGAACATGTCTGCCGCCTGCCGCCTTAGGTATGGGACCGACGACTGTGAAACACAAAAATCGTGCCTTTTTGAATTTGGCAAATCATCAACTTCTCCTTCTCTGGGCGGAGTGTCAAAATTGTACAGTCAAGAGCAATAGTATGTTTACACTAAGCAGTATTCAAAAGCGATTTTCTGCTACCGTGTTGATTAAACTTTTGCCTTTCCATTAAAACTTCTATTTTGGTAGCCATACTATTACGAAATAGGTTTTATATCAAAGTGGAAACCAATATTTTACAAGTAAATTGCGTTTGAATTTTGTTAAGTGTATAGATGTTATTGCTCGTGACTGTACTCAGTACAAGTTTGACACTCATTTGCACCTTGTATTGACTGAAACACACCCTTCGAGTACCCTTTTCTTTCAAGAGCCGCGGTATCTATTTTGAACATTCCCGCAAAAGAATGATGACACCATTGCAGTAAGGTTGATTTTGGCTCACTACACCAAATGTGTCAAAATCAAAATTATCTTTATTCTCGATATTATAAGGTTGCTATTAGGTAGCTAACTGTGAAAGTTCTGTAGTATAAGTGCACCTACCTGTCCCGGACACATGCTTTCGGGAATCCCGTCCAGCACTGTCAACTTCTCTCCATCCAGCTTGAAAATGACTACGACGGAAAGATGTTTACCTCCTAATTGCTCGCCCCAGTCTTGACGGTATAAGAACTCTTCGCCCTGGAAAAATAGTGACTATAACGTCAGACCAGCTGGACAGATCTTTATGGAATTTGGCTCAGAGATAGGCTAAAGTCTGGAATAATATATATGATACCATTTATCCCGGTAATTTTACAAATACACGCGGGCGATGCCGCTAGCGGTTAATGAGTATAACTATAGTTGTAAAAGGTACCTTGGAACTTATAAATTATTTCCTGTAGCTACAAATTGGTATTTAGAGACTGCCCTTTACTTCTGAGACATTTTGGTTAGCCTTCATAGGTTTTGAAAATAAAAATACAGTCAACAAAGAATGGGCCATTTTCACAAACAAAAAAAAATAGGATTGATCAAAAATCTGTATGAAACCAACTTTAAAAAAGTCAGAAACAGTAAAATCACCATTTTGTTAATATATCTTCTCTGATTTTCTTTTCAAAATCTTTCAACTCACCCTTTTGGGCGCTGTTTCCCCGCTGCCGTCACTCTTCGGCTTGTCATCTTTCCTCTTGATATAAGGCTCAAATTTGGGCAGCTTTTTCTCGGCGACGTAGACCAAGGCCGTCTCGTCGGGTGACCATTGCAAATCACCAAATTCAGCTGCAAAAATATAGTAATTACTCGAAAATACATTTAAACTAGCTGTATCCCGCGGTTTCACCGCTGATGTTATATAGTCTAAAGCCTTCCTCGATAAATGGGCTATCCAACGCATAAAGATTTTTTCAATTTGAAGTAGTTCCTGAGATTAACGCGTTCAACCAAACAAAATCTCCAGTTTTATAATATTAGTATAGATTATAGGGGCCAGACGCTAGATGTCGCCACAATTCTCCCTTGGGTCCTGTATGACCATTTTAGTTTAAGCAATAGCGTGTTTGATTACAAACAAATAAACTTACAATCAGCATAAACATCGCCATGCTTGTCGAGACTGGTGAGGTCCACGCTGTGCGCTAGGGTCTTCTTACTCCACACCTCCAGGAACAGCTTCTTGGGGTCTTTGCCAGTCTTCTCCTCGCGGATCAATGCTCTATAGGTCTCATAAGGGGACACCGCTGATAATAATCTGGAAGTAATATGCTTTATGTAAACTGGGATTTATCAAAATCATTCAACATTTGAATATGAATTCCAAGTTCCAAGTAAATTTCTTTAGACGAAAATTTTGAGATATTATGTTGAAATATGACATTAGTTTCGGTATGAGCGTCAAACGGTCAAAACTAGATCAATTTTTTTAATGATATTAAAATAGATCGACAGCATGGTTGGTGCAGTGGTTAAGCGATTAGCTGCTGCGCTGCGAGTCGTGGGTTCGATTCCCGCACGGAACGAATATTTCAATTGCCTACAGGTAGACCGATTCTGCCTGTTTCTGAATGTGAGCTATAATATTTGTCAACGCACCCACATAGCAGTAATCCCTAGTGTCGGGCTGCATTTAAAAAAAAAGTAGTTTTATTCTCTTTGAACTTTCTGCAGCATCATAAAAAGGCGAAAAATAAAATGAGTACACTAACCAATAATAGTCTGAAATACTTACTCATTACTTATATCAGTCCCAAAATCACTCTCATCAATAATATTGAAGTCATAATCCAGGGTGTAGGAGGAAGCAAACTTGGAGACCTTGCCTTTATCCAAATTGCGCACCGACCACTTAGCATTCACCTTAGTGGCTGCATTGTTGAGCTTCGCACCAGCCACTGACGGTATCTTTGCTAGGGTCCTGTACGCACTTACTATGTTTTCTAGCTGTGAAATCAATTTATTCAATATTAGGTTAACATAGGAGTGCGTGATTAAATTTTAACAGTCGCACAGGTGGCTTTACTTGCTCTCCCAGACAAGGAGTGAAAACGCTATGAAAGCTAGTCACTCATACTAAGACTAATCTCAGCCAGCTCGGCTTAACCTAGAGGATCAACACAAAATCTTAGTATTTATTTCAAGTAGGCCAGTTACAGGCACTTTTTAATTGTAAATAGACAAAAAATGATGTTACAGTCCCAGTCACAAATCTTTGTAATTGTGAAAGTACCGCACATAAACTTGTGTTGCTGTTAATATTTTAACAAAATGCAAATGGTATTTTAAAATTATTTTAATTTAAACTGACCTGAGCAGACATTTTCAGCATATCCGTCTGTAAGGCACAATGAATGTGACACTATCTGGAAAGTAAATACATTAAACATTTATTAGCATACAGTATGATAAGATGCACAAGGCTTGTTCATATAATTATGTACTGCCACGGCATTGGCGTGTGTTACAATTACATGTTATCATTTTCTTTTATTTTCCATGGATTCCATTTTAATTCCCCATATCTTAAGAAAATAATACGAAATCAATAGGGATACTCATGAATTATAAATTAAAATTGTTTTTCATGTGGTAAAAAATACTGCCACAACTTGAATTATGGAACCCTAAAAACACATTAAATATATGGTGAAAATATTTATGTTAAAACAATTACAAAGAAAATGTGTGACCTATTGGAAACAAAAATAAATTTTGCCTAGTCCAATGTCAAGAATGACAAATTTTTATCCATTATAGTGCAAAATAATGAAATTGTGAATGCATTTAATTAAAATACATAAGTATTAATTTAATGAGTTGATTAAAATTATAATTCATATTCATTCAGAATGGCCACACATGCAACCACAAAAGCCAAACTTTATTTATATCTTCAACACATTATTTTATTACACAGTCATAAAACAAAACCAAGATAAGATAAAACAAAGCCACAGAACAGTTCCGAGGTAAATACATTATCAAATAGGTAAACACAATGCAATGTAAATATTCTTAGAGAGTGCTGATTGTGCTGGGCCACTGTTTTTGCTTGATTCCACAGCATTATGCTGAGTAGATGCTACCGGTTCTGCAAATGCTTTCAGAGAAGCAAGGCTGGTCCTTGCCAGGTATTTGTGATCCCGGGAGAAGGCCAGGGGGTCTTAAAAAGGGGGTTTTTCAGAATCACAATGTGAATTTTCACAAAATTCGTAAAATGGTATATTGTATACTTTTGCTCAAACAATAGCATAATTTTTTAAGAATAATTTTATCGCAACTAATTATTATGGTTCTGATAAGTCTTTTTAGAAGCTGAATGCATCAGCATCAGAAACAGTTGTGCCTGATCTTATGATAGTTTATACCTTTATGAATTTAATTTTAAGGTTTTCATTGTACATTTTTTGCACAATAAAGAATATTGTGGTTTTGAATTAAAAAAGTTAATATAATAAATTTTAAGGTTTTTTCAAAATTAATATGGTAATGAAACTGTTATATACTCTTTTGGCAGGAGACTGATGATGATAAATAACATTGTTCTCTGAGTAGGCAGAAAATGCAAAAATCAAACTCGGTAAAGACAACTACTAGCAACCTCTGGTACTTTCATCAACCCCGAAAAAAGTTCCCCATGCCAAGGTCTTACATTAAAGGCCCATTTACATGCTGCAAGAAATTGCATGCAAGTTGCATACAAGTTTGAATACATGGCATTGCAGACTATTAATGGACAATGAATTCTGTTGATCAAACAAATACCGCATACCTAGTATTTTTATAAAGGTATTTTTTTTGCAATCATTAATTAAGTTATAACATATTTAAGTAATTGGTATGTCTCTCATATCAAACGACAATAAGGACATGTCTAGCCAAAGCGCAATACCGCATTGCAGTCAATCATGCAAGTAGGATACCTACATGCACAAAATAATTGCGAAATGTAGAAAAAAAAATTAAACATAACAAGGCGCCAGCTGCATATTACGTTATTTACTTGTGTTAAAAAGTGAGTTAAATTATATAATTAATTCTTACCTATATCGGCTGATTATGACCGGTCATCAAATTAGCGTTTTCCGAAGAAAGTACTTAGCTTCCACATTTATAATTAAAATAATCAATGTAGTTTGTCTAATAAACAAGGGTAAAATGGAAATAAGTACACAATGTAAATATTTAAAAGCAAATTAAAATAACAAAGCAAGCCTGCATAATCTATGAGCCTGCAAACTAAACAAGCTCTGCGCTTGCGGTCTCACTGCGGGTCTTGTCTTGTTGTCTTTGTTGGAAAATTGATTGATCATGTCATTGACACCTTGATAGAATCAAATGTCGCTGTCAGCATGTCAGTCTATGGTCTTCTTGCAGATTTTTTTTGTCATGTTGCTAGCAGAGCAGGGCTTCAGAACCTTTTTGCCATTCTTTTTGTAGATGTAGATAATACTCGGTCTCGGAATACATGGACACTCGGTCTATGCTATATATCTATTGATATGCGCCAAGAAGACCAACTGCATACTTTATGAAACTGTCAGAAAAAATCTCATGCTCGCCTGAAGGAGCCATTTATAGTTTGTGCCGGAAGGCAATCGATGCATACTTTTTGTTTTATATTAGATCCTACCGCACCATAACGAAAAAATCTGACGGATTTTCCGCTTTTGATGCTTGAAAAAGTTGCCGTAGTGGTCAAAAGCGAGTATACACTGATTTAAAAAAGTATGTCTACGGCATTAGGTTCAAAGACATTTTGATGTTAAAATTCTGTCAACGTCAGTCGTTGGACGTTGTCTATGTCTTTGCAAATATATTGTCAAGTGAGACTGCAGCGCGATCTTTTTCAGCGCGATATTCAATAAAAAATATTATTTACACTTAAAAAGTATTCGTTTACCGTTTCTTAATTTTGTTTTTAAAATATAAGTAAATCTGCTGAACATGAAAATTTTATGTTACAGTTCGTAGTTACTTAAACATAATATTATGTGCGGCAATCAACAGTAGCCGCTATGCATGAGATCTTCGTTTCTGCTAACGTAACAGAAGTTTGTCTCCTGTCTCTTTTAAACAGAAAAAATGAATCCAGTAAGTATTTAGATACAATTAAGAATGATTTTCCTACGTAACCTGACCTTCTTTAACCAAAACCACTGCATGTAAGTATACCTAAAAGACACATCAGAAAAAAATGTTACCATTTGCGTTATATTACTGATTTAGTTGATATTAGTCTGATTAAGTCGTCTGTTACATCTCTGTGGCATCACTCTCCTTTCTTAGCCCAATTTATTTCTTACACATAGGTATCTCTATTATTCATCAGTGTTGGCAGAATTACTTAAAATATTGCTACAAGAATCTGTACTAACTTGTAATACCTAAGACAACCCACTGACCAATTATCACACTTGCGGAATTAATTACACAGCCTGCAAAGCAATAAAGTAGTAATACCATCCTGTATGTCTAAATGGTCTTTCTTGAACTGAATGTTACAATTTGATATTTGTTAATTTTGTAGACATTACTTAGAAACAGTAATCTATAAATATCGTTACTATTTATGTAGAAAAGAAACATTATTTTCCATGATTTTTGTAAATATAACAACGGGATAACAATAAAAATCTGAAGGAGTAATAATTTCTTCATAATAATATGTCACGTTTCAGGGCCCGGAGTTGCTCGTGAAACTGAAGAAGCTGAATGTATATGTGTGTGAGAAATGCCCAAAAGTCTTCACAAGTCCGAGTGACCTCTTAAAGCATAAGTCTTATCATGAAGAATACTTCCTATCGCACGTGAGTTATAAGCTATTTGTCTCATATTCAAATTCATAGCATGGTTAGCACGGTGACAGAGCAATTGACTGCTGCACTGTGTGTCATGGTTTTGATTCCCAGAACATAATGTTTCTATACCCTACATTAAGTGAACAATACTGGAGTTCACTCAACGCAGCCTAAAACATATTAGTGAAGGAAAGATAAAAAATATATGTATTTACCGGCTTTCCTTAGTAGCATTGCATTGGTAAATTAACCTTATTTTGTATAATAATACTGTTCTTTTTGGTACGATATGCTTGATCACTGTCACTTATATGAATATGCACATTAACTGAATAGGAATAAGGTTTATTTTTAGATGAATTACAATAAAGCTAATTCTATTTTCATCATTGTTTTACAGATGAAAAGTCATTTATTCTTTGTTGAGATATTAGTTGGTCAATAAACTGAGTGCCAGGATAAAAAGTTTATTAGAAAGATAGATTTAATTATGATTGAAACTCGTTAAATGGAATGTTTTATTCTATAATATTTCAAAACATTTTTAATCTATCGTTTAGTAACCTCTTTAGACCAGCAGGTTAGCCTAACAATGAAGACAAAAAAAATTAAGAACCAAGTGTACTAGTGTAAATGGCATTTCATCACTGCTGAGGCAATCTGTTTGTGCAACATGTTTGCAGAACACTTGTTGATTTTTACCTTTTTCTTTTAGTGGTATTATTATGAAATGAGTCCTCCTCCCTAGCATGAACCGGAAAGAATTGACATACTCATACTGAGTACTAAAATCCACTGCGTTCCTTAAACTGCCCTTTACGTTCCAGAATAACCAGCATAGAGTGTCCTGCAACCTCGGAACACTTGTTGCTGCAACCTGTTTCTTATTCAATGTTGTTTGAATTGTCATTGTTAGTCTCTTTTCTCATACACTGTTTTAAAACAGTTGTTGATGGCTCCTAATAATACAATGTTTATTGTTTTTCAGGTTTTGAGTGCTTTTGTATCTGTGGAAAAGGCCAAAATATTCACATGCGACAAATGTACTCAAAGCTTTGACAATAATAGAGATTTTGTGCTTCATAAGGTTATGCACATACAAGAGACTGTGTAAGTATTATAATTATATTATAAGAAATTAAAAATTAATAATTTAAAAATTAAAATCCGGCCAAGTGCGAGTCGGACTCTCGCACGAAAGGTTCCCGTACCAAAAACACGTTTTTTTAACACTGTAATAAAAACGGCAAAAACAAAAAAGCACGTTTTTTGTATAAAAGTTCCTTTCAATATTAGTTTTATTTTAATTTAATTATTTATTTTTAAAGTGAATACAACTAAATATTCTGTGAATATTTCAAGCGTCTGCCTGTTGCCATTATCAATATTGAGCAAAAAACAAATAAAAAATCACGTTTGTTGCATGGGAACCACCTTAAATATAGCGGCGACAGAAATACCTACATCATCTATTTTTTTCTTTCAAAATTTCAACTTGCTAAATGTCACAGTTAAAAAAATACAGCCTGGTGACAGACGTACAGACAGACAGACAGACGGACAGCGAAGTCTTAGTAATAGGATCCCGTATTACTTTGTGTACGGAACCGTAGGAAACTCGCTCTTTTCTCGCGTAGAAAACAGCGCCACCTACCGCGCCGAACAGAACCACCAGATGATCCCACTAAGTTACTATGAGAATTAAATCTGTCAAGAATATACTCAGAGGTGCATTATGAACGAAAAACTTTAATGTCATAAGTAAAAATAATACCAATTGGAAACATGTTGGATATTGACTTTATATATTATGATGTTGATAGACCAAAAAAACTTGTAATTATGATATCTTCTTAAAGCTACATGTATCATGCAGTGGTAGACGCCCACGGCGACAGACGTCGGCAGACGATCTCCGGCCACCGCATGCGGGCGGCGAGTAATGGGCGACTCGCTGTCCGATCATGGACCATGCCCGGGTCGACGGCGCGTTGTATTCCATGCGCGCCTCAAAGAGTGTCAGCATAATGACGAGGCCTGTAGAGGGCCAAAGCCTGCCGGGGTTGCGGGACTCACAAATTACCGTAACCCCGGTACATAAAGGGCTATTGAAGGACACCGTGGATTTTAGTCAGTCAAGTCTGACAGTCCCTCCCGCCCTGCCCTGGGTGGGAGGACTCATTTGATGATTTTACCACGCTAAAAAAAAAAGCTACATGTATTGTGTTATGCAGCTTCATAAAAATATATTAAAAAATGCCGAAAATAAATAATTTCAAATTTATATTTCTAGGAGAAATGAAAAAATAAGAAACATATTGCAGAATCCTGATATTGCGAAACCTTACAAATGCCCAGACTGCGAGGTTTCTTACGCTGCAAGAAGTACTCTTGACGCCCATTCTGTTCTTCACTTGCCATTCCCTCACATATGTGAATGTGGCATCGGATATTATAAGCAACAAGATTTGAACGCCCACATTAAATTAGTACATGGAAAAATAAATTATGAAGAGGATATTTTGCAACCAAAAGAGGAAAAAGTAATTCGCCAAGAAAAGCCCGTAGTTAAAGCCTCAAGTGAGCCTAAATCTAAATCCAAGAAGAGTCCAACAGCCAAAGGAGGTGTAAGAAAGAGAAAAGGTAGAAGCAATCAGTGGAAATTAAATCTCCCAGCTGAAGTTATTAAGGGATATAAACCAAAAAGGGAATCGGACATACCACATCCAGATGTAAAATTCAGAATAACTTCGGATAAACGGATTAAATGTCCTGAGTGTAAGAAATTATTTAAAGACAAAAGAGGTGCTATTGTACATTACCGTGTCCACACGGGTGAACGTCCATTCACTTGCCATTTATGTCCGAAGGCGTTCAACCAGGGAACCACGCTCAGATTACACCTAGAGAGGCACGTATTCACCGAAAAGATCTATTCGTGCAAATATTGCCCGAAAACATTTACCTTTGCGAGCTATAGAGATCGTCATGAAAGTATACACAGTTCAGTTAAGTCTCACGAGTGTCCATTCTGTGGTAAAGGATTCCACGACCCGTCCGCAATGACGCGTCACAAACGAATACACACAGGAGACAAACGATACCCTTGCCCGTATTGTCCTAGAGCTTTCACTGACGTCAGTGGTCTCAGAGGACATAAGTTACGTCACGAGAATAAAAAACAGTTTCAGTGTCAAATTTGTGCTAAGAGATTCTATGACCGGACTTATTTAAAGCATCACATGCGAGTACACACTCTTGAAAGAACCGTTGCATGTGATTATTGCAAAAAACGGTTTAGTTGTAAATCCAATTTAACAACTCATATACAGCGCATGCATATTATGGTTTTAAAAAAACAGTTTGAATGCGACCTGTGTAACAAAAGGTTTGTAACAAAGGAATATCTTCAAATTCATATACAACGAGTTCACCACACCACAAATAAAATTGGTCAGTCCAAAATTTTAAAATGTAGTGATTGCTTTAAAAAATTCCATTCAAGGCAAGGTTTACGGAAACATATTGGTAAGTTCCACCCAGGAATACGATGTGAGAAGTGCTCACGGCATTTTAAAACTCAGAGCCACTTCGAAGCACACATATTAGTTGAAAATGTACAATGTGAAGTATGTGATATGTTGTTTATTTGTGAAAATATGAAAGACAAACATTTAAAAGTTCATTATGCCAAAAGTGTAAAAACTAACAAAAGAGATTCAGAAAACCTGAACGAAATTTAGTAGACCTTTCTAAGCTTATATTATGTAGTACGAATTCAGGGAAGTAGAATTTTATAAAAGTTATTTATCTTCGAATTTCGAATAGCATACGAACACTAGAACCACATTAACGAGAAATGCTGTTAATTATCGCGTTAATAGTCTTACGAACATTTAAAGACCATTTATGCTTTTGTCAAACAGACAGGCGTGGCGAATGGGCGAGCCGTTTTTATTTGTAATGTATGGAATTGTTTGAATTCAGTCACATAGAAAAGCGAAAGCGATCCGATAGCGTGACCGAACCGATGCGAAGACGTGGCGTATTTGCTCTGTTTGACGTCGTTCATAAAAAGCCAGCTAATACAACTGCCACGCCTCGATTCGCTGCACCCAGTTAGACGTCTCGTATAGGTTCGTTATCGCTTCGGACTCGGTCCGGTTCGCTACCGCCTGTCCGTTTGACACAGGCTTTATTACGAAAATCAACAGGAAATACCGTTAGTGTGGCCCGGCTATAAGACTGACCATTCACTGACAGCTTGAAGCAGTCGGTGGGACCTTAATATTTTGTTGTGTACGAATGAAAATATTGTTCTGTTTCTGTCAATCCTTTGAAGATATTATAGACCTAGTTAGTAATATGATTTTTTGTTATAGTGAACTGATTTCAAAATAACTTACTTTATTTATATTTCTTATATCTAACAGTCTAGATTATAGGGAAAAACTAGGTACCCTAGATACGCCAGTTGACAAATCACTCCATCATTCTTGCACTCAAACTTACTGTTCGGAACCACACGCAAGTGTGGCCACTGTTGGCGTACAACATGGCCCATGTTGTACGCCAACAGGGGCCACGCTCGCTAACTAGGGCGTATATCATAGTTTTCCCCTAAAATTATGATTTTTAATTAATATAATTATTGTTATTGATAATTGCTAAATCGTTTTCCGATTATATCATTTACACGTTAATTAGTTAAAACGGCTAATAAGCCTCACTGGAAACTTGAATTATTATGTAAGCAATATCAGTTCCTATGTAGCAGCAATAAGGTACAAGTAAAATAATTATTAAGTTTGTATTTAAATATATGATTAACTATTGATACAATTTCAATTCTAATAATAAACACTCTTTAATTACATTATGAGGGTGCTTCTGAAAGTTGGCAACGTCACGTATAGCTGTCAAATATATTGCAGTTTTTTTTTAATGAAATTATGAAAAATGAAAAAACATCGCGGTGAGACCAATACGAGCAGCGGGGTTGAATCCACCGGGAATTTTAATGCTTTGTTATCGTCTTCTTGGTCTAGTGGTTGCAAGCGCGACTGCTGAGCTAGTCCTGTGTTTGATTCTCAAGTCGGACAATGTGTAATTGGGTTTTTTATCAGGAAATCCTCAGTAGCAGCGACAGTTTGGATATGCCCAGATAATGGCAATAGTGCCGGTTTCAACCACCCTGCTGTCCCTGTCCCTTCAACGGAATAGTTTCATCAACACCTCTGGTCTTGCATAAATTGATGAAATGAAGCCCGAGCGAAGCGAGCTCGGGATTTACGTCACATCTACTCGGACAAGTGAGGTTAGAAGGTGATGGCGGAGTCTGTAAGTCCAGCTCGCGGTAACATTACTATCAAATGAAATTAGCGACGCTGCCAGCTTTTAAAATACACCCTCTTATGGCAAGAAACCTAAGACACGGTACCTAAGTAATGCGCTTTATATTACGAAAATAAATGTAATTTAACTAGATTATAACAACGACTGAATATGTTATTAAGAATTGGTTATTTGTTAGAGTTAGTCGGAATTATTGTTATTTTAAATATATTATAAAATGAATATATCTTCAGAATTAAGAAAAAAACGGCAAATTGTCGCTTGGAACAATATCGAAATCTCAAAAAAAAAATTAGACATGGTAAATATAAGTGTTAAGTTGTAATGATAATGTTAGTGTATGTTAAAAAACCGTTATAAAAGAAATATATTTTATTTAAAAAATCATTAGCTTATTATTTTTATTATATCCAACACCGCTGTAGAAATCAAAAGGCTGAGTATCAGCACACTTTGAACCATCAACATTACGTGCAAAACTTTAACGTATCACTAGAATAACAAACAAGTATGTTGACAGCATCAATAAACTACTTGCTTGAGACGTATTGGACTTTTTTAAAGTGTCGTATCTTCCTGCCGGGGTCGCGGGACTCATAAATTACCGTAACCCCTGTACGTCGGGCACGCCGCAATCGCGGCGGTAAGACCCCTCTTCGAGGAGTGGCTGGATAGGCGTCACGGCGTCCTGACCTACCGCATGACGCAGGTCCTCACCGGACACGGAAGTTTCGGGAGGTTCCTGTGTCTGATAGGGAGGGAAGAAACGCCTGGGTGTCACCACTGCGAGGATCGTCCGGAGAAGGTGGAGCATACGGTGCAGGACTGCCCCGCATGGGCAGAGCACCGCCGTGTCCTCACGACGGCGATAGGCGGAGACCTCTCGCGCCCGGCATTGGTCGAGGCCATGCTGCGGGGCGAGACGGAGTGGGAAGCGGTCGCCTCCTGCTGCGAAGCTGTAATGCTCGTGAAGGAGGAGGCGGGCCGCCTGAGGGAGAGGACAGCGTCCTCCCTCCACACCAGCCGCAGTGGTAGGCGCCCACGGCGTCGGACGTCGCAAGACGATCTCCGGCCACCGTAGGCGCGGGCATGCGGGCAGCGAGTAATGGGCGACTTGCTGTCCGACCATGGACCATGCCCGGGTCGACGGCGCGTTGTGTTCCACGCGCGCCTCAAAGAGTGTCAGCATAGTGACGGGGCCTGTAGAGGGCCAAAGCCTGCCGGGGTCGCGGGACCAAGGGGTTACCGTGACCCCGGTACGTAAAGGGCTATTGAAGGACACCGTGGATTTTAGTCAGTACAAGTCTGACAGTCCCTCCCGCCCTGCCCTGGGTGGGAGGACTCATTTGATGATTTTACCACGATAAAAAAAAAAAAAAACCCCTGTACGTAAAGGGCTACTGGAGGACACCGTGGATTTCAGTAAGTACAAGTCTGACAGTCCCTCCCGCCCTGCCCTGGGTGGAAGGACTCATTTGATGATTTTACCACGAAAACAAAAAAAAAGTGTCGTATCTTCGTCAATTTTGGTTTACGTAACAAAAGAAAAAAATACGTGACAAATATTTTTTGATAATCTAACTGACGGTCTATTTATATATAACTAGCTTTTGCCCGCGACTTCGTTCGCGTGGAATAGTGACTTCCAGCAGATTTTTGGTTTTACCCACATAGTTCCCGATCTCGCGGGATCTCTTCAAAAATGAAATGTGGAAGATATTCTAGGGAACTCTTCAAAAATCAACATAATGAGCCCTGCGTTTGAATTTAAGAGATGTATACTCACTTAGGTCATTAAAGCCGTTTTGCCGATCGAAAAAGGCGAAAATGTTATTTTTCCCTTTATTTTCCCATCATTCTACTGATTTGACATTTCAGTTCAAAAGGAAAAAAGACTGTTTCTCCCTTGACAAATTTTCTATTATTTTAGGCTTTAGAGATTATGAAAGTTTCTTACACCAAGACATTTTTGTATACCATGTGTTTAGTTTTACCATACTTTGCAAAAATATAAAGGTTTTGTGGTTTCGACACTCTTGAGCACGCAACGTACAGTTGTCCATGGGAGAAACAGTCTTTTTCAAGATGTACCCCCGCAACTTTTAGCGTTTGCCCTTGGGCTTTATTTATGGTCATTGCAAACGCAGTTTTCAGCGGAAACTGAACTCTTTTGAATTGGAATGGCAAATCAGTTGGAATGATGGAAATGTGAGGAATAATGAAAGTTTCGCCTTTTGCCATCCCAGTCATAATAACGGCTTTAATGACATTCCGTCCTAAATAGGTTATTTGTAACCGTATGCCGTTATATAGTCTTGATGGATCTAGTTATATAGTTTCTCATAAGCATCACAGGAACACCAATTATACAACGAAACCAATTAAAATTTACGAAACAGGAACAGTCCACATAAACTATCATACAACCGACAATACAATTTTTCCACGACAGTACCGATGCGCTTGCCATCTATCGATCCATAGTGACAACTCGGATTATTTATCTAAACTCCGTTCGGGCATTTTCTTTGTACTAAAAGTTTTACCATATTGATATTATTTTTCTTTTAACAATTTATTTACTTTTTTCCGATGAATTAAAACAATAACATGAACCGAACTCGTGTAGCGATCGACACCATTGCGCGATCACCGTCATCTATCGAGCATTTAAGGAATTATCTATACTCCGTTAGAGCATTTAATAAATTTTATATTTTATTTTTATTTTTTTGTAATAAAAACTATCCTATGTCCTTTCTCAAGTTCCAAACTATGTCTGTACCAAATTTCACACAAATCGGTTCAGTAGTTTAGGCCTGAAGAAAAGACAGACAGACAGAGTTACTTTCGCATTTATAATATTAGTTTTGATTTTTCAACGAGAATGAAAGCTTTTACATAAGACGATAATGGCAACAATAGGACATCAGTAGTTTCATTAATTTCTAGGGAGAATGAGCGAGAGCGGACGATAATGACACGACACTGACAAATCGTGAAAGCGCCCAATGTCTGAAATTATATATATGTCGCATCCGGGTATATTTGCTGGCGATCAGAATAATAACAGTAATAAGTGACATGCAAAGTGTCTACAATTGTGGGCGCAGAGAGTGGGATACGGGTTAATGTGAGAAATAATTACTTTGACTTATGAACAGTTAATGTTGCATAGTCTATTACTAACTCAACTTTGCTAAATTAATGTTCTGGCCTTAAAAGGAAACACAGAGCAGTTCCTAGGGTAGTATGTGTCACTTCCACCACGCCCGAATGAACACTGTCGTTCCATGGGACCGTGGTGCTTATCAGACACCTACCTTAGACTCAGCACAACGCACAAAGGCGCTTGTGTTCTCTTTAAGGGCACACTCAACCAAGATCCGACACGGCCATCCTGCAGAACACACGTCCTCGTGTGTTAATCTGCAGTACCAGAAATTTCAATGACAAGAAACTGCCGTTCGGTCATTCTGACTTAACCAAGAGAATGTGTCAAATTCTTCTCGTTACAAAATTGTCAGTCTTGGTAGATCATGTCATTATCATGAGATGTTAACATCATAGTCACGTTACTTCTTTACAAATTTTGTCGCGATACAAAAATTACGTTTGTCTTAGACTAGCCAATTTAACAAAGTGTAAGTACCATTTAACTAGAACTTAATAAAATTAAAAACAGGACAGTTCAGCTATCTTGGTAGCAATGTCTCTTAATACAATCCAGTTTAGCAACATCATTTGTTCTATAAGCCATGTCTTTGGCTTCCGATAGCTATCCCTGTAACTATCACGACCAAAATCATCTCCGTGACCAGGTCCCGTAACCATCCCTGTGGCTACACAGCAATCAGCCCAGTGACCGCTCCTGACCTCAGTCATCTTCTTGACTAGGTCCTCGTAACCATCCCCGTGGCTACACAGCAGTCAGCCCAGTGACCGCTTCCGACCTCAGTCATCCTCGTGTCTAGGTCCACGTAACCATCCCCGTAGTTACGTCTTTAGTCATCCCGTGACAAAACACAGTCTAGTCATCACAGTGACCTAGACAACCGATCTTGCTATTACTGGATTTGTTATTACATTAGATTATTACGTTAACGGTACTTGACTTTCAGCGTTCTTCTAATTGTATTCCAACATTCAGCATGACAGTATGTCTTTTGTTTAAGAGTATTTAGCCAATAGCGTCGAACTTACTTTAAAATTTCAATAACCAGAAAATTTTAACGGAAGCATCCACCTTCGGTTTTAATTATTTCGTTTAATAGCACTCTCTATTGTTTATCAGAGCAATAACCAATTGAAAATTATTTAAGCTGTCTCAGCAAACTTACCAAACTTGTTGTAATCGTAAAGAACTTATTCTGTAACTCGTTTTCTCTAAAATGAATTCTAAATTCATGATGCTACAATATTTCAGAATCTTGTAAGTATCATCATATCATTATTTCATGACACTAACTGGTCATTAATTGAATATTGTAAATCATATCTCGAAAGCAATTTATTTCATCACCTCCCTAGCCCTTGGCCAATCGTACCGGCATCAGCTTCCAGTTCAACTGGATGCAGCTGATCACCAGTCCCCCACAGGAAATGACCACTCATCTGACCTCCACAGCCCAGCCAGTACTGGGTAATAAAATACCCCCTGACAAGGCTCATGGTTGTCAGATCAAGAGGCCACTAACTACTAGGGGCTACTGAATGACAGTTGGGAATGACGGCTTAGCGAGCTTTTCCAAGCACGTAAGAAAGTTAGTGAATGCGATCAGTCATTCATAGAATACCAGACTACCAAACGCAGCTCAACCGCATATACCAGCTATTGCGGCTGTTATTATTTTACCACAAGCTGCTTGTCCGGTTCAAGACTCTAGTAAGTCACTAATTCACTTATGTAAGCTAACTCAAGAGTAACTTATTTCGATTACCAGGATAATCTTATTGAGTAATAATTTCTTCGAGAACAATGTTTAGGTCTATACCTTGTTCTATCGGTGCCGATAACAACGTGGCACTTACGGCATAAACAATGACATAGTCAAGTGCAACTCTGCATAAAGCTCTAACAATGGCTCTCTGTCTTACAGTGATCGTGTTACACAGGCCCAATTATTATAATATTTGGGTGCTCATGTTGCTTATCCTGTGTTATGATTTTATTAATGCTAAGCTCAATTTCGTTTCTACAAAGACTTCATGAATGCCGCTACAACAATCAAGCTTTGTAAAGCTTTGTTAAGTTTAAGTACAACCATCGGGTTCTCAATGGTTCAGCTATTTACAATCTTAATAAACAATGAACATTGGTATGATGACCAATCGTAATATAAACTGTACCTGATTGTAATACTTTATGAAATGCTCACATTAAAATCTGTTGTGTGCATTTTACACTTTTTCCATTATTGTAAATGGAAACAACATCACATTGACACTGTCTTGTTGTCAAACAACTTTATTAGACTTTTCTTGACCACTTAGAATCTGCTCATGGGTGTTACTTGCTACGATGCAGGAGAAAAAGGTTAAACCAGCATGTTTGATGCATGGTCAGTATGTCGGAGCTCAACTTTCCACCATGGACACTCATCTTGGAGGTACAGCAGGTTGCCATGAGGTGCTACTGTGATCTTCAGACTTCAAATAATCAGGATGCTCGTTGTTCTTCTACTTCTTCTTCAACCGACGTTAATGAAAACATGAAATGCTCGTCCAGTTCATATTTTCTGGACAATGAAATCTACTTATTTGGCCGTACAGCGTAGTTAAAGTGTGACGACGTAGATTGTATGGAAAATAAAATTGCGCCTCTCATACTACAAATGAAAAACCAATTTCATCCATCGAATCAACGTCAAAGTTCCCGTTTAATTCACACTACTACACTTCACAAAAAAGTGAAAACTCATGATTAGACCTGTGACGATTATTGACAATAATTTCAACAGTTCCCAGCTTTTCAATTGGAAAACACGTAAATGAAAATTCAACACTATAACGGTCACTATACCCAAATGAGCAAACAGTATAGCAGTAGCTCAAACGTATTTCACTGAAACTGTCAACTTATCGTCTTTCAACGGTACGTAACTCACCGTACTAACCGAGGATTCTAACGATTAAGATATTCTCAATTTCAAATCAAGTTTGTAGCGGTTAACATTTGATAATTTAGGTGAATTGATTTAAAGCCGCTAATTAATCAAACATAAACCTTATGCATACGCAATACATTGAAATCAACCCAATATAATTGGAGAATCCTATAAAACTCATTTAATTCGCATTTGACCCGAGAATCAATCCCATGATTGCACGTTTAGCACGTTCGTGAACATAGGGAGCCAACGGGGTGGCACTCATTAAACATAACTCAGCTGTCGCTCAGCAACTGAGCGACAAAGTTGCCTTGCATCACCCTAGAAAATCAAGTCAGGTAGAGGTGCACCAAACAATACACTTCGTCTTACTCGGGAATCGAACCCAGGACCACATGATCAGCAGTCTTGCAAATGTAAAACAACACTTCAGACAACATGAAGTACTTAATGTTTCTCCTGAGGACACATTACTAATAAGTGCTTCTAATGGTAATGACTTACCGAATATAACACCTAGCTCGTTCTCACTCAAACACTGTTGAACACATTTTTGATAGACAGACATGACGGGGCCTGATAAAAACAATTGTCTTATCATGTCAAAACCCTTAAGTACTCACAGAACTTCACAGAATTGTGCATCGTGCACGTCTGCCTATTGGTAATCTTACCCAAATCGAACGAGAACGGCATGGTCACTTTGTCGTTTGACCCGCAACTAGGTAAGAAAGCAACTATGTTGCTGCACTGTTTTTCGAACACTACACGACAGTCTATTCCCACTATTTTCACTTTCAGAAAATTTCTCAACCCGCTTCTATCCCACTTCTGATGTCGCATCCGGGTATATTTGCTGGCGATCAGAATAATAACAGTAATAAGTGACATGCAAAGTGTCTACAATTGTGGGCGCAGAGAGTGGGATACGGGTTAATGTGAGAAATAATTACTTTGACTTATGAACAGTTAATGTTGCATAGTCTATTACTAACTCAACTTTGCTAAATTAATGTTCTGGCCTTAAAAGGAAACACAGAGCAGTTCCTAGGGTAGTATGTGTCACTTCCACCACGCCCGAATGAACACTGTCGTTCCATGGGACCGTGGTGCTTATCAGACACCTACCTTAGACTCAGCACAACGCACAAAGGCGCTTGTGTTCTCTTTAAGGGCACACTCAACCAAGATCCGACATATATATATTTATTTTTTTTGCTGAGCGAATGCCTGTAGTTCCCCGGTCGCGGGTTCATTCCCTGCACAAAACAAATATTTGTAACATCTACAATTAGGTAGTTGTTCCGGGTCTGCGTGTCATGTGAGTTTAAATGTTCGTAAACGCACCCGTCACTCCAGAAAAATTCTTTTCCATTTATGTTTAATTTCCAAGTAACGGCCCGCTCAACTCGCTGTCCGACCATGGACCATGCCCCGGTCGACGACGCGTTGTGTTCCACGCGCGCCTCAAAGAGTCAGCAAAAATGACTGGGCCCCCCTCTAGAGGGCCAAAGCCTGTCGGGGTTGCGGGACTTATGATTTACCGTCACCCCGGTACGTAAAGGGCTATTGAAGGACACCGTGGTTGTTAGTCAGTACGAGTCTGACAGTCCCTCCCGCTCTGTCCTGGGTGGGAGGACTCATTTGATGATTTTACCATGTTTTTTGTTGTTTTTTTTTAGTGTGGCAAAATCATCAAATGAGTCCTCCCGCCCTGGGTGGGGCGGAAGGGACTGTCAGACTCTTACTGACTAAATTCCACCCGTGTTTCTTCGGATGCCCTTTACGTTCCGGGGCCGCGGTATCCTGGATTAAGAAAAAAGCCGCGACCCCAGCAGGCATTTGGCCCCGTCGGTGACGCGTGAAACACGACGCGCCACCGTCCCGGGCTTGGTCCTTGGTCGGACGGCGAGCTTACCCATTACTCACCATCCGCAAGCCCGCTCCGCCGCTGTGCCCGCTGTTGTTCAGAGGGACACGCGTTGGAGCATCCACCCGACAGGCTATTCGCATACGGGCAAAGAGATCCCTTAGGCACACAGTGCCTAAAAGAGTTTTTACCCGCATCCCAGGGTGCACCGGCCCGAAAAACTGGTCTTTCCCCCGGACGTATCCGAAGGGGAACTCCAGTCCACGGGCACACGTGGAGGTTTCCTGTCTTAGCACCCCGATTTTAACATGTAATAAAAAAAAAACTGTGGTACAAAGTTTTTAATAAAAAGACCATCCGACTTGTTCCTCATCGGTTGCAAAAATTAATTATAACAGCGGCGGCCAGAGACATTCCTAATCTTTAACTTTATTCTAAACATGTTATCGGTATTTTTTATGAGAAACGTTCTCATTTTGTTGATATATTCTCGTTTTCTTGGAAAGAGATAAGACTGTGCACTGAGGTCTGATAACACACAAATTAGTTTAATTACCCCGGGACTACATAATTGTAGTAGATACGTTCGAAGTTTCTCATTCGTGTACTTAATTAATTTGGGTAACAAAATTAGACAGGTAGGTAGGTACTAGCATCTACTCAAAAACATTTTTTTTTTGTTGTGCTGCTAAAGTTTCATTAGTAACCGCTTAATTGAAATATCTCATCATCATCATCTTTTAAGCCCGGGTTTGCCTACCCTCTGTTGGCAATAAACCTCCTCTTCTTAAGCCATACTTAGTGGTCCTGTGCGTCCCTCCTTCACCTGTTCCCTGCGATTGTGACGATATCGTCAACCCAACGTGCTTTTGGTCGGCTTAATTTAGATATTTGTACAAAATACAATAATTTTGAGTAAGTGCAAGAACACAGTTTAATTAAAATAGTTTTTTTTTTTACATTACAACAATATCGGTACAATAATAAATTGGCGCGGGACCAAAATCACAACTAACAACGCCAAATTATTTTTAAATTTACAAAAATGTTTAACAGCAGCGCTCCCTGAGTGCGTCATTCGAGTGGCAGAATATACATACTTAGTTATCCCTATTCACTTGTTTCCTAATCAGCAAAATCAATAAAGTTGGAGTTGCTAGGGACGGGGGCGCCGCATCGGCCGCGCCGCCGCGCCGCTCGATACGCGCGCGCCGCGCGTACCGTGCGTCACCCACCTCGGATCATATCCAGCCACCCCATTTCACCATCAGACCGTCAATGTGTATCATTAAACTAAAAAAATTTACGCCCTAAAATAAATTAAAAAAAAAAGTGATCGTGATCAGTGATTTTGGCATCGAAAACGGGCTTCTGTTTGCGTGGACCAACTGTGTAACAACGAAATTGATTAAAAGTTTCTAGTAAAATAAATAATTCAGTGCGTAAAATAGAATCAGAACTAATAATATTACGTCCGTGTCCCGTAACACACCGAAAAACTAAAATAAATAAAAGCTCTTTGTTTACACTACTGAATCGGTAAAAAAATAAGTAATCTAGAATAAAAATATTACACAGCCAGCGACGAAAAGATTAAAAAATGAATGAGATTGATTTGATTAAAGAGGTGGAAAAGCACCCGATTTTGTATGACAAGTCCGTGAGCGGCTTTAATAAAACAAAGCTTAGAGACGATGCCTGGAAGGAGGTCCATGTATCACTCAAAGTTTCTGGTAAGTACAGATTTCCTGTCCTTTTTGTGTCAACGCATCAAATATATTTTCTAAATCTTTATTTACAAAATGGTTATCTAAAAATTTAAGAAAAAATATATCAATTTATACGTACAATTAATATTTTAAGCTATCCAAACAAAAAAAAAATTGTCGGTGGCATAACAAACACTAAACAGGTTGTCACGTCTGAATCTCCCCACACCTCATTTGTATGAATGTTGGAACTTCTTGTCATCATAAACACAGCTACGACATTCAACAGGGTGGCGACTCGTAGCTATATTTTTTTTTAAGCCAGACGATGCCAACTTTATAAAAAGATATTGATGTAGGATTCTATTCTTACTTTGTGCATGATTTTTTTCACAGAATCGGAATGCAAGAAACGGTGGAGATCACTTCGTGATTCATTCATAAAGCTACAGCGAACCCACGGAGGACGCACCAGGTGGCCTTACCATCAGCACATGAGGTTTCTGCTGCCGCATATAGAACCCAAAGATAACGGGTAAGAATTTAATGTTTTGATTTATGGTTTTTTACTGGGGTAAAGTTAAAGCTTTTTCCCGTTCCAAAACGCAGATCTCTAAGAACCGCCTAGAAGTCCACTGAATCTTTCCATAATGAGCTCTCAATGACCCAATAGTAATAGAGACCAAAACAAAACAATAATCGTATTTTCTCTTCTACAGAACAACCATGAAAAAGGAGACCGAAGATTCAGACAACGAAGAAGAAATACGTCAACGTCAATGCTTGCCGGAACTTTCCTACAGTCAGGACACCAAATACGAAGAAGATGATGATGATGACGACTCCCAACCTTCACCCAAAAAAGCTCGTCAGAGCTCTACTGACGAAGAAGTAACTACTTGTTCTTGTAACAGATCGGATCCTGACGAACTTTTCCTAATCAGTTGTGCCCCTACACTTAAACGGCTGAATTCTAAACAGAATGCACTGGCCAGACTTAAAATTCAACAAGTATTGCTAGAGGCAGAATTCGGATCTCAACTGGAACTACCCTACGTGACACCGGCTAGTGATTGTGAGTTCGATGCGGTTGAATAAGGCTGAATAGATTCCCGGGTTTTACTAGATATTAAATAGCACATAGATTTTATTGAAACAAATATACACGAAGTTAGAAAGATTTACAACTTACATTTTAAGAGCGTCTATGTTTTTTTGTTAGCCCCTATAATTTGCCGTTTATAAGTGACTAGCACTTTGCCCGCGACTTCGTCCGCGTGGGTTACGTACTTTCTTGATTCCCCCTTTTCACCCCCTTAAAGGTTAAATTTACTTCATAGCTCAAAATGTTTATAAAATGTCCTTTATTCATTAGTTTAATTAGTAAGTAGTAGTAACAAACACAAAAAAAGAAAAAAACATTTAAAAAATATAAAAAATAGCAAAAGATAGGCTAGAGGAACAACAGTAAAATCAAAGATTTTAATAAAATTCAAGCGGATGGTACATTGCCATCACCAGTTTTCTGCTGCTTAGGAATGTGGTAAAACTCTTTAAACCTATGGTTCCCTAGTCCTGAAGTATTGCAACCTCCCCCAACGCAACTCAATGGTAACTACAGCTTTCAGAATAAAAATATCTATTCTATCGTCTGTGGTAACTAAGCTAACAGTAGCCATCTTGAAAGAGTCGTAAAAAAAATACGTTAAAAAAATTCAAACGAATGACAGATGGCGTCTCCCCCAAACAGCACTCATCAAAAAATTCTTTCTATACAACAATTGTCTACATTTAACACTTTTCTTTTATATCCTGTAAACTCATGCTATCCTAGTAATTGAATATCGGAGTCTCCCTCAAAGCATCGCGCGCCTTTGCTCAGCAGACTTGGTGCTTAAGCTATGTTATTAGATATATCTATTTCCCGGGATAAAATATAGCCTATACGGATTCGGAAGAATCCCTCTAAGTAATGGTAAAAAAAATTTTGAAATCGGTCCAGTAGTTTTTGAGCCTATTCAATACAAACATACAAAAATACAAAGGTTTCCTCTTTATAATATTAGTATAGATATATGAAAGATGTCCTAAAACCAAACCTTCCTAGACATGTGAGTGACATCTACCAACGCGCACAGGTCCTGCTTGGTATATTACAGCCCATTCCTTTTCACAGAAGGAAGGTCTCTGTACCGGTGGTGAGAACATTACAGGCTGATTATGCTATTCATGCACCTTCCAGGTATATAAGGTTTATACCATACATCTCTTCGTGACACTAAGATCTTCTCCGCTTTTAATTATTAATGTTCTATGTACTCATTTCATAACATCATGACACTTGTGCGCATTCCATTCTGTTAAGTATTTAGATGTAGATATTGTCTTACTTATCTAATTGTTAATTAAAAGCAAGTTGAGGGAGTCTATGAGGTTATGTCATTTGAATCTTGTGTCTTCGTCTCTTAATCAACATTAACATCAACGCAACCAAAATCACAAAATAATAATTTAATAACAAAACAGAGGAGGGTTTAAGGCATTCCCTTGGAGTACTCTTTTCATTTCTGCTGTTGTTATTATACGTCACTGTAGTTAACACCACTCTTTGTATTGGGAATCTAGCAATTTTCTAGTTGTCGATAAAATTGTTGATGTAATCAACAGGCACATTTACTCTTACAAAAGCCTTTTGTATGGGGACCCACTCGAATGCCTTATATTTAAATTTTTTGATTGTAAACATGTAGATTGATTAATATAATTTCTCATTGACGTTCCTTATTGCTGGAGAAGAGTGTAGCTATTACCTAATGCTTGAAAGTCTTGAAACATTTGATTCATACTGTTTACGTAGAGTTGGAGAACGAATGAGTTTTTGCATGAAGATATAGTACTAAATATTAAACTCATTGAGCGGTTGACGCCAATTTCAATTGCATTTATTAGATTAATCATATAAAAAATGATATTTAATAAAATTTGCTAAATAAATCTTTTAAAATGAACAGGCGTTTTCTTAGAAATACCTTATCTTTAACATTTATATTTTTATCCACTATCAGCAAGGGTACTACATTTTATTATTTTTTAATTTACAAAAACAGAACAGAATTTTCCCAAAAATTACATGCAAGAAACGACGTCATGCATTTCCCGAAGAGGTAGGCAAAAATATATAAATTCCTAGTACACCTATAAATTATTTATCTATTATGTACATATACCTGGGTAATGTACCTAAACATAAACTATGTCGCCCAGAAACTAATTCCACTGGAAAAATCCAACAACACTTTCGCTGACCTAGAATTTCAATAAATTAATTATTCTTTACAGCCATTTAGTAAAATGCAAAGCTTTGATCGTGGAAATTACCAATGATGAAGAACATCTGCATACAATAGCCAGGTTTGAAATTATTTTTGCAACATTAATAAGGTTAAAAACATTAATAAAAAAAAAGTTTTAATTATTGTTGCAAAAATTATTTGGTTTGTCGTTTTTTTTTTGGGTGAATAGAATCTGTCTCCTAACGGTCCACCCCGGTCAACGGAAGCATAAACTACCTGTAACCTTTATTTTTAATTTTTATCGTTTTAAAATAATCAATGAGTCCTCTGCAGGGCGGGACGGGAGGGACTAACTGACTTGTATTGACTAAAAACCATGGAAATCCTTCAATAGCCCTTTACGTTCTGGGGTCACGGTTACCTACCTGATGCGACAGTTCCGCGATTCCAAGGCTATCTGTAACCTGCGGTGTCGTCTGTGGGATCCCAATAGCGGTGGTAGACCTCACCGCCAAACAGTTTTTACTATGTGCCATCGGTGCGCAGGAGTTCAGTATCCTTCTGAAGGAGCTCGCTCTCTCGGCTAAATTAAGGCCTAAAGCAAACTAATTTATTAAAATTATTTGGTAGGAAGGAAGGAAAATGACTACCTCAAAATTAACGAGTTGAGCCGACTCGCCGCTTTTAATTTCTGATTATTAAGAGACTAATAAGTACATAATTGAATAATAGCAACATTACATAATGTTGATGAAATATCATGTAGGATAATTATGACCACCGTGCTACCTAAATAATAACATAGATGCAGGGCATCACAGCTGCAGCCTACTATTAAAATATGGGTATGCACACCTCTGCCCATCCCATTCAGGATGTAGAGGCGTGGTACGATCATACGATCAATATGTTACCTCGAAAGTGGTCATACCAGTTTATGTGTGTACTTTGCTATGTGTAAAACCTAGTGCACATGGTACCTACATTATAGTTTTTTCTAGGTCAGTAGGAACACATAAGACTAATAATAATATATCTATAAATCATCAGTACTTGCGGAAATGGGTACGATAAATGGCTAGTAATATTTAATCAAATAAATATATTATGTTTAATTATTTACCTATGCTGTTTCAAGTTTTTAAATTCAAATTTATGACAACAAAATACCTATCTCATTATGTCTTTTTACGCTTCTCCAGTTTGTCACTTGCCGATACGAACATAGGGGGACAGTTTATAAGACAAATCATTCCAAACTTAACACAATACTAACTACAGGACGCCATTTGTTAATGGCCGCTTGCAAATGACGTCCTGATGGTGCTTGCGCTATGTTAGTGTTGTGTAAAGTATGCCTAAAGAGTGTACCTATATGTCCCCATTATACCACGCGTCTCCGTCTTATACACTGTTTCAATAGCAGGATTATGCGTTAGGGCATAATCCTGCTATACATGCGACTAATATAGGCTGCAAAGGTTTGTTGTTCCATGCAGGAACCAGAAGTCATGATCTATTCCGGATCACAGCAACCTAAACAGGACACATGACAAGAGAAAAGAAGAGGAGAAGAAACTACTTCAAACACAAACTGACCACTAGGTTTTTTGAAGAGAAAACTCTTCGAATTCTACTCCAAAAAACACAAAATATTTATCAAGGTTCATAGCATCCCGAAATAGCTAATTTATTTTTTATTCCTTTTCCGTTCTATATTTCAATACCTATTATACAGGTTGGAGTCTCTCAATTTTTTTAAAGTTAATTATCTCAGACCTATAACAAACCGGAAGCCGACTACTGGACACAAACCGGAAGACGCAGCGTAGGTAGGTCTGACACTATAGGTGGACAGAGAGTCCAGGGCAACCGATGGACACTAGGAGCGGATTGTCTAGCTTGCAGTGGAGGTTTTCCGGCTGATGGTGGTGATGATGAATCTCCTGCGGATCTATATTTATTTGGAGCCAGTTCATCGTAAGTTTTTATTAGTTTTCATCTCAATGTCACCTCCTTACTATTCACACCTACTCGTAACGTTAAAATATTATTTCCATCATTAAATAAATTGTTATTCATCTACACGTAATAATTTCAATTGTTTTGCTTTCCTACTAACTTTTCTAGCTAAGTCATGTGTTTTCAATTATTTGCTGTGGAAGTAACTTTCGGGTTTGAGATATCTTTATTTCCCATAAGAAATTATCACTTACATGAGAAATATTTATAACTAAAAAGCATTATTGTCGACCGACGTACAGTTTTCGCAAAACAAAACGTTCTAAAAGACAAAATCATAAACTCAAAATCAAACAAATCAAAAATACTTAAAAATGTAGGGTAGACGCTCGAAATTTCGCATATCAAAAATAAACAAACACGGAACACGCGCAACTGGATGTGGTATGTAATGTACTAAGGTGCGCTTGTTTTATTTTTGTTTAAAATATGTGATTTTAAGTTTTTTTTAAATATAGACATGGATTTTGCATTTTTTGTGGTATTTGGTAGTCTATTATACAATTCGGCACCTCACATTTTTTTTGCCATAGTTGGTGCGTGGTGTGTATAGCTGTATGTCATTCGCATTTCTAAGTCCAATTTTGTGTATTTCATGTTTCCTTGTAAAATGTATCTGCGTGTGGATGTTTCTATTAAGTATTTTTCTTATTAAGATGCAAGTGTATGATTGTGATATATCCATTACCTTTGTTTCACTGTATATTTTTTGTGTAGGTGTATCATAATCGTATTGGAAGAGTGTTTTTATTAACTTATTTTGTGCTATTTGAAGTGGATTTATATTGGTTTTGGCCGCTGTGCCCCATACTTCTATTAGATAGTCCAAATGAGGTTTTATAAGAGAATTGTATATATTGTAGAGAACTTGGCGTGGAAGGCATCGGACAACACTCCGTAGGGCTCCCGTGAGCGAAGACAGTTTAGATCGAACCTTCTCCATATGTGGCTTCCAGTTTAACTGATTATCTAGAATTAATCCAAGGTACTTTTCGTGATCAACTTTTTTGAGAGATTGGGTATTTATGGTTAATTGCGATTGATGTGATATTTTTTTGTTTTTTACTGCGAAAAAACTTTTAACTTTTTTTTGTAATAGCTAGGCTAAAAGCAATGACATGTAAATTTCACTTACTTCGATAAAAAAACACGATTTTAATAGCCGCACTAACGCTATTCCCGTTGATTTTCGTGATTATAGTAGAGTAGAGAGTAGCGCCATCAGGGCGTCATTTGCAAGCGGCCATTAACAAACGGCGTCCTGTTGGCGCTTGGGCTACGTTTGTATTATGCTAAGTTTGCCTAAGTGTGTGATTTCCCATCATACCTCGCGTCCCCGTCTTATACACCGTTCCCCTACTATAAATGTTCGTTGCCTGATAATATGGTCCTAGGTTCAATCAAAACGATAGATAGAGGACAAAGTTGTCTTCACAAGGAATTTCACCTGTGTCGTGGGTGCGTTTACAAACATTTAAACTCACATAAACTCAGACCCACATATGACATAAGTACATAAATATCCCGAGCCGGAATACTACCTTTAGATTAGAAATTTTAAAAAATAGGTAAGTTATATGTTACAGGAATGTACTAACATTTGTTCCGTGCGGGAATCGAAACCGCGACACAAAGCCCAGTAGTCGATCGCCCCTCGCCAACCGTGCCAACTGCGAAGCTATCAACTTTTCATAGAAAGAAGTATTTAAAAAATATTTCTATCGTCATCACATCAGCCGTAGGACGGAAGTCCATTGCTGAACATAAATCTCCTCCATAGATTTCCAATAAGATCGGTTGGATGCGACTTGCATCCAGCGTGATCCTGTGATGTCCAGCTAGTAGTTGGATATCTTAATATTTCTATGGTTCAAACTGCTTAATTCAGTTTTTTTAAATAACATTATCATACTATCTTATAACAGATAGTTTGTTTAAACTTCGTTCCTATTTAGAACCATTGTTTTATTTTATATTTTGAATAAAGTCCGTTCGCATGGTATTATACTATTAACTTAAAAAGGTAAACCTATAATTAGCCTTACTAAACTGTTTTATGTTTATCTGTAATGCATTATATGTATCGCCGTCGGTTTTATAAATAAATAAAGACTATTTTGCCTGTGAATTGTGCTCCTGACTGTTAAACATAAGGTTGTTGGAATGTTACAATTGTTTTGCAATTCAAATAGTGCAAAGAGTGTTTTTTATGTATAAGTCTAAATAATTAATTATTGAAATTCAGCATAATAAATTACGTGTATAAAGCATAATTTTATTATGGTCCGAAGTGCATTGTTTTTTTGTTACCACTATTGTCTGTGTCTACATTTATATTTTTAAAAGACTTCAAAAAAAGTAGGTTCTAGTTCGCCTTGTATGTTTGTATGTATGTATGATGTATGTGGTTTTGTCCGCGATCATCTCCATTTGGCTGAACCGGTTTTGATGCAGTTTTCAGAAAAGTGTTTCTAACATTCTGGAGAAGGTTTTAGTATATCACAATCATGGATATCCTATGACGTTGTCCGCATGGATCCGTTTTTGCTCACTTGAATTGTAGATATACTGGATGAATTTTTCAACTGGGCGTGGTGTTAGTGAAAAACTTCAAAAAAGAACACACAAAAAGCGTAAATTAACTATTCTTTCGGAAGTCAGTGAAAAAGTCAATAAAATGAAAGCAAAGCTACCGACTTCCGAAGCAAAAGTTACTCTACGCCTTTTTTGTGCTTGTATTCGAGTCCTTTCCGCTAAGGGTGTCGATACTTTTATGCTAAGGGTGAATATTTCGGTCGCGGGATTTACGAATTACCGTGACCCCGGAACGTAAAGGGCAATTGTAGGACACCGTGGATTTTAGTCAGTACGAGTCTGACAGTCCGTCCCGCTCTGCCCTGGGTGGGAAGATTCATTTGATGATGAAGAACATTTGATGATTTGCCTATTGGCCTTGTTTTGTTGTCTCCTGCTTGCATGGAGGGAAGTGGAAACATAATTATTTTTCCTACTCCTCCACTATTCATTTCTGATTAATTTCTTTGCAGGATCCAAGACAGGTAAATTCATTCTGGACACGTCGAGCTTCATTTTCTCGGCGCTTTTCTGGTGGTTGCCACTGTTGATTCTGACTTTCAGGAGTTGCAGTAGTTTGGGAATAGTGTGGTGGGTTTGTCATTTGATGATTTTACCACACTAAAAAGAGGGTGAATATTTCAAGTAGGCTTGTGGATGGCCCAATTCACTTTGAAACAGTTTCGGGTTCCATCATTCCTTTTTTTTTATTTGGATGTCCAGTGTCCACCTCCACTCCCACCTGAAAAATTTACCAGGGACCTAAATAACCACTTTAGCACAAGCGCCAAGCTGCTGTGCGTTGTGAGGTCTTGAGTTCGATTCCCTAGGCGCGTGATTTTATTTTTTATCGTGGTGGAATCATCAAATGAGTCCTCCCACCCACGGCAGAGCGGGAGGGACTGTCAGACTCGTACTGACTAAAATCCGCGGTGTCCTTCAATAGCCCTTTACGTTCTACCGTACCGTACGGGGTCACGATAATTCGTACAGTCCCGCGACCCCAGCAGACTTTGACCCTCTAGAGGGGGCCCCGTCACTTTGCTGACACTCTTTGAGGCGCGCGTGGAACACGACTCGCCCGCGCCGTCGACACAGGCGCGTGATTTAGGAGGAATTATAAATTGCAGGTCGGAGTTTAGATAACGGAGTGACGCCCCCACATATCTTGGAATACCAAAATACGTGGAAAACATTTCATCAGTTAATAATTTTTAATTAAAACACATGAACTTAAAAACACAACATGATTTATTTTTATATTCATTAGTTTTACATACAGACGCCAGCACATCAAGCTACCACTATCTGTCAAATTTCTTTAATAGATTTTCAACCTTATCACAATAGTGGAAGGTTCATGTTCGATTGGTAAAATTTGACAGATTCAGGTAGGTTGATCTGCTGGCGTCTGTAGCTATTTGTGTCCAACGTTAATAAAGCTCTTAATGCTATAAAATCGTAAATAACACGTTGAACGCCATGCGGCCCACCGGTGGGCGATTCAAGCCAACCCGTTCAGGCTTCGTGGAAATCATCAATACCGTCATTTTTCGCTAAAGTAAATATCGACACAAAATAATAAAAAATGACTAAATTTGCATATTTAATTTAATTTTATCCATTTTTCGTGATATTTTCTTAAGGAAACTTGTAATCGGTCACCGGTGACCCCCGTGGCCTGGTGATATAAAATCTTGATATTACGTCTGCAGGGGCCGAGGGGTCACCGCGCCGCCCACCCCGCGCGCCCGCGCATCCTTCTCGCACGATGTAAATTATTTATTTATTTATTATTTATTTTCGTTGTTCCGATGTTTTGTTATTCTCTTTTTCAAGAATTTACGTAAAATTGCTGTGGTTATGATGGATTACGACTTTGAGATTTTGAATTAACTCAAATAATAGCTTCCAGTTCAGTTCTGATGACGAACTGATAGCCCGACCATCACGGCATAAGCGACGTCGTTGTGTTATACTGTCAGATAGTGACGAAAGTGATGCTAAAAATAAGTCACAAAAAGTGATCACTTATTGCGAACAATGTCCCTCCAAACCATCACTTTGCTTGCCCTGTTTCAATAAACTTCACTAATAATATGTATTTTTTTTTATATTTCATTCTAGTTTAATATTTTTAGGTCATATATTGTTAACCAGTTTTATCCACAAATAAACGCAAGACAAATTATACATTTTTTTATTCTGTTTTAGGGCAACCCTACCATCTTCTAAGAAATTCGCTGTAATTTTTTATCTTTTCTAAATATTAAAAAACCAAGCTGTTTTGGTCGTTGAACAGGGCCACGCGGGTCACATCTTTACCATTTTTATTCAATATTAATGCCCCGTGGCTTGTAATCAACGTTTGATGTGAACACCTCGCTCCGGTCACGGGTGTCCTCCGTGGCCCGAACAGTTCATAACAGGGTGGCCCACCGGTGTCCCCTGTGGCCCAAATGACTAACTGCCATTTTTTGCTCGGCGTTTAACGTGATAAACATAACAACACCTAGTTTTCGATACGCTGCACTTCCGTAATTGTACAGTTAGCAACAAAATTACTATACTTTTAACACAATATTTTTATCAGACCTAAAAACGCATTATCCACTATTCTTCAGCTTAACATTTTTTGTGTTATGCTCACATTGTTTCCAATTTTTTATTGTTAATTGTCTTTTGTAGCTGACCGTACAAACGACTCGATTTTTGATCAGATTGAAAATAGTAATACCTTTACCTACCTATACCTTTAACAGTTGGATGGCTGTCTATATTTACATGATAGATCAATGCGATGTCAACAAATGCTATGAACAGAAACTCCGGTAGAAAATCCAAGTGTCCTACCCAAGTTTCAAGTTTCACAAACAAGTTTCATTTCCACCTTAAACATACGTCATTGTCATGCTGCTTGGCTAGAATTATATTACGAGAAGGTACATTGAAATGTTCAGTACCTATTTGGCATGCGAACCAAAAAGTATTTAAGATTCCTGTGAAGACAAGACCATTGAACTTTGAAATATTATTTAGCGACACACAAAAATGATTTTACAAAAGTACAAATATTACAGCTATCCTTATAATAATAATTCACAAATTAAGTTTCAATTCACTACACCATCCGCACAGTAGGCAAACTGTTTTCACCATGCTCATCGAGCTGTAACTCCTTGCCGTATCTTTGAAGAAGTTCCAAAACTATTCCGTTAGTCCACCCGAAACCAGACTGGACAGAGTACTCCCCGCCTCCTCCGTGATCTCCCGCCTGGACACAACTGTACTTCTCAAACATCTTTCGCCACTTCGCATAACCTATGTAATTTGCACGAATCCATACCGTAACCTGTTCCCTTGCCAACTTTCGCGCTTCTTCGTAACCACTTTTCTCCAAACCACCGATTACGATGCTCTGGAGTGGCGGCCAGGCGTTCGGGAAGTCCCACTGCTCGCCTGTGTGCCACAACGAGGTCGGGATTCCACCGGGGAAATTCAGAGCGCCGCTCGACAGCAAGTATTGAACTAAATGTGAAGCGTAAACTGGCGCTGTCGCTGGCTCCACAGCTTCCGCCCACAGCGGCGTCGCACAGCTCGGGTAGAACTCCTTCTTGCGAGCCTTTGCCGTGGTATCGTAGTCATACCACACACCATCATTGGGGTCCCACAACACATTTTCGATTGCCACTCTCCAATATTTCGCTAGACTCCACCATTTCTGGGCACTCCGCCTATCTTTTAATTGATTTCTTAGGTTACCTACTATTTGTAAGGCGCCAGCGAACATAGAATTGAGATCAACTGGGAGAATGTGCGACGTGTGGACATCGGTCAGATTGTCTGTGGTCACATTTTTTGCGTTCACAAACCACCTCGATGAGAAGTCCCATCCGCTCTCCGCCGCGCTCCTCATTTCTTTGTAGAATGCCTCACGCCTTGCATCCGGTAGTATTCTGCTGCTGGAGTAATCTTCGTAATATGATTCTGGCCGCGGGCCCGTGTCTTCTTCATCCGAAATGTAGCGAAGAAGCCTGTACTGTTTGCCATCAACTTCAACAGTTAATTTCTTTTTTTCCAACCAATAATATAATTCTCTTTCTACAATGCCGATGTTCTGCTCGAGCCAAGAGACGTCTCCAGTTGCTGTGAAATAGTCGGATACCATCAGCGCTAGGAGGGGTGGCTGACTGCGTCCCAAATAATATATTCTGCTTCCATTTGGTATGTAACCTAGTTTATTAACAAGATGTATGAAATTATCAATCATTCCTTTTGCAGTTTGCGTCATATTACTGATTAGGAGACCGCGGATGATCCAGTATGAGTCCCAGTAGTACAACTCTTTGAACCTTCCACCAGGAACAATAAATCCGTTAGGCACATAAATAAAACTGTATTGATCGGAGTTCCGGTCTACGTCTGGCGATACCCTCCGACCGAGGCCCGGCCAAATACTGATAATATCCTTCGCAAACTGCTTCAGCTTCGGATCAGCGATCTTATCGAGGATCGGTGGGTTCGGGTCAAAATCTGGCGGGTTCCAGTTGAGTAGCTCGTCCCCATCAATAAAATTTGAATCCACAAATGAAGCAATTTGGTCACGAGATGGATTATTATTAGTCTCTTCCATAAGATTAGAAAAATTGGACAAAGTTTCATCTTGAGAGTGCGCAAGCCTTAGATCGACGAAGGTTTTCGAATCGGGGAAAATCCTGGCGAGTTGCACTATACGGAGGAGATCACCACCACAGTAGATGGAGGAGTTGCAGACGGAGACGATGTTGATGGCCTGCGCACACGCACCCAGCAACCCCAGCACCGGATACAGCGGCACGAACCGCGCCGAACAGATCTTGAACATAACTATTCACTGTCACAATTTTCGCCGTACATTAACTGGTGTGTGATGGGAAATGCGCGATAACTGCAATATTTGAGCGCACCGTGTACCCGTACTATGGCGGGGAGCGACGCGGGGCGAGTGACCGCGAATCCGAGCGACACCCATTAAATGCATTTCGTGCATCATGACGATCAGTTGTCGCGAGCGCATTGCGATGACTGTGCGTTAGGTCGCCGACCCATCTCAGCTGACGCACCGAGCACTTTTACTAAGGAGTATCGCGCTATTGCAATATTCATTGTGCACGTTCTAAATTACAAGGTCTCCCAAAATAAACACTCACTGACACGTGCCGTCCACCCAAAGTCAGATTACGAACTGTCAGTTTGACATTAGATTGTAGTATGTTTCCCAGACAACGAATCGTACACGTGTGTGTACTGCGCTTGCGTCTTTCTACCTCATTTGATCATATCGTGCTGTGGCCTAAATAAAACGCTATCATAACTTTTAATCCGGCTAAAATATAGTTAGCCAGACTAAAAGTTAAAAAATAAGGCTTTCTCTAGGCACGTAGGTAATTATCTTTGTCTATTCTATGCATTTCAGGCTAAATTCTGGGCTTAATTATAGAATATCCCAAGATGGAGGAGTTAATAAAATTACGTGCTATTCAGAGATATAATCTGGTAAATCTGAATACCTATTACAGTGCGTGGAAACTTTCCCCACAATTATTCTTTTTAAACCGATATTATAATAAAAACGTTATAGTTAATTAATATGATATACAAGGTCAGCCTAGAATTCCTCATTAAACATATCGATCCGATAATGTTATGTAGGTACCTACCTAAAGCTTGTACTTAGCAATCAAAACATGAAAACTCTTATAATATTCAAAATTTTAAAATAGTTTTTGAAAAAGTTTTTGTACCTACTCAGGTTTGCACCCGGTGGTTTTTCCTTGCCCTTAAATCCTAAATTCGATCACAATAGCTTGTTTCAACTAGCTCTTAAAGGTATTCTGGTATTAGCAAGCGTCAGCGTAACGATGTAGGACATTAATACGCCATCTATAAAGTTTTTATAGAACACAAAACCTCAAAGCGAAGTACCAGTTTTCTTCAAAGAGACAAAGCTAGATGGCGCTTTTTTCAACAACGAAAAAGGAGGTTTTAAGTGTTGTTAACCGACGAAAAAAAGGAGGAGGCATGATTTTTCTTTTATGGTCATAACTTCATAAGTCAATGACTTGTGTATGTAGGCTGGTATTTTTTTTTATCGCGGTAAATTCATCACATGAGTCCTCCCACCCAGGGCAGAGCGGGAGGGACTGTCAGACTCGTACTGACTAAAATCCACGGTGTCCTTCAATAGCCCTTTACGTACCGGGGTCACGGTAATTCGTGAGTCCCGCGAGCATGTAGGCTGGTATGGAAAAGAGGTAGAAGAAGAGGTCTTTTCTCATTAATCATGGCAGAACCGCAGGTGATGAACTGTGACCAAGGCTTATCAACTTGCTGTAATGTAATGTAGTAATTTGTAGTATGACATAATTATACACGCTCACTCCATACTTTCTATAAGCATTTCGGATAAAGATTAGAACTCTTTCATGGAGTGTTTGATATGAGTACCTACATATAGTGCGATCCAACCAAGAAGGTGACCTTCTACTGACGTCACACCTGTCAAATCGTAATACTTGTATAGAGACAGCAAAAAAGTTTCCAGGATAATAAAACATCATTGTTAAGTTTTTATTTTTGTGTTTTTTATTATTTAAGTTTATTTTATGTTTCATGTAACGATAGTTTTAGCTGTAAATGAAAATTAATGCGATCTAGCAAAACGAAAAAAAAAACAACATATATACGGGTTGGCAAACGTACCGAAATTAAATTTGATAAAATATTGAAAAATAAATTTGTAAAAAGTAATTCTTTTGGTACCAGTACTTTTGAACTGTTAGTTGACAGATGAAAACCATAGACACCTTCTTAGTTACTTCATAATAATATAATCTCTCAAAGAATTTTACCCGGTTAACTTCTACTTTCCATAAATAGGTAAATAAAATAAAATATTGACCTAAGTATTCTTAAAATGTTTTCATATTCAATGGGAATTTTCAAAACATTACGAACGGTTACATAGGCAATGACTAAGAAAATAAACTTATTTTTTCCTTATAAATCTACAACTGAAGCAACGTCTTCTTACTTACTTATTGGATAATAATAAAGATTGAATATTGTTTTCAACAGACTTCAAAATAAAAAGGACAATAGTTCCATAATTTTTCGGATTTCTTTTTTGTGTAGACAAAGTTACCAATTTAGAATTTTCTTCTTAAACTCCCCAAGTGGTTCCATGATCATAAGGTTCTCATCATAAGGATCTAATTATATCACCCTGGAGAAATCGAAGGACATAAACGTGAGAAGTATAATTTGCCAATTGGCATTTTTTTTAGTTTCTTTTTTTTTTTCGTGGTAAAATCATCAAATGAGTCCTCCCACCCAGGGCAGGGCGGGAGGGACTGTCAGACTTGACTGACTAAAATCCACGGTGTCCTTCAATAGCCCTTTACGAACCGGGGTCGCGGTAATTTGTTTGTCCCGCAACCCCGACAGGCTTTGGCCCTCTACAGGCCCCGTCACTATGCTGACACTCCTTGAGACGCGTTCCCAGTTAGATTGCAAAAAGTGTAACTGTTTCTTTGCAAGTGCAACCGCTATTTGCAATGTGTAGTTAGGTACGTAGTTACTGTATTCTAGGAGTACATACAATATGGCACATCAACCTTCCTCAATTTGTCAAATTTTCCCAATCAATTTTATGAACCTTCTGCTTTTGTTTAAAAGTAGAGAAAGTTTAAAAAAAATGACGCTTGGGGTACGTTCATGTGTTGGCGTCTATACTCCTAGAATACAAAGGTACCTACTTACATATAAAATTAGTTGGTACCATTCTTCGCCTTCGATTTTTCGGCAATGATTTTGCACTTCCAAACTTTTTTACTCTTGGATCAAGGTTTTTTTTTTGTATTAGGTGTGCCCATATAATTTGCTCGTTACAATACATTTTTCGGTACTTCCTTACGTTTTTGCTCCAGCTAGGCAGTTAATTTTAAATAACCTTCATGTTTTTTTTTAATTATCATAAGAAACTTTAATCAAATATCTATTTTAAAAATAAATAAGGGGAGGTATGATTTCAGAGGCGAGTAGAATTATCTACTAACCAAACCGCACCAACAAAGCTGCTCCATCGAAAACTTAGCTCGCTTGATGGTAGGTGTGTCAAAAATTATCCCACAGGGACCGAATACCTACTGGGACAGAAGGTACCCTATGTGTTGATCCTGTCCCCCGGGTCGACGGCGCCTTGTGTTCCACGCGCGCCTCATGGAGTGTCAGCATAGTGACGGGGCCCCCCTGTAGAGGGCCAGAGCCTGCCGGGGTCACGGGACTCACTAATTACCGTGACTCTGGAACGTAAAGGGCGATTGAAGGACTCCGTGGATTTTAGTAAGTACGAGTCTGACAGTCCCTCCCGCTCTGCCTTGGGTGGGAGGCCTCATTTGATGATTTTACCACGTAAAAAAAATGTGTTGATCCTGTCCAGTACTATTTTCTATAAACACAGCCAGGTGACCGCAACGTTAACGTCACGCTGGGACTAAGGCTGCTTTTCCACCAGAGATGTGCTATCCTACGTTGCTGCAGATGCGTTTGATATCCACCAATCATATTTATTGATGCACATAGCATAGCACTGGTGGAAACGGATTCAACTAAGATGTGTTTTTTAAATGGAAGTATGCTTGCTATGGATGTGTGCTATGGATGCGTGCTATGGATGCGTGCTATGGATGCCTGCTATCGATACACCAGATGGCCCGAGCTGCGCATTGTCCTCGCACAGCTAAATAGCGTAGTATCAGTGGAAACGGTCACGTAGTAGTTCGTCACGTAGCTCAGCTTTTACAGCATAGCTGCATAGAACGTCTCTGGTGAAAAATCACCCTAAATCCCTAAAGCTTGTTATGCACCAAGCTACTGACAGCGACACCAATCGTGCGGTGCGAACGGTGAGCGCTCGCGTTGCACGATTGGACGATCTCAAAACCGTCGCGTCGTAGAGAACCTCGTAGAGTCCAACGACAGCATAACAGCCTAGCAGGTTAATATCTGTGTCTCCATTCAAAGCCGGTTCTGCATGATGGAGTAAGATATGAAAATGTGTAAACCTATAGTGTAAACAGTAATATTTTCGTGGGACTACCATTGAATATAAAATAAACACAAAAATATATCGACACAGCCTTTAATATAACACAACATTGGTAACTGACAAAAACTCATAATCTACAACATTAAAATTATCTACTAAGTTGTAAGATGATACAATAGTAAATTGCGGGGAAAATTGAAAACTACAGGAAGTACAGACGCTAACACATTAATCTACCCCAATAACTGTCTGACAATCTGTCAAATTTTGTCGATCGAACATAAACCTTTTTCCTTTGTGATAAAATTGGCAATTTATTAAAGATATTTGACAGATTAGAATGTGTAGCATAATGTCCTGACGTCTCTCATCAAGGCGCTAAAAAAAGTTCTAATTTGAAAAAAAAAATATTAAAAGAAATATATAAGAATCCAAAATTACGATGACCAGAATAATTTCGAATTTCGCTTTTAAAATTGGAACCCATCTCCTTAGATACCTAAGTAATATATGTAGTCATTTGCAACTAACTATTAAGTAAAGGCATGAAAACATCATTATTATAACTGTCCTATAATAGAGATAAATAGTTAAATAATAACTTGGAAACATAAATAATGGAATACAACAATTCACAACAACACTATTATATACTAGAAGATTATAATAACATCAACACCATATTTTGTTATTTTCAGTAAATTAATTATGCTGGATTTTAAATAAATTGAAAATTTACATTACACATAGGTACAGACCATAGAAGACAATATTTCTTAAATCTATGGTAGGAACAGACATTGCAGAAAACAAAGCGATTTGGAGGGTTTGGGAATCGTCGTGTGTCTTCGATTATACGAACTCATAATGATACGGCACATTACGGCCAGACTAAAGTTTGCTATTCACTAAGCTACTTAATAACATGACAGCGACACTAGTGCACCGCTCGCACTGCACGATCGGACGATCTCAATGCCGCCTCGTCAATGAGCACATCCAAGAGTCTAGCGACGGGATTTCTTATAGAAAATAGCAGCCAATAGCAGTCTCATTTTATGACCGAAGTGCACACCTTAATTTCTGGTTTAATTAATTGTAATTATTGCTCTGTTTATGGGTACAGTCAACATAAAAGTGGATACATTTTTCACACGCTGTGAAATTAATGCAAGGCTTGATTTCCTGTTACGCTGCGCCGATGTCGGTCGTGTACGGTCAGTCGCGTATTTAAGTTAGAAAAAGCAGCCTAGTACGCGCCGCTAACGTCAACGTCTCAGTATGGTGCTATAAAGAACACAGTGTGTCCGACGTCGCGTCAACGTAACGGAATTCAAGCCTTAAACTCTATGCTAATATTATTTTTTGCTGACTCTACAATATAATAATCACTGTACTATTTAATACTATAGGTATTTAATTATAATAGAATCATATTATGCTTATATTGGTATCTTATTAAATTATTTAAGTACTTTGAACATTTTACTATTTTAATAAAATTATGCTAATAAATGCCTACTTCTGAAACTGTAGGTTCTATAAATAAATAAGTGACATCAAACTATGCTTTTCAACCCTGATTTACCCGGGGCTTTTAATTAGGTTTCCTATTATATTAAATAACGTAAAACACAAGAAAAATATGATACTAAATAAAGTACTAAAGAAAATTACATATTTATCTATAGGAAAAGCCTTTCTTATGTACTGCAGTTATTTTGTAACATATTGTTACAATGACAATTATTTTGGCAGTTAATTTTTTCGCCTCAATTTTAATACCAGGCAAAACGAAAGCGATTGCTATTTGTTACGAAATAACTTCAGTGGTCACGATAATAAAAAACTAATAAGCGGAAAAATAAATTCATCCGTTTATAGGTTTATTTAGATGCATCTGCCTTTCTGTGAAATGTGGTCAAATATGACTCACTTCTACAGCAGCAGCTGTGTGTACATGATTCTGACTTCTTACTCTTAATTTTGTGATATAATAGACACAATTTGTTGAAATCACAAGTTTTTATTATGCTACCAGTAAAATGGCTTCGTAGACCACTGAATAAATTGTTGATTTTTCTCTTAATTTCCATTTGAATATCAATCAATAAGAATTCTAAATGTCCTTGTGTATTATTTATAAGGACACTTTCAATATTATCTATCTATATCTTGAAGAATTTACTTATTATTTGTACAAAGTTTATTTTCCTTGTTGGAAGTAAAAATGTTCGTCTCCTTGACATTATATGTCTCTATGGCACCCTTTAAGTTAATTATAGCTTAATTTTAATTAAAATCGTTAGTTCACAACCTTCAATTACTATAATGAAAATCAATAAATATTTTTATTGCTGATAAGAAAATTAAGAATTTGTTTATAACACCCACGCCTAGTCATGCGCTCTTATTAGTAAGAGCGTCTGTGGCCGTGGTAGAGGCGTCAGTATTATTGTCTTCGGCGGTCAGAACACTGCCGTACTTCTTTAAGAACTCGAGAATGACGCCGTTGCTCCACCCGAAGCCGAACTGCACGTTATACTCGCCACCTCCGCCGAACTTGCCAGGATTCTCCGCGTCATACTTCTCAAACATCTGCTTATACTCCAGAAAGCCCCAGTGGCAGGACCTTACAAACGTTTGCGCTACTTCCAGCGCCAGTGCCCTAGCTTTAGTCGTTCGGATGTTTTCAATGGCATTCACAACGATGCTCATTTCTGGGGGCCATACATTCGGGAAGTCCCACTGCTCGCCGCTTCTGATGAGTGATGTGGGCACACCTCCGGGGAAATCAAGTCCTCCCGACTGTTCGATACTGCACACAATCCTGGGCCCGTTGGTTAAAAGAAAACTAGAGCTAACAGCATTCTGCCAAAGCGGTGCCACATTAGACGAGTAGAAGTATTTACGATGTTTATTGTCCCGAATATCGTAGTCGTACCACATTGCGTCTTCATCGCTCCACAGCACGGCTTGAATGCTGTTCCTCCATTCTAAGGCTAACGCTGCATATTCTTTAGATTTTTGGAAATCTAATAAATACATATGGAACACCGACAATTGCTGGAGCGCACCAGCATAGATAGCATTAAGATCCACAGGGACGATGTACCTGGTGTGGAGGTCAGTGATAGTACCGTTGTTGCTTCCGTCAGGCCCGATGAACCACCGCGTCGAAAAATCCCAGCCGCTCTCTGCTGCGCTTTTGGTGTCCGTGTAGAAATCAGCGCGCTCTTCTTCAGTCATGCCGATTGTGTTGTTGAAGTCTTCAAAATATGACTCCGGACGGGGTCCAGCGCTGGGTGCATAATACCTGAGAAGCGTGTGGTTACTGCCACCTTTTTTAACAGTTACTGTTCTATTTGTCATCCAAAACTCCAATTCATTTTCCAAATAAGCAATGTTTTTTCTGACAAATTCGATATCTTTGGTGTATTCATGGTAAATAGCAACCATCGCCGTCAGCATGGGGGGTTGACTGCGTCTCTGGTAATACCATCTGCTACCGTTAGGAATGTGACCGAACTTATTCAACAGTTCAATAAGGTTTTCAATCATTCCTTTGGCGGTTTCTTGCATTCCACTAATGAGCAAACCTTCGATGATCCAGTAAGAGTCCCAGTAATAGATCTCCTTGAATCGTCCTCCAGGGATGATGAATCCATGAGTGATTGGTACTAAACTGAACTGTTCTGGTTTTTCGAGAACCTCTGCTTTAACTTTTCGTGCAAGGAGAGGCCAGATGTCGTTGATGCCTTTCCCGAACTCTCTCAAGGCTTCGTCTTTTATAGTGTTGAGGAAGTCAGGATCACTTTTGTGGTCGGAAGGCGTCCAGTCCTCGAGCTCGCCTTCATTGGAGAAGTAGTCATCAACGAACTGTCTTATCTGTGCTACAGACGGACTTTGATTGGTGTCGTTCAGTAAAATCTCGAAGTCAGTTAGTGTTTTGTTTTCGTCGTACTTCATCTGGAGATCGACGAAGGTCTTGGAATCGTTGAAGATCCTGGCCAACTGGACTTGATGAAGGAGATCGCTGTCGCAGTAGACTGGTCTCTCGCAAGTGGTGGGCAGATCAGCGCGAGCTAGCCCGGCAACCACCAACAAAATCAGGAATTCCCACATCTGCAACAAGTACAACAATATCCATTAATACAAATGTGGGGAGAATGGAAGTGAAGTAAGTGATAGTGTTGTTCCCCTAGACAATTCCTACGCAAGGTACAAACTTTGAATGCAAGCAGCTGTTAGTTGATATTATAGAAGTATCTTTTATAACAATTTTCGTCATTAGATGTTTTCGATCACAATCTTCTCCAAACCATGACGAATTCATCATCAACAAAATGATCTAAGCGATTAATCCCGTTAATGACTCGACAAGTCAACTTAACAATCGTTTAGCTTTTTGTATACTTTAGAATAATATTATGATTACTTATTTATGATAGAGATTTATGATAGAGTATAAAAGTTTTATAATTTGAATTTGTATTTTTATCGTGATTCTTTACGCTTGTCTAGAAAATTCTTCATTAAACTACGATTTACAAACTGTAGTAATTGTTAATTTATTGATTTTGCAAATAGCAAAGCCATTACCTATTGAGATTTTGCATAGCATCACCCATTTATTTGTAAGTTGAGGCAGTCATAAAATGATTCCCCCCAACCTACGTACATTGGAAGTAATTACCGAAGGGTTTAGGTTTGCAGAGGTGAACACACCATTTTAATAATAACTTGAAATCCTTGCATGGCTATAGGCTCTACTCCATATAATAGGGTAGAGCCTATTGCCATCAACAGAACATAAATCCAAGCTATGTGAAGGCTGCTGAGAAATGCAACACGTTGCCTAGGAATAAATGAACCCAGAAGGTTGTGTTCAACAATCTCAATTACGACCGTTAGCAGTGCCCCAACTAGACTTCTATACGCCCAGTGGCAGCTTCTTTAAGTTCCGCACCCTGGTCTGGCCGGTTGTGATCCTGGGCTGCTATTCTCTATAAGAAATCTCATCGCTGGACTCTACGACGTACTCTCCGACGAGGCCGTCCGATCGTGCAGCACGATTAGATTGTGTCGCTATTAGTAGCTGCACTGCATAACAAACTTTAGTCCCAGGGTGGCGTGATGCACCCGCGCTGTCACAAGGCTGTATTTAAAAAGATTAGCTGGTCTGGCCATTTCTAAACCAGGCTTGTTCCGGTGAGTGAAAGAAACAGAGCTATACAAGTCGTCTAGCGCCACCTCGTTCACTCACTGGAGCAAGCCTGGTTTTAAAACGTCATAATATAGCCCCTGGTGCCTGCACCATTGGCACCCTATTTACGGCACTGACTGTTAGACCAAAAGAGTAGTGACATTAACTTTAGTGACAACAATTCTCAAAGAGCGACCATGAACCGATGCCGTTTTGCCATTTCGACTGAGGAATCACGTTTTTATTTATTAGCACTACAGGTATTGCCAATACTTTTCCTTGACTTTAATTATTGCTGTTAGGCGAAATTATACTTCGTCACCGTATCCTCGAGATTTACATAATTACCTACATAACTGTTTTCTTTTTACTTTTTTTAAATAATCGATAATTACGAGTATGTACAGACGCCAGCGGGTCAACCTACCCGAATCTGGCAAATTTTACCAATCAAATATTAACCTTCCACTATTGTAAGGTTTGAAAATCTATTAAAATTTGACAGATTGAGGGGATGACGTGCTGGCGTCTGTACCTATTAGGAATTTAATAGAATGTAGCGAATGAATGGATAATGAATTACTATCTCTAATTCATAGTAATTATTTGTTTCATTGCATGTGTTCCTTACAACCATAACTATCTTTCTAATACCTAATAATTTATCAATAGTTATATTAGTGCTAAGATTCTAGTTTTTTTTTTTTTATATTCTATTTTTTTGTCGACACAGATTACTTCTCTTCGATAGATATGACAGGTGGCATACTACCAATTATGTATGGCAAGGCCAAGGTAATTTCTTTATGGCAACCATATCTTTTTCTATTATCCTACAGCGTGTAACACGTAGTTTTCAACTAAAATAATGTAAATATATCGTAAAAAAATAGGTGTAACAGATACGATATATCAAGCGTGCCACAACGTAACCGCCTTGAGATTTTGCCTTCTTAGGGTTCCTCACCCAAAGGGTAAAACGAGACCCTGTTACTAAGACTGTGTCCGTCCATCAGTGTGTTTGTCCGTTTATCACCAGGCTTTATCTCATGAACTTTAATAGTTAGACGGTTGTAGGTAATTTTGTATTTCTACGCAAATCGCAAATGATGTATTTCTGTTCTCGTTAAAACAACAAATACCTACTAAAAACAGTATAAAATAAATATATAAGGGGGTTCCCATACCTACAACATACATAATTTTTTGCATTTTTTTTTATAAATAATGGTACGGAATCCTTCGTACGCTACGAGAGTTCAACTCGCAGTTCTTTTTAACAAATGTCAAATTGAAACAAAGCAATGATAAAAATGCTAGCTTATGCTCGCGGTGTCGTTGATGAGGTTTGATAACGATACTCAAGTGAATGCCATAATGAAAAAAAAAATCCTATGTGTAAATCCAGATTACAATTTTTTTTGTAAAGTTAATATCTACAAATATATTCATTTTCTTTCATAACATACTAAAACGTCCGCACTATTTAAAAAAATAGCAATATAATTGCGTCAATTAAATTCAAATCACTTCAGTTGTTTTGTGTGTGAAAAAGTACCTAACTAATATTAAAAGCATTCATTTAGTTTGTGTGTATTAAAAACATAGACAATCCAAAAACAAGTTTTGTATATAATTACAGTCTACAAGCAACTCGCCAAGGTCAATGTAGAATTGCCATTCTTTGATGGTCAAACATAGCTCTTTTAGAAATACTTGATTTCATATGCGAAACAAAGGTTGGTGTCAATTATTTTCAATGGCAATGCTAACGCACAGCTGCTTTCTAAAACTAGGGCCATAATGTAAATGCCGTTAACTTAGACTACAGAATGTCCAAATTCGGCACACATTTATAAAAAAAGTGGCTTCACAAAAAACGTAACGTTTTGTTTAGAAAACGAAATCTGGGCATTTTATAATCTTTGGCCGTTCATTAAGGCAGTTTATGAACGTTAATCAACGGGAAATCCCATTACTGTGGCGCGGCTATGATAATAATAATACGTATGATGATCAATAGATGCGAGCATACCTAGTTGCTGGACTATTTTCAGCTTTTCAACTACTCATAGTCATTTTGGTTGTTAACAAGATTATGACATGACAGCTACGTTTTTCCTGATTTCTGAAGATCAAGCCATAGAAGTGATGATTCAATACTTGCATGGTCAAAAAATATTGAAAGCTGTTGGAAATCTATGCGAAACAGAGAAAGAGCGAAAGGTAGAAGATCAGATACTGATACTGAAGTAGCTATCAGAAGCAACATGACAAGAACTAAAAAATCAGGAGAATACATGGGGATCCCCCACAAAGAGAATGCCTTGCTATAAGAAAATTGCTATTATGCTCAAGGAAATAGAAAGTATTATTCACAAGCAACCGACAAAGGCATAAATTAGGTAAATGAAGGTGACAAATACAAAGTTGACTCACTATAATTATTGGAAGAACCGCTTTTCACAAACAGTCCACGAAACCAGAACACTAAAAATAATAGCAAATTGTTTGTAGAACATCTATCAAATCGTTGGTCTTCCCAGCGTATTTGTGTTAATGATCGGTTAAAAGTTATTATTTTAAATGTATAGGTCCTGTGTTCATAGATATTTTGGTTCGGTGGAATACATATTTCTTTTTTTCTTAAAAATCTGCCCGAAGGGGAATTGAAAAACAAATTTAGAGTATTTTGTCTAAATACTAAGACATTATTTACAAGATTCAAAGAAAAGAGAGCTTATTTACAGGATGAGACAGACGATACCTATATTTATTCTGCACGCGCTTGCGTGTATTGTAAACTTGGATTATGAATTTATGCTAGAAAACACAAATTAAATTCTTATTGTCATTAATTTGATTAAGGCTTAAGAAATTAAGCCTTCAGTTTTCTCACCTCACCCCGACTAACAATGTAAGGAAAAAAGTCACTCATTATTTAAATAGGCACAAAGTCAAAGATTTTTTGCGGGTCTTCAATCGGCCATTAAATAATATAATGGCCGATTGAAGACCCGCAAAAAATCTCCATAAGCAAAACGATGTAAATTCTTAAATAGGAGCAAATGATATAACTGATGTCACTTGTTGCTTCAAATATCTCGGAACCATGTGATACTTTTACTTAATATCGATTACAAACAGCAGTCGGTGACATTATTATGTATTAGATAATTACGCAATGAGAGAATCGAGTCGAACTAGTTGCAAGAGATCCTATTGACTGGCGAAATGGAAGATAATGAAACGTCAAACGAGCCCTCTGTAGTGTTATTCAATAAAGGTTATGAGTAAATCATCTCGAATTCTGAACGAGACATCGTTCGAATTTCGAATTTAGAACATAGAATCTGCGATGACTTTGAAAGAAATGATTTTGTTGGGTGAAACGAGCTCGTGAACTACAAAACCATAAATGTACTGAATGCCCTTCAAATCAGAAAACAACCATGTTTGCAAGTTTGCAGTAATAGTAGAAATAAGCATAGTGATAAGCCAGACGCCATGCATCCAAATTGTTTAACAAACTATTTCCTATCACAATTGATTATCAAATTAGTATTCTTTTGAGAAATTCATCTACTTGAAGAAAATAACATCCTAAGAAATGATGTAGAGACAACAAATTAATAGGTATTGCAATTTAAAGCAGAAGCAGATGGAAAATAAGAAGATAAGGGAAGTGAAGCACCAGTCAACGTAACAGTCAGCAGTAGTCTGTTTAAGGGAGGCTTCATTGCAGCATTCCACCACTTTCAAATAAGATGATGACGACATAAATGGAGTCAATCATGTCCGCATAAAATTGAAATTGGTACTATGTTTTATAACTAACATAACGTGACACCCTATGCATAACAAGGTGCGCTACATGCGTATCAAACACGGTTACATTTCAAATAGAAAAGTGTTAACATTTTACGTCGGAACATGATTACATAAATTAGTATTATCAGCGTAGATAATTGGATCACGTGTCCTTAACACTTGTTACATTTATTTTAATATTTTGTCACACTGTTCGTACTTTAAAATTAACATTTGGAATTGGATTACCAATTGATGCGGATGGCAATACTTTTTTGGGAGTCGATTGCAAGAATCAAAAAGCAGGCAATAAAACTAGTGAAAGGAAAATATTACTTCAAACTGACAAAAACCAAATGATGAATAAGAAGACCATGACAATGACAGCGGTTGACATTTGACAGTCGTTATTGTACTGTTAGAATTTCAGCCTTGCCAAGATTTAACGTTACCCAGTTACTGGGCTGTAGAGATCAAATAGGTTATATCATAGGATAAATAATCCATATAAAATACAGGTATTCAACTGCATGCGGTTAAATTGGAAGCTGCCTAGCCTTTTCACCACTACGTTGGGGCAACATAGTGGTGAAAAGGCTAGGCAGATGACCCATAATTAACACAAAAGAAACAAGTTCATTAAAGAATGAGTGGTCAACTTTATACAATAATATTTTTTTCGGTGTTCTTCTTATGGAAAACGAATTATACTATTATATTCTATAATTGTTTTCCTTTTTAATGATAGATAGTTCATCTTTGTTGGGTTTTGGCCGAGGCTTCAAGCGAAACTTGGCAATATCCTTTATCGAAATTGTAAACCACAAATTAGGTTAACGTTTCTTGTTAGTGAATCTTGCTCCGATGGTTAAGGCATAAAACATTTATCATTGGAGTGGTTCGTCGGTATTCGAAAACAGGTTTCAGGCTATCTCTAAATTTAGAATAATTAGTGCAAAAAAACTTTAAGATCTATGAAACTAGTCGGCTCGACGCAACTTTAATGCCTCATTCTAAGGTAGTGTGATTTTTTTGCACAATACCGGAAAATAAATTAACGAGTTCGCTGTACCCGACTAAAATTCAATTTGACCGTTAATGCTAAATATAGGTATTACCAGTAACTGAGATTTTTTCTAAGTTTTTATGACTGGCACTATCGGTAACCTTGTTTACAAACGCATAATATCTGTCATGTGCTGAAACTAGCTCATTCTTTTTGAAATCAACCAAAACATATGTTTAATTTTAAATCATTTCTTATTGTATCTCATTTGGACCGTTCTCCCCTTTTCATTCTTCCCTAGTGTTGTCTTTTTCTACTCTGTCAAACTTAATTATTTTCTATAAAACCTCAATAAACACTTACAATTATTGAAAGATATAACAATCAATGTGAAAGGATATAATTTAACTATGTGTATATTTATCATTTTAGCGGAATAAATGTGACCCACTTGAGATCATAATGTTCACGGTTGGTTTTAGAAGGTCATTGGTTGATCCACAGCTTCATAATAATATATTTTTTAATTTGGTGCCTAATTATTATTCTGCTCTGTTACAAGTTGCATTGTACAAAAATACATAAATTAATGCAATGAATTTCTTTGAACTATCAAAAGTGTTCATAACATTAATGATTTATGGAATAAAGATGTGGTTCAAGGTGAAAGCAAAATACTTCTAAATAAAAAGGACAGCGGGCAAACTAGACAATCGACTATAATTTTTTATGTCCTACTTTCATTTTTTACAACGAATGTCAAATTGTTACAAGCTTTGATTTTTTCCGTATTCTAACTGTTCCTGTTATCAAATCGAGTTGTTTATGAATACTGAGGCTGTTAGTTTTCCAACTAATTTAATTTCAAAACGCATTTATTAAGGTCATTATTTTAAATAGCCTTGTTCCAACCACTCCTGCGTATCCTTCCTTTTATACCATGTTTGCCTGGAGCTACACAAGTCTAAACCGATTCACCCATCTTCTGAATATCGTCCACAAACCACGGCCACTTCTTGTTCTTTTACCGCCTCTCCACCATTTAGTAGGCTCTATTATATTAGTATTTATTTCATATTTTTCATCTTCCTTTCTTCCTCGTCCCCTATTAGCCTTCTTCTCAAATACCCATCATCGTGCTATTAAAGTATTAACAAAGTAGTTATCGCTCAAGGGCTACCCGTAGATACTAAGTACAGTTTTTTTAATCCGTCTCGTTCGATATTTCCCTATAGACGCCCTCGCCCTTGCTTTTTATCAGACAATTGACGGTCTTGTGACGTGCCGTGCTTCAGTTTATGTTAAACGTGACTTTGGTAAAGTAAATAGATAGTTTACTTATCAAACTAGTTTACAATGTAACTTTTTAGACAGAGGTCTTCCTGTCTGTTCACAATTTAGACTAGACCAGGGATGGCGAACCAGTGGCACGCGTGCCATTGATGGCACGTGATATAATATTTTGGGCACGCCACAGATCGACAAAGTACGTAACACACTATGAAATGTAAGAAACGAATGCGACTGAACCTAGCTACGGTACGGAGGAGTTGTTAGCATTGCTTTATTATTTTCCCAATACTTACTAACTAGGTGAAAATTATTGGATGGCACATTTATGGTCTCATTAAACATTTCATTACAAAAAATGGCACGTTGATCCATAAAGGTTCGCCACCCCTGGACTAGACTAACAATGTTAGCCTGCCAGGGTCGCGGAACTGTCTCCTCCGGTAACTAGTGATGTGAGAGCTATTGAAGTATCACCGTGGATTTTAGGCAGTACAAGTCCGACAGTCCCTCATGTCCCGCCCTGGGTGGGTGGACCCATTTGATATTTTACCAAGATAAAAAAAGTAAAGTAAAAGTGGAACTTAGAAGTTAATTGGAAGGAAAAAAATTGTTCCAAGCAGTAAATACTTCAAGTACTTACGCTACAAAAACAAAATACAGAAATCTTGTGGTAAGGCCCCTGGGCGATCGAACGGGGTTGTCTTGTCTATTCATGATCGTCCGAATAACCCTTTTCCAGGTATTTGTTTCGATATAACTGAATATTACTATTTTACATAAAGTGACTGCTTATCTAACCTTCGCAAGGACACAATCAGTGGGTACGATACTCCTTGTCACTCTCTGATAAAAATGACAGGCGATTTCAATTGTCTTCATTACTGCTACTGATCGTCTGATCCCCATTAATTGACATTATATCTTACGTAGTTTCACATTCATCTATCTTGCCTTTCCAGACTATGTTGGAGTTGACTTCTAGTCCCACCGGTAGCTGGATACTTTTTTTTTTTTTTTTATCGTGGTAAAATCATCAAATGAGTCCTCCCACCCAGGGCAGAGCGGGAGGGACTGTCAGACTTGTACTGACTAAAATCCACGGTGTCCTTCAATAGCCCTTTACGTACCGGGGTCACGGTAATCCCTAGGTCCCGCGATCCCGGCAGGCTTTGGCCCTCTACAGGCCCCGTCACTATGCTGACACTCTTTGAGGCGCGCGTGGAACACAACGCGCCGTCGACCCGGGCATGGTCCATGGTCGGACAGCGAGTCGCCCATTACTCGCTGCCCGCATGCCCGCGCCTACGGTGGCCGGAGATCGTCTTGCGACGTCCGACGCCGTGGGCGTCTACCACTGCGGCTGGGGTGGAGGGAGGACGCTGTCCTCTCCCTCAGGCGGCCCGCCTCCTCCTTCACGAGCATGACTGCTTCGCAGAAGGAGGCGACCGCTTCCCACTCCGTCTCGCCCCGCAGCATGGCCTCGACCAATGCCGGGCGCGAGAGGTCTCCGCCTATCGCCGTCGTGAGGACACGGCGGTGCTCTGCCCAAGCGGGGCAGTCCTGCACCGTATGCTCCACCGTGTCCTCCGGACGGTCCTCGCAGTGGTGACACCCAGGCGTTTCTTCCCTCCCTATCAGACACAGGAACCTCCCGAAACTTCCGTGTCCGGTGAGGACCTGCGTCATGCGGTAGGTCAGGACGCCGTGACGCCTATCCAGCCACTCCTCAAAGAGGGGTCTTACCGCCGCGATTGCGGCGTGCCCGACCGGTAGCTGGATACTAGCATTGTACTAGGAGTGGCTGCCTATATGCCACTAGAACCCAGTTTGTACTAGGTTGTGGAATACTTGTACGGTATAATCTTCAAATGATATAGAAGGTCTCGGAATTCATTATTACTTGGACTTATTTATACACACGTCAAAAAAGTTTGCGATCGCTTTGAAAAATTGAAATCTTGTTTGTTATTGTAGATTATGAAACCATTTCTTTTTCTTTTTAGATTCTTACCTATTTAAAAATATAAATTTAGAAAATATAACAGTTCAATTGTATTAAAAAAATAAAAAATATATATCAGCTCAAATGTTAGTTATCACAAACTGTTACGAATGTGTGTATACGTCATCACTATTTTGTCTTATCTAACCACAACTAACTGACGCAGACAGACATGCAACAGTCAAGGAAGCTGCCCTAAATGTAAAGCTATAAAGTGATGAATGGTGATGATTCGCTCCGCAACGCATTTGAACAGTTCTAACTGCCCATTGTCCTTTGTAATAGCTTATTGAATTGTTGTGTAGAAAAAAAAATATAGCCAAGACGATAAAGCTAATCTTTAATGTCATAGAAATAATAGAAAATGAATGAAGGCAGTAAATAGAAAGGGAGAAAATAGGGTGGTCTCTACTATAGCCCTTTTTTTTAATCTAGATTTTATTTAGGGGCTTTTATCAAAGCTACGAGTATGTCAGCCCCATCGTACCCTTTTACATTAATTGGCTTAGTTTAATAGAATTAGTTTATAATTAATACTTAATAACTATTGAATTAGAGTTATTCATGGAGGACAATAATTAAATGGCAAAACTTTTTAATAATCTCAGAAGATAATATAGGTAAGATGGATTGACGATGGCCCTGAATCTAATTTTTATTACGGCTATTTTGGGCCACTGTGATAAGCAAACGTTCAAAAATTAATGCTACTCAAGGTTCAGTCCTTAAATACGTAATTAAATGTTGACTTTGCCCTTCCGGATGTGATGATCTTCCTAGTTCTTCAAATCTAGGTACATTTAAACTTTTTCAAGGTATAAAAGTATTCAGTTTTCGGTTTCTGCAAATAACGTTATCTGCATCAATCAACATGAACATGATGAAGTCATTGATAACACATTAACAACAAACGACACAAACAAAACAATTCAACTATCTTATCTTTCCACACTTCCTAGGACATAAATATACTTTCTGAAAGTATAACATAATTTCTATCAATTGCAATAATTAAAAAAAAATACTACGAGACTAAGAGCTACTAAACCCTCCGGGTAATGGTTGTAAGTTGTTGTTATTTACTGATGAGTTATAGTGTAACCATGAGGTCTCAGCCCTACACTTCAGAAACCATATAATTTTGAAAGTGTCAAAAAAAACTGTCCAGTAAGCTTGATATTTTAGTAGTTAGAAAAAATTACAGTTTTGAGAAATTTACAGGCGATTCTGGAAAGCACAAGCATCTGAGACCTGCCAAGCCTTGGTTACTGTAATTAGCATACTATTCTATAACTCATCACTAAACTACCTTCTAGCCTTACAGGACAACCGTTACCCTTCGGATACCCTCCGGGTAACGGTGTAACGGGTAATTCTATCAGCAAAGACGATGATGAAAAAATCAGAAATGGCATCTGTCTGGCTACCGAAAAACGTATATTTCAGAATGCTTGTCAGCAACTTGATACAGCATCAACAGAATCTCCGTCCTTATTCCGTGACGGGATTGCCACCGCTTTCAGCTGACAAATCACACCACAAAAACTTGGTACAACAACAAAAAATAAGTGATTCAGTTTCTTATGGCAGGCGGAAGGCCAATTTTCCGTGCACGTAGAAACCACAGTTTGGTCATTGTCACCCAATGAGTACCAAAACCATGAGGAAAACGATTTTCCCTATATAGTGCCACAGTGCAGAAAAATATATAACGTAAGTTTTACTTGTAAAACTATATTCGGTGAGAGACTACAACAGTTTCTGTTACAGCCTTATTTACATCGAAAGAAATTAAAGAAAATATAATAAATGGTTTGTGGATTTTATGTACGTGTTGTTTTGTTTATAATGAGCGAGGAAAATCACTAGGGAGCGTCGTCGAAGTAATAGACATTAGGCCATCCTTAGATTCATTCAATAACATTGTTCAGAAGGCCGCAACTTATGATAGGAAAGGACATTGTAGTAAATTGATTGTCAGAAAAAGGCTTAAGTGTAATGACTAATGATCCTCGATTCACATCGTTTTTTCATCATCATTTCAGCTGTAGAACGTCTACTGCTGAACATAGATTTCCCCCTTTAGATTTCCAATAGGATCGATTGGATGCGGCATGCATCCAGCGAGATCCTGTGGTCTACTTTGTAACTGTGGACGTGAATGACAAAGTCACATTAATTGCCATAAAATAGGGCCTAAAGTACTTATTAAGGCACTTGTTAGTTAGTTGTTAACTGTTACTTGACCAAAAATCACGTGTTTTTCAATGACAGCTATTGATGACAATGACACTTCACCGAAGTCAGGTCCTTTATTATCTCAAGATGTTTCGTGTTGGGCCCGTCGATAGCTATCACTACTGATAACATATTATGTACACATTTGTTTCAGGCCTACGTGGCTACTAACATCTACTTGAGTGGACGGGTAATGAATGATTATGATAAATTCAAGTGTTTACATATTGATATTCTACTGCAAAATGTAGTGAAAGGTACTCAGTTCCTTAAGTATTACTGCTAACTTATCAATACATGTGAACACAAAACTCTTGTGTCATGCATGAGCCATCCTGAATACCTAGACGGTTTTTTAAAAAATTATGAATTTTCTAAATATTCTCAGAATAGTATTTCATTAAGAAATTTTTCGAAAGAAATATAGGACAGATAATATAGCTTCCCTATTTTGTTACCGTTTCAAATTCTCTAGAGATGGGAAATATTCAGTGAGCTGTTCTATATTTTGACATCAGTGTTATCAATGAGCTATTTTTAACATTCCCTATTTTATCATTTTATTATCAATATTTGATTATGATCAAAATACGGTGTAGATGCTATCACAAACAATAAGTTGTTCTCACAGCTTGAAATATCTTTGTATTGGCTTAGATATCTCTATATAGATTAACAGTCAAGAAAAGTAAATCCCCTCTAGCAATTTCATAAAATGTCGTGGAACATTGTATCTAATCACTACTTTTTTTCGTAAAAATCATCAAATGTGTCCAAAGAGAATGTCACACTTAACCATTGACTAAAAACCACAATGTTCCTGTTACTTACGTAAGCCCGCGTCCCTGTTACATAAATAGGAGCAAGGCAGTGTATCTAGCTAGATAGTATATACTTTTATCTTACGTACTTATGTGTTCTTTTATTTTTTATTTATCAAATACTTATGTTTGAATTCTAGAAAACATTGTATCTATTAAAGAAAATAAGGAAAAAATACACGCTAGAGATAACAAAAATCAAGACAGATTGAACGGGTTTTGACTTATAATAATTATATACAAAATAAATAATAAGTTTCCTCATTCAGGTTTTACCGGCTAGCTACAAAACAACCACAAAAAATCTTATATATTTAATTTGTAGGTGTTGACCTCTTAAAGTGTATTTTAATTAATGCGTGTCTTTTTATTAACTATGTAAATAAAACAAGAGTCTTGCCACTACGATTTTTTTACCGAAATAATAATAAAAAGAATATAGACCTCATCTATGAGTGCTCTATTGAATCGAAGTCAAGATCAGGCCTCTAACTAAAAATAATATATTTTCAATTAGGTACTATTTGTAAATTGATAATTAATCAATAATTAGGTATGCATATACACAGAATTTTTATTGTGTTCTTTTCAGCATCAACATATATAAATCTTAAGTTAGAACAAATGTTGTGTAAACAATTGTTTACGACTTAATTCGACGCCTGATAAAGAAATATGATAAAAGCGATAAAGTTAGCTGTTCCAAGGTCGGACATATCTATTTCTGTGATGCAATTTATGTATTTCTATGATGCAAGTTATTTGAAATTTATGTTTTTTACTGAAACTCGGTTCGTTTCAGTTCCCATTTAATTGCGACTCTTTAATGAAGAGGAATTGTCAGTTGTCTTTGGCACTGCAGATCATTTTAGACGTGGCACATTAGTAGTAAAGGAGATGAACACTATTTCATAATAAAATTCGGTATTTGACACTATTAACCAATCAAACCAAAACATAATTTCTCTTAAAATAAATTTCAGGGCCGCAAAACCTGATTTACTTAAAAAAGACTGTTTAATTTTATTTAGTAGGTCTGAATTTCATGTCATTGGGAAATGTATGGGATATCGTGGTTTTGACAGCCAAACCTCATAAAAAGTATGTCAATTGATTGATGGTTCAAATAAGTACGCCGCGTAGTAATTCGAGATTAGAAAAACCAGAGACAAAAAAAATGTGCATCTGAAGACATCCATAAAAATGTGACATGTTAAAAGATGATTTACTAAAGTACTAATCCAAATTCCGGCTAAAAAGTATTTGAGTATTTTTTAGTACGATTAATAGTGTAGGTACAGTTTTAAAGTTAACAACGTGGCGCGGTCTAAAAGTCTTCATTAAGCCAGATACTATCATAATTACACTTCTGCCTTGTGCGCATTGATTAGATCATTTAAAAAATGGCTTTGTCTCGACAGGTATTATTAGTTGACTAGGCTTTATGACAGTTAAATATTGCAGGTGAAGGTAGCAGCAGCGGTGCGCGGTGCCTTACCCGTAAGTGAGATAAGTGATTTAAAAAAATGGCCGAATATTTAAGATTAAGATAAGGTTAAAATTAGGCTCTGTAATAAGAAAGTGCATGTCAGCGTGTTGATGGTGTCGCGGGACTGTCTGCTAGGTAATCGTGACACTGGAATGTCATAGGCTTTTAAAAAAACAATTTGGATTTTAGTCAGTACGAGTCTGACAGACTCTTCCACTCTACCCAAAGAGGACTAATTTGATGATTTTACCACGAAAAAAAAGAATGTTAATGGTAATCTATTTATGATTAGGCCCATAACTTTCGTGTCACAGACTTGACTAGAACTTCAATTGATGTACCAAAAAGAATGAATTTCGGACAAAATCGGACTGCTAGGAAAAGTTATGCGTGGTCAAACATAAAAAAGTAAAAGTTGTTAAATAACTGAGATAGTTATACTTTCAGACAACTATAGGCTAAGCAAAACACCTATATATAACTTAAAATAAGAGTTGCTTCAGGATATTTCCTTACTGGTTTTACCATTGTAACAAAATGTAATATGATTCAAACACGTCATCGTGTTTCGGGCACACAGAATATATTTCGAGTCCAAATAATTTGTCGTGTTTTCGAATATATTTTCCTTACCATCTTTAAGCAAATAACAACAATAGAAGCACTAGTTAATTAAATTTAATCTGTTTACAATAAACTATTTGTTCGACTGTCAGTATTGCAAACCTCACGAACAATTTATATCAACCAATTTGTATCAATTTTGTCAATTTTACAACACTTATCAATTTTCTTTCTGATTAAGTTTTCTTCATGATATTTCTGTTTTATCTGTTCATTTAATTTTATATCTTATCTACAGTGCATATAAATGCAAAATCTGTGTTCTATTTTTTTCTTTTGTAATGTAGTATTTAATTTGATTCAAAATTATGTTTATTACTAAGCAAAGGGGCCGTGATAAATTCGGTTTAGTTACGATTCGAATTGTTGGGCGTAATACTATATTATTTATTTATTTGTTATATTAAAAAGCAGTTACCTGTTAGATCTTATTAAATTAAATTTCAAATCGATTTTACGTACATTTATTTCATAAAAACTTTTAAAAAGTAACCGACTTCAAAAACCACCACAAAAAAGTGTAAAATAACTTTTCTTTTTGAAGTCGGTGGCATTTTCTTTTAATTCATAGACTTTATTGCCACCGACTTCAACCCAAACTCTTGTAAAATAAATAATTTTCATACATATTCACTAGAATTTTGTAATATAATTAATAAATCGGACCAGAAACCTCGGAATAGGTACATACATACAAAAACCTAGCGAATTGAGGACTTCCTTTTTGAAGTCGGTTAAAAATTCAAATATTTCTATTCCCAGCTATCGCGACGGATATTTGCAAAAAGAATAATTGTCACATCACCAGCCACATCAACGCGCTGTCATTATGTCCAAGTTTAATTGCAGTGCGAAAATGTGCAGCCGCAAATTATCCCTAATTGATGTACATATACGACTATGTATTTATTATATATATATAGCCAACTGATGTATGAACAATAAATATCTTTATTTAAAATAGTTTTTGTATTTCATCAAGCCCCTTGCCCAGTATAATTTTAATGTCAGAGTTACCTAGTTGTATTATTAGAATCGTCAAATCTCACTAGTTTTTTTTTGTTTTTTTTTTTTTTTTTTTATCGTGGTAAAATCATCAAATGAGTCCTCCCGCCCAGGACAGAGCGGGAGGGACTGTCAGACTCGTACTGACTAAAATCCACGGTGTCCTTCAATAGCCCTTTACGTTCCGGGGTCACGGTAATTCGTACAGTCCCGCGACCAAATCTCCTTAGATTGTTTCCTAACTAGCCTTTTCCCAACTATTTTGGGGTCGGCTTCCAAGTCTTATCTGAAGCGGTTGAATACCAGTGTTATACAGTCAGTTTTACCAAGGATTATATCAATAATCCTTGGTAAAACTGACTGTCAGACTAGAGACTGAAAATAATCAGATTGTTTAAGTTCAGGAAAATAATTCCAACAACTATTTTCAATACCCGTTGTGGCTTAGAGGGAATCCCAATAATTCTTACTTGCCGTTATTTTAGATTTCCTTTGTTAACCAGTTAAAAATATATGTATAGGTATCGAATGTATTAACAATTGTTATTATTATAAAACCGGCAGCTTGGACCCTGTTCCCGATGCTGGTGGGCCACTATTTTTCTTATGTTTTTAAATATTTTTATATCTGTTTTTGTAAAAATATTTTAAAATGTAAAATAATATGTAGTAAAAGCAAAACTTAAAAATTTGGTTAATATACCTACAGTTCTCAGTTCTGTTATTTTGTAAAACGATCTAATGAACGATAATAAGCAAGATGATCTTTGTGGTTTTCCTAACAAGTTTTAATTTGTAGGATAAATCATCAGTATTTTGGACAATGAGGAGAAAATCTTACTAACAAAGTTTAAGAATGCATCAAGATGAATAGGACAGAGACTTATAAATAGAATAGGTTGCTAATTAAAATCCTATCATGAACTTTTTTTAGGTTGCTCATATAAGGAAATTAATAAAACAATCTTGAAGTACCAATTAGGCATGTTACAAAACTGACAAATGAGAACCGGTTTTTTTAAATGAAAATTCGATTCTACGGATTCTTCTGCCAGGCTCGAAAGTATTGCCCTCAATATAATTTGAACTTCATGATTTTAATAAGGGCAGAAGAACGATGGTGATATTTTTTTCAAAAACTTGAAATATTAGAGATTTGCAAGTAGGTAAATTCTCTTTAACATATTGAGGCAGGTAGTGGTAATCTCCAATTTTTCCAAGTCTATGAATTTCAAAGAAAACATTTGCCATAATTTTCAGTGTGATAGAGCTTCGACTCAAGTCTGGAAGAGTCTGGTTAAGTCTCGACTCAAGACTGAGTAGTTAGTAGTGGTATTGACTCGAAACCTCAGGACTTTTTATGCTAACAGTTAAAGCTTATTTAAAATATAAAATTTTAATTGTTAATAAGATCAAATTACTTCACATAAAAGATTGTTAAAATTGCTTTATAAACCCTTCCAAAGAACAGTTAATTTTCAAACAAATTCGTTTAATTTATGAATGAAAAATTTATCGGAAAAGTAGCCATTACAGATTTGAAAGAGTAAGAGGTATTTATTCGCTGCCAAAAGTGACAAAAGATGAATGACGTCATTATTGAGAAAATATTTGAACAGGTGCTTCCTTCCGTGAAGAATACTTTTGTATTTTTTGTTTACATTTCCGTACGCATTATCGGCATAAATTACCAGCAAAAATAGTGTTCAAGCCATAAAAATTTAAAATATTTGGATGAAATGGTAGAAGCAGTATTTATTTAACATAGGCTGTATCGGAGTATTACTTCTTGTACCTAGTTCATTTTATTTAAGAATTAAATATTAAACTAAAAACTTAAGAATAAAATAAGTAACAGTATCGCCTTACCTTATAAAAGGACACCATTCACTTTAAAGACTTCAAATCACAACTTGTTCTAACTACCTCGATAGTTAGTTAAAAAACACATAAAAATTAAATCTGCCTTGAAACAGTGTTAATAATTCACTGGTATAAATAAATAGTAATTCGAAAGTTATCGATTGTTTTTATCGATTTGACATTTCGTCGGAATGATCGATTGTAACATGCGCTCGAGTCGCGATCGCAGACACGACTGCGAAGTGACAGTGACTGCCTTGAAGATCACTCGTGAATAGATGCACGGTGCGCAAGAGCATGCTTTTATACTATATCATGCCTGATAAGAACATCGCGGCTACAATAGCCTTATTTGAACAGGTTTAAAATTTAAATGAATAAATGTTTGAATAAAAAATTGTTACTTCTTTTTATTAATTTAGTCGCTTATTTATTTAAATCCGAAAATAACAAAAACGTCCCAATGGTATGAATTAATTCTTTATGGATCTAAGTATGTAAGACAGCAGTCGGATAGTACCTACAAAAATATTTTTTAAACTTTTAATAAAATGCGATAATGATATCTTTTTTAATGCGATACATTTAAAAAAATATCTATTGAAGAAGTTTCAATAAGCGAGTTGTTGACCTCTTTTCCTTTCTGAAAATGATAATAGTTTTTTTTTATAGCTGGGACGAATGATTAAAAATGCGCACATATTTTTATGCAACTTTTAATGGGAACTTTCCTTTGTCATTCCACAAAGCTATCACTACCAGTATATTTTACAGACGCCAGCAGGTCAACCTACCCGAATCTGTAAAATTTTACCAATCGAATATTAACCTTCCACTATTGTGATAAGGTTGAAAATCGATTAAAGAAATTTGATAGGTAAGTTGATGTGCTGGCGTCTGTACATAAATATAAGAAACTAGCTGTGCCCCGCGGTTTCACCCGCGTTTTTTTCGTTTCCGTGGAAATACCGAGATAAAATATTGCCTATATTATAGCCTCCCTCAATAAATGGACTATTGAATATTTAAACAGTTTTCATATCAGATCAGTATTTCCCGAGATTACCGCGTTCATAACAAACAACCAAACTTTTCAGCTTTATAATATTAAGAAAAATATAGATTAAGTTAAATTGTATAAGTCGCAGGCAATAGCTGTCTATCTGTTCGACATTCAGCCAGACACATAAGACTACAGGCGGGAGTGTCCGTCCACTTTAAACCGGGTTAAAATATTATTTTAAAGTACTTCTGAGTAAATTTTATTTTTCGTTTTATTTTCTTGTGGCAGAAGAATATATGTATTGATTGTTTCCGCAACCTGATCTTGACAACGCGACATATAGTTGGCCGTGCGAAAAACAGTCTTGCCGTAAATCTAATCCTACATATTTAAATGTTTGCCCCTGTGATCTATTTATCGTTACGGCAGAAGATAATTTAATTGGGAATGGGACTCTTTTAAAATGAAAAGGCAAATCATTTGAAATCATTGAGATCCGAGGTATAAGTACTGTTTGACCAACCCACAGAAATCTTAATAATAGAAATGCTATAGTACTACATTTTACAGCGGGACGAGTGTCGCCGGGTCACAGCTACCACCACATAAACAAACAATAGATACACAATAACGCCTACATATGCACTTTGCATTGCTGCAACAAAACCAAACCTTTTTGCGATGACATTACGCAACATTTTCTAAAAACGTATAATCTCAGGTCACGTGACTCCTGCAGCCAATAAAAAACGTGTGCGAAAAGCAGAAAATGATATCGCGCGCTCACTCTCACGTAGGAATAGTGCAGTGCAAGTGCAAACTACTACGAGCTCATGTCGATAAATTATAATTTTCCGTTGAGTGTTAATCGCCAAGGAATCTAGCAACAATAGATACCTAACTAATTTTATTGAAAGGGATTTAATAAAATAATAAGTGTAAGTAGATACATTTCGTTTATAATATAGTTAAATCTCAAAGGCTCTCCAATACTTCACCTTATGGAAAAAAAAGCAATGACCAAATAGGACGGACTATGTACGAACTTAGATAAAAGTGGGGAGGTAGCTAGTGTAGTGGTGGACTACAAATACTTAATAAACTAAACTAATTTAACATAATTGAAATTAAAATATAAACTAAAATAACATAATTGAAATTGTTTAAGTTTTATATAAATAACAATACATAAATATGTAAGAATATTAATTATATACTATAAATAAATATAAATACATACCTAATATGGGTCACATTGAACAATGATTAAGCAAATAATTTGTAAAAATGAAAAAGTATGGGACTTCTACATTATTTTGATTTTGAAAACTGAAAATACATCTCATATTTAAACATTTAACATAAAACCATAATGTTTTCCAATTTGGTAAAACTAAGAATCAAACTGAACGTAATTAATTTATCGATACAGAATAGTAGTGGCACGTCACTAAATTGCGGCCAACTCATGCGGCTTGTACCAAGAATTGTTTATTGCGCCGCGAGAATGCGAGTCCGCATGACTATAATTCCATTGCTGCTTTTAGCAGTTGTAATAGTAGACATGGACAAGCTTAAGCATTGATGGTTATTGAATTGACAAAAAAAACGTTTTTCGTGATAAATCGGTGTAGCGGTGGTAAAAATATTTGATTTGTTTATATTTACTAAAAACGACAATATTTCAAAAATTAAGTACTTACATATGAAATGTTATTCCTTTATATGTTAAGTTACAAGTTTTGGACGAGTTTCCGCAGTTGAATACGCTGCAAAACACCATGTTTACCTCTCCGCGTCTCAAATAACACAAGTAACCGCAACAAACGCTCCTCGTAAACTTGTGCCCTACGATACACATGCGCGGCGACAAGGTCACGCGTCTATGCGACTTCTATTGCCTTATTATTAAGATTTCTGTGGACCAACCGCTAAACCAGTCAAAACTGTTACAACGATCACGTTATTGCGAAGAAATTTAACCTGAAGTCGAGTCCCGTTACATAAATTTGGTGGCTTTTTTTATCGTGGTAAAATCATCAACTGAGTCCTCCCACCCAGGGCAGGGCGGGAGGGGCTGTCAGACTTGTACTGACTACAATCCACGGTGTCCTTCAGTAGCCCTTTACGTACCGGGGTTAAGGTAATTTGTGAGTCCCGCGACCCCGGCAGGCTTTGGCCCTATACAGGCCCCGTCACTATGCTGACACTCCTTGTGCGCGCGTGGAACACAACGCGCCGTCGACCCGGGCATGGTCCATGGTCGGACAGCGAGTCGCCCATTACTCGCCGCCCGCATGCCCGCGCCTACGGTAGCCGGAGATCGTCTTGCGACGTCCGTCGCCGTGGGCGTCTACCACTGCGGCTGGGGTGGAGGGAGCACGCTGTCCTCTCCCTCACGCGGCCCGCCTCCTCCTTCGCGAGCATGACTGCTTCGCAGAAGGAGGCGACCGCTTCCCACTCCGTCTCGCCCCGCAGCATGGCCTCGACCAATGCCGGGCGCGAGAGGTCTCCGCCTATCGCCGTCGTGAGGACACGGCGGTGCTTTACCCAAGCGGGGCAGTCCTGCACCGTATGCTCCACCGTGTCTTCCTGACGATCCTCGCAGTGGTGACACCCAGGCGTTTCTTCCCTCCTTATCAGACACAGGTACCTCCCGAAACTAAATTTGGTGGCTTAAGATTTCTAAGTAAAATAACTGGGGCACCAATTTTTAATTTGAGAGAATGTGGCGGGAGGCCACTCGGGTTTAGAGAATTAAGAAATTCCTGTGGAAAATGGACTGCATCTTCTTGATCCATTACATTATCAATAGTGTAGGTGACTATATCCCCTGGAAGTTTAGTTAAAATTAAATCGTTAATTTCGCCAAAACTACTGTTTCTCGCCGCCAATATTGCTCGTTGACACATCCATTGATAATCTTTATTTTCTATTTCGACGATAGCTGGGTAAACTTTAAGATCTTATACTTACAATCATCAACAAATATATTTCGAAAAAGATTATTACAGGATTTTATGTTGATAAAAAACTCTATGGCCCATAACTCACTAATAGGTACCAACTCTTAACATCTTACAAACGTGATAACTTTTAAACGAAATATCCGATTGAGATGAAACAAAAAGTATTTAACTACATAAATACCCTTAATAACATAATGCTTAATTTCGATAAAGATAAATATTACGATACATATGTAACGTAGTTTTTTTTTCTTCAGACGATTTAATAATTATTTTGAACACAAAATTGGTTATTGTGATTAAACCATGATAGCTAGATATATGATCTCGCGGACTTTTTTGTAGGTCTTAATGGGATCTACAAACCCGTAGTACATCATTTTGTTCTATTGTCAATAGTTTTTGCAGCGCACGCAAAAATAGGTTTTCGATTTTACACCTTGTGTTACAAAAAGCAATTATATTACGGATCCCTAATTTTGAAACAAAAAAAACATAGCCTATAGTCTTCCTCGATAAATGGACTACCCAACACTGAAAGAATCATTCAAATCGGACCAGTAGTTCCAGAGATTCGCGTTCAAACAAACAAACAAACAAACTCTGCAGCTTTATAATATTAAGTATAGATAATAATTTCCCAAGACACAATTAATGGACAATACTCAAATCGAATAAATAATACTACACCAGCGAGCAAAAGTATGGATCACTTACTGGGAATTGATCCGAGATAGGTTCTTAAATAATAGCGTGATTTGAATAAATTTGGTGTCAATTTAAAGTTAACAGTTAAACCTTTAAAATGGTACCATTTTTATTATTTTTAACTAGTTATAAATTACTCAGGATCGCGTGGAATCGGAGTAAGTGATTCCATATTCATGCTCGCGAGTGTAAAATATCCGGTCAGCCTGTTCCATGTCAGGTCTTTGTTGCTGATTTAGATTAATGCCAAGAGCTTAACCCGTTTTAAATACAAATTACTTATTGAAGAACCTAAAAACACTAATGAAGCAAACGGAGGCCCTCTAGCTTAGCAGTCGTCGACAATAAGCACAATTGAAAGTGGACGGAATAGGGGAAGGTAGCTTTTTTTTTTGGCGTAGTCCAGAAATGGAAAAAGACTAAACAAGAAAGGCTAAACAAAAAATAAATACATACCGCCTTTTTTTAACGTGGTAAAATTATTAAATGAGTCCTCCCACCCGGGGCAGAGCGGGAGGGACTGTCAGAGGCCTTCAATAGCCCTTAACGTACCGGGGTCACGGTAAATCATAAGTCCCGTGACCCGGACAGGCTTTGGCCGTCTAGAGGGGGGCCCCGTCATTATTACTGACACTCTTAAAGGCGCGCGTGGAACACAACGCGCCGTCGACCCGGGCATGGTCCATGGTCGGACAGCGTGTTGCCCATTACTCGCTGCCCGCATATCCGCGCTTACGGTGGCCGGAGATCGTCTGCCGACGTCCGTCGCCGTGGGCGTCTACCACTGCGGCTGGGGTGGAGGGAGGACGCAGTCCTCTCCCTCACGCGACCCGCCTCCTCCTTTTCGAGGATGAATGCTGCGCAGAAGGAGGCGACCGGTTCCCATTCCGTCTCGCCCCGCAACATGGCCTCGACCAATGCCGGGTGCGAGAGGTCTCCGCCTATCGACGTCGTGAGGACACGGTGGTGCTCTGCCCAAGCGGGCAGTCCTGCACCGTATGCTCCACCGTGTCCTCTGGGCGATCCTCGTAGTAAATACTTACCGCCTTACCACAAAAAGATAAACATCTGTTGAACGCTTGTCTTAAAAAAGTGTTACTGCAGAACGAACCTTATATTAAGACAAGTGTGACAAGATTTCAACAGATCTTTCTTGTGGTAAGACGGAAATGAGTCTGCGTTAAAACTCAGTTGTCGGCACAGGGACACACGGAGTTTTAACTCTATGTTGTCAATTTTATTTCTTTTTGTATTGCGCGGTTTTGCATGCCCGTCAGTCTGGTGTCGGTACGGAAAAACGTTATTCTATTCAGGCGCGCGTCATAAACGAAAAGAAAGGAGTTAAAACTCCATAAAGTTCATTGCTCGAGCATAAATTATTAAATAATTCGATGGCAAAGTAAATGCAAAACTATTAACAGATAGACATTAACTACCAATTGATAAAATGTCATTGCAGCCATTTTGTGACAATAAATTGGTGTTAATGAGTCTATTTGTAAACGGAAATGTTTGTAATCCGTCATTTTATACAATTTGTTAGATATAAGTAAATGTATGTGTAGCGATGCGCGATATCTAACACAATTCCTATGAAAATCGGAAATGTGTTAAACCTAACTTTTATGATGTCTACTTTCAAAAGGACCAACAACTCTTGGGCACCCCGAGGTCCGAGTTGATTCGTTTCCTTTAAACCTTTCACGTAGAAATTGGAGCGCCGCACAGTGGGGCTTCGTCTAGATACCTGAACACGTATGACACTTTTTTATACATCTCCTAAATAGCTTCGGAATTGTATACAATTCTTTGATATACCATACATTTCCGGTAACATAAATAAAAAAAAATACGTTCTTGTCAGTGTAGATATCACTCTTTTATTTAAAAAGAACAAATTCCAATTAAAGTTAATTTCTAGTTTCTTTTGCAGCATTGGAGTTTTATAGCTTCATGAATATTAATTGACAGACTTTATATACTGCTTTTTTTTTCAAATTGGCTAAACCTGAATTAAATTTTTACTGTTGGTACGAAACCTACCACTTTGAGGTTATTTAGCATATCAACACTGTACTATCTGAATACGGATACGAAAATCAGCCAGGTTAGTCGGATCTCTTCGTGTGACCAGAGGGCACACAAAGGGATCCGACTAATCTGTCTGATTATAATCAGCATTGGCAATCCTGTTAGCATTCAAAGATTTTCTCCGTTGACAGCGACATATTTTTTTTTTTACCGTGGTAAAATCATCAAATGAGTCCTCCCACCCAGGACAGAGCGGGAGGGACTGTAAGACTCGTACTGACTAAAATCCACGGTCTCCTTCAATAGCCCTTTACGTTACGGGGTCACGGTAATTCGTGAGTACTGGATGAATTTTTGGACACCTTCTCTTTGCTCTTCCTTTTAATTTTGATACTTTTACTTCGCTTAACTGTCATCTGAAGCCATGACTGAAGCAGGGAAGTCTGACAACCAGTGTTACCAGCATTAACTACCCAATTACTGGGTTGTGGAGATCAAATAGACCGCCGCGCAATGTAAACTGCATCCGGTTCGACTGGAAGTTGACCCCAACGCATTGAGAATAGATAGAATCTACTTACTGATTAAGATATTACGCAAACATTAGGGAAACAGACTTTTTTTTGCGTGGTAAAATCATCAAATGAGTCCTCCCACCCAGGGCAGGGCGGGAGGGACTGTCAGACTTGTACTGACTAAAATCCACGGTGTCCTTCACTAGCCCTTTACGTACCGGGGTCACGGTAATGGGAAAGTCCCGCGACCCCGGCAGGCTAGGGAAACAGACTTAACAAAAGTTATTTTCAGACAACAAAAATTGTTGGTAACCAGAAACTGAATAAGTACAGGTAAATTATTAAATATTACTTAACATTCAAATTAGGGAAACCCGCGAATAACGTTCTATGTACTTAATCCCCATATAACGTATATAGGCACATATAGAATTCCTGTAGGTATATAAATTGTTGTTTATGAATAGTAGCGTCATGGGGGCTGGATCGTTGCGTCAGAAAGTACTGGCAAATAAACAAGCTTTGACGTCGTCACCGCAGACTAACAAATTGACCGAGAAATGTGACATAGGTACCTGTGGTACACAAGATTTATGACACACCTATTTTTCATGCGACGTTAGCTTCAGAGAACAAGTGTTTCTCTGAAAACCTAATAAAAAGTAACCTACACGCTGAAAGAAAAATATCTCATTAGACTGTTAGGTACGATGGGTTAGTCTTACAAGGAGGAAAATCTTTTACCTTTAAAGATAAATTCGAACCTAATAGAAGTAGGTACTTTTAAGTATTCTGTGACCGCGAGCAGAATTTGAATCTATGACCTTCGGATTCGACATGGATGGAAGTACGCGAAGACGCAGGAGGCATGAACCTCGGTGGCTCGGTTGGAAAAAGCGTCGGATGTACTGAATCCGGAGATCACAGGTTCAAATCCATCTCGCGTTTCGATTTTTTCTTTCCATAGGAAAATATTGAAATTCGCGACGCATGCGTTAATGTGTATAATATTTATAGAATATTAAAATTCAACTTATTACGCTGCCGACGTTTGGTGAAGGTCACTTTGGGTAATTGCCCAGAGCCTTATGATCCAAGGGGCCAAGTTCCAGTATTACGGGCCTTTATAACTGGAATCGCTCGCTCTTGCAAGCCCACTCCCTCTAACAGAGAGGAGGTCTAAGCTGTGTCCTAACAGTAGGATCATTATAGCCTGATTATGCTATATGTATATGATGATCCGTGATCGGAGTAGGTAGATTGATTTTTGGTACTTGTATCATAAATGCACACAGAAAGAATAACATGGATAAGCCATTTTCCCGGAAAGTAATTCCGGTATTTCCGGATTCAATTAAATATTGTTAATGTTGGTAGTGATATTATTCCTACTCAATTCAAAATTTAAAGAAAGGTATCAAAACTAAATTAATTCATTATTTATCTGTTGAATAATAAAAACAATCGAATTCCGATCGAAGCTTTAATTTTTATTTTTTTTATTTTTAGCCTTTTATGGCTAGAACTTTTATAGATTGTTGCACTTAAATTTAAATATTCTCATAGTGGTCATGGTAATTTGCATTAAGGGTAGAATAAATGACGGGGCCCCATAGAGGGCCAATGCCTGCTGGGGTTGTGAGACTGTTCTAAGGATGCACCGCGACTCTGAAACGTAAAGGGCATACGAAGGAACAGGTTGATTTAAGTCAGATTTTAGGACAAATAAAAGAGGTAGAATAAAGAAAAAAGATAAAAATCAACATTGTTTATTGTTAAATATGTACATTTTACATTTATTCACATTTTTAATCTTCATCGATTACAATGTCAGCATCCTGGTAATCCTGATCTTTACAATTAAAAAATATAACTATGAGTTTCTCTATATTTTCTATTTTCAACCTATTTCTTTTAACATCTAAAATCCATTTATAAATGGAAAAAGACCGTTCTACATCTGACGATGTCAAAGGAGCAAATTTTAAAAAAGGTATTAAATTATGTGCTTCATTTTTTTCAATTCAAAAAATATGAAGAATAATATTGCTCATTTTATTACAATTCCTACCTTTTTTTGAGGATGGCAAATCATCAAATGACTCTTTCCACTCTGGCAGAATAAAATTCCTACATAAGTTCCGGTTTTTTTTTAATAATCCACCAATTCCGGAGGAATGTCCATATATACGTTTCGGATCAATGACCCCATTTCAATCTACCTACTCCGATCACTGATGATGATACTCAAATACTCATATATTGAGAATACCACAAAACAAATTGTTGGCGACTGGCTGGGATGCCACCTTTTCTTTTTAAGAACTATTTTTTTATAATGATTTTGTCTGTTCAAAAAATGTCAGTTGTTGTTGTCAAGTGTCCAATTTGCCTTGCAAGTATAGTTTATCAAGTTATTTCTGTTAATAAATTTAATTATTCATTCTATCAGTGTTTCCATCATCCTCCAATTTCAAATTACCTACAGTCCATTTTGCTCACCAACATTTTTGGTCCTTTCTCGCCTAAAAACAAACCATTTTCAACATTTTCATTTTGACGTAAGTTTTTTTCAATTTTCATTTCGCTTAGTAAACATTCATTTAGTCATTCTTATTCATTAACCATGGTGGAAACACGTAGTCAAAGCAAGGCAAACAAGGATACTACGGCCACGGAAGTCGATCTGACGCAGCCCGAACGTCGCGAACGTTCACGGGGCGGCGCCCGGCCGGCTTTGGCAACAGCAACAGAGGATGCTTTGGCATTACCAATTAGCTCGACTACACAGCCCGCGGGCACTGAACCTTGCGACCAGGCACAACCTAGCCTCGCAATTTGTCCAAGCGTTCGATCTAATTCGGTTTTAGACGCAAATGCAAAAGCACCCTCACGCAGCGCACATAGTGTTCATACTTTACAGTCGTGCAGTGAACGCACTCACTCCTCGAGGTCTTCGGCGACCATCCGCGCTCAAAAACTGGCCATCGAAGCTGACGCAATGCGGCGCCGAGTGGAGCGAGCACGACAACAAGCTGAGCGTGAGGCGGAACGTGACCGTGAACTTGCCCGCCTCGAAGCTGAGGCGCAAGAGACGGAACTACAAGCCAGTCTAGCCGCTTTGGAAGCATCAGATAAGTCTTCTAAATCCCATTGTTCACGTTTGTCTTTTCATTCCACAAAACGCACCACGGCGTGGGTCCACGAGCAGAACATGAGCACGGTAACTAACGCAAACATGCCTGGTGAGGCACCGACTGTCACCTTGGGCAACCCCCAAGGACAACATTCACAGCCGGCCGCTCCTACCAACACGGTATCGTTCTGTGTACCGAATGTCAACCATGCAGCCCCGTCGTCATTTACATGCGCCGCCGGTAACAATTACCACAACGATACAACACAACAGTTAAATACGACTGAACGCCCTATCTCAGACCCCGTAACTCAGCTTACCCAAGCTATAAACGCCCTTTCCAACAGACCAAAGAGACCGGAACTCGTCACGTTCTCGGGCGAAGTTAGTCAGTGGATGGCGTTCAAGAGAAGTTATGAACGAACTAAATCTAATTTTTCTCCGTCGGATAATTTAGATCGTTTAAACAACGCTGTGCGCGGTCCGGCGTACCAGGCCGTGGCGTCTCTTTTGTGGACTTCTGGGGAACCGGACGACATCGTGAGCGCCCTAGAGCAGACGTACGCGCGCCCGGAACTTCTCATCGCCCGCGAAGTCACCGAGCTGCGCAACAGTCACAAGCTAAGTTCTCCCGAAGAATTAAACCGTTTAGCAAATAAATTACGCAACTTCGTGACAACGCTTAAGCTACTTAATCAGAGCGAATATTTATGGTCACCAGAGCTCTTTCGGTGCATATTGATGAAGTTGAGCGAGCACACGCGCGCTCGTTTTACGGACTTTGCTTCCGTTTATGCACCCGACCAACCAAACCTCACAAAATTGGATATTTTGTCACGATTTCTTTTAGTAGAGGCTGATAAACAGTTAAAATATAACTTTGTTGCCGACAGTACGGTTAAGGCACAGAACACAACGCATCCTTCTAAATTCCAAGTGAAGAAGGAAACAATTCATGCTACCGTATCTAACGACAAAGTGCCCGAGCGTTGTACCTTTTGTAAACAAGGATCTCACAACATAAAAACCTGTAAAATTTTCTTAGCGCTTTCATTAGACGACAGATGGCGTTGGGTCCGTGAAACAAAAATATGCTACCGGTGTTTGAAGTCCAACCCACACACTTGGAATTTTTGTCGCGCCAAACGTTGTGGAGTAGACGGATGCCCGAAACGTCACAACGCGCTCCTGCACGGCACAACGACAGCAAACTCCAAACCTAGCGTAGCATCCAGCAGCCAATGCAACAACATTCAAACTTTGTTTGCTGAACCACCCACTCTTGTCAACGTGGACAATTTAACCAACAAAAATGAACCATCTGTCAAAATTGGAAATACATCAGATATCTTAATAAATGTCACAGGGACTCCACAGTCAACCGATCGCCCTCGCGGGCTGCTGAAGGTAGTCCCGATCGTACTCGAGGGTCCTGACGGCGAGTTCCAGACGACGGCGTTACTCGATGAGGGCAGTACTGCGACGCTCATTGACGGCGAGGTTGCTGCGCGCATCGGCGCCAAACCCACCTGTCAGGAACGGCTGTGCATTGAAGGCGTCAGTGGTATGACAAAAGAAGTTGACGTAAGTTACGTAGACTTTTATGTTCGAGGTCGAAATTTGTCTGATCGTTATTTAGTAAAACACGCGCGGGCGATCAAACCTTTGGGGTTGCGCGCGCAACACCCAGGCAAAATTATTTTCTCAGACTATGACCACTTAGTAGATTTATCCGACGAACTTTCATTCACTGACGTCACCCCTACTGTCCTCATTGGTGCGCCCGATTGGCACCTGTCTCTAAGTCGCAAAGTGCGATGTGGCAAGCAGAGTGATCCTGTCGCCTCGAGAACTTTGTTAGGTTGGGTAATTCACGGCGCGCTTTCCGTTTCGTCTAAGCCACTCGAATTTGTGAACCTCGTATCGGACGATTTAGACATTCTCATCAAAAGTCAATATGACATCGATGCCTTAGGCATAACGAAAAGCGCCCCTCGCCCAAACGATGACGATAAACGAGCCGTAGATATTATCGAATCATCGGCGCGCCAACTTGATGACGGACATTTTGAAGTTGGCCTACCCTGGAAGAAAGAACTGCCGAAGACTATACCTGACAGTTATTCGCAGGCATTATCGCGCTTCAAGGCCCTCGAACGCCAGATGGCAAAAGATGAATCGTTTGCCACAGCCTTTAACAAATTCATAGACGATGTTATCGCAAAAGGCTACGCTGAGGAGTGCGAACCGATCACCTATCACCATCGAAAACCACCAAATAGTTTCTGCGTTGACGTAGAAACTGGTATTCGCTGGTACCTGCCTATTTTCGGCGTATTTCACCCCCAAAAGAAGAAACTCAGAGCGGTCCACGACGCCGCCGCGGCAACGAAGGGTGTAAGTTTAAACAGCCTGCTCCTACAAGGTCCGGACTTACTTTGTTCTTTACTGGATATCTTGTTCCGCTTTAGAGAAGGCGCCGTGGCTCTAAACGGTGACATAAAAGAAATGTTCCCTCAAATAAAAATCGCTCCAAGAGACAGAGACGCCCAACGCTTCCTCTGGCGTAACAAAGAAGGCGAACTGAAAGAGTTTCGTATGTCCTCTATGATTTTTGGCGCGGTTTCGAGTCCTTTCATCGCACTCTACATTAAAAACAAAAATGCAAGAACACTCCAAGCTGATTACCCTGCCGCCTGTAAGGCAATAATTGACGACCACTATATGGACGACTATTTAGGTAGCCACTCCAGTGTCACCGACGCGGCGCAGTTGGCCGCCGACGTAGTCACCGTTCACAAAGCCTGTGGTTTTAAGATGCGCGCGTGGACGTCAAACGTTCCGGAGGCACTTTCACTCATCCCAAAGGAACTTCGAAGCGACGCAACCTCCGACGTTTATTTACCGCCTAGTAGCGAGGTTGGCGTATTGGGTGTTAAGTGGAACCCACGTCAGGATTCGCTGGGTTTCCGAGCAGTTTCGCAGTTACCGGCCGACACCTTAACCAAACGTAGTCTCCTGTCAAACGTCATGAAGGTCTATGACCCACTCGGCTTGTTAATGCCGGTCATCATCTGGGGCCGCATTCTGATACAGAAACTATGGAGGGCAGGGGTCGGCTGGGACTCACCGTTTCCCGATACGTACGTAAATGAATGTAAAGACTGGTTTCTACAATTGCAGGTCGCATCCAATATAAAAATACCTCGTTGGTATATGACTAGGACAGATGTAGTGGATACCCAACTGCATGTAGTAGCCGATGGTGGCGAACAAGCTTATGCATGTGCTGCCTATTGGCGTTTTAGTTACGATGACAACTCCGTGTCTACGACTCTAATCGGCAGTAAAGCACGCGTTTCGCCCTTAAGGCCGGTCACAATTCCACGCATTGAACTACAAGCTGCGCTCATAGCCTCTCGTTTCGCGCAAACAATTTTGCAAGCTCATCGAATCAAGCCCTCCGAGATTACTTTTTGGACAGACTCAACCACCGTCCTTAAGTGGATTCGGAGTGATGCTCGGACGTTTAAACCATTCGTGGCGCACAGGTTGGGAGAGATATTAGAAACCACCAACCCGTCCAACTGGAGGTGGATCCCTACCTCTCTCAACGTCGCCGACGATGCTACAAAACCTAAAAAATTAAACCTCACACAGTCTCATCGATGGTTTACAGGTCCTCCGTTTCTGTTACAGCCGCCATACGCCTGGCCGACCGAGCGAGTTGCTGACATCGAGGAGACTCTACCAGACCTCGAGTTAAAATCGGAGCTGGTGGGGTTGCTCCTCGACGTTCCGTTCTCGAGTCCAGTACCTGACGCGACGCGTTTCAGCTCTTGGCTGCGCCTTTTGCGTGCTACCGCCCGTGTTCTCCAGGGTGCGCGATTGTTCCGGCTTAAATTGTCTCGGCCAATAGATCAAAATTCTAATATATACATCGACGGCACCACATCTCCTTCACAACTTCACGCGGCGGACATCATAACAGCTGAGAAGATGATACTCCAACGAGCTCAGAGAGACAGCTTCCCCGATGAGCTGAAAGCAGTCGAATCTTCACAGCCCGTGCCCAAAAACAGCCGAATAGCAAAACTCGCGCCAACTCTTGACCAGGATGGCTTGCTGCGACTGGACTCACGGATAAAGTATGCGCCAGGAGTGAGTGAGAGAGCCATATCGCCTGCAATTCTGGATGGTCGCCATCACGTCACACGACTCATCATCCTTCATGAACATATTCACGCCGCACATTGTTTCAACGAACTTGTCCTTAATGAGCTCAGGCAGAAGTTTTGGATACTCAAAGCACGAAACAGCATCCGTAGCGTAGCCAAAGCCTGTCTCCAATGTAGAAGGTGGAAGGGTCAACCTGCTCAACCTCAAATCGGCAAGCTACCGGAAGAGCGTCTCGACCATCACAAGAGGCCGTTCACGCACGTGGGCCTAGATTATTTCGGTCCGATCACTGTCACAATATTCCGACGCCATGAAAAACGCTACGTCGCGCTGTACACATGCCTAGTAACGAGAGCCATCCACTTAGAACTTGTTACCTCACTTTCATCCGATGCTGCCATTATGAGCCTAAGACGTTTTATAGCTCGCCGAGGATCGCCTTCAACAATATTTACAGATAATGGCACCAACTTCACCGGAGCCTCCCGAGAGCTACGCTCGTTACAAGACAACGCAGTGCAGGAATACGCCACAAACCACAAGATTAAATGGCGTTTCATCCCACCGGCATCACCGTTCATGGGCGGAGCATGGGAAAGATTGATTAGAACCGTAAAAACAGCCCTGAGAGCCTGCCTCGCCGAAAAAGTTTTAAAAGAAGACGTACTCTCCACACTACTCCTTGAGGCAGAGGCCATAATAAATTCGAGACCTCTCACGTATGTGCCATCTTCAACCGACTCACCAGAAGCGATCACTCCTTTCCATTTTATCCTGGGTTCCTCTTCAGTCGTACCTTGGACCAGCACGCTCACAGACGCAGACTTAGACAGAAGGTGTGACTGGCGTCGAAGCTTACGTCTGGCAGATCAGTTTTGGGCACGATGGTTGCGCGAGTACCTGCCCACGCTCCGAGCAAGGGGACCCTCCACCAACACATTCAGTTTCAGTGAGGGAGACGTGGTTCTAATCGCCGACCCTACCCTTCCTCGCGGCTTATGGCCGTTAGGAAGAATAGTGTCGATCTACCCAGGGCCAGACGGAGCGGTCCGCGTGGCAGACGTCCGCACTAGGGGCGGCATACTGCGCCGACCGGCCCGTAAGCTCGTGTTAATGGAAGCTGCTTCCCAGCCAGTAGCCACAGGTTGTTAGTGTTCCACTGGGGATCCGGTATGTTGGCGACTGGCTGGGATGCCACCTTTTCTTTTTAAGAACTATTTTTTTATAATGATTTTGTCTGTTCAAAAAATGTCAGTTGTTGTTGTCAAGTGTCCAATTTGCCTTGCAAGTATAGTTTATCAAGTTATTTCTGTTAATAAATTTAATTATTCATTCTATCAGTGTTTCCATCATCCTCCAATTTCAAATTACCTACAGTCCATTTTGCTCACCAACACAAATATTACATCTATAGATGAGAGAGATTTGCTCAAGTGCCCCTGGGTACTCCTGGTACCCAAAACGTTTTTTGTAGTCGCGTGCCCTTGGGTACTCCTGGTACCCAAGAGAAAGTATAAATTGTGATTGAAAAGAAAGGCTTTCTTCTTAAAAACTAAGTTTTAATTTAGCCTGGCAAAAATTACGTATCGTTCTCTAAGAATCACCGATCATTTTGACGTATGACACAATAGAACACTTCACTCAAGGATTAAGAAACAAAAATTCAAACTGACAGTTCGTTAGTTGGCGCGCTTTTTGCAGACAGTTAACAAGTGTTGAAAGTTTTTATCATATTATAGTGTTTTTTACATCTATTTCACCCAGAATTCTATTTGTGCGTGTTAATCAGTTAATAAAGTAAAGGATTGAGTGAAAAATTAAAGGAAAAGTGAAAGATTCAAGTCTATAAGGTAAAAATTATTACGTATATCGTATCTTATATCGTATCTTGTTTACCTTATATTTAATACAGTGTTTATTCTAATGCTACGATTGCTACAAAATATGTTGAAGTATTAAATAAGCTTACAATAGGTACCAACATTTTTTTTTCTATGTTTCAGTTTTTATTAGAAAAAAAAAAAATTTAGTCGCGTCGCAAAACTTCCGTGCGACAACAATTTTTGGGAAGCTTGTATATAATAAATATTGTACTATACGAAGTGGTTTTTATTTATTTTTACATTAAACATAAACACACCATGCATTTTAAACCATAAAACATAGGTCATCGCTTGTTCTTTTTTGTATATAGCCATTTTCCTGATAAGTGCGGTACAAATGTTCAATGTTTATATTCACACCCGATTTTAAAAATGAAGTACCTCGCACATTGTAACAAAATAACCACACTTCAAAAGGTTAGTTCATCAGCATTATAAATATATTATAAATAACAGTAAAAAAACAATTTTAAAAACAAGCTTTTATTTAAATGCTCTAAAAAGGACAAAATAAACTGCAAATTAAATCAAACATATAACTTAAATCTATATAAATATATAAAAGGAGAACTGACTGACTGACATATCAACCTACAGCCGAAACTACTGGGGCTAGGTCAGTCAGTTCTCCTTTTATATATATAGATTTAAGTTATATGTTTGATTTAATTTAAAGTTTATTTTGTCCTTTTTAGAGCATTTAAATAAAAGCTTGTTTTTAAAATTGTTTTTTTACTGTTATTTTATTTATAAATTTTTAGTTTTCGTTGGACATATTTCGCAGTCTTTCCATTTCATTTATTGCGTCATTGTTGCATGGTCGTTTACATGTTAATTTCGTACAGTCAAGTTCTTCAATAAGGAGACCTTCTAGCGATTTGACTCTACTTAAGGCCACGTATGCTTGGCCAGCAGCGAAGAGCTTTGAGCCTAAATAGACGACAAAATAGTTTTTTTTTTATCGTGGTATAATCATCAAATGAGTCCTCCCACCCAAGGCAGGGCGGGAGGGACTGTCAGACTTGTAGTGACTAAAATCCACGGTGTCCTTCAATAGCCCTTTACGTACCGGGGTCACGGTAATCCGTTAGTCCTGCGACCCCGGCAGGCTATGGCCCTCTACAGGCCCCGTCTCTATGCTGACACTCTTTGAGGCGCGCGTGGAACACAACGCGCCGTAGACCCGGGCATGGTCCATGGTCGGACAGCGAGTCGCCCATTACTCGCTGCCCGCATGCCCGCGCCTACGGTGGCCGGAGATCGTCTGGCGACGTCCGACGCCGTGGGCGTCTTCCACTGCGGCTGGGGTGGAGGGAGGACGCTGTCCTCTGCCTCACGCGGCCCGCCTCCTCCTTCACGAGCGTTACTGCTTCACAGAAGGAGGCGACCGCTTCCCACTCCGTCTCGCCCCGCAGCATGGCCTCGACCAATGCCGGGCGCGAGAGGTCTCCGCCTATCGCCGTCGTGAGGACACGGCGGTGCTCTGCCCAAGCGGGGCAGTCCTGCACCGTATGCTCCACCGTGTCTTCCGGACGATCCTCGCAGTGGTGACACCCAGGCGTTTCTTCCCTCCTTATCAGACACAGGAACCTCCCAAAACTTCCGTGTCTATTGAGGACCTGCGTCATGCGGTAGGTCAGGACGACGTGACGCCTATCCAGCCACTCCTCAAAGAGGGGTCTTACCGCCGCGATTGCGGCGTGCCCGGACCTCGGTTGCGACAGTCGCTCCCTCCATACTGCCCTGAGATCACGCCGGAGCTCTTCCCGCCGCGCCTCGACTTGTCGAGGCAGCGGGGATTCGCCCCGACGCTGCGCCTCCACGCACCACTCATAGACGCGCTGGAGGGCAGTCGCCTCCAGATCCCAGGGCACGACAAAAAAGATTAATATAATAATTAATTTTATTAATAGCCTAAATAGATTTCATTGTCGTTGTGACCATATTCTATCGGGAGCAGCTGATCCTGGCTGTACGACCAAGACACTGTCACCATATTATTGTATTATTATTTATTATTTATTTATTTAATGTTATAGCTCGGTACTATTAACCATTGAGGAGTTCTCTCGTAAGCAGATGTCCCTGGCTGCACCAACAGGTTGTTATCATCATATTATTGCATTGTTACCGGATTTCCATATATATTTCAAGTTTTAGTTGTGTACTATTAACCTTTGAGGAGTTCTCTCGTGAGCAGACGATCCTGGCTGCACCACCAGGTCGCTGTCACCATATTATTGCATTGTCATCGGGGTTCCATATTAATACCAAGTTTCAGATCGATTGAGTAATTAGAAGTGATTCTAATTTGACTTGCAAGATTTGATCTAAACAAACATACAAACATACAAACATTGCAAGTTAAATAAAAGCTTGTAATAAAAGCTTGTAAAAACATCAAGTGTAAGCAAACTTCTCAGAAACAAAGTCATAAATCATCTTTGTTTACAACACGGGCACGCCGCCCGGCGTTATCGGTGATGACGTAAGTGCGAGTCCACACGGCGCGTTGCGTCAGCGTTGCGTCGACGCAGCGCTGCCGTTGCGTTGTTTTACATACGAAAAACCAAGGTGTTCACACGGCGCGCTGCGTCGTCGCAACGCACATATGACGGACAGCAGCCCCCGAGACGAAGCGGGAGGGGATGTACTCATTGCGGCAACGGAGAGGCAGCGCTCAGTTGCTTGTGCGTTGATTTACCTACGTACTTTGTACGTACGTAAAAATGCTTGCCGCAACTGTGCGGCACCGCTGCGTCGACCGAACGTTAAGACTGCGTCGTAGTAACGCTGCGACGACGCAGTGCCTGTGTGGCCGGCTATGCGTCAAAATATTTGCGTTGCGGCGACGCAACGCGCCGTGTGGACGTTCCCTAAGTGCGCAAGGGCACTCAACGGATGTTTATCATCGCGAGGTCGGGCACTCAAACGGATAGGGAATACCAAACTCCTAAGATTGCACGTCATGGAAAGAAGAGATCGTTTCCAACTTAAATGTGAATTCCGTTGTTGAAACAAGGACTCTAAGATTCAATTAATAGAAGATTATGATGTGAATGCACTTGAACACTAAAGTGTTTACAATATCTTGGTACTACTTACAGTTACTTCGACAAGATACATAGGTACATTACCTTTTGCCTGATAGGTATTGCTATTGATTATGAAAGGTTAGGAATCCAATCACATAAGTAAATAGGTTTACTAATATTTTCCTTGTAAGACATCCTTTAGAAATTCTGGTATCTGTAAGATCCGGCAGAAGACCCTTCCTTTCATTATGCGAACGAACTCGTAGATGCTACCTAGCATTTTATATCTTTCGGCCAGTTGTTTTATCAAAAGTTACACTAACTATTTTTAAAATCCCATATTTTTATTAACCAGTGGTTTAAAATTGCGCGGCCATAATACGGTTAAAATAAATCCTTCGTGTAAGGCTAATATTCACTTAAAAGGTTTAGGGAACAGAGTATAAGACGGGGACGCGAGGTATGATGGGAAATCACACACTTAAGGCAAACAGGACGCCATTTGTTAAACTGCTACGTTAGTGTTGTGTTAAGTATGCCTAAAGAGTGTATGTCCCTATCATACCTCGCGTCCCCGTCTTACACACCCAGTCGCGATCTTGACCAGTTGTAGCCTAGGCAGTAACATTATCATTATTTAACATTAGTTGACACTTTTTCCTCATAAAAAAACACAACACTATATTTATAGTGTGATCTATTCATAGTCCAAATCACATAATAGCATTAGATAAGTGTTAATTAAAACATCAATTAATTACAGATGTCTTGTTACGTCAAAAGCATTTACAATACGATGCGTTGGTTAAGAATTATTTAATAAAACTGGTTGCATTGCCTACCCATGCATATACGAGTAGAGTTAGGTTTCTTGGAAATATATCAAGGTTTTCTAAACATTAACACTTTGAATATTACGTATCAGGAAGGAAGGAAAGTCTACATGGAAAAACGGAAATCTCAAAAGTAAATAATGTTTTTTTTCTTTTTTTTTATCGTGGTAAAACATCAAACGAGTCCTCCCACCCAGGGCAGGGCGGGAGGGACTGTCAGACTTGTACTGACTAAAATCCACGGTGTCCTTCAATAGCCCTTTACGTACCGGGGTCACGGTAATCCGTTAGTCCCGCGACCAAAAGTAAATAATGATATATTGCTTATAAGTTAATTGCTTTTCCTTTTGTTAAAACCAAGGTAAGATGATTTTCGAGGAAAGCAAAATACAGGTGCGAGTGGGATTTTAAGTATTCCAGACGCCTTACCAATAAGGCTACTGCAACACAGTCAAGCTGTATCTTCTATTCCATGTTTGAACGTTTTACGGTAACGTAGGTAAGCAACGTATAAGTACGTAGGCAAGGTATAAGTTACAAAAACCAAGATAAAGTGTCCATGTTAATAAGGTTTTTATGTTTTACTTTCCTTCTTACATATCTGGACTAGAGGTAACAACATAAATCTGGACTAGAGGAGCAACTCGAAGTGTAGTTCAAAACTTTCAACTCAGCCTGTCGCAGTCCACTGCTGGACTTTGGTCTCCCAGGCTGCACCACGCCCTACCCTCTGTCCCAGTCACTTTCTTAAGGTTGATGGTCCATCTAGCTGGGGGCGCCTCATACTACGCTTGCCGCGGTTTCCACTCCAGACGGGAGCCTTTAGAGGGCCAAAGTCTGTCGGGGACTGTCCCACCGGGTAACCGTGGACCTGGAACATAAAGGACCCTGGAAGATAAAGGGCTATTGAAGGATCACCGTGAATTTTAGTCAGTACAAGTCTGACAATCCCTCCCGTCCCGCAATAGGTGGGAGGACTCACTTAAAGATTCTATTACGAAAAAAAAAAGGACTCGTCTGCTCCACCGGCCATTGGTTTTTCGACAAACATGGCCAGCCTACTGGTTTTACTTTAGTTAGTTTCACTTCAGTTTGATTAGTGGTCGCAAGCGCGACTACTGCTCATGAGGACCCACGTTCGATTACCGGGTCGAGCAAAGTGCTATTGGGCTTTTCCATTGGGAATTTCTCAGTAGCGACCACGGAATCTGGATTCAAAACCATCTCACACTCAGTTCATTGCAAAACCATAAATTTCCGTAAATAAAGGGGCTCTATTATACTGAACTTTAAAATTAACTGTCAAAATGTGTGTATTTTGAATTAAGTACACATTTGCCTTTAAAATCCTTCCGGTATTACCGGTCTGATGTTATAACTTGGGACAGGAAAGAACTGACCACTCTTTCCTATCAACAGCTAACAGGAAACAGAAGGACACTGGTGACATCGACAGGATATTGCAGCCCTTGAAAAAATACTCCCTTTTCCTTTTACCTCACGATGCGTAAAAACGTCATCATCATCTTACTCATACATGCATAAATAAATGACGTTCTTAAATGAATCTAACGAAATAAAATTCGTATGCAAAACTAGCAAATGTAAGGCGTGAGACCTCGCACGCACAACACGATTGTTCGAGGAAAAATATATGACTCGGTGACGACAATGTGAAGAGGACATCTCCAGAACATTAATGTGATGATTCGTGCTCATTTTGACATAGTAACCACCAAAGAAACGAGGGCTGGATTGTGTGGTAGCAGTGCCAAAAATAGGAGTGTGCCAACGGTTCCCATCCACAGGGCGGTTACAGACAAAAAACAGGATCGAGATAGAAACCGTGATAGGTTTTAATTTTCAATGCTAGCCCGTAGAGATTGGGATAGCGCCTAGGGGGTAGGGATCGCAGCAGAGCAGTTGACGTCCTATATAGATTCTATCTACACATGTGACAAAAGGCATTTATGCATGCACTAGCTTCTGCCCGCGGTTTCACCCGCGTCATGTTAGGCGTTTGGCCCTATGGTCCCGTCCCGGTCAGTTCCCTTGAGGAGCACGTGGAACACGACGCACCGTGGCTCGGGCCTTGTCCTTTGTCGGACGGCGAGCTACCCATTACTCCCCGTCCGCAAGCGGCTGGAATATGCCCCGCGATTTGTTGCCCCGTGGCTGGGGCGATAGGTAGAGGATATCTTTTCCCGCACGCATTCCGACTGCTCCCCATTCACCTCGCCTGCCGCCGAATCCCTGAGGTACCTCCCGCAATAACCGTGTCCGGGAGGACTTGCATCAGGTTGAAGTTGAGGCTGAGGACGCCGTAGCGCATCTCCAACCACTTCTCAAAGATGATCTTACGACCGCAATTATGACTTGCCCAGGCAGTCATAGTCATATTTTATTGTAGTATTATTTTGAAACTATGATATCTCCTTGGATATTAATTAAAATCAAACGATGTCAAGGGCAATTTTGTTCAAAATCAAATGCTTGTGATGATTAACGTATTTATTTGGATAAGGATTAATATCATGTTAATGAAAATACCTTCGCAAATAATGAAGCTCTTTAAAATCAAATTTGATTTCCACAAAAAAGGTTATAGTGACTTAACCTTAAAAGATAGATATATGCTCTCGCGGACTTTATTTTAGAACTTTTCATGAGAAATAATTCCGTAGTACATAATTTTTGCGTATCTTTAACCGTTTACGCAGCGCACGCAACGGAAGCTCTCGAAAAGGAATTCATTTTTCCGATTTTGAAACATTTCTCACTGCTGCTCCGCTCCTATTAGTGATAGCGTGATGTTACATAGTAGCCTTCCTCGATAAATGGACTACCCAACACTGAAAGAATCATTCAAATCGGACCAGTAGTTCCAGAGATTAGCGCGTTCAAACAAACAAACAAACTCTGCAGCTTTATAATATTAATAATATAATAAGTATAGATATAAGGAGTATTTAGCTACGCATGTATTTACAAGATCAGGGATTTCGTTGTTATTTAGTTCTGACGCATTTTGTAACAAGTGGGCTTGTCCCGAGTGGTAGACTTGTTTACTTATAAAATGTTACGTATGTGCAGTGGCGTAGCAAGACCGAATCTAGGAGGGGCGCAAGACGCATCTCCAAGGCCCTTTTCTTTTAGGACGAAACTGTAATTGACGAAACTGTATTGTTTCTGTTGGTCGCGCGAGGCCCCCTTGTAAGAAGACCCCAAGTCATCTATACCAAATGTGATTGTCAGCTGTTTTAAGTTATCTTGCAACATGAGGCCTCGCGTGAGCAGTGGAAGTTCTAGACCTAATCGTCGCGACATCAGCATTGCGAGGCATCTATTTCTTAGTAGGTAGAAGTTGTACTGCTTTACTTGCTGGTTGCAAACTTGTCATCGCTGTTGCCAAGATTTTTTTTTTTTTGCGCGTGAAAACCCTTCTGCTGCGAGGCCGGGGGCTAGAGACCGCTTCGCCCCCGCCTGGCTACGCCACTGCGTATGTGCAGTCGAGACGTATATACCTAGCAGGTACATAAGTGAGTGTATAAGCTTTGAGGAAAGTGTCGGGGAACTACTACACTTTTAGCAAAGAGGAAACTTATAATTAACTAACTTTTGGGCCTAAAACAGGTTGCAGCTTATCATAATTCACAGAATCAGACTGGCCAGGTACCGCAGACGCCGCATTTTATGTTATGCAAAACGCAACACCTTTTTAACGAATCTAAGATTTAAATTCCATTAACACATTATTGTTAAGATAAGTCAGAAGCACCGTAAGCATTTATCTACATACTAGCTGTTCCCCCTGGTTTCACTCCCGTTGTTGATTATTTAAAGACTTTATGTTATTTTAAGGTATTTATTATCATCATAATGTTACAATGCGAGTGTGTCATTTTACAAAAACTACGCTGCTTGACGTCTGTCACCATGACGTTTTATTCCGCGGGAACCGCGTTCCGATACACATAACATTCCCCTCCTTAATCATCAAACAAATATCGTGTCGGAGGTTTTATAATTCTACCTGACCTAGTTACATAATTATGATCAGTTAACACACTATCACTAACATTATTATCGTGAGAATTAGATGTTACAATATTTTCTACAGTATCATTATTCTTTACAAAAGTCTTGTTATTTTCTTCCTTAAATTCTGCTTCATAATGAGTATCAAACTTATCATTACTTACATATCTATTTTCGCTCTTTTCTCTGTCATTTCCTGAATATGTATCATTTGCTTCTTCAAATATGTTTAAATGTTGTCTATTTCTACGGTATGTATTACCCTGATCGTCTTCGATTAGATAAGAACGAGGATAAGGTAACTTTCTAATAACTCTTCCAGGAATCCACAATTTATCATCACTTTTTTTTTTAAATGTAACTCTTTGTCCAACATTACACTCCTTCAGAATCTTTGCATCTTTATTATAATGTTCTTTAATTTTATTTTGTTTTTGTAGATCAGATAAAGGATCACGTTGAAATATTTTTGGTTGAAGATATTTTGCTGATACAGGGCATTTCGTATTTAAGTTTCTATTAAATAAAAGGTTTGCTGGAGAAGGTGATCCCTCTTTTGGCTGACTTCTCAAATTTAGAAGAGCAATGTATGGATCAGATTTGTCATAAAGACATTTCTTCAATAATGTTTTTACAATTTTGACACCAGCCTCAGCTAAGCCATTAGATTTTGGATAATTTGGAGAAGAAGTTTTATGAATGAAACCATATTCTTTTGCAAACTGTTCAAATTCTCTGCTACTATATTGTGGTCCATTATCTGAGAAAAGTTCTAAAGGAATGCCATGTCTTGCCATTATGGACTTCATTTGACTTATTACACTTCTTGTTGATAAATCATTTAACTTTGCTATCTCTATGTACTTACTGTAATAATCAACAACTAACAAAAAATATTCTCTATTGAATTCAAATAAATCTGACCCCAGTTTTATCCAAGGTAAATTTGGAACTTCATGGAATTGTATTGGTTCTTTACAATTGTTGACTCTATGAATTGCACAAACTGAACAGTTCAAACAAACTTCTTTTATTTGAGAAGACATATTTGGCCAAAACATTACAGATTTTGCACGCCTTACGCAAGTATTAACACCAAAATGGCCTTCGTGAATTATTTTAATCATCATTTTTTGTAAAGTTACAGGAATAACAATGACATTGTTTTTGAAAATAATTCCATCTACAACCTCTAAATCATATCGAAAATTCCAAAAGGGTTTTACTAAGTCACTAACACTGTTTTTGTGACTTGGCCATCCAACTTGAATATACTCTATTAATTTTTGCAATATTTGATCTTTTCCAGTTTCTTCTCTAATCAAATTTCTTTTAGTTTCAGATATAGGTAAACTATCTATCGACACTTGTACATGACAAACTATTTCTTTATTTAATTCTTCATCAAATTTATCTGATTCTTTATTCACAATGGGCAAATAAGACCTGCTCAGGAAGTCGGAGATAAACATTTTGTTACCTGGCACATATTTTACACTAATATCATATCCTTGAATTTTAAGCATCATTCTCTGTAATCTTGCAGGTACTTTACTTAAAGGTTTTTTAAATAAAATCTCTAAGGCGGAATGATCAGTTTCTACATTTACATGTCTGCCCAATATGTACTTATGAAATCTAGTACATCCAAAAACAATAGCATACATTTCACGTTCTACTTGTGCATAACCCTTTTGACAGTCTGTTAATGCTTTTGATGCATATGCAATTGGATGTCCATCTTGAAGTAAACATGCACCAACTCCTTCAGAACTACAATCTACTGAGACTGTGATATCTTTATTACTATCAAAAAAATTTAATGTAGGAGCACTGGTAAGTACTTCCTTTAATTTATTAAATGAATTTTCTTGGGCTTGGTTCCATTGGAATAAATTATCTTTTTTTAGAAGTTCTCTTAGTGGAGCAGTGATGGTAGAATAATTATTAATGAACTTGGATAAATAATTTGTCATGCCTAGAAATCTTTCTAAATCTTTTTTGTCTTTAATGGATTTAATCTCAATTATAGCTTTGATTTTTGAGGGATCTGGCCCAATTCCAGTCTTGCTTACAATGGTACCTAAAAATGTAACCTCTTTTTGTAAAAATTTTGATTTTTCCTTATTAAATCTAACATTATTTTTCAAAGCAGTTTCCAAGACTTCAATTAATATTCTATTATGATCAGCAATAGTTTTTGCATGTATTATTAAATCATCACAATAAAATTCCACACCCTGTATATGACTGAAAGTACTTTCCATGCGTTCCTGAAATGCTTCAGTTGATACTGAAAGCCCAAATGGTAACCTTTTGTATCTATAATTCCCAAATGGAGTTGAAAACGTACATAATTTTGAGCTTTCAACATCTAAAGGTACAGTCCAAAACCCACTGTTGCAATCCAATTTAGTATAATACAAGTCTCCTGACAATTTATCTAAAATATCTTCCACCGTTGGTAATTGTTTGTGTTGTCTAATTATATGATTATTTAAATACCTAGGATCAATACAAATACGAAGTTTATTATTAGCTTTTTTAGTAATTACCACAGAGTTGACCCACTCCGAAGGTTCCTCTACTTTCTCAATTATATTTTGCTGTAACATCCGATCCAGCTCATTTTTCAATGGTTCACGAAGAGCAATAGGAACTCGGCGAGGTGGATCTGCTCTGGGCGTTGCACCATCCTGTAATTTAATGTTATATGATTTATCAAAACATCCTATACCCTCAAACAATTTTGAATATTTTTTAATTATAGTATTAACATCTGCACATTCTACAGTACATATTTTATTTATGTACTTTCTTTGAATCAATTTCAAACTAATGCAAGACTTTAGGCCCAAAATTGTTGTACTATTAGAAACAAGTATCACAAAATCTACATTATAAGTTTGGCCATTTTCTAAATAGCATTTTATTGTGCATAGTCCTTTTACTGAAATATTTTTATTATCTAATGTGATTAATTTAATGCGCTTCTTTCTTATGAATTTTGTGTCTAATCCTAGACTCTTGTATGTGTCAAAAGACATACAATTAACTTGTGCACCTGTGTCCAACTTAACTTTAAGCTGTTTTCCCCTGATATATATATACTCAAACCACTCACTTTCACATTCAGCCTGAACGCTTCCTATGAAAAATGTCTCCTCTTCCTCTTCTCTTACATGTGCCACTCTCTTTGCATACTGATTTTCTTTACTACGGCACATTTTGGCATAATGATTCCGACCTTTACATTTTTGACAAATCGCTCCAATTGCAGGACACTTGTGTGATGGATCCCATCTCTTGAATCCACATCTGTAGCACTGCTTTTGCTGATACTTATTACTGACTGCCATTACATTGTTTTCCAGTGTTGATGTTGAATTGACTGCTAAGACCTCCTCCGTTTTGTTTTCAGTGAATTCAGCAAGTTGTTTTTGTGATAACTCTGATGCCTTGCATGTTTTAATAGCATTATTGAGATTTAAGTCTTCCATTCTTAGAAGTCTCTCTTTTATGGTAAGATTATTTATGCCAATAATAATCATGTCTTTGATTAGGCTCTCCCGCAGTTCTTCAAATTCACAAGAAAGACTCTTATTTTGTAGATCGGTCAAAAAACTCTCAAAACTTTCTGAAGGACCTTGAATTCTAGTGAAGAACTTATGACGTTCAACACTTACGTTTTTCTTTGGTATGAAATGTTCATCATATAGTTTTTTGATTCTTTCAAAGTAACCTTTTTCAATTTTCTCCTTTTCCGAAACGTTAAAAGAGTTGAAAATGTCTAATCCAGTGTCACCAATAAGATGTAATAACAATGCAACTTTCCTCGTATCATTTGTACATTGGAGTTCATTTGCAATCAGAAAAAGTTCGAATTTCTGATACCATTTCTTCCATGCAAGGCAATCATTATTACCTGTGATCTTAAGTGGACTAATGTTACTCCCAAACCTTACAGAGGAGGTGTTTTCGTTGTCCGACATTATTTTCTTGTATATTTCTTTTTGTTTTCACACTTATATAATTACGCGTGGTACGTAAAACCTGACACCATGTTGATTATTTAAAGACTTTATGTTATTTTAAGGTATTTATTATCATCATAATGTTACAATGCGAGTGTGTCATTTTACAAAAACTACGCTGCTTGACGTCTGTCACCATGACGTTTTATTCCGCGGGAACCGCGTTCCGATACACATAACACCCGTTGCTCGGCTCCTATTGGTTGTGGCGTGATGTTAAGAAGCCTAAGCCTTCCTCGATAAATGGACTATTCAGCACAAAAGGAACTTTTCAATTCGAACTAGTAGTTCCTGAGATTAGCGCGTGCAACCAAACAAACTCTTCAGATTTATAATATTAGTATAGATTTGTAGATTGTGAACTATATAATTTTGGAACATTTTGGTAACTTTATATTTCCCTTTCCACGCACCTACGTAATATTTTAAGTAACGAGTTGGTCCTCTCTTACAGATGGGCGGGAGAAGGCTACGAGTAGACCATAGAATGATATGGGAGAGGTATTCTTCTTCTTATTGTGTCGATGAAGATCTATATTGATTCAGCCCAGAATTGGGCCATGAGTCTAGCGCTCTCTGAAACGTCCATCAGCTCCTGTAACGAACAGTCGGCAGGGCACGGTATTAAATGCGCCTCATCGTTTGCGGAACAGCACCACTTTTACACTCAAGAGCAGAGTTATCAATGAAATTCCACGTGAGCAGATTTTCTTTTCTTCGGCCTACCTGGGTAAGGAATCTGTTTATAGATTTCCAGTACATAGATTTTCAGTCAGAGGAGGTATTTCCAGAGGGACAGAACAAGTTGACAAGAACAGTTATATAGTCAAGCGTCAGTGCATCTACAGAACGTAAAGCCACAACTGCTGCTGGTATGCCTGTTGGTCTAGTGGTTAGTGACCCTGACTGCTATGCCGGAGGTCGTGAGTTCGATTCCCACCCAGGACAAATGTTTGTGTGTTGAGCACGATCATTTGTTCTGTGTCTGGGTGTAATTTATCTATAACTAGCACTTTGCCCGCGACTTCGTCCGCGTGGGTTACGTACTTTCTTGATTCCCCCTTTTCACCCCCTTAAAGGTTAAATTTACTTCATAGCTCAAAATGTTTATAAAATGTCCTTTATTCATTATTTTCATTTCACTTATTATATTTTATATATTAAAAATATATAAAATATAATTAGTAAGTAGTAGTAACAAACACAAAAAAAAAGAAAAAAACATTTAAAAATATAAAAAATAGCAAAAGGTAGGCTAGAGGAACAACAGTAAAATCAAAGATTTTAATAAAATTCAAGCGGATGGTACATTGCCATCACCAGTTTTCTGCTGCTTAGGAATGTGGTAAAACTCTTTAAACCTATGGTTCCCTAGTCCTGAAGTATTGCAACCTCCCCCAACGCAAACCACTCAATGGTAACTACAGCTTTCAGAATAAAAATATCTATTCTATCGTCTGTGGTAACTAAGCTACCAGTAGCCATCTTGAAAGAGTCTTAAAAAAAAAATACGTTAAAAAAATTCAAACGAATGACAGATGGCGTCTCCCCCAAACAGCACTCATCAAAAAATTCTTTCTATACAACAATTGTCTACATTTAACACTTTTCTTTTATATCCTGTAAACTCATGCTATCCTAGTAATTGAATATCGGAGTCTCCCTCAAAGCATCGCGCGCCTTTGCTCAGCAGACCTTAAGCTATGTTATTAGATATATCTATTTCCCGGGATAAAATAGCCTATACGGATTCGGAAGAATCCCTCTAAGTAATGGTAAAAGAAATTTTGAAATCGGTCCAGTAGTTTTTGAGCCTATTCAATACAAACATACAAAAATACAAAGGTTTCCTCTTTATAATATTAGTATAGATATGTTTGTATCTAGAAATATAAAAGTATGTTTATCAGTTGTCTAGTACCCATAACCCAAGCTCTGCTTTTTTTTTTTTTTTTTTTTTTTTTTTTTTTAGGGTGGCAAAATCATCAAATGAGTCCTCCCGCCCTGGGCGGGGCGGAAGGGACTGTCAGACTCTTACTGACTAAAATCCACCCGTGTTTCTTCGGATGCCCTTTACGTTCCGGGGCCGCGGTATCCTGGATTAAGAAAAAAGCCGCGACCCCAGCAGGCATTTGGCCCCGTAAGGGGCCCCGTCGGTGACGCGTGAAACACGACGCGCCACCTACCCGGGCTTGGTCCTTGGTCGGACGGCGAGCTTACCCATTACTCACCGTCCGCAAGCCCGCTCCGCCGCTGTGCCCTCTGCTGTTCAGAGGGACACGCGTTGGAGCATCCACCCGACAGGCTATTCGCATACGGACAAAGAGACCCCTTAGGCACACAGTGCCTAAAAGAGTTTTTGCCCGCATCCCAGGGTGCACCGGCCCGAAAAACTGGTCTTCCCCCCGGACGTATCCGAAGGGGAACTCCAGTCCACGGGCGCACGTGGAGGTTTCCTGTCTTAGCACCCCACCCAAGCTCTGCTTAGCTTGGGACTAGATGGCGTTGTGTGATAGATGTGGAATATTTATTTATTTATATTATCAGCAATTCAGCATGGTTCTTCCAGAGTTTTGAAGAAAAGCTAAGAACGGAAGACGTGATGTGAGAGACGTGTTGCCTAACTACCGTGTAAATATCCAGACGTCACTAACAAATACCTAAAACCACACGAAACAATGAGTGTTAGGTCTAAAGGTGACAAATAACACTAATTAGAAAAGTGACGCGTTAATTGCGTCAGTTAACCCTAAATGAGGAAACACACCCACAGTTGTAACAGGAAATACTTTCTATTTGAATTATCAATAACTTAGCTTTTGCACCCGGCTTCGTTTACCCTCTTCAAGTTTAATGCAAAAAGGAGAGTTTATAGCAGTCTCCAGAGTTCCATCTAACCCTGTACCTAAAAAGTTCAAAATCGTTGAATTGAATCAGTTTATCAGCTTTTGACAAACAATAAAATAAAACAAAGTCACTGTTTCATTTACAACTAATATAATGTATATCTAGCTAACTACTTATATATAGGTATATCAATATCTTGAAATAATATGCGCCTATTGTAGGATAAAGGAGCGCATATTTTTTCAAAATGTTTTAAGAAATTTATGTTTTGAGTTTTCTCAATATCTTTTCAGGATTATTCTTTAGCATTTGGCTGAAATATTTTACAGGCAATTTTCTTTAAGTATTTTAGCTCGGTTTTGTTTTTGTAATTAAAGTGAAACATGCGATCAATTGAAGAAGAACGGGCGACCGAAAAGGGCCTCCTATCGCGATTCATATTAAAATATCGTATAATGATTCTGCTAGAGTAGAACCTTAGGCCTTCAGTTCTAATAGATGTGTTAATAATACCAAAAGTGATTTAAGATCACTGTGGCGCATCTTAATCCGCACAAATACATGGTTTAATCCCTTTCTGCCACAATGAAATCTTATCACTTATCCGTCGACAATGTAACTATAATAAAATTATACAGCCACTCTCATGTTTTCTGACAAACTAACAATACTGTTTTGTGATCAGGATTATGAAGATAATAACTAACATTTGTTCAGATTATGTAAATCGTGAATAGAGAACAATCCTATAAAAATACTGATTACAATAAAAAAACGCCTGTAAAGCACTCATATTTACCAGTTTTGCTAAATGCCCAAATAATGTAAAAGAGCATATAGCTATTCCCGGCACTAGTTCAGACCCTGGGTATGTACTGTGACTTTTCTAATAAAGAAACACAATAGTCCTACCAAAGAATTCAAACATACTTTTTTTTTACGTGTTAAAATCATCACATGAGTCCTCCCACCCAGGGCAAAGCGACGGGGACTGTCAGACTCGTACCGACTAAAATCTACGGTGTCCTTCAATAGCCCTTTACGTTCCGGGGTTACGGTAATTCGTACGGTCCCGCGACTCCGGCAGGCTTTAGCCCTCTAAACATACTTAGGAATAGAAACTAGGACATCATGCTGAACTGTAGCGCTCTTCAAAAATCCTGTCCTTCTTAGTAAATAATGGCTATGTTACGGCGGCCAATGTACGTTTTGTTTTTTTTTCTTCGGTGTTGTCTTTTCTTAATACAGACGAAAATGTAGTTTACCAAAGACTCTACTTTCTTAATGTTTTACTTTTGTACAGTCCATTTTTTTCTGTTGTTTATTTCACAAACATTCCATGAACTGTGTCTGTTACATTGTTCTTTAATATTAGCTGTATGCAGATTCTTGCTAGATAATTGCCATGTCCTACTTCTAACTAATTTAACATGAGTTTTAGTCTGCATCTTCAAACAGAAATAACAATAGTATGTAGAACAAATAGCAGAGGCCACCAGTTTCAGTTCTAAACACTTCGTTTAACAACATGGCATGGCGTTAGAAAAGTAAGTACACACTTGAGGATAAATTCGAATCGGCCGTGACTCCACATAAGTATTAGTCATTAATTTTAACGATAACTGGTCCTTGAGAACTTACCTCAGAGATAAAGGAAAATTACTCCTTTCCAATGTTCCTCAATTAAAGCCTATCTTCATTTAAAATAGCAATTAAAAATAATATTAGGAAAAACTGTAGTACAGTCTGTCTGCTGAAAAATGTATAGATTTATCTATAGATACTCTAGAATGAGAAGAGATCACATTTGGTCTGGAGCCTGCACTTCTATCGCAAAGCCCCCTTGTTGCACGATGACTTGGTTCGTAACGTTTTATTTCTATCTAGCTTCCGCCCACGACTCCGTCCGCGCGGATGTCGGTCTTCGCGTGGATGGTAGATTTTTTTTTCTACGTATTTTTCCAGGATATAAAGTATCCCATTTTATGCCCAGGATAATCTATATATATAAAAGGAGAACTGACTGACTGACATATCAACGTACAGCCGAAACTACTGGGGCTAGGAATGTGAAATTTTGCACACGGCTTCCTATTATAATGAAGGGGAGCACTAAGAAGGGGTTTTTGGAAATTTAACCTTTATGGGGGTGAAAAGGGGGAATTAGGAAAGTACGTAACCCACGCGGACGAAGTCGCGGGCAAAGTGCTAGTAAGGTATAATTATACCAAGTTTCATCGAAATCGAACCGTTAGTTTTCACGTGATGCCTGCACATACAGACAGACAGACAGACAACAATTTTTTTAATCTCATATGTGGGTTTGGTATCGATCCAGCAACAACCCCCGCTATTTATTTTTTCAATATTTTCAATGTACAGAATTGACCCTTCTACAGATTTATTATATGTATAGACTAGGAACTAACAGAGCCAGAGAGACCACTCAATACTGATTTCGTCGGCGATCACATTAATTGGTCTAGCTACTCCACTGCCTTGATGTTGCCGCTTTGTTGCAAGACTTTTTTTTAGCGTGGTAAAATCATCAACCGAGTCGTGGTATCATCATTAAATGAGTGGGTGGGAACCCAGGGCGGGACGCGGGACTGTCAGATCTGCACTGACTATAATCCACGGTGATCCTTCAATAGCCCTTTACGTTCCAGGGTCACGGTTACCTGATGAGACAGGTACGCGACCCATATGCCGTCTAAAGACGGTCCATATATTTTTTGAATTAAAAAAAATGTATTTCTAGTATTAACCCCCATTTTTTTTGTGTGATAATCCTAATGCGGTTCACATAATACATCTGCTTACCAAGTTTCAACAGGATAGCTCTTATATTTTCGAAAAAAAAAGTGTCTTGTGACATACGGACGGACAAACAGACAGACAGACAGACATGAATAATCTATAAGGGTTCCCTTTTTTGCCATTTGGCTACGGAACCCTAAAAAGGTCCTGAAAAAAAGGTCCTCGCTGATGTGCCTAGCCCCCTCTAGATTAGATCTCACGTCACTTTAGTAACCGCGAAGGCCTAAGCAAATACAGCAATAACGGTATGTTTAATAAACGAAGCGATAATGTAAAGCGCATGACAATGAAGTTAAAAATATATTTATAATTTGCAGCCTATCTTTGCACATGCGGGCAAGGTCTCAGTAATTAAGACGTATTGCCTCCATTGGCATAATATCTGGGGCAGGTTACAGAATTAAAAAAAAAATACGTGTGGCACTCGGGAACTGCCGCGGTAAAGCTATTGCATAGCATTTTTTATCAGCATATGCAATTATAATTATTTATTTTATTTATGCATTTTTTTTTTCATTGATAATAATTCAAGTTACACTTTTTGAGCTTGGTGACCGATAAGAAAACAATTGTTTTTCTTTTATTGAATTAATAAGATGTTAATACTGTTACGAGCGGGGTAAGGGATAAATTAATTAACACCAATTAAAACCAAATATTTTTTATTGACACACATATCGCTAATTAGAACAATCACTAAACGCTATTCACAACTAAAACACACTTGCACACACTTAAAGTCACTTCGAGATTTTCACACACATCACTAAACGCTATACACCACTAAAACACAATTGCACGCACTTAAAAGTCACTTCGAGTTCACTTTCGAGTCGCCTCGAACGTAGTCAAAACCAGACTGACCGCCGGCTTTTTTTTTTGTGAATGGCATCTCGCAGGTCAACCTAGAAGAGGTCGTGGGCTGCTTAACCGGACTTTTCTGTGGATGCCTCAAATTACTCTAAGGCCTCCAGCCAGGGGCTTAAAACTAAAAACTACAACTAAGTGACCACACGCTAAGGGCACCCTCCGTGGGGTTCGAACCTCGGCTTAGGGCGTCACTGAGGGAGGACAGCAAGGGACGGGCTGGATCACAATGATATCATTAATTAGGGACTAATTTAAAGCTACGGCTCAGCATTGCGGGCTGGCTCTTGCAAGGGTCGGGGAGGGCATTGATTCGGACGTCGCGACGGGCGTCCTCGGCGGCGAGGACGGAATGACGGAATCGGTTTGTGTCTGTGTTTTTTGATAGTACTGGTTTCCCTACAGCTCTCCTGGAGGAGGGTGATGGGGTCATCGGGGGTGACTGGGGTATGCCTTGGTCGGCGAATTTTACTAATACGCGATCGGTCGTATCGGGCGGCCGATGCGATTAGGGGGTTGGGGTGCCTAACAGCAGAGTCAAAGAAACGTTTGGAAATGCGTTTCATGAACTGAAGTATGGTGGGGATTTTTAGGTCTAAATGGAGACTATCATTGCGGACATAGTACAGGGGCTCCCGTGACTTCATAAGGAATCGATTTTGGAGGACCTGCATCTTATAGAGGAGGCGGGGACTGACCGTCGGCCCTATCGACGCCCTTTTTATACCCCGGCCGGACCCATTGGATGTTAAGAGAAGATGGTCGAAAGTTCTGGAAAACATCCATGGACTTTTACTCAGTCCCATAATTTCTAGAAGCTTCCGGTCAATCAATCTTCCAAACAATCTTCAGTAGAATTGTCGAGAACCTTATAGCTTGGTCTCGCAATTCGATTGACATAACAATACTATTTAAAATATTTATATTATTTTACAATACCTGTAGGTTATTCAGGATTTTTTATCTTTGAAACTATAGGTTTTTGGTAACTGAAATAAGAAACTTAAGTCTGAGACTAGATATCGTCTAAATATCTGGAAAATAACGCGTCAATGGTGGTCCCATATGTTGTTGTGGATTCTTGTGGATCATTATTCATTTTGAAATTCAATTTTTCCGAAAGAAAAGTTGTCAACCGCTCTGATTTTTTATCAGCAAAGTTGATGTTGAAATCGCCAGCCAAGATTTTTTTTTTTATCGTGGTAAAATCAACGAATGAGGACTATCAGACTTGTACTGACTAAAATCCACGGTGTCCTTCAATAGCCCTTTACGTACCGTGGTCACGGTAATCCGTTAGTCCCGCGACCCCGGCAGGCTTTGGCCCTCTACAGGCCCCGTCACTATGCTGACACTCTTTGAGGCGCGCGTGGAACACAACGCGCCGTCGACCCGGGCATGGTCCATGGTCGGACAGTGAGTAGCCCATTACACGCTGCCCGCATGCCCGCGCCTACGGTGGCCGGAGATCGTCTTGCGACGTCCGACGCCGTGGGCGTCTACCACTGCGGCTGGGGTGGAGGGAGGACGCTGTCCTCTGCCTCACGCGGCCCGCCTCCTCCTTCACGAGCATTACTGCTTCGCAGAAGGAGGCGACTGCTTCCCACTCCGTCTCGCCCCGCAGCATGGCCTCAACCAATGCCGGCCCGAGAGGTCTCCGCCTATCGCCGTCGTGAGGACACGGCGGTGCTCTGCCCAAGCGGGGCAGTCCTGCACCGTATGCTCCACCGTGTCCTCCGGACGATCCTCGCAGTGGTGACACCCAGGCGTTTCTTCCCTCCCTATCAGACACAGGAACCTCCCGAAACTTCCGTGTCCGGTGAGGAACTGCGTCATGCGGTAGGTCAGGACGCCGTGACGCCTATCCAGCCACTCCTCAAAGAGGGGTCTTACTGCCGCGATTGCGGCGTGCCCGCGCCAGCCAAGATAAGTGGAAAGGGTTTAGCCGTCCTTCCTTAGGCAAACTGCCCCCGATAGGAACCTATATCGTAACCTAATATGTTATATTGTAGAGGGTACTAATAGTAGTTCACCACGTAGATATTAGCTCTATATCTTAGTTAATTGAGGAGCTATTCGAAAAAAAGTGTCCGGAGACGACTTTTTTTCAAAGTGATATATCTCTGTTGATTTTAAAGCTAGAAAAATAAAACCAATTCCAGTGTTTATGGTACACTCTACAGTTTATTTTATATAAATTTCCATGAACCAAGCCTAAATAAAAATATTTAAAAAAATGCAAAATAAATATTTTTTTATTCAATCAATCAAATCAAATCAAAAGCATTTATTTCAAGTAGACCAGTTACAGGCACTTTTGAATTGTCAAAGACATAAAAAATATAATTAAATACTACAAAATTATGGTGCTACAGTCCCAGTCACAAGACATAAAAACTGTGAAAGTACCGTAGATGCCCGTTCCAAGAAGTAGATCTCTATGGAGAAGAACGGGCAAGAAACTCCATGGACACTCTTTTTAGATCGCCAAAATTATTACAAAACCTTTGTTACATCATTCATTTTTAGATGGTACATTATGTGAGAACGATGTAGCAAGTTAAAAGTGTCCACAGTAAAATACAAAAAAAAACAATTCAGAAACAAAATAATCAATAATTAAAATAAACCGTGGCAGCTAAGAGATGACCAGTCTCAACTGACAGCGCCCGTTCACGAACATGACACACGTATCAGCACCATTCAGCTCAACCATTTTGGAGGGAGCTAAATGATCCGACACACGTGCCACCATCAGCGAGACATTTGAGTGAGCATGACATTCTCTCAACCACCAGGGTAAAATCGAGTCAATAATAATTAATAAGTAGTACATAGTACTCACACATGTGCAATAAAATTATATAATACTAAGAAATTGAATCGATACAATGCAAAGATAATCTTACAATCTTCTGCAGCTTCCTCAATATTTATGCGAGTTAACTAATTAATAAATTTACCCCTATTGTTGTGGAGTGGAGCAGGACCAGCATTGAGCCAAGCATTTTTATCATTAATATAATCCTCCAACTTGTAATATGCTTGCCTACATAGTGTGCGTTTTATACATGATTTGAATTTTGTTTCATTCAGTTCTATTATGTGAGGAGGTATTTTATTGTAACATTTTAGGCAGTACCCCATGAAAGATGTGTCTACTTTAGCTAGCCTGAAACCTGGCTGAACTAATTGGTCCCTATTTCTAGTATTATAGTTGTGTCTGTCACCTCTTTTACTGAATAGATGCAGATTTTTTCTAACGTACATGATGTTTTCATATATGTATTGACAAGGTACTGTCATGATGTTGATATCCTTAAACAATTCCCGGAGAGAATCGCGCCTACATAGATTATATATGGCTCTGACAGCTCTTTTCTGCAGAATAAATATGGACTCGATGTCTGCAGCCCGTCCCCATAGCAAAATACCGTATGACATAATACTATGAAAATAACTAAAATAGACTAGCCTCGCGGTATCTATATCAGTAAGTTGGCGGATTTTTCTAACAGCGTATGCTGCTGAACTCAGCCGTCCTGCAAGAGATGTTAAATGAGGACTCCATTGTAGCCTTGAGTCGAGCGTGATTCCTAGGAAAACCGTTTTATCGACGAATTCTAGTACACCCATTTCTACCCGTAAGCCCTTTGAAGTGACACCATTTATTTGTACTTGCTGTTGTCTATCATTTAAGTAAGATTTCACTAAGTTAAGCGCGAGTTTACTGAGGCCATAATGCTCAAGTTTTAAGAGCAAGGTTTCATGATTTACACAATCAAAAGCCTTTGAGAGATCGCAGAAAATTCCTATGGCATCTCGAGCATCTTCCCACGCAGTATATATGTGTTTTAATAAGGTAACACCGGCGTCAGTGGTACAACGTCCTTTGGTGAAACCATACTGCTGCTCGTGTAATATTCTATTGATGTTAAAATGATTGAGCATCTGATCAAGCATTACTTTTTCAAACACCTTACTGAAAACCGGCAATACGGATATAGGTCTATAGTTGTTGGTGTCTTTACTGTCCCCGGATTTAAAAAGCGGTATTACTTTACTGTGTTTCATTAGATCTGGAAAGACCCCTTGATCCACACACAAATTAAATTTCGAAGCTAAATATGGTGCTACAGTCTCAATAATTGAAGTACAAACTTTGATAGACATACCCCATAGATCTTCAGTTAATTTGATCTTAATTTGCTTGTAAGCTTTTATGACGACTAGGGGGTTTATATGCTTAAATTTAAATTCGTTCGGGCAGGCTGAAACGTTCGCTTTTAATAAATCAATAGAAAGCCAGGGAGATGAGTTTAAAGTTTCAGTTGTTTTAATTGGGATACTGGTAAAGAAATTTACGAATTCTTCAGCAATTTCTTTGTCTGAGCTTATGAGACCACGTGAAGTCTCTAGTATTAAATTGTTACTACGTTTTTTATTTTTATTAGTTTCAGTATTAATTATTTTCCAAACTGTTTTTATTTTATTATCGGCCAATTTTATCTTCTTGCTAATGAAGATGGATTTAGCTACCTTACAAGTGTTTTTGAAAATTTTGGAGTAAGTAGCAACATATCTGTTAAATGTTTCTGAGTTAATAAAAGGCTTAAGGCCGTACAGCTCAAACAATCGTTCCCTACTTTTTCTAATACCCTGCGTTGCCCAGTCACTAAAAATAAACTTTGGGCCAGTCGTTTTCATTTTAATTTTTAAAGTATTATTGAATGTGGCACGAACTACTGAAAAAAAGTCTTCATACAATTTGTTTACATTGTTTAAACTAAAAATATGGTCTGAAATATTTAATCCATTAATTAGGTTATTATTAAATCTATCTAAGTTGCTGGGAGTTATTTGTCTAGTTTGTATTTGAACTTTTTCTAATTGTATATTGGACTCGAAAGTAACCGTTTGACCGCTGTGATCCGAAGGAAGGTAATTTACAATAGATTTATCTAAGCATTCGCAATCGCAAAAAACATTATCAATACATGTGGCAGTATTTAAAGTAATTCGGGTTGGTTCATAAAACACATTCGACAAATTAAATGATTTAAAGAGATTTAAAAACCTACTGCTATATACATTATTTTCTAAAATATTAACATTAAAGTCACCACAGATAATTATTGTTTTTTTACAAGTTCCAAGTTTCGCCAAAACATCTTCCATTACTGACTCAAATATAGAGTAGTTTTGATAATTAGGGGGTCGGTAAACGCACACTATTACATGCTTATCTAGCTCAACACAAGACAATTCTACGCTATGTTCTACCGATAGATCAACTATGTCCTTACGAGACTTAGCTTTTAAACAATTTTTAACTAAGATTAGTGAACCCCCACGCATCTTAGATTTTCGATTATAACAACTGCACACATTGTAGTTTTCGTAATAAATTATCATTTCATAGTCTTTCAACCAATGTTCAGTGAAGCAAACAATATCGTACATTGTCCTTTCTAAAAACAATTCAATTTCTAGTTGCTTTGAAGAGAAACCCTGAATATTTTGATGGAATATTGTCAAGGAATTCTGCTTAGCCCCTTTATTGCACGTATATATTTCAGAGCAAGAAGGTACCTTGTTGTTGAATAAAACCTCTGTTGTCTTACTAACTAGTTTAAGGGGCCTCTTACAGTCCACTAGCGCCGCCAATCGAAAAAATGTCATAACTCGTAAATAGAATCAAAAATACAAAATGTGGTCTGTAGTTACTGTAGAAAAGGCAATAACGTAATTTTATAACACATTGTCAACACTTGAAATGTAGCTGTTTAGCTAATTTTTTTTATTTGTTACAAAAACGGCCGTTTATGTTTAGAATGCACGATTTAGCTAAACAGCTATATTTCAAGTGTTGACAATGTGTTATAAAATTACGTTATTGCCTTTTTTACAGTAACTACAGACCACATTTTGTATTTTTGATTCTATTTACGAGTTATGACATTTTTTCGATTGGCGGCGCTAGTGGACTGTAAGAGGCCTCTTAAAGAAAAAAATCCACTATTAACACTACTGCTAAAGTCAGTGGTCACCACCCTAATACTAGTATCATTACTAATATTTTCGGTGTTAATTATACTACTACTAAACTTAGACATACTATTTATGTCTGTGTAAATATAAAAACCTAATAGCCTAGCTATTTTGTGTCTATATACAAAAGGCAGATACACTGTATCTCGTGTTGACCTAAGTTTATCTATAAAACTATTGGTATCAAAAAAGCTTAGTTTGTCACTATAGTGACTAACAAGGAAATAAATATGCTTATTCAGCATGTGAATATAATTGTTCTGACTTTTTGACAAACTCTCAAAGTAAGGGAAAGCACACAATATTATTTTACGGCAATTCAACTTTAACAATTCATCCACACTGTTAGTAAGGTCTGCTTTTCTAATTTTTTTACTATTACCCACAAATATAGTTAAGTCTGTGTTACAGTTATAGACATGTTTGGTTATTGTTGCCATTATCTGTTTGAATGTTGACCCCGGCATACAATAATTCTGACTGGAATGGCTCAAATTATTACTCAATAATTTACCTACACCTCTTCCTATCCTATCCGAGAACATAACTGAGTAAGAACATTCATGATTGATAAATATCTCAGACTGTGCCACCTGTGATTGATCATTACACTCCAGCAGTGAATTCTCAGACTGGGACGGGTCCTCCGTTACCTCAGGCTGGATAGAGTCACGGCTGGGAACTGTTTGACAGTTACATTTACACCTTACTAATTCATTTGCAGCAAGAATATGTTCCCTGATTTGATTCTGAGAGGTCACATACTTATTGGATAGGGAACTAAGTGAGTCCTGTAGTACCTGAATTTCAGACTGCAAATGCTGAGTATCTATTTCATAGATTTTAATACTGTCTTCTAATTTTATTTGATAATTATTTAATTTATTTAGTAAATCAACACGTTCTTTCCTAAATGGAATATATTTAGAAAACTGTTTGTGTTGTTTCTTAAATTGGTGACATTTTTTAATAATTCTATTTAATTTAGCATATTTCTTAATTTTTCTATTACTTACATTATAATTATGTTTCAATAAAGAATCTTCAGTCAGATCTATAGTTATTAAGGAAGAGGGGTTACAATTACTATTTAATATTTCATTGTATAAGTTATTTGTTTGATTCATTTGAGAACTTTCTTTTTCTTTTTGTAACTTTAAAATCAAACTATTAGCATAAATAAGTTCATTTTCTAGGTCCCTAACCTTACATAAAGCCTCCTCATACAAATTAGTGCAATTTTTGAACCCATCCATGACCATCCGCAGTTGATCCCGTTCATCAACAACGTCCAAGAATTGCTGATGTAGATCAACTAACTCCCGTTTTAGGCTTGAGTTTTTGGTATTAACCTTAACGATCTCCACCTCACTCTCTTCTCTCTCTTGTAACAGTTGTTGGACTTTGAGATTTGATTCCTTTAGCTCATGGAGAGCTGTTCTCAACTTTAGCTCCATATCCTGAGCAGCAGCCTTACGGGTCATCACAGGCATGGTTATTGGATTGGTTACTGAAAGTGAGAAATAAAGAAAGGGTGAGAACAGAATAAATCAATGGAGAAAAAAAAAAAAAAAAATAGTGATAAAAGGGGGGAAAATTAAAATTTTAAACAAGGGAAAGTGTGAAAAAGTGCTAAGTAAAGGATTGAAATAAGGTAGGCTGATTTATTAGAATCCAAATATGTTATCAATACAAATTGGAAATTCAATTATTGACTTGATAACTTTTTTTTATTTATAGTGGGTACTTTCTAAGACTAAAAAAAAAACTTGGTTTATTAATAAAATAGTAATAACATAAAGACAATAATGCTTACAAATTATCATAAAAGGTTTATTTAGATATTTATTAGCTATGTATTGCTAAAAAGTTAATCAATCTTCAAATAGTTGTGTGAGATGTAAACAAATGATTTTGCAACCAACAATGGAGTGCAAAATTAGCAAAAAAAAAAAAAAAAAAATTCTAAAGCCTTAGAATTTGCGTGTAAGAATATAGTAAAGAAATGTGTGCAATTTATAGTTAAAAGTGAACAATACTCCCCGTTTTAGATCCGTAGTAAGTGCGTCAGCGGATTGTTTTAGGTTACCGGCAACTCAGTTAGGTACCGAAAACTTTTTAAACTGGTCCAATTATTTGGAAAACAATATTCCTGCGTATTTACACAATAACAATACGATTACACATTAAAATATAGTTGATTACAGCCTAATTACTAATTTAATTTAATTATAAAATACGGAGCAAAAATTTGACATGTTACTCGGGCGGTGTTGCCACTTTTTTTCCACTTTTTATTGATTTCTATCGGATCGAATTGAATTACCACTTTGAAAAAAATATATAATAATTGTCTATACCTTACCTAACAGCATGCCAGTTTCATTAAAATCCATAAGGTGCAACATGTTGAAAAAAAATAATGAAAGTAAGTGGACCACCTTATGACCACCTTGTTGACACTGTAAATTCAAGTAATTAATAACGAAATGCTAAAAACGCTTAATAATAAAGCGCTTTAGTGTTTGCAATGTTGAGCTCCATAAGCAAACTATAGCATTTTTGATGCTCAATTTTTAATCACTTGTGTCCGTTGATCAGTTTGATTTACAGTGGACGCTTTTTAATTGTACTAGATTTTAATAATCTTTAACAAAATAGCGTTTCGACAGTTTAAAAGTACATTAATGGTTGGTAGTGTCACTAGCCTATTACAATATTTTGTCGGTCTACTTTTATAGTGACTAGATTATCAAAGTACCCGCGCGTGCATGTTTCTACATAATCACAGTGTGTAGTCGTGGTACGCTTTCGCTGTTGTTATTTTCGCAGTTTTACAAATTCCTAATTCAGAAACGTATTGTTTGTTCATGTTTAAAAATATATAAATATATGAATAAAGCAGTGACCTAAATGTCACTGCTTTATTCACATATTTGTTTTTATTTTTTTTAACAACAGCGAAAGCGTACCACGACTATGCACTGTAATTATGTAGAAACATGCACGCGCGGGTACTTTGATAATCTAGTCACTATAAAAGTAGACCGACAAAATATTGTAATAGGCTAGTGACACTACCAACCATTAATGTACTTTTAAACTGTCGAAACGCTATTTTGTTAAAGATTATTAAAATCTAGTACAATTAAAAAGCGTCCACTGTAAATCAAAGTGATCAACGGACACAAGTGATTAAAAATTGAGCATCAAAAATGCTATAGTTTGCTTATGGAGCTCAACATTGCAAACACTAAAGCGCTTTATTATTAAGCGTTTTTAGCATTTCGTTATTAATTACTTGAATTTACAGTGTCAACAAGGTGGTCATAAGGTGGTCCACTTACTTTCATTATTTTTTTTCAACATGTCGCACCTTATGGATTTTAATGAAACTGGCATGCTGTTAAGTAAGGTATAGACAATTATTATATATTTTTTTCAAAGTGGTAATTCAATTCGATCCGATAGAAATCAATAAAAAAATATTTATTTTGCATTTTTTTAAATATTTTTATGTAGGCTTGGTTCATGGAAATTTATATAAAATAAACTGTAGAGTGTACCATAAACACTGGAATTGGTTTTATTTTTCTAGCTTTAAAATCAACAGAGATATATCACTTTGAAAAAAAGTCGTCTCCGGACACTTTTTTTCGAATAGCTCCTCAATTAACTAAGATATAGAGCTAATATCTACGTGGTGAACTACTATTAGTACCCTCTACAATATAACATAGGTTACGATATAGGTTCCTATCGGGGGCAGTTTGCCTAAGGAATAACGGCTAAACCCTTTATGGTATTACCATTTGTACCAAGTATTTTTGACCCTTCCCCCTTCTTCAGTGTACTCCAGTAAAGTGCGACTAATAAAATGCTCCAGCTCGTCCAATTTTGGATTCGGAGAAATATAAATTGCTACCATGACTATGTGTAGGCCATTTCTAAGTTTCCATAAGCACGCACAAATATCTCCAACAAATGAGCGCCTAACATTAACATCGCTAACGTGTGCAATATTTATTTTAATATTCGGAGTGATAATGTTATTAGTAACATCTTGTCATAATCTTTATTCATCTTTTAACTTATTGATTACATTTTTCAAAACTTGTGAAAATACAACATTAGCTTGTCTCATTAGTGTGGTAAATTGATAAAATTTTAATTTTCTTCACATTTTCGGTCCAGTCATGCTCGTTCTGATTGTCTTGTAAATTGGTGTCGATTTTACTGGTGGCAATTGCCGTAAATCTTTGATCAAAATAATATCTATACTTCCGAATCTATGTTTTTTCCTGTTATTTATTTTAGACGATTATCAATTTTATGTAAAAGTTCTGGACTAACCATGCTAATTGAATCAATGAGTCAGTACTCTGACATATCTGAAAAGAGTTCTAACCAATTGCAACGTTCCTGATGACAGAGGCAAAAGTTTTGAAAGAGATATTTTGTGAGCTGTATGAACAGTTGTACCATCAATAGCCACGGCAGCTTTGCCGATTGAAGCACATGTAATATAGGCATTGTACTAACCATCATTATCAGTGAGCCTGTTGTAAATTTCCATAATCAGTTTGATAACGAATGATTAATCGTACCAGCTGGTCCCGTAAAAAAAAAATTAAATGGTTCTTGAATTGAAGTTTGTAAATGATGAATTATAGTTATAACAATATCTCTTTATTGATCATCGACCATTCGCATTAAATCAAAAAATTGTGATAATTGATAATCCATTAAATTTTCTCTTTTTTAACTATAGCGCCAAGTTTATGCAGAGATGCATTTTGTAAATCAACGTTAGCAGTTGAGTTTGGATCACGTAGCAATAAGTCATAAGGATCTCTTTTATGCAATATATCAACCGCTCTTAAAAATTCTTCGTCTTCTTGTTCTTCATCGTTTTCTCGGCACAACTGCCTACAAATTTCTAAAGTTTTCTCTATGTCCAAATTTGATTCAAATTCTTTCCTACGTTCTAATATCGTGTCTTTGTTGTCCTCGTATATTTGGATGAACTTATTTTCAGCAAGAATATCATTTTCTTCACTTTGAAAAGGAACATGCAACAGAACCATCTCACGCCTATAATCGTTGTAATTGTCAGCCATATCGTAGTTTCTGTATCTTATTATTCTTGCAGTATCTCTTTTAGTGTAAGTGCCCTTTTTATTTAGGTAATATTTTGCAACAAATTGTGCTAATGTAACATCGCGGAGTTCTTCAGGTCTTTTCTCATACCTATCGAACCAATTCTCTTTCCAAACGTTCGTACAATCATCATCTAAAGCTTCAAGTTTCTTCATAGATTTTCTAATTCTTGCGCGTTCAGTAGTTAATACAGTTGGAATGTAGACTGTCACCACCGATGACTTAGCCATAGGTTCTCTTAATAAATACCAAGCAGCTTCTTGTGCCGGCATTTCAACAGAATGAAGTATGTCAATACTCATTTTTTTCGTGATATCGATAATGTCGAATTCTGGATGCTCGGCCATTATGTCAATTATTTGTCTTTGCAAATTACTAATCCCTCTATTATGCTTATTGACATATTCTACAACGTATGTTGCACAAGCATATTCATCTAGGATAATCTGAAAATCCATGTTCGATTTAATATGATGTAATACGAATGGATTAAAAGTGTTGTGCCATATTTCTGCTGGTGTCCTTTTATATAATAATTTTGGTCTATTGATACCAGCACGAATAATATTGTAGTAATGATCATCAGAAATAATATCATTATGCGAGTAAAATTCATCAAAATTCGTGTAGTCAACATTTTCGAGATTATTTTTTATATATTTAAATCGTTTCTTATATTCTCTGAAAAGTGCTTCTGAGTAATCGGGATCAGTGTCTTTCATAGGTATCAAATAAATAGTTTTTTTTGTTGGCATAAATGGTGCACCAAATCTACATTCTTGCTTTTTATTAGGAGTCATTTTTTTATAACACGTGAATGTGTGTTTGTGTGTTACTAGTTTTATATTTCCAGATGCCTCTGACGCTGACACAGAAACTAATTCGTCGATTAATTTAATTACTTCAGGATCATTGCTTAATAAATCTTCAGGAACATTTTCCAACCAAAGAAGAATATGAGCATGTGGACTACCACGATGTTGAAATTCTATTCTATTGAAATAATGTACTACTCTATATTTTCCGAATGGACTTCTTTTCTTTGATTGCAAAACTTTTAACAGACAATTTACCATTTTATTAAAATAAATAGCACAAGTTACGGCATCTTCATTCACAAGTTGAGCTTTATGCACATAACTCATGCCTGCTAAAAACTCATCTGAAATTTCCGCTCCCTCGTTTTTCAATTTGTACAGTAATTTCATCAAATCATCCCAGCCAGTTTCATTGGCGCTAAGAGTCATAAAAGCAGTTGGTGGCCCTAATTGCCTGATCATTGCAAAAAGATCTTTTTTGCGATCTGACCAAAACCAAGCAGAATTTGGTATGCAGCGAAGAAATGCAAGATTTGTTTCTAAACAATTATTTATATATTCTTCAGATTGAATGGTCTCTTTCGTAATTGAAGTACCTTGTCCAACGTGCTTAAACGCAACGTTGACACATCTACTAACTCGCAACCTCATGATTTTAGCAGCGATGTATAAAAGGTGTTGTGGGTCAGTAGCACGCCTATCAGTACGCCGAAGTTCGCTGGTAGCTTGCATGAATGGAGTAACAATAACACCATCTCTGTATGTTCGAAACTGACCGCCGTAGATTGTCGGAAAAGATAGTTCTTCCGCATGTTCATCCATTAAAATACTGACTGTCCTGTTATATTCACCGGAAGCTAGACTCAAAAAATAATCATCATTCCACAAAAGAGTTTGTTGCTGTGCAACTAAATTGTCTTCAATTGGCACGTGTTCACTTATTTCGTCTATATTAAATTGCGAAGTAACTTCATTGCCGGTAAAAAAAGATTCATCGATTTTAATGTCATGATAAATATAAAGAGGCGAAAATACTAAATACGACAACCACTCTTTGATATGGCTCTTATTAATAAGCCCGTGGACATAACTAGTTTTGTGAATCAACTTCTTTTTCAAATGCACATAAAAGCAATGGTCATCATCAATGTTTCTTGGCAATTGTTTCACCATTGTATTAACTTCGACAGGAACATTAATTATCTGGCCATAAATACCGTACTGACCATTAACGTGTCTCAGTCTACGAATCTGCATGAACGGTATTCTTGGTGAAATCAATCGTTGCTCGATAAGGTTTAACGTTGGTAAATGTGATGGAATTTTTGGATATGCAAAACCATTGTAAGTTGACATGAGAGGAATTTTTTCTTTTTCCAAAGATGTAAAACATGTAGAGCAGACTTGAACATTTTCCCCAGGCGTGTAATTCTAAAAAATTAAATTCGTTATATCAAGATATAGAAAGAAAAATATACTTAAACTTAAAGTGAATAATTAAAAAAACAAGCTATATATTTAAGATTACCTGCAGTATTGTTTTCAAAATACTTTCATGTTTACTGGTCGACATTTTCAAGTCTCTTTTCCACCATAGTCTGTCGCAAATAATACAAGAATGACCAAATGAATTACTCGTAAAGTCTTTATAAAAATCAATATGACTTGTACTGTGTTTACGATAATTTGTGTAAACTGGAATAGTACCATCAACAATAAAATCCATACTATTTTCACCAATTCGATCTTCACTTTCAGTCTCAATTTCATTTCCATGATTGTTATGGTTATCTTCGGGAGTAATGCATTTATTATGCTGTTCATAAATTTGAAGATGTTGGCTGTGAAATTGATTTTCTTGTAGCGTTACATTTTCTATATTTTTAACAGCCCTACATTTCACAACATTCTCTTCATTACTGTCCAATTTTTGTCTTTTCCTGTGAAAAAAATGAGGAAATCGTAAAGTTAAATAATATTGAGGCATTTATAACAATTTGTTTTTAAATATTATTAAATCAAATTACATTTCCATGTAAGATTTTTCTGCAACACGTTGACGAAATTTCCTTTGACGTTCAGCATTTGATTTTGCTACTGTTTCTTTTTTCTTTTTTTTTTCTTTTTTCTTCAAATCTTTCTGACGCTGATAATATGCCCTTTGACGTTCAGCATTTGATTTTGGTACTGTCGCTTTTATTTGATTTTTTTCGTTTTGCTTCAAATCTTTCTGACGCTGATAATATGCCCTTTGACGTTCACGATTTCTTTTTCTTTTTAGCTCTTTAAGTTTTTCTTCTCTATAAAACGAAAATAGCTAGGTATAATAATAATTATAATCTTTATTTGCATGAAATATGGTACAATAGGTCTTAAAGTTAAAACTAAGCTCTAAATATTCCGCTTACTATTATTCAGCATGCAAATATTTTTATAGCTTAAGTCTCAAAGCATTAAATTTAAAATGTTAGTTAGGGATGAGATACAGCATTACTCATGCTTATTTTTAGTACAATAGTTATATACTGTAATAATCGACATCTTAAGGAAATTTAACCTAATTAAATAAATATAATAAATAAATATTCCACAACTATCACACAACGCCATCTAGTCCCAAGCTAAGCAGAGCTTGTGTTATGGGTACTAGACAACTGATAAACATACTTATATATTTCTAAATACATACATATTATAGATAAATTACACCCAGACACAGAACAAATGATCGTGCTCATCACACAAACATTTGTCCTGGGTGGGAATCGAACCCACGACCTCCGGCATAGCAGTCAGGGTCACTAACCACTAGACCAACAGGCCTGTCAATTATTTTAATAATATTTTTAGTTTTGTAATTAATTAATTAATTAAAAATTGTAAATTAATTAATATGTAATTTAAGAATATTTAAGTAATTTTGTTTTACAATATTAATATAATTAATTGAATTGTGCGTAAATATGAAACTCCTTACAAGACATTATATACCTAAATAAATACAATATAACAAGAAAAATGCAGAACTTATAAAAATAACATTTGCAAAATTCACACTAAACACAATAATTCTCTAGTACACTAGAAAATTAGGTACATCTTGGGTTATAATCTAAGAACTCATTTAAAGTGTAAAATGTATTGTTAAGCAGCCATCTCTTTAGGCGTATTTTAAAACTATTTTAAATTTATAAATAATAGGTATAAATAGTGTAATTACACACCAAAACAAATTATTCATTTAAGAAATTAAAAAAAAATATATATTAAAAGTTTGATCATCGAATTTTGCACGATGTACATTCATATAGATATAATATCATATATACTTTCTCTGCGTGGCATTAATGTGTATTACCTATACACAAAATACAAAGGTACTAAATAGGTACAAAGGTACACATGCTTGGTTTAATGGTTTCTATTAAGTATATACATAATGAAGAATGTAATAAATTTAGAATTTAAACTACATGTGTGTGTTTGTTTGTATAAAAGAAGGCTACTTTTAAGATAGCTCATTTTAATATCATAAATGTAGGTTATGTTTATAGAAGTACTAGCTTCTGCCCGCGACTTCGTATGCTTATGCCAGCGACAACGGGGTCGTCAAAATGGAAGATCTGAAGATCCTCTTTATGTTATAGTGTGGCTGGGCTCTTGAAGTTCCACATGAGGTGTTCCAGATCTTCAAATTTATTCTCTCAGCAGAAAATGCTCATCATGTGGAACAATTTTTGCTATGGCACCATTTTTGTATCCCTTATAGTTTAGCTGGTCTGTTGCGGTTCTGCACCAGGTGTTCAAATTTCCAAGATAAATTATAGCCTAAATGTTGGCCAGACTTTATACAGCAAAAAAAAAACATTCAAATCCGTCTAGTTTTTTTGAGTTTATCCCGAACATACATACAAACAAACAGACAAAAATTCAGATCACACCCCGGTCAGCGGGTCGTCTTAGGGGCGGAGTATTCTTTAAGAAAAATATTCAATGTACAGTTTTGACTTTCCTACCATTTTATGTATAGATATAGATGTATAGATTATATAAAAATACTGCATTTGTGATAATAATTAAATGTGTGTATTTAGGCTACTCACTCATTTTCTTTCACTATTTTTTCATCACTTTCTTCATTAATAAATACACTTTGTTTATTCATATTTAAAACGTAAACACAAATTTTCTTGACGTTTAACTTGTTTTTTTTTTTTTTAGTTCGCCCAGTGCTGGGCAGGCTATGGTCTTTCAACTTTACCGCCTTGTCTTTCGTCATTCCTTGTGTATTTGTTTTAAAAGCTAATAATGTCTTACGTGTATATTTCATTTATTATTTCTTTCGTTAGATATTTATATTCATACATTTTAATGTGTAATTTTTTAGTTGTCATATGTCATCTCCTTGTAGCTGGAAAGCGTTTCACTTGATTGACGAGGCTGACCATTTTTTTTTTTATCGAGGTAATATCATCAAATGAGTCCTCCCACCCAGGGCAGGGCGGGAGGGACTGTCAGACTTGTACTGACTAAAATCCACGGCGTCCTTCACTAGCCCTTTACGTACCGGGGTTACGGTAATGGGAAAGTCCCGCGACCCCGGCAGGGACGAGGCTGACCATAGCCTAATTACTAGAGTTACTTCCCATAGAGCAACGATGGGATGAAATTCTCGTTAAATATTAGCGGTAAGCGATAATTTTTTAATTATGTGTTTCGGAAGGAAACTTCCCCTTGGCGTCCTAATTTTGTCCGATTTCGGAGCAGCTCGACTCGATCCGTGCGAGCTTCATACCATATACATACACGTTAAGGTTCAACTAGTTGTTGGCTCAAATTCATTCAATTCACTCTTGCCGGCGATAAAAGCTATGCGATAGCTTAATAAATAATAATGAAGATATAAGTGGGTCTTTTATATACAGGATTCCCAGGTTTCACTTCCAAACTGGATCAAAATTTTCAACAGGTTATGGGCCCAGCACGCTTCCACTGCGCCACTCTTTGTTGTAGGAGAATTTTATAATTATGTGTCATTGTGAAATCCTCCTTTTGTAGCTGGCCGTTTAGAATGAGTAAGAAATTATGATTGCCGAAGTTTGCCAAACTGAAGAAACGTTAGACAATCGGGGTGTTAGGTTTATTTTCATTAAAATGTTCGTTACCAAATTTCTTGATTTGGCCGCCGCGCTCAGAGCCCGCGATAAAAGCTATGCAATAGTTTAAAAATGTCATTTGTTGTTTTTATAAGTAGGTCGGCGGCTGATTATCATAGCCCAGTTTTCGGAGATCCTTCGACACCATGGACAAAGACACCGTCACACTCCCGTAAGATTCGGTCCTTAGCACTGGGAACAAGAAAATAATCTAGGTAAGTTTAAAAGCCAGGACAGGTGTCATAAAATTCCTGCCACAATTGCAAAGTTTAAATGAGCATTGATCGTAGTTCACATATAAAAAAAATAAAAAGTGCAAAAAACATTTCAAAAGTGTTCTACCAAGACCCATCTCAATTCTTTCTTTTTTTTGGGATAACATCAAATGGCTCCCGCCCTCTATTATTTATTTTTAACGTGGTTTTGTCGAGGTCTCTTTGGGTGAACAATGTTAGGCAACGCGTCTCTTCTATAGTCTAAATTTAGGTAGATCTCTTGTCACTTTGGTAACCCTTCCAAAGATAGCATAAGTACACTTAAAGTTAACTATTTTTTTGATACCAAAGCGAGTGACCTTGTCAGTTGTTACATATCTTTTAAGCTGTAAGGCTCGCTCTTTTTTTTTAAGTAGTAGGTAATTGCCGAACTAAAGGGATTTCAAAAGATGTTCCTGTAGTCCTTTGCCTAGTCTACTCAGAACACGTAAGTTCACAAACACCCAGACCCAGAACAATTACCTGCAGGTCATACAATTATTAGTTCCGTGCGGGATACGATGGTACACAAGTTTCAACTTACAATAGTTATCCTTCCCACTTGCCAACATTTTAGGGTCGGCCAACTCAGGGTATCTTCCAGAGATCCAGGCCATCCATTCTCCCAGCAGGGTGGCAGCTTGAGGCCGCACAAGCGGGGCGCATGCCTGACATGGGCCAGCGGTGGGTGGCATTAGAAACAAGGAATAGCCTCGTAGAGCATCACCGCTGATAGTGTTTTGAGCTCTAACTGTTACAATGATCTGTGGCCCTGTAAAACCAATTAATTGCTAAGAAATAGCGTGCGAACTTTAAGAAAAAAAGTAATGCTAGAAGGATTGTACTGTAAAATAAACTTACAACCAGAAACATTAGTACTGCTAAATACCATTTCCAAAGGTAAGTTCAAAACTACCCTTTCAGGATTAACCCCAGAGCGAGCCATTTGACTCGTGCCGGATATAAGACCCGAGACAGGCTCCCAATCAGGCCCCCAGACTGTTTCATAGTGAACGTACAGTTGATTATCAAATACGCCAGCAGGAAAGGTCACATATTCAATCTGACCTGTGAATGATATTAAAAACTTCGTGATCTCACTATCTTTCATTATTAGACCTAAATGCAGACAATAAGCACGATAAACTTGATTAATGTTTGAATACTTGATAGTACAATGAAAACAAAACAAACGTTGCTTAGCAACGTAGTAATGTTGCCTTCATTAAAAACTAAACGGGACCTATTCTCATAGCTGCTCAATACCCATAAAATTGTAAACTTTTGCAATAAATCTATTTCAATTAAAATGTAATCTATCTCCAAGTATACCCGTATGATATAATAGCATATTTTTTTCAATAAAAACAAAGTTTCAATCTCCGTTTTTTTATTCCCAGTACGCGATGTTTTTTGTGTACCAAAGACAAAAGAAAACATGCTTCCGTTCTGCTGTTTTACCGACTTAATTTTGAAGTTTTGCCACAAGATGGCGTTGTATGTGCTTTCAAAAACCCAATCGGCCACCATTGTGAAGGCGAATCTATTGAATACTTTGAGAATTTTTACGTTTTCTGTGATAATTATCGGCGAAATATAAAGTTTTATTCGGTAAGATATAGTGTCCAGTATTCCGGCAACCGAATTCAAACTACAATTTGTGCTAGAAGTGCTTATTTTCAAAACCTAAATGCGTTCAAAATGTCACGCGAAGTGAGCATCAAATTTGTGAACACCATACCATGCACTAAATAATCTTAGTTTTCTTTGGAATAAGTGTTTGCTACCGCTAAAAGTGAGTTGTTTTGCGCCTGGAGTACATGTGGCACGCTATGGATAGTTGAAAATTTAATGTGCACTGATGAAAACGTTTCAGAAGTATCTGTACACGTCGTAAGGGAGCGCAGTTACGCGGGCGAAGGCTTCAAACTTGCCGGCATCATTATGGTGGACTGAGGGAGTGTTTGTTGACGGACTGGTGTTGAATACGTGTAGTAAACAGTGCCGCAAGAGGGCCGCGCACCATGTCGGGCGGCTCGCAGCACAACCCCAACGGGCGACAGTCGCAGCTGGGCTCGGGATGGAGCCCCTTGCAGGTGGTGCTTATTATTCACGTATTGTTGATCACTAACTAACCTAAGAATTTCGTAACATCCTGTCGGAAGTGTTTCATTTGCATGCTTTTTACACGAATCTTACATTTAATGTTATTGTAAGCAGGTTTTACTTACGAAAATTCATTTATCGTTTAAAATGGTAATATCCTTTGTGTAGGTAAGTTTGTCCCTGAGTTGTAGGAGTGTGTGTTAATCACATACCTATCAGCTGTTTTCATTGACACACTTGGTGAGATGACACATATAATGGCATGCTTGATATCAGTGTGAATTACCACAGATACCAATTTGTTATTTACAGTAGTTGCACAGAGCTTACAATAAAACAGTAATACTGTTATGCAAAGTAGAGTCTACAAAGCAAAGAAATATAATGAGATCCTTACTTCTGTTTCATTCATACTATAAGACTACACCTTGACTACCACTTGCTTAAAGTAATTAATAAGATAAGACTTAGAAACTTACCTTATTCTAACTTAAGAAAAAGGTGTAATGAAGACAGAAATGACAATTGCATGAATTAATTAATATTTTAAACCCACAAGAAAAATAAAACTTCCACTGCCACTTTTAATTATTGAACAGTAATAAAAATCAGTTATAGATGTGATTAATATTGGACACTAATTTAATTATGCAATGCTAAAAACCAATCACTGTATGTGTACAATTCTTTGATTGGCAAATATTGCATGTTAGCTTTATAGAAATAAATGTATTTCCAGTCTGTATCACCCCAGTGCATGGTAAAGGCTTCCATTTAAGCCCTTCCCGTTTTAAAACATGGAGGCCTTAAAAAAAAACTCTGCTAGAATTATACTAAAATTCCAAAGTTATTTTCAAAACCTAAAACCTAGTTGTAATCATATTTGGTTCTCAGCCTGTATTTTATATATTTTTTAATGATAAATAAATATCCAAAATACATTAAGCTAGGTTTATCATTTATATTTTGGTTTAAAACCATAAACTGATAAGACTACAGATAGAAAATATTTAATATGATTTTGTAATACAGTAAAACTTCCTATTCTTTTAGCAATCTTTACAACGATATTATTCCTTTTATGGAATGTAACTCTCATTAACTATTTAGGACATAACAGGTCCTAACCCTATATTCCAGAGTCCCACATGACTCGAGCTTTACATACAATACCTGCATATATATAGTATACCCTTTTCATAAACCTACTAACTACTACTAATATGTAATAAAAAGAAAGTGCCTACAATGAATATCAACTTCTTGACTTATGCTTTTTGAAAAGAAAAACTATTCGAATTTTCTTTATGGAAATTGTCTATGGACATTGCTTGCACGTTACTGTTGTGTCTAATCTTTTCATGTTAAAATAGACCCTTTTTGTCTGTGAAATAAAATCAAACATGAATGGTAATTAATAAGCAGTCTTAACCCTTAACAACCTAGCACATATTATTGTCACACAACCACCTGACATATGTCTGTAGGACCTTGGTAGGAGTTAAATCATTCACTATTATTATAAATATTAAGGAAGGGTATTGTTTTTAATAAAAAATCTGTTTTGAACATTATTAAACTCTTTAATAGAAACAAAAAGCACATTAAAATCATCATTATATATTTTTAACCCTAATCATTGGTGCAATCTCTTAGTTTAGGCTTACTCACTTTTATGTTTCGAAATTGAGATTTACAAAAAATATTTTGAGCAATAGAATTCGTCTTAATTTTTTTATATAATTAAATCAACAAGGTACATGGTTTTTTTTTTATTAAAATGAGAAATTAAACAAAATTGCAGACTCTAAACTTATATCTTTTCACGACATCGAAAACAGCTTATTTGAACATTCAAGGCAAATTGGCGCTTTTCATTCGAAACACTAATATTGTGTTTTGCGTTTCTTAGTACATTGGCAAGTAGTACAGTTTTTACGAATTATCAATCGCTCTTCAGCACTGCTGTTGCAAGGAACAGCTGCTGTAGAGATCGCGTTGTTCTGGAGGCGACGTTGTATACACGTAAAGCACGGTGCAATTTCACATTACTTTCATACATGTTAGCTCATTCCAGTATGCTGTTTTTATACCTTCTCTTTCTAATGGAGGAAAGATATTATGTTGTAAAGTTCGCAATCGTGAACTGTTTCGGCTGATGACCGATCACTTCCGACAACAGCACATCATCCTCAGTTAAAAACACTTGATCACCACTATCTAAAGGAATGTCACGGTGTGATAAAGTATTTAGAAGAACTGTTTCTGGCCCTTCGCATTCGGAATCAGACGCGCAACTTCCTTCCTAAACACGATTTGTATCAACATTCTCGATATCACTATATTGATCGTTTGGTATATTTTCGTCGTCTGATAATTCTTTTTCCAACCAGCTCTCAATAACAGACTGTCTATGTGCTATTATAACTAAATCAATAAAGAAATACACAATTTAAAATAATCACGTAACCACCTAACAGAGGTCTCTCAGACCCCAGCTTGTATTTATTTACTCACCTGAGGCAAACGCGCGTCCGTCCAACCCCGACGAGCCGTTGCATGGTACTGTGGGACGCGAAGAAAAGGTATAGGCAAGAACAAGTTGATACGACACTCCCGCGAAAAAATATTCACGATTTAAAACTTAACAGGGTCTGTGAGACGTATGTTAGGTGGTTAAGGGTTAAGTTTTTTTTATTGCATTTGCTAACGTCTCCTTTTTAGATCCCTGAATCAGGGATCTAAATAGGCCACGTTAGCAGAATCATAATTTAAGAATCGCAATAAAATTCGTAAAACTGAATCTATTCTATTTATCATGCTGTAAAATAGAAATATAGGATAATTTTATATCATTTTCAATCTTTAGAATTACCGTCATTTTCAATGACTCATTAAAAAAGTATTTAAATATGATTATACCATTTTGGCATTCATTTGCTTTAGCAACTTCATGCTTCACTAGCAGCTGTTCTAATAAACACTTCTTTAGGCCCGTTTTTACAAACTCTAACCGATACCTCAATTTTAATTCACCTTTCGAATTTGACAGTGAAAATGTAACAGTTCGCTTTTAATAAAGCATTAATTTTGGTGTAGCCTAACGTCCGTAAATACGGGAATACTTATCGTATTAAAACTGACAGCAATAATTAAACGTAGTAGAAAAGGACAAAACAAATTAACCACAGAAGTAGTCGTAAGCTATAACCGACACTCGACATTTGTCAATGTCCACTAGGAATCAATGCGTGACCCCTACATGACCCCTTGAACGGTCACCAATGACCCCAAGTTGGGTTAAGTGGGAAACGAAAATCCGGGGAAAATACGAGAGTCGATTCAACTAACCAAATAACTCGTTAGTAAGTAACGAGTTTTACGACGATTGTGTAAACCTAGGTTTAAATTCTGGAATTAATTATACGAAGCAGTCATCATTGACTACTAATTTCTATTCATTTGCATGAATGGACAAAACATGTTTTTAATATTTTTTACTTTGTGAGAACTTAACAGTTTTAAGGCCCCAAACCATTACGGACTTCGAACTCTGATTGTCAGGTCCATAGAGCGAATTCACACTATGTCAGTCACGCATCATTCGAAAATTAACCCTGTTTGCATTGAGATCAAGATTTCCCATTTTTCTTCACATTTAATCTGCAATCGGTAGATTAAACTTCTCCGGATCTTTAAAACCATCGTTTTAAAGATCCGGAGAAGTTTAAGTAGACTGATGAGTCAGGATAGGTCATCAATTCAGTATTCAAAAACCAAATTGCAAGATATATAAGGCATAGCACAGACAAACTGTCATCATGATGACGCACCGAATCGCTACGACGATAAAGTCCTATCAGGGTCGTCGTACTCATAAACCTATTTGACGGTATCTCATATCGTCATCACGTCACTGAAAATAGTTACATTGGTATTACATAGGTTTTTACCTCCTTTTTTTCCTTTATAAGATTTTAGAGTTTGCAATTATTTTATACTAGCTTGTGCCCGTAGCGTTTCCCGCATAATTTCATCCAAATCCGATCCGAAGTTTTTGTGAGAAAGAGTACCATCCATCATCCGTCCATCCTCTTATAATAGTATAGTATAATTAGATTTTCTCGGCAGGGTACTATATTATGTATAATAGCACAAGTTGTTCTGCACAACCCATGTTTTTAATGCTCCAAGTTCTATTTCTTCGTTTTAATACTCAACTCTATTATGAAAGTAGCCATGAGAACATCGACAATCAATCATAACTGTGTTGCATTTATGGCTTGATTTATTTTAAAGCTGAGATGAGCGGGAATTGCCAATCTCACGGAAAAAAAATATACCTCTAGTTTTCACAGTTATTGGTCAAATCTTATAAGACTGTCACATAGTTATGACTGACTGCTGATAACTCTACAAGGTCTAGTACCATACTGAAGCCAGGTTATATCCCTTAGTCTTAGATCAGTCATGCTACATCCGAAAATGAACCTGCATGAAATTAATGTTATTTATTGTTACACTTCTTACGATCATAGTTGCTTGTCGAAATAATTGTATTAATCGTTACTGAGCTAAAACTGGAGATTTGAATTTTGTCTTATTTTCCTAAAATTTCTTCAATTCGTATAAATAATCGTCCTGCCAATCAGTTACAGGTGGCGAATCTGCTGGCGCGTGCGCCGCAAGCTCACATGGCGTCGGACCGAGGAGTGACGTGGCACACGCCCACCCCTCCGCCTCACCTCTACCACGTGCCGGCGCCTTCGCCCCCCGATCCGCTTCAGGTACACGCTTTGTTTGATATACTTGTTTGGTATGCTTAGGTGATGGTCGCATTAGAAGCCACAACTGCTACCCGACACTGGTGTGAGAGGTAACTCTTGGGTGATTTTAGTCAGTAGAAGTCAGATGGACCCCTCCACTTCTTCCCAGGGCCAAGAATATCCATTAAGGATATCCACCTCGACATAAAAAAACACTCAGTGATGTTCCACTTTTTTATTAACGGTTAAGCTTTGGTGCACCACATTACAGTGACTGTCGCCTTCAGTGTGTCCTCACAAGATGATGCACCTGGAACTCATCAAGTTCCAGTTGAAAAAATCAAAAACGACAAAATAAAATCATCTTTAGGCTTCAATGCGATGGTATACGTGAGGCGACCGTCATTGCGAACGATATGTAGTAGCATCACTGAACATCCATCCAGTGTTTATAGCTCTGAAGAGATGGGCGAATGAAATTGGGGTAATACTCATTTACTAACTTACCTCTGTCACAATTAAATTCATTTTTAACTGGCATCGGTAATAAGGTTAAGCTTTACCAGGTATTCAGTCTAAGGTGTGCTACTTACACGTTTTTTTTTTCACGTGGTCAAATCATGACATGAGTCCTCCCACCCAGGGCAGAGCAGGAGGAACGACAGCTCCTCCTGCTCTGCCCTGGGTGGGAGGCTGACGAGTCTGACAAGACTCGTACTGACTAAAATCCACGGTGTCCTTCAATAGCCCTTTACGTACCGGGGTCTCGGTAATTCGTGAGTCCCGCGACCGCTACTTACACGCTTAGGCAAACAGACGACGCATCTGGATTTCGTGATTCGTATATTAAAATATACGATTTTTATGATGTTTCGCGCTGAATTGTGCCTTTTGTGTCTTTAAACACTTACAAATAAGAATGCTTTTCGCTAGATTTATGCTTATAACCCATAGGTAATTAATTATTCTGAGTCTAGCTATTCGTGTATTTGAGTTTAAATGTTTGTAAACACACCCACGATAAACGAGAAGTTCCTAGTAGGTATGGAATACAGTTTCTTTAAAAATAAATTAGTAATTTTTATATCAGTTACCTCTTGTGTTTAAAACGTTAATGTCACAACTAAATATTGATATTAAACAAAAAGTCAATAACTGCCATCTGACCTTCGCGCGTTAAGAACATTTGTAATTAATATTTTATTTATCTAAAAATGTATTTAATTTTTTGTGAAGTTTGATTTATGACAAGTCTAGCTAGGTAATTATAGGTATTACCATAATATTGATTGTAGAATGCCATGGTGATGCTCGATAAGGGCAGCTTTTACATTTGCATGAGAGTACTCTCATGCAAATGTAAAAGCTGTAACAATGAGTTTAAAATTTTCTTATAAATTATGGGCAAACCTAGTGTGGCCAATCGTGGCCCTGGCCCAGCCATTTTAGCGCCCCTCTAGGGTGTGTGCCTTGTGCCTCGGCACTGCTCGTATGCTAGTTTTTTTTTTTTTAAGTTAATCTGTACTGAGTGAACGTCAAATAACCTGCAATGTGTTGAATTATTAAATTCTAAAAGTAAACACATCTGTTTTCGAAATTTCAATCATTTCACCAAAAAGGACTGTAGGACTTTAATGTTTTACTTGATTTCGCCGTTATGTCGAAAAACGCAGAAGTTTTTCTCTTGTTATTCAGTTTATTCAGGTTACTATGGTCTATGTTCCCACCGCTGGGACACAGGCCTCATCTCTTTGGGATGGTTGAATGCGGACAATATAGTGAAGAAAATAAAGATCGTGGATGACTTGTGTAGTGCAGGGTTTAGAAATGAGGATGGTATGGCTCGAAAGGAGTTGATGGCAGGAGAATAATGAGGTATAACAAACTAGAGGTGAAAGTATATAGTACTTGTTCATAGCACTTAGCCACCTGGCATCCGACCCGCACATCCTCACCTCGTGCGGTTCTTTATGTGGATTTCTATGGACTCGTTAAAAAAGTTTGCAATTACTTAGTAAAATCAACATCTGTTTTATTAGATTGTTTTATGATTTCTTCTTCTTTCTAGATTATTACAGGGTATTTGAATGACAAAGAATTTTTCTTAATAAAGTTCAATTAGATTACAGATAACAAACTTTTTTGATGTGTGTATGCTCAATACATCAAGTCGTTGCGTAGCTCATAGTAACAAGACGTACATTGATGTCTGATGTTAATAATGGTGTATGTCTGTACTAGCTGACGCGCATGTTTTATCAGATCTTTTGTTAGAGGCGCAGCAAGCCTAATTCGCGAAATGGCAACCCACTCGCAAAATCATAAGTTCTCAAAATGGCCAACTTTTTTATTTCTACAATTGGATATTTGACTGAAAAATTATAATAAGTCCGAGACTTAGATTATCAAAAAATATTCGACCCGTATTTTTTCTTTTGTTTCGTAAACCAAAATCAACGAAGACACGACGCTTTCAAAATTGGCGATACGTCAGAATTTAGTACAATTTTTACTGAATTCTGACGTCACGGGCCCCCACTCTCGAGTTATGATGCGTTATATTTTGGTGAGTATTCATTGATTTTACAAAAGAAAAAATACGTGTCCGTGATTTTTTAAAACTCTAAATGACGGACTAATTATATTTGTAATTATTAGCTACTGTCAAATAGCCAATTGGGAGTATAATTCTTGAATGATATGAAATAACTTAGTTAAATCGAAAACTAGAAATCTTAAAAGGGAATATACCATATTCATTTGACTCGGTTGCCATTTTGTGAATTTAAATGCTTTCTGGAATGATGTACATCTCGTATATAGAACGATCTGTAATTTCGGCTATTTTTGCCAGCCGTACGATGGGAAATAGACGTAAACGAGTTTAAACCCTGTATTAAAGTGATACCTAGTTTCTCTTATATGTTTTTCTTATATGGTAGGCCACGTACAAAGTTGATAACTTAGCAATTGTGTAAATATTTATAACACTTGGCTGAAAGAGCTAAGAATGTCACCACCGGAACTAATGACAATTTTTTTTTAAATAATATGTTAAGAAGGTACATTATTTCCTGAGTGCTAAAGGTATAGGCTGTAAATGATAATGAAATAATGTATCACTACATAGTATAAAACAAAGTCGCTTCCCTCTGTCTGTCTGTCCCTATGTATGCTTAAATCTTTAAAAATACGCAACGGATTTTGATGCGGTGAGCCGGGCCGGATCGCTAACATGCATATTAGCTGAGCTTGTAAATCGGCAAAATTAACAGCGTATAGTTTAATATAGTTTAGTATAACGTTATTTTACTAGCGACTCGCCCCGGCTCCGCACGGGTACAATCACTACCATATTATGCATGTTATATACACACCGCATCAAATTTCCGTTTCATAGTTTTAAGGATCTAAGCATACATAAGGACAGACAAACAGCGGGAAGCGACTTTGTTTTATACTATGTAGTCATTTTATATTTCTATAGATGTCCAATCAGAAGCAACCATCATTAACAAAGGAACGGGATTTGGATTTAAATTGAAAATACGCCGAACGGGATTTTAAAATACTCAAGTCCTTATTTTTCGACTTTACTGACCTGCTGGCCCTGATGTCTTAAAGCGTGATTGGTTCCGCTCAGGGAACGAGATGGCGCTAGACGACTTGTATAGCTCTGTCTCTTTCTCACAGCCTAAAGACTCACGCAGTTAGCTGTTTAAAACAAAGTTATTTTCTTTTTTTTCAATTCGGATCAGTAGTTCCTTAGCTTAACGCTTTCAACCAAAGAAACTCTTGAGCTTTATAATATTAAAAGCAAAAGTATAAGATATACAGGGTGAATTTTTCATCTGGGCGTGGATGAATATCGAAAAACATTAAAAAGAGTCTCGAGGCCGATTATGACAAAAACTAAAACTGCATCATTGATTTTAGAAAAAAAAATCTTGGCCAGGAATTGAACTAGCCGATTTTGGATAGAAAATCGAACCCTCTATTATTTCTATTATATATTTTTCTCCATGTTCGAGTTGGCACAATAAAGCCGAATTAAAGTATAATTACTTTAATTCGGCTTTATTGTGCCACTAACTAACTTTCATTATTAAAAATCAATTGTTGCCTTACACTGGGAATTTCTGCTGTCTCGTGGGTGTGTTTACAAGTTTTTTGTTACGAAAAAAAATACATCTTAATTTTTTCCGAAGACTTTAGATTCTTTATTTAAAAATATAGTATAGATTGAGAATATAAAACAAAAAAACAGTTCAATTGGTTTTCCTTAAAATTTTAAAATATTTATCAGCTGATTCTTTGTAACTCTTTCAACCGAAAACTACTGAACGAATTTGGAAGAAATTTGGTACAAAGATAGTTTATAACCTAAATTAACACAGGATAAATCTTTTTTATCCCGATTTTATGTTCCCATCGAATAACTTTTCGAGTTGTAGCGGGCGATGCCGCTAGTAACAGCTAGTTTGTAATATGCACACGCTGCTTCAGTTTAACAGCCATGTTAATAATACTAACTTCTTTATATTAATCTGCCTTACCGTGACTATCGTAGGGTCTATTGCAATTGCAGGCGTTGAAGTCGGCAGGCGGCAACTCCGTGTTCAGACATACGGCCACGCCGCCTGAGTTGTACAGACACACTCCCACACCACCGGATAAACATCACATGAGGTAAGTCATAATAGTCACTTTAAACTTTAAAATCAGAGTGTTGCCATAACTAAGCGACGACGCGAAAAATAAAGAATATACAGGATGAATTTTTCATATGGACATTTATTAAAAGCAAAAGTATAAGATATACAGAATTAATTTTTCATATTGACATTTATTAAAAGTAAAATTATAAGATATACAGGTTGAATTTTTCAACTGGGCGTGGATGGCTATATCCGAAACTATGAGGAATATCAAAAAACGTTGAAAGTAGTCTCGAGGCCGATTTTGACGAAAACAAAACTTCCAGTTGAAAAATTTAACCTGTATACAGGGCCGTCTTGAACCTGTCGGAGGCCTTGGTCAGAATCACTTCAGACTTGAGGCCCATATACTATGCAAAAGTGAGGCAATCGAGTCGAATTTAATAGCATACAGAAATTAGCAAACATAGGTAACCATAGACTTATGCAGAAAATTATAAATATTCAAGTTATGAAATAATTTTTATAAAACTGTATTTATAGGGATTCGAAGCCCGAAATTGTGGGTGCCTGGGCATATCCCAATGAAAAATACGGCCCTGTAAGTGAAAGATGATGTTAATTATAATTTGTGTATAATCTTTCAGACACACACCATCACCGGGTGACATCAAAGCCAGTGCAGCATTACCTCCTGTGGACTTATATCAACATTTGGGGCCGTCGAGAGGTAAGAAATATCCTTAAGTATCCCCCGCGTCACGCCTTATAATCCCTAGGGGCTTATGCAGAGGTGTACTTACTACTTAATAGAACACACACCATTCGCAAATTGAGAACACAACTGAGAAAATTCTAATAGAAAAACAGCTGACTCTGCCGGTCTGAGAATTGAAGTCAGTAATTTATGCTCAGAAGTTTACCTGATATTCACGAGACCAACAAGGCGAATATAAATCTAGTTAAGGCCAATAATGAATCCATTATTGGCCTTAACTAGATGTACAATGTCCCAAAAATGTCTCGGAGAGAAATAAAACATAGGTGTCCAGAGTAAGACAAACTTTAATTCATAAAGTACCGAGGAGGTCATACCTTGCACGAAAATCTTAACACCGCGATTTACAAATGTGACGTAACGGCACAACGCCATCTGTTATGGAGTAGCGGTACTAAACTAATGACAATGTTGATAATTATTTAAACAGATTAGACATTCCGCCCGCCATGGACGGCTCTGTCCATCAACCTTAACCTGACAATATAAACTTAAAAATATGATTGGTTGGGTGCTATCTACTATAATCTAAACCTAGTACGATAACAAGTTCATGACATATGCAAATAAAAGTTAAACAACGGTGAAACAGAAAAATACAAGTTCATTAAAGTAAATAAAAGTTAAAACTTAAACAATGGTAAAACACAGTAAAAAATACAAGTTCATTCAAGTGAATTCACGAACCATTAATATTACGTAAATAAAACTATATAAAAACACATCATTATGGTAAACAATTAAGTGTTCACAGGTAAAATAATTAATTTAGACACAGGCCTTTTAATTTCATTATTTTTACACCGTATGGTTACAACGCGAGTAATATTGTCCAAACCTGGATGCTTATTTGTAATAACCCCGTATAGCCATCTAGCGGGTGGAAGACCATCCTCCCTCACCAGAACAATGTCTCCAATTTCAGGTTCAGTCTTAACATCTGTCCATTTATATCGATGCTGCAATTGAGTTAAATACTCTGATGACCACCTACGCCAGAAATGTTGAAGCATTTTTTGTGTGAGATGCCACCGCTTCAGATTGCTAATGGATGAATTCTCATAATTGGCATCAGGTACAGTTACTAAAGGTTCACCCACGAGAAAGTGCCCAGGCGTCAAAGGACACGAGTCCTCTGGATTGTTGGATAACTGAGAGATCGGCCTTGAGTTAAGGCAGGCCTCGATTTGTGCCAACACAGTTGTCATTTCTTCAAATGTCAATGTGCTGGTGCCTATAATTCTTTTCAAATGGTGCTTCGTGGACTTGACACCAGCCTCCCACAATCCTCCAAAGTTTGGAGCATGGGGAGGTATGAAATGCCAAGTCGTACCATTCATAGACAGGAAATCAGCTATTTCCGAAGCTACCATCGACCTTTCAGCGTTGAATAGCTGTCGCAATTCCTTTGCACTACCAACAAATGTGGTCCCATTATCACTCCACAAGTCCAATACTCGGCCACGTCTGGCTACAAAGCGCTTAAAAGCCGCAAGAAAACTCTGAGAAGTCATGTCACTGACAACTTCAAGGTGAATAGCCCGAGTGGACATGCAAACAAACAAACATATGTAACCCTTAGTGGAGTGATGACCACGGCCTTTAGAGGTTCGGATGCTGATTGGACCTGCGTAATCTACGCCACTACATTGAAAAGGCTTCTGAGCAGACACCCTGGCCTTCGGTAATTGGCCCATCATTTGTTGGTGAGTTTGTTTTGAGTGTCGAATACAAATTACACACTTATGAACATATTGCCTGACGAGAGTCCTAGCATTGAGTATCCAGTATTTGGATCTTAAGTAATTGAGCATTAATTGCGGCCCGCCATGCAAAGTTCTTTCGTGAGCTTCCGCAATCAAAAGATTGGTGAAGTGTGATTTATGAGGAATTAAGATGGGATGCTTCATATTCTCATCAATAGAAGCCCGGTGCAAGCGACCGCCAACCCTTAAGATTCCGTCATCGTCAAGAAAAGGACTCAACGAGGTAAGTTTACTACCCTTATTTAATTTACGGCACTTTTTTACAGATTCTATTTCATCATTAAAGGACTGGAGTTGGCAGAGTTTGATACAGGTAAGTACAGCTTCATTTAATTCCTTAGTGGTTAGCCAAGTAGTCATCTTGTTTTCATTATGTTTAATTTCCTTCATTCGTAAAAACCTTCTACAGTAAGCTATCACTCTTATTAACCTACCGAACCTAGAAAATCTAGTAAGCAGACTATCATTACCATCTACCGCAGTTGCATGACACTTTGTTCTAATTTTCCTTTCTTCTAGTGTAGTTACTTGTATATTTCCCCTTTTATAGTCTATTTTTTCATTCTGTAACCATACTGGGCCTCTTTTCCAGAGCTGCATGTCGTTACACTCAGAAGGGCTTGCTCCCCGAGATGCGCAATCTGCTGGATTTTCCGACGACGACACATGTGACCACTGACTTCTATCCATGATGTTAAGTATTTCGGAAACACGGTTCGCGATAAACGTTTTCCATCGACTAGGGTGGCTGCTTAACCACGCCAATACTACGGATGAGTCTGTCCACGCATATAAGTGCTGTTTGGGAACTTCGAGAGTTGAAGCGACTTCCTGAAGAAGCTTTGCTACTAAAACAGCTCCACAAAGCTCTAATCGCGGGATTGATACCTGTTTAACTGGAGCAACCTTGGTTTTTGAAGTCACCAAGGCTGTGTGAATATTCCCATCTCTATCAATGATGCGGACGTATACCACCGCGGCGTACGCTACATTGGACGCATCTGAAAAACCATGCAATTCTAGAACCCTGTTCTCCTTGCTAGAGTTGACCCAACGAGGCAGACGAAACTTAATGAGGTTACAAAGGCTCTTTCGGAAGTCAAGCCACTCTGTCAGCAATGGTGCAGGTAGTTCTGCGTCCCACTCGATCCCAGTCATCCATATTCTTTGAATAAACACCTTTGCAGTGATGATTGTCGGTGCTAACCATCCAAGGGGGTCGAATAGTCGTGCTATGTCCGAAATAACCTTACGTTTTGTCACTGGTAAATCCAGATCATTAAGCTGAATTGTGTAAACGAACTCGTCATTGACCTTGTCCCACGTTAAACCTAATATTTTTGAAATTGCATCTGTTTTTATTTCCATGTTTCCTTGTGTTTGTGATATTTGTTCACCGTCTTCAATCAATCTTAGTAATTCTCTGTCATTACTGGCCCATTTTTGGAGCTGAAAACCTCCACGTTTAAGCAACTCCGATGTCTGCTTATATACTTCTATTCCTTCCTCTACAGTTTGACAACCCGTCATTAGATCATCCATATAGAAGTCGGAAACGACACGGTTCTTTGCTAAAGGAAATTCAGCGCCTTCGTCCTGAGCTAACTGCTGCAATGCTCTCACTGCTAGGTAAGGCGCCGATGATGTTCCGAAAGTTACTCTTAAATGACGTAACACTTGAATTTCGTCATCTGGATTCTCACGCCATAATATCCGCTGAAAATCTGTGTGATCATCACATACCTTAATCTGTCTGTACATCTTGACGATGTCCGCTACAAGACAGATGGGCTCACAACGCCAACGCATGATGATATGACGAAGCTCAGGTTGTAGAGGAGGTCCTACCATTAAATCGTGATTAAGAGACACCCCGTTGCTACCTACACATGATGCATCGAATACGATGCGCAACTTCGTTGTACTTTTATCGTTACGGATGACAGCATGATGAGGCAAGTACACGGAACCTTCTTTGTCCCTATCCTGTACTATATCCATGTGATTAAGAGCTATATACTCATTTATAACTGCTGAATACTGAGCCTTAAATTCGGGATTCCTTATAAATCGCTTTTCTAAGTTTAGAAAGCGTTTAAGAGCGATGTCTTTCGATCCACCATATTTACAAGCAGGATCGCTTGACCTGAACGGCATGTGCACAACATATCGACCAGATTCGTCTCGTTTAGTCGTGGCCTTAAATATGTCTTCGCACTTCTGTTCTTCTGGGGTCAAGTAAACCTTATCGTAATCGCCCTTGGGCTCAGATTCCAGTTCCCAAAACCTTTTAAGGAGTGTGTTCTCATCTATATGACTGGAATGCAATGTGACTACGGTATTGTGGCATGTCTCGCTTTGGTTGATTTCACCTACTTGACCAGATAAGATCCATCCTAGTCTAGTGTTTTGTGCTATGAGTCGACCAGGTGGACCTCTGATTAAACCTTCTAACAAAATCTGGCTATAAACTTCGGCACCTAAAAGCAAATCAACCTTGTTCGGAGTATCGAACGAAGGATCTGCTAAAGCCAAAGACGAGATTGACGTCAAAACATTTGCCACGACCTTCCTTTCCGGTAAAATACTAGTTAGTTTCTTTAAGACATAAGCCTTAACAGTGAAAATGAAACTAGGGTCGACGCGTGATTTAACTTTAATGAGGACCATCGAATTTAATGAAATCATTGATTGGCCTTGATCACAACCTATACCGGAAATTGAACCTCTAGTTGGTATTCTTTTAAGACCTAAGAGCTGGACTGCGGACTCCGTCACAAAGGAAGCCTGAGACCCCTGGTCTAACAGGGATCTTAACACAATATCAGTACCGCTCTTTGATTCCGCTGCAATTAACGCAGTGGCCAATAATATTTGGCTATGACTATTAGCAAAACAACTTACAACATTAGTGGAATTACTCTGGGTTGAAGTTGCATCAGTAGAACCGCTACTTTCTGCAACTTGATCAGTTTTGTTACTATCACCAACTGATTTGGAGACATCCTTGAGATGAAGAAGACTATGATGCTTCTTTTTACATATATGACATCTGGTGGACTGGCGGCATGCATATACGGAGTGATTTGCTCCTAGACAGTTATAGCATAACCTATTTGTTTGGACAAAATTACGACGCTTTTCCATATCGAGACTGGCGAACTTTTTACAATTGGCAAGCTTATGGTTATCCTGACAACAAACACATGATGAAGTTGACACATGGAGCGATTTGACTGGCACATTACGATTGGTCTGATGACGTTGACCTTTATTATCTAAAAATTCCAAAGACCTAAATCTTTGTTCAAGGAAAGATTGAAACTGATTCATTGTAGGCCAGTCATCTGTACAATCACTAATCTTCATTTCCCATTGTTTACGTGACTCAGTGTCTAGTTTTAAACTTAATACATAAAGAACCATAATATCCCAATGCTCAACCATTAGGCCTAAATTTTTCAAAGCTTGTAAACATTCGTTAGAAGTATCTAATAGTTCCTTAATTGCGCTGGAGGATTCGGTTACAATGTTTTTTTGACTCATAAAACGTTTCATTATACAATTCGCTAAATATTTTTTATTATTATACCGATTCTCTAATTTAGTCCAACAGGTTGCATAATTACTACTAGTAATAGGAATGTGCCGTAAAAGACCTTCAGCCTCTCCAGACAAATGTGATTTCAAGTAATGCAGTTTCTGAACATCGTCTAGTTGTGCATTGTTATGAATTAAGGATTTAAATAAATCTCTAAAACTAATCCACTCAGAATAACTTCCGGTAAACGTGGGCAACTCAATCTTTGGCAATTTTACAGTACAAATTTCTTTAGAACCTTTCGCAGAAGATTCAGACACTTTACTTATACTATCCGAACATGCAATTTTCTTCAATGCTTCTCTCAACTCTGCCTTATATTCAGTAAATAATTCTTCCGTGGTCTCATATGTATTTTTAATGTAATAATCCGATTTTTCGAATTCAATAGACTTAACGGATGATACAATTTTTATATGGGTATCGGAGAATGTTGACCAGTTAGCATCTAAATTTTCTAATCTAGCTTCTATGTATGAACTAGTAACTCGCTCCTTCGGTGATTTCTTATAGTTGGACCTTGCTCTACTGATAGCAGAATGCAGATTAAACTGTAAATTACTCAAAGCTTCCATGTTGAATATATAAAGTCTTTAAATAAACTGTTCTGGAACGCGATGCTAAGTTCGTGGACAACACGTAAAAAATTACAAGTCTTTGAACTTAATACTCCTCGCTGCAAAATCGGGCATAGGTTCCCCGTAGTTCACTTTTTCTTGAAATTATTCTAAGTCCATGCACACGTTAAATTTTCTAAGTCCAAATTGTTAATGAAATTTTTCTAAGTTAATAAGGTCTAAATTTGCTTGTAATTATTAAGTCTCAATGCTGTATGAATAAAGTACTCACAGATTATCCTCGTAACACAATCACTTCACTATCACTCACTTTAGCGTAGCTCGTCGTGATGATATGCGATGCGAGGTACCCTCCCCCCGCACCACAGCTGCTGCTCACGCCAACACGAACTGTTCATCAGCACCAGCGCTGACCGTTGTGTACCACTCGTACATATCCGCTTATGCTGCTCACCACTGACCGCGCTGACGTCACACTCGCCTATCAGGTTGAACCTTCAACCTGACTACCACAACAGTGACAATGCACACCAGTCCTTAATCCGGTTGCGAAGGACCACTTTGTACAATGTCCCAAAAATGTCTCGGAGAGAAATAAAACATAGGTGTCCAGAGTAAGACAAACTTTAATTCATAAAGTACCGAGGAGGTCATACCTTGCACGAAAATCTTAACACCGCGATTTACAAATGTGACGTAACGGCACAACGCCATCTGTTATGGAGTAGCGGTACTAAACTAATGACAATGTTGATAATTATTTAAACAGATTAGACACTAGATTTATATTCGCCTAGATACACCGCAGGAGTAGAGCCTTCTCAAATTTTTTAAGGGCTTTAGGGTCATAATTTAATTTCTTCGTATATGTAGAATTTGCGTACTGCGTCCGAGACTGGATGTATTTGTGGAATTAAAACTTCCACGTAAAATTGTAGTGTTATGTTTCTTAAACTTTATGTTCTTTTTGTAGCTGAAAAACTTCGCGCAGATGACTTAATGGCTTACAACCGGGTGGGTGTGGACCTGTCCCTCGGCGGAGGGCGCGCGGCCAACGGCGCGGCCACCTCCCCCGCGCCCCCCGCGCACCAGGCCCCGCCCCCCGCCCCGCCCTCGCTGTCCGTGCGGGACGCGCCCACCATCAACAGCCTGATCGCGCGCGCACAGCCGCGACATGCGCACGCGCGGGTGGATGCGCTGCTGGAGCGACTCGTGCCCTCGCCCGTGTCGCCGCACTCCGTCATCGTGCACTCGCGCGCGGCACCCACGCCCTCGCCGCCCTCTTCCAATGAGGTATGATTTATTCTTCTATATAGTGTATATTTGTTCGAAGGTTTGCACATGTAATGTTAATCTCACCCCCTAATATTTCCTGTAGGATTCGGCAGATTCATGCGGCGCTCCACCCGGCTCCAAAAGGAAACGTAAACCGGAGCGCACGGTGCGCGTGGCCGCCGCGCCCCCGCCGCCCGCGCCTCTCGCCCCCTCCCCGGCGCCCCCCGCCCCCGCGCCCGCGGTGCCGCCGGCCGCACCGCGCGTGTCCCCGCCCCCCAGTCCGTCGCCCGCGCCCGCGCCCGCTCCGCATGAGAACGGCGACGCGCCGCACGTGAAGACGGACGCGCCGGACGAACGCCCCCCCTCCCCGCGCCCCGAGCAGCCGCATGCGAGAAGAAAAACACGCTCCGGCTCCGCGGAGACGATAGACGACATCGCCGCCATGATTGCGGATACGGACCGCGCCCCGCCCCCGCCCCTGGCGCCCCCGCCGCCACCCGCGTCGCCTGCCGCCGTAGTGACCGTGGACAAGCTGCGCTCCGTGCTGGCCAGCCCCGAGCCCGCGCGACCCGAACCCGCGCCGGAGCCCGCGCCCGCCGCGCCGCCCGGGGAGCCCGCGGCCCCGGAGCCCCCCGCCGCCCCGGCCGCCGCCCCGCGCCGCCGCAGCGTGCGCACGTCCAACCCGGAAGCGCCCAATGTCCCGGTGGAGTCTCCCTCGGAGGGCAAGCCGGCCGAACCGGAGGCCAGCGACGCGCGCACCGCCGAGCCCGCCGCCGCTAGCTTCGTGGAGGTGGAGAATCAACTGGAGAAGATGTTCGCGGGACTGGAAGAGGAACCGGCGGCGAGTCCCACGGCGGCGCCGGACGCGACCGCAGCGTCCGCGGACGAGGCGGCCACGCCGGCCGCGGCCCGCAAGCGACGCCGCTCGGCTCCCGCTCGCTCCGACGAGCGCAAGAAGGCGCAACGCAAGAAGACAGACACGCGCCGCCCGCGCAAGGGACCGCGCGAGCACCGGGACGCGTACGACTCCGGCAGCAACGCCAGCTCCAGCAAGTCGCGGGGACCTTACATACAGGTACGCTCGCTCTTTTATTGCTGGTAACCTTTGACCTCCTCATATATCATCATCATCAATTGGATGACATCCACTGCTTAACAAAAACCCCTTTCAAAACTTTATGTAACTGTTCACAAAATTGATCTGCAAGTAATTTATCCCAAGCGGTATTTAAAGAAGTAAATTCGTTTTATTCAAATTATTATTAATTGTCATACTCCCCACTCCAATCCACAGATTCGAGGCCCCCGCGACTCTCCGCTGTCGGTGAGCGTGATGAACAACTCGACGGGCGAGGAGGAGGACTCAGTGTCGCGGCGGAAGGGCGGCGAGGAGTTCCGAAACGGCGTGCGGGGCGTGCGCGGAGTGCGCGGGCTGCACGCCAGCACGCTGGGGCTGCGGTACGACGCCACCACGCCCGACGCCTCCTGGCTGTGCGCCTTCTGCCAGCGCGGGCCGCACGCCGCCTCGCTCGGGGACCTGTTCGGGCCATACGCGCTCGATACTGATTGCGATGAGTACAGGTATTTTTATTTGACCATAGCCAAACCAATTTGAGAATCTAAGTCTACGTAAAAGCATAGGGTTCTATAAACACGAAACTAAACGTTAGTCGATATCCAGGTCGTTGGACGAGGCGACGCGGCGGCGCTACTGCACGGGCGCGGACGGCGCCGCCGACGAGGTGTGGTTCCACGAGGCCTGCGCCGTGTGGGCGCCCGGCCTGCTGGCGTGCGGCGCGCGGCTGTGGGGCCTGGCGGGCGCCGTGTGGGGCGCGCGCGGGGCCCGCTGCGGGGCCTGCGCGGGCCCGGGCGCGGCGCTGGCCTGCGGGGCCCGCGGCTGCCGCGCGCGCGTGCACCTGCCGTGCGCGCAGGCCCCGGCCCCGGCCCCGGCCCCGGCCTGGCGCCTGCTGGAGAGTGAGTTCCGCGCGCTGTGTCCGCACCACGCCTAGCGCCCGCCCGCTGCCGTCTGACTCTAACGTAGAACAAATTGTAGATAGTTTCCCGTTGACATTTTGTAGGAGTAATTTATTGTGCCCGCCGCCCGCGACCTAGTGACCGTGCCGCGATATGTACAGTTGTTATACCGCACCGGCGAGTAGTGTTCGCGCGACTCTTGGTAATCTGAAGTCTAGAGTTATGTGTAAATATAGTGTTAATGTAAATAGCAGTTTTATGCATCGGAACACCATTTTGTAAGACGTAATGTGCTATACGACATCATGTGGCATTGTAATCGAATGGACAGTATTTCGTAGTATATAGGGCGCGCTTGCGTATGTTCGTAGAGGCGCGGCCGGCACCCGACTGGCGCATTTGCAGCTCATAATAATGCAATAATAAACAAGCGCACACAGAGGTTGTCGCATGTTCTAAGTATAGTGTGACTCAATCTCCGCCAGTGAATGTGGCAGTCCGGTGGCTCAGACCAACATGGGTTTATGGTGAGTAAGTACACATAATTATATTGATTCGATATTAAATTGAAAATCTCATTTCGTATGTTCTAAAATATCTACCTAGTAATATATTTTATATCTTCGTTTTCTTTTTTATAGTGTATGTGTACTCATCATGAACTATTTGTTGTATGCAACAATTTCCAATTGTTTACATGATCATGTAACAATGCAGTGATATTTTAAAGTAATAAACGGACCTTGAATGTAATAAGTATATTTTTATGTAAAAAATATATAAATAAATAAACAACTGTTTAGTTGCCATTATAGTATCAAAAACTAGTCTAAATAAATAGTGTCTTGTGATTTAAATAAAAAAAATATATAAAAATCGTTTTGGGGTCTATGAAAATTTACATTTTTAGCTTGGTAATGGATTAATATGTATGTTTGTGGATACTGCATTGTTATCGGTGGATAAATAAGTAATACACGATGTGTGTAGAGCTCTTATACTTAATGGTTATTTATACCGAAAACTTTACGCTTACATAATTTAAGCGTGTGACTTCAAACGTTTAGCGCCCTCAGAGTATTAGCAAGTTCCTTTTACTTGAAAGTGTTCATGTGAATCATACAAGTTTGGAATTTAAATTGATTGAGACGACTATAACGCATATACTGCCAACAGGAACAACTAACACATAACATTTAAAACATGTAGAAAAGATATATAGTATAATTTAAATGGACTATAATTTAACGAGTGGCCAGACGTTTGAAGTGCGCACGTCTAAGGGTACATACAGCGCTGTCTTCGTTTGCCAGACAGTGCGCACGCCAGCTTCGACGTTGGTAACGTACTTTAATTCCAGTGAACAGAAGAAATAGACTTTATTTAGAAAATGTTAAGGTACAAATTTATAGTAGGGAGAATCAGGCCAGTTTAGTGTTTTTAAAAATTTATTCGGACAATGAACGCATGAACTCGATCGAACAATCAACATCATCCAAAGCCTTGAATGTAAATGGTGTAAGAATTTTTTTTATCACTTACGGCAAATGATTACTTTATTAAGTATGTAATTGTTATAAATTATATTTATCATGACATTATAAGCAAATTGAAATACAACATGTTTAAAATGAGAATTAGACTATTATTTGTATTGCCTTTAGATTCTATCACTTTTGTAGACTAAAGTGGGTTTAATTTTGCATTAAGTTTCTGTAATAGCGATTCGCAAATTAAATTGATATATATTGATTACTGATATATATAAATTCTTCGTTATTAGTAGATGATTATAAGTAATCTTACCAGATTATAATAACAAAATTCGTTTAGAAGTTTGCAGACCTAGATACAACTCCATAAAATGAATACAACAATAATTACAACAACATGACATTTGTATTGTTTTAAAATTGCACAGCAACTTTACTGATATGCATTTTACAATCATAAAAGGAGCATGTTGCCACTAAATCACTGTTAAACTGCCAATCAGCACCATATGCTATACTTTCATGTTCTAGATACTCGCTACGGATCTCTATTTGGTCACCAACTCTTAAAATACGGAACCCCCCGTACATGCAGGCCGCTAGGACAGTATCGGGCTTCTTGGGGTGCCATTTTAGGCGCCAAACCCCGCCGCCGACGTCGAACTCTTCGATGCAAGACTTGAGGCTTCGTGTGTCCCAAAGACGGACTTTCTCGTCGTAACTGGAATGTAAAGAGACTCAATGCCTATGGAGCTACAAGCGTATATACGAAAGTGCTTGAGGCACGCTGAAAACTTGTCCAATACTTCTGTAATTATTGCTTATACATAAAAGCTAGACCACCTGCAAATATAACTTATAATGTCATCAATAGTGTTCTTATATGTCCAATTTGTGCTCGGAATTTTACGGCAAAAGTTGGAAATGCGAGTCACTAGAGAGCACATAAAAGGGCATATTAAAACTCTGAACTACTCTAAAAGCCATCGATTGCAGTCGCTGTGGCAGAAATCGGCAAGATGGCATCATCATCATCATCAACATAATACAGAAATGCAGGAGACAGGATTGAACCAAGCCAGACGAATTTAAAGATAAAACCGCGTCTTTAAATACGTCTGGCTTAGGTCAATTGGTCCCAAAAACTACATCTTCCATCTAAGTATGGATTTGTCGCGGAATGAAAACTTACATTTAATCATTGAAAAATATTGGAAGTTTCAGCGTCCCTCAAGGACTTTCGCAAAAATGCACGCAGTTCTCCAGCTATAATTTTCGTTCGATTTTTTTTGTAACGTATAATGCTATTATTATCTTATGCGTCTTTAAGGCGTACGTAGGGCCGTATTATGACATCTTAAAACTAGGCTTGTTCCAGTGAGTAAACGAGGTGGCGTTAGACGACTTGTATAGTTGTCTCTTTCACTCACTGGAACAAACCTGGTTTTATTTAAGACGTTATAATTCGGCCGCTGATATGCTAGAAATATTAATGTCTGCTACAATATTACCTCCCAGTCAACAATTGATGCTCTACATCAATGTGACTTCTGATCGAAGTAACTCCAGCCCCATGTCGCTTGTTAACAGTCGTGGGTATGTCTGGAACTCGGATGTCGTAGCTCTTGAAGATGCAGTCATCACCCCCTAGAACGTTATGGAGAGGTAATCAGCCTTTATCGTTCTGACTTTTGGATCACCGACTGCTTTAGACGCCAACCAAGTCCATATTGGTTGATGTAAAAGTATGTTTTCTCAAAACTAATGGCGTGATAATTAAAAAAAAATTACGTGTATTTTAGGAATAAAAAAATATTAAAAGCATAAGAACAGAACAGGTCAGTAAGATCATGAGCTTCGGTACAAACCTGAATAAAAGACATCTGTATTCCAATAATTGAAGGCAGCAATCCACGCCTCGAAGCCATGACCCTCCCATTTTCCGATACTCTCCAACCCATCTTCAACGATCTTCAAAACATGAACGCAACCAGCTGAATCGCTAACCACTAAGCAAGGTTCTTCGGAACTCGTTTTATTCGTCGACCAATCAACGGAGAGAGCTAAAACTTCTTCACCAATCGCGTGCTCCAGCCATAGCTTCATCTGTAAAGCTCCACCCAGATTTGTCAGCCTGTAAAGTTGTAGAGTGCCTACTGAAGTTACCACGGCTAGCGTGGGATGGTCCTGAATGGTATGGTAGCACCATTTCTGGTCCAATATTCCCGAGGTGTCTATTGAATGAACTGGAACCAGTTCTGTGGTTTCTTTGTTGATTATAAATAGGTATATCCTTCCTAACCTCGTCTGCTGGGCTGAAGTATCGTCTGGAAAATATAAAACAATATTTTATTAATCATTGAGATATCCGACTCACAGACGTAGGTAAAAAAAATCATCCATCTATTAAATGTATAAATGTCTATTCAAGCCTTAACATATTTCGGTTTAATTTGGCACACATAACATGAACTGAGTTATTCCAGTAGTAAGTTCCTGCGGGATATTTTTCTACCTCTAGTTGCGGGTGAATTTGCTGGCAGAAGCTGGTACCTACCTATAATAACATGCTCCATACATAAATCACAGCGAAAAGAAGCACAGTCGCTTGTAATACGAATCGAATACGAAAAATGTTTGTAATACGAATAGAATACGAAAGTCGAATGTACGCTTAGCGCAGTCGCTGAGCGATTGGCTGCTATGCTGCGACTCGCAGGTTCTATGCCCGCACGAGAAAAAAATGAATTTTGACCTACAGATCATTGCTCCGGGTAGCCGCCAGTGTATGCGAGTTTAAATGTTTGTAGAGTCCGTGCCACCACTCACGACCCTTGTGTCACGTGGCGCTAATCTATGACATTACAACAAATTGCATTAAAAATGAAATGTAGTACCGCAGGTCATGAGTGGCGCGGACTATAAAGTTACCCACGAGACGTGAAATTTTAAGTAGCCATCCTCAAAAAGTAAAAACAAAAACAAAACAGTCAGCGTAAGTAAATGGATGAAAAAAGAATGCTAACAGTTGCCAGTACAGTAAGATGCTTGCTTTTACCTTGGTCAGCGTTCTTATCAAGCTGGTAAGTCCCACAGACGAGGACATCATGATAGGGCTCCACGGGACACCACTCTACAGAGTCGGCACTATACCCCGTGTCCCAGCGCCACTTGTTCTGCCAGACCGCCATTGATCTGAAATAATTGCAAAGTAAATTTTTAGATTTGAGGGATGACAGCGGCACAAAATGAGAAGATGAAACAAAGCAGTAAAATAATGATGTATTTTTATGACGGGCATTGATTTTTTATCGTGTGAATATCAAGGACTTTTTCCAACCGGGGAAGGCGGATTCGATGCCCTTGTGCCCGTGGGCATATAACAAATACCCGGTGTCTTCTATTGCCTTATGTCTGGGTGCATGTCCGGTCCATAGAGTACATTAGTTCGGTCACACAATCATCAAAAAAAAAACATTTCTCGAATAAATAAAATATTACTTATTTTTTTTTTATTAGGTATTATTATCAGATCATACGTTTGGCCTCCATTGTGCAATTCCGCGAAGCTGTCAGAGTATTTAATCCGACCCGATTTCAACAATTATAATATTAACGAGGCAAAAATAAAAGAGCGATTACTATTTTAAACCCATTTATTGTAATAAAAATATGCCCATACATGAATAATTATACTAACGCTATAAAGACGAGCAAAGTATCTCTTCATTACATTCACAACGTTACATGTAGATATTAATTTGCTAAAATTTGTACTGTGTTGAGGTTCTCCACTTACATATTACATTGGGACACAAAGGAAGTAATATACAGTATAGGACTGTCCCGAAATCACGATTCATGTATCGGACGACGACGCGAAATAAGAACAGTATAAGGGATCAGTCATAAGAGTGGTCACATCCTTAAATGGCGACAAGTTAACGCGGCGTCGTAATTTGTAATCGTAAAAAATATGTATATGAATGCTTCAAAGTTACAATAATTCTATCATATCGGTATGCTTTGCAAAGTATAACAATATCTTTTATCAATATCATCAGATTTAATAAATGTTATGTATCACTGTTCATTTCGTATAATTCAGTTTGGTATAAAGTTCTAATGTTTAATCAACAATAGATAAGCATAATAATGTCCCACTACTGGTACAATTTCTTATGAGAGTGGGATATAATCCAATGCAAGATAGTTAAAAATATATTATATCATGCGGAATAATTTGTTAAATTGATTAAACATTAGAACTTAATACTCATCCTGAGAAGTATATAAAACAATTTCACACCAAAGTACAGTCGAATACATAGATATGTAAATATACTCTCATAACGTAATATCATTGATTTTATTTGTGATACAATAAAATACAACTTTCAGTTTAAACTTCTTAGATCTGCTTATGTACCTACAGAAGTATACAGTAAATTACAAATCGTATACGCTATCATTTTGTATTGTCGTAATTGTAATAATTTTATCTCATGTCAAAGTATTTCATTTAGTATTATTTTTGTAAAATAACATCCGTTTAAATGTTCACGAGCTTTTTATTGAGTCTCTGTATTGGCCCGCATGTCATGGCGTATCAATAGAGGACACAATTAAAAGCATGTTAATGTAAACCAATTCTTTCCAATAGTGCGAAATAAATGATGATAAAAACATTTCGCTAAAATACAGCGATTTAGAGACAATTCCATACCGTGAACCAAATGTAATAAAAGGGTAAACAACTCGAAATCTATAAAATTGATCAGCTAGTATATTTTCAAAGTACAGTAACCGGCATAGAACTACGTCATCTAGAGCCCGCGCCATGACTTAAGTCCTGCGGAAAATTCGTGGTACTACATTTTATGTAATGACATAGCCCGGAGCAGGTAGATTGTTTTTATGTACTTGTACCACGAACTGTCATAGAAATCATAACATAGATAAGCCTTTTTTCGAAATTTAATAACTCTACTTTTTTTAAAAAGACGCGGGCGAACCTGCGGGCAACAGCGAGTGCTTATATGTCTTCATCCTACATGTTCTTAACAATTTAATCCCGGAATTCCGGAGGCATGTCCACTACATCTCTAGTGTCAATATATAAGTTTGAGGTTATTGACCCCAAATCAATCTACCTACTCCGGGCGATGGTAATAACATAGACACTAGCGCCGCGTCAAAAGGACTTCAGTCGTGGCGCAGACTCCATTTTGTTTGTCATCTGGCAATAACAGTTTTCAGTTAATAGGTAACTCTCACTTTTAAAGTTCGATGACGATGACTATACTTTAAACAGACAATCCTAAGTAAAATAATAAACAGCATACATTAAGGCTGCGGTTCCACTGAGGCGGAGCGAAGCAGAGCGGAGGGAAATTCACCAATTACATGGCTTGAAATCCACATCTCTTCTCCACTCAAGTCATGTGATTGATGAATCGCTCTCCGCTCTGCTCCGCTCCGCCTAAGTGGAACCGCAGCCTGAAAGAATCAATACAAAATTTAAAAATGACAGGTAAAATATATAAATACAAAAATATCAATTGAAATGGACTTCAAGGAGTTACATTACAATAACATTTATTTACGTAAGTACATTATTTATTAGTGGTAACTTATTTTATAAGAGTTTAAAATCTACTTCGTAAATTCTTCTTAAATCTAGTTTTAATCTAAGAAGTATACTTGACGGCAGTTGGACCGAAATTCCTAACATTTGAACATGGATCAGTACAGACGAGCAAAAAAGGGTTTCTGATTTTAATATAAAATCGGTGGTACTTTTTGAGTATACATATTCGTATTGGTGTATGCCTAACACCAATAATATTATAGATTTAAATAGATAAAAACGAAGGTATTTATAGTGTTAAGAAATTAAACTGACTGTATACATCATTTTAAAGACATTTTCTTTCCTAGTTTCTACCCTGGTCTGTCTGAGGATTTGCTGTAAGATTTGGTACCCGTCTATACTCTAAAATATTGAACTATTGTCATTGAATGGTAGGAACTACAACTAAATCATATATACAGCTTAGCACTAACAAACGATAATGATCATAAATCAATGAGCACGTTACTTACAAGCTATGACGTAATCTACAATGAGGTCACAAATAAAAACAGTGGGCGGATATAAACAAAGAAATGGTTCAGGAGAAATAAGTTGATCATTAATTTTTTCTCCTATTAGTTTTAACAAGTAGACATGAGTACTTTTCGTTTTAGTGATTACAATACGTAGTTATCAACGATTTTGATACCTACCTAAAACCTGTCAAAATTCTATTACATTTTTTCTTTGCAAGGACATTTTTGGTCATAACTGTACAATAAGACTATTAATAAAATAGTTTAATGTAGAAATGATTGAATAATGAATCAGATCTTCTTGTAAACAATGAATTCATACCTTTTATCTGCCCACTGTGATAGAAGCTGGATTTTAGGATTTAACAAAATATGACTATAAAACAACCACTCATATAATATCAACGTAATATCGTCGGAAAATCAAGAGTAATCAGTTTGTTTCATATTTCCTACATTTAAATAGAATCAACTTTATTGTGCTGTTTTTAAAACACCGTTTTAATAGTGGCGCCACTGTCCTGTTCTATGACGAGAAGCTATTGCAAACCTTTTTACATAATATCATTCAAGAATTAAACTGCAAGTTTATATTCCTATAGTTTGAGCAATTCAACATTGGTAATGTTATAAGAATAACATAGTCAATCTTTCTTTATTGCCATTCAGTTCTCATTATAAATAATACTTTTTAAACTTGCCCAGTAGCGCCACCTACTCAGTAAATTGGAACAATGCTTAAATTTTTAATAATTACATAAAAACTTTATGTAATCAAGCTATATCAGTGATTAAATATACGACAATGACATTAAACATTTAAAAATATTAATATTTTGTTTGTGTATGAGGTAGATGTTCACAATAAATGTTGCGATCACAGCCTGGTAACATTCAGGACATTTTAACTGTTCATAATCCGTTTTGACTCCTTAGTATGGCGATTGAACGGCTAGGAAAGGTATCAAGTGTTTTGAAAACTTCACACAAGGGTTAAAATACTCTTTTGCTTCACTCTTCAAGCTCATGTCACATAGTTTTCAAAATCACTCATTCTTCTAGCCATTAAATCAATTACTATTTTATTCTCAACTGCCAAACTTACATTTACCACTTATCACTATCAAATCAAATGTTTTTTTTTTATAAATATGGATAGCCACATCATTCCGGAGTTGTCAACCATGCATGAAAGTAGTAATCAAGCATACTTCATCATACAATTTGATCAAGAAATGCTGAAGATTGTCTTCATGCAAGCTTGACACACAAGCTTTTTGTGCAGCCAACTAAAGGTATTGTTTTCTTTGGAATCAGGGGTGGCCTTTGGTTTTTTACAAACATTAAATAAGATATGAGTACATTAGTTGACAACAATTGAAAAGTATTTACTAAATGTGTAGTCCAAGTATCTGCATAATATTCCAGTACCAAAGTTGTAAACATTTGTTAAGGTCTTTGACTAAATTTTATAGGACAATTTCTGTATTTTACTAAAATCTGTTTGAAATTAGGTACCTAAGGCCACCTCTGCTAAAAAATCATGATATCATGTAAAATATTGCATCCATTTTGTATGGGATCATAACTTTTAACTAAATTCTCTTAAATTTATGTCTAAGTACCCTGAATTATATTTAATACTAATAAATAAGATGTTTTCAAATATCTTGCTGAATTTAATACTTTTTTAAATTAAGTTGATAGAACAAAAAGTATTCTTGTTTTTATATTAATAATATTTTTACAGTACTAATTCTAAGAATTGCTTATGGAGGGTCATAGTGTGTACAAATTAATTAATTCAAAATTTGAATTAATTTACCCATATTATTGCATTTTACTTATAAAGTTAATATAAAATATGTGTAAAAGTCTCAAATTCAGCAGAGTGCTTAATGTCAGAGAAAATAACATGATAAATCTTTTACAATTAAACCAATCACAAAACCTCTACTTATAATCATTTCTGAAACAATCAAATTGCCATTCTTGTCATTAAAAATAGAAATTAGACAGTGACAACTTACAAGTAAAGGAGAAAATGTTAAGTATACTGTTAAAATTACTTTGCAGCCAATTATTTGATGAAGTTATCTTTTGATAAATTTCTGAAAATGACTTAAAAGTGAAATAAGTTTCTTGAAAAATTTGTGAAATGTTCATAACCTTGATATTTTTCACATTAAATTGCTACTAGCATTCTCATGTCTACAGTGTTTGTTTTATAGAAATATTTTGAGCACAAAAACCACTTAAAACATTTCGGCTTCTTCAAAACATTGGCTACTCAGTCAAATATTAGAATGAATACGACAAGAAGTATTCATAAGCGACTCTCTGTTCCAGAGTCCATAGATATTAATTTATGACAGCTCAAATTGGGCATTGTTAAACTGATTTGATGTGACGTCTCAATGGCCTTCATATACACTTTATTGAAGCATTGTCTTGTGATAGAACATGGTATGTGACATTTTGTTACATAAATAACTCACCATGCCTAGTAGCATACAATGTGTCCCACTGCTGGGTATTTTCACTTCAACAATTATAAGTGAATTAATTTCAGCCACTTCTATTTATTTATATAGGAATCCTGAATATTTTTTTATGTTTATGGTCAGCCACCAAGTTCTATCATAACTCAATCAACAATATCAAACATGCAGTTTTTCATTCCTTTTCCTAATTCCATATCATTCATTTCCAAGACTTGAGGTACTCTAAAATTGACTGTGAAAACTTATCCAGCTGCAAGCTATTGCCTCGCAGACCTCTCAGTCTCAATGAGACATTCTCTCACAAGGATTCTTGCATGAATGATCCCACGCTTCAGACGTTCAGCAGAGCTACGGCTGCCGGAGTAACTTGGACGAACTTCCTTACCCATCTCTTCAATGACTGCTAGCAACTGAGCGTACTTCGACATTCCGTTATCTTTATCCTTCCCGACAGATGAGGGTGATGTCGCAGGAACAGTAGATATAGTTGCCTGACTGTTACTGCCATGGCTCAGGTCTTTGTGAATGTTCTTCCCGCTCATAGGTATCGCCGTCACAGTGACGTCACTTAATTTCGACTCCACAGCCTGAATGTCCATCGCTTCCATCGTTCTCTGAAAGAGTTTGACTGATATTAGCAAAACAAAGGAAATCGAAATTATACATCAACAAAACGAAACTTACCGATCTTAAAACTAACATTTAAACGTTTCCACGAGCAAAAACATGATTGAACACAGTCCGCGGGTGATAAGTGATAAATTCTACAATAAATTATGTGTTATGTAGGACATACCTAATCCGATCACCTTCGGGCTCTCCAAGAAAACTAACGAATATTGCGTATAAATACAACACTTTTAGCGGTTCTGGTAAAATATGCTGGAATGTATCAAAATTTCCGTAAATGCAAATTAGTTCTGTCAATGAAACCCGTATTTTATGATTTTATTGTAAATAACAAACAAGTCCACAAATTACCACATTGACAATTAGATTCTTTTTTTTTTAATCATCGTCTGTCATTGACATCCAGCATACAGTCTCTGTAAAAAAGGTGGGGTATTTTAAGTTGTGGGCACAAATTTATATTAATAAACTTTCAGAATTAACAATTACTCTCTCAATGCCCATTAGGCACGAAATTCTTATTCTACTTAATCAAGTCAGAAAATCAAAAGACATTGCACTGTGGCTGACACGTTTCGTTTGACGTAAATAATGTAAACCGCTTCAAACAGACTTCATGGACTTTTTGTCTGTCAGTCATTCATTTCGTAAATCGTATCAGAAATTCTGAAATTGTCAACTCGGTTGCTGCTGGGATTGGTTTTCTTTTTGGCATTTTTAATTTTGTCTACGAAAATCTATTTAAAAGTGATCAAAACAAATTATAAATCGGCAACACATTACACTGCTGGATTTAATATTTTTGGCTGTTCGTGTCGTCAGTGATGTGTCTTTTATAATTGATTAAATAAATGTAAATAATAAAACAATAAGAGGTCGGTGTTAAGTGATTTCTCCGCCCACTGGAATCATTATGCGATTAGTAAGACGGGAATTGAGTGGTGAGTGGATGAGAGCCCACGGTATCTGAGGATGTCTGGGGAAGGCGAGCGGGCGTCGCGGCCGAGCTCGCTGGTGCTGGAGGCGCCGCCGCCGGAGCGCGAGCCGCTGCACTTCGACGTGCAGTTGGTCGGTGCGCCTCCCGAGGTGGAGCAGCTCGTCAACAATATCAAGCAAGTTGCTGAAGACTTCCTCTATCATTGGAAGACTTTCCCCATTGGTGAGGTTTTATTCTATTAATAGTTTGTTTTTCTTTATCTTTGTTGTTGCATATAAATACTATGCACACAATCATTCTAACGTCTCAATAAAGTTTAGGGTAGAAGTAAGCAATTTGTAGCTTTACTAATAAAATTGTGGCTCCTAAAATAATAATTTTCATATTAATATTTGACAGGCCTGTTGGTCTAGTGGTTAGTGACCCTGACTGCTATGCCGGAGGTCGTGGGTTCGATTCCCACCCAGGACAAATGTTTGTGTGATGAGCACGATCATTTGTTCTGTGTCTGGGTGTAATTTATCTATAATATGTATGTATTTAGAAATATATAAGTATGTTTATCAGCTGTCTAGTACCCATAACACAAGCTCTGCTTAGCTTGGGTCTAGATGGCGTTGTGTGATAGTTGTCGAATATTTATTTATTTATTATATTTACTACTTAAAACAATAATCACCTGTGTTACTACTGTATCAGCAAGATTCATTAGTAAAAAGGCCTTTTTACAGCAGTCCTTAATAAAAATTAAGCAATATTCAATAGCCATGGATACAAATATAAAAAACAGCAGTGCACCATTAAATTGACCTACTTTCTATGAATTTATTTATTGTTTGGGTCTACTGAAAGGCTGCTTGTGTGAATGGAATCTATAGCTGTGTTAACATAATGAACCATTTCCATCATATCAAATTATTGCTACTTTGAGAATGTAAAAGAATATCTTTTGTTCTTCTCTTGGCAATCTCTGGGTGAAAATTGAAGGTTCTGTTTTGAATAGATCTCAGAAAAACCTCTGTTGGACAAAAATCTGAGATAATGAAGGTTCTTATTTTCATTTTTGTTCAGAACCTAGAATAGAACAGGAATCCAGGATTAATATGCTGAAAAAGAAACTAAAACATGTCTATAGATAATTTTACTATTTGCAGTAACACAAAGAATGTCTTGTTAACAAGCATCTCTCATCCATGTCATTTAAATAGCTTGTTATAAGTTAATGACTATTTTCTCCTGACAACAAAAATGTTAATCACTCTGTAAGAATCTTTGTCATGGCTGGTGTTTTGTGTTGTATAAATTAATCAACAATATTGTTGTCAGAATATTGTTTAGACAAACTGTCATAATGTATTGCCAGTGGTTAATTCAACAAAAATTCAGAAAAGAATTAAGATTAAGAAAAAAAATAATTTTCTGCACTCTACATAATATATAAACTTGTACCGTATCAAATTTCATACTCCAAGTTCATGTTTCTTTCATAAAAAAGGGTACAAACATTTTTCTTTCAATCTTTTTTATTTAAAAGATATAGAAAGAAATAATTATGTAGTCCTAAGTTCTAATGCCAAGCATAAGGTTCCAGTCTAATCTGTGGTTGTTTTGACTGTCTAAGCAGGCCACCATAACCCTGGCATGCAAAGGTCTATTGAAGAAACACAGTGGATTCTAGTCTGTACGAGTTTGGTAGGCTCTTCCACTCTACCCAGGGTGGGATTTGATGATTGGACGATGGTTCATTTGATGATTTTAACACACAAAAAGTTTCCATGATAATAGGGAATTTTTACTGATAAAAATTAATTATTCCTAAAGTTAGATTATCAAAAAATATTTCACCCAGTTTTTTTTTCTTTTGCTACATAAACCAAAATTGACAAAGATACAATTCTTTAAATCACAATACAGCATGCGATCGGTATAATTTTACAGGCTTTATGACGTCCCAAGCCTTCACTCCCGAAGTTTCCTGAAATTTTGAAGCATTTTATCTTTGGTCAACTTTAATTGATTTAAACAAAAATATATGTGTGCATTATTTTTCCATGCTCCAACTGATGGACTAAACAGATGATCAATTTATTTATGGTGTCAAAATGAATGCTTTAACAGCAAAAGATGCCTTTTGTGAGATCAAATAAATATTCTAAAGAGCTGATAGGACATACAAAAGTTTAGCAGAGCTAAGTAATGAAATGTGTTTAATGTCACAGTAGTGCAGGAATATGTTAATTATTTTAATCATCATCAAATGACACGCTCCATGATGTCAGGTTAATAAGCATTAATTTGACTTAAAAATTAATTAGCAGATCCTATTTTTTGGGTGATTGGAAGTCATGCAAAAAAAATGCTAAAATATCCGATAGGAACATACTATGGGTATAAAAAGTGTTCTATGTGTTAGTCCACGGAGGACACGGTGGAGCATACGGTGCAGGACTGCCCCGCTTGGGCAGAGCACCGCCGTGTCCTCACGACGGCGATAGGCGGAGACCTCTCGCGCCGGGCATAGGTCGAGGCCATGCTGCGGGGCGAGACGGAGTGGGAAGCGATCGCCTCCTTCAGCGGAGCAGTCATGCTCGTGAAGGAGGACAGAGGACAGCGTCCTCCCTCCACCCCAGCCGCAGTGGTAGGCGCCCATGGCGACGGATGTCGCCAGACGATCTCCGGCCACCGTAGGCGCGCAGCGGGCAGCGACTAATGCGCAACTACGGTGACCCCGGAACGTAAAGGGCCATTGAAGGACACCGTGGATTTTAGTCAGTACGAGTCTGACAGTCCCTCCCGCCCTGCCATGGGTGGGAGGACTCATTTGGTGAATTTACCACGTTAAAAAAATACGTCAAAATCCGTTCAGTCGTATTTTGTGGGAAAGACTAACAAACTTTCTCAGGACTAAGGAAGGAAAAATAACACTTCTTTGTGCCCTAAACCCAATTCAACAATTTTTAGTCATTTCTGTCCTCAACTACTTTCTAGCCATAGGTACCATCTTTCTCACAAACTATTACTGACTTTTTGCACCGCCATTCTTATACAGCCAATGAATGAGACCCTTTCTAATGATGTCACATTTTCGCACCACCTTTATTTTCATTCTACATTGTTCTCATAGCACAAGCTACACGTCCGATGAGACGGCGCTTTCTGCCAGTGAGTGAAGCAAATCAACATTAATTAATTAGAAGATTCGATTTCAATGACTGGGAACAATGGAAAACATATATTTTTTCGGAATAAAATAATTGCAACCCGAAGCCAGAACGCGTCTCTAGTCCATCCATACAAACTTTCGCATTTACTACATTATATTTATCTACATCATTCACCTGCCTTATTATATCAGCAGTAGGAAATCCACTGGTTCACATAGGCCTCCCTTATGGATTTCCAATACGGCCAGTTAAAAGCGCCTTGCATCCAGCTCTGTCCTGTGGCTTTAAACAGATGTGTATATACCATTCTTATTGGAATCCCAATCCACAGTGCTTCCACCATCCCGTTTCACGGGTCCCGGGAACCGCCCATCAGATATCATCGTAGCGCCACCATGCGACGAACTCGACGCAGCAGCATTGGACGCGGGCGTGGAGCCTCACCCGCTCTCTCCAAAACAACTGCACGCCATCAGGGAAAAGGGGTGAGTGGTACACCTGTTACAGAATGCTGGACTAGCTTAGTGCTTCATACATCATGGCTCACTAAGGGGACATTAGGTTATCTAAATAGAGTATACCTCATTGTATGTTCATCAAAAGTTTGACACAGCTCGTTTGTAATGTTCTTATATCTATCGGTTCAATGATGGTCTAGTGTCTATAACGATAAACGGGAATTGGTTTTGAGTAAAACTCTCATAATCAGAAACAGCTGATGCACACAAGGTATTTTGGTAGCCAATGATTTGACCAACACTAGCAATTGGGCGAACCAGTCTCAAATAAAAAATGTGCCCGATTTCAAACCGTTTGTAGTCGAAACTCATTTATTGGACAAGTCTTCACACTGGTCGTAATTGGGGCTATCGGTGAGGCAAACATTCCAGCACGGCTTGCATTACGCGTATGTCTAACATAGCCCGTGTAGCACGCTTCAGTCGCCGGTATAATCGGCCGATTGTAATAAATTGTAAGATCGAAAGAAATCAGCTTTGAAACAAGCCGTGTATGAAAGGAAGCGCTACTTCGCAACAACTAATAGCTATTCTTTCTATTCTTAAATTCGATTCCCTGTTATACTAGTTCGTTTTTCGACATATGCATAAATAAAAATAGTATTTATTGTTCCTACTGCCTGGACATAGGCTATATTTCTGTGAAGAATCTCACAGAAGGCCAAAATGCGGGTTGGTGGATTTCACATTTCTTTGATATCGGTTTTAAGACAGCAGTTTTGACCTGTATCGAATACAAACGTTATGCCACAATAAATATTCACACATCATTTTGTTTTGAACACTTCGGAGGTACTAAATTTCTGTGTTGGAGTATAAAATGTCTCAAGGCAAATATTCTGATCGGTCCACCAGTGATACGATGACACTGATTGACTCACGGATGCCGTTACATGCACTCGGCTCAGTTGTAAAGTGGTATTAAATTATAGCATAATGATGTTCTCAATCTGCGTCCAGTGAGATATTACATTACAATCTTTAACAGATACTACTTTATGATATTTTTTGAATAGCACGTCTGTTCATTCAGATATCGTCAGAATCGAGCTAAAAGGTGATTTGGCTAATTTCATTTTACAGATTTATGTAAACCTCGAAAAACCTTGAAAACCTGGTAAGAAACTTCATAAAAAATCTTTTATAACCAGTAAATCTTAGCTATATTGTTCTCTTGGTACTAATTACGCCAGTTAGTTAACCGACACCAATTAGTAATAGCTAAATGCTTTCAGTGGTATAATGTAACAAGTTAGTAGTAATTGAACGGCATTATCAGCGAATAAAGTCCCCACAGCTGGAAGACAGGCGTCGTTTAATATCTAGATCTATCGTTTCGTGCTCATGTGGTACAGATATGCAGAAAAGCTTTTAAAAATTTGGGTATTGTCATGCGTGAAACCCGTGATTTCACTAATATGGCAGCAGTGAAAGCACTTTACAATGCATTGGTGCGAAGCAATCTGGAAACTAGTGCTATCATCTGGAATCCTTATGAAGCGAAGTATTCTCAGATGTTGGAAAAGATCCAGAACAAGTTTACCCGATACCTATATTGGAAGCAATATGGAGTCTACCCCTTCTATTCACTTATGTATCGAACTCTCTTTGTGATAGGAATGGTTGGGTACTATAAGTTGGAAGTAAGGCGAAACCTTGCTCTAGCCAAGTATGTATTTATGGTTTTTCGTGGGATACTTAATAATCCGCAAATATTGACATCGTTGGGATTGCTTGTTCCAGACAGGAGGTTACGATTGGGACCGAGGCAGGCACTTTTTAAAGTTTCATCTTTAAGGTTCGCACCTATGGTTCGCGCAGTAGGGATACTGAATAGGGTCTCTCGGCGCTTAGACTTATTTTCTTGCTCTTTGGCGGAATTCCAGAGGGTGACACTTAGTGAGTTGACCACTACGTAACGTGTACTTCTACCCAGACCCGTTACTTGGGACTGGGCAGACAACTAATTTATGACTACTTTTGTTAGCTTGGGTATTATCTGTAATAGCAATTGTATGTGTTAATGAAATAAATAAATAAACTTTATTGAAACTTTAAAAGAACCAAATATATAACCTTTTATAAGCGTCGTGCCAAGTAAATGGAACAGAATAACGTGGCAATGAAATGCTATTGTTCGTTAGTTCGTATGCGCCCCCGCCCACCGGACTACCGGTCAAAAGAATCCTAATTGAATGGTCACTAGCAACGAGACGGACTATAGGGTTGCCGAGTTTTCATATGTTCCAAATAGTATAAAGTTTGGTGTACCAAAAACGTAAAAGAAAACACCTCGGTTCTATTTAGGGACTTCTCAAAATAGTGCTCGTATTTCGTTGTGTTAACATTCCAATGGGAATCTAAAAAAAACCGCGTAGGGCCAGCCCTGACGGATGTTAACCCGCTGTTTACGGGCATTAAGATGTGACATGCAGGGGATCCTGTATGCCCTTTATTCATCAAGTTCAATTAATGTTTTCACTCAAACGTATGAGCAGTACAGACATTGCTCTCGGCCCGAAGTATACAATTGTGTCCCACGACACTGTAATCGCTTTATTTCTTTTTCTTGTTTTATTGCCGGCGCTCAACCAAATGTTACTCATATGGTGTAAAAGATAAAAATATGAAACAGGTCTATTTTTAGTGATCTCAATTGTTTTAAATAACGCATTTTGTAATGATGCATCCAGAAATGAGTAAGTTTACGATGTCTTTTTTATAAGGGTCTAGTAACCCTTTTTTAACCGTAGCTTCGCTCAAGGTTGAAGAATATCCCGTGGGAGTGTGTTAGCCATCTTGGTCTATCCTAATACCTAATTTCGTCGAAAACCGTTCACCTGTTAAGGACTGAAGGTGAGACAAACTAAAAAGCAGTATACATACAGGTCTTATGTACTAGTAGTTCGTATAAAGACAAGGGCACAAAGTATCACATCTTTATTCACAAACCGCAGTTGCACTACAACAAAAGTCATGCATGGTAAATCACACATGCGTCAGAGTTGGTGCTAGCGCGCTCTACATCTTATTTACTTTATTAAACTAGATGTTTGTTCGAACAATGCTTGTCCATCTTTGTTGCATCATGGTCATGGGTATAAATGAACGTGTATGTCTAGTAATACTACTGATAACAGTCTGTCTTAACAAATTGATAAATACACTTTGTCTTCCAGACTGTATCGTGATTTTTTAAGTCATAAGCAAGGACAGGAGCCACTGAATATATCAAAGTCGTAGCCGAATTTTGGACATTCCATTAAGATTGTTTAGTCAATAAGAGCCTGATAGTCCATTACGCCTTACCGACGGCGGGTGGACTCATTTGATAATTTTACCACCCCATAAAAAGGGTATACCGTAAATGATTTTTTTACGTTTTTTTTTTTAGAAATCTGTGTCATTCTCTCACTCTTGATTGTCATCACGTATATCTCTTTAATTTATTAATTTCATAATTAAACTACTGTTGATCTCTCAAAGTGGCAGACACACAACACGTATACATTGCCAGGTCGCCCATTGAATTAATACAGTTAATTGTATCCATGTCATAGTATCCGAGCACTCGCCGGCGCTTCATGGTGTCAGGTTGCGCCTGCAAGTTATCACATACGTCTATGCATTCGTAGCCTTATGTAAAGACACTTGAGGGGAAAATGTTTGGCTTCAAAAACACATACACATGTTTAAAAAAAAAAACAATGCCGCACACTAGGAATTTGTCCTGTATCGTGGGTGCTTATACAAACATTTAAAGTCGCATACGCAAGTATCCACTTAAGAAGAATCATAATATTAATTGCGATAACATTATTTTATATCTGTTATCTCTTCAAACTCAAAACTAAATTTTATTTATTATGTGTAATATTCTATTTATTATGTTGCTTCAATATTATAAATGGTATAATTAATATATTTTACGGTTTTTCTTCTTCTGTTATTGTGCTAGTGATCGTTTTAGACTGTAACAAAAATTTGTTCAGTGCCAGAATCAAGCCCGAAACGCATCGCAGCTGCTTAGCTCTCGCCGACAATATCAACTGTGTAATACATCTCTGGTATACTTTGAGATAGCGAAAACATGAGTGTCTGTTTCACTTTAGATAGATCCGAACTACGAATCACTTACTGCTGGCTGTGATAAAGTTATTTCACACTAATTTAATATTTTGTAAAACAATTTATCACGCAGAGGTCAGAAGTCGTGCGTCTCAGATTCTTTAGAAAAAGATGATTATATTAGGTCTGCAGTCTGGGAGTGCTATAAAAAAGCGTCACAGACAGATAGTAATAGATAGACAAATTGTCTACTTATCTAGGTCTCCCGCGTAGTCTACTATTTTTGTCAGGATCGCAAGGACTTATAGGACACTGACATGCTTTTAAATTTAAAACGATTAGTGTTGAGATGAACGTCGCAAGTCCAATCAATCGGTTTTGGCAGTTGAAAAAATCCCCAAACATTATTTTTGAAAGGGTAAACACCAAATTACTGAAAGCTATAAAGCTAAGTGGTGATTAACCCTGCCGGGATCGCGGGACCTAGGGATTACCGTGACCCCGGTACGTAAAGGGCTATTGAAGGACACCGTGGATTTTAGTCAGTACAAGTCTGACAGTCCCTCCCGCTCTGCCCTGGGTGGGAGGACTCATTTGATGATTTTACCACGATAAAAAAAAAAAAAAAAGTGGTGATTAACCGCTTGAAGCTTTCAGGAATTGGTCGTTTCGATCTGATGTCAAAACGAATGTTTGCTGTTGTGATCGATTGACTAAATTACCAACACTTTGTTACGAAGACTAATGAGCCCTCCCTCTAGTGAAGCTGAAGGAACTGTAAGAATCATGCTGACTAACCCCCCCCCCCCCTGTTCTATCACTTATTATTGCTCTGTGCATTCCAGGGCTTTTTTTAACCACGGTAAACTCGTTCAGTTTTTTGGAGAAATCAGCTCTAAGTTAGATTGGACGGTTTATTATAAAAAACTCCTCATTAATTGTGTAATTAATGACAATTTGTGGAGAGTTATTAAACTCCAGTTTCCCTACATGGCAACGAGCGACATTTTACATAAAATACGAGGGGTAGGATGCGTCGACCTTTATTAATTAGAACGGGTGACATTGTAAGCCATATCTCGCCTCAATTTTATGTACAATACCGTACTTATTTATAGCGTATTGAAAACTAGGCTCTTCAGCCGTACCCACAAAATGCTGTTTATTATTTTATTTAATGAAATTGGAAACTAACCTGTTCGCGATTTTTGAAAATAGAAGCTTCTAGAACCAAGTATGTTCATCCCCTTAGAAGTGAGCGTAGATGACATACCGTTTTAGACTCACAACACTAGAACATAGGTGTCATATTCGCCTCCATTGATAATGTGTAATGGTCAATATATTTAGTTGATTTTTTTCTCATAAAGCTTGCACAAGGACAAAATATTTAAGCCGAGGAAGTTAAGCGCTAAGCAATTGGAATCGATCCGTGAATGGGGGTATGTCGCCCTATCTATATATGTATGTTACTATATTTACATGTCTGTTTTGTTTTTTGACGTTGGCTCCAATGAACTTTGTTTAAACATTAACAAAAGAAGAAAATATAATTCGTACTTGTATAAAAGAGTATGTAGTTACTTGTACCTTGGAATGGTAAAGCTATGGAATATTCTGAATACAAAAATATTTGAAAAACAGAAAAGTTTTTATTTGACCATAGAATTTCCTATCACAGTATTAAATACAAATATTCTATTGACACAAGGAAACTTTTCACCTAACATTGAATTAGGATTAAAATTTACAAAAAGTATAAATACATTGGAGCCAATGTCCTGCCCCCATACATAGCATGTCCATTAGAAATGCATTACCTACGTGTATCTGTACAGTGCTACCATATCTATTTAGTGTACCTTATACATTCCATCGTACTGTAGTCTTCATGATTCATCCCATGGAAATTTCTAGAATCCCCTATACCTTCATTACTCCTAATATTATCGTAAAACTGATTTTTTCACTGAGTATTTTATAGCAGCTAAGCAAACTTGGTAGGTATGTTAAACATTTTAGTACATGGTACCTATATGTCTTTACCATAAATTAAGTTCTTGAGTATATTGTATTCTATAGCCTTTTGTTAAGACGAAGTATCAAATAAAGTCACACAAAATAGTCTCGGAATCCAAGTGAATTGTATTTCTAAATGTACAGTAGAACCTTTTCAAACCTAGCCTCTTTTGTGTTGTCGACGCAACTCTACCAACAATATGTCTATGGAAAATCAATTCGTTGACGTCAGAAGGCGACGATTTAAAAAGATTCTATTGTATTCCAAAATATTTTTAAATATGGCTCGTCCAATGTGACTATTCCGTTGTTGGCTGGTATGAGATAGTGAGTGATTTTGATTTATTTAAGTAACTGTTAAAGTATTCTATTGGCTGTTCTCTTTTTTATATTTATTTTACACGGATTATTTTAATGTCATCTTATGGCTTTATTAAAAACAAACTGTTCTTTTTATTTATCACTTTCGCTGTACTATCTCCTGCTTTTAACCAGACTACAGTTGAATAAATGAAAAGATTTAAACCATAATCTTATTACTCAACTCTGTGACCTATGTAAGCCAACACTTGTTCAGTCATCTTTGACTGTTTTAGACCAGGTTTCCACCAAAGCCAAAGACCGTAACAAAGATGGTCGATTTCAGCACCTCTTGACTCAGTTTTGGTGTAAGCCGACCGTTGTGTAACCGTTTCATAGACATGAAGAATAGACTGAGTTCCCTATCTAGCTGCAAAGTAAATTTGCTGACTTTGAATACTATTGGCGGCGTAACCGCTTTCTCTTTATGTAGAGGGTGGACAACTTCATGCAGGTATCAGTTCATTCTCTATGTCTATGGCTATTTCTAAACCGACTAATAATGTAATGTTACTTCGTTAAATTGTGCCGTATCTACACAGAGAGTTCGAGGTCCCTTCCCGGCACTTCCCCGGGCAAACGCATGTGTGGCGCGTGGCGGGCTGGTTACAGCGTGGTCGTGCCCGCGCGCGCGAGGAGCTGTACTGCCACGTGGCGCGTGCGCTGGCCCTCATCGTCGTCGTGGCACGAGATAGACTCCTGAGAGATGAGCCTCTGTCGGTCATCGCTGGGGCAAAGTCTTTGCTACAAGGGCTGCATAGGTAAACTATGATGCCTCCTCTAAATTACTCGCGATGTTCCTCGGCGAATTACTCTAGAAACTTTGGCTAAAATCCGAAGTGCGACACTACACACTCGTTCAACTTCGCGATGAGCTCATTGAGCCCTTTGTCTCGGGCGAAAAAACCGACAGCAAAATGGAAGTTGCTCGAGGCGAGGTAAAGTTTGACGAGGTAAGCCGAAGTGCCTCTCTACACTATCGTATTCGTCTAACATCGTTCAAATTCACTTCGCAAGTAGTGTAGAAGAGGCTTAAAAGTATGTAAAGAGAATGCCCGCACGGTTACATACCGTTGCGGGGACACATGAGGGCTTCGTTCGTGGCACGAAGAGTGCATACGTACAGCATATAGATAGGGATAAACATCACAGTGCCGAAGGGGTGTACCAACGGTTCTCAGGCACAGAAATGAGCAGACCGGGGCTAGGTGCGGCACTGTAACAACAGGGATTCTTAGAAGCATTAATTTTAGTTTTTTGTCAAGAATACCAATAGTCCAGTTGCTATGTTTATTTTATTCGATGCCGCCTACCTTGGTGGAATAAAATCTGTATATTGCTTGATTTTTTTAGACTTCTGGACCTGGCTTTCGGCATGCCATCTCTAGAAGCTCGCGACCTGGACAAGAAGATACGAGAAGAGAGGTCCCGTTACTTAGTAGCAGAGTTGATATGCAAGGTACGCTATGTCAGCAGTTCAGTTTTTTTTAATACTAAGTTTCAGGTGAGCGCGCGCAAGGTGGGGAACTCATAATCGCGCTGTAAAAGATCAAACTATACATTGGTTACCGTCTATAAGACCGCGCGCCACCGTTTAGATAATACCGCGCGGTCGTCTGCTTTACTTAGCCATAATGTACAATTTACTATTAAAACTCCTCGGCGGGCCTCTACGGGGTGCTCTAAGCGCCTCTAAGCGCGCGTGGAACACAACGCGCCGTCGACCCGGGCATGGTCCATGATCGGACAGCGAGTCGCCCTCCCTGGATAATTATCAAATTACACGTGGGCGAAGGCGTTGGCAACAGCTAAATTCCGCTAAACACGTGGCTCTGCGCGAGCGAGATTCATTATATTTACGCGGGAGTGACAAAGACGGTTAATGACAGGTTAAAGAACAAAATTGTTCCTGCTTCGCGACCGGACTTTAGTAAGAAATGTAATTGTTGTATGTATGTTTGAAGCCGGAGCACCAGGAGGACATAGCGGCACTAGCGGCCTGGGTGACGCGGGCCATGCGGCGCGCGGCCGCGGAGAAGACGGACGCCCGCGAGCCGCCCCGCCCCGCGCCGCCCGTGCCCTGCCTCTACACCACCCCGCAGAGGACGCAGGTACCACAGGGACACCTACCAACTAGAAACAAACAATAAACGTATTGAAGACAAAAACACTAAACGTAATAACATTTTTTTTTAAAAAACTTCAATATCAAAATAAAGAACGGCACGGTTAAAGCAGTGGCTGAGCGATTGGACTGTTGCGCAGCGTGCCGCGGGTTCGATTCCCGCGCGGAAAAAATATTTGTATGACCTACATATAGTTGTTCCGGGTGTGGGTGTTTGTGTATTTGATTTTCTATGTTCTTAAACGCACCCACGACACAGGAGAAATTCCTAGTGCAACGTTTTCAATGAAAACGATTTTGCAAATTACAAAAACGTTTTCATTTCTTTACCGTGGTTATCTACGAGACACTTTAATGTTTTGGTTATTTTACGTTCTGGATTTGATCGCTTAGGCAGTGTTTTTCAACCTGTGGGTCGCGACCCCGTGGTGGTTCGCGATGCCTCTTTAGGGGGGGGGGGGGGGGGGGGGGTCGCGAAGCTTCTATAAGGGAGCTGTAAAAGGTTGGGAAAGCTTAGTGTAGTAAAAAACAATATGGTTTAAAAAGATTTATTAGAAAAAATGTTAACTAAAGGACATAATATTAAAAAAAAAGAATAACATGTTGAATTAAATATTAATTTATGATAATAAAATAAATGAAAAGAAAAAGCAACGGGTACGCGACCCTCCGCGAAGTATTTCTTCATACTAAAGGGGCCGTGCCATGGAAAAGGTTGAGGAATTCCCTGGTCCTTACGGCGGTGTGTGCAGGTGGACCTGCGCCTGTACCGGCGCGAGCTGCTGCGGCGCGCGGCCGGGCCGCTGCAGGCGCTGCTGGAGCGGGAGGCGCGCGGCTGGTTCCTGCACTTCCGGGAGCGACGCGCCGCGCACCTCGCCAGCCAGAAGATGCCCATGAAGGACATCGAACAGGTAACTACCACTTACTCCATGCTGCTATTATCGATGAAGAACCGGAAGAAGATCGGAAACATTATCCATTTGGGACAGCAGTAGTTGCCCAGCGGTATGGGCCCTGACTTACGAATTGTAGGTCGTTGGTTCCAACCCAGTCAAGCGCCTGGCTTTGTGTAATTTATGCCATCACCATTGCTCTCAAAACGCACTGGGCCCGCGTGGTGGATTATGGCCCACTCCCTTTCATAGACAGGAACCTTTGTGCCCGAAGTGGGAACATTTATAGGCTAATGATGGTTCATTTTTGACCATACGCGAATAAGCATGATGACAGCACAGCATCAAAAATACATCCGTCAGTTAGTCTTTGTTAAAGACTCGTATTTTTTTAAGTGAATATTAACAGAGTTAAAACGCATCAATACTTATAGTTAAAATCCACGTCATGTCTTTCCGACAGGCAACGCACTTCCTAAACAAATGTAGAGTTAGAAAGGAGTTAGAAGCAAGAAAATTGCTATTTTAGGGGTACACTACTCGCGATGTTAAACGAATACGATAGTGTAGAGAGGCATTTCGGCTTACCTCGTCAAACCTTCCTCACTTCGGGCGACTTCTGTTTATTGTCGGTTTTTGCGCCCGAGTCAAAGGGCCCGAAGTTGCACGAAGTGCGTTCACAAAGTACCTCTGTACACTACTTGGCCGACTTTAGAAACACAAACCCTTTTTATTGAAGTGAAAACTTCTTTAGTGGCGTTGTACACTTTTTTTGGAATGGGTAAAAAATGTTAAACTCGCGTCAGGACATGTGACCTGATCGAAAATTCGTAAGCCGGATGGAGAATAGACAGCTGGCGCGGCGTAGGAGAGGGAGTATCGCCCTCTCTTTCTACGGCGCAGCGAAAATGTATGCCTGCGACTGCCGTTTCGTTTAGGCGGCGCAGGGCGCTTGCGCGAATGTTCGTGTGTGTTTATGTTACAGCGTGCTACGCGCATCCATGGATGGTGACAGAATTTTTCTTTTTAATGTAATATAAATTGTCATGTTTGTGTACGATAGCCCAATAAATAAATATTGTATTCTACCACATAAATGAGAGTACTTTTATACTGATAATTAAAGCAATTCGTGCAAAATTATTCCCTAACCATTCCAAAATATCAAAAATGCACAACGTTAATATTCAGGTTTTTTATTATAATTGTACGCATTGCAATCATTCACCATGTTCTTGTTCCTCTTTTGTTTTCTTCGTGTGATTGTAGCCTTTAGCCAAAGTTTCTAAAGTACTTCACCGAGGAACTTCGTGAGTAGTATAGAGGAGGTATTAAAGACTCTTAATTTTTATTATAATGAAGTTGAGCTAGAATGAAAGAGTTTGTAAATTCATCCTCTGAAGGGGATTCTCTTACTAGGAATTTTTATCCGGGTATGGCGATCGCGTTGCATAATTACCGAAATTCATGTGGGTATGAAGCTAGTAATGTCATAAAAGTTCGTAATTTTTGCCGTTTGACATTCTGCTTTTGTGTCTATAATTTGCACCGATACACTACAATCTGCTGATATCGTATCGCTTCGGAATATTGCATCGATAATATGTGCTCGGTTAAGGATTACGTAAATAAGCTATGTAAAAGTTAATCTAATAACACTGCTAAATATGGTTGATAAGACTTAAGAATGGATCGGATGAAATATTGGTGTACTGCGTTTTTCTGGGACAGAATAGGCAAATCCGACATGTAGGAGACACCGGGATTTTTTACGTGACCAATCAGCAATTCTTCTTACAATGCGCAAACAGATAATCAACAAACATCAACACCGGCCCCCCAGCCGGTACCGCCGCAACCGCTATGACCCTGCATTTTAAATCTATAATATCTTCGAAAATATTCATTTAAATTACTATAAAGGGCCATATTGATGAAATGCACAAAGTGTTTAAGGTACATAATTATAAGGACTAATGCTGTTTCGCTTAAAATCGTTTCATAAATAAGTCATTATTTCTAGTAAAAAGTAAAGAATAAAAAATGGCTGTTGTGGGTTATCTCTAAGAGATAGACATATACCATCGCGGACTTTTTGTAGACCTTTTTAAGGCGTACAATACATGTCTTACATTATTTTGATCTATCTCATAGGATTCAGCCAGAGTTTTTTTGCGTTTCGCATTATGCACGTTATAAACATAAAAATCTTCCTCTAAAATCACTCTATTAAAATAATCCATTGTGTAGTTTTAAAGATCTAAGCATACATAAAGACAGCCAGACAGGGAAACGATTTTGTTTAAACTATGTAGTGATGTAAGCACAGACGGCGTGAATTGGTGTCTTTTGGGGCAGGCTTAGCCGAATCTAAGCCTGCGCTTAGTTTCAGCAATAGACGACAATTGGATGACATGAGTGACTTGAACACGAGTGTGATGTTATGAGTGTGTCCGCAGGAAGTGCGTGAAGCGGCAATGCGCGAGTACGTGTCGCGGGTGTGCGCGGCCGTGCTGGCCAGCGAGCCGCTGGCGGCGCTGGGACCAGACGTGCCCGCGCTGCTGGCCGCGCAGCTCCGCGCCTCCGCCATCGTCACCAGGTACGCACACTGTCTAGCAGCAGTGCGTGCAGGAGGTGCTTAACTATTATCTGACCCTCAAAAGCCAATAGGGTGGTAATCAGACATGGCTGCAGAGAGATAATTAAAATAAATATATTGTTGCATTTTTTGTCGCAGAGCTGAAGAAGGCGTCCGCAGAAAGTTAGAAGCTAGTCTTGCGACAGCCGAAGCACGAATATGTGCGACGCACCCGATCCTTTCCCGAGCGGACGCGTGGCGCAAGGAGAAGCTAGCAGCTGCGGCGCTTCGGCTCAAAAACGAGCTGCGCTGGACGTCCATGGAGGATGCTGCTGCAGCGATGCAAGCTCACAAGTTGCATCAACACCGATACTTCTTGCTTAGAGATCTGGCTTTTCTGAGAGATCGAGAACCGTTGCTTATGAAGGTATGTGCTTTTTGAATAAATAGTTATATTTTATCATTACTACAACTATGTCAAACATTTGTTTTCATTAAGGACTTCTAGTCTTTTGATCATTACTCACATCATGAATACAACGCCTTTGTATTTCGAATTGTTGCATTTTGGCTCCCCTATCTGCCCCAGGCGGACATGCGGCGAATTACAAATAACCCTGAATAGTGCCATAGCCAGCATTGTGTGAGAACTATGTACCTCGGAGCTAGCATTCGCTAAGTACCTGTTCCCTTATTGACTTGAATGACTCTGGCTTTTGAGAGTATGTCACGTTCACTCCAATGTCTCGCTGACGGTGGCGTGTGTGTCGGATCATTTAGTTCCTTTCAAAATAGTTGAGCTGAATGGTGCTGACACATTCATGTTCGTGAACGGGCGCTGTTGGTTGGGGCTGGTCACGTACGCACGTCACGCACTGGGTGGTGTATTGTAACGTGTATCTCTATCAGGAGCTGCGCCTGGCGGTGTCGCCCACGCGCTCCTTCACGTGGTCGCGTCGCATCTGGCGCGCGGCGCACTGGGTGGTGGTGCGTCACTTCCGCGGTCGTCGCGAGCGCGTGCCCACGGTGCTGTCAGCGCGCGCCACCAACATCGTGACGCCGCGCTCGGACCCGTCGCAGCCCGTGTTCCTGGTGCAGCGGGAGACCAGCGTCGCCACCACCACCAGGTGGCCGGCCTGGAGACTGCTCAATCTTGCGCACAGGTGACCGACCGAAGCACCGACGTAACTTTACAGATCGAACTGAACGTGTTCACCGTTGTAGATCGTGCGTGAGAACTAGCCGATTACTTTTTTACATGTACTGTAAGCTTCAAAGAAAAGTCACCCCTTTTAATAGTGACATCACTATGAAATAGTTACTTTTCTCTGAAGCTGAAAACACTTGAAAATTACGTTTAGCAAAAAAATACTTTGTAAAAATTATTTTGAATATTTGTCTTTATTATCTATAAAATTCGTCGAAATCCCGAAAATTTAAACGCCGAATGGTTGTTTGGTCGAAAGTCTAAAATCCCGAAAGTTCATTTGCCCAAAAGTTTAAAATCTTGAAGTTCAAAATCCCGAAATTGTCACCGATTCCGAGAAAAATGATATTTTGTAAACCTAATCTTAAAACACTTCCGGGGTCGCGGGACCAAGGGATTACCGTGACCCCGGTACGTAAAGGGCTCGTGAAGGACACCGTGAATTTTAGTCAGTACAAGTCTGACAGTCCCTCCCGCCCTGCCCTGGGTGGGAGGACTCATTTGATGATTTTACCACGATAAAAAAAAAATCTTAAAACACTTAAAAGTTGCCTAAAAAGCGTAGTCACAGAGTTTACAAAAACAATAACCACGAAGGGTGTGGCAGAGTCTGTTCGCTCGTTTCATCGGTTGATTTTCGGTATGATTTTCTGTGATATATGAGTGACACCGCCACGTGTTGTGTCAGGACGTGGTGCTGGTGCTGGAACATAATGTTCGTGCTGGGCGTGCTGCTGCCGTGGTGCTCGCCGCTGTCGCTGCGCACGCTGCTCTGTGTCAAGCCATTCGTGCCTGACTACGAGTTGTCGCAGGTATTGCTATTATAATTAACCATGCACATCTTCTATATTTTTCTTCACAGTTAAATATGTCACCTCTAAGATCCCCACAGACTTTTGTCATGGCTTTGAACTTATTTTGATTATTTTTAGTCCTGATTTCCGCATAACATTTTCTGAACCGAGTTTCTTTTTGTTCCACTGATTAGTGTCTGCTTCGCCTTCGCGAGAATTTGTACTCACTCAATACGAATAATATCAGACTTTATTTATCGTTTTATGTCTTCATCGTATGTCATTTAGTTAGAAAGTAACATCGTAGTCTGGTATGATGTTATTGAATACAATATCCCACAGGTGAACGGAACCCTGTTTCCGAAACGTAGCAGTGAAACGCAGACGATGTGGTCGCGGCTGCTAACGCTGTGGCGGTACGTGTCCAAGGAGAGGACGCGCTTCGAGACCGAGCCCGACACAGGTACCAGACACGCACACATCCCACTGCTGGGACACAGGCCTCCTTTCTGAGGGAGATAAGTACCCCATATAGCTAATGCTATAAATATTTAAAATCGGTGCAGGTCTCCTGGGCAAAGGGCTAAGTCGCATGGCGCACCGAGTGTGGACGTACGGCGTGGTGGGCGGCGCGGGGTCGCTGCTGCTGCTGCTGGGGCTGCCGCTGCTGGTGCTGCTGGCGTGCTCGGTCTGCGCGGCCGCAGCGCTGCTGGCGCCGCTGTGGGCGCCGCCGCTGGCACTCGCCACGCACCTCACCAACGCGCTAATTTATGACATCGATTGCCCGGATCCTGATCATCTTAACAGGTCAGTGCGTGCGGACTGTCTGAAACAGAAAGTAATCTGATTATTAGCTATTTTTGCTACGAATAATATTTTTTTTTTAAAATGAAGTCCAATAACCCATCCACAACTCCTTCAAGGGAAAATTAATTACAATAACCTTTACAATACTAAAAGAGAAAGTCTTTTGGATGGTTTCTACATTCTAAACTGAACAAATAAGATATTTAATTGAAATTAATTTTCCGATTTTCACCCCGCTAGGGGTGTAATCTTTGAATAACAGTTTAATACGTATCTTTTAATTAATTGGAAGATTATTTACGCCGAGTTTTGCTTTTACCGAAACTTGAATACCCCTTTTCACAAACGTGCGGGGTGACTTTTGAAAAATCCAAAAACACGTATTTCATTATTTTTGATATAAATTTCTAATTACTGAGTTTAAAATTCATCCATCATCATTCATCTTTGCGCGTCTTGATTTTCTCGTACGAACATTAACATTATCAAAATCACCAATGGAACCCAATCCCTTCTCAGCGCTCACCTACATAATAAACTGCAACTACCATCCAAAATACTAATACGTTGTCATCCAATAGTATACTGGATTATACGTTAAGCAGTTTAAAATTCTTCCCTTAATACTCGATTTACGAAAAATCCAAATACACGAGTTCAGTTATATTTTATCTATTTTTTAAATTCCGATTTTGAAATTATTCGGCCCACTCGTTATGATTTCCCAGCTTTAAAAACGAACAATATCAATCTTTTTTATTTACGTAGTTCATAGTTATGGCAATGTTCAAATAAATAAACTCAAGGAATATGATTTACATAAAAAATGTTTTACCCCTTTTCACCCCCCTTAGAGGTCGATTTTCGCAAAATCCCTTCTTAGTGCACCTACATAGTAAACTGCAACTACTGTCCAAAACTCAGGATTTTGCGTTTTGCGGTTTGGTCTCTAGAAGAGTCTTACGACCATACCCTGTTCTTAGATATTTTTATTTTATGACCATTTTAGCTCATTGTGTACATGGGCGATGTTATTACCGGTGCTACGGATTACAAAATTCTAGTGCACATGTAAGAAAAATATGTATTTGGCAACAATTTGGGTTGCATACTTAAACTAAAAAGGATATAAAAAAACCAAAGGTAACCGACTTTCGAAAGAATAGTTTGAAGTTTAATGTATGAATGATTTCATATGGAGCGTTTACAATCATAGAAACTCTCATATACAAGCACCCCGAACAACTACTTGCAGATCACACAAATATTTGTTTCATGCGGGGATAGAACCCGCGACACGCTGCGCAGTAGCCGATCACTCGGCCACTGCGCCAACTGTTCACCGTCAGTGATGAAAAAGTGTGTGTTGTGCACAGATGGTTTGTGTTGGTGGAGGTGGTGCTGTGGCGCGTGGGTGTGCTGGGAGTGCTGCAGGTGTGCGGCGCGCTGCTGGCCGCGCTGCTGCTGTGCCCGCTCGCGGCCGCGCTGCTGCTCATAGGTAACTGACACTGTTGGTGGAGGTGCTGGTGTGCTGGGAGTGCTGCAGGTGTGCGGCGCGCTGCTGGCCGCGCTGCTGCTGTGCCCGCTCGCGGCCGCGCTGCTGCTCATAGGTAACTGACACTGTTGGTGGAGGTGCTGGTGTGCTGGGAGTGCTGCAGGTGTGCGGCGCGCTGCTGGCCGCGCTGCTGCTGTGCCCGCTCGCGGCCGCGCTGCTGCTCATAGGTAACTGACACTGTTGGTGGAGGTGCTGGTGTGCTGGGAGTGCTGCAGGTGTGCGGCGCGCTGCTGGCCGCGCTGCTGCTGTGCCCGCTCGCGGCCGCGCTGCTGCTCATAGGTAACTGACACTGTTGGTGGAGGTGCTGGTGTGCTGGGAGTGCTGCAGGTGTGCGGCGCGCTGCTGGCCGCGCTGCTGCTGTGCCCGCTCGCGGCCGCGCTGCTGCTCATAGGTAACTGACACTGTTGGTGGAGGTGCTGGTGTGCTGGGAGTGCTGCAGGTGTGCGGCGCGCTGCTGGCCGCGCTGCTGCTGTGCCCGCTCGCGGCCGCGCTGCTGCTCATAGGTAACTGACACTGTTGGTGGAGGTGCTGGTGTGCTGGGAGTGCTGCAGGTGTGCGGCGCGCTGCTGGCCGCGCTGCTGCTGTGCCCGCTCGCGGCCGCGCTGCTGCTCATAGGTAACTGACACTGTTGGTGGAGGTGCTGGTGTGCTGGGAGTGCTGCAGGTGTGCGGCGCGCTGCTGGCCGCGCTGCTGCTGTGCCCGCTCGCGGCCGCGCTGCTGCTCATAGGTAACTGACACTGTTGGTGGAGGTGCTGGTGTGCTGGGAGTGCTGCAGGTGTGCGGCGCGCTGCTGGCCGCGCTGCTGCTGTGCCCGCTCGCGGCCGCGCTGCTGCTCATAGGTAACTGACACTGTTGGTGGAGGTGCTGGTGTGCTGGGAGTGCTGCAGGTGTGCGGCGCGCTGCTGGCCGCGCTGCTGCTGTGCCCGCTCGCGGCCGCGCTGCTGCTCATAGGTAACTGACACTGTTGGTGGAGGTGCTGGTGTGCTGGGAGTGCTGCAGGTGTGCGGCGCGCTGCTGGCCGCGCTGCTGCTGTGCCCGCTCGCGGCCGCGCTGCTGCTCATAGGTAACTGACACTGTTGGTGGAGGTGCTGGTGTGCTGGGAGTGCTGCAGGTGTGCGGCGCGCTGCTGGCCGCGCTGCTGCTGTGCCCGCTCGCGGCCGCGCTGCTGCTCATAGGTAACTGACACTGTTGGTGGAGGTGCTGGTGTGCTGGGAGTGCTGCAGGTGTGCGGCGCGCTGCTGGCCGCGCTGCTGCTGTGCCCGCTCGCGGCCGCGCTGCTGCTCATAGGTAACTGACACTGCAGCCGCCAGGTTGGTGTTGGTGGAGGTGCTGGTGTGCTGGGAGTGCTGCAGCCCTTCTAATTATGATAACCACTTTGTTTCCTGTGCAGGCGGTGTGTCCTGGTGGGCCCTCCGCGGTGCGTGGGAGGCGGCTGCGTGGCGCGGTGTGCTGGCGCGCGGTGCCCGGGTGCCGGCGCACGACTCCGCTTTCTGCCGGCGCGTGCGCGGGCCCGGCCTGCACTCCACCACCTACTACCAGATCACGTGAGTACAGCTGTACAGACCCACGACTCCCGACTTAAATACATTTTCCGTAAATGCTCGTGCCTGTACTATTAACTTATGGTCCGTGTCCTAGGAGCGGGCAGGCGTTAGCGGCGGTGATGGCGCGCGCGGAGCTGGAGGCGCTGAGCGCGTGGCTGAGCGAGCGCGAGCGCAGCGTGGAGCGGCCGCTCAGGGACTACGAGCACTTCGTGCAGGCCTGCTTCGGGCCCTTCTCCGTGCAAATCGCTAAGGTAAGGCAACCTTTCGGCTGAAGTAGCGAGCGTTTCCTATTTCACGTTTAGTGATTCTTCAGGGGTCGAAACAGGTTCAGTGTCCAAAAATACTGATTTTACTGACCAGAAATCTAAAAAAAACTGACTTTTACTGACCATCTGAACTAACTTAAAATAAAAGTTTCATGTGGAATTGAAAAAAAAAATATTATTGGCCTCCACCATCCCCGTAGCCAACCATCACCACCTTTTTATTATTAAAAAGTTTACAAATAGTTATCAGTTTTAATATTTGTTAATAAGCAAATGACACACATCCAATCATACAAATAATATTAAATCAAATCAAATCAAATCAAATCATTTATTTCAAGTAGGCCAATTACAGGCACTTATGAATTGTCAAAAGACATAAAATTAAACTAGTACTAAAAATAGTTATGGTGCTACAGTCCCAGTCACAAGACATAAAAACTGTGAAAGTACCGTAGGTGCTCATTCCAAAGCGTAGATCTCTATGGAGAAGAATGAGCAAGAAACTCCATGGACACTCTTTTTCAATCGCCAAAATTTTTACAAAACCTTCGTTACATCATTCATCTTCAGATGGTACATTATGTGAGAACGATGTGGCAAGTTAATAGTGTCCATAGTTAATATAAAAAAGACAATTCAAAAATAAAGTTATTAATAATTACAAATTAAAATTGACCATGGCAGCTTAGAGATGACCAGTCCCAACTGACAGCGCCCGTTCACGAACATGACACATATATCAGCACCATTCAGCTCAACCATTTTAGAGGGAACCAAATGATCCGACATACGCGCCACCATCAGCGAGACATTTGAGTGAGCATGACATACTCTCAACCGCCAGAGTCATTCAAGTCAATAAAAGACATAGGTATCTGGTCAATGATAGCTCTTAAGTACATAGTACTCACACAATGCTGGCTATGAAGCTATATAATACTAGACAGATTAACTCTATACAATGCAATGTCTTCATCCGCTTCAAAATATTAATAAAAGATAACATACAAACGAAACTAAAGTAGGACAATGATGTCTGTTAATCCATATAAAATAAAACAATTACAAACACATAAAAAATAAAACTAAATGACTTAATAAAGTCAAAAAATAAATAAATAAACAATTATATGAACCCATATAACTAGTCCGGAAGATAAAACTAATAAATCGAATCTATACAATGCAAAAATAGTTTAAGCTCCTACAATAATTTCAGATGCTAAAGATCCAGTTTCCCCTGTTTGTGGAGCAGGACCAGCATTAAGCCAAGCATTTTTATCAGCAATATAATGCCCCAACTTATAATATGCCTGCCTACATAGTGTGCGTTTAATGCAAGTTTTAAATTTCGTCTCACTCAGTTGGAGTATGTGAGGAGGTATTTTATTGTAACATTTTAAACAGTACCCCATGAAGGATGAGTCTACTTTGGCTAACCTGAAACCTGGTTGAACTAATTCGTCCCTTGTTCTAGTACTGTAATTGTGCCTTTCACCTCTTTTACTAAATAGGTGCAGATTCTTTCTAGCGTACATGATGTTTTCGTAGATGTATTGACAAGGTACAGTCATGATGTTAATTTCCTTAAACCGTTCCCTTAAAGAATCGCGCCTGCGTAGATTGTATATGGCTCTGATAGCTCTTTTCTGCAGAATGAATATTGATTCGATGTCTGCAGCACGTCCCCATAACAAAATACCGTAAGACATAATACTATGAAAGTAACTGAAATAGACTAGTCTCGCGGTATCTATATCAGTATATTGACGGATTTTTCTAACAGCAAAGGCTGCTGAACTCAGGCGTCCTGCAAGAGATGTTAAATGAGGACCCCATTGTAGCCTCGAGTCGAGCGTGATTCCCAGGAAAACAGTTTTGTCGACGAATTCTAATATCTCTCGATTCAATACTATGTCACAGTCATTACTTTTGACATTCGGTAGAGCAAATCTTACACATTTCGTTTTTTTTCCATTCAATACTAAATTATTGGCAGTGAACCAAGAATGGACCTGCTGTAGGGCAACATTTATATCGTCAACATTTGAGACACGTCTATTCATCTTAAATATTAAAGAAGTATCGTCGGCAAACAATACCATTTGCGGTTCTTTTTTAAATAAATGGGGCAGATCATTTATATATACTAAAAAGAGAAAAGGGCCCAAAATCGAACCTTGGGGTACTCCCATTTTAACTATTAAACCCGTGGAATTGACACCATTTACTTGAACTTGCTGTTGCCTATCATTTAAATACGATGTCACTAAGCTGAGCGCAAGTTCACCTATACCGTAATGCTGAAGTTTCATGAGCAAAGTTTCGTGATCAACGCAATCAAACGCCTTCGAAAGATCACAGAAGATCCCAATCGCATCTTGAGATTCTTCCCACGCAGTAAATATGTGTTTCAATAAGGTAACACCGGCATCAGTCGTACAACGTCCTTTGGTGAAACCATACTGTTGCTCGTGTAAGATTTTATTGGTGTTGAAATGAGTGAGCATCTGATTAAGCATAACCTTTTCGAACACCTTGCTGAAGACTGGCAAAACGGAAACGGGCCTATAGTTGTTACAGTCTTTACTATCCCCAGATTTAAAAAGCGGTATTACCTTACTGTATTTCATCAGATCTGGGAAGACCCCTTGATCTATGCACAAATTAAATATTGCGGCTAAATACGGTGCAATAGTTTCAATAATTGAGGAACAAACTTTGGTAGAAATACCCCACAGATCTTCGGTTAATTTGACCTTGATTTGCTTAAAAGCTTTCATAACTGTCATGGGATTTATATGCTTAAATTTAAATTCATTAGGACAGGCTGAAACGTTCCTTCTTAGTAAATCAAAAGAAAGCAAGGGTGAGGAATTTATCGCTTCCGTTGTTCGTGTTGGGATACTGGTAAAGAAATTCACGAATTCTTGAGCGATACCTATGTTGGACGTTACGATACCGCGCGAAGTCTCCAGTGTGAAATCAACATGTTTTTTATTTCTATTGGTTTCATTATTGATAATTTTCCACACCGTTTTTATCTTATTATCAGCTGACTTAATTTTGTTGCTTATGTAGAAAGATTTAGCTGCCTGACAAGCGTTTTTAAAAATTTTCGAGTATGTACTAACATATTTATTAAAACTCTCTGTATTGATATGAGGCTTAAGGCCATAAAGCTCAAATAAGCGTTCCCTACTTTTCCTAATACCCTGTGTTGCCCAGTCGCTGAAAATAAACTTTGGGTTAATTGTTTTAGTTTTCTTTTTTAAACTATTATTGAACTCTGTATGCACAACCGCGAAAAACTTTTCATATAATTTATTTACATTATTTATTTCAGGAAAATTGCAAGGTATATTTAATTTACTTATTAAATTATTATTAAATCTATCTAAGTTGCTGGGTGTTATTATTCTAGACTGTATTTGAATTTTTTGTATTTGTTTATTGGTCGTGAAAGCAACAGTCTGACCAGTATGATCTGAAGGAAGGTAATTTACAATCAATTTATTTATGTAATCGCAGCAACAAAAAATATTATCTATACATGTAGCAGAATTTGTGGTAATACGGGTTGGTTCTGAAAACACATTCGATAAGTTAAATGATTTGAATAGGTTTAACAATCTACTACTATTGACATTATTTTCCAAGATATTAACATTAAAGTCACCGCAGACAATAATAGATTTAGTACCGGTTTCAAGTTTCGCCAAAACATCTTCCATTACTGATTCAAATATAGAGTAGTTCAAGTAATTTGGGGGTCTGTAAACGCACACTATAATATGCTTATCCAGCTCAACACAAGACAATTCAATGCTATGCTCGACTGATAAATCAACAATATCATTACGAGGCTTATATTTAATACCATTTTTAACTAAGATTAAAGAACCTCCACGTATCTTAGATTTTCTGTTAAAACAACTACCGACATTGTAATTTTCATAATTAATTAGCATTTCACAGTCTTTTAACCAATGTTCTGTGAAGCAAACAATTTCTAACATAGTTTTTTCTAAAAACAATTCAATTTCTAGCTGTTTAGATAAGAAACCTTGAATGTTTTGATGAAATATTGTCAAGGAATTCTGCTTAGACCTATTTTTGCATTTAACTATTTGTGAGCAAGAAGATACCTTGGTTTTAGTTAATAAATCTTCTGTTGTCTTGCTTACTCGTTTAAAGAACCTCCACTATTAGCAGAAATGCTAACGTCAGTGGTCACCACCCTAATATTACTACTACTACTAATACAATCAGTGATAACTATATTACAATACTTAGACATACTAGTTATGTCTGTGTGAATATAAAAAACTAATAGCCTAGCTATTTCGTGTCTATACATATACGGCAGATACACAGTACCTCGTGTAGACCAAAGTTTATCTATACAACTATTGGTATCAAAATACATAAGTTTGTCACAATAATGACTAACTAAAAACTGAAGGTGGTTATTCAGCATATAAATATAATTGTTTTGACTGGTAGACAATTTGTCAAAATATGGGAAAGCACACAATACAATTTTTCTGCAATTTAACTTTAACAACTCAGTTATGCTATCAGTTAAGTCCTTTTTTTTAATTTTGGAACTATTTCCTACAAATATAGTGATATCAGTATTCTGGTTGTATTTATTATTAGAAACCGATGCTGTAATCTGCTTAAATGTTGAGCCAGGCATGCAATAATTTTTACAGGAATAGCTCAGATTATTACTCATCAACTTTCCTAAACCTCTTCCTATACTATCTGAAAACATTACACAGTTAGGGCTATTATCATCAAAATCAGGCTGGCAGACCTGAGATAAATCCACAACCTGGGACGGGTCCTCCGTTACCTCAGGCGGGACAGTGTCATGGTTTGAAACTGTCTGACAACTACATTGACACCTAACCAACTCATTTGCAGTTAAAAGTTAGAAACATTAGACATTATGATTTCTTGAAGAAGTAAGTAATCAAAGCATTTTTCTTTTTATCTATAATTTTTTGTACGTTTTGTTCTTCTTTAATTTTCTCCTCGTAGTCTTTTCTTTCTTTAACAGCGGCATCTAGTAATGTCTTGACCATATTAACCTCATTTTCACCATCCCTTTTTCCCCATTCAGATATAAAGTGTCCATTTTTATCTTTTTTATTAAGCCAGTCCTCATTGTCGCAACCGAGGTCCGGGCTCGCCGCAATCGCGGCGGTAAGACCCCTCTTTGAGGAGTGGCTGGATAGGCGTCACGGCGTCCTTACCTTCCGCATGACGCAGGTCCTCACCGGACATTGAAGTTTCGGGAGGTTCCTGTGTCGGATAAGGAAGGAGGAAACGCCTGGGTGTCACCACTGCGAGGATCGTCCGGAGGACACCGTGGAGCATACGGTGCAGGACTGCCCCGCTTGGGCAGAGCACCGCCGTGTCCTCACGACGGCGATAGGCGGAGACCTCTCGCGCCCGGCATTGGTCGAGGCCATGCTGCGGGGCGAGACGGAGTGGGAAGCGGTCGCCTCCTTCTGCGAAGCAGTCATGCTCGCGAAGGAGGAGGCGTGCCGCGTGAGGGAGAGAACAGTGTCCTCCCTCCGACCCAGCCGCAGTGGTAGACGCCCACGGCGACGGACGTCGCCAGACGATCTCCGGCCACCGTAGGCGCGGGCATGCGGGCAGCGAGTAATGGGCGACTCGCAGTCCGACCATGGACCATGCCCGGGTCGACGGCGCGTTGTGTTCCACGCGCGCCTCAAGGAGTGTCAGCACATTGACGGGGCCTGTAGAGGGCCAAAGCCTGCCGGGGTCGCGGGAATTACCCATCACCGTAACCCCGGTACGTAAAGGGCTATTGAAGGACACCGTGGATTTTAGTCAGTACAAGTCTGACAGTCCCTCCCGCCCTGCCCTGGGTTCCCACCCAGAGTCATCAGAGTCATCAGAAATCATCAAATGATTCCTCCCGGACTCATTGAATGATTTTACCACGCAAAAAAAAAAAAAGCCAGTCCTCATTAAATTTACATTTCCCCATAATAGTTAGTTGGTTAGTAGCCACAAACAAATCACACAGCAGTCAAATTAAATCACATACAATGCAGGTTAAAAAGCTGAAGCTGTAACAAATATGCAAAGTTAAACTTACAATAATAAAATATGTATTTATTTCGAGAATAAAAGTAGGATTGGACTTTTTTCCTCGAAATAATGATGCTACAATATTAAGTTGCCACAAGACATCATAATAGAGCATCAGCTGTTAGTTGCTCTCAAACCTTCACTGGGCCCGGCTAAGAAAATTAGAAATGACTAGAAATTTGTTTTTTGTTGACACAATCTAAATGTATATTTAAAATGCTAATGTTAGGACGGGAAGACAGGGTTTTCTCTATGACCACCAACTCCAATTATTTCCCCTTTGGGCTCCTGGTGAAAGTAAGGAAGTTTGGTCGCGGTTGTGGGTGGCGAAAATGTGAAAAAGTGTTGCAACTGATGAAATGAATGGACTTGAAAGGTGAAACCCGAGCAACGCCGGGTTTGGTTGCTAGTAGGTATACTATAAGATATATATTTCTTAAGCAAAATCTAGAATGAAGAAGGTAGGCGTAAAAAGGAACGACACAGACAGGCAAAATTGTGTCAGTAAATAATTAATAAGGTTCCAAAAAAATATATGGAGCAATATATGTGTTGATCTCAAAAAACTGAAAAAACTGACCATTTTCTCAAAAAACTGACTTTTACTGACCATGCTAAAAAAAACTGACTTTTACTGATTTTACTGACTAGTTTCGACCCCTGGATTCTTACGTCTTTAAATGTATCTTCTAGCGAGTGTAGAAAAAAAAGAAAAACCAGTAATTAAAATTTAAAATGCCGCCATGTTGTAAAAAAAGGTGACACTGTTGTAACGTGGATGTGTGTATGTGCAGACGGGCGCGTACAAGCAGTTGGAGAAGGAATGCAACTCACTGACAGCATCCCTGCGGGAGAAGGCAGGCGCGCGCCGGCGGGAGCTCGCGCTCGGGCTCAGCGACGCGGCGCGGGCGCGGGTCAGACTCACCTCGCAGGATCTGAGGGTTAGTCACAACATTATTAGTACATTACACCCGGTGCTCGACTAATCTAACACAAATATTTTTTTCAATTCGAAGCAGTACTTACTACGACACAGCGACCTACCCGCTTATTTCGAATTGTGCCGGCAGCGCAGACCACTGTCGTACTAGGTATTTCTTAGCTTTTGTGTAGAAAGGTGGGAAATCATAGCGAAGGTATTAAATCGGGATTACCAGTCAGTCTAATTTCTTTCATAGATTTACAACCTTATGTCTATAGAATAAGGTTCACATTCGTTTGCCCTTCACGTAAGTGACTTTTCGTTAACTATTTGTGTCCGCCCCATAGCGTGCAGTGCAGGCGTGTGCGCAGGAGCTGGCACGCGCGTGCGGCGGGGCGGCGCGCGCGGACGACTGGTGGGCGGCGCGCGGGCTGGACGTGGCCGACTGGCACGCGCTCGCTGCCAACACGCTGGTCGAGGTGTTCGACTCCGAGGTGCTGGTCGCGCTGGAGCCGCACGAGGCGCGCCTGCCGCTGGAGCGCGGCGAGGCGGAGAGAGCCTGGGCCGAGCGGGCCGGCCGCGACCCCGCGCCGCCCGACGTGCTGGCCGAGCGGGACGACTGGGGCGCCGCCACGCGTACGTACCACACCTTACTGTAGAGAGAGCCTGGGCCGAGCGGGCCGGCCGCGACCCCGCGCCGCCCGACGTGCTGGCCGAGCGGGACGACTGGGGCGCCGCCACGCGTACGTACCACACCTTACTGTAGAGAGAGCCTGGGCCGAGCGGGCCGGCCGCGACCCCGCGCCGCCCGACGTGCTGGCCGAGCGGGACGACTGGGGCGCCGCCACGCGTACGTACCACACCTTACTGTAGAGAGAGCCTGGGCCGAGCGGGCCGGCCGCGACCCCGCGCCGCCCGACGTGCTGGCCGAGCGGGACGACTGGGGCGCCGCCACGCGTACGTACCACACCTTACTGTAGAGAGAGCCTGGGCCGAGCGGGCCGGCCGCGACCCCGCGCCGCCCGACGTGCTGGCCGAGCGGGACGACTGGGGCGCCGCCACGCGTACGTACCACACCTTACTGTAGAGAGAGCCTGGGCCGAGCGGGCCGGCCGCGACCCCGCGCCGCCCGACGTGCTGGCCGAGCGGGACGACTGGGGCGCCGCCACGCGTACGTACCACACCTTACTGTAGAGAGAGCCTGGGCCGAGCGGGCCGGCCGCGACCCCGCGCCGCCCGACGTGCTGGCCGAGCGGGACGACTGGGGCGCCGCCACGCGTACGTACCACACCTTACTGTAGAGAGAGCCTGGGCCGAGCGGGCCGGCCGCGACCCCGCGCCGCCCGACGTGCTGGCCGAGCGGGACGACTGGGGCGCCGCCACGCGTACGTACCACACCTTACTGTAGAGAGAGCCTGGGCCGAGCGGGCCGGCCGCGACCCCGCGCCGCCCGACGTGCTGGCCGAGCGGGACGACTGGGGCGCCGCCACGCGTACGTACCACACCTTACTGTAGAGAGAGCCTGGGCCGAGCGGGCCGGCCGCGACCCCGCGCCGCCCGACGTGCTGGCCGAGCGGGACGACTGGGGCGCCGCCACGCGTACGTACCACACCTTACTGTAGAGAGAGCCTGGGCCGAGCGGGCCGGCCGCGACCCCGCGCCGCCCGACGTGCTGGCCGAGCGGGACGACTGGGGCGCCGCCACGCGTACGTACCACACCTTACTGTAGAGAGAGCCTGGGCCGAGCGGGCCGGCCGCGACCCCGCGCCGCCCGACGTGCTGGCCGAGCGGGACGACTGGGGCGCCGCCACGCGTACGTACCACACCTTACTGTAGAGAGAGCCTGGGCCGAGCGGGCCGGCCGCGACCCCGCGCCGCCCGACGTGCTGGCCGAGCGGGACGACTGGGGCGCCGCCACGCGTACGTACCACACCTTACTGTAGAGAGAGCCTGGGCCGAGCGGGCCGGCCGCGACCCCGCGCCGCCCGACGTGCTGGCCGAGCGGGACGACTGGGGCGCCGCCACGCGTACGAACCACACCTTACTGTAGAGAGAGCCTGGGCCGAGCGGGCCGGCCGCGACCCCGCGCCGCCCGACGTGCTGGCCGAGCGGGACGACTGGGGCGCCGCCACGCGTACGTACCACACCTTACTGTAGAGAGAGCCTGGGCCGAGCGGGCCGGCCGCGACCCCGCGCCGCCCGACGTGCTGGCCGAGCGGGACGACTGGGGCGCCGCCACGCGTACGTACCACACCTTACTGTAGAGAGAGCCTGGGCCGAGCGGGCCGGCCGCGACCCCGCGCCGCCCGACGTGCTGGCCGAGCGGGACGACTGGGGCGCCGCCACGCGTACGTACCACACCTTACTGTAGAGAGAGCCTGGGCCGAGCGGGCCGGCCGCGACCCCGCGCCGCCCGACGTGCTGGCCGAGCGGGACGACTGGGGCGCCGCCACGCGTACGTACCACACCTTACTGTAGAGAGAGCCTGGGCCGAGCGGGCCGGCCGCGACCCCGCGCCGCCCGACGTGCTGGCCGAGCGGGACGACTGGGGCGCCGCCACGCGTACGTACCACACCTTACTGTAGAGAGAGCCTGGGCCGAGCGGGCCGGCCGCGACCCCGCGCCGCCCGACGTGCTGGCCGAGCGGGACGACTGGGGCGCCGCCACGCGTACGTACCACACCTTACTGTAGAGAGAGCCTGGGCCGAGCGGGCCGGCCGCGACCCCGCGCCGCCCGACGTGCTGGCCGAGCGGGACGACTGGGGCGCCGCCACGCGTACGTACCACACCTTACTGTAGAGAGAGCCTGGGCCGAGCGGGCCGGCCGCGACCCCGCGCCGCCCGACGTGCTGGCCGAGCGGGACGACTGGGGCGCCGCCACGCGTACGTACCACACCTTACTGTAGAGAGAGCCTGGGCCGAGCGGGCCGGCCGCGACCCCGCGCCGCCCGACGTGCTGGCCGAGCGGGACGACTGGGGCGCCGCCACGCGTACGTACCACACCTTACTGTAGAGAGAGCCTGGGCCGAGCGGGCCGGCCGCGACCCCGCGCCGCCCGACGTGCTGGCCGAGCGGGACGACTGGGGCGCCGCCACGCGTACGTACCACACCTTACTGTAGAGAGAGCCTGGGCCGAGCGGGCCGGCCGCGACCCCGCGCCGCCCGACGTGCTGGCCGAGCGGGACGACTGGGGCGCCGCCACGCGTACGTACCACACCTTACTGTAGAGAGAGCCTGGGCCGAGCGGGCCGGCCGCGACCCCGCGCCGCCCGACGTGCTGGCCGAGCGGGACGACTGGGGCGCCGCCACGCGTACGTACCACACCTTACTGTAGAGAGAGCCTGGGCCGAGCGGGCCGGCCGCGACCCCGCGCCGCCCGACGTGCTGGCCGAGCGGGACGACTGGGGCGCCGCCACGCGTACGTACCACACCTTACTGTAGAGAGAGCCTGGGCCGAGCGGGCCGGCCGCGACCCCGCGCCGCCCGACGTGCTGGCCGAGCGGAACGACTGGGGCGCCGCCACTCGTACGTACCACACCTTACTGTAGAGAGAGCCTGGGCCGAGCGGGCCGGCCGCGACCCCGCGCCGCCCGACGTGCTGGCCGAGCGGGACGACTGGGGCGCCGCCACGCGTACGTACCACACCTTACTGTAGAGAGAGCCTGGGCCGAGCGGGCCGGCCGCGACCCCGCGCCGCCCGACGTGCTGGCCGAGCGGGACGACTGGGGCGCCGCCACGCGTACGTACCACACCTTACTGTAGAGAGAGCCTGGGCCGAGCGGGCCGGCCGCGACCCCGCGCCGCCCGACGTGCTGGCCGAGCGGGACGACTGGGGCGCCGCCACGCGTACGTACCACACCTTACTGTAGAGAGAGCCTGGGCCGAGCGGGCCGGCCGCGACCCCGCGCCGCCCGACGTGCTGGCCGAGCGGGACGACTGGGGCGCCGCCACGCGTACGTACCACACCTTACTGTAGAGAGAGCCTGGGCCGAGCGGGCCGGCCGCGACCCCGCGCCGCCCGACGTGCTGGCCGAGCGGGACGACTGGGGCGCCGCCACGCGTACGTACCACACCTTACTGTAGAGAGAGCCTGGGCCGAGCGGGCCGGCCGCGACCCCGCGCCGCCCGACGTGCTGGCCGAGCGGGACGACTGGGGCGCCGCCACGCGTACGTACCACACCTTACTGTAGAGAGAGCCTGGGCCGAGCGGGCCGGCCGCGACCCCGCGCCGCCCGACGTGCTGGCCGAGCGGGACGACTGGGGCGCCGCCACGCGTACGTACCACACCTTACTGTAGAGAGAGCCTGGGCCGAGCGGGCCGGCCGCGACCCCGCGCCGCCCGACGTGCTGGCCGAGCGGGACGACTGGGGCGCCGCCACGCGTACGTACCACACCTTACTGTAGAGAGAGCCTGGGCCGAGCGGGCCGGCCGCGACCCCGCGCCGCCCGACGTGCTGGCCGAGCGGGACGACTGGGGCGCCGCCACGCGTACGTACCACACCTTACTGTAGAGAGAGCCTGGGCCGAGCGGGCCGGCCGCGACCCCGCGCCGCCCGACGTGCTGGCCGAGCGGGACGACTGGGGCGCCGCCACGCGTACGTACCACACCTTACTGTAGAGAGAGCCTGGGCCGAGCGGGCCGGCCGCGACCCCGCGCCGCCCGACGTGCTGGCCGAGCGGGACGACTGGGGCGCCGCCACGCGTACGTACCACACCTTACTGTAGAGAGAGCCTGGGCCGAGCGGGCCGGCCGCGACCCCGCGCCGCCCGACGTGCTGGCCGAGCGGGACGACTGGGGCGCCGCCACGCGTACGTACCACACCTTACTGTAGAGAGAGCCTGGGCCGAGCGGGCCGGCCGCGACCCCGCGCCGCCCGACGTGCTGGCCGAGCGGGACGACTGGGGCGCCGCCACGCGTACGTACCACACCTTACTGTAGAGAGAGCCTGGGCCGAGCGGGCCGGCCGCGACCCCGCGCCGCCCGACGTGCTGGCCGAGCGGGACGACTGGGGCGCCGCCACGCGTACGTACCACACCTTACTGTAGAGAGAGCCTGGGCCGAGCGAGCCGGCCTGATTCTGATTCAGCCACAGGCTCCGTGTTTAACCAGTTCTTCGCTTGATAGTAAACGGTGATGTAGTTTACGGTTAAGCATGCTTGTCTAGAAGACCTATTCACACTCGATTTAAAGATCAACCGCGTAGCCACAAAAAGATAAACAGTTGTTGAACACTTGTCAAAAAAAAAAGGTGTAACTGCAGAACGACCTTATATGAATGTGAAATGTCGTTTTGACGCTGACAATATTTTCAGACAAGTGTTCAACAGATGTTTATCGAGTTCTGTAAATAACTACAGGCTACTGAATTGTCTTGTTGTTCCAGCGTCTGGCGTGTGGTGCGAGTGGGGCGGCTGCGCACTGCCGCGCGTGTCCCCGCCGCAGCTGGAGGCGGGCTCCTTCAGTCCGCGCGCGCCGCCGCACCCGCCCGTGCCGCACCCCGCCGCCGTGGCGCTCGTGCTGCACAACCGGTACACACCACACACTATGCCGAAGTTACGCGACCGAAGTTCGGCGGCTGATTTTACGTTCCGACGTATTTGTCTGATATGACACACCATAAGTGCCGAACTAACGCGGCAGAAATTCGGCGCTGACGGCTCCCTGCTGCTCCCCGCCCCCGGATCGTCGTCGGTAATCGAACCGAAATTCGGTCGCGTATAATGTGTGGTCACAGAATAAGTTGCCGCTGAACTTACGCCCGACCGAAGTTAGGCTGTACGCTATGACGCGACGTAATTTTGGCATAGTGTGTCGTCAGTAATTCAAATAGCATTGTAGGCGTAATTGAGCTGAACTTCGGCATAGTGTGTTTAGACACTAAGACTGCACCACACACGTGGGGAATGGACTGACGTGTACCTCCATGCGATTGACTCTCTTGAAAAGGAGAATGCGATTTCACGGCCAATATTCAAAGACAACTACTAGTCATAATAACTCTGTGTTGATTCACCGCCGAATGGAGACTGAACTGATCAAGTCTCTATTCCTGTGGTTGGATTTTAAAACAGACTGTGGTCTCTGAATTTGTTTCTTCTTAATGAAAAGTACGATAACATTCTGAAATCAAATAGTTTGAAAAAGTATAGCACTTTTTCAAACTATTTGATTATATATGAAACTTGATCGATGTTGAACGATGTAGTCTAGAGTAGTGATAATAAGGTCAAAATACTGTTTAGAAATCCACCTTGTCGTTTTAAATGTAGGGGATGTTAAGGGAGAAATTAGTGTCAAATCATGAATGTAAAAAAAATGTTATGAATATCATTTTGGGGTATTTTTGGCGCAGTAAAATAATCTGATCGATATTTCCGAAGATTACTGTACAAAAACGACGTAACGACCTTTGTATCTTGCAGGGAGTCTGACAACCCGGTGCCTCTAGACTCAGAACTGTGCGCGGAAATACTGAGGAGTCTAGAGGACGCACCCGACTGCGACGACAAGCGAGGTAAGTTATGTATAAAACACGGCCAAGTGCGAGTCGGACTGCGTACGCGCATGTTGCGTAAGATTTATATTTCTCTTTAGAGTAGTTCCAGTGAGGAAAAGAGACAGAGCTATACAAGTCGTCTAGCGCCACCTCGTTCCCTCACTGGATCTACTATGGTTTTAAATGTCATGGTAAGCCATCTGGTTTACCCGTGCATTCCTGTTCCGGTAAACGCTTCTAGATCTGCTATGTTTTCTTCCTATATCCGCACTGACCTAGTAGCCGTGTCCTCAGACGACGTGGAGCGGTACCGCGGCGGCGCCAGCTCGGGCGGGTCGAGCTCGGCCAGCGAGGGCTCCCCGGACGACGACGACGCGCCCGCGCTGCCCGCGCCCTGTCCGCCTGAAGAATCACTCTGCAGGTAGCATTTTTACAAAATTTCAAGCAGCTCTTAGGCTAGTATTCACTAGCTCGATTTAATGTAGATTGAACTATATTGCCCGATTAAATATAACATTTAAACAAAACAAACAGCGCCGCAGTTTGGAGTAATTGTACCGTAAGCGCATTTCTTTTTTAAATGATGCCCAACAAAAGAAGTGTTATGTTTTATAACATAAGTGAGGAATCAAATCGCGTCTGTATTTGTAATACAAGCGCGATTTGGTGTCGTAATAATGAATGTGTGTGTATTGCAGGGCGGGTACTGGAGGAGCGCCAGGCGCGGCGTGTCGCTGGACGCTGACGGGGCGCGGCGTGCGCCTGCGCGCCGACCTGGCGTCACCTGAGGACGTGACGCTGGACCCGCCGCGTGCGCACGGCACCTCCGTGTAAAAAATACTCCCACCTCTAACTTCCAAGCAGCTATGAAAGTGACGCCACTATTGACGTCAACAACTGTAACTGTAATGTATTGACGTCTCACGACCCTATATTCCATAAGTCGTGTTAACAAAATGAATAATGTTATAAAATATGAATTCATTATAATTATAATCATCAGAACCAATTCTAAATTCTAAACTGCTTGAGATTATTAATAAGTTTAGTTATTATTTATACCAAACACGATATAGGTTGTACGAAAAAAAAAATGTAAAATCAACTTACTTGTAAGGACTTATGAATTATGCTTGAACTTCGATCATAATCACGCGGTCGATCAACGAGTGAACTTGCATATAAAAGATATAGTATCACCGTATTATTTTTTTAATATGTTTCTATAATCGAGGAATGAATTTAGGTACTGCAATTTCTACTTATATTTTCATACGCGACATGTAGAAGTAAGACGTAGTACTCGTATATTAGCTTCGTACTGTATTTCTCAGGTCAAACCAGTTGAGTTGACCCGGCTGTCATTTGATCAGTGGTTCTAAAGTACAAGCAGTCTCACTAAGCGGTATTACTCAGTAGTAAGAGACCTTAAGAATTATTAATGGTCAACTCTGACTCACGGGAGCAGTGTCCGCGTCTGCTCAATATGTAGGGAACAGTTATGCTATTCTCTACAAGAAATCACATCGCTGGACTCTATGACGTGCTCTTTGACGAGGCGGCTTTGAGATCGTGCGATTGTGCAGCGCTAGCGGTGAGCGCTAATGTCGCTGTAGCTTAGTAATTATCAGACTTAACTCCCAGCGTGGTACGAGCGCTGCGACCGCTCTGTCACAAGGCTGTGCTTATAGATAATAGCACCGCTGGACACGGACGACGCAAGCTTAATAAAGATAATTTTGAAAAACGAAAAATTCAGTTGCGAGCGGGGCTCGAACCTGCGTCTTCTGGATAAGTACTCCAGACGCCTTACCAATTAGGCCATCGCCACCACCAATCTCGAAACTGAATTTCTCATTCTCTTTACACGTTGCGCCATCTATTGAAAATGTCTCAAACTATTTACCAACCAACACGTCTGATATTGCAATCAAATCAATGTTGTGTTAGTGTTAGGTATAGGAGCAATTAACACAAGTGAAACGACCGGTGGCTTATTGTACACTGATTTACTCGCTATGAGGCGACTCACGCATGGACGCAGCCATGCACACATACATACATATACAACAACTCCTCCCCCATAGTATAGGTATAATGATGAACAGTTTGGAATGATTTACAGGAAGTTCTTGTAATCAACTCTAGGGATTTTACGTAACAACATCCGGGACAAGGGATTATCCCTCTGTATCTGTTCATTCATCAGTGGTGAGAGGTTGCTTTCCGACAAGGCCTCATGAAACTCTTCAGAATCTCCGTACTGAGACGATGTGGACTGCTCGGCTGTTTCAACTACTGGAGATGAAGAAGGTTGCGGAAGGCTATTCATATTTTGAGTGGTTGTCACTACTTGCTCCGATCCTGTCACTATATCACCTTCCTCCACCACTGGTAAATCGGACCTCATCGAGTCCGGTGTCGAACTGGTGTTGTCCTGTTGTAGCGACCCCTGTACATCACTGTCGCAGTCCCAGAATGTTTCTTTATTTACATTGATACCTTTATATAAAACTAATTGGTTTTTATGCTTTCGAACTTCTAAAAGGGAGTGAATGTCTTTAACAAGATACATGACTTTACCTATTCGTTTTACAATTGTTCCCCTGTTCCAAACACAATTTTTATTCATAACATTGTTCTTATACAAAACGTTATCACCTACAGAATAGGTTTCTTTGTTTTTACCACCGTGTGACTCAATCTGCGAACACTGTTTATTTTTGACCACCTTAGGTACGTTCGATGAAGATGATGAGGTGTTTATTTTTGGATTTAGTAGATCTAGGCGTGATCTAAGATTTCTTCCAAAAACTAACTGAGCCGGTGACAATCCCGTAGTACTGTGAATCAAGTTTCTGTAATCGAATAGGTACTTTAATAAATTTAACCTACTTTCTCGTACATTGCTGTTAGATAAAATACACGATTTAATGCCCTTTTTTACGATTTTAACGTAACTTTCGGCTTGACCATTACTAGCCGGATGATAGCTAGGTGACGTAACGTGTAATATGCCGTTCGAACTGCAAAATTTTTTGAACTCTTGAGATATAAAAGCGGTGCCATTGTCACTAACTATAGTTTGCGGTATCCCAAACCTTGACATGAAATCATACAATTTATCGGTCACGGCTAATGAGGTTGAAGTGTTTATCATGTCGTAAACTTCTACCCATTTAGAGTAGGCGTCTACAACAACCAAAAACGTGTGTCCTTGAATAGGGCCCAGAAAATCTATGTGTATCCTAACAAAAGGACTTGGAGGGTATTTCCAAGGTGAAAGCGGTGCGCGGGGAGGGGAAGGGCGGAGTTGAGTGCAAACATAGCACGAGCCTATCATTTTTTCCAAGGCAATATCTATACCTGGAAACCAAAGCCGCGCCCTTGCTGATGCTTTTGTTTTTACGATACCCAAATGAGATTTATGCAGTTCTAACAGAACTCTGTGCCTCAGACTTTTTGGCAAAACTACTTTATGGCCCCTCATTAGACAACCGTCTTCGAATGAAAGTTGTGACTTACAACACCAGTATGGCCTTAACTTTAAATCTTTATTTCTTTTTGGCCACCCGTTTATTACGTGCCTAATTACGGCTTTTAAAATTTCGTCCTTACTCGTTTGTTCGCGTAATTCTGAAAGTGTAACAGGTAAACTCCCGTCTACCACAAAATTAATATAAGCGGCGCGCTCAGTGGACGGCGGCAACGCGAATGAGTCACCTTCTAACGTACCGATGGCGGCGCCGCCGCCGGCGCATGCAGTCAGTCCTGTACTATTTTTTACATCGCTCTTAACTATTTCAGGTAAACTCGCCCGCGATAAATAATCTGCACAATTTTGATTACTACGTATATACTCTATTTCATAATTGTACCCGCTGAGAAATAAAGCGTATCTCTGAAGCCTATTCGCAGATACTTCTGGAATCCCTTTATACGGTCCGAATATTGATATCAGTGGCTTATGATCCGTTCTCAAAAGAAAAGGTTCAGATTTGCCGTATAGATATTGGTGGAACCGCCGTATTCCAAAAATAATTGCCGTGGCTTCTTTCTGTATTTGAGCGTAATTTTTTTCCGCCGCGTTAAGAGTACGGGACGCGAACGAGATTGGCCGTTCTGACCCATCACTTTCTAGTTGTGATAACACGGCTCCCAAACCGGTTGGCGATGCATCGACAGTTAGGATCAGTTTCGCATTATGATTAAAATGCGTAAGAACTTGGTCAGACGCTAATATTTCTTTTATTTTGTTAAACGATTTATTATGTAACTCGCTCCAATTCCATTTTACCCCTTTCTTTAGTAGGTCATATAATGGACTTAAAATACCTGAAGCATTTTTTACAAAATTCCTATAGTAATTTACCAGTCCCAAGAACGATTGCAATTTAGCTACATTTATTTATTTATTTATTTAAACTTTTACGTACAATTGTGGTACATAAGGCGGACTTAATGCCACAAGGCATTATCTACCAGTCAACCTTTGGGTCAAAAGGAGAAGCAGTTGGAATAGGTACAACAATACAATACGAAACAATTAAATCTACTACATCTAACTATGGCTATACATAAATAATTTATTCGAATAGGTACATATGAAAATATATGCCTATATTATACATATATAAATAATACTTAATAATAACAATGAACTTAAATATAAATAAAATATAAATGGATATATAATATGACGACGACCATATCAATAAATGGGAACCTAAGGAACGAGTGTTTTTAAAAAGTATTCCCGAACTTGGCGTTTAAAAGAAAATTTACTCTTAGCTTTTTTAATGTCAAGGGGAAGCGCATTCCAGAGTTTAATTGCCGTAACCACGAAGGAATTGGATATAAAACCTGTACGGTGAGAAGGTATCTGAAGGAGCAAATTTTCAGCAGCACGAAGGTTACGATCGTGCGAGCTACCCAGGATCTGAAAAGAACTTTTTAAATAATTAGGAGCACAAGGATCGTTAATAATGGAGAAAAGCAAGCAGAGTGATCGGAGAGATCTTCTCTGGCGGATAGGCAGCCATTTAAGCTGAGAACTATAACTGGAAATGTGATCATATTTTCGAAGTCCAAATGTAAAACGAATACAGTTATTTAAAAGTCGATCCAATTTGTTTAAGAGGTTTTGGGAAACATCAGAGTAACAAACATCCGCATAATCAATAATAGGGAGCACAAGAGCCTGGACAAGCAGAAGTTTAGTGTTAGATGGAAGAAAGTGCTTAAATCTATAGAGGGATCGCAGTGTGGCAGAAACATTCCGACTTACCAAATTGACATGCTTTTCCCAACTAAGTCGATCATCAATATGTAAACCCAAATCCTTAACATGAGGAGATAAAGGAATTTTCGTGTTATTAAATGTAATAGGTGCAAGACCAAGAATATTGAGATTACGCATATGGTAGACGCTGCCTATTACCATGGCTTGACACTTGTTCACGTTGACTGATACCCCAAACTGCCTGCTCCAGTCACTAATACTACGCAAGTCATCGTTTAGGGTGGAAATGCAGTCATCTAAACAGTTGGCATCGGCTTGAGCGTAAAGTTGCAAGTCATCAGCGTACAGATGGTAAGAGCATTTGAGGACTTCAGTAATGGAATTTATGAAAAGCGAAAATAGTAAAGGAGAGAGTATACCGCCTTGTGGAACACCGGTTAGCAGATCATACCAGTCAGAACATGCCTGCCTGACACGAACCGCCTGCCGGCGACCACGAAGATAAGACGAGAACCAATCCCGTGATGAATCCGAAATCCCAATCTGCGACAAAATGGCAAGAAGAATATCGTGGTCAACGGTGTTAAACGCGTTGGAAAAATCAATTAAAATTAAAACCGTCAACTTGGAATTCTCCATGCCGGACCTGATATCATCTGTGACTTTGAGTAGAGCAGTAGACGTACTATGTCCTGGACGAAAACCAGATTGAAATTGGGAAAGCAGGTTATTTTTAAAGATGAATGAAGATATTTGTTTGTGAGCAACAACTTCTAGGATTTTAGAAAGGAAAGGGAGAATGGAGATCGGCCTAAAATGACTTGTTAAACTGGGATTTGGAATTTTTGGAAGAGGAATTATAAAAGCCTTACGCCAGATTAGAGGAAAAACACCAGAATACAAAGAAAAGTTAACAATATGTGTGAAAACGGGAATAAAACTATCAAGAATCAAAGTCAGCATCTTCCTGCTCACTCCATCACATCCGACAGCATTTGACTTAATGGTCTTAAAGATATTGAGAACTTCGAGTTCAGTCACGGGGGAAAACGAGAAAGTGTTAGGAGAGAGTGATGGCATGGAAGATATTTTAAGAATAGTGTCTCTTCTTACATCATCGGCCAGACTAGCTGTTGCCGAAAAATGTAAGTTAAGACTATTTAGAGACAAATTCGAAGGTAAAACATTGGATGGTGACTTAGATATGCCAAGTGATTTGAGAAACTTCCAAATATTAGCCGGTGAAGAGTTGAGAACATTCTCACAAATGTATCGGCGCTTAGACACTCTCACCATCTGATTACATCGATTTCTAGCCAACTTGTACAGACCCCAGTTTTCCTCACTGCGATCCCCTCTATATTTTCGGAAAGCCTTATCGCGCCGCTTCATTGCCATCCGAACCTCCAGAGTTACCCAGGGTGCTGGGGGACGCCTAACTCTCACAGCTTTCAAAGGCGCATGTAGATCATAAAGCTTTAATATTGAATTGTTCAACAGAGCAACTTTATCATCCACAGTCGGCGCCTCAAGAACGTTAGTCCAATCTATAGATTGTGCATCCCTGTTGAGTTTTTCTCTATCCAACCTCGCAAAATTCCGAAGGACAATCATAGCCGGCCGCTGCTTCGGGGGTTTAATTTTGTAAGAAAGAAAAATTAAATCATGTCGAGAAAGCCCCGGAACTGCAACCTGACCATGATTAGCAACTAAATCCACGGAGGAAGTGAGCATAAGGTCGAGCCAGGAGTCGTCAGTGTCAGCGTTCTGATGAGTTGGATTGAGGTCAAGGCAAGAGATATTAGTCGACTCTAAGATCGCCCTCAGCTCACGTGATCTAGAAGTATCTTTTACGAGGTTGGTATTAAAATCACCCATGATTACAAGATGTTTGTACTCCGAGGAAACAGATTCCAAAAGACTTTCTAAAGTGGAGAAATAATTAATAGTGGGTGGGCAATAGACAACCCCCAGAACGGCTTTAACCCCTTTGACAGATATCTCAAGTAGTAAGAACTCTGGATTACTGTTATAGAGAGAGGGGGAAGAAAATAAAATTTTGTATGGAATGTCACTACGGAGATATATAGCAACACCACCAGCCCTTTTCCCTGTGCGATCGTTGCGAATTAGAATAAAGCCCGGTAAACTATAAAAAGTTGAAGGGAGTTCGGGTTTTAGCCAACTTTCAGAAATTAAAATTGCGTGAAAAGGAACACCGCTGAACAGATCCAACAATTCTGAATGGTGTTGGGGAACACTTTGTGCGTTAATATGACACACATTTAATAAATTTGGGTACCGCTGACACTCTTGTATTAAATAACTGTTTACTGATAAAGAATCATTAAGAGAATTATAAGAGTCAAAAGAATTGTCAGTGGCAGAATAAAATGAGTCGTCAGACATTAATGAAAAATATACTAAGTAAAAATATGTGTATATATAAATAATAAATACTAATAATAAAATAAGAAGGAATAACTAATGTAAATTTAAAAGCTTACTTCACTAAAATTAAAATTGCATAACCTGCCGGTCGACTGCTTACAAAAATACTTAGCCCAATAAAATTATCCGAACGCAGCCAGACAGAATGAAATTTGACAACTGTCACTGTCAGTGTGCAGTCATTAATGTCATCACTACAAAATAAATGATTATATCAAAAATAAAATAAAAGGTCGGTAGACCGTAAAAAGAAAACTAACAAACTAAATTCATAAAAAAAGATTAAACTAATACTTGCAATAAACAGAGCAGTTACTTATACTATCAACAAATAAACTGGACAGTTACTAAAAGGAGTGCCATCATTTCTTTTGAACATTCCGTTTTGGCCTCACCGATACTTGCACAACCGGCGACGAACTTGGAATCTTCGCAGTGGCTTTGGGTACAGTCGGAGCCTCAGCATCAAGTGCCTTGCCATATTCCTCACCCAGCAGCATCACCTCTTCGTGGCTAAACACACGGCGACGGTTACCATCAGGGAGCTTGATGTATATAGTGCCGTCCAAAGTCCAAACATTTGTTACGCCGAACAGCTTCCGGGCCGTTGTAAAAGTCACCTGTCTCTGACGAGTGAGAAACTCCGACAGCACAAAGGATGAGCCCTTCAGCTTGGTTTTAGATTTCCAAACTTCAGTCCTCACCGCAAGATCAGAAAACCGGAACAATATAGGCCGTGGCCGACCCTCAGATGCTGTACCAAGTCTGTGACAAACAATAAGGGAGGAAGACTGAAGATCCACTAGACCCAGGTTGCGATGCATGATTGATAGCACAGTATCTGTCACTTGCTCATCTGGCTTCTCCGGGACACCGCCAAGTAGAAGAAACTTTCTCCTGTGCCGCATCTCGATTGTGTCAATGCCTTTGCTGACCTCCATTAGTTGTTGCTGAAGGACACTGAAGACGCTCCACACATGATCCTTGAAACTAGTGAAGTCTTTGTAGAGGTCACTCAAGTCAGTTCCAGGAGATGATGCTTTCAGATGAGCTTCAAAGTCTGCCATGCGCTGACTAAGGGATGTCAATGCCAAGCGCTGTGTCTCCGCAATATCAGCAATAGTGGACATTTTTCAGGCAATATGTGATAAATGTTGAAGTAAATGTTGTAGGTTACAAGTCACCGGCAAGTAAGTGCAATTATCTCAACTTACAACATAGGTTTGTTGTTGTCCACACAGTATATGATTCGTAGTAATCTTGTGACTAATTTTTAGCAGACTTTATAAATTTAAATACTGAATTTATTAATTTAAAAAATATATAACTTAGGAACACATGTGTCTACTTTTTTGCACCTACCCGAAAAAAACCAAAAACATTTGTGGGCACCGGTGCTTCAACTATAGCTTTAACTTTTTCCGGAGACTTCTTAAGGCCGTGCCTATCTATTTTATATCCTAGGTAATCTATTTCATTTTTAAAAAATTCACATTTTTCTTTTTGTAAAACTAATCCTGCATCTTGTAATCTTTCGAGCACCGCTTTAAGTCTTTGCAGGTGTACGTCTCTTGAAGGACCTGTGATGAGGACGTCGTCAAGTAAACACAGAACTCCATCCATACCAGATAAGACACATTCCATCGCTCTTTGGAATATAGACGGTGCACTAGCCAATCCGAACACCATGCGGGTGTATTTATACAACCCGCGATGTGTGTTAATACAAGTTAATTTTTGGGAGTCCTCATCCAGTAAAAACTGATTGTACGCCATTGACAAATCAAGTTTCGAAAATTGTTGTCCACCATGCAATCTACTAAACAGTTCGTGAACCGTCGGCAGAGGATACTGTTCCACAATCAGTTGTTTATTTATACTAACTGAGTAGTCTACACACAGTCTTACAGTACCGTTGCGCTTTAAAACAGGGACAATGGGTGACGCATACTCGGCATGCTCAACCGGTTTTAATACTCCCAACTCAACTAATCGATCGATCTCATTATTAATTTTGTCTTTTAAGGCAAAAGCGATTGGCCGCGCTTTAAAAAACACCGGTTGGGAACCGGGCTTAATTTTCAGTTTTACTTTGTACTTATTAAATGCACCTAATTTATCAGAAAAAACTTTTGGAAACTGTGATTGTAGTAATTTAAACATGTTATCTTTTATATTTAAATACATACAAGGTAGCAGTTCTAATTTAAATTTCGCAATGAAATCTCGACCAAGAAGCGGAGGACCGGTGCCCTTATTAACTACGTAAACGTTAAGTTCATGTGTATGTCCCGAGTACGTAATAGGCAGCCGAGTTACTCCCGCGCAAGTTATTTTATTACCGACATATGTATACAATTGTTTCCTAGTCGGTGACAATGGCACAGTTGAAAAATAATTATTAAACATAGTACGAGACATTACAGTGACCGCTGATCCGCTGTCGATTTCAAATTTCACGTCTACCCCCAGGATTGTCACAGTTTCGGTCATTGGTTCACCATTTTTACAGCTTATTTTAAAAAGCTTACCGTCATCATCTTCATCCACGTCACTTGTGGCGGCAATATAATTGGTTTTTTTACACATTCTTTGAAGGTGACCGGTTAAATTGCACTTTTTGCACTTATATTTTGCGAAACGACACTTAGCCGACGTATGGTTTGAACGACCGCACACAGAACACTTATCCACTGATGCCGCACTTTTCTTTGTCGCCTGGTCGATCTTGAACAGCTGCTGCTCCTGCTGCCCCGCGAGTTGCGCGGTGGCTGCCGCTCCGGCTCGTGCACTTCGCAGCGTTTCCGCTAACTCGATCGCCTTCGCGAGCGTCAGTTCTGTCAAGTCTTGAGCAAATAGTTTATCCCGCTCACGACCAGGCAACATTGCCATTACGAATCGGTCACGGAGGGCTTCTTCCACATTGCTGAAACCGCAGTGAGCGGTCAGCCCACGAAGTCTCGCCGCCCATTTGTCGGTGTTTCATCAGCTTGCTGCGATGCCGCATAAAAATTGCATCGCTCGCCAAACCCGCAGCGTTTAGGTGTAAAATGGTTGTCTAACAGCAACAATATATCCTCATATGGCACTTCTTGAAGCTCCTTCGGTAAGGCGAGGTCCGAAGCGAGTTTGTAGGTGCCATCGGTGAGTGCACTAAGCAGTATGGCACGTCTTTTCGACCCTGTCACGTCGCTGACTGCAGTAACATCGTTGGCTATGAACCATTGCGCCAAACGACTTTTGTATGTCTTCCAAGCGTGGACTGTATGGTCAAACGATGACAAAATTCCGAACTGCTGAGCCGCCATCTCGTTTGATTTTTTTTTTCTTTTGTGGGTACTCGTCGCCAATGTTAGGTATAGGAGCAATTAACACAAGTGAAACGACCGGTGGCTTATTGTACACTGATTTACTCGCTATGAGGCGACTCACGCATGGACGCAGCCATGCACACATACATACATATACAACAGTTAGATAACTACTACTAAACTAAAGTTATATATTTATACTAATAATTTAAATAATAATTATTATTATTTATTGCGATGGCGCAACGAGATTGGTGGTTGCGATGGCCCAATTGGTAAGGCGTCGGAAGTACTTATCCAGAAGACGCAGGTTCGAGCCCCGCTCGCAATTTTTCGTTCCTCAAAAATATATTTGCGATGACGCGACGCAAGCGTTATTGCGTATAAATATATGACGCGAGCTTTAACGACTAACTTCGTTTAAGCAATGTTTGTGAAGTTTTATAAGACGAATTAACCTAACACACACGGTCAACCGTGTCGAGTAGACAACAAGCCATAGAGGGTTTAGCATAATTCGTCCCCTATGAGGGATTAGCTGCTTAGCATAGACTTTACTTCCTGTTAATATTGAATAATAAACTTTAAATTTATTAGCTTTAAAGTTCAAACAACTTGTCGACTCCTTATATCATGTCTACGCGTAGCCTTACTAAGTTTATAATTACGTTGATCTGACTTTTATAATAGGAGAATAAGTCTTCAAGTATGTATTTGTGAATCAAACGACTTATTATCTAGGATAACAGTTCGTAGTACCATAACGTACGCTCTGCTTCTATCTGCTGTAAATAAAATTAATAATTGTATATAATTGCGTCATATAAATATTTGTCGTAAATATTAATATTATTTATCTTCATATTTATAATTTTTACAAAAACAAGACATGTTTTGGCGATGTTAAAAACATCGATCGATCTGATGTAGAATCTTGATCTTTAGACTGATTGTTTAAAGTCACAATTTTAATGTATGGCAGCTGTAATTTGTACTATTTGAGAACGCAGTAAAATATTATGTAAGAAGACTTGAGAGAATTGTTCGTTGAGCAGAATATTATATCCGTTCGTCTATTTTTGACTAGCTTCCGCCCGCGACTCCGTCCGCGCGGATGTCGGTCTTCGCGTGGATGGTTTATTTCCCCATTTTGAGTAACTCTGACAATGACATATTATAAATATTACGGCGCTGAATCCACTGCGGGTAATGCAACGTGTGTTCGCGGTTCTACAGAACAACGTCTATGAATAAAACTGAAAAATAAGATTTTTTTTCTACGTATATTTCCAGGATAAAAAGTATCCTATGTTATGCCCAGGATAATAAGGAATAATTATACCAAGTTTCATCGAAATCGAACCTTTAATTTTCACGTGATGCCTGCACAAACAGACAGAAAGACAAAAATTTTTTTATTCATATATTTGGGTTTGGTATCGATCCAGCAACACCCCCCGCTATTTATTTTTTCAATATTTTCAATGTACAGAATTGACCCTTCTACAGATTTATTATATGTATAGATTTCTCTAACTTTATCAAAGTAACGATACTTCGACTGATGACCGAGCCGCGATTGTAAGGTAGATATGGCGGAACTTCGACGTCAATTATGTGAAATAAGAATGTACAGACTGAGCCAGAATAAGATCACTTTCACTTTAAACTAAATCATTATGATTACACCAAGCTCGTTTTAGTTTTATCAACATCAGATATTGATTGTCACGAGCGAATGCTCGCAACTATAGTTTACAAATACTTAGCTTAAATGCTTTTCTGGTTAATTTGCAGTATGTGAAAGTGGCCTTATTGCAAATTGTATATAGTAAACGAAAAAGAACGCACAAAATTACGTCGATGTGGAAAATGATATTTGTATCGATTGAGAAGTACAGTCAGCAGTTTTAAACAGTTTTCATGTTTACTAAATGCGTGCTATATGCTGTATATATTTACTTTTTGGCTGTAATTCGATACGCAGAGACATTGAACTTAGAACATAACATTGAAAAACCGTTTAAAACATGCGGTCTGCATACCTAACTCTTTTGCCGACTGTACATGTTTGGCTCAGTTTTGATTGGTGATCGTGTAATTTTTAGAGAGATGATTACTGCCAGCTAGAAGTTACTGAAATTTTTGTTTGTAATTAAGTATGTATATAAATATGCGATAGCTATGAATTCTGAAGAATTTTCTTCTTTTTTTTTCAAAATACTCAAACGAAATAACTATTTTAGATCAAAATGTACTAACATAAGAACCAACAATGTAAAAAATTGATTAAATCTTGCCGCAAAAACACATTATTATAATTTTTAAGTTGTTTAACAAATGTAAAGAGAAAACATACCTCGTGTTAGTAAGCAAACATAGTATTTAGAGATTTGCATTTGTTTACGACCATGACTGTAAGCTTTATTTAGGATAGGTTGTAATTAGATATAGATATATTGAACACACGCAATATTGAGCTTGTGTCGATGTACTCTGGAACTCCACATAGTACTGACGCTGAATGCTGGTTAAGAAAAGGTGTTTTATTTTTTAGTTTATGTTTTGACGACGAAATATATGAAAAAAACTGTTGTCGCACACAAATAGTAATATTTTAGATAATTCCTCACTCGCATTTATGAAAAACGGTCGCATAATGAATCTTCTGAAAATCAGTTTTTTTTACGATTTTTTATTTTGTCACACTGTAAAAGTTGTTCGTTACAATGAATGCCATCATAAATCCTGAAGCGGATAAAAACGTCTTAAATTTAACTGTTTAAATCAAAACTGCTATTTCTTTGCTATGACAGTTTACTTAAGCACGTGCATAAAGCACCATCTCTTAACATATTAAAAAAAAGTTATTTCATATGACTTGACATCGTGGAAAACTTTTCAATGAAGTAATTTGTAATCTAGCAAACTAGAATTAGATTGCCAAAGTATAAATGGCTTGACATTCATTCAAATTTGCCTTTTTAGGAGTTAAGTATGATGTCCAAAATGACAAACAGACAGTGCTAGCACACGTAATGGGCGTTTTATTATTAGTTACACTGACAACACCTTATCCACCCAATCATAGCAATATTACGTTAATAGGAATGTATCTTTTTTAATTCCTCACTACATAATTTTTTTAAAATATGATTTACTGCCTTAGGGCCAGATGTTTTATGAGTAGTTTATAAACTATTAGTTAAAATTCTATACAATTTTGAACCGCTCGTCACCAATAAACCGTTTTTTTTTTGTATAAATCTCATTGGGTCATTGTAAAGTCAGCTACAGAAAAACTAATCCCACTTTGTGACTGTTCTACCAAAGTGATTTAATATTCTCTAAAGCTTACCATACTCATTATAATAAACTTTTCTCCTCTTTCAAGTTTCATGCAAAAAATAACGTACCTGTTAACAAATCCTTTTTTATTTGTATCTCAGAATCGGTTAATCGATTAAGGTGTGAAAGAATTACAAACTCACTTTCGAATTTGTAATATTAGGATTCTGCATTTCGATAGCATTATTAAAAAGACTGTAATGATCGGTAGTTTACTTCATAAATAAATTAAATATTTGTATAGTCCGTCAGTTAGAGTAGGTACCTATTGAAAAAAAAATTAACACGTTTTAACACATTTTTTTTTTTTTAATCAATGAATATTGAAACAGATAAAACGCTTCAAAATTCGGCAGTGGGGCTTCATAACGCCTGTAATATTATATATATTATACCGAACCGACCGAGTGACAATTTGTCATTTTTAGAAACGTTGTATCTTCGACAGTGTTGGTTTACGTAACAAAAGAAAAAATACGGGTCAAACATTTTTTGATAATCTATCTTTCGGAGTAATTAAATTGTTCTTATCTCAAACCCGATGTAATATTGCCTATTGCCTTTGCACATCAACCTACCCAATCAAATTTTCCCTATAGAACCTTAAACCCTCTTCTATTGTGAAAATTATAGTAGTAAATTCAAAGTAAATAAAAAAACATTAATTTTCATTAAAGAAACTTGACTGAAACTAATTAATTAGTCCGTCGAGTATCAAAAATTGCCAATAAGTCGCAAGCCAGTGCAGTTATCACTTGCTTCTGACATCACTAGACCCCACTGTCGAATTTGGATGCGTTATATCTTTGGAAATATGCATTAATTCATCAAAAGTAAAAATACGTATCTATTATTTTGAAAACTGACTGACTTATTAAATTTGCAATTTATTTATGCTGTCAACATGCCTACTGGGGTAGCTTGATGTGCTGTCTGTACAGTTATCCTACCCGTCCGGCGTCCAACCTTACCAAAGCAATAGGTTATTTGACTAATTTTGGGGAACCATTTAGAATTATTATTTACTAGCTGACCCGACAGGCGTCCTGTCTTAACGACGAATATTGCATTCGAATTGAGACAATATCACAGTTGCAACCAAATACGAGCGTTTTTGTCACAAATAAAAATATATAAAAAAAGCGTGTTAAAATATGGTTTTTATTTTCGTTTATTTAGCAGAATAAAAACAGATTTATGTTTATAATAAAATGAAATTTATCATTTTACGCTGTTATCTGAAAGGATGACCAGAAAATAATCATTGTGTTTCTTTTTGTACATATGTGTACGGAAAACTGAAAGGCGCCCTCTGTCGGCGCGACCGTTGCCGAACAAAATGAAAGCAATGGTCGATCGTTTTGTGTTTGTGGCTATCATTGAATGTTTTCTCAAACTATACCAAAGAACTCTTAATTTAGTGGTGTTGTCAGTTGATATAGTACCATCGCTTGTTGCCCGAGTGATAATTAATTGAGGTAGTCTAACATACCTATTACAAGTAGGTACACGCTCTCTCTTAGATTCTAAACTTAATAATAGATGATAAAATTATTTAACTGCCGAAGAAATTATTTTAATATATTTATCAGGCCTATTGTACAACCTGTTGAGATATAGTTTAATTTGCTATATTGTTTAATATTGGCTCGAATTCTCTTGTTCACAAACTAAACTATAATTGGAGAGTTGATCCGTCTAATGCCAGGCATACATGAACTACTTGAGCAGTCTGTATCGACTGCTTCAAGCTGCAACTACAAAGCAAACTAGCATTTATGTACACAGGTACCGCTCGAGCAATCGAACTGTTTCGGGCTTTTATTTAAAGTTTTGGTCTCTTGTTTTCTAAATTAAGTTTAGTTTGTGCACAGTAGAATCGGCACCATTATTTTAGAGTTAAGTGTAGGTTGGCCATGTTATCGGGCTAACATAGCGGCGTTTGCTCATGTTTTTCGTTAAAAATATACCTAGTCTTTAAGGTAATTACTTTTTATTCCGATATAATTCATGCACAATATTAGTTTCATGAAAAATATATACAAAGGAGGTGTGCGTTACCCAGGCAAAATGTTTTGCTTTAGAGAGATGAGACTTAAACAAATAATTAGTGTATCATGAGGAGCAATTTGTTTACTAATAGCAAAATTTGTTTGAATTGTAGTTTTTAAGTTATTTAAGAAAAACAAATTTTGCTGGAGTAACGTTTGAAACGTTACCCAGCCAAAATCGTCTTTCAAAAATTAGTTTCAGCACGGAACCAAATACATGAATAGATAGCTTTTGTTGAGTAGTAAATGTTTATAAATAGCAAAATTTGTGTGTGGTATAGTTCTTTAGTTATTTAAGATTTTGCTGCGGTAACGTTTTGGGATTTCCCAGATCTCGAAAACGGCTCAACGCAGAAGTTTGAAAAAAATACCAATAAAAGACCTCAATTTGTTTAAATTTGTTTAATCATTAGTTTTTGATTTGGTTGACGTAAACCAATGTAATTAAATGGTTTCAAAAATCAGAAGAAACGGGTTTGCAAATAAACCAATACACTTATAACCAAATAAACAGCTGTAAAAAATACCCGTGGTTCGACGCTTGTTTACATCAGAAATATTAGATTTCATACTTTACACATTAAGAAGATAAAAACAAATTTGATTTATTTTAGACTGGTCGTACTTTAGCGATCAAATACGCAGTTCCCATAACATTAAGAAACATGGCATACTTTAAACAAATTAAAATGATTCCTGAAAATTCCTTCCTGTTAATTGCAGCTTTGAATTACGGCTCTAATGAAAGTTATCTCAAAAACAAGATTATGTCAGCAATTCTCTAATGAGCCGACCAAATTGAAAAGGTCACATAAAAGCGACCGCACCATACATAAGCGCAACCATCTGAAATGAACAGGATAATATAGATGTTTTGTTAGTACAGTTGAATACAAAAGTTTTCTGGTCAGGTTAGTTAAAATAATAAAATGGTTAAGATTCATTATTTTTATTTAAAAAATCAGTCTCATACAAATTATATGTATTGCTTTGCCTTAGCATCAACATTTTTAGAGAAAAATCACAGATAAGTTATAACCTACTTACTTAATTTTAATATTTGGATACATTAATAGTTTGTACAATTTTCCTTAGGAGGTACTAATAACGTAGGTTGATAGGTGGACTCCATTTCACCTCGACTCACAGTATGGCATTTTAATATGAGTTTTGTTACGTGTTACTATTTTATACTGAAACACAACTGTACTGTAAAATAAAAACATTTAATACTCACATCGTTCAAAGACGTCGTCGTACACACACACATAAACCACAAGCACTTCTCTCCAAAACACTTGGTTCACGACTGACTGTTTCATTGGTTCGGTCGGAGCTAGCGTACCCATAGATAGAGCGTACTCAACTACTCACAGCTAAAGAGTAAGTAAGACAAGGCATATAGCTGTTGCGTTGCATTGCACACAGCGATGCGCGCTGCTCTGACTAGCATCAAGAACGTTAAAACGTTTTTAGCGTGGCTTTGCGTTGTGGTATCAAAATAAAACATTTGGTTTAACAGAAACAACAAATTAAGTACTAAAAATATAGCTACATGTATATATGTTTGTATTGTTTTAAATCACACTATAAATTATACACTATGATATTACACTTTTATTAACTAGTAAAAATTGTGTAATATGGTACTGCACTTAAAAAATATTAAAAAATCGGCTTCACGAATAACGTTTTTCTGCTTAACTGTACAAAACATCGGTTACCAAGCTGCTAATTTGCGAAGATTACCCGTACGTACGGTGCAGTCGCTTTTACGTGACCTTTTCAATTTGGTCGGCTTATTAGAGAATTGCTGACATATTCTTGTTTTTGAGATAACTTTCATTAGAGCCGTAATTCAAGGCTGAAATTAACAGGAAAGAATTTTCATGAATCATTTTAATTTGTTTAAAGTATGCCATGTTTCTTAATGTTATGGGAACTGCGTATTCGATCGCTAAAGTACGACCAGTCTAAAATAAATCAAATTTGTTTTTATCTTCTTAACGTGTGAAGTATGAAATCTAAAATGTCTGCTGTAAACAAGCGTCGAACCACGGGTATTTTTTACAGCTGTTTATTTGGTTATAAGTGTATTGGTTTACATGTAAACCCGCTTCTTCTGATTTTTGAAACCATTTAATTACATTGGTTTACGTCAACCAAATCAAAAACTAATGATTAAACAAATTTAAACAAATTGAGGTCTTTTATTGGTATTTTTTTCAAACTTCTGCGTTGAGCCGTTTTCGAGATCTGGGAAATCCCAAAACGTTACCGCAGCAAAATCTTAAATAACTAAAGAACTATACCACACACAAATTTTGCTATTTATAAACATTTACTACTCAACAAAAGCTATCTATTCATGTATTTGGTTCCGTGCTGAAACTAATTTTTGAAAGACGATTTTGGCTGGGTAACGTTTCAAACGTTACTCCAGCAAAATTTGTTTTTCTTAAATAACTTAAAAACTACAATTCAAACAAATTTTGCTATTAGTAAACAAATTGCTCCTCATGATACACTAATTATTTACTTAAGTCTCATCTCTCTAAAGCAAAACATTTTGCCTGGGTAACGCACACACAAAGGAGCCTCACCAAATATTTAATTTTGACACCCTTAGATAAGGTTCACAATTTTGTCTTCTAAGTTTCAAAAACAAGAACTGCGCAAAAGCAGTTCAGTGGCCTACCATGAAGTCTTTAGGGGTGAGTAGTTAGGCTGTGGGAAAGAGACAAAGCTATACAAGTCGTCTAGCGCCATCTCGTTCCCTAAGCGGAACTACTCCCGCTTAAGACGTCATTGTAGGCGACCAATTTAGCCAAGTTCATATGACCGCGCTGTGCAAGTTCAAACTAAATAGTGTTTGTGTTTTCGTCTCGGTACGCTCCGTCGCGTGTGCATGATCTTGTAACGCGCGGTCATATGTAAACGTAGCCTTTTATTAAGTGCATTTGTGTTCGGTAGCTAAACGACAGTTTTAAGTATGTAATTTATTATTTGGTTATGATTTGTTATTACGTCAAAAATAAAGAACAAATAGATCCATCTCTAATTTATTTAGCTTTATTTATAAGTTTGGCAGCCGTTTTTTGACATGAACATCATATCCGTCCTTTTATATAAACCCAAAAAATGCTTTCTACTCACCGTTTTCTTATTTACACAACCTGTCCTTCCTATTTTTTTTATTCATAAACAATTATGTAATTTTCAAAAAAAAAACAATGTTTTTGTTAAACATTGACCTCCAAAAGTTAGTTGAACTAATTTTTTTTTTATTATACGTCGCATTATTATCTTACCTTTGGAGGGCACCGTTTCAAACGTATTACATACTACCTAAAAAGTCAGTTCGTCAAACTTATTGTACCCACGTATATTTTATTTTTCTCACCTAATGTTAGTAAACCAATAACAATTTTTCAAGACCTCCCTATTGTGTGACGGGGCCTGAAGAGGGCCAAAGCCTGCCGGGGTCGCGGGACTAACGAATTACCGTGACCCCGGTACGTAAAGGGCTAGTGAAGGACACCGTGGATTTTAGTCAGTACGAGTCTGACAGTCCCTCCCGCCCTGCCCGGGGTGGGAGGACTCATTTGATGATTTTACCAAGATAAAAAAGACCTCCCTATTGTTATGTATAAAGGTGTTTTAACAAGAGACTTGTAGATTATTATTTTAGAAGATGTAGCATCTCGTATTCTCAAAAAAAACACAAATCATTTCTGTTTTACTTGAATATTGATGGTTAACCGTAAAGCAGACCAGGAACAACTACCTGCAGGCCTTACGAATATTTGTTACGTGCGGGAATTGAATCCACGACAACGCTGCGGAGCAGTCGATCACTCAACCACTGCGCCGACCGCTCCGTAAGATCTGGGAAATCTTAAAACATTACCGCAGCAAAATCTTACGTATCTTAAGAACCATAGCACACACAAATTTTGCTATTCATAAACATTTACTACGCAAAAAAAACTTAATCTATTGATTTTTTTTTTCTGGCCGACACGCAGTTGTGAATAATGGTTTTGCCAGGGTAATGTTTCAAAATCCGTTATTCTCAAATAACTTTTAAACCAGAATTCACACTAATTTTGGTATTAGTAAAGTAATTGTTTTTCATTGAATCCTCATTGACACAACATTTTGCGAAAAAGAGGTCTGACCTCATGCTAGTAACTAGGGTTATAACAAATCCTTGAATATAGGAGGCAGCAGGGAAACTAGTTATAAATAAAACTCATATGCTATTGAATGGAATTTTAAATTTATTAAACCTACCTATCTAGTAATATTCATAATCTTCACATCTCTGTTACACATTAATTTGTATCACATGGATTTGAAAATTACTTTGTTAAAAAATATCTACTATGAATTAGAAGCTAAAATGCATATTTTTGTAATAAATAAAAAAAAAACAATTTGATCTCCAGTATGTGAGTGTGAACGTATTTCTCAATTTGTTATCTACTACAACATTCTATTTCTAATTTAACAATAAAAATTTGAAAGAATTTGTTGGACCTACCTACCTAAAAATTAAATAAAATTAAAAATATGTATAATTATAATAATAATATATATTAAGTAAAATAGTCGAATGCTGTTATTATGCACATGCAAAAACCGTAAAAGCCTTTAATCTACATTGGTCCTTAAATAAACTAAAAACAAAATGCAAAGTGAGGGTTATATATTGATATAAATGTTGGATAAAATAATTGCTTAAAACGAGGATAAAATAATGGGTACATAAACAATAACCACACGCCCGTCGGTGAGCCGGTCTCATCTAGCCGTACTGCGCAGCGCGGCCTCAGCGGTAGGTGGCCACGTCACAACTCTCTAATGTACAGTAGACCTCGTACCTGCTTTACCATTTGGACGCCATAAAAAGAGGCTTTAGCACAAGATTTTCGTATTTTACTGTAAGCGTACTTGAAGTATTATGAAGTTAATTGTATGGAAAATTAATTGATTAATCTCAATTTCAGGGTAGTCACGCATATTGTCACTTAACTTAGTTTTCTGGAACTACCTACAAACAGAAATTAGTAACGGTAGTTAAAACTAATTATGCAAATTATGTATAGATTTACTATTGTAAGTCCGAGTGTCGAAGGACAATTATTAAGCCTTATGGTTTTAATGTATTCTCATTTTTCTCATGTAAGTGAAATGTGAATTAGTTTATGAGAATTAAGAGAGAGTTGGCAACGTCGCGAATAGCCGTCAAATATTTACAAGTTTTCATTAATTTGGCAAATTTACTATATGAAAATAAGAAATATGGCTCTGTAGTGCACTAAAAAACTGGTATAGGAATGCAATTAAAACAATGAATTTTATGTTGTAACCGTTTCAGGTGTATAAAAGGCATTGGCAAAGTTCCCAAATGCTTTTTTTACATCTAAAACTATAAATTCGGTGTTACGATATTAATTATTGCATTCCCTTATATATTTTTTAGTGCACTACAGAGTCATATTTCTTATTTCCATACAGTAACATTGCCAAATCAATTAAAACTTGTTAATATTTGACAACTATTTGCGACGTTGCTAACTATCAGATACGCGCTCTTAAACGTCTTAGTGATCTTGGTCTTTGAATTATTTCCATCAAATTAACGTCTAAAACAAGAAAACTCGTGATAAAGCCTCCGATTGTCAATTTCCTCTATTACTATGACTTGATTTCAAAAGAGATAAAGCAACTAAATGGTCTATTATATTTTTTTTTACCACGCGTTTACGCCTAAATTTAAAAAATGTTAATCTTTATAGCTTTTTAAAAACGCTTCATATAGCGATAATTATAGAGCAAGATCCTAGGGCCGCAACAACTCCGATTTCCAAGACACATGGCATGTAAGTAGTGTCTGTATGAACTGTAAATGTAGTCGTACCTGCAGCTTGTGCCGACAGTGGCACATGTTAGCAGGCAGCACTATCCGTACAGTTTTAGACACAAAATAAGCAGGTTACGGCTTTAAGATCTAAAACAACTTTATCATACAAATGACGTTGTTTCGGATATGTCTTGTTCACGCATTTTATCATTTTGGACAAATTTTACGACTAACAACAACATACATGTTTGTACTGTGTGAATGTGTACTTAGATGTAAACGCGAGGTTAACGTTACTTAGATGTTATTCAATTTGCACGAGTCAGGTAAATTGGAACTTAAACACGCAAGGTACAGATAGGATCCACGCAATATCTATAGCAACTACAAAATTTCATCAACAAAATTACACTCTCCATGTGATAAAGATTTCTATATAAAAATAAATATCAACTCTAATACACATCTAAATCTCAAATTATTAGCAAGCTAGACTATATACGCTATGGCCACACAGAACATTTTGTTTCGCGCCACTTTTATTCAAAACATTTCAGACACAATCAATTGATCAGACACACACGCAAGGAATTGTTTCTGCTGACGAGAATTCAGGACTGCAAATATTAATTACGAAGCACAGTGAATCGTCCTCAGCAATCTAAACATGCCGTAACGTGTCAAGCCAAGGATATTTTAAGCCAACGAAAGCTGGTAACACTAAAGAGGAAAATTGTAACTACCGTAGCTCTAGTTCAGGTATGGTTCGACGACATGTAACGAGTTTATACTGCAATCATTTAAATAATAGTCACTTAACGGTGACACTGACCAACTTGAAACCTATATCTAAAGTTAGATTAAAAATGTGAAAGGCGTATGGTTACAATTAAAACATGATTTCAGGCCTATTCTTCAGTCAGACACCTAAACCAATTAAAAATATGTTTTGACGAAATGTGTCACTGTGCAAAGAGTACGAAACCACAAGACTTAGCTGATACCATTTCACAACTTCTTACGAACTGGAACAATAAATTGATTCAGATCGAATTCAAATTTATTGGAAATATTATTCACCGATCACTGAAGACACTATTCTAACCCTACCACAAATATCTCAATTCAATATTCAATCACAAAAACAAGCCAATGTACAAAATGTGCCGTGTCGACATAATTATATAAGTGCTGCGGAGCACAGCGGAGGCGCTTACTGGAATAACCACTACACAACAACCATTAATAAACTGTATTTAAATAACGGGATTTGAGCCCAGCACTGCAGAACTTCATGTCAAGTAGTGATTCATCCATCTTTATTTCGGCAGACTAAAAATGTAGTCCATTAGTAGTGGGAGGATTGATTTTCGATGTTCATCTGGGAATGGATATCAACGAGTTGGGCATGATGGTAAACCAGGTTTAAATGAACTACTCACAAAACTGCATTCATTACATTACAATTCTCTCTATTACTAGTCAGTCGTATGCATGTGTGTACAGACGAGGGAGCGGGGGGAGGGGGCCGTGTATTTACCGACAAACGACTCCGCGTGCGCATCGCGCCTTTCAACATTATTGTATATATCTGAATATTATAAAAAGGCGGCTGTGGTCATATTGCTTCTCTTTTTACGATACAAGACGCTTCTACACACTTAAAACAATGTCCATTACAATTTGAAAACACTACTTAAATCTAAGTTATATATCTAAGTTAAATTTGTTATTACTATTATATTATTATATCCATATAAAAAAAAACATTCAAGTTTCATAGTTTAAATATATTTAAATCTGACCGCCACACACGATATGCCCCACATTTTTATATTGCAAAGTTTGCTTAATTTTAATAAATATTTGTAACGAAAATACATATTACAGAAAGAAATAATAACTGTGGACATCTATGTTTGTCATGTTTGCGTCCATGGCGGTCGGATGTTAAAATAGTAAAATATAAATAAAATATGTATCTATAAAACGTGTTGTAGGAAACTATTTTAATTAAAGTAGAATGGTATTTGTTATAATTCGTGAAATTCAACCTGTAGAAAAAATAACTGGAGTAAAAACAGCTTCGATCTAATATAATCATCGGGGAATCGTCAACGCCGGTCGTAGAACAAGTCCACTTGATACTATGTTGAACTATTCGATTTTTTCGTCGCGGTCATACAGTCCTTTCCGACGCAGATTCCACCTAAGCAGCCCGAATCCGTGTCGATAACTCTGATCACTCTCTTAAAATGGTGAATTCCTGTATGCATGTGCACAATAGAAACTCAATTCTGACTCAAACGCTCAAGGGGTTGCTTTCCACGTGCTCGGACGCTTTCGTAAAAACCTGAGATATGTCGCCTAGTCTATTCTCCTCTTACCGAAAGTGCAAAAACCCACGAGCGTTTAGGAGCAGAAGTAGCTCACACTAACAACACTAACAGAAATACTTGCAAAAGTAGTACAAAACTAAAATTCGTGAAAAAGCACTATTTTTCGCCATAAAACAACTTGGCATTACACTCATCGACCCATTGACGAAACTAGTGAATAAGAAGGCAAAACTTAAAAAAGCGTTTGCACTGTCTATAGTCGTATTATCTTAATATAGGCAAACGTTGCGTGATTAATAGCTAGATCGTATTTCCCGCTCTGATTGGTGGTAAGCGAATATTCTTCAGTATCACTCCTCTTGGTTTCCGAATCCTTCGTTTTTGAAACTTAAACCAGGTTAACTTAAATTAAGATAACAGCAATTTTTTTTTAAATCAGTACGATGAGTCAACCTATCCTATTGCTTAACGCGCTTTACATTATAAGTAAACAAAGAATATTCATAATGCAATTCTTCATAGAACAATCTTGTCCAATGTAAAGAGTTAAATCAACTCAGTTTAACTTGGCATTTTATAAACAGGTTGCTCCGTGGCATAGAAACTGAATTCAAGATGTAGTTGAAATAACTGAAAACCTCTTGGCAGCACCTGTTACAAACTGTACATGTTTGTAACCATTCGTCACCCTTAAGAGGTTCTAAATTAATCTAATGACACCTTAAAATCTAACAAACATTTATTTATGTATGTTTAAATCAGGGACCGGGTTACCTTTGCCAAGTATTTATTTTACCGTAACTCCTATGAAAAACTTTAAAATAAGAGGTTTTTGTGTTTTCAACTTTTTCTAAGTAGTAAAGGTAGAAATGTAACCCATTCGGAATGGCTTAAATAAAATCATTCAAGAGTTACCTCGCCGTCTTAGTTACTTTTTAACTACTTGAAAAAGTTAGGTAACAAAATCGGTCCATGGTTTAACTTTATTGATTTCTAAGAATAAATGTATCACCTGGTAAAATATTAAATGCGAGTAATGTGCTGTTAAGTGAATAGTTTCAAAAAGCTGTCATTGTTTTAAATAAACAATACTGTCACATAATTATGTATTTTATAATATCCTGTAGGAATTTCAGTTAGCCACTTGCACTGATGAAGATAACAAAGGGGATCATGTCATACAAATAATTGTCTAGTGATTATTTGGGAATGTTAACATAAAATGCGCTACGTTTTGTGTATAAATCTACTTCTTAGCTCGATCTCTAGAGCGACTGATTAATGTCATGGTTTTATGTAATAATAAAACATTCTGCGTGCGACTTTCTTTTCTTTTCTTGTATTAAATCAGGTCAATCTTAGTCAAGCATTTCCCAGGCTGCATAGCTGGTGGGAACCTAGAATACAGGTTTGGCGTCCTCTCGTCACGTTCTACCTACAAACTTCAAATCCGTCGGACCCCGCTTTTTTTTTAACGTGGTAAAATCATCATATGAGTCCTCCCACCCAGGGCAGAGCGGGAGAGACTGTCAGACTCGTACTGACTAAAATCCACGGTGTCCTTCAATAACCCTTTACGTTCAGGGGTCACGGTAATTTGTGAGTCCCGCGACAGTCGGATACCGCTGCCAAAAATTGCAACATTGGTTCAACCGGCAGCCTAACGTAACAAGCAACTTATCGCATATAACATATTTTTGCGCCTGCAAGATGTAAGTCCCAACAAAATGATCTGGCTCATTAAGTTTTCCTCTCTTTAAATATTCAATTTAAAAGGTACAAAAGTTTCGAAACGACTTAAGGACTTTATGAGAACAAGAAAATGACATCTTTAAAAACCTCTGGCCTGATTCAATCCCACTTTTTCTCAGCCAGGTCGGCATTTCTGTTTAGGGACAGTTGAAGAAATATTGAGCAAGTTTTCAGCGTGCCTCAAGTACTTTCGCATAAATGCAGGTAGCTCTCGAGCTTTTTTAGTTATATCTTTAACCGTCATGTAAAACCTCTCTCTCTCTATCTTTTTACTTTCATTTTCAAACATATTTACTTTTATAGCACATTTTAATTGATTCTATTCTGAATCAATCATATCATCACTAACGCATAATTCGGATGCCTCGCCGCTAGAGATCGCGAGTGCAACGAAATTCAAGCTTAATAACTTTAAAGATCTTTTTTAATGCAAAAAACGGAAAACAAACACGTGATAGAAATCGATTATGTATAGACAGTGCTTCTTCATGAGATTATCATGAATCATTAATTAATAAAGCACGTTACTTTGTCTACAAAAATATATTTTTCGGTTTCTTTAAATGTTGGGCATCTAGACAAATATATAAAGCAGTTATAGTCGTTTGATCTAAAGAGAGCTCGCACCGCGGTGTGCTCAGCTCGCTCCGCTCGTTCCGCTCGCCGAGCGCTCGGAGCACACTCTCAAGCCGCACACGCGCCTACTGAACTACATAGTCACGATTTCAATACTTTAATAGAAAAATTTGGTCCTTAGATAGCTAGTTATTAGTGAAAATCATGTAATGCAATAAACACGAGGAAGCCGATACAAGCCACTCTCAATAGCCGTGTTACACTTTCAATACATCACTATAATTATTCTATTCTGAATATGTAAAATGATTTGTAGATATCTGTATAAAACTAAATACTACATTTTAATATTCTCCGATACTTATAATCACTAATATATTCATGGCCGTGCTTCCATCAATATCAATATATAATATATACCTTACATATAAATTGAGTCACAATGAGAATATCCAAATCGATACAAAATTTTCTTAAATCTACGATCATTGGTGAAAGCATAACCACAAAGTTAAATTTTCAAGATAAACCTCATAAATACCTATTATTTATAAACAGAGTGATTTTTTTCAATTGGGCGTGGATGGCTATCTCCGAAACTGATATGGTGAGGAGGATGAGGAATATTGACAGGAGTCTCGAGGCCGACTTTGATGAAAACTAAAACTGCACCATTGTATTTTAGAAAGAAGTACAAAAATGAAAGTTTACTGGATATCATTACTTCCCATAATTTGATAATTATTAGCGACACTATTGAATGGTGTAACAATACAGGTGGGTTTTTATTTTCCACAATCTGCTGTTTCGATTCCTGGCCAAGATTATTGATTTATCAAAAATCCAATGATGCAGTTTTATTTTTTGTCAAAATCGGCCTCGAGACTCCTTTCAACGGTTTTCGATATTCCTCAGTTTCGGATATAGCCATCCACTCCCACTTGAAAAATTCATTCTGTATATGTATGATCTTTGCGAGTAAAAGCAACAGTCCACTAACACGAGAGGCTAATAAACAAAAATGTTAACATCAAAAGCATAACATTACAATCTAGTCTAAGTCAGTTATAAATATCATTCAATCTGATAATAATACATACCAACAAAGGTATTATATTCTCCATAATATAATTTCTGCAACTTTGGTGAGCACATGATAAGTCAACAATGTGAAGATATTTAACTTTAGACATTTGATTAATATATCCATGTGAATAATGATTTAATTTAATGGATCAAATCTAATGACATGCTCATACCGCATCGGCCATTAATAGGGAACCTATGCTTTTCTATATATTCTGGATCGTTAATTTTTATGAAATATGTCTACTCGCAAAGAGTAAAATGTCGATAGAAACGTTTGCACTAGTCGGCTACTGGTGGTGCTGCACCGGCGTCTGGCAGTAGGGACACTCGTCCGCCGTGGCCGCGCATGCGTCGCACAACACGTAGTGGTTGCACGGCGCCAGCGTCACGGCGCGCGCGCGCTCCTCGCACGTCATGCACTTGGTGGCCGTCTCCAGGTACAGCACTTTCTCGATGTCCTCCAGCTCCGCGCGCGCAGCCGCCTGCAGCGCCTTCAGCGCCGTGAGCGGCAGGCCGCGCAGCTCGCGGCGAGGGGCCAGCGCCGCGCGCGCCGCGTCCAGCTCGCGCCGCAGCGACAGCGCGTGTGCGCGCGCCTCGTCGCGCTGCCGCTCGGCCAGCGCCGCCGCGCGCGCCGCCTCGTCGGCCTCGCGCTGCCACGCCTCGCACGCCGAGCGCGCCTGCGCGATGCGCTCGTCCCAGCGCGCCACGGCCGCGCGCGACGCCACCACCTCCTCGCGCAGACGAGACAGCTCGGCGGGCGCGGACGGCGACGCCGACGCGAACTCGTACCCGCCGCCGCCGCCGAAGCTGCCCGCCTTCATGGCGTGCGAGTTGAACAGGCGCTCGGTGTCGTTGGCGTAGCGCAGGAAGGGCGGCAGCGGGGAGCCGGGCGGCGGCGGGCTGAAACCGCGCAGTGTGGCGCGCGCCGCCGGGATGTTGACGGGCGCGGAGCCGGCCAGGAGCCCCTCGCCGTCCGCCAGGTCGCGGTCCAGCGCCGCCACGAGGTTGAGGGGCTCGTCCAGGTGCAGGTCGTCCAGCGCGTGCCCCACCACGTCGTGCAGCACGCCGGCGTCGAAGGGTGCGCGCGCAGGCCACGCAGGCGCCGGCGCCGGCTTGTGCTGTCCGGCCGAGCCGCCCGACGATGTCGATGCGCATTCCGAGCCGTCGCCGCTGCCGTTGCTGACGGGTGCATGTGCGACCATGGCGGCGGGCGGTGGCGAGGCGGGGCGCTCCTTCTTGTCGGGCGGCAGCGCGGACGACAGCAACTCGGCCAGGCTGGTGCCGCAGTCCAGCGCGCCGGCCAGCTCGCGCGCGCCCAGCTCCTCGGCTGCACAAACACGCACAATGAGCCTCACTCGCGGACTAGCCTGGTCTCGCTAGGACACAGATACTCACGTTCGACGTGCGCGAAAGCGCAGAACAGGCCGCGCGGGCAGTAGCCGGCCTGCTGCACGTCGTTGCACTTGGTGGACTTGTAGATCTCGGGATGGAACTGCTGCTCGGTGCGTGTGTGGCAGTAGCCGCACGCGTCGCCTGCCTCGCAGTTGCTGGGCTCGCCCCACTCCTCACCATGCTTCACATTCGGACAAGGCGTGCTGCGATATTTATATTTCCTGGGTGATCTGCGTTTATCCTAAAATATACATTAAAATTATATTCAGAAATGTATAGGTACTTTTTTTTTTTCGTGGTAAAATCATCAAATGAGTCCTCCCACCCAGGGCAGGGCGGGAGGGACTGTCAGACTTGTACTGACTAAAATCCACGGTGTCCTTCACGAGCCCTTTACGTACCGGGGTTACGGTGATGGGTAAGTCCCGCGACCCCGGCAGGAATGTATAGGTACTTAGGGTCAGTTGTTTGATCAATAGTTTAACTATTGTTAAAATCCCATTCATTTTTAACAAATTGTTACCTATAGGACTGAACAAATAGTTTAACTACTGATCGAATAACTCGCCCTTTGAAAGCAAAATCAATAATACTTCAATAATTTACAGCAGCGTGTTTTGTAAAAGAAACGAAACGATACAATAGAAGTAAAAGCAATAAACCTCAATACTTGACGAAATACACACATCAACAGAATCTAGGGATATCTTAATCGTAAATTATTTACGATTGTTTAGTTTAAAATCTTTTTAGTTTTCATAAAAAGTTTGTATACAGATTGAAACCTCATTTATTCTATTTTCAAAATATAAAGAATAAATATTAAAAAAAAAAGAAAAAACAAAATACGGTGGCAAAATTGTTAGTGATTCGTTATGTTACGGAAAATTAAAATTGTTTTATTAATATTAATTAATGAACAGGGATTAGATTGGTATTCTTTTTTAATTTAACGTGTCGTGTGAGCTTTAGGAGTCATGTCACGTCGTCATTTGAGTCGAGATGAAATGTTACGAGCCGTGGTCATGCTATAAAATGGTGCTATTCAACGCTTCGTTGCTGAGGCCCTACACACCAGCCAAAACGTGATATCAAGGTTTTGGTCACGTTATCGCAGTATTGGGGATGTAGCTGAACGGCACACGGGTAGATATCGCGTTACTACGCAGAGACAGGATCGATTTTTCCAAATAACCGCTAGAAGACAACCCAATATCACAGCGATGCAACTAGTACAAAGGCTCCAGGAGGACCACCAGCTGCTGGTAAGCGACCAAACCGTGCGAAGGAGGTTGCATGAAGTTGGTCTTCATGCTCGAAGACCGCTACGTGTTCCAGCATAGCGACGTGGCAATCGCGGTCGGCGGCTTTCGTGGGCTCGGGAGCATTTACCATGGAGTGACGAACAATGGTCTTTGGTGCTGTTCACCGACGAGTCCCGGTTTGGGTTTCATCTGGAATCACGAAGAACACGCGTTTGGAGAACTCCAGGGATAGTTAGCCGTCTAAGGCACCCTCAGGAGGTCCACTCATACCAAGGCGAGACAATCATGGTGTGGGCAGGAATTCGTCTTGGCGGACGAACCCAGCTCATTTGGATCCAAGGTAGCATGACTGCACAAAAATACCACGAGGAGGTAGTAGAGCCTGTTATTGACCCACACAGAATCCAAATGGGCCGGAAATTTCTACTCATGCACGATAATACTCCTTCCCATACGGCGCGGCCGGTGTCGACCGCTCTCCGAGACCACGATATTCAAGTTTTGGATTGGCTTGCACAGTCGCCCGACTTAAATCCTATCGAGCATGCCTGGGACATGTTACAACGAAAAGCTTTGAGAGATTTCCCGCCAAATTTGACGACACAACAACAACTTTACGACCACTTGCAAAGAACATGGGACCTCATACCGCAGCAAGACATTGACAATCTAACTTTAAGCATGAACAATCGATGTTGATGTATTATTAATAATTAGATTTAATAAGACTTTTTAAATTTTCATTAAAATTAATAGCTTTATAAGAAGAAATGAAGTTTTTTACCATATTAATTTGCTACGGCGATTAAAATAATTAACATTTCTATTTAAAACAAAAAAATCACGAAATGTTTTTTATTTTTTACTGTACACCTTAAAATAACCTATCATTCTTCCATTTACTATATCAGAAAATTCTTCATAGATTTTTAGATATTTGATGAAATATAAAATATCCCTAGATTATGTTGATGTGTGTATAATATTATATTACGCTTGTTTACATCGCGTAACAGAACCATACTCACTTTGCTATTGTGATACTGAGGACAAGCATAACCCTGTCTGCATAACCTAGGTGGTCTTTTACATGGCTCCGTTTTATATGACGACAGAACATAATTTGTGTCTGAAATAAAATGAGTTATATATTAGTTAATATTTGGTAGTATTTTATTTGGTTGATGTCATAGGGATAGCTACTGTATGCCCCATGAGCGGACTTGGCTTTTCAACATATTATGTTAAAAAGCCGAGTCTGACCTGATAATTAAACATTATAATTATGAAACAAATGAAATGTCTGCAAATGAGAATACCTTGCCACTTTGGATCTTCGTTCTGAAGATTTCTTTCTCTATCTAAGGCGTTAGGCGCCGCGGCGTCGGCGTCGGCGGCGTCGGGGTTGTCCAGCGCCTGCAGCTCGCGCATGTCCAGCACGGGCGGCCGCAGGTCGGGCGCGCCGTGCGCGAACGCACAGTGCGCGCCGTTCTTGGTGCACAGGCCCCGCGCGTCCGTGTCGTGGACACACATGCATGTCTTGTAGTACCGCAGGTGATACCGCCTCTCTGTGTCGCCCGCCGTGCGGTGCAAGTACGGACACCTATCATAACAAAACAACGCTCAAATATTGCTAAATCAATGAGGTGTGGTAGACGGTTCCGATTTTATTTATTTATGGCATAGTTTTTCTGCCAATTATCAAATTCCTAACTAATAAAATGTAGCACATTGTCGCAGTCGCTATTGAAAGCTATCAATTCAATACATTTTTTAAAGTATTATTCAGTAAATTGCCTCATAACGTGCTTCTTTTCGATATTCCAGGATGCGCTGATCCCAGTGTATGTACATTTGTTTCTCAAAGATAAAACGTTAAAAAAGTAGTGGGAAAAGGCAGAAAAAAATATACAATTGAATATTTCGTTTAGTAATCTTCGAAAATATGGTGTATAATAATTAACGTGGTGATAAAGTTCTGCTGCAGGAACCTCAACTGATTGGCTATCAGTACCTTGGAGGTTTTATATTCAAACTTAAAATGTGTTTCAGCCCAAACCATAAACAATAAACTTTATCATTCAATTAATGTTTTCTCAATATCTGCTATACATATATACCAACTGAAAAAATATCCTTAACTAGGGCACATCACTGAAAAATAATACTTTCGTAGGTATTTATAAAACAATCTCTCAATAATATATTTTTTTAAAGTTTTATATTTCCATTCATCAACCTTCCAGGTCAACAAATGTTGTCAATAACGATATTGGATCAGTTGTTCTGAAACACAAAAAAATTGCAGCAGCCACTTTGCCGCTAGCAGCACCTGCCCGAGCTTTGCGTGTGGATCAACAATGTTTATAATTTTATAACTTTTTATAACTTTACATTAGAACCTTGCTTATGGTAACTAAGTTTTAATTTTTTTTGTTTTATAAATGACTAGTAAACAATCCTGGTTTCACACGGGTACCTAGGTATGTTACTCAGGGTGAATGTAGCTTTCTAATCCTGAAGTTTTTTTTTGAGTTTATTCATTACAAACATACATATATTTCCTCTTTATAATATTAGTTAGATGATATTGATGAGTTTAAAGAATAATACAAACCATACAATTTATTGGCCTAAACCTGGGTAGATACAGGCTACGGGAACAGTATGTATGCGTAACTGGAGTTTGTAATGTTTTTCCTGTTTCCAATAATCTGTTTATTAACTGCTTAATTAATCAGCAATTTGAAGTTAGTTTAATATTTATCACACTTGACAACAACCATTTAATTTACACATCTAGAAAATAGAAGACAATTTCAAAAGTCTATTAATTTTAAATTTTACACTGTTTAAGTGTAAGAAAAATGAAGAGTCTGTGTGTTCTCTACCTATTTAGGTAGACAACACTAACCAATAATACAATACCATGTGCTTGGCATTTACTAACACTTTTATAAAAAAAGTCTCTTCATGGAAACATTGTTTTGTTTTGAACATGGAAACTGGACATTTTACATCTAATTTCATGAGATATAAGGTATAGTTCCGGGCAAAAGCTAGTTCTGTGTACATAATATAGGTAGTTTCGTTTTGTTTTTATTCCGTGTAGTTTATACAGAGAAGTGTAAGAGTGAAAAATATTGCACCTAAACCAGATAAATAGGATTTTTATACAAACTATTGATGTTCCAAAATACTTGCCCATTTTTGATAGCATAATCAACTCTATTTCCTTTGTTATAAATTTTGACTTTTAAGAGTGCCCATTTTAATTTAAATAAATGGTAAGACTTTGAAATGATGGTTATAAAGTTGTATTATATTTTATTATTTGAGTTAAAAAGAAAACTAATGGACATGTGTATGTTCCCCATTTTGACCAAGGTTTTTCAATGTGCTTTGGAGTGCAGTATCTTAGGTGTTAAATGAACAGATCATGTTCAAAACACTACACTGCAATGCAAAACACAAATCACTGTTGTAGCTCAACTTAAATGGGACTGGGCGTGACACGTCTGTTGCATGGCAAACAAGCTGTGGGCTCACCAAGCTCAGGACTGGTGCCCTGAAACAGCAAAGCAGGGTCAAGGCAGACCACAAAGGGTATGGCAGGCAGGTAGAACTGGATGCTTTGATTGATAGTTGGAAGGAAATAGCACATAATTGTGACCGTTGGAAGGAATGGAGGAATGCCTTTGCCCAGCAGTGGGACAGTACCGGCTAGTAATAAAATTATTTTAATTACATATCTTACTTCAGTCACCATAATTAGACATTAACTTCTTTAGATGCATTTGACACAGATTCTAAGATGACCCACGGACAATTCCAGCTTTTATTTACCACACTGTCTTAGAAAAACTAATGAACTCGAATCTATGTTACTGTTTTAAAAACTTTAAATATCATGCCTGTGTGTATTTACGAAAGCTTTTCCTAATAAACTTGTATGTTGAAGCGCGGACCGCGGACAATGAGCCACATCAATATAATCTTGCCGAACCACAATGCCATGAACCGAATCAATCGTGTACTATGTTTGTACACTCAGAATTTGGTCGGGTTATATTTCAGACATCAGTAAACAAATTAGAAAACCAATTAGATTCTAATTATAAATCAATTCAGTAATAATAAGCAACTAAAAACAATAATACTTCGATAGGAGTAAACAGTATATGTAAACAAAGTAAAAATAAGTAGCAAAACAAAGCAACGGCACTCACTCGTCCCCATCTTCACAAATGCCTGATGTCTCGTTATATTTCGTACAGTAGTTATCAGCGCTATAGTTAAAAGTCCCGTCTCTTTTTCTGACGGGCCTCCGCCGTCTTTGATTATTAAAATGCCAATGAAAACATGTAAATGGCCTATGTTGTGTACATTTATGTTGTAAGAAAGACGGACACTGCTCTACTCGAAACTCCTTTAGATATCTGGAACATAAAATCGTAGACTCAGAGCTAATACACTATATTGAACCTCACATGAAACACTATCACTTCACATATAACATGAATAAAAACAAGCAATTACTTATAATGGTTCGGTTTTTCTGTTTGAGCTGCTAACAAAGGTTTAGATTCCGACGGCATTTTGGAAAATTATTGCGCCTCTCGCGTCGCGCAGGGCACGCTCACCGACGACCAATTAAAATTCAATATACGATCACGTGATACATAATACTTTAGAAAGGGGAAAAAAGGTAAATAAAGTTCAATTAGGCTAAAATAGTATCAAAATAATATAGAAATCACCACACAGTTTAATTTTAAATGGCCTTGAACTTAAACAAGCGTTATCTTTACGTAGAACTTAATTTCGGGGCATAAAAAATAAAGCGAAATCAATTGACAGCACCATCGCACTGTCAAGTTGAATGTTTTCTATTTGCCTCGCTCTGTACAACGACAGAAGAGCTTAGAGAAACCGAGACAAAAAATAGGACACGTACTCCTTCATCAAAAACAATAACAATGAACGACTCCAAAAAATAATAATAACTATTAAAAAGAAGGTATTTTAAAAAAAAATACTCTTATTACTCAAGACAGTTAACTAAATTTAAATTTTATAGTCATTCTGTTACAAGACGTATTCTTTATCAGTATCCTCAGGCATATAATTGCAACTGGCCGCCTTTCAATCATTTTTTTAAACAGTTCTTTGAATTATTCATGGGAACAGGTATTAGTTATTAATCATCACAAAACAATCAATAAAAAATCATTAGATTTTTTAAATGAATGTTTGACTTTTTTCCAAGCCCACGTCTTGGTCACGGGACTCACGATTTACCGGGACCCCGGAACGTAAAGGGCTATTGAAGGACACCGTGGATTTTAGTCAGTACGAGTCTGATAGTCCCTCCCGCTCAGCCCTGGTTGGGAGGTGGGGTGGACTCATTTGATGATTTTACTACGCAAAACAAAAAAAAGAAAAACCTACATCTTGACCAGTTTATTACGTGCAACGCACGATTTTATGTATACCTTCATGAGTAAAATCCGTAAAATGTAACAAGTAGGTATTCTGCTGAGGACATCAAACTGTATAAGACGAATGTAATTTATGTTATAGCAACATTTCGCAATGGCGTTAGTAGATTTTTATTTTTGCAATACAATTATAATAAATGGCTACACTTTCCTTCGAACAACCAATCAAACGTTTTAGTTCAAGAAACTCTTGTTCATTCAACCAATTACAGCGCTTGCATTTCCCACCAATCAAAAACTTTAAACATCAACGTTTTCTACCAATCGGCCATCGCGAACATTGGCGTCTGTTTCACCCGCCATTCCCTTTGCCGCCATCTTGAGCATATGATCATTGTTGTGGACACTCTGATCCTATTTTAATAAAAATTGTGGTTTATTTCTTGGAAATAACTTTAAAAGGTGTGTAAATTTGTACAAATGATGTAGATTGTTCAGTGTGCATTATAAGTGTGCTCATCATATCATGATACAGCTAGTTTCGCGTGTGTGAAGAAACCCTGTATCAAGGCATTGTTATAACTTAACGCTTCATTTTTCTTTTAGTTAATAATGGCACGTACCAAGCAGACCGCGCGTAAATCTACCGGAGGTAAAGCTCCCCGTAAACAATTGGCCACCAAGGCAGCGCGTAAATCAGCGCCTAGCACTGGTGGAGTCAAGAAACCTCATCGTTACCGCCCTGGTACAGTAGCTCTCCGTGAAATTCGTCGTTACCAGAAATCTACAGAGTTGCTAATCCGCAAGCTGCCTTTCCAACGTCTGGTGAGAGAAATCGCCCAAGATTTCAAAACCGACTTGCGTTTCCAGTCGGCAGCTATTGGCGCTCTGCAGGTGAGCACTGATCCCATCCTATTGTTATTATCTAAGTAGGGTGTCAACGTCGTGCAGTATTGTTTTTAACGCTCTTCTTAAATTTTCAGGAAGCTAGTGAGGCATACTTGGTTGGCCTGTTTGAAGATACCAACTTGTGTGCTATCCATGCCAAACGTGTGACAATCATGCCTAAGGACATCCAACTTGCCCGACGAATCCGTGGCGAGCGTGCTTAAACCTATCTTAAACTTAATCATAAATTATTTTGTAATTCAATACTTAGATCTAAATTCCATAACAAGTTTATAATGTCTCCTTTAATTTTTCTAATACTTAACATCATATTCATTCATTATATTAAGGATGCAGCAGAACTGAGTTTTTATTAATACATTCTTATTATGTAAGTCAGCTAAGCATATGTAAGAAATACTAATGTCGGTTAATTTTTTAATACTAATTGACTTCAACAGTGTTCCATACATGGGCATAGCGTTGTGTTAGTAAGTTGATCTTAGGTAGTATAATAGGTAATGTGAACCATGTGCAGTGTAAGAGTATTCTGTGTTTGGCGTAATTAAGTTGCATCTTATGATGTTTTATGAGAAAATTGGTGTTTAATAAATATGATTAGGGTCAGATATGTGTTTTCTTTTATCCAAATTCATTGTCATTACTATCCAATTCAAATAACATGATTCATTCTTGCACAACATCTTTTAATGAATGAACTGAGTCACCAATGTTAATCACGGTTTGACAAAACTAATATCATAAATCAAGGGAATATTAATTTTTTCCTTTACTTCAGGCAATAAGGCCCATGTAACAATACATGTTATAGAAGTATAAAAATAACTGTACACCTAATAACATTTTTAAATCAATAAATTAAAAAACGACTAGCTTCTGCCCGCAGTTTCACCTGCGCCATGTTAGGCGTTAGGCCCTATGGTCTCGTCCCCATCAGTTCCCATGAGGAACGCGTGGAACATGACACGCCGTAACTCTGGCCTTGTCCTTGGTTGGACGCTACTCGGTCCGAAGGCGGCTGGAATATACCCCACGGCCTAGGCGTCTTCAGCGATGGCTGGGGCGAGAAGTAGAGGATGTCCTTTCCCTCACTCGTTCTGACTGCGCCCCATTACCCTTGCATGCCGCCGAATCCTTGAATATTTCCCGAAACAACCATGCCCGGGAGGACTTGCAGGTCAGGTTGAAGATGAGGACGCCGTAGCGCCTCTCCAACCACTCCTTAAAGAGGGATCTTACCGGTATTATTTTGAAACTATGATAACTCCTAAGATATTCTTTGAAATCAAACAATGTCAAAGGCAATTTTGTTCAAAATTAAATGCTTGTGATTAACGTATTTATTTGGATAAGGATTAATAATATCATGTTAATGAAAATACCTTCGCAAATGATGCATTACTTTAAAACAAATTGATTTTCATAAAAAAGGTTACAGTGACTTTATCTTAAACTAGCACTTTTCCCGCGACTTCGTCCGCGTGGTTTACGTACTTTCCTAAATCCCCCTTTTCACCCCCTTAAAGGTTAAATTTCCAAAAACCCCTTCTTAGTGCTCCCCTACATTATAATAGGAAGCCGTGTGCAAAATTTCACATTCCTAGCCCCAGTAGTTTCGGCTGTACGTTGATATGTCAGTCAGTCAGTTCTCCTTTTATATATATAATAATAGAAGATAGATGTATGCTCTCGCGGACTTTATTTTAGGACTCTATGAGGAATAATTCCATAATACAAATTTTTTTCGTAACTCTAACCGTTTAGGCAACACACGCAACGGAAGCTCTCGAAAAGGAATACATTTTCCCGATTTTGAAACATTTCTCATTGCTGCTCCGCTCCTATTCGTAATAGCGTGATGTTATATAGTCTATAGCCTTCGTCGAGAAATGGACTATCAAACACAAAGAATTTTTCAATTTCAACCAGTAGTTCCTGAGATTAGCGCATTCAACCAAACAAACAAATTCTTCTGCTTTATATTAGTATAGATTAAAATTTGGTAACAGCCCTACACTACACCTATATCATGACAACCAAATGTTATCTATGTGTTTATCATTGTTCTTCAAACTTATTCATTTGTGTTGTGGGTATGTCACATGTTATGGACAACCACTTGGCCACAATGAAGGATGAACACCCTTCAACAGAACTGATCTAAGGCAGCAGAGTAGTCAATCCATGACTAATGCGGTCTACTTGTAGATGATCATGATGGATGCAAAATCCCATGGTCAATTCCTAGAAGACAAAGTTTTAAAATAAGTTGTGGTAGGGATACCTACATTAATGTATCCCAATCATAATTTGTTTTAAAACTGCGTCTTGCGTCATCAGCTTTGGCTAGTCCACAGAATAGAAAATGGTGTTGGCACAGTGACTGAGCAATCGCAGTTTGGTTTCCCACATGGTACCTGTCAAAATCTGAAGTCTGATCCGTTGCCTATTTCCAGTTTGACTGTCTGTACCTCAATCTGGCGGTTCCTCATAATTAAACAAAGGTATGTCATATGTTTGAAAAGAAAACCACTATCTAGGTACAGACACCAGCACATCAACCTACCTCAATCTGACAAATTTCTTTAATCGATTTTCAACCTTATCACAATACTAGAAGGTTAATGTTCAATAGGTACAGATTCTGGTAGGTTGACCTGTTGGCATAATTTTACCCATATTTTAACTGTATCACTGTTTAAGCATGTCGAAGTTGTTGCAGTTCCCATAGGGCCCAGGGAAGAGATGGTCCTACTTGTTATTTAAATGTTAACAAAATAAAATAAACATTAAATTCTTTGGATATTCCACAGTTCCTGCTGTTGGTTCTTTAGAAATAAAAATAAAAGACACAGTTAAAACAGATAATATTGAAGTAGGTAATCTATTTAAATATTGTGTACATGACTATTTCACTTATAATTTTATGATCTATGCAACTAATGCTGTTTCTTTTTCTTCTAATTCTTTGAGTCTCTTTTCTATTTCATCTACACTTTTCCCATGCTCTTTGTTGAATCTGTATGATTGCAAAAGTTGTTCTTTTTCTAGACCCTTAATTCTATCATATAATGTTTTATCAAATTCGAGGTCGATATCGCTCTCTTCCCGTAAAACACAGAAGTATATGAGGAATACTGCAACACTTCCCACCACTGAGTATGGTTGATACCATGGCATGTTTGTGGCTACTTTTCTTACTAAAGGTCTAGTCGTTTTCCTTGCAGCTTGACTAGTAGAAAATTTGATTGGCTCATTTTCACTAGGTTCAAGTTTACTGCTGAATGATCTACTTGTCCTGCAGTTGCGGACAAACGTTCTGAAAGAAAAAGAGTAGTAAAGAGGTAGTGAGGTTCCATTTCATTCTGTTTGAGTTTCAAACTACAAATAACATTTAATTTACCTAAAGCAGTTGAAAATATGTCTGTTCATTGTTGAGGTTGCTAAGATAAACTCATTACAATGATTTTACACACCATGCATGTAACTAGACGATCATTGGGTTTATTTTTCAACCTAATTTGAATGACCAAGTGACATGATTAAAAATTACACAATACTTTGACAGTGACATCCACCCACAGATGACATCATTAATTATTCTGGTAACATCTTTAGTTTTGATTCTCGCCACGGTGCTCTGGCTATCACGTGTTATTTTTTTCCCACCCAGGGTAGGGCGGGAGGAACTGTCAGACTTGTACTGACTAAAATCCTCGGTGTCCTTCAATAGCCCTTTACGTACCGGACTCATGGGAATTCGTTAGTCCCGCGACCCCGGCAGGCGGCTATTACGTGTAGCGTGTGTGTGAATTTTCGTATGCTGTTTTAAAGTGATCGTTGATACCTTTTCGTGACTATAGACTGTTTAAGTGTATTGTCCTTGTGTTTGTTATAAGTCCCATACTAACCCCAGAAGGTCTACATCAAGTTCAACCGTATCATCGAACGGAGACCTCTAGCATCTCTAGCCTTTTTTTATTTTAGCACCTCAAGCTTTATTGTTCTTTCTTTATTTTATTGTGTTCTATTTCGGTGCTTTTATAAAAGCGCGTGTTCTGAAAGTTGGCAACCTTGCAAAAAGTTGTCAAATATATAATAACCAGTTTTAATTAATTTAACAATGTTACTGTACGGAAATAAGAAATAAGTCTTTGTAGTGCACTAAAAAATAACACGAATATATAGTATTAGAGGTAAAAAAAAGTATTTATTTATTTATCAAAACTTATTCTATCATTGTGCAAGTGCCTGCTGGGGTCGCGGGACCAAGGGATTACCGTGACCCCAGTACGTAAAGGGCTAGTGAAGGACACCGTGGATTTTAGTCAGTACAAGTCTGACAGTCCCTCCCGCCCTGCCCTGGGTGGGAGGACTCATTTGATGATTTTACCACGATAAAAAAAAAAAAAAAAAAAAAAAACATTGTGCAAGTGGAAACTTTCCAAATACCTGTTTTACACCTGAAACGGCTACAACTTCAAAATTGAGTGTTTTAATTGCTTTCCTATATCAATTTTTTAGTGCACTACAGAGCCATATTTTTTATTTTTAAACGGTAAATTGGCCAAATTAATTAAAACTTTAAAATATTTGACAGCTATTTGCGATGTTGCCAACTTTCAGAATACGCGCCCTTAACGCACGTTACCTAATAAAGCACTCGTACGAATGTGGGGTGGGAAAGATAGATGGTTCAATGGTCTCTTTGTATAGGAGTTTGGCATTTTTTTAAACTTTGTTGTAGAAGGTCGTACGTACGTAATACGCGCTGTACACACATGAAAAAAGTTTTAATCACTAGCATAAGCTGATAAAGGGGTTGAAGGTTTTGGCCCTAACGGTCGCCCGCCATCATCTCGGTGCACAACTAGAGTATGGTATACAGGGTCTTTCTAAATTAGCCAACAGGTTGAAGTCCGCATCGCGGAGATATGAAAACACTTTCTAAGAAACCTTTAGGTACCTCTTCTGTATGGTAAGAATTTTACCACTTTTATTTTTTTTTGGGCAATTATGACAGTATGATTTGTTCTTAAACACTGGTGAAATTGCATTTATATTAAATACCTTTGGACTCTTTTTTATGTAAGGAAAGCAAAAGATCTGAACGGCGAGAGTTTGTCGGAAAAAAATTTTTTCATACAAAATTAAAAGAGAGAAAAAAAACCTATTTATTTTATGATATTATTTGGTTTAGTATCATATAAGGATAATTTTATTGCGTCGGTAAGAAAATATCTTACCGCTAGGTCGAAAACCAAACCCCTTTATTTATTGTAAATATTTCAATATTCCTTCTTTTTAATTCGTGATTACTACTAACCTTATAACACATTAGCAGCAATCTTCATTGAATACTGAAGAGCATTTTTAATACTGAAATTGAAAAAAAAAAATGAGTGTCAGACTTGGTCAAGTAGTTAAGTCTCAAATTAATAATGTAAGATAGGGCTACATGCCATACTTCAGATGGGAGCATCGACATGGTAAGCGACATGTTACCACAAAAAATAATTTGACGCAGGGATGGCATGTCTTAACCACCAAGAAGCCATCCAGTAGCTAACTACTTTTTGTGAGGTTAGCTTAAAAGCAGAGCATACCTACTCTAAAAATCTAACAACTCTGCAGCAACTGAATCTAAGCATTCAACAAAGGAATCCATTTCATGCAAAAACTCTAACGATTTTTTTTCTAAATTTTGATGCCTGATTGAAAGAATGCTGTAACCGTCACTGATGTCAATAAGACGATGTAATTTTGATATAGTTAAATTGTAATAAATAAAGTTCTATAAAATTGTAGCAGTTTTTTTTTCCTTGTATTTTCAAAAGTGCATTTGCCATGCAGGCCACTCTGTATATTATTACTCCTTTGCTTGCTTAATAAGGGGGTCATTTGTTCGCCCAGAGCCTCATTTCTGCAGGTGTTTGCTGCTTTATTAGATTCAGATTATTAAACTCAGACATACGATAAATAAATCCATAGCATCAATTTACCACTCGAATACGTATAGCTGTTTCGCCGAAAAGTTACCGGTATTCTGGGCACTCTTGAGGCAGGGGTGGGCATTTTCAGTACCAGACCGCTTTCTTGCTAAGAATAGTAAGAGGTTCACTCTCTTACCAGTCGCTCAATAATACTCACATATACCTCGATATATCGATAAAAAACATCATCAACTAAAGTTACTTTTTTATTACTCACCGAATGAATTCGTCTCCTACTTCAGGTTCAGATAATAAATAATTACGTTCAGCAAGTGCTTTATCTCGTCTCTCCAAAGCATTCCTTATTTTACTATCGTCATGGACGAGTTGTTCATTAATTTGAGTAGGTTTTATGCATGGAACTATTTCATTGTGTGAAGGTTTAATAAGTAATGCCCAAATGTCGCACTTATCTGTGATGCCTTGAATATTTTCGAGTAACTTCGACCGTTTATTCCACACTGTAGATACGCCATCATTCTGTGATTTCAATTCATTAAAAAAATTGTATTGCATGAATTAATGTAGAATGATTTATAGAAAAAAATAGGCACCTAACTATGTGTATAAAAATTCTTCGTACCCCTTATTCTTTTTCGGAAGAAAAAATAATAGCATTCACGAGTATTGAGGAATTAAGGATATAAGGTATTCGGTGCAAAACTGCACATGCTTACAATGTTGGAACTTTAAAAATAGTTGTGTCTCTGGCATTAAATATTTAAAATAACCATTTTATAAATTTGAATGGTTTTTATGGAATATAGAATTTAGTAAAAACTAGAAGCGACGGTTTAGAAACGTGTGTTAAATATTTTATGAACAAAAAATGGGATGCTAATTAGTAGCTAAAAGTAATATAAGAATGGGTTGTCATGTCAGTCATGCCCACATGGTAAGCCGGGTACAGACTTACGAAATGTAACATGAAAAATGTAATTCATTTTTCAAATGAAATGGGGAAATCCGCATCCATAAGAGATACGGAAATACCTTCTTAGGAACCTATTTTAGTTTCCTGTCCATACAATGAAATCATCCAACCTACCTGAAATTTTTATAAATGTGCGTGTGAGCGCCACGCGCACAATAACATTTAAATGTTCAATGTTAAATCCAACGATGGGGGTAATTTCTCTACCGTGTTTTTGTCTTCATTTCTCAGTGGCCTACTAGGAATGGTCTACGGCTTAGATTATAGAATGAGCATAAAATATAGTTTACGCAGCGCATATTTTACCTACCGATGTTTCACGAAGGTTTTCTAATTCCTTGCAGCAACTTTTTATTTGATATTCGAGAGAGTTGTGTCGTGTTTTCTCTATGGTCAACTGATGCATCAATTTATCAGTACTATGTGTGAGGGATTGATATTCTTTTGAGAGTTTTCCCAGATGTATCAACATATCACGTATTGCTCGATTGGTCGTCAGCACTGCATTATTTACTGTTGGAAATATTTTAGGATTAATACGCAGCAAAAGCAAAAAGAAAAATGCGTCGTCTTGAACTTATCATAATTATTTTCATTTCAGCAACATGAAAAATAAACTCACATTCACGTTTCTCTCTCAATTTCACTTCATTATCTTGTTCTTGCAGTTTAATTCTTTCAATTGTTTGCCCTACAGACGAGTCCATGTTCTGGAATAAGGAGGCAATTTGTTATTGTTTTATCGAGCACTGGATCAATGGGTGCGAACTTACATAAAGTACACGTCTTCGCACTCGGATACGGTGAACTCTTGCTGAACTTTTATTATTAGTAGACTCGGTGTTATATAATAATTATTATTTACATACAACTAACAAGAGTGGGTGGGTAACTGGGTAAAACTAACAGCGCATATTTTGTTTTTTTTTTTGTAAATTAGAAAATGGCGCCAAAAAGTGATGGCTATGACTGGGCCATGATGGACAAGCAACATGGGCGTAATAATAACATGGTGAAAGAATGTTGTAAATGAAAAACACGTCTAATTAAACGCTTATATTAAATCACCCTAGTTTTTTATTCTTAACTAATATTTATCATAATATACCTAGTCTGGAATTGTAAAGGAATGTATAAAAAAAAATACACAATGGTTGCCTGGGAAACGTTGTAAACAAATAACGTAGGACTATAATTATATGTGGAACCATTTTCAAGAGCAAACCACAAATCACATTTCGTAATCATCAGAATGTTAAAACCTGACGCTAACGGTTTTGTAAATGTTACTTGGCCGAGTAAAAATATTCCACATGGCGGTATTTTCCATACACGTGTTGCTGAACCATCGGTGAAACAGCAACAATTACTCAAGGGTGGGTAAACTCATGTATTTGTCGTTACCTTAGCTACCTACTGATCTAACAACAGGCCCAAAGTTTTTATAGATACAGAAGTAAAAACCTCTTAGAAGATGTAAGAAATTGCAGGTAAGTTTGACTACATTGCGGTATTTGTTTTATCAACTAAATTCATTGTCCATTTGTAGTCCGCAATGTAATCAAACTTACATCATGCAATTCGCATTTTAACATTTTAGCTTGTTTTTAAAGTCGGTTCCTTTTTTTAAAAAAATGTTTTAATATTAGGTACCCTTTTATGAAACGACTTCAAACAAGAAGTAGATTGGTTCTCAGTTCGACGAAACATTTGTATGTTGTCCGCGACTATCTCGCGTTTGGCTGAACTGATTTTGATGCGGTTTGTTACATACTGGATAAGGTTTTAGTTTCAATAATGGATATCCCGTGACGTTGCCCACGTGGATCGGTTATTGCTTTACTCGATTTTCAGAGACGCTGATTATACGAAGATTGAAAGGAGCGTAACGAACCAGAATGTAACGAACACTTTTATAAAAACCACATCAAAATCGGTGGGAAACACGAAATAATCGCGGACAAACATAGAGACATTAATAAAATGGGCGTGTTAGAGCTGTGGTCGCACCCATTGTATATGTTGTAGGTACATATAATGATTTTTTACCGTTTATTGTGCATACCTTACTTTTGGTAAATGTAATAAATAGCGAGGCTCCGTCAAGCTAAATGGATAGGTGGAAATCAAAAAATTGACTTAGGATCAGGAGCGAGCGAAGCGTATTTGGGCTAAGGGGCACCCCGACACTGACAGGTTAGGTTCGAAGGGGTTGGCGGGGTCTAAAAGAGCCCGCCTGTCCCCTTCCTGTTAGATTACTTTAAACCTTGCACGCTCCTGCTCAAATCTTTGTATATTCTTCACGCTCAGTAGCTGTAAACCCTTATATTTAAAAAAGTAGTTACCACACACAGTTGACACAGTTTTATCCAGCAAAAAGGTTGATTATTGATCTCTTTTTTTTTGTATCTATGTAGTACTCTTAGAAGAATCAAAACTTACTATTGCACAGCGGCAAGCTGCTTTCAAGCTTCGTGAAAATGATGAAAAGAAATCAGACTCTGAACTACTGGTACAAATGCCTCTTGTTCGACCTAGAACATCTCGGCGACGATCACTGTCCACCATTAGAGAATCTGGAATTTATGAAATGGACGGGTTAGTAATAAAAATATATTAATGGATATTCAACATACCCGAATCTGTCACTTTTTACCAATCGAACATTAACCTTAAACTATTGTTATAAGGTTGTAAATCTATTAAAGAAAGAGATTTAGGTAGATTGATGTACTGATGATATCTGTCCATGACTTCTCATTGTTTATAGATATCGCCCATCGAAACGTGGAGAAGACAGGGAAAAAATGAAGGACAGACTGGCAAATACTATGGCATATGGGGACAATGAGGAGCAACGGCCACAGCCACCACCTCCAATTAGTAAAAAACCACAGCCCAAGTTGCCAACTTCTAAACAAATGTGGAATGAATGTGAGACTAACAATAATTTAATTCTTTTATTTCTCAATACTGATTCTCTGTACAATTTAATAACAATAGATGATGCTTCAATAACTATAAAACTGTTTTCAATAACTATAAAAATGTCAAACAGGTAAATAAATTTAAAAAGGAGAATAATTGACATATATTTATTTTTTGCTAGTAATTAAGAGTCAAACATATTCCGTCGTACCACAAAAAGTACCACTTGTCTAGAAAAAATGTAACTGAAAAGCGACGCTTAAATCAACGTGAAATGCCATTTTGCAGTTGACAGTTTTTTTAAACAAGTATTCAACAGATGTATAACTATTTTGTTGCAAGATAGTTGAAGTTGGTGTCCCGCATCAAATAGGCAATCATTTACCTATTGATTAATAACAATGTTTGAATAATTAACTAATGGCTGGTTTTTTCCAGTGGTAACTCAAATTCGCGAACGTACTGAATGGCTTGCCGAAATGGAGTATCTGGGTCAAGCTGACCCACACAGAGACATCATAAAAGATCAGATTGCGGAGAGGATGCGTGCCTTGGATGCTTTGGGAATCGATGACAGTGAGTGCTCGACGCCTAAATCAGCAGCTTCTGGATTTACGTTAAGATACAAAGAACCAGAGCCAATTGTTCAGAGACGTAAATCGTCAGGTAATTAGCCTTTTTCTTGCATTTATTTAAACCAGCTTTTTCCCGCGACATCGCTCGCGGCTCACGTGAAGTTCGTAAAGAACTATCATGTGTCATGTCCCATGGGATGGTTCCTACTCATAAAAAAAAACATCTTATGATTTATAGTATCCTTGTTAGGAGAAAACAATAAAGATAAAATAAATTATACCTAAGTAAGAGTGACGTCTCCGTGATGAGGACACGGTGGTGTTTTGCCCAATCGGGGCAGTCCTGACAGTGTCCGCAGTGGTGACACCAAGGCGTTTCTTTCTTCCCAATCAGACACAGGAACCTCCCGAAACTTCCATGTCCGGTGAGGATCTGCATCAAGTGGAAGGTGAGGACGCCGTGGCGTCTCTAGAACCACTCCTCAAAGAGGGGTTTTACCCGCCGCGGTCGGCGTGCCCGAGCTTGTAGGGCTGCGATAGCTTAGTTGCTTAAACGTTTGGACTACTGATCCAGAAAGACGAGTCCCGATCGCAGTCAAATTTTTCTTTCTGATAAATCTTTACGATTTGCTACGCAGGCGTTGTTGCGTATAAATATTTTTATTTTGTAAGATGTATTTGATTGATAGTCTATTTGATTTTGTTTCAGTGGCTTCAACTAAATCGGACAAGAGTGCCCGGAGTACAGCTAGAGCTCGGAATAAGGAAGAAAATGTGTCGTCCTATTCTCAGCTATCTCCGTTACAATACTCTCCCAGACGTCGCCAGTGACTATTCAATTCCATTCTTTAATGTTATTTTCCGCCTTTCTGTTTCTGCAAGCACATCAAATCCTAGAAGGCGTCAATTCACCATCAATTCAAGATAGATCTTATTGCGGAAAGAAAAATTCGATGGCGACTAGAACTCGGGCCTGTGTCCTTTTGGATAAGTACTTCAGACGCTTCACCAACTAGGCGAATATTTTATTTTTCTGTAGGGGGAGGGGGGGGGGGGGCTGAAAAGAACACTTTACTAGTGTAATGTTTTGAATTGCATCTTAAAAAGGAATATTCGATTCTATTGCTTCCGTGATAGAGTAGATTATGGATATAGAATAAAATTATCGGAACGCTTATTATTAGTCCGCTTTTAAGACCTGAGGATCTAAAATGGCCACAAAGCAATATCCCAAATTATTCTCGTTCTTAAATGAATAGCCAATGGCGTTGCGGGTTCGTGCATTTCCCGCACCTCTGAGCTTACTACAAAGAATGTTGTGAGCACCTGAACCTAAAGGCTTCTACACACTATGTTGGCCATATCCTCCTCCTTCTTCGCGAGGATGACTGCTTCGCAGAAGGTGGCGACTGCTTCCCATGCCGCCCCGCAGCATGGCCTCGACCAATGCTGGGCGCGAGAGGTCTCCTCATATCGCAGTCGTGAGGACACGGCGGTGCTGTGTCCAAGCGGGGTCCTGCACCGTATGCTCCACCGCGTCCTCCGGGTGGTGAGACCCAGGCGTTTTTTTCCTTCCCCATCCGACACAGGTCCCTCACGAGACTTCCGTGTCCGGTGAGGACCTGCGTCATGCGGTCACACTGCCTAACTTTACAGTAATTATGTTCAGACTTGTTACCTATCATATTTTTACTTTACTCACAGCCCAAGCCTATGAGCTTCTAAAGGCTGTCAATTTTCTAAAGAACTATATGTTGGTATGAATATTGCTAAAAATTTAATTAGTTTTATCGTTAAATATGATTTGTATTAAGACAATGTTTTTTCATATTATAAAATGCACCTATATCATAAATTATTGGATAAAATAAAACTTATTTTAACATTTATACATATAAATGAGACTTTTTTTTCCAATTATTTTATCGGCGGTTAAGCTAATGCTGATTATAAAATGTCCAGATTCCATGTTCTAAGCAAAACATAATGATTTAGTGAATCCACTTTTTTATAAATGTGTTATTGAACACCACGCACACATTTAAATGTTTTCCTTGTGTTTTTGGGTTTCATTCTTAGTGGCCTATTCGAAATCTGGATATTCTATAAGTAATCTAAGCCCCATTAATTTTAAAGCATTCTTCAAAAAAATTAAGTACCTATAGGATTTTGGGTTTGGGGCCTGATCAAACAATTCACCCTAAGCAAGATAGCTTGAGCCAAAAAATAATAAAAGCCAACAAAAAACAACCAACCAATAACCCAGGAATAGCTACAGATGACCAGGTGGATCACCACTTGAATAGTAAGGCAAATAAAATTGCCAAATATACCAAAACGTATTAGGGGAAGGATTCAATAAATCAATGCTAGTATGCTGCTATTTAATATAACTATATTTGCAGGATTAGGAATAGATTACATTAATCACTGTCATCAATTATCGTTACTGTCTTAGTTATTTTGGACTTTGATCCATTAGTAGCAGCACTAGATTTCCGTTTTTTTGTTTGACTCCTTTCATCACAAATTGTTGTGATTGGTTGATAATCATTGGGAGGAGGTTCTTGAAGTTCAAAGGGTGAATATTTCCTTATTGGCATATTTAGTATAAAGCTATCATCATCAACTGCATCCATATTTGGGCCTATCTTTATATAACTTATAGTAGAATAGGCAGTATAGTGAAAATCTTCTATTAAATAATTACCAACTAATAAAAATGCAATCACATCTTCACCTAATACTCTTGAAAAGTTGGGCTCCTTTCCTTTCTGTCTCAGATTTACTGGCCCTTTGAGGAACCATGCATCAAGCAACTTTTGAGCTGTTAGTTTTACATCTTGCTTATCCGCATTCTCAATAATTCCAGCTAATGTTTTGCAGAGAGGCTTTACATTAATTTCTTTAACATTTGAATGAGGACGGCAACACACATCACACATTTTATTACAATCTGCATCACCCCAAGTTTCATCAAAGTGCTCAGCTATTAAAAGCCTCCTACACAATGTGCCGTTGAGACAGTATTTGACCATACCATACAGATGCTCCAGACTCCCGACAGATGAGAACACCATAGTACTGACTTTGAAAACATCTTGCATTCTATACATAGTAACACATTCTGCTCGGAGGCCATCTCGACCGGCCCTGCCGCTCTCCTGATAGTAGTTCTCCATAGACTTGCTTATTGTGTGATGTATAACAAACCTAACATCAGGTTTGTCAATCCCCATACCAAAGGCTACAGTGGCTACAATGGCTTGGTAGCGTTTTTCATGCCATTTCAAATGAACTTGAGATCTGGTATTAGCATCTAAATTTGCATGATAGCAACCTACCTTTAATCCTCTTTTACGCAAACCCCCTGAAATGTCTTCAGAATCTTTAATGCTGTTTGTGTATATTATCCCACTTTCACCTTTGTATCTTCCTTTCAATAATTTTTCAAGAATTGTGACACACTCTTCCTGTGAAGTTGGCTTCTCCAGTATTTTGTAAAATAAATTAGGTCTGTTGAATGTAGACTTGATAACTAAACAACCAGGAATATTAAGAATTTTCTGCACATCAGTCAGTACACTAGCTGTGGCAGTAGCTGTCAGTCCTAAGATAGGCACATTAGGAAACATGTTAGACAAAATACCTAAATACTTGTAATCAGGTCTAAAGTCATGGCCCCACTGAGAACAGCAATGTACTTCGTCTATTGCTATCCTTTGCAGTCTACCATCTGCATAACATTTTTGCAAGTTTGACATAAATCTTTTGCTTTTAGCAAACCGTTCTGGGGTAACATACAGCAATTTAATCTGAGTCTTGTTATCTTTTAAGATGTTTAAAGCTGCTGAAGTATCTTCCTTAGAGCTAGAGCTTGTGATGAGCATGGCTGGTATGTTTCTATTAGTTAGTGATCTAACTTGATCTTCCATTAATGATATAAGGGGTGAGACAACAATTGTTAGGCCAGGTTTTATTAAAGCAGGCAACTGGTAACACAAGCTTTTCCCCGCGCCCGTCGGCATTACTACAATGGCATGTTGCCCTGATAGAGTAGAATTAATTGCGCCAAGCTGTTTCGGTCTAAAGTTTTCAATGTGAAATACATCTTTCAACGTCCTCACTACGTCGTCAGACCACTCATAAGTGGTGCCTGCCCAATCTACACTGGACAAAGTATCAGTCTTCAATTTGTTTATAGAATTCTTCAAAGAAACTTTCTTCTCGTGGAGCACACGTTGGAGATTCTTCCATTTTGTTATCTCGGCGTCAACTTTAGATATTTCCTTGTCTACATTTTTTAGTTCTTTTTCGAGATCATCTACAGTTTTCATTTTTTATGTATTGTTCAATATTAATAAATTAATAAGGTAAGGGATTAATTACCACAGTGGTTGTTTATTTTTACTGCACACATGACATGAACAGATAAACAGCCTTTTCTGTCAATTTGCAAATGTCAAATGTGTCAAATAGCTGCCAAATTGCCAATGTCAGTTGCACGTAGACAGGGAAAAATATAGACGAATTGATAACTTCCTTCTCTTTCCCTCAAGAAAGAAAAACAAATCGACAAACCGCATAAGAAGAAAAAGGACAGAGCATACTTATCTCCATCTCTCAGCGCGTGCCCTTCGATCAATAATAGATTGATCGAAGGGCACGCGCTGAGAGTTTAGCTCGTGGTTAGTTTGTAAAGTAGATGCGTACGTACTGGTTCCAAACCATACTAGGTACACCACTTACGGAAGGATGGGCCGACGACGTCAGGGGCACGTCGAGTTTTGGTTTGGCTAGAATTCTTTAAGCCCTGCAGACAGAAATAGGAGCCCCGCAACGGGGGGCTCCATTTCTCAGTCTGATACGGTGAGGTGGGGTCGTGGCAGTTCACGTGGGACATGGTGGGACGAAATAGATGGGCTCCCTCTAGATTGAAAGGAGCGGAGATCTTGCGACAAATGGAAGGAAGGGAGGCCGGCCTATGCCCAGCTATATTTTCTCTAAAAGACTCGACGATGAGCTCGTCGACGAGCGTGTCGTAAATACATTATGAGATTTAAAATATTCAATTAAATTTATTTTAATTAATTAGGTATAAACTTAAGGTCTTAACTTACGGTGCACAGACTTGGTCTTTGACTAACATCCAGAAGTCCAAACTCAAGGTTTACCAGCGAGCAATGGAGCGCAGTATACTGAGTGTTAAATTAACAGACCGTGTACGAAACACAATACTGCGCTCCAAAACAAACATAGCTGACGTGGCTCAGAAAGCTGCCCAACTGAAATGGGACTGGGCAGGACATGTCTGCCGCATGCCGGACAAACTGTGGACCAAAATAGCTCAATACTGGTGCCCTGAGACAGTAAAACGAGGTCGTGGCAGGCCACGTAGGAGATGGCGGGACGAACTGGAAGAAGGACGCCCAGTATCGTGAAAGGTGGAAGGAGTGGAGGGAGGCCTTTGCCCAGGAGTGAAGACAAACCGTACGTTATTGTTGCCTATCGTAGTTCACGTTTGGTTATATCTTGATGGTCATCCGACCATCCGGTAGCCATCCGACATGCAGCATAAAGTGATGTAGTCTACACTAATATTACGAGTATAAATTTTTTGTGTGTATGTGTATGTTTTTAATGAATAAACTCATAAACTACTGAACCGATTGCAAAAATTCTTCCAGCAGGTGAAAGCTGCTTTGGTCAGGGTGACATCCGCATTAAGAGGGGGGGGGGGGGGGGGAGCGGCAAAACCGCTGGCAAAAGCTAGTAGCGTTCGTTCGATAATAATCTCAACCTACTTTAATTCAATTTATCATATCGACTTAATAGAGACTTCCTTTCAACTCCAGAATGCTTTCTTATTTGAATCGACGAAGTGAACCAGTGAACACAAACTGGGTGCAACTATATTTTTAAATAATTTAATGTTTTTTGATAACCAAGTATCTAAATCTCTTTATTTATACGGTCCACGGTATGTGTGAGTGAAGAGTTTATTTTCCAAGAAAATTATGTGGTTCAAAGTTCTAACTGTTGTAACTATGTGAGTAACACACCCTATTATTGTTTGCTAAGATAGTTATTTACTTACTTATTGTGTTTCAATATATTAGTTACTATATCTGTACCATTAGTAAGAAGATAAGTATGTAAGTACCTTGATACGAGTGTACCGAGTGAATTGAGAGATTACTAAATTGAACATATACATTACGTAACTACACTGGTGATAGAGTCCTATGCCAAAGTCTACGCCCTTTTGACTTGCAGGATATTATGAACCATTGAACATTTTAGTAAACAATTATCCGACAGCTTGTTTTACAGTAGAGCTGAAGTAGCGGTCCTTATACTCGCTAGAGGGGGTTCGAAGGGCGTGCGTCTCAAAAATTTGCAAAAGGTGGGCGGTACAAGTTTGTTGAGCCGTACAATAAACACGGCTAGGGTTGCCGGCTTCCATGATATAACTGTGTCCACGGATAATCCATTAATAGCGCTTAATTGCATAAAAGGTTAGTGGCTTGATGTGTCCAGTTTTTCTTATATGAAGCGATCATCAGGTTATTTTTTTCCGTTCATATTGATCGTTAGATAATTATGCGCAGGTTGCTTTCTAGTAGTACATTCAGCGCGTTCTTGAAACCCATTTAAATAATGAAATATTATTTTTAACACACTAGATTTTGGCATATTTTTTTAATTGTTTCAGAAAATGTTACTGTTTTTCAACGAAGTTTTGTAACTGCTACAGATTCGGCACCTTCAATTTGGGGAGCGTTAGAATTTTTGTCATCTCGGCCTAATGTGACGATACTAATATTGATGCAAGCCACGTCACCATTCACTCGTCCGATACAGCTGAGAAGGGCTTTTCAAAAAATTGCTAGTCCTTCTCCTTTTGATTGTGTGTTTTCTGTGACAAGGTAATATTACCTCGTGTCGGTGTATCGGTAAGGGGCCGTTCAAGTATTACGTAAACACTATGGGGGGAGGGGGGGTCTTTGTTTTGCTTATTGTGGATGACATGGGGGGTAGGGGAGTCTAGATGATGATTACGTCATCAGTAGTAATTTACTTTTTGACACGAATGGCAACCCTCACATTGTCTTTGCTTGAAAACGAAACGCATTTTCGGGGATTCCTGCAAATTATGCATACGTTTAGGCAAAAACAATACATTAATTGAAAAATGTTTACGTAAGCATGGGGGGAGGGGGTAAGAGCTTTGCTTACTTTTGCTGACAAGGGGGACGGGGGGGTAAATAATTGTAATAAATCTGCTTACGTAATACTTGAACGGCCCCTAACTTACGTGGCATATTATTATATTTAGGTTTTTATGCATAAAATTATGCCAATTAAAATTACTCTTTCTTTTATCCATAACACAAAGGTCAATTTAGATTACGATACCAAACACGACACTCCAGTTCAATAAAGATGATACCTAATAAAATTACATTTTTAGAAGTTTTAAGCTTCGTTGGCAGCTTGTGGATGGAAAATTCTTTCCAGTGAACTTTCTTGTTGATAGTAGAGTTCGTAGACAAGATTGGAACGGAGAGTTTTTGGAAACAGGAGCTTTTTATATAACGAGGAGATCGCTTTTGGAAATGGGAAAATTTCAAAATTACAAGTTAGTACCTACGTGACAAAACGAACCTATATATTTTGATTTAACCTGTTTTTTTATTCTATTTCGATTTTTTTCTTATCTTATGCTACGCTAATCCTTGGTGTCTGTGAGCCGGGACACGGACTAGCGGACAAGTCACGGACGAGATAAGTACACACCTATTGAAAAAGTCGTGAACCTTTAAAAAATACAGATAAACCAATTGAGTATTGAGTATTGAGAATGTTCTTCACCGATGCAGCTGATTTTGATCAGCTAATTAGCTTGGCATACCTTTGCAAACTTTAACTTGCACCAACCAAACCAAGCACAGTCGGTCTCTCTTACCTCAATCGCTTTTGTTTTTGGGCGTTAAAAAAGCGTTGAGTTTTAAACAAAGGGTGAATTGATTTAAACGTGGGTGACGTTTAAGTTTAATTCACCCAGCACTTATATTCAAATACAGGTTTAATACAGGTTGAAAAAAACCACCGCGCTTTAGAAGAACTGACGTGTGATCAGATACATGGGAATGCATTTTGTTCTATTTCGGTGCTTTTTAACTCCCGTAAAAAAGAATGGGGTCTTCTTGATCATAATTTGTACAATATCAATTGAGATTTATATTATTTCCAAAAACATGAAAAATGCAAAATAGTACTAATTAAAAGTATTTGTAAGTAGTTTTTCATAAATGGCAATTCGTCTTGTTGCTGTCAGCTGTTTTCTAATGACTTGACGGGATTTGACTGACTGACATTGACAGTGACACATTGACACTACGTAACACTGCGACAATAGTTCTTTCTTATAATTATTTTAGTTAAAAGTTATTATCATAAAAAGAAGTAAAAGACACACTAATGATTAGAAAATGATCATTTCAGTTGCACTGTACTAGAAGTTGGTGCTAAAGAAAGTTTAGAAATTGACACACCGGAAGATTTGCAGCTTGCGAATACTTTACTTAACGCTAACTTAGTTGACTAAAAAGTGTATTCGTAAACAAACGGAGTTTATAAGTAAGGTAACGGAGCTCTGTCTATATTATTTATACATTTGACAAATAAATACACCCCATCTGATACTTAGATATAGACTTTTATACTTGTGCATTAAAAATTAAATGAAAACACAAAATATTGAAAACATAAAAAGTGGGCTTTTTTATATGTATACCTATTTTGATCATGCTAATACTATTATTATATTATGAGAAAAGTGTTACTATTATTTTCACAGAAGTGTGTAGTTTTTATCTGTTAAATATTCCATTTCAGTTTGTATGATGTCAAGTGAGATAGTAACATTCGAAGACTTGGAAGCCACGGATGTCATAAGCGTGGAGCTTGTGCCTGAACGTAAGGGTCTCATACTGAAGCACTGTGAATATTACGTCAGCTCAAGAAGACATGGCACAACAGTTTCAAGAAGATACAATGATTTTGTGCAGCTTTATGATGTCTTATATGCAAAATACCCTTATCGGTCTGTTTCTTCAGATTTTATTGTGTTAATTTTTTTATAATTTTACTCCTATAACAATGGTAAAAACAGTTCCACTAATCTTTTTTTTTCAATGTGCAATTATGCTTGTTGCTATTCAGTTGCTAATGTTACAAAATACAAAGGAAGTCTTTAAAAGAATTAGTAGCATTAATATGTTAAATTGCCCATCCCTACACTGTTTTATTTACTATTCTAGAGCAATTTGCCGCTTGCCACCAAAGCGTGTGGTCGTCGGTGGAGGCAGTTCCCGGTTCCTTTTACGTCGACGTGCTGCGCTCCAGCGCTGGCTCACCCTAGTGGCACGACATCCAGTCATGGCCCACGATGCTGACCTCAGAATCTTCCTGTGTGAGACCACCATACGACTTGAGAAACCAAAACATGATGAGTTTGTTCTAGCTGGCACACAAGAGGAAGGCCTTGTAAGGAGTTTGTATTTTAAGTTTTCTTTATTAGTAACCTGTTTTTTGGAATTGTATTAAGCGTAATGAACAACTTTTATTGTGGGTCTGTGCATATGCAGAGTTCTTCGCCAATCAATTAATTTTCAACAGAGCAGAGAATTGCCGCTTGTATGTTTACAAACATATTTTCGGTCCTGTTTTGGTGCCCCCTGAGACATTGTGTCCTAAGCAATTGCTTAATTTGCTTATGGGTTCATACAGAACTGGTTACAACAGCAATTGAGAACACACTGAAAATTTTATTTGAGCATAAATGTAAGGTACTGCTGAATTTTTGGTTGCTATTTCAGAAGTTTCTGGTATAGATAAATGAGGACTTTTTATTAATGTATTATGGTAAAATCATCAAATAAGTCCTCCCACCCAGGGCAGAGCAAGAGGGACTGTCAGACTCATACTGACTAAAATTCACAGTGCCCTTCAATAGCCCTTTTACGTTTCGGGGTTACGATAATTCGTAAGTCCAATGACCGGGTAAATGAGAACTTTTTTTTTTTTTTTTTTTTTATCGTGGTAAAATCATCAAATGAGTCCTCCCACCCAGGGCAGGGCGGGAGGGACTGTCAGACTTGTACTGACTAAAATCCACGGTGTCCTTCACGAGCCCTTTACGTACCGGGGTTACGGTGATGGGTAAGACCCGCGACCCCGGCAGGCTCTGGCCCTCTACAGGCCCCGTCAGTTTGCTGACACTCCTTGAGGCGCGCGTGGAACACAACGCGCCGTCGACCCGGGCATGGTCCATGGTCGGGCAGCGAGTCGCCCATTACTCGCTGCCCGCATGCCCGCGCCTACGGTGGCCGGAGATCGTCTGGCGACGTCCGTCGCCGTGGGCGTCTACCACTGCGGGTGGGTCGGAGGGAGGACATTGTTCTCTCCCTCACGCGGCACGCCTCCTCCTTCGCGAGCATGACTGCTTCGCAGAAGGAGGCGACCGCTTCCCACTCCGTCTCGCCCCGCAGCATGGCCTCGACCAATGCCGGGCGCGAGAGGTCTCCGCCTATCGCCGTCGTGAGGACACGGCGGTGCTCTGCCCAAGCGGGGCAGTCCTGCACCGTATGCTCCACCGTGTCCTCAGGGTAAATGAGAACTTAGGTTAAATTTATCGAACTCCTTGGTGACTCGTCCAATAAGTGTGTGAGATAGAAGTATGTTGATGTCTCAATAGAGGATAAACATCATACAATTTCTATTACTTCGATGCTTCTGGTTACTTCCCCTCATTTATGGGTTCCGGTGATGCAGTTGTAAGCAATCTTTTTTGGGGGCAATAAATAAATTGCCTGGACAAAAGTCCCTCATCTAAGCAAGCTTACAATCTTAAAACTATTCCTTAACCTCTTCGTGACCTTTATTTTACTAGTCTAGTTATAATCATGTTACTTATCATTCCAAGCATACATACCATGGATAACATAGTGCTGTGAGTACCTATAGTGAAATATGGTAGAATTGATAATACAGACAGGAAGGATGTTTATAAAATTATCTCATAATTCACAATTATTGGCTCAGTCAGTAGTGCTATTCAAATATAAAAAAGGAAATTCATTCGAAATTTTGGCTCGTTAAGAATTGTGTCCATAAAATAGTTACATTGCAAGTCAGCTGATCTTCATAAATTAATTATGATTTCATTGTACTTGGTTCCCGCTTTAAACTAGGCCTTAATAACTAGTATTATAGTCAAAAGTTTTCTGTCTAATACACGGTTGGATGTGTGATTTCCAATCATTGAAAATATACAGGGTGTCCCAAGAAGTGTGGATCAAACTGAACAAAGGCATGGAAGAGATCACTTCCAATCTTTTTACCTATGAGACATAGGTGCTATTTTTTTTTCTTTTGCTCGAAAATCGAGTAATTTTTTGAAGTAGATGTTATGTGTTTTTAAAATTATGTTTTTCTAGCTACTTTAAAGTGATGCGACAGGAATGTCCAAAGCTTGTGTGAAAAAAAAATCACATACACACAAGTAGTTTGTTTACACAAACTTGTAGTTTCATGATTTTACCAGTAACTCGCGGTGTTTATAATTTAAAAACCTCTATTGCTAAATTATAAAATATTCATAATTTAAGTTATCTGAACAGTGTGCTTGCTTCATGGGCTTGCTCTAGACTTCCTTAGACACGCCATTTATACTTATAAATAACTAGCTTTTGCCAATGGTTTCGTGATCGTAAAAATAATTCCTCGGAAACATAGTACTGGAATTAAATATTAGTATCTTTTACAACCGGTGTGTTAATCCAGACCAACCATATTCCCTGCAACGATCCGTTCAACTGTTCTGCCGTGATATAGTAACAAACATCAGTCCAAGTTTTTGCATTTATGATGTTTTTGTTGATCATGTGTTGGCAGAGCGAGCTGAGTACGGAGGACATGCAAGCGGCTTTCGTATCGGAGCAAGAGCAACTGCGCCTGGCGCACCTCGGCCTCGGCAGGCTAACACAGATATTTGAAAAAGGTAGGTATTTAACAAAAAAAGATTAGACACAGATCAACAAGTAGTTCCATATGTAGGTGTTTATGTATTTGTATGTCAATTTAAATGTTTGTAAACGCACCCACTAATCGATGCAGGACAAATTCCTAGGTAATGTACGACAAAGTTAAAAAAAACCAGTTCATCTTTGTAGTCTGACGAGAGATCGCCCAACAAAACGGTAACGTCGCGTCGTAACGGTCGCGTGCGCATTCTGGCGGTCTAAAATAAGGGGCAACGTTTGAAGAGACGGACACAAAACAATACAAAACAACAAACAAAATATCTTGTGACTAAATAATTGCTTTTATTTACCTACGAGTACTTAACTGGTTTCTGGTGTAGAGGCTGATAATGATGCACAATCAATGTGTGTCCATCTATTTTCTGTCTCTGTGTATATCGCGGCGTCATTGCATGCCTATGTTCAGACTGGTGTTGGTAGGGAAAAACGTTAGCTCGTAAATTGAACTCAATATTTATTCCAGCGCACGGTGTATACGAAAGAAAGGAGTTACAAGTTACAAAAAATACGTGTCCATTATTTGTCAATGCTCTAACGTTGTATGTATGTCTATTGTTGTAGTAGAAGTTAGACTTGGTTTACAAACATTAAAATTAGCTAGTATCGATAGAGAACATATTGAATATTGTGCTTCCCAGTAAGAATGCATCCCTGGATATGTCGTGTGGTGTTCCAGTGCAGGACCGGTGCGGAGCTGAGCGGAGCGACATGCGCGAGCTGGGCGCGGCGCTGAGCGCGCTGGCGGCTGACGGTCCGCGCGGCCCGGCCGGGCTCGGCGCCGCCGCGCAGTAAGTACAGCACACGGCACTTGGCCGCAGGCGTACCTAAAGAGACACCCACGGTCCCTAGACATCCCCTACTCAAAACGATCAAACTAAATAGTGTAGTTCGTTGTTCAAGTTGACTAAATTGTTTAATGTCTTATGACCGCGCGACACCACATGGTACTGCGCGGTACAAGTTCTGCAAATATGTATCGACCCGTTCAGTTGACCCACGTAGTTTGAAACGATTCTATATCAATGCCAGAATATCGCGCGAACCTACATAAATATACTGTCATCTGAAAAGTTGCCAGTGAAGCATTAACTTAGCTTGAACTTAGTCTAACGCGCTGTGCTTAAGCCCGTATCGACTCGTTCAGTTGATACCGCGCGGTCATGTGAACTTAGCTTTAGAGCTACAAGGTAATAGGAAAACGTGTTTGAGAATAAGATTAAATAGAATCAGCCGTACGCGAAGTACAGTCGAAATAGAGGTTTAGTTTGAATCTAAAATCTTTTCACTGTCTCATATCCATATGCCATGCACGGACTACTATTGCAATCGTCTGAGGATGGGTGGGTCTATAACATTATTGTTAGTGTCCGTGTCTCGTAGCAAATGTTAACAGATGGCTACTTATTGTAGGCTAGCATGCACGGTATGTCCGGAAAGTGACGAGAGTTGGGACGAAGAGGGCGCGGGCGGGCTGGTGCGGCTGGCGGGGGAGGCGTGCGGCGCGTACCGCGAGCTGGGGGCGCGGCTGTCGCGCGGCCTGCACGCCGAGCGCGCCGCCGCCGCCGCCGCCGCGCCCCTAGCCCCCGCGGCGCGCGTTTTGCTCCACCGCCATCGCTACGCGCTGCGCGCCGCGCTGCAGGTACGTACCACGTCACTTGTGTACGTACCACGTCACTAGTGTACGTACCACGCCACTATTGTACGTACCACGTCACTAGTGCGCCTGTGAGCTGCTTAGCTCTTGGGAGTCTGATGGTTGAGTTGTTGTTGGTCTCGCAGGAGGGGTGCGTGGCCCGCGCGTACGTGTCGCGCGCGCTGCTGGCGCTGCCCGAGCTGTGCGCCGCCCGCGCCGCGTCGCACGCGCAGCACGCCGCTCTGTGGCAGGACTTGCACCGGGCGCTCACACATGCATAGACCACGTCATCACTTCCTGCAAAACGCCCAAGGATCTGTTTTGAGGGCTAATATGTATAATATATATGTGTTTATGTTTGCTGAGCGTCTCCGTGTTAAAGTTTAATAACGTTGTTTTTAAACTTGCTCATTCATTTAAAATAACTATTGACCATTAAGTTTTATTAATAAAAAGGGAAGGGTGTAATATCATTACTAATAAGTTTATTTGGTGAACATTTACATAAAACACCAAGAATAAAAGCATACATAATTATAGAAGTAATTCAATGCGAATTTTGTTAACAAGTGGATGCTGCATCCAGCTTTTTAAACGGTATTTTTGCAGTTGTATTTTATAATTAATTAGTTAGTAATTTGTAATCTCAATGTAAACTTTTGGACATTCCATTATATAACTTGAAATTGCTCAAAAATTAGGGCAATATTTATTTTAATTATTTACAACTTTATGATCTAACTGTAAACGATAAGTTTAGAAAAGATCCATTATAGTGCCTTAGTATAATTAATATTTAAATCTAATTATTTTAAGTTGACAAGATTATAGGTAATAATATGGATTCTGCAGCTGCAGGAAAAGATGGGTCATGTAATGTGGGCCTGTAGTAGTTGAGTTGTGCGGGCGAGGTGAAAGTGGCTGAACGGTAGGATGAGGGCTACCGGTGTGCGCTCCCAAGATGGCGCCACTATCGAAATATGTCCTGTTTGTACCCATTAACCGTCTCACCATAAAAAGTTAAACAGCTGTTGAAAACTTGTCTAAAAAACTTCTAAAATTCTGTACTCAATATTGAAAGAATGGCTCAATTTTATGGTAACCATACACGCAACGATATATGATATATTGCGCAAGTAAATCAAAGTAAGTAAATCGCTATGTGTATGGGTACCATTACACAACGATTGTGAATATTAGTAAAAATATAATAATGATAAAAAGCGTTTCAATTATGAACACTATAACATTTGCCGTTTATGGAGAACTTGACGCACTAACGCCAGTACTGGCGAAATCAAGCGTGATACCCCTCCCGCACCGCGCATCTACAACAGCTCTTAATAAAACAATGGAATAATATTTTTTGTTTAGTCTTTTTGGTCATTTAAAAACTCGAATATTGAAATGATCTGTGTTTTAAATAGCATATTGTTATCCAAGGGGTGAAAGTTACTTATTTAACTCCCAAGACGGGGTTTGCCGCCCGTAACGTAGTGAGGGCGCTAATAAGTTCGAGGAACTAAATAAGTAATTTACCCGAGGTAAACACTGTTTTTCATTACGAATACGAGGAAATTAAAAATAAGAACACAAATTATCAGATAAAGAAAAAAATAGTGTTGATCGAATTTCCCGCTTATTTAGGTTTTTTAATTTTTGGCATGTGATCGTCTAGCTATACAGACAGTATTTTTCATGTTCATCATTAAAATAACGGCAAAGATTTTGCCGTAATCTAAGTTATTTTAAAGAAATAGTTGAAACTGAATTATAATAAAGTCATAATATATATTCTTAATACTAAATTGTAAGTATTTTTTTATTTTTATGCGCTGTAGTTTAGTGGCTGTATAAAAAGTTAGAACATGGTTTAATAGAAATGTCAAACTAGAACTAGTTTTTTTTTCTTAAGTTTGGCAGCTGTCAGTTGAAAGCGATTCTCCCTAGGCCTGCAATGTATAACTTTCAAATCGCTCATCAGGCATGCCTTACATTACATGTAATGACCTACTTTCAGAGTGTTAGTAATGAAAAATATGTTATATATCTAATACCGTGATAATTATCGGAGTGCACAGAGCTTATTTACTATTAGCATATCAATAGATTGTAGTGTAGGTAAATAATAGATTGTTAATTCATCATGTAATGATGATTAATTGAAAATTAGTAATCAATTTCGATTATTATGTAAAAAAGTAACCCAACTTCAAAAACAAACACTAAAAAGTGCCTTTTTTTTTGGAAGTCCATGGCAAAAATGTAATGCTCCGACTTCCGAAAAAAAAGTATTTCACTCTTTTTAATTAAGTTTGTAAAATAAAAATAAAATACTACATTTGAAGTCTGTTTTTACCAAAATTTAAGTAAAAGCAATAAATTAGTCACATTCATGGGTGATTATTAATGTTATTTTTCAAATATTATCGACGGAGCACCACTTTGAAGTGCATAATGATGGAAAATTACTGATAATTTTCAATCAATCATACCTTAAGACATATATCATATTATATATTATATTAATATGTGAAGCGGAAACATTTTACCCCTTTTTACGAGGAGGATAATGTTTGACTTGGTTAAAGTTTGTTAAATATTGAGAAGGACTTGAGAAAGATAATATGTTTGAGTCTACCATAAGGTTTAATAGTACTGGATTTTAATCAGTACGAGTCTGAAAGTCCCTTCCACGGGTTGCCATACGTCCGGAATTTTCCGGACAAGTCCGGAAATATAGTCCTTTGTCCGGAATGCGGGGGGAATCTTAAACCGTCCGGAATTTCTACAAATAAGCGAAGAGTGAAATAAAAAATGATAAAACCAAATTATTTATTCATTATTAATTATTATATAAAAATTAACAAGATTGTCCGGAAATTTCATGGAATGTCAGGAATTTTCTCCGGATTTTTGATATTTTGACCTGGGAAGGGTTCCCACCTTCCACTTCCACCGAGTGTGGAAAGACACGTAGGATGATTTCACCACGTAAAAAAAGAGTTTGTATATTTCGTTATAGCTATATAATTGTTTGGATTCTTTAAATATACAGTATTTTAACCAAAATATTTATTTGTTTTAATCTGTTATTTTTATATACCAAGAATTTGCCCGATATGGCCCATTTTTAGTAGTGCCGGACGGCGGACGGACAGAGTCCCACTGCGAAAAGAGCGAATAACTATCAACTAATTTCTTGCACAAGAAAAGTACAATAGAATCGTATAGTTTTCATGTTAGTGAGAACTTTATCTACTTACTATACTAGATTACATCGTAGTTTGCAGCGGCAACAGCAATCAAACAGATTTTTTTTTCAGCGAAGCTCGCTGGCGGGCGCGGGACCTGTCAAGAGATTCTTAATAAATAAAAAAATGCAAAACACAAAATAACCTATCGTGTGCGAATAATTAGATATGTTAGAAAAGGGTAAGAACTGTATTATTGTTATACTAAAGCGAGATGCGAGTAGATTAGCGATTAGTGCAATGACTGAACGTTCGACTGCTGCGCAGCGTATCGCGGGTTCGATACCCGCACGGGCCAAATATTTGTATGACCTCCGAGTAGTTGTTCCGGTTCTGGGTGTTTGTATGTGAGTTTCCATGTTTGTAAACGCACCCACCAAAAAAAAAGATACACGTTACGTTATGCTCGACAGGTGGGACGCCTTCGGTTAATTCATACTAGCGCAGAGTCGAAAAGCAGCTGAGGAATTCGCGCTCAGACGCGCGAATATTTGACAGATACGCGCATCTTTCTCTTTGTCGGTAGAAATATTTCTACTGCATTACATTGTGGAGATAAGAGTGAATTTTTTATGTTATGTTTCAGATTAAGGCTGCTTTTCCACCAGAGATATGCTATCCTACGTTGCTATGGATGCGTTTGATATCCACCAATCATATTCATTGGTGCACATAGCACTGATGGAAACGGATTCAACTAAGATATGGTTTTTATATGAAAGGATGCGTGCTATGGATGTGTGCTGTGGATATGTGCTATGGATGCGTTCTATGGAGGTCTGCTAAAGGTCGAAGCTTCCCTACTATTGATACATCGCACGGCTCAAGCTTCGGATCCACATTCGCATTTATCTCGCACAGCTACTTTGCGGCGGCAATCTTCCATGTAAAAACCATATCTTAGTTGAATCCGTTTCCACCAGTGCTAAGCTATGTGCACAAATGAATATGATTGGTGGATATGAAACGCATTCATAGTAACGTAGCATAGCACATCTCTGGTGGAAAAGCAGCCTAATGCTCCTATGCTCTTCGACTCTGCGTTAGTATGAATTGACCCTCACCCTCTGAGCTTTTTTTTTATCGTGGTAAAATCATCAAATTAGTCCTCCCGCCCAAGGCAGAGCGGGAGGGACTGTCAGACTCGTTCCGACTAAAATCCACGGTGTCCTTCAATAGCCCTTTTCGTTCCGGGTCACGGTAATTCGTACAGTCCCGCGACTACCCTCTGAGCTAACAATGTTAATTTTATAGTTATTCTACTTATGAAAAACAGAAACTCACATTATTATTTCCTGGCTGCTTTCAACAATGAGATGACGTCTCATCTCGTTTACAATGTGCGACGGCCAACGGTAGGAAGAAGTGCGATGGTTACGCATTCCTGCTTACGTCTACAAACAAGAGGATACCCTACAAAAGATGATCTAAGCAAAATAAACTTATGTAATTGTTTACAATTTGTTCCGTACTCGAACAAGCGGTTGTGCAATTTATGCCATCATTATTAAACAATAGGTTTACAAACATACCCTATTGTCACTTTCGGGGCGTAATTACGACTGGATAATTTTACTTCAGTGGTCTTTAGTGTTAGAGCAGACTCCTACTGAGATGGTTTGTTGTGTAGTGTTCGTACTGATGGCGGGGCTGTGTGCGGCCGCCGCCGAGCTCGCGCAAGACCTGGCGCACATCGAGGACTTCATACAGCAGAAGAGGTACCTGCTCAAGAAGAAGTACCGCACTTTGTACCATATATCCGCACCAGTGGGCTGGCTCAACGATCCAAACGGTTTCATATTCTTCAAGAAACAATATCACATATTCTACCAGTACCACCCGTACAACGGTGCTTGGGGTCCGATCCACTGGGGTCACGTGATCAGCAACAACCTCGTCGACTGGGCGTTCTACCCGCCTGCGCTCGTGCCCAAGGACCACTACGACAAGCACGGCTGTCTCTCCGGCTCCGCAGTCATCCACAACAGCTACCTCACGCTTTTCTACACGGGACACGTTTTATCTAACAACAAAACGTTCCAGACTCAAAACGTTGCCATAAGTGCGGATGGCATCATCTTTCAGAAGTATTTGTATAACCCCATAATACGAAATGGACCCTTCGGCAACGCAGACTTCAGAAACCCGAAAGTGTGGAGGTTTAGAAACTCCTGGTACATGCTGATCGGAAGCTCGAGGTACCAAGAAGCATATTTATTACTATACACTTCGCCAGACTTATTCAATTGGAAATTGAACGGGACAATAGCAAAATCTTACGGAGACATGGGATACATGTGGGAGAGCCCAGATTTTTTTGAAATTGATGGGTTTAACGTTCTCATTCTGTCAGTACAAGGTATACAAGGAGATGGCCATCGATTCAGGAATCTGTACCAGACGGGATACGTCATCGGAAATTTCAACTATCTGAATGGACAGTTTGAAGACTTGGAAATTTCAACAGCAACTTTCAACGAACTGGACTACGGGCACGACTTTTACGCCGCAAAAACGATGCAATCCCTCGACGGACGAAGACTGTTGATCGCTTGGTTGGGAATGTGGGAGAGCGAATTCGAAGAATCGAACGACGGCTGGGCGAGTATGTTAACTTTAGTCAGAGAATTGAAGCTCACTCATCAGGGCAAGTTGCTGATGGTGCCAGTCAGAGAAGTGGTCGAGTTGCGAGCTGAAGTGCTGGAGGACGCCTGGTACAGTCCCGGAGAAGCATTCTTTGCGGGCTCCAGGGCGTTCGAGATGCTCGTGAACTCGAGCACGGTGATGTACGACGCTGCGATTGTCTTGGAGTGGAGCGGCGAGCGGCAGTACACCATCGGCTTCTCGTCGGAGCTCGGCTACGTGAGTGTGGACCGCGGCGGAGTGGATGGCGTGCGGCGCGCCGACTGGCAGCCCGTATCCCACATCTACTGGCGCATCTTTGTTGACTACAGCTCCATAGAAGTTTTCTGCGGTTCGGGCGAGGTTGTATTTTCAAGTCGCATATACCCGCGAAAATCCATGCGCATAAGGATCGCAGGTGAAACACAATTACATGTGACGCAATATCGACTCAGGCGCAGTGTTGGTTATGACGGCAAAATCCGCAAGCAGATGAAAAACCAAGTTATTAAACGATATCAATAGATTTACAGGATCCCAAACACGTGACAAAATATTGGTCTAATAATACAGGTAAAAATATTGCTGAACGCTGAATGCTATGAAACTTATATCTACGTAAAAAGTCATTTACTTAAAGATAAGTATACGTCCCGACACAAAAGATGTGAATCGACGAAAGAAGATCATGGGTCAAAAATGGGCAATAATATGTATGAATCTGAGTCATTGCAGTGGTAACTTGAAACTGTTCATTTTTGTTGTATTTGAGCAAGAGAATGAGTAATCGAAAGATGAAGTCATGTGCAGCGAGTGATGCGTGATGATGTGCCGGACAATTGTTGTAGCCCATACAATAGGTGTTGTTTTTATTAAGCAGCATAATATTAATTTTCAATTAGGTACCTAATATGAGATGATGCAAGATGACCGCTCAGCAAAACTCTCCTCAATGGGTGCCGGCGATACGTTCAAGTACGAAGAGTTCTGGTTTGAACCAGATACATAGAGCATGGACTGAGTTTTACCTGCTTGTGATATTGAACATAATACAGAGGGAAGAACAGTTGTTTGACCATATATCTATTTTTTGTTAAACATAGATAATGTCAATGTAAAGGAAAGGGGTGTTCACTACGTGCTTTCGAAAGTTGATGGTTCGATTTTTATTATATTGAAATCGATATGTCGATACTTTAGCTGTACGATGTTTTATCATATCGATGTTTTATTGGTGCGATGTAACGTTTGTGCGAAAAATCTTGTTGCGAAAAACCCCACAGCGATTGCTCATTTTTTATTTATTTATTTATCAAAACTTATTCTATGATTACAGGGTTTACCCTAATGCGCCAGATAAGACCTTAAACTATTTTGTTCAGTAATATAATAGTTCTATGGTATATTGGTTCCAAACGGCGACATTTAATTAATAATCTAATATTTTGCGTAAAAATGAATTTGATACAATAAAAAATCGAACCAACAACTTTCGTAAGTCCGTAGGGATCCCGTTCATAAGGTTCAGGCCATACTCTATGTATAGGATTTGAACTGGCCGGGGAAAAGTTGTTCATAGAAGGAATTGGGGGAGGCTGTTGCCTGGGACAGTATAGGCTAAGGAAAAAGGTTAATAATAGGTCAAAATGATAATAAAAAAAATCTAATTGAACTATTTTTTCATTGTTAGATCATCCTCTCCCTGTCCGGTGCCTGTTAATTGTTTATATGTTGTAGGTCACCATCATAATTCAGAGCCGACTTCAATTTGTGGAATTCTTAAGGGTCACCGTACAACCGTAGTTTTGGTGCTCTGGTCGGACCTAACCCTAACGTTGATCATTCATTTTGTCTGGTCTGTAGACTATTCAACTGAGATCTTTTTTTATAAATACTATTTTTTAAAAGGCTAAGTAATAAGTTTTTTTTTTTTTTTTTTGCGTGGTAAAATCATCAAATGAGTCCTCCCAGGCTCCCACCCAGGGCAGGGCGGGAGGGACTGTCAGACTTGTACTGACTAAAATCCACGGTGTCCTTCACTAGCCCTTTACGTACCGGGGTCACGGTAATCCCTTGGTCCCGCGACCCCGGCAGGCTTTGGCCCTCTACAGGCCCCGTCAATATGCTGACACTCTTTGAGGCGCGCGTGGAACACAACGCGCCGTCGACCCGGGCATGGTCCATGGTCGGACAGCAAGTCGCCCATTACTCGCTGCCCGCATGCCCGCGCCTACGGTGTACGTTACTCCAGCAAGAAAGTATCTCCTAGAGTTATATGAGTAGAACGTATAGTTTGTGCCTTATCTGCTGTAAATGTGCCCTACATAAAAAATGTGTGCCCCCTGACGTTTCGAAAAAAAATGGAAAAAACGATTCTTGCTGGGGTAACGTTTTTCTAGCAGGAAAATTCTAAACGAATGATCGGAGAGAGAAAAACTGTGCATGGCCAGATAGCTTATATGTGTGCCAAAATGTGCCCCCAAAAATAAAATCTGTGCCCCTTCAGATTTTCGAGATATTGCATTTCCTGCTGGAGTAACGTTTTGATGAATAGTATATCTCTAAAACCATTGCATGTGCCCCTGTAGAATAAACATACGCGAGTAGCTCTCAATGTGTGCCCCTTTGTGCCCCAATTAGATTTTAGAAAATATTTATAGTTTTCAAGTTATCGCGGTTTTATGAAAACCCGAAAAAACATCGCAGCGCCTAAATGAGACAAGGCATAACTTGGCTGAAAACTGTATTCGGTCCTTCTTGACGCTAATAATAACCATACAAAGTTTCAAAAATGTTCATGCATGCGTTTTTGAATAATCTTGCTAAAAGTAAAAACGATGGTGTCATAACTTTGACGGCAAAATACAAGGAACTGGCACAATCCCAGATGTGTAGGTGTAAACCAAAATCATGTGCCTTTAGTAAAAAATATATGGTGAAAATATTGAGCTTCAAATGTTACGCATTAAGTAAATATAAACAAAAAACCAAAATATGTAAACAACGGCTGGTTATCCGACCAAATCTGAATGACTACTAAAAAGCGACTGATTCATACATATCGATGACCTTCTTTATTGGACGTATTATACCTAAGCAGTTGTCCGCACAGTCGCGTTCAAAAGTTTTGAGGGCTAATTAAAAAATATATTAAATGCACCTTGTGACTATACAGGCTGTACCAAAAACACTGTTGTTCCTTCTACCTACGTTTTAAGTATTGGTATACATACATAATAAAGTGAGTCATTTATGAAAATCTATTAATAAAATTAATTAAAATAAATATTTAATTATTAATGTTTGTAATATTGAACTGGTTTGTTACCTCTGCTGCAATACTGCATGAAGCGATGTCGCGAAACCACAAAGAGATAAAACGCTACCGCCGCTCTTTGATCGATGCCGCCAAGAAGCCGCGCCGCCGCGCGCCGCCCGCCCGCGCCGGCGCAAATATCCAACTATTTTTCTACACAAGTTGTTTTTATCACTTTTACGAACGAGTCTTTGAAAATGTTGGTTTACTAAGAGGTATTTTTATGCACAATTGATTAATTTTTAAAATTACATTTAACACTTCACTACACTAAAAATGTCGTCGAATATGTGTGTCGAATGTATTAATTAATTATGATGTCAACTTGACGGCCACGGAGATGCTGTTCGATATGACCACCTTCTGCCTCTACACATTTGTGACAACGTCTAATATTGTTTTCGCGCACGCTTCGCAGAACGGAGGTATCGGACTTGATGTGGTCGAATGCTGCTACTATGCGTGCACGCATTTCTACCTCCGTATCGCACACCGTTTTGAACACCTGTTGTTTTACAGTACCCCAGAGGAAAAAGTCTAATGGCGTCAGATCAGGTGATCTTGCAGGCCAATTGACGGGTCCGGCGCGACCAATCCATCTGTCTCCGAACTCGGTATCCAAGTAGCTTCTCACGGCGCGGGAGAAGTGTGGCGGGGCGCCGTCATGTTGGAACCACATACGTCGCACGATATGGAGGCCTAATTCATCCAGTTCATCACTCAGCTGTTCTTGAAGGAAACGAAGATAGTTGGCACCGCTCATTGATTGGTCTAAAAAACAAGGTTCCACAAAACACAAGTACTCACTACGCGGGTCAACAATCACATCCGTTCGATAGGAAGTTGCGCGGGAGACTACGGAAGAAGGAACTAGGAAGTGGTTCGCGGGGCGGAGGGCGGGAGAGTAAAGGGTTAGTTAGGCACGTGCGCCGCTCGCGGTAGTGTTTGTCGGCATTTTTTGTCAAAGTCAAAGAAAGCCGCTGAGCTCGTTGGATATGTAAGTATTAAAGATGTACTTGTAAAGTCAGATACTGTAAACATTTTTTTGAATATGTCGATTTTAATAGTTGTTTGATTTTGAGAAACGGACTAGTAAATATTGATTTTATTTAAATTCTAATTTCATAAATGTTATGCTTATAGGTATATGTATACGTCCCTAAAAGGAACAACAGGGTTTTTGATACATATTGTATAAATGAAACAGCTTGTTGATGTGGAAATTATTATTTTTATTCCCTTAATTTTAATTCTTAAAGTAATTATTGCATCAAATCACAGATCAAATTTCCTACCTATAATGTAGTCTAGTTCTTTAAATCACTGCGAGGATCGTCCGGAGGACACGGTGGAGCATACGGTGCAGGACTGCCCCGCTTGGGCAGAGCACCGCCGTGTCCTCACGACGGCGATAGGCGGAGACCTCTCGCGCCCGGCATTGGTCGAGGCCATGCTGCGGGGCGAGATGGAGTGGGAAGCGGTCGCCTCCTTCTGCGAAGCAGTCATGCTCGCGAAGGAGGAGGCGGGCCGCGTGAGGGAGAGGACAGCGTCCTCCCTCCACCCCAGCCGCAGTGGTAGACGCCCACGGCGACGGACGTCGCTAGACGATCTCCGGCCACCGTAGGCGCGGGCATGCGGGCAGCGAGTAATGGGCGACTCGCTGTCCGACCATGGACCATGCCCGGGTCGACGGCGCGTTGTGTTCCACGCGCGCCTCAAGGAGTGTCAGCATAGTGACGGGGCCTGTAGAGGGCCAAAGCCTGCCGGGGTCGCGGGACTCACAGATTACCGTGACCCCGGTACGTAAAGGGCTACTGAAGGACACCGTGGATTTTAGTCAGTACAAGTCTGACAGTCCCTCCCGCCCTGCCCTGGGTGGGAGGACTCATTTGATGATTTTACCACGATAAAAAAAAAAAAAAAAAAAAAAAAAGTTCTTTAAATCACAGATCAGTTTTTCATAGCCTAACATAATTATAATTAGTAAATTTGCATCACAAAAAATCACAGATCAATATTAAGTTTATGAATAATATTGTGTAAAAAAAAATATAAAATTTGAATTTATATTATTAATATATTATATTAATAATATAATTTATAAATATATAATATATTATTATAAATATATTAATTATACCTAAATGCTGAATTTGAGATGTCACAAAACCGTTTGGTCACGATTTTGAGCATGTTAGTCACATGTACATTTTATTTGAAAATGGCTCTTATAAATTTACTTAATCATGTGTAATAACTTTATTTTATTAGTTATTACTTTTCTACTTCAGTGTACTCAGGCACAACAAGTGTGAACCGGTTAGTGAGTAAAGTAAAGAAGGTCATCGATATGTATGAATCCGTCGCTTTTTAGTAGTCATTCAGATTTGGTCGGATAACCAGCCGTTGTTTACATATTTTGGTTTTTTGTTTATATTTACTTAATGCGTAACATTTGAAGCTCAATATTTTCACCATATATTTTTTACTAAAGGCACATGATTTTGGTTTACACCTACACATCTGGGATTGTGCCAGTTCCTTGTATTTTGCCGTCAAAGTTATGACACCATCGTTTTTACTTTTAGCAAGATTATTCAAAAACGCATGCATGAACATTTTTGAAACTTTGTATGGTTATTATTAGCGTCAAGAAGGACCGAATACAGTTTTCAGCGAAGTTATGCCTTGTCTCATTTAGGCGCTGCGTTTTTTTTTCGGGTTTTCATAAAACCGCGATAACTTGAAAACTATAAATATTTTCTAAAATCTAATTGGGGCACAAAGGGGCACACATTGAGAGCTACTCGCGTATGTTTATTCTACAGGGGCACATGCAATGGTTTTAGAGATATACTATTCATCAAAACGTTACTCCAGCAGGAAATGCAATATCTCGAAAATCTGAAGGGGCACAGCTTTTATTTTTGGGGGCACATTTTGGCACACATATAAGCTATCTGGCCATGCACAGTTTTTCTCTCTCCGATCATTCGTTTAGAATTTTCCTGCTAGAAAAACGTTACCCCAGCAAGAATCGTTTTTTCCATTTTTTTTCGAAACGTCAGGGGGCATACATTTTTTATGTGGGGGCACATTTACAGCAGATAAGGCACAAACTATACGTTCTACTCATATAACTCTAGGAGATACTTTCTTGCTGGAGTAACGTACACGCGCCTACGGTGGCCGGAGATCGTCCTGCGACGTCCGACGCCGTGGGCGTCTACCACTGCGGCTGGGGTGGAGGGAGGACGCTGTCCTCTCCCTCAGGCGGCCCGCCTCCTCCTTCACGAGCATGACTGCTTCGCAGAAGGAGGCGATCGCCTCCCACTCCATCTCGCCCCGCAGCATGGCCTCGACCAATGCCGGGCGCGAGAGGTCTCCGCCTATCGCCGTCGTGTGGACACGGCGGTGCTCTGCCCAAGCGGGGCAGTCCTGCACCGTATGCTCCACCGTGTCCTCCGGACGATCCTCGCAGTGGTGACACCCAGGCGTTTCTTCCCTCCCTATCAGACACAGGAACCTCCCGAAACTTCCGTGTCCGGTGAGGACCTGCGTCATGCGGTAGGTAAGGACGCCGTGACGCCTATCCAGCCACTCCTCAAAGAGGGGTCTTACCGCCGCAATTGCGGCGTGCCCGGCTAAGTAATAAGTACGGTATTTTAAACTGTTACATTGCTTTGTAAAACAATTTTGCATAAAAAAAAATACTTAAGTATTTAGAATAGTTACACCAAGAGTACCTTATACTTTGATATAATAAAAGTTCATGTTTATGCATTAGAGGATCATAAGTAAATACCTGTAACAGGTGTACACAACATTCGCATGACTTAGATGACTACAATCAAGCAACTTTATAAAAACATAAAAATAATAAAACGCGACACAAAATTATAAAATTAACCAACAGTAAATAATAAAACTAAAAATTCATCGTTTAAGTTTATATTTTTTTATCTTTGCATAACATGCTTTGTACAACTGAGGCGGCACAATTTCGAGAAGAATGCGACCAGAAGAATACACTTGAGCTGGGCGGTATTCGGGAAGCTGCGCTTTATCTTTGAATCGTCGATCCCACGATCTAATAAGACGATGGTCTGTAAAAGTGCGTCCTACACGTAATGACTTACGGTGCCGAAACGTAGGCCTGGTCTGCTGGTCCACAAATTCAAGGTTGCTCAGCGTGCAATATGGAGACAGCAATGCTCGGGGCTTCTCTGCTGGATGGAATTCGCAACGAAGTGGATGGAGACCACGTATGAGCAAACACAGTGTAGAATGCTCTGCGGCACGATGATCGATGATTTGAAAAAGGTGGCCAGCAGTGGATGGATGTGGACAGCCACGGACCGGGATGGTTGGCGTTCTTTGGGGAAAAGCTTACGTTCTGCAGTGGACGACAATTATCTGAAGACTTATCTGCACTTAGGTACATCCTAAAACTGGGAATATTTTTCCCTCATCCTCGTCGCTTCATCAAAGCGTATAATGTGTCAACAGTAATAGTTGTATGTATGTATATGTATTATACAGCAAATTGTAAACCGAATAACAACCCTTGTGTGAAAAAAAATATGAATGAGTCCGGCGCGGCGGGGTGAAAAGGTCATTTACCGCCCACGGAGACGTTCCGTCCCAGTCGCCATAGTACCTAGGTATATCAACAACAGAGTCGGTACCTAAAGTATTTCAACTTTGAACAAAAGATTGGAATCGATTCCATATACCGCAAGTTTACAGGAATCTTCCTATCAGTTTTTTTTTATTGTAACCATAGAAGATACTAAGACCAGAGGCCCAAGGTGCTAGGAGGGGGCAAGACTCATCTACGACATCCTTTTCTTTCAGGACGAAAAATATGACTTGCTCGCACCTTCCAAGTCATGTATACCAAATGTACCAAATATTACGGAGACGGATTTCAAAAAAATGTCAAATATAGGTAAGGAGGGGCACATGGTTCACATGTCACTGTGTACTATCATTAGAACATAACAAAAAAAAGTGACTTGATTTACTGGTTTATCGCTAGAATGTGGTTCCGCCCGCGTTATGAAGGCCGCCCACTACAATAATATCTATCGATGCTGTAATAGGTACCTACTATTGGGTAAGAGAGAAGCTCGCTATTTTCGTTTAGAAGTTGTCAAGACTTTTTATTCGAAAATAGCTAAATTCTTTGAAGACTGCACAAATAGGGCTCGATACCCTTTTTTTCAGTGGTAAAATCATCAAATGAGTCCTTCCGATCGCTCCTGGGCGGGAGGAAACATTTAACGATTTAAGCACGCAAAAACAACCGGACAAGTATGAATCATTCTCGGGCACAAATGGGTCCGTAGCATTTTCTAAAAAACTGAAAAAAAAATGATGTTTTGTCTTCTTAGACAAAACACATGTCTTGCCTCCATTTGTTTTTTTGAAGAGATGTGATACAGCCTGTTGACAGACGGGTGGACGGACTGCGAAGTCTTAGTAATAGAGTCCCGTTTTATGTCTCTGAGCCTTACCAAGCCATTCCTGCCACGTGAGAGGAAGAAGCTATAACTACTGAAGCTGAATACGATATTTTTAGAAACTAGCTGGATACGGAAACCTACGAACAATAAACAGTGGAAAGAAAAAAAAAATATTTTACCCTTTTTAGTTCAAATTATCAGCCCAAATTCTTGTCAAATATGAAATCCGTAGAAAAAATATACTTGGACGATTTTATTACCGGTACGTAATAAAATCGTCGAAGTATACAATAAGCGAAAATGCTCATAAAATAAAAACTACTGAACCAAACTGAAATAACCGAACAAAAAAGAATCATCAAAATCGTTTCAGACATCAGTCATATGTTATGAGGTAGGTAACTAAAAAAAAATATACACAGTCGCATTGGGAAACCTCCTCCTTTTTTGAAGTAGGTTAGTAACTTTAAGATCAAGTAGTCGCAAGCCCTGAGAAAGGGGATGCCAGTTTATTTTTATTTTTTTAAAGTTGCCCCACACTAGGAATTTCTCCTGTACCGTGGAAACATTTAAACAGAACAGAAACATACACAAACAGACGCGGAACGTGTGGGAATCGACACGCAGGGTCGCAATCAATCGCATAATCACTGCACCAACCATGCCATCAAGTTAGAAAATAAATTCTGTCAATGTACAGACGTCAGCACACCAAACTACCCCAAACTGCCAATTTTTTTATAGATTTTCAACCTTATCACAATAGTAGAAGGTTAATATTTGATTGGTATTTAACAGATTCGGGTAGGTTGACCTGCTGGCGTCTGTCCGTGTTATGTGGTTTAGTTGGGAGGATATTAAACTGACCTTATGGTGCCACCTCCCGGGGAGCTACGAGTAGGTATGTCCAGGGGGCGCTCACCACATGCCAGGCGCCAGCTCAGTGCACATTGCGCTGTATGTATAGGTATAAAAATGTAGCAATAAATATTATAGTTGTTTTTTTTTTTTTTTTATCGTGGTAAAATCATCAAATGAGTCCTCCCACCCAGGGCAGGGCGGGAGGGACTGTCAGACTTGTACTGACTAAAATCCACGGTGTCCTTCAATAGCCCTTTACGTACCTACCGGGGTCACGGTAATCCCTTGGTCCCGCGACCCCGGCAGGCTTTGGCCCTCTACAGGCCCCGTCACTATGCTGACACTCTTTGAGGCGCGCGTGGAACACAACGCGCCGTCGACCCGGGCATGGTCTATGGTCGGACAGCGAGTCGCCCATTACTCGCTGCCCGCATGCCCGCGCCTACGGTGGCCGGAGATCGTCTTGCGACGTCCGACGCCGTGGGCGTCTACCACTGCGGCTGGGGTGGAGGGAGGACGCTGTCCTCTCCCTCAGGCGGCCCGCCTCCTCCTTCACGAGCATGACTGCTTCGCAGAAGGAGGCGACCGCTTCCCACTCCGTCTCGCCCCGCAGCATGGCCTCGACCAATGCCGGGCGCGAGAGGTCTCCGCCTATCGCCGTCGTGAGGACACGGCGGTGCTCTGCCCAAGCGGGGCAGTCCTGCACCGTATGCTCCACCGTGTCCTCCGGACGATCCTCGCAGTGGTGACACCCAGGCGTTTCTTCCCTTCCTATCAGACACAGGAACCTCCCGAAACTTCCGTGTCCGGTGAGGACCTGCGTATGCGGGAGGTCAGGACGCCGTGACGCCTATCCAGCCACTCCTCAAAAAAAAATATTATAGTTGTAGACTAAATATAGGAGATAAAAGACACTATTATAAAAAATATGATACTTATAATAAACTTAAACTTCTAGTAATTTATAATTAAAAAAAAAGCAAATCCATATTGTTCCGGTAAATCATAATGTCCAATGATTGCCACGGCCACCGAGTCACTGACGTCATTGGGGTTGCGGGTGACGTCACTAGCTAGAGGTCAAAGATTTTAAATTAACAGATATGAATACCTATGCATGGAATAAGGTACAAACGCCAGCACATCAACCTACCTTAATCTGTCAAATTACTTTAATAGATTGCTGTCAACATACCCGGATAAAGTAGTGAAAACGGACAAATTAGATGTACAGACGCCAGCAGGCCAACCTGCCCGAATCTTTCAAATTGTACCAATCGAACATTAACCTTCCACTATTGTGATAAGGTTGAAAATCTAATAAATAAAGACAGATTGAGGTACGTTGATGTGCTGGCATCTGTACATACATACCTACACATTTTGAAAGGAAGGTAGGTCCTGTAGCAATTCAATTATTTAGAATCTAGTCCTACTTACTGCAACCAAACATTAAAATAAATCTACTCTGCTTAATGCCATAGTAAAACAGATTGACAGATGCGAAATCCAGGGTTTCTAAATAATTACAGATATTGCCAATTAGCTTGGGTAAGTACTTAAATAATCTCAATATTGATTTTAGGTACAAAACAATGAGTATCCTATGAAAGAAGTCAAATATGTCTACTCTTTAAATCTAGTCTACTCTTTGTCTTGTAAGGGTGCTAGGATAATAATTTTCCCATTTATCGTGGCTTTTATAAGACTAAGTTTAATGTTTCTTTTTAAAATATGCCTTGTTAGGAAATACAAACATTAGGTACAAAATGATTTTATAAATATCTAAATTTAATTTCTTAATATAATGATTTTTCATAGGAAATACGACGTCAGTTAGCGTTTTTTTAACAAAATTGAGGAAACTTTAATTTTAACATTGTAACCCTAAATGAACTGTCAAAATCAGTTGTGTGTGGACGAGAGGTGAAAGGTTGTGGAAACTCGAAACAAGTTTCACGAACCCAGTTTTATCAGTGATACTGTGTGAAGTGGACAGAACACGTAACAGAAATAAAGTGAATTGGAACATATGCTTCAAAAGTAACAAAAAGTCTACCTGTGTATTTAATAACGTGAATAATCATGTTTAAATCAATGCTCTATTTGGCCATCGCGATACTTTGTTTTGCATCTGTAAACACAAAAAAAGGACTAAAATTTTATGAAGAAAAGGTAAGTAGTATTATTAGAGTGTATTATTATGACTCAACTACATACCTATCTAAAAAGTTTTTTTTTTGCCTAATGTCAACAAGTTAGGTCCAACTTTTTAATCGCGAAGTGAACAAAAGTTATTCTATTGATATTCCGTATTGTTTTTATCTTAAACCTGAAAATGAATGTAATTTAACTTCAACATATTAATTATTATAATTACTGATATAAACCAATTAAATTTAAATTGTCTGCTATAGGTACCTTTTGAAATTGTTCTTTTAGTAGATACTTCATAATGTCAAAACCACCAAAATTAAATGTTCAGAGTGTTAGAAATTAAGATACAATATGGCAAATTGTCCATCATTCTTAATTAATTGTTACAGTAATTGTTCCCTCATTTGTCAAAGACGCTAGGACCAATTTTGTATATTCTTTTTTCATCTATCCTGTTAATTATGAGGCCATCTTGAAAGATTTCTCTTAAAAAAAAAAAGAATTTTCCAAATCGGTAAAGGCATCTTCGAGTAAAAGGGGAACATACTACTCCTACAAACTACTTTTTATATGGATGACTGAATAATAGGACTTGAATTTTTATATGTTTGCCAGTAAGGATCACAATGATATTAGTTATTCTATTTTTAACTATATTATTATTGTTTATTTGAGATACAACTCGTTTCTGCCGGAGCTGGGTTATTTTTCTGCGCCCTCCTTTGCGAGTTTCCTAATCTATAATATTTATAAAACAAAGTCCCCCGAAGCTGTCTGTCTGTACATAATTGATTTTCTCAAAAACTAACTGAAAAGATTTTTGTTTGTATGGTTTTTACTAAAAGAAAGGATGGTTTAGGGAAATAGTACATTCACTTAATTTTAGACACTTCTTACACAAAGTTAAGATTTTTTTGGATTATGATTTTTTTTAGGGTACCTTACCGTCTCTTTACCTTACTTATTATTACTAAGACTTCAACAGGCTGTATCTCATGAACCATGGTAGTTAGACAGTTGACATTTTTACAGATGATGTGTTTCTGTTGCTTCTATAACAACAAATAGTAAACAACAGAATAAAATAATTATTTATGGAGGCTCCCGTATTACAAACTTAATATTTTATGTTTATTTTTCCTTGATTTAGATGTAGACGCTTGAAATATTCACAGAATATAAAATTATATTGTACAGTTTAAAAATAAATAATTAAATTTAAAACCCGTGATTTTTGTGGTTTTTATGAAAATACGCGAGTCCAACTAGCACTTGGCTGTTTTTTCATAAATGTCTGTCTATTGTTATATTAACTGTTTACTTAGTACGTTTTAAAAGATACAGCCTGGACAGTCCGGACAGACCAGACGGTCTTATTTCGCCGGACACGCAAATAAAAAGCGTCATGACTGTGTCCGGCTTTACGCCGCTTACTCCTGGCAACGCTATCCACCACAGTTTCCCTGAAACGATCCACTACGACGTGGTGGGTCTGACCCTGCTTTTACTTTCTACAATCTTTGCTAGACAAAAAATACGATAGCTAGTTAATTTGCGTGCTAATAATTTACGGCATAAAGCATATAGCTCGGTAATAATGTAGCTGTTGCCAGTTTTTTTAGATTTGTTCATTAGTTCTGGAGAATATCAAGTAAAGTGTAAAAAAACAAACAAACAAACAAAAACCTCTTTAAAAGGCTACGGTTCCACTGAGGCGGAGCGGACCAGGGCGGAGACGAGCTGTGTCGATATTCACCAATCACATGGCTTGAAATCAACATCTCTTCTCCACTCCGCTTCAAAGGAAACAGCATTGGCGGAGAGGAGCAGATTTGTTTAAAATATCGGAAAACAGCCTAGATTAGGTTAGCGCCGAGAGTGTCGAGAGCAGCGACGCGGAGCGGAGAGGGGCGGGTCGGGGCAGTGCGAAACGGGGCGGCTCACTCACGCGAATATTCATTTTAGTTAGCAACAGGATAGTCAAAGCAGCTCTGCTCCAGTCCACCCCGATCTGCTTTAGGGGAAACACTTACCTTTTCACAGCTCAGCTCTGCTCCGCACCGTTCCACTCCTTCTTAGTGAAACCGCAGCCTCATGCTGGCTTCTCTTGGCGCGTGATAGCGAGCCGAGCGATTAAGTGATCAAGACACATGTTTTTTCAGACCTATTGGCTCGAATAAAACCTATTTACATGCAGTCGCCTCTGCCTTGCTAAAAATAAAATAAAACAGTTTCTACTTCCTGAATGACGGAGGCGCGCAAAAACGTGTCAAGCTGACATTAATTTCGACATTAGCAGCTGTGTAATCTAGTTAAATAATTCTAAAATGAAGGCTATATAAAAGACTGAAGTTCAGAAGAGATGGGCTCAAGAACAGGATTCCGCACAGCATTACGAAATTTGCGATGTCGTACTCGACAGCTGTGTACATTTTTGCTGATTCGTCGGAATCGCCATCGGCCGTCGTCTTCACAAAGCTCTACAATATCACAAGCAATTCATAAATTCTTACAATCTTTTGAAACAATCGCATACCTTCCTCAATTCCATAAACATCCAAGTATTATGTTTTTGCAGAATGTTCACGAAGCTCAAGAGTTGTCAGACCAAGATGTGAAGGATATAGCAGCATTGTCTGACATGACACATTTTAGATCTGTTCTCAACGAGATTCTCATCCCAAGGGTTGTAGGTACTCCGAACCATGTTAAAGTCGGCAACTACATATCGCAACAGATGAGGGACCTAGGCTGGGACGTTACGGAGAATGTATTCTCCGACAATACACCTGTTTTTGGTCCATTAAACTTTAAGAATATTATTGCCAAACTTAACCCTGATGCTGAGAGGTTCTTGGTGCTAGCGTGCCATTATGACAGCAAATATATGAGGGAACATGTGTTTGTTGGTAAGTACAATTTGTTAAATTAGTCTAAATTGAATGTTTTGCGCATTTTTTCAGTCCAACTAATGCAATATGATAATGTTAATTATGAATTTCTCTTCCCATATTTTAAACCCAGATTTTTTCATCGATCGTTAAAATATACTATACTGTGTTTCATCCATAGATAAAGAGATATACGATTATTATACGTATGACTGTTCCTTAGCTTACTCAAATCTTAATTTCATCAACACTGAAGTCGTGACCAACTGACTAAATAAGATATTTATAAATCATACGTAAACGTAAGAATTCAATAACGCAAGTTTCAGATCGTAATAAAACATAATAAATAGTAGAAATTGTAAACGTGTGTAATTGACATACGACCTTTGGGATAACGGGCCTTGGATTGTTGAACGACAGGTCGAGAGTCACGGGGGAAATACACTCGCAGCTTCATTGTGTATTAGCTTTACTCCAGATTGTGTTTGCACTCTTATTACTATCGATATAAAAAAAAATATCTCGCTGCTCTACGTTCTGCTGCTGAACAGACTTCCCGGGTTCAATTTCCAAGTCAGGCAAAATGATATTGGTCTATGTGACGACTTATAAACATTCCACATTGTTCTAGGTGCGACGGACTCGGCAGTACCTTGTACTATGATGATAAATCTAGCCAAAGTGATGTCAGCACAGCTTGAGCCGCTAAAGAACAACCGGCTGAGCATCATGTTCATATTCTTCGATGGTGAAGAAGCCTTCAGACAGTGGGGCCCCAACGACTCTATATACGGAGCGAGACATTTGGCTAAGAAATGGCATGGCACTGAGTTTAAAGATGGCGCCAATGAGCTGCAGAGGATGGTATGTATTTTTTTAAATTATCTGTGGCTTGGTTTATGAAAGGAATTGGGAGAGACCTTTGCACTGCAGTGGGACAATACAGGAAAGAAAGAAAAAAGTTGAGAATATAATAGTAATTATTAGTTAATGAAAACACCCTATGCATGTAAATCTACTTTATAAAATGAGGTCACAAACAGAATATCTTACCAAGGCGATTGGTATAAAAGCTGCGATTTACTGTGTTTATAAGCAACTAGCACTCCGCCCGCGAATCTGTCTGCGCGGATATTCTTCAAGTAACATTTATACGTAGAAAGCTTCAGTAACAGAATGTTATTACTGAACGATTTTTTAAAACCGGTTCAGTGTTAATAGAGATTACTTCCCTCAAATTTACAAACTTTACGTCTTTATAACATCAATGTAAAAATATTACGCCTGTAATCTCTGAAGGGTTAGTCAGAGGTGTTCCTACCACCTGCTATGATCGAAGTCCAGAAACCCGGACTCCTAACTGCTACCGGAGTTCGCTGGTGGAAAAATCCATGATCAACTGGGAACTGCATAATAAATTGAAAATCTGATTAGTCCGTCCGTTAGAGTATTGTAAAATAATGAACACGTGATTTTTTTTCTAATCAATCAATATAGATAAAGATAAAACGCTTCTAAATTCGGGAGTGGGTGCTTGTGACGTCATAACGCCTCTAAAATTATACCAGTCGAGTGACGTTTTGTGATTTTTAGAAGCGTCGTATCGTCGTTAATTTTGCTTTACGTAATAAAAGAAAAAATACGGGTCAAATATTTCGGACTAATTATTTTTTTTAGTAAAATAGCCTATTCTACTCCACCCGAAAATGGAACCCAGAACGTCATGCTCAAGAAAAGCCTTTGTAACCACTATCAACTAGGCTTAATTAAATAAAATATCATTTAAAACTTTATTGTTGACATGTAGGCGCCTTTTATCAGCTATTGTGACATATAGACTTACATTTCATGACCTATCAGTATTTATATTTCGGAATAACATAATGCAATGATAGCCATTTGTCCACGGCTACATTGACCGATGCGGTCGAGTGCCCAGCTTAATATAGAAAAAATGTTATGATTCAAACTTTTTTTTTTTTTTCATGATAAAATCATTAAATGAGTTCTCCCAAGGCGGGACAAAAATGTTAGAAAATGTGATGACAGCTATGTCCTTATAACAACATCGCCCCTCTTGAAAAAACTGGGTTAGAAAATAAAAAGTTACAAGATGGAAAATTCTATTAGAATTTCATTTCTTCAACACCAACATTTCAAGCCTATGATCTATTTATCTTTATGTCCCAATTCGTCTCGTTTTCTGTGAAATGCATCTCACATATCATTTCAGTAGCAAGCTATCTGTACAATTAACTTGCATTCAAATAGTTGCGAACACGTGTTGTTTATCAACTATCCAACTTTTTGAAATTATGTTAATGAAGAGCAGGCGACGGATTTCAACGTGTTTAAGGACGTGTTCAATTTGTGTAGAAAACTAGGTACCATTTTTTTTTTGTGGAGGTTTGATTTTTAATGGTAAGGGCTTGTGACTAATTTTAAATTACAGCGATATTGATAGATCTTAGTATCGCTTGCCGTGGATGGACCTTTTTGTGCCTTGGAACGTAGCTTAAGTAATTTCTTGGTTCTGCCGGGGTCGCGGGACTGTTTCATCAGGAAAACGTGATCCTTGAAAGTAAAGGGCTTTTGAAGGATCACCGTGGAGCTAACAGGCTGGCCTGATAGTGACAAAGTAAAAATTAAAGCTTTGAATAAATAAGGAGACCTTGATTTCTAGCTTGTGTTTAAAGAGAGACTCACTTGGAATATAATCTGACCTTATTAGGTATATATTTTATCAGTGACTCACTGGCCTTGCCAAGTAAGGTGAAGCGACCTAAATAGGTCGGAGTTAAAAATAAACCACCTCTCCTCGCCGTCTTGTCGTTTAATATTTAACGCGCGTTCTTTCCCAGCGCTAACGAACAAGGAAAATGAACTTTTAAATAGGGACTTTCCGATAGTAATTAGACTTCTTGGAGAAAGACTGACGGCAGTCTATAAATAAATTTGTAATTTATTTATTTAACAGTTTTTGTACCAAAGAAAAGATAGCGAGAAGGAAATAGGAAAATGGGTTACATAATCAAAGATTGCAATTATAATCCATCTCTCTCGCGGTGGTAGGCCTCACCGGGGCTGCCTGTCTTGTCGGTATCTGGTGCCCCGTGCCAAACAGTTTTTATTGTGCTTCTGGGTTAGACTAAAGCCGAGAGCAAATACACTGAAAATAAAAAAGAAGGATCATTCTGAATTCAAAATGTTTATTTTGTCGGTTTATGAGAACGGAAAGGTAGAGTTCTTGAATTTAATTCTTGCAAAGCCGATTTTATCCTACTTAAAAATAATAAGAGCTTTAGAACAGGGCCAGGCAGTATACGCTTCTCTACGGCTACTCTGTTGGTCATGAAGTTCAAAACCAGATCTGAGTGCATAAATAATTTTGGCAAAAACAACAATTTATTTTTTATTTAACAGTAGGGTTGTTTTTGCTCATTATTTGGTCCCGATGGTAAGCGATGAAGTGGTAGACGGTGAAGCACGCTTGCCTAGAAGTAATCTATTAACGTTAACTTTGTCCACAGGATGTGCTAGTCCTACTGGACTTACTCGGTGCTCCCGACCCAGTGTTCTTCAGCTACTTCCAGTCCACGGAGAAGTGGTACGTCCGCCTGGCCGCGGCTGAGCAGCGGCTGGCCGAGCTCGACCAGTTCCAAGCCTACTCCCGAGGCAAGGTGGAGCAGACCTACTTCAGGCTTAGGAGCTCCGGTGCAGTCATTGAAGACGACCACATTCCCTTCATGAGGAGAAGTAAGTTTATTTTTGAGAGAAATAGAGGTTTTTCTTAAAATATAACACTGTTTTCTCTCAGTTGAAACCCTTTTTTCATATAGAACTTTTGAATGTGAATGATACGCCTAATTGTTATTTGCAATTCCAAAGGCATTGCAGTTAAATTGATATCTTAGAGAGACAAAATTGGATTGTCAGTTTTGTTTGGAACTTATAAGGGTTTATTTTGATTTGCAATTTCGATTATGCCACAGGACATAAACCATTTTTTAAAGGATCACTGAAATAAAAACACTTATAGATTCTGATAGCGTCTCTGGTATTTATAAAAGGTATTCCTCGTCTTATCGTGTCGATGAAAATCTATATTGAGTCGGCTCAGAATTGGGTCATGACTGAGAGATCTGGGAGTGCTAACACTCTCAGATGGACGTTTTCCATTTACTCCTGCAACGAACAGTCGGTAGGGCACGCAGGGCAATTTTACGTGGACAAAATGACTTGGCTCATCGTTTATGGAGCAGAACCACACCTTCTCCAGAGTTATAAGTCTATAGTATGAAAAATCTTAAACGTCCCCTTGTTGCCGGGAAATACCACACTTCAACAGGGCTTAAAAAAACTCAGGGTACTAGGAAAACACTTTGGTAACGGAATGGGTTGACTACATGTAATTTTTTTCCTGTTTAGTGAATCCATATTATAACACTTACTATCGATGGGAATCAGCACGCGAGCGATCACACATTGGCGCCTTTAGCTCGTCTAAATTATACCGAACCGAATATACTATTCGGTACATCTGTAATCTTGGAAAACATCGAGTTGCAGATGGATTATAGTTTCATATCTATACGCAGAATAATGACTTATTTTAAAAATATTTTTTTGTTACAAAAGGAGGCGGCGAAATATCATAGCACTTGGGCGTTTTGTACGATTAATTCGAAAGTAAAGTACTTTTATGACTGCACAATGGGAAAAAAGAAATATACCATGTTGAGAGAAAAGCAAAACCTTAATCAAAAACTATTTTTGACTAAGTTTTAACGAATAACACGATCTTAAGAATTATTCCTATTTATTAAATTTTAAAAATAAACACTTAAGATCGTTTTCAACCCACGGCTCAGTACCAAAAGCCTTTTCTTTTATGTATAGGTTAATGTAATGCATTTGTATGTTTTTCGTTCGAATTTTATCATTATCAAAATCAACGTACATGATAATTCCATAAAATTCTCAATAGTGATATGACTTAGTGAAGTGACAAAATAAAATCTTTCTGATAAGCACCCAATGCTGATAATATAGTGCCCAAATTAAATCATAATATTTTCCGATAGGTGTTTTTCTGAACCGCTATTCTACGAATCTACATATTGTTTGGATTTCCGAGAAGACCATTATTATTTTCTAATGTTTGCTGAACTTTATTATAGTTACATCTGGAGCTCTTCTATCCAAACTAATATTATAAATGCGAAAGTAACTGTCTGTCTGTCTGTCTTTTCTTCACGCCTAAACTTCTGAACCGATTTGTGTGAAATTTGGTGCAGATATAGTTTGGAACTTGAGAAAGGACATAGGATAGTTTTTATTACAAAAAATTAAAAAAAAAAACAAACATCTGCCGGAAGTCACTATTCCACGCGAACGAAGTCGCGGGCGAAAGCTAGTCTAGAATAATGAAGTACTATACTATAGTGATGCCATAATGTAATGAATGACAATTAAGTTCAACAATAATACTTTGTGCAAAATATTATTTTTAATAATATTTATCTCCATTAGATGTCTTGCCAATATTATTTTGACATGGTTATTGTTAATCTAAGGGCCTGCAATAGATACAAAAGCGTGGATGACGTCACATTAATGGCGTCATCAAACGTTCCTCGTAAATTCTGACGCATTATGGGGTGTAAAGGTAATTGCCGCCTCGATTGCGGCGTGACAACTCAATAGCAGCGGGCCGCATTATGACGTATTAAAAACCAGACTTGTTCCAGTGAGTGAACGAGATGGCGCTAAACGACTTGTATAGCTCTGTCTCATTCACTCACTGTAACAAGCCTGGTTTTAAGACGTCATAATACGGCTGCTGGACTTTGAAATGATTTGTGTCTGATTGGTAGGTATGGGCTCTCCCTAATAAATTTGTCCTTAAATAACTAAACTAGGGATACAATATTAAATGGCGGCCATGACTGTTAATTTCTTCGGAAAAACAGGCATGAAATTGTGGAGCGGCAAACGTTTGTAACCGACTTCAAAAAAAGGAAGAGGGTCTCGATTCAGATGTTTACATTTTTTTTATGTTTGTTCGCGCATAATTCCGTCGTTTGCCAACCGATTTGAAAAATTCTTTTTTGTTGGAAAGTGTATACCTTCCAGATTGTAGCAAAAATAGTAGTAAGAATGAATTAAAAAACAAAAAAAAAAACACTTCCGAAAGAAAGTTTTTTCTGATGGTTTTTGAAGGCGGTTAGTTTTTTTTATATTTAGGTACCCTTTTTAGTTCAAATATTTAACCCAAATATGTTATCTATATACTTTTACTTAGATAAACATTAAGAACAATAAAATATTAATCTATACTTATAATAAATCTGTAGAGAGGCCAATTCTGTACATGAAATATTTAAAAAAAATAACTATCAAGGGGTGATAAGGGATTGCTACTGATGCCAAAAATGCAATCAGTAAAATTTTTGTCTGTCTGTCTGTCTGTCTGTCTGTCTGTCTGTATGTTCGTTATAGAAACAAAAACTACTCGACGGATTTTAACGAAATTTGGCACGATTATTCTTCATACTCCTGGGCAGGTTATAGTATACTTTTCATTACGCTACGATCAATAGGAGCAGAGCAGTGAAGGGAAATATTGGGAAAACGGGAGAAGTTACTCCATTTTTTAAGCTTTCGTCGCGTGTGCAGCAGTAATGGTTAAAGCTACATAGAAATCATGTATGACGGAAATATTTTCCTTAAAATTATATAAAAATATTCCTTGACAGCATATGTCTATCTTTTATGGTTGACTCACAAAAACACGTGAAACTCCCGATAGCTTAGCAATTCGGAGCTTTCTGATTATATTTGTCTACTGTTACGTTTACAACACTCTCACTCATACCTAATTAAAAAAAAATAACATTATTACCTATTCAATAAAAAAAGAATCATGTAAATCGGTGTAGAAACACCAAAGTTATACATGAAATACGCTAATCAGTCATCGCGCGTGAATACAGAATCATGCTATAAGGATTATTTTGGAAAAAAGCGCGCATGCTTCATACAATATTTGGCTGTTGATGCGAATAGACGTTCAGACTGTTCGACCTTATTAACAGACAATAAATGTTATTTACAAATCGTGCTTATCAGCACATTTTTTTTTTGGCGTGGTAAAATCATCAAATGAGTCCTCCCACCCAGGGCAGGGCGGGAGGGACTGTCAGACTTGACTGACTAAAATCCACGGTGTCCAATAGCCCTTTATGTACCGGGGTCACGGTAATTTGTGAGCCCCGCAACCCCGGCAGGCTTTGGCCCTCTACAGGCCCCGTCATTATGCTGACACTCCTTAAGGCGCGCGTGGAACACAACGCGCCGTCGACCCGGGCATGGTCCATGGTCGGGCAGCGAGTCGCCCATTACTCGCCGCCCGCATGCCCGCGCCTACGGTGGCCGTAGATAGTCTGCCGACGTCGGTCGCCGTGGGCGTTTACCACTGCGGCTGGGGTGGAGGGAGGACGCTGTCCTCTCCCTCACGAGGCCCGCCTCCTCCTTCGCGAGCATGACTGCTTTGCAGAAGAAGGCAATCGCTTCCCACTCCGTCTCGCCCTGCAGCATGGCCTCAACCAATGCCGGGCGCGAGAGGTCTCCGCCTATCGCCGTCGTGAGGACACGGCGGTGCTCTGCCCAAGCGGGGCAGTCCTGCACCGTATGCTCCACCGTGTCCTCCGGACGATCCTCGCAGTGGTGACACCCGGGAGTATCTTCCCTCCCTATCAGACACAGTCACCTCCCGAAACTTCCGTGTCCGGGGAAGACCTGCGTCATGCGGTAGGTCAGGACGCCGCCGCCGTGACGCCTATCCAGCCACTCCTCAAAGAGGGGTCTTATCGCCGCGATTGCGGCGGGCCCTTTTTTACTTTTAGTCTTTGAATAGTTTATTTTTAGATTTGTTTTGCTGTTATTTATGAAATAGGTTTAAGAGGTTTTGGTAGTGTTTAAATATATTATTAGTTTACATTTTATTTCTTTATAGTTGAAGCAATAGTAGGTACGAATATCAGTTATTTTGGTAGTGTTTAATTATATTAATAGTTTACATTTTATTTCTTTATAGTTGAAACGATAGTAGGTACGAAATTAGTTATTTTGGTAGTCTACACTAATATTATAAAGAGGAAAACTTTGTTTGATTGTTTGTTTGTTTGTAGTGAATAGGCTCAAAAACTACTGGACCGATTTTAAATAACATAGGCTATATTTTTTTTTGGAGAAAAATAGGGTTCCGTAAGATATTTGGGTTTTTCGGCCACAGGGTGTAAAAAATCAACCAGAAAAGTTACTTATTTTGTGTACGCTGCTTAAACTGTAAAAGATAGAACCATAAAATGTTCGAATTAATTGTTGATCTTATAAATATCTACAAAAAAGTCTGCGAAACACAATATCTATCTATGTCGATTGTTTGCGATGACTGCGTCGTCGACGTTAGTGTCGGTGTCTGTGAATAGACCTGGGAATCATGTTGCTGACCGTGTCTTTCCTGAGTAGGCTTTTTGCAGCGGTACCCGACATTCACGCGGGCGGAGCCGCGGGCGCCCACTAGTAAGAAATATATTCTACAAAAACATCGATAAATGACCCAAATTCTTTTCAAATAGGTACTTAAATAATTTGCTTACACGTGCACAATAAGCTGAAAATTCTTGATAACATTTAAAGTACCGTAGTAAATGAAATTTGATATTTAATTTAATGAATGTTGATTTTTCTAAAACCGCTTCTTGGATTTTGATAAAGTTTTCATGGGACTATTTGTTACAAAATACGTAGTGATAAACGTTAATCGGTAACTGGAATCCCAACCCTACGCATCGTGGTACATCCCTAGCGGAGCAGAGACAAGGCGGGGTGACGTATGTCAGCCCGGTGTGATTTGACATGACCGGCAATTTCAAGTTCCAAGATGTTAATTATATTTTATTGAATAAATTGTAATTTCAGTTTTCCTTTTAATAGTAGGTAGCTCCATTGCTTGTTTTTTATCGTTGTAAAATCATCAAATGAGTCCTCCCACCCAGGGCAGAGCGGGAGGGACTGTCAGACTCGGTCTGACTAAAATCCACGGTGTCCTTCAATAGCCCTTTACGTTCCGGTGTCACGGTAATTCGTAAGTCCCGCGACTTAGCTCCATTGCTTAGAAAAAACAATTAGTTTTACTGTTTAATTTGTCAACCGGCTCATTTGTATGGGTACCGTGTAGTTTGTATGAAGTTCGAACGGCGTACATTCATGGTCGAAATAACAAATATAGACACTGCAGCCTTCCTTATTGAAATGAGATTAAGAGACCATCAATCTGCTTTGTTCTTTATATTACACGTAGGTACTAGGTACTAATAATAAATCGATGCAGTTACTCAGATATCACGTAAAAAATAAGAACTAGCCGCCCCTTTTTTTAGAAAGGGCTGCTAGTTCTCATTTTTTTTTTGTGAAACCAAAGGTTATAAATATTCTGTTTCAAATAGCTGTTTCAAATTAATGAAAAATTATGCTTTGACAGCTGGGCCATAGGTAAAAATACTCCAGATAAAGACCGATTTTGCCTGATGAGATCGACCAAGGTTTAGCGCATTGACTCAAAAAGCTAATGTCAGGTAGCAGTTTCGACAAAAACCACAGAAAAAAGTTGGGTCGAAAAAAAATTATTACCAATTTTCGTTGATTTACTACCGTCCTTGATTTATAGTTCGATATCTCCAAAACCAGTTTTGGACCCCGTGTTGTCTGGGTTAAAATTGTTGCAAATAAGGTCTAGTATCACCCATTTCTAACCCCAACCCCATCATATTTATTTATATAATATTATTTCAAGGACCGCATCGAATTAGAAATCATCCTGTATATCTCCCATATGTCGCTTATTAGTATGAGTCATTAACCATTCGTTTTTGACCCTGCCTGAGTTCGTTTAAAATCTTATCGCACAAGTTGAAAAGTTATTGTGTTTGCCGAATTTTATCAACTGCCTGTAGGTACGCTGCCTACTATTGAGGTTTTGGTTTTATTTTTTTGTTTATTAAATAATTTTATTATTTAGTAGAAAAAAATGTCAGTGACTACTCGGTCCGTGCGATCGAGTGCCCTTTATAAGTACTCAATGCGAGCAACTCAGAAGTCTATCAATAACATTATTCTAAGTTCTATGTTTCGCACTATAAATAATGAAATATTAATTATGCATACAATAACAAGATATTGTATTGATAGAATGTTATTATTGGCATTGAGATTTATTTCGAGATGTAAAAGTAGGTAGGTTTGTTCACAACATTGACGATGCAAGGCCAGAGGTAATGTTTTTACAATAAATATTATTCTATTCTATTCTACCTTTATACCTATTTGTTAGACATAAGAAATAGATAAATGCTAATCAATGGTTATATCGAAGAAGGCCAGTTAAAGCTCATTATTTAGATGGTTTGCTCTTGACTCTAATCTAGGGTTGCCATCTCTAAAATTTGGAAACCAGGACCAGGAGCGTGAAAACCCCGGATTTTAGAGTCCAGAACCCTGACATAAGTAGAAGTGCGCACCGTGGCAACTGCGTCGGGAAGGGTGGGACGGTGAAATGTGCGTGTGTCCCGGGCGTCCCAAGACTTACATTTTTTAAACCCGGACTACAAATGAAGCCCCCCGGACGTTCCCCGGATGCCGTCTAAACTAGCACAAATTTCGGGGAAACCCGGACGGATGGCAACCCTACTCTAGTTCAGGTCAAAGGTGACTGAGACAAATCCTATTATGGAACGAGCTTGCCCAGAAGAAGCCTGTTCCCTCTAAGACTTTCGTACACAGCGCGACGCAAGTCTCTGATACCGTACGTCTTTAGTATCCAGGTGACTATCGCAATTAAAATGCATAGAGGTTCGTACCCATCCACGTGTCAATGGATACCAGTCGTAAGGTATTTGTGTAAGAAAGGGCTAACTTTGAAGAGATTCGGGTTGTATGCGTAAGAGTATAGGTACGTGTCAAATATTTTTTTATAATGTAACAGACGGACTTATTTAATTTTTTTATACAAATACCCAATTTGACATTTGACACGAGATTAAAATAGGCTTGCGAGGAAGTCTTTCTTGTTGCTCTAGAGGTCACAAACCCGACTGCTAGTGGGTAGCCTCGGCTCATTTCCGGGTGTGTTTTATGACGCATTTTTTATACTTAAATAGCAAAGCGAAGACATACGAAAGAAACCTATCCTCAGAAAAAAAAAGTCTTGTAATAATTAATACTAAAGTTTTTTGATTAGTTTTAAAACCGACTTCAAAAAGGAAGAGGTTCTCAATTCGATCGAAATTATTTATCACGTTACACTATTGTTTAATGTACGTATACTAATATTATAAAGTGGAAAAGTTTGTTTGTTTAGAAGATCGCACTAAACTCAGGAAGTAATGGTTCGAAAAGAAAAAAAAATAGTTTATTTATTGAGAACTAGAGACCCGCTCCGGCTCCGCACGGGTGCAATCTCTACTATATTATGCATGTTATATACATATAAACCTTCCTCTTGAATCACTCTATCTATCAAAAAAAAAACCGCATCAAAATCCGTTGCGTAGTTTTAAAGATCTAAGCATACATAGGGACAGACAGACAGACACCGGGAAGTGCCTTTGTATTATACTATGTAGTGAATGCTATAGGTTATATAACATCACGCTATAAGCAATAGGAGCCGAACAGAGGGAGTGAAACCACGGGGAACAGGTATTTAGTATAAATACATCAAAAACTGAACTAACGCTCATTTTGTTTTTAAACAAATAATTATTCCCCAATCGCGCCTCCAACGTCATCCCATCGGCAAATTATTCAATGTAGTATTAATATGTTAATGTAGGTATTAATATAATAAATAAAATAATAAATATTCCACAACTATCACCCAACGCCATCTAGTCCCAAGCTAAGCAGAGCTTGTGTTATGGGTACTAGACAACTGATAAACATACTTATATATTTCTAAATACATACATATTATAGATAAATTACACCCAGACACAGTACAAATGATCGTGCTCATCACACAAACATTTGTCCTGGGTGGGAATCGAACCCACGACCTCCGGCATAGCAGTCAGCGTCACTAACCACTACACCAACAGGCCTGTCAATTAATGATTCTTATTCACTTTGTTTCAGATGTAGACATCTTGCACGTGATCCCGTCGCCGTTCCCCGACGTCTGGCACACTCCAGCCGATGACATGTCGGCTATAGACTTTAAAACAATAGAAAACCTCAACAAAATCATGCGAGTCTTCGTCGCAGAGTACCTTCATATTAAACCCAAGTAGCGGCGACAATACAGGCGAGATTATTACTTAAAATTAGGAAATGGAAAATGATGTACCTAAAATGAAATTATTATATAGCTTTTAAGTCCCGAGTTGCTTGCAATCGTATTATATCAAACCTTAGCTTCAATATCGGAGCGTTCACGTACGGAACGTACGTTATTGAAGACTGCCGCGCCTGCTCAACTGACTTGTACATGACGTGAGCGTGTTCATATCAATGATTTTTGTCGCGAAGAGTGCAAAATACGTTTGGGGCTACCATTCTCATACATCTCCATAAACAGATACAAAAAGGAATTAATATGTTTACCAATTTCAATTTAATCGGTCAAGTAGGTTCAGAGGATGTTGGAAGGCCGGACAGACGGACCCACGAGTGATTAAGGGTTCCGATTTTTCATACGGACGCCCGGAACCCTAAAAAACGTAGGCTCTTGGACTTCTTTCTATAGTAAGAATTTGGGTGAATAAACATTTTCAACTTCTCTTCCCTACAGTCGGAAGATTCCGGATTGGGCGCTGAAAACAGATGAATGGTAGCCCTAAACAATAAAAATTTACGCTTCTGTGAGCAGTGCCTATGTCGCGCGATTTACCAACTTTATAGACCTTTTAAAATGTATGTATAATCGTTGCTTGTGGCCGTGAAAGTTATACAGCTAAAATTAACGTCATAAGCATTTATACAGAAAATTGCAAATTTAACTTCATGGACCGTAGATAAAACTGTCCCCCATGAAAAAATATTATGGCATTAATTTCTGATTAAAAACTAGTTAGCTTGAAAATTAGCTTTAAATTTTTTGATTCATGAAATCCAAATAAAAAATATTGGATTCTCAGATAAAGAATAATTAACTTTTTAATTGCAGAAACTCATTGTATTTTTACTGTTTTTTTATTGTTGTTACCGACAATTACTCTAGACCGCCACTAATATCCGAAAGAAAAGTTATTTCACACTTTTTGTGGTGGTTTTTGAACGAAGTTGAAAGTTGTTTTTATTCAAAAGGTAGGTACCCTATGTATGTTCTCTTTTTTTTGTTACTTAGTATCATCCATTTCAATATATGATATTATGTTCCGGCCGTTAATTTTAAGTTCCAGTTTTGAATCTTGTAATTAAAACTTTGGTTGATGATAAGAATTATTGTTAAAATTTGGAAAAAAAAATATCGGCGTCTGCGTGGGCGCGGACAATCAATTTACTTGGCATTTGATAGCAAAACATAATAGCCATAGCAAGGAGTAAGGCGCTGGCCACACAGAAAAGACCTAAGACGTAGACGGGGCGCGCATTTGTCCCTTTCATACAAAATGTATAGAATCGTCGCGACGCAAAACATACAGAAGAGTCGGGTCGCGGGCCACGTCTAATGTCTAATGTCTCTTCTGTCTGGCCTGCGCTTAAAGCCGTATTTTCACCAGGAGACTTGTCGCAGGTCGCGGGACTGTTCGAATTACCGTGACCCCGGAACGTTAAGCGACAGACTCGCGCAACAATTGACCCCTAGTGAAAATGCGGCTTAAATGGCTCAAGCGATATTTTAATGACTTTTTCTTTTAATTTGTGACGAATTTTACCGATGAAACATTCCAATTATTATTATAGCTGCCTAACGATTGAGATTATGTATTCCTTAATACATTCTATATGCATTTGCCTAGTTCAATGTTATATGATAATATTATTGTAGGTAATATCTTGTTTTACTAGTTATTTAAATAAATAAAAAATGTTTTATTAGTTTAATTTCAGTACAGCATTTTATGATTTTCTTCCGACTGTCTTGATTTGAAACCTTTATTTATACTTACTACCTATTACATGATAGTTTTGTTAATTTCTTTTCTGATTATAATAAGAAATAAATAAGTATTTATATCCCTACGATATAATATGACACAAAACTAAAATCTGTAATATCAAACAAATGAGTAATTTTACAAAAAAAATGCGTTCCTAAAACGGTTGTGGATATCTAAAATTATTTACACTAAAACGGATCATATTTTCATACAGGTACTATACTATGCAATGAACTTAATGTAAATAAGTATCGTAGAATCAATCTATCATGGACTTTAAATGCTTTTATCATAAGTCGATATTTCTCTAAATGTACTTAATTTAAATATTAAAATTTGTGAATCGTATCAATTCTTTCGAGTGGTTTTTCGGTTAAAGCGAATTACTCTGTTTAGACAGTGTAAATAATTGTTGAACAGTTTTATAATTTGCATAACTGCTTCCTAACTGTACTCGGTGATTATTTCCGTGCTTATTTATAAGAAATATTAAGGTGCTTACTAGGAGCACTCACTTGCAATACTACCTCCCAGACTGACAAACATTCGCGTGTAATGTAACTTATGTGGCCCACCGGACACATTAATAAAAAGTTGCGCGCATTGATGTTACAAGATGCAACATTACAAGGTGCGTATTGTATTGCTCTATTTTATTCCCACTGATTTATAGTGCGTTTCAACTAAGAAGGCGAGTGTCTATGGTCAACGGTCACTTGAAAATAACATTTAGCAATAAAATGCTCTGTGCTAATTAATTTTTAATATTGTATATTATCTTTATTGCCTCGTTAGACTTAGTTTAAAGTGTACAAGTATTTAACAGGGGTGCATGACGTCATCAACATTCCTTCTTAGTTGAAACGCATTATAATTCTCGAATGCATGTTACATTACAGGTGGATGCTCGCGATGAGGGAGCACCTTTAAATGTTTTTGAGATATTCGCTTCAAAAATTCGTGTAATCTTAATTACTGATATTTATGATGTGTAAGATACTTGCCGTCTTATCAACAAATTATGTCACGGGATAATTGACGATTTTTTTTTTTGACTACATATTCGATTTTGAAAACTGCAAAATATAAAGGCAGATACAAAGCAAGACTACCTACATACAGTCCATTCATAGTTACCTTTGATTTTGAATCACTGTAAAATCATATTTTTACAAATTTATAAGTTGGTAGTTGCCACGGTTGCCCCTGACAAGTCTGTCAATATCACAACGATTTTTGACAAAATTAAAATAAAGATTCTAGATTGATGTCGTCACAGGAAAATTTATTGTGAATGGACAGATTTGCTAACTTTCAATTAACCGAATCCAGTTAATTTTAAGTTATTTTAAATAGATTTAAATTTTCGGAATTCCGTTAATTCAACATTGGTGCAAAATAAAACAAATTATGAATTAATGTGATACATTTGTATACAAATTTTATTGCAAATGATATTATCTAAGCATAGAAAAAATAAATGAATATGTTGATGTTTTTGTAATTGTTTTCTTTTATTAAGGTGCATACTCACCTAAGTTACTTTTTGTGGAGCAATATTCATTAAGTATCAGGGAGCAACAGAGGATGGAAAATGCTGCATAGGTTAGTAAAAGGTGATTAACGTTATCACTTGTAAAATGTTGCTTTACAAAAAATAGCTTTGGTGTGGATGAACCTTTACATTCCTTGTGGTATTCCCTTTTTCCTGTGACTGAATACAAAGCAAAAGATGGCAAAGCTACTAAATTCATTAGCTTATGTTAACGGCTGAAAGTGGTGTAGTCTAGTCCATGGCAGGTCAGTGACATCACTACCAAAGATGGTGAGATTTCTCTGAAGCTGACTGTACCATTTTCACCTGTATACTACAGCAGACAGAGCTAATATTGCCAATCCCCTTTCCCCAGGAATATGTTGTAGCTATTTACATGCCAATAACGGAGTTATAAAAAGCTGTATAAGTAGTACATAGATCTTGTGGTGTGTGGTAAAATTGCCGGAAACAATATCGGCGACATCTACTTTTTCCATACTATTTTAGTAAACAACTTCAGAAATGTTTACTAACAGCGCTCTCCTTATAATGAAACGCCAAAAGAACCGTGCAGCACTGTAAGTATGCTAACTCTCTACATGGCTAAAGAAAGAGTGTCCATTTTCACTTATTAGTACTTATTATAATAATACATAATGACAGTAATGTTTATATAACGTTACGTACCTATTAACTGACGCGAATTGACGCCACTGAGTCCAATATAAGGTATATTATAGTATTTACATAACGCAGGCCACGTAGAGTAAGATATTACAATACATTCATGACATACAATCGATTATAAGAAAATATAAGTCGATATACAGTTATATATTATACAGCTTTTAGCTTCTAAAGATCATATTTTCTTTGTCTATATTACATGACTAGATTGTTTAGCACTATTTCTACGCAAAATATCAGAGCGCAGATATTAGTATTTAGAACTAGGAAATAATTTACATAGCGAATAAGCTAAACATAATCAATATTCCCGTAAACAGGACCAGGATAAATAAATTGCTGCAGGTAATCTTACTTGAAATGGGATCACAGGAATAAGACACGGGAAGTGTTACAGACAGGCTCATAAAAAACATTTATTGTTACATCCTAACACGAACTTAGTCTACAGTCACACTCACACATTTAAAACAGGCTATCTAACAAAGATCCCTTGAACTTCTTTGAGACAGTCTCTTCACATTCTTTCATTTTCATATCAATATTATTACGTTTGAGGCTATTCCCCGTTTGTTCTGTGCTCCTCGCACTCGCAGCACTGGATTGAGTATCAGGTTCATTGAATATCCTTATTATGTCGCATGTGACAGTCTCTCTGCTGTGCGTGGTCTTCTGTCTTTTTGCTAACGGCTCAGGTTTATCTGTTGTGCCCAATTCTCGCATTTCTTTATTTAGCTCATCAACTTTAACTTTAATGATGTCTACTTCTGGCTTATCAGTACTTATTTTTGATTTATTTTTTATTATTTTTCTATCATTCTTATTATCTCTCTCAGTATCCGAACATCTTGTAGATATTTGGGAAGCTACGGTGCTTGTACTTTTACTGTTGGCTGTAAATAATGTGTTATGAGTGCTAGGCTCGCCTACAGGCTTGCACGTTAGAATTGTGTGCGGTTCAGTTTCTTTCTTGTCTGAACTTGTATGCTCTTTCGCAGAGCTTTCATTAACTTTAGAAATCAATGTGTCGGTTCCGTACACCATCGTGTCCATCTCTACTAGCTTGCTGGCTGGGGTTTGTGCCGGGGCATCAGGGTGTTGGTCTATCTCAATTATTTCTATTGGTTTATCTGTCTTTGCTTTGCTACTGTCCGCGCTGGTTTGCCCGTTATCTTTCACCTTATAGTTTTCGATGCTAAAGTCTACGTTACTATCGAATGTTTCATCTTCTTTCGATTTTGGTGATTCGCCTAGAAGCTGGGTGAGTACAGCGATCGGCGCGGCCGGCTCCAATGTTGTTTGTTTGTTCGCGGTTTCTGAATCTATTCTTGTTTTAGATCGTTTTATCTTGGTGCCGGTCGCATCTTTGTTCTTCTTCGATATAGTAACTGTAGGTACAGGAGCAGGCGTGGGGACTACGGTCACCGTTGGAGGAGTTATGGTCGTGTCACCCACCGTGAATATACAATTTAGTTTAGGAGTTATAGTTGTATCGCCTACTTTAAACATAAAATCTGCAGTCGAAGGACCGACTGGTGAGGGGGTTATGGTTGTGTCACCAAAAATATAAGAACCTGCTTTTGAACAAGATCCAGTTGGACGTATTGTTGTGTTTCCCACAGTTCTATAAGGAGGTTGCCTTGTATCTGGCTCTGCAGTAGCAGTGTGTGAAGAGTTAGGACCGAAGACAGCTAAAGCAGTTACAGTTCGCTTTGGTACAGTTTTTGCAGAGGTTCTTTGGTGACCCTGAAAGAAAAAAAATAACGTTTTAGATAATTAGCTTCGACCATTTGTCAATTTCGATCGAGTCAATTTATAATTCCAATATTACAGTATAAGCCATTGACATTTAGGTAATATTTATTAACGAATGAAAAAAACCGCACTAACTGAATTCAATATGGCGATATATCGCAACGGATATAAGCCATCCTCATAATAATGCAAAAGTGTATGTGAATAATAGAAGTCTTATCGCTCATTTTCATCTCACAATTCGATTGGAGGTTAGGCAGAAACGACCAGCACACCCAGTCCCGCCTTGGGTGGGAGGACATATTTGATGATTTTACCACGACAAAGAAAAAGGTCATCACGATTCGCGAGTGGACTTCACAAAACCGTTTTTTTACTAACCTCAATAGAAGAACTCAAATCATTCCTCCTTAGAACAATATCTTCAAAAAAGGAATCTAACATAATAGACTTTTCAAAGACGTCTTCGGGATCCTTATAATCAGCAATAAAATTTTGTTTTTCAAATATTTCGCGGGGAAACAGCCATTTGTAAACTTCTTCAAATCTGTCCAAGCTATCCTGTAATCAGAACAAACGAAAATGATTTATGATTTAAATTAAATGCACAAACTGATATAACAGTTATGACTAGCTGCGGCCCGAGGTTTCGCCTATCATTGAATTTAAAATAAAAATATTACTAAGTTAAATGAACTAAGAATAGGATGGGCTTCGCGTCAAATTGTGATGACACTAACTTTTAGTTTTTTTTACAAAATATGTTGTGCAAATCGATTATATTAGAAAAACAAGCATGAAGTCACAATATGGTGCCAAAGTTGTCCTGTTGTTAGTTGAAAAGCATAGTAGTTCCTCGAGAATTAAGCTATCAAATGTAAAAACAATTTTATCAAAACAAATACTGAGAGGTTTTTTATTTTCTTTTTACGACAGGCTTGAGTTTGCCCTGTATCTCGTCTCGCATGATGATGCAATGATGTGGTCGACGGTGAAGCACACTTGCTTAGAAGTAACCTATTAACTCTTGACTTGTGCAAAGACCTCAAGCTTGTACTTATAATTAATAGCCGGGCCACACTAACGGCATTCCCCGTTGATTTTCGCGATTTTAGTTTTTAAACTTTCGTATAAATGTCCATTAACGCGATAATTAACGGCATTGTGGAGGACACGGTGGAGCATACGGTGCAGGACTGCCCCGCTTGGGCAAAGCACCGCCGTGTCCTCACGACGGCGATAGGCGGAGACCTCTCGCGCCTGGCATTGGTCGGCATGCTGCGGGGCGAGACGGAGTGGGAAGCGGTCGCCTCTTTTTGCGAAGCAGTCATGCTAGCAACGGAGGAGGCGGGCGCCGTGAGGGAAAGGACAGTGGACCTCACAACCCAGCCACCGCGGGAGACGCCCCCGGCATAGGATGTCTCAAGTCGCGAGGCGAGTTCCGGCCACCGTAGGCGCGGGCATACGGATGGCGAAAAATGGGTGATTCGCCGTCTGATCATGGAACCCAGGTCGACGGCGCGTCGTCTTCCTGGCTAGTCTCAATCTGGGTGCCCCCCCCCCTTAGAGGGCCAAAGGAACCGCGACCCTGGAACGTAAAGGGCTATTGAAGGATCAGCGTGGATTTTAGTCAGTACAAGTCTTAGTCTTAGTACTTCCCGTCCCGCCCTGGCCCTGTGGGAGGACTCATTAGATGATTTTGCCACGATAAAAAAAACGGCATTTCCGGCAGTGTGGCCGTAGTAGAGTACGGTAGCGCCCCTATGACGCGATGCGACGCGTTGTGACCGATTACAACTACAAATGAAAATCAACCTTACCACTACGACATATGACATAATACACATTATCTACAGTTAGATGAAAAACAAAATACGCTCGCCACAACGACGTCAAGTCAATCGAATTGCATAATTATTTCGCAGTAGCAAGGTCGATTTTCATTTTTAGTTAGAAAAAATTGCAAGTCGCACGAAACGCGTCATGGGTCCCTAAGTATGTTGCTATGAAAATATTAATCTAAAAACAAATAATCGCTAACTTTCATATTGATAGAAGTGTTCCATATCTTGAAGCAGGCTTTGAAAGGTAGCTTCAGTATTGGGTTGGGGGAGGTGACTTCATCGCCGTCCACTATCATGATACTCCACTCGCGACCACAGAACAGATGCAGGTTCACCATCGTGTTGATTATTATCTTGTTCTTGATGAAGGGATTGTTCGACTCTATTACCACGTCTGAAAAGAAAACATAAACAAATGAGGTGGAAGTGGTTAAATGAGGTTGGCGCAGCTGCTGTGCGTGTCGCGATTCGATGGCCGCACGGAACAAATATTTGTGTCTACTGCAAGTAGTTGTTTCGGGTCTGGGTGCTTGTGTATGTGAGTTTCTATGTTTGTTAACGAACTCACCATAGAGGAGGTATTTCCAGCGTGGGGCAACGTTCTAAAATAAAAGAATCACTTCATATAACTGAATCTGGTTTGACTGGGAGTAGATCCCAAATATTTGAGAAAAAGCTAGGCTGTTTCAGTGCCTTTAGGGGGTGTTAAAGGGGAAGGTAACGTTTTACAAGACCCTCCCCGGTCTGTTCCCCGGGGGTGGAAGAGGGCATTTAATTCTACGTAAGTATAAAAAGGAAGGAATTAAACGACATCGTGTGTTTTACTGGACATAATTGTGTTTTTTGTAGTAAGAAATGGTCTTTTGGCTATGTACAGCCAGGCAGGAGGGGAGGGAAGGACAAAAAATTTGTGCTCAAAAGCGCGACTACTGAGCATGATGTCCACGGGTTCGACTCCTAGGTCAAGCAAAGTATTGCTGGATTATTCCACTAAGAATTTTTCAGTAGTAGCTACGGAGCCTTTATCCGTGCTTGGTTGATGACAATAGGCCCGCCCCCGATTATATGAGAATTAAATGTAACTGGCGAAATGTGGGTGTACCAGTAGGTACACCTCTGCTTGTCCAGGGGATTAGAGGCGTGACGTTATGTTTGAATGTTTATTTTTGAGATAAATAAATAATCATTATTTTTGTGTAATAATTCAAGCTGTTAGACAGGCCTCAGCTACATTCATGGGTTGATATTACTATTTTTTTGAAATTATGTCGGAATCCCATTGAATCTGACCTTTGGAACACTTGCCGAGGCTTATTAACCACCGTTGCATATCCAATACAACCCGTCCGAATTAACTGTGCACTAGGCACTGTGACGTCACCCTGCCGGTACTGTTAGCAAAAAAAGGTAGGCAATTTTTCGTAAAAATGTTTTACGATGCTTTCTTTTTAAATGTATTGGACAAATACAATAAATATAAACCAAACCAAATCGCAGTCCAAGCGAGGTGCACAGTAAATTCGTACAGGTTATAGGCCGAAGTGGACAATCGGTGGTGGGACCGAATTGTTTGCTACAGACGCCACACTGCATCGCGAGTTTACAAAAAAACAAGAGACAGTCGCTAGATAGCTTTTGGGCTTTTATAGAGATAGTTAACAAAACATTACAGTACAAGCACAAATAATAGTTATTTATGCAACTGTTGTATAATCAGGGGTATTAAAACACGAATGTGGGTTTATCACACGAGGCGTAGCCGAATGTGATAATAGTATCACATGAGTGTTTTAATACCTAATTATTACAGTTGCATACAAGACTTTATCTACAATTATGATGTGAATCCTCTATAAAAGATTCTCATACCATAGGGTGTTGTACAGTGTTGTAAGAACTATGTAAATTCAAGAAAAGTCTAATTGCGAAGCATGTAAAATAAACAAACCTTAATGAGTAAAATAATTATTTATTGTAATAATTATTTACATTTTTGATGGTACAATTGTTGAAATGCACTTGAACATTTGCACCTTGTTGAATGTTGGCAGATCTTGATGTACTTGGAATATTTATATTCACCACTTCATTTTCATTTTTCATAATTTAAGCGATTGTCAGTGCATGAGAATGTTCTTTTTTTGAAATTCATAATATAACGCGTTTGGATGATATAATGATCATAATATCATTGAGTGTTTTAATGTTGGCAATAAGCTAATTGTTATAGGTTCTTTTATAGAGGATTAATAACATGATAGTAGATAAATAATATTACGCACATATGGGCAAGACATGACTGGCCCCATATAGTCAAGGTGGTGTTTGCCAAGCGGGCTCACAAAGGGTTGACCGCAATCCAGACGGTAGCTAGGATGAGGGGCGCGCGTACACTAGATAGATCCCAACTCTTGTGACCAAAATATAAACTAGATAGTTTGTTTAATATATATTAGGTTGAGAGTACGATAAATATGCATAAATTTGACCAAGCCATCACTGAAACTAGTATTGAAAATGATGATCAGGGCGATAACCTGGGTTTGGAGGGTACCACCAGGACCCTACCGGCCCAATTCGACCCTGTGTATGGGCAGTGTGAGGACACACTTTGAACTTTCGCTTAGTATATTAGTAAATTGTGCGCACAGCTAAGGAGTGGAATTCCCTGCATCTGTATTTCCCGGCAGCTATAACTTTGTGGTCTTCAAGTCAAGAGTGAACAGGTTACTTCTAGGCAAGCGTGCTTCACCGTCTTCGCTTACCATCAGGCGAGAAAGTGGTCAAACGCGAAACTAACATTAAATTTTAAAAAAACCTGCAAAGTCAGGCAGAAACTGAAGATATCTAACGCATAGAAAGAGTTGGTCGCGGAACTTACGAATTACCGTGGCCCCGGAACGTAAAGGGCTATTGAAGGACACCGTGGATTTTAATCAGTACGAGTCTGACAGTCCCTCCCGCTCTGCCCTAGGTGGGAGGACTCATTTGATGATTTTACCACAATTAAAAAAAAGCATAGAAAGAGTGTAACATAGCCAAGATTTTGTCTCACCATCAACCAAGCTATCATCTGTCCAGGTGTCGAAGCGAGCAACCCAATCCTGTGCATTCTCCTCCTGGCACAAGATGAGTACAGGTCTATGGAGCAACGGGCGAACAGCTTTCAGGAAAAGGCATATTTGGATATTCCGACCAAAGCTGAAGGGATCGTTTAATATCACGCCATTCCTTCTCTGTAAAGTAAAACATGATGGAATGTTTAATTTGTATTTTCAGAATCTAGAAAGAATGGGATTCCGGTGATTTCTAAGGCAACAGAAGCCTGCTATCTCCTATTCAACATTTCTATCAACAGCAGACCACATGTATGAACTTGGACAGGGTACCACATAACTGGAAAGCAAAGGGCAACTGAAAGAATGGGTTGGTTTTTAGTCATTCCTTCTGTTCCACTCACATTGGGAGGTCGCATTTAAGAATTTTCCTCACAAAAAAGGATCTTGGGATGTTACGCTTGGGCTAAATCAGGGGAAAAAGGCGGAAAAAGGCAATCAAAAGAATATACCTACCACATATTTTGTACCAATGTTACAGTTAATTACAGCAAAGCTTACAGAAAAATTTGATTGGTGAAATATGTTACATATTTCTCAAACATGTTTCATGTGTTACAAACACTTTACATGAGTTATAAACACATTACATGTTCGACAGGCCTGTTGGTCTAGTGGTTAGTGACCCTGACTGCTATTCCGGAGGTCGTGGGTTCGATTCCCACCCAGGACAAATGTTTGTGTGATGAGCACGATCATTTGTTCTGTGTCTGGGTGTAATTTATCTATAATATGTATGTATTTAGAAATATATAAGTATGTTTATCAGTTGTCTAGTACCCATAACACAAGCTCTGCTTAGCTTGGGACTAGACGGCGTTGTGTGATAGTCGTAAAAAAAAAAAAAAAAACAAAAAAAAAAAAAAAAAAAAAAAAAGAATAATTTGTTTTACATTGAAACATGTTTTATGCAAATGTTGGCCACTTGGAAATGATCAGTAAAAACTACAGAAATGTTGCACCACTGCCTATATCCTCTGTATTTACAAGGGTGATGTTACTATAGATGATATTTACCCTTTTAAACTGCTTGTAGAGGAACCGGATGCCATTAATGGTATTTTGTGGTATTTTAACATGGTCTATGTAAATGATGTCCTCATCGCCCTGCGAGAGGTACAGCCGGTCAATCATGTTCTGGTTTCGGATCATTTTGAGTTATTGTGAATTAATGGAACTGAAATTAGGACATTGTTTTATTAAAATATTTTGATGCAAGATTAGTATTTATAAAAAGTATTTAATTGCTTTGCCTGCAGATTCCTAAAGTCAAAGTAAAATTTCACGCAAGAATGTGCAATAAGGATAATAATCCCAAGCACTGACACAGGTCATGACCTACCTGCGTGCTAAATTTTACCAAAATTTGTAGTCAGGTATGACAAACTCACTTTCACATTACCTAGTATATTTGTTATTATTTCACTTTTAACCCTTTAACGCACACCCTAACTTTTTATTTAATTCTTAATATTTTGTGATAAATATATATTCTGTGCCGTAAATCATAATGACATGTTCTTGAAAAAAGACCTGAAAATCTCTGTTTTTCGAGAAAGTCATGAAAATCATACGGTCGTAAATGTTTATAAGGTTCAATATATAAATAAAAATCTATAACGACGTTGAAGTGAGTGTCCAGTTTACTGGCCACTTTGTATGAGCCGTCCTATAAAGGGTTAAATGTGGGAATGGTACTCATTTAATTATCACTATTTAATTATTATGGTAAGCAACTTCTTTTTAAAGTATTCATTGCAATGAATACTTTAAAAAGAAGCACAAGACTGTCTTGATAAAGATGTAAGGCTCACAGAAAACTGTCTAGTGGGAGTCTGTGGGCGGCTACTAAGAATATATGTATTTATTGATCCTTATTTCTATTTTAAGGACAAAAATGTGGGATTGATAATAAAGCTGTGAACCTATGTATTTCATTGGCGTTTAAATAAAACTGGAATGTAGGTGTTACACATTTTATTTGATTTTTTTAATCAAATAGAATTCTCCATGGTGCTAGTACTGCGTTGTGCTAGACTAGACTGTAATATACGCTGTGCAATTTTCCCATTTAATATTATTAATAAAAATAGTCAGGAATTAAGTTGAAGGAAAAACATATTATGTTAACTTTTTATTTACTTATTTATACTTACAGTGTGTGTTGGTTTACGACGGTAGGTTTTGATTCAATCTATTTAAAATAGACAGCGTCATGATCAAAATGTAAAGCATTTCTAAATAAAAGAGGGCCACAAACACTGATACACTTGTTTTGTGTACCTCTATGTCTTCGAATTCTTGCATGATGTGCCTGTTACGATAAACATGATCCCAAAACATGGACACAGATTCTAAAATAAAAACAATAAACACGTGTTTACACACTGAAGTTACACATATGACTAGTTAAGTTCTCTTTGCATTATAAATAAATAGGCTAGAAATGCTAATTAATTCATTTAAACAGTAAATACATGCGTGCCAAACAAACTTGTTTTCGGAATAACATTTTATGCTGACAAATTAAAATGTTGTCAATACAATCACAGATGGTGTATTTGCTGCTGACGTTTCGAGCATCATTCAATTTTGCTGTATTATATTTTGACAGTTACACCCATAATTCATTCCCAGTGACGCCATTAATAAGCAAAGGTACGCCATGTCATTCATCATCCCCATTTGGCTTACTGCAATGCAATGCAACCCATATTTACAAAAGTCTAAAACACATAATGAAATATTTATTTTCTTTGGAAGGTTGGACATTCAAGGGTTCATTACATTATAGGAAAATCATGGGTTTAGATGGCTGGCACGGAAATCTTGAATTTTTTTTGGGTTACTATTTTTTTGAGTGCAGAAAGCGCATGCGCGTAAGGAGTACTGCGCACAATTATTTTCGAAAATAGACACGTCCTGATGAGATAAAACATTAGACTGTACTGTCGGTAAGGTTGCAATTGCAATCTACTGGATGTCAATACCCTAATTTTTATACCTATTTTTTGGGGTGTAAAAAAACAAACAAGCTCCTTGATGGAGTGGAAGGGAAACCACTCATTTCCTTCACATGCTCATGTCGTTCCAGGGTTGCGGTACCCTGCTTAGGTAGTCCTGTGTCCGTGTTATATCCTTATCTTGGGGTTGACATTGGGATCATCTTTGTGGATAGAGACATGTCATGACATTATTATCAACAAAATAATAATAATATCCATACTCGGTGCCACATGAGTGGCTCATGAAGGTGTTGGAGTTGTACAAGATAGATGCAACTCTACGCACCTTCCTTGAGTCATGTATCTAGGATGTCGACAAATCCAGGGGAACGATGAACCTGTATGGATCAAGCGGGGAATATTCCAGGGCGACAGTTTGAGTCCACTTTGCCTAGTCCTGAATCCTCTAAGCACAATGCTGGAGGATTCAGGTCTAGGATATCGGTTGAGGAGAGGTGGCCAGGTTATATCTCACCTTCTATACATGGATGATCTGAAACTCTTTGCCCCCAGCAAATTGCAACAGATGGAGGATTTTTTTAGCGTGCTAAAATCATCAAATGAGTCCTCCCACCCAGGGCAGGGCGGGAGGGACTGTCAGACTTGTACTGACTAAAATCCACGGTGCCCTTCACTAGCCCTTTACGTACCGGGGTCACGGTAATCCCTTGGTCCCGCGACCCCAGCAGGCTTTGGCCCTCTACAGGCCCCGTCACTATGCTGACACTCTTTGAGGCGCGCGTGGAACACAACGCGCCGTCGACCCGGGCATGGTCCATGGTCGGACAGCGAGTCAACAGATGGAGCTACTGAAGTTAACTGAAACTTTTAGTAGTGCCACCAAATTCTCAGATTCCATACACCTTAGATCCCTCTCCTCATCCGAAACCAATAAGTATCTGGGTATGTCGGAAGCGCTTGGCATTAACGTATCGGACATGAAACAACCATTGAGAGAGCGCTTTTTCGGACGCCTCAAGGTTTTAAATAGCCTTCTTTCAGGCGGAAACAAGGTGCGCGCCTTCAACCGTTGGGTCATGCCGGTTTTAATGTACTCTTTCAGCATATTCAAATGGACTTAGACTGAACTCGACGCCTTGGATAGATGAGTCCGCACACTGCTGACCGCAAACCGGATGCATCACCCACGATCATCAGTAATGAGACTCTACATCCCGAGGAAATGTGGGGGTCGAGGCTATTTAAACGCTAAGACCCTCCACAACCGCGAGGTGTGCAGTGTTAGATAATATGTCGTGAATATGGACGTGGGTATGCACCGAGATGTGGTTGCGGTGGACAAGAGACTCACCCCGTTATCCATGGCTAAAGAGGACTGGCTCAAACCTCACGTAGCACTCACTACGGAAGATCGCAGGAAGGTTTTGCCATACCTTCCTGCGATCTTCCGTAGTGAGCGCAGCAAGAAGCTTCACGGGCCCGATGTAGATTTCCTAGCGTCCGTATCCTGGCTACGTTTCGGTGACTTCTTCGGGGAAACTGAAGGCAAATGCAATTCAAAAAATTCTGTGCAATTATGGACGAAGTTATGCTGACGAATAACTACCGGAGACGTATTATGAAAGACGGGACGGTTGACGTGTGTCGGGCATGCCTAGATATTTACCATCCCGCATGACGAGAACCTCGTGAAAGCTGAGAAAGATAAACAAATCAAATATCTTCTTGTCGCACGAGGTTTGTCGACATGTGGAATGTGAGCTCGGCTATCATTGTGCCGATTGTTGTAACGGCGAATGGTCTGATGGCCAAGAGTCTCGACGAGCATCTCTCGAGGCTCTCGTTGGGTAGTTGGATCAAGGGCCAGACTCAGAAGGCAGTACTCCTTGATACGGCTCGCATTGTGAGAAGGTTCCTGTCTCTGGAACCCTAACCACCGTAGCTTGGACACTGCACCGGCGGACTACTATTTTAATATTTTTTATTGCTTTTAGGTAAAAATATTTAAAAATGTAAAATAATACGTTAAAAAATGAATAAAGAAGAAATAATATCCAAAAATAAATTCATTTATTGTAAACAAAATACAAACTGGATAACAAGCATTCTGGGTCTATTGTGTATACAGCACCTTTTCTTATAATAGGTATATGGGAGACATGATCGAATAGTGTATAAAAAATCACATCAAAATTATTCATTCTTGAAGTTTGGTGGTCTCTTCTCAACGAAAGCGGTCATGCCCTCTTTGCGGTCCTCCTGTAACAGAATAAAAACATAAGAATTAATATCAGTATTTATGTTAAGTATGTTTATCAGTTGTCTAGTACCCATAACACAAGCTCTGCTTAGTTAGCTGCAAGGGACTAGATGGCATTGTGTGATAGTTGTGGAATATTTATATTTATGAAATGGATTGAATAACTAAACGATCATAAACGTATAATTCCGATCTCGGCAGCAACATTGCTGCCACTATGGTGCCGACGTGCTGCGCAACAGTGGGCCTACCGCGCTTATTCCTGCTGCGAAGCAGGTTGGCATTACTGCCGCGCTAAACTTAGTCTAGTTTGTTAATGTGAAATTTAATTAAATTTTTCGGTAATTTATCTATTATATGAACACTAGCTGTTCCCCGCGGTTACACCTCCGCTGCTCGATCCCCTTTGGTCGTCGCGTGATGTTATAACCTATATCCTTCCTCGATAAATGGACTATCCATCACAAAAAGTTTTTTTAATTCGAACCAGTAGATCCTGAAATAAACGGGTTCAACCAAACAAACAAACTTTCAGCTTTATAATATTTGGTGTATAAATATTATAAAGCTCAAGAGTATAGTAGTACAGACGCCAGCAAATCAAACTACCTGAATCTGTCAAACTTTGCCAATCGAACGTGAACCTTCTGTTTTGTGTTAAAGCTTTTTTTTTTCCAAAATACTGGCGTCTGGTCGCTCTGTTAAAAACAAAACTCACAGTAGCGAAAGTTCCATAGAAGTAAGCCTTTTCGAAGAGCAGTCCGGATTTCAGGGTGGTCTCATAGGCCTGGTTGACAGATGCCTTGGCCATCTTCACGATGAGGGGGGAGTGGGTGCCGATCCTCTCGGCTAGTTTGATGGTTTCTTCCAGTAGTTTGTCCACGGGGAATACGCGGCTAACCAGACCTGGGGAAAAAGGATTATATGTAGGTAATTTTGGAATGCTACTAGTAGCTGTCCTATGCCTAATGAACAGTGATCGGAATAGGCTGAATGTATTCACCTAAACTTTGAGGAACGATTCAGAACAGAGTCAAGAAGTGGAGACTTTTTACGACTATTTTTACGGGACTAAATTATTATTCACCTCCATTGCGGAATACTCGTATGTTCCGTAAAATATATTGTCATAACTCATAGGAGTCTCCACTTCTTGATTCTGTTACTACTCTGTTACTTTTAATTAGTAAAATAGTTTTTGTCAGATGCTTCGCCCGCTCACCCCCCCCCCCCCTCTTATTGCCTATGTCACTTGGGGCCAAAGCAGCTTTCAACTCGGAGCCTATTCAACACAAAGAAACAATCAAATCTTTCCTCTTTATAATATAAGTGTAGATATCAACCGGGGTCGCCGGACTAACGAATACAGTGACCCCGGAACGTAAAGGGCTATTGAAGGACACCGTGTCCTCATTGACTCATTTCATAATTTTACCACGCTAAAAAAAGTGTAGTATCAAAGCGTGTTAATAGCTAAAGAAAAATAATCTAAACTTATTTATGTAATTAGAAGAAAAAACATGATTATGTTGTTTTGTAATGTATAAATTAACGTTTAGACTACTCCGATTTTTAAAGCTACATATTCAGCAGGCAACATTGTTGTATTATGTTTATATAAATTGCTACCCACGTGATGCCTGAGGCGAGGTGCAAGTACGAAATAAAATATAAATATTTTTTGCAGTTTAGGCCAAAAAAAAAATCATATACGACTTACCCATCCTCTCAGCTTCAGTGGCATCGATGAAATTGCCGGTCAGGACAATTTCCATGGCCTTGGACTTGCCGACGTATCTGGGCAGGCGCTGGGTGCCACCGGCTCCGGGAATGGTTCCGATGTTAATCTCGGGCTGGCCAAACTTGGCCTTCTCGCCGGCGTAGATGATATCGCAGAGCATGGCTAGCTCGCAGCCACCACCGAGCTGGGTTAAACAGATCATATCATGTATTTGCAACTGATACAAATGCAGAATTTGATAAATGAGAGTAAGTTTTCTTTGGCAAATAGGCTATTTTACTCAAAAAAATAATTAGTCTGGAAGATAGATTATCAAAAAATATTTGACCCGTATTTGTTACTTATGTATTTAACGTGTTTTTTTTTTGTTACGTAAACTAAAATTGATTAAGATATAACGCTTCTAAAAATCACAAAACGTCACTCGGTTATAAAAACGATAAACACATAAAAAAGATGAAGTTCCATATTAAAATTCCCCTATTTAATCATTTACGCGACAAGTTTATAAGTGTTTCTTTTATGCTAATCTTCAATATGTATGTCTATAACATTATTTATTTTTAGTATCTGGACAAATGATCTTTGTCTGCTAACAAAAACTTTCATGTTTTATTGCTAGTACATTTCAAAAGGGTTCTTGGAATTGTACCCCTATCCATAGTATTCTTTTACTCTAACTGCAATGTCTAGTTATACAGCATGTATCAAAAAGGTGTGCCCTGTGGCCAAGGTTGTCCAGAACAAAACTACAATACCTACTAACTCGACCCAAATATAAATGGAGGGTGGGGGGCGGCTGATTACTTTTTGAGATTACGACGTTGGTCCTAATTAGAAAGTTTTTACATAATTAAATTCGATAGATTTTGCGTATTTTATAGCGGGCAGTACGTCCGAAATGCGCGCACGCTGTATTTTGTACCAGATCCTTGGACCATACTTTTCCGATACATGTTGTTTAGTGTCATCAGTGCCACTAGAAGTTAGATCACAATGACACTGCTAAAAGCGATTGTGGAACGGCACGGCACTAGCTTGAAGTCTTTATGTGTGGTGTACTTACAGCGAATCCATTGACGGCAGCGATGAGAGGCTTGCCACAATTGGAGACATCCTCCCAGTCCTTAAGGAATCCCTTCTTAGTGTTTTCACTGAATGTGTTGTTCTGCATCTCCTTGATGTCAGCACCAGCGGCGAAGGCTTTCTCGTTACCTAGAAGAGAAACAGGCCTTCTTATTTTCAGGTTTGGACGGGGCTGAAAGGGCCCGGGTGGCTCTCAAGAAGGTCGAGCTATCACCGTTCAGCAATTTCAAAACTAGTTCAAGATGACTTGCTCAGGTTCAACTATATTTCGTTTTTTGCCATTTCATTCTGTCTGCGTATGAACGAACCATCTAACCTAGTTTACATTTAAGGTCTCAAGAGCTGGGGAGTCTGGCCCTACAAGCCAGATTGGTGGGGGGCCCGCGCTGTTTGTCTCAATGCAATGTCGGAACGGCTGAAGAATTACGTTGTTATCTATCCTAATTCCTGGATTACTTATATCGCTGCTACCTCAGACTTCTCTGAATCACTTCAAGATCCGTTCAGTCGTTCCAACATTGCGTAGAGACAAATGTCCAAACTTTCACATTTATAATTTTGAGTTGATGATTTTTTATGTTAGATTAGATGTAGGTAGGTATCGAAAACTATCATTGAAGTTGCTGATAATATTAATATTTTTTATTGATAATGGAATTTGCACAGTCCATCCACACTGGGTGTGTTTTTTACGTAATACGAAGATAACAAGAACGACAAGATATTAACATGACAAAGCAATTTTTTAGTTAAATGCTTTAAAAATACCATGATTGAACTAGCGGTTAGCCCAGTTTCGGAAGTTCAAGTTTCCACCTACCGTGTGGATTGTTATAAAACTTTTCATTCATAAATTATGCGAGTAGAGAGTAAGAGACAGACTAAGCGGCTATGTGGATAGATATTTGATCAAGGTCGATTTTTTTGACAAAGTTCAACTAGTTATCATACTTATACTTAATCTTATACTGAAATATTATACAATATAACAGGTTTACATTTATAATATAACAGGTTGGAGAAGCAATATAATATATTGCTTCTCCAACCTGTTTTCAGTAGTCATTTCAAAGAGTATGCATTTGTTGAACTCTCTGAGAGAGGTTGAACAAATAAAAAAATAGAGTACTTACAATTTTTTTATATGTGGGCCAAGTGTGGAAGATACCTTACAATTTTCTGGTGGCCTACAATACCCTTTATCAGAATCATTAATATGACTAACGGCAAAGTTAGTGCAGCGGGTCTAAAATTATAACTTTATCAATTATAAAATTAGTCTTTATAAATTTATACTCTATTGCTTGATCAATAGAATTGAATATTCCATAATTATAATCAAAATTCGTTTGTAAGCACAAGTTTTCAATTCCCACTTATAATGAACTGGCCATATAATAATTATATACTACTACTATACATTTAGAATAGAAGAAACAGAAACTACAAGGCGCCTTCAGGACCTTCAGGCAACAAAAAAAAACAATCATTGCGTGTTTAGCTTATCAACTTACCAGTTATGATGATGGCAGCAATCTTTTCGTTAGCATCAAAGTCTCTAACGGCCTGGCCTAGCTCCACAAAGAGGGGGCCACACAGAGCATTCAAGGCCTTAGGCCTGTTCAGTTGGATGAGGCCTACATTCTTCTTGGCGCCAACCACATCGATTTTGATGTTTTCGTATGACGGGCCTGTGGAATGAATAAAGGAGTTAAGATGACCTGGTTAGTTTATTTCTCTTGCTGCAATGGTGTGATTTGGAATTTGAATGTTAGTTTTTGGCTTTTAAGTTTTCTTGCTTTTAACCTTCTGATGAATAAAGGGTGTTTTTATTTTTTGTTTATTGATTGTCTATCTTTAGCATTGTACCTTTGAAATGGGTGAACTGTTTTCTGGTGGATAACTAACATTTAAAAGTATGTCTCCAGGGATATAGCAAATCATCATTGTATTAAATAATAAAATTAATCTTTTACCAAAACAACTTTATTCTGATAAGATATCATTTTTACTGTCAAGGCCATAATAACATAATAACTACCTTACAATAACTGAAACAAAAAATTTACTGCGGGTCTAAAACAACCACTTAAAGCAATATTCCAAATGATTCACTATTCAATGTTGTTAGTGAATGAATAGCCAGACATTGCTGAAAATGCACAAAGTGAATCATTTTGGATACTGCTAAGTGTTTGGACCCTCTGGATAAGCTGATCTGCAAACAAGTAACTGTGTGGTTATTAAATTGTAAATACTTGTGCTAAATTGAGTAAATCTATGTCCAAAGATATACGTTTAAAATAATTAAATGTATTTCTTTGGACATAGACTAATTAAGCGATGATAGATACCCGTTCTAACAAGATTTGAAAAAATATTTCAAACTCAATTTTGTAAGGAGATTATTGATAACAGTTACTTTAACTCTGCTATCTCTTACATCATACCATTTAAGTCGAATAAGACACATGTTCGATCAAATGTTTGTCGAAGTTTTTCTTACCAGTGCTGTAGAATTTAACAAAACCGGTATTTACGGCAGCTACTCTGTTCACCACATTCTTTCCCAACAAAACACGGGTTACTACACCGACTGAGGCCATTTTCTGTGATTGGTATTATTAACGACTATAACGTCGCCTTTCTTAAAAAATACTGAACGATTTAACGCCCGATAAAAGTAATACACCGGCGAAAATAACTTCGGAAGAATGAACTTTGGTACAGTGATAAGTAATTGATAAGAATAATAAATGAGGGCCGAGAAAGAAACAGATATATATGTAGCTCTAATGTGTGACAGAGAAATAAATGAGTTACATTCCTTGGAGTTGCATAATTCGACTATGTAAAGATGGCCACATTTTGTGTACAAACGTTATTAATACGTAAAACATTACAAATGATGTGCATTATTCGAAAGGTTGAAACAAACGTCAATTACGTTTAGATAGGTCACTCGTTGTTATTTGAACGGATAGTTCATTTTGGAGTTAACTAGATGGTCTGAATATTAAAAATAGTACCCTAGTTTTATAATACTACGACTTAGGTAGGTATTGAATTAAAACGTATTGAGTGCAAAATTATAATTACGTAAAAGAATAAAAATATTATAAATCAGGAATTGACACAACGCAGAAACTAAACATAACATAATCAATGACAATGACATTTTCCCAAAATAAACAAATAAATAACCTAAATCAGTTTTAGAAAAAGCCCAAAAATTGTGCATATTGTTGTGATTACTGCATTTATTTACTTAGTAGTTGATGATATTCACAATGGCGACTAAAAAATATAAATTCTTCATTCTAACCGGCGAACCTGGTTAGGTATTGAATAAATATGTCGAAATGAACACATTGAATGGACCTTCGTAATTACTTGTTATTTTCAGGAGTTGGTAAGACTACGCTGACTAAGAAAATATGTTCAGAAATCGCAGGAAGGGGTGTCAAGACTACAGGATTTTATACTGAAGAAGTCAGAAAGAATCGAACAAGAGAAGGATTCGATGTAGTTACTCTGGATGGAAGCAGAGGTCGTCTAGCAAGAGATGAGCGTCTCTTGACTGGTCCAGTTAAATACAAAGTTGGAAAATATGGCGTTTTGATTCAAGAGTTTGAGAATGTTGCGTTGCCCTCTATAATGAAGGTGATTCATAATTATTTATTCCTTGAATCAAGTTGAATTTCACCATACACATTAAACTGTTTACCTTTTTAATATTAAACGAGGTACTGAAAATAGAAGAGCAGCCAAAGACATTTTTTATTTTATATTAGGTGTGTCCAACTGCGTTGCCTGAGTTGCACTCGGCAATGATTCCTGTGTGTGTAATAGTGGCCGCGGGACTCACTAATTACCGTGACACGTAAGGAATTACGTGAATGACACCGTGGATTTTAGTCAGTACGAGTCTGACAGTCCCTCCCGCTCTGCCCTGAGTGGGAGGACTCATTTGATGATTCTAAAAAGCAAATACAAAAAAATTGCGTGTTATAGTACTCTATGTATTATTCCATCCGATCTTTCACATTTATCATATGGATTTTCTGTTTTAGCTTGACAACACACAGGCACATTTACTGGTCATAGATGAAATAGGCAAAATGGAGTTCTTCAGTGAGCAGTTCAAAACTGCTGTAAGAACAATATTTAGTCCGTCATCCAACTGCACAGTGCTTGCCACCATACCTGTGAGGAGGGGTGATCAGTTGATCGAGTCTATTAGAAATAATAGCCAGGCTAAAGTTTGGATGGTAAGTTAGATTAATTCATAATTAACCAATATTTTTTCCACTGGTGGGGACTCTGGCCTTTTCTCTTTGTGAGGTTGTGGTCATGTACCATCCTGTACTGGAAAACAAGGGAGTTACCCCTTAATAATAGGGTATTTTAATGAAAAAATCTATTTAGTCCTTCAGATTTTCAAAAAATATTTGATATGTATTTCTTTTTTTGTTACATAAACCAAAACTGACGAAGATATGACACTTTAAAAATCTATACATATAATAAAATGTTAGGAAAGTCAAAACTACATTGAATATTTTTTTAAAAGAATACTTGGAGTGTGCTCTACGATTGATAAAAATATAGTTTTTAGAATTTTTGTCTGTATGTCCAGGGTAAAATCAAAAAGTACTGTATGGATTTACCTCAAAGGCACGAATATTATTAAGGACTCTGCTCGTTCCCCGTACTTACGGGGACATTTATTTCTTCAACGCATTCACGCAGAAGCCGTCGCGGGAAGCAGCTAGTTGCCAATACGTCAAAAGCAATTACAGTTTTTACTTGCTTCTCACGTCACAAGACCCCACTCTCGAATTACATGCATAGCAAAAACAAAAAAATACGTGTTCAGTATTTTTCAATACTAGCTGAAGGACTAATTAGACTTGCAATTTGTGTTGTCAACATGCCGATTGTTTTTTCTAACTAAATTCTCACATTTTTTAAATCTTCATTTGAGAGTGATAATACAGTAAATCAGCGGTGGGCAAAGAGCGGCCCGCATGCTATCTCGACTCACAATACTCAAGAGCTTATGTGCTCAACAAAAGAAAACTCTTTTATTTTTTGTAATATTTTTGTATTATTCATTTGATACATCATTGGTCCATTATCTCCCTGCTTATCTCAGTTATAGCAACACAATAGCAGCAACAGATACTGCAGTCCACAAATACGCATCATGTAACTTATGTGCAGTTGTAATAAGGTGTAAATCGGAATAATCGACGCACATTTGTAAAATGTAACATTTGTACATAGTTTGTAAACACCAATTTTAATTTTCAGGTCACCAGAGAAAATAGAAACAATATCCATGAAGAAATACTAAAGGAAATAAACACAGCAATAAGCTTTACAATATTATGAACTATTTATTAATGCATATAATAGTAATAAAGGTACATTTATAGGTCAACATATTTTTTATTAGTAAGAGCGGCGCTAAAAGTCGCAGGCGCATGCGTTGTATCTCTTTCTAGATTAGACGGCAGCACGACAAGCTAACTCAATCTGTCAATTTAATTGTAACATTATAACAAAAGAAAAAGGCTCATGTAACATGTTCGGTAGGCAAAATTTGACTGATAGGGGTAGGTTGATGTGCTGGTGTTTGCGGGTCGACATAATGCACATCGAGTGTGCAGTCAAAAATATGCAGCGTTAGAAACTGGACGTGTGATCTACTTCTTTGACATAAGACAAAATTAGTCTCATTATTTCGGTGCATGCGTCCACTCGCAACCAAATCGAACTGACACAGGTTCGTCTTCGTAGTCATTAACCTCTCGGGTGCGTTACGTACACCCGGGTGTACATAAGCGAAAACGCCCCAGCGCCTTACGTACACACGTCTGTACATAACAGGCAGTCGCTCATTGGACGTTGATTTTTATCATTTTCAATTATAAATCGCCCGAGAGGTTAACCCTTAATTTGGAAATGTGCCTTTAAAGATACAGCAACTTTAAAAAAATCTGTAACATTATATATTCATATTTTTTTGAATCGATCGATTTGATCTTAAAGATTTATTCAGCGCATCACTAGAAAACATAAGTCTGTTGCATTTTGAATGACTGGACATCGGGATATTTACGTCAAACTCAAAAAATGCCGAGCACGAGAAGCAACAAAGCTGTAAGTTTTATTGATTTCTTTTTTTTACATGTAACAGTGCCAGTTTTTTTGTTAAATTATATGTATGTTGATATATACGAACGATCTAAATGAAAATCTAGTATAGAAATGTATTCTCCAAGCTGTGATATGTTTTCAAACTTCAACGTGCCTTTAAAGATACTTTGCCAAAGAGCCGACTAAGTAGTGAATTACAACATTGTGCTTTAAAAGTTACATTGCCAAAAGTTAACCATTTGTATCTTATGGTGTTTACATAAAAAAATCGTAATCAGACGCATGTGAGACCCTATTGTATGTGAGGCTCCTTAGGATGAAATTAATGCTTTATTTGGATATATTTTTGTCTATTTTTTGCAATTTTTCACATAATAAATCATTGTGTCACGGGCATATATAAGGGGTCAGGGTGTCACCCCATTGATATCAAGAATGCGAGATTTAGATTTTTAGGGGCATCCCCCCCCCCCGCTGGCAGTGAAAGGCGACGGGGGACCCCCCTTACCAACCAAAGCTAGTTTGCTTGGGTTTCGGTTTGGTTGCATGTGTTGCTTTTTTGTTTGTAGGTACTCCAACGAGCTAGGTCTAAGCGCATTTTAGCGTTGATCCCTGCAAGGAATTCACAATCAGATGACAGTGACACAACAGACTGTGAAGAAATTAACATAACTCCATCAGAAGATGAGACCTACTGTAGTTCCTCAACGCCTTCTCTAGATTCTTCTTTAGATCGGATGAACCTACTCGACAGTGATGGATGTGAACATGATGCACCTATGTCTCCGGCATTGCAAAACGCCCCCTCTATTTCGATCACAAAAGATTTGCCTTCCTCTTCTATGATGCAAGATATACCTTTTTCTCCAGTGTTACAAGCAGTATTTCGTCGTCAGACATTATAAAACACACATGGGGGGCGTAGATTTATCTGACATGCTATATAAAACTCAAATGAAAACCAGAAGATGGTACATGGACATTTTTGCCCAAATTCTAGAAATTAGTATAAATAACGGTTGGTTATTGTATCGACGCCATTGTGCACAAAAAAAAAATTAAAGAAAGTGTTTAGTTTGAAAGACTTTCGATGTCACATTTACTTCTCACTAATTTCCCAAGAAGTGGTAGAAAGGTCTGATGTAGCGGGACCTAGCCTGAAAATAAAGAAACCAGTTAAATCCCGGCCAATAGATGAGATAAGGTATGACGGTATGGGTCATCTGCCTAACCTTGAAAGTAGAGGACGTTGCAGGATATGCAAAGATGGACAGTCCACTGTGATGTGCATTAAATGTAATGTGCGGTTATGTCTGACGAAAAAACGAAACTGTTTCTACGATTTTCATGTGAAAAAATAAAAATTCAAGCATTTTTTGTCATTTCAACAAAAAATTTAAGCATTCTTTGTCATTTTAAATAAAATATTAAGTATTTTTTGTCATTTTATTTCTTAACCCTGATTTGGTATTGTATCTTTTTTGACACACTTCCAAAAGACTGTACATTCCTCCGTATTTAGCAATGTGTCAAAAAAGACACATATGATTTTCGCGTAATTACTGAAAAATGATTTTTTTCATAATTTTTTCGTATTCCGTTACATCTCAAATAATCGGTATATAAACATTTTTTTATAAAATTTGATAAAAATGGTGCTTGCCAAATTAAGGGTTAAAAATAGCCATAACATCAAGTAACAACACTTCAACAGTAAGCAGCAATATACTAGTAAACAAATCCCCAGTTTCACACGGGTGGTGACCAATCTTAGTTTTCAATCATTTATGAGCTATAAGAAAAATATCAATTTAACATCTAGAACGCGAAGCTCAACTAATTCTACCAAGAATAAGTCATTTATATACAAGTCCTAAGTTATTTAATTTCATATACACTTCGTTTTTTTTAACGAGTATGGCACTGAATGTAGACAGCTGAAGAATAGAAACATTTTTTTTTCTATATCGTCATGCTTAGGCTACGGATTTGCCATAAGGCCCTGTAGGCCCGGGCCTAGGGCGGCCGGATATTAGGGGCGGCTAATCAAAAAAATCACTGATAATAACAATATTAACAAGAAATAATTCAAATGCAAAGTATATTATATAAAATAGATCGTAAGTTCAGTTTAACTTAAGTTAAACAAACCCGAAAACCGTTTTAAATGTTTTCTTTAATTGAGAGTAGAGCCAGGGATTGTCATGCTCAAATGTCTCGCTGATGGTGGCGAGTTTGTCGGATCATGTAGCTCCCTTCGAATTGGTTGAGCTGAATGTTGCAGATCTATGCGTCATGTTCGTTAAACTGGCGCCGTCAGTGGACACTGGTCATCTTTTAACTCCCTAGTTTTTTTTTTTATTTTTTTTTAGGCGGGGACACATAATGTATCAACGCACCATCAATGATGTAACCAAATTTTGTAAAACATATTGATTGAAAAGAGTGTCCAAGGTGTTTCTTGCCCATTCCAGTCCAGAGATCTACGCTTTGGAATATTCGACTACAATACTTTCACAAGTTATTATGTGTTGTGTTTGGGAGTGTAGCATATCTTCGTTTTTTTTTGACAAGCCAAATGAACCTGTAAAGGTCTAATTGAAATAAATACTTTGAGTTTGGGACAACTACACTACAGGCTAATTCGATTACTCTAAAACAAACCAGTTTTATAATTCCGACCTCAACGAGGGCGAAACCGTGAGATGATACCTGAAGATCGGTAGACCATAACCTGCGTTAGGCCATTTTTTTAGCGTGCTAAAATCATCAAATGAGTCCTCCCACCCAGGGCAGAGCGGGAGGGACTGTCAGACTCGTACTGACTAAAATCTACGGTGTCCTTCAATAGCCCTTTACGTTCCGGGGTCACGGTAATTCGTGAGTCCCGCGGCCTGCAATAGGACATAGGATACTTTTTGTCCCGGGAGTACGATCCCGTGGGACATTTTACGAATTCCACGCACGGGAAGTCGCGGGCAGAAGCTAGTTAAGAATAAAGAGTATTAGGCCTACATTCACAACCAATTTTTCGTACATATTATTATGATAAAATCTTAGCACCTCGGATATTTGTATTTCATTTTCTTTAAATAAGAAGGTAGCTTTAACATCAAATATTATGGATGTGAAGCCATGGTTAAAGTGCCTAAAGAAAAATACAAAAACTGGATCCTAAGGCAATGAAGTTAATATTTATTGGGTACTGTGAAACTACAAAAGGTTACAGATTGATAAATCCCAAAACTCGGAAAATAAACATAAGTAGAGATGTGGTTTATGAATTTTGTAGGTCTGCAAATAGAATGGTCTGAAAATCAAATATTTATACAACAGAAGTATATTGAGAAATTACTTATAAAATTCAATATGAATGATGCAAATGGAAACAGCATTCCTGCAGATCCTCATATAATCTTGGAAAAGGTAGAAACAGCAGCTGAAGAGAAGATACCATACAGAGAGGCAGTAGGATCTCTCGTGCACCTTGCAATTGTGAGTAGACCAGAAATCATGTTTGGAGTAAGCTTAATAAGTCGTTTTATGAACTGCTATAATAATACTCATTGGGCTGGTGTAAAAAGAATATCGATATTTGAACGAAACTAATTTTTTAATTTCATCTGTTATTATAAGATCAGGTGCGTCGGAAACAAAGACAAAGGGCGAGCGTAGCGAGCTCAAAAATTTTTAGTATCTCGGATAATTTCATTTAAGCTATAGTTGAACTTAAATATAAATAAGCTTTTTGTCTCAAAATCTTAGCACCCGCTACGGATAAGTATGTCAGTTCGTTTTAACCAATCACTTTTCACAATTTTAGCATTCCGATTCAAATAGTAGGTAGGTTATATAGCCAACGTAACACTTAAATCCTTGGATATTGAGAGTGCTTTAGATAAAAATTAAAAGGAAAGATACCAGGGATGATAAAATTATGAACAGCACGTCATATTTTTCCGTGACTATGTGGCGTGAGTATGGTAAGGTGCCACACGTATACAGAGCCACGCTAACTTTACCCTTCATCTTGCACAAATTAGTTTACATCATATTAAAAATCGAAAGAAAAGTTATTTTTCACACAAATGTTAACTTGAGATTACCAATCAAAATATGCCGCGAAATAACATCCCAGCTGGTGAAAATGTTAATCAGCTATCATCATCAGAATAATCGTCAAACTGTCCATCTACTTCAACTACTACTGGAGGATTGCACTCCTTCTCGTATTTAACTATATCTGCTATGGACACTGGATGTGCGTCCATTGGGCAAAAATTCCCTTCTTCCATTTTCTTTTTGACGAAGAAGAGCCACGGTGAGCGTGGCGGTGTCACCGGCTTGAAATACTGGGGAATCCAGTAATCATCAGAGTCCCAATCTTCAGGAGTGCTGCACCTGGTGTCTGGAATATGTGGAAAAGTGTATTTTTTTTTTCACTATAATTGACTTTATCAATAAAAGCTACTGCCATACATACAGAAGTCGTTTTTTTTTAAACATTTGTATTGATACGCACAAACACAAACACCCAGACCTGGAACAAATACTTGTACCAATGTCATACAAATCTTTGTTTCGTGCGGGGATTGAACCCACGTCACGCTTCGCAGCAGTCGATCGCTTAGCTGCTGCGCGAACTGTGCTGTCACATTTTAGTAGGGATATCAAACTCGTTATTGCATTAATGTGTAGGTACAGTTAGTTGTTATTTTCAGATAATTATTATCTGCTTAGCCTATTCCCAAAATATAAAAATATATGTTTGTCTTGACTTCTTCTTAGTGGACTGGATGGACGGAATGTCCAATAGCCGGGTAATAATTACCTAATGTGGTATTGTCCTAAAATGCAGAAGTGTCAATATGAAATACAATATATATTCTGTAGATTTATTCTTAGTGTATGTTGCAAAATATGATGAGGTACTGTGCCTCTATCACAGTCAACACAAGAGACCAGGATCATGAGTATCTATCTACCTCCTATCTATACATTTTCAGCATTACCCTAGGTGGTGACTGGGTGGTGGGTAGGTGCACAGATACATGAGCACCATATTAGACAAATGTGTGATTATGGGGTATGATGGTGGTCAGAAATACTGTTTCAAATTGATTGTTTTTAAGTAAACTTTTTGTGTATAATGTTATTAGTATTAAAAAGAAACTCACCTTGAGCGTCAACATCTGCACATCCTTCAGATATCAAATTATAAAGGTCTTCATCATCGCTAAGATCTTTACTATACTCGCTATCCTCCCTGACCATTTCATTCTTCCTGAAAGTTGGTTTTGTAAGTCCCATTAGTGATTTCTGCTTCCAACAGTATTGCGTTTAAAGTTTTTATTTAATAGATGGATAAACTGATGTAACTTACAAATATTAAAAAAATAAGTGTGCTGACAAAATGTTACTTTTACCCAGATTTCAAAGAGGGACAAGAGGAGCCAAATGATATTCCTGATCTAAGAGGTATTTTAGGCTTTGGCATAGACACTAGACAGTACATTATTTTGTGTAAGCTATTTCATAATCACTGCTCGAAACAGCGAAGGAAAACAATTTGAGGAATTTCCAAGAGGCAAAATTCAAAGTAATGGCATCTATCAACATCTGGCAACCTATAACCTCGTTCAAGTTCTGGATATCAGCCAATGCCCTTGTTGCGGAGAGGAGGCCTGTGTGCCCATCTGCCTACCCAGGCATCACAGGGCACCCGTCCCAGTAGTGGGAATATTATAGACAGATTATGCTTATGCTACATTTATCCAAGTCATTATAGAATGAATATTTTTTTTTAACAACCTAGTTGATAATACGATTTGATTTTCCAAACATACCTTCCATCACTTCTCTTAAGACAATTTGCTCTCAATTTTTCTTTCTTTAACAAATATTCTTCATCATTGGGTTCATCATAGTAATTTTGAGCAAAATCAACTTCTTCCAAGTCATTTATCTCAGTTAAAGCTTCATATAATTCATTGTTGTATACGTCCAGGACTTTTAGATTAGTTATCTCATTCAATGTTTCAGGAAGCATGCATAGCTTATTATCATTTAAATAAAGTTGCACCAATTTGGTTAATTCACCCATATTTTCAGGCAAGTAGAGAATGTTATTGCATGACAGTTTACATATCTCTAAGTTCTTCAAATTACAGAATTCATTTGGTAAATTGTAAAGATTATTCTGTGACAAATTAATTTCTTTTAAGTTTTTATAAATATCAATATTAGAATTGATGTGGTGTAGATGTGTGTTGCATAGATTTAGTTTCTCCACTTCCCTGCACTCTTCTAGACCAGCACATGGTAACTGTTGTAAATTATTCATATTCATCATGCAATCATAATCTTCAGATCCTAAGCTGACTACTTTTGCATGGCAGAATGTGGCCATAAGCCCTACATATTTGTCTAGTTTACAATTATTTACATCTATTTCATTGACTAGAGTTGTATATTGTACTAGGTCTTCAAAATACCCGTCAGTAAAAGACTTACATATTCCCATGTTGTAACTTAAATTCAAATATTTCAATTTGTTTGGTTTTTCGGCCCAAACCCAGAAAGGTGGTCCCTCTAGGCGATTATTTGATAAATTAAGCCATTCTAGAGTATGGCAAAAACTAGGTGTATCGTCGAAAAACAAAATTAAGTTGAAGGATAAGTCCAGAGTTTTCAAATTACTCAATTTTAAGACTTTAGGCGGTACTTCAGTCAACTTGTTGTTGGATAATTTAAGATGGACTAAGTTCGGTGGTAGCTCAAGGTTTTCATGAAAATCTAAGAATTTCTCATTACTCAAGTCCAGGTCGGTGATATTCGCTACATATTCTATTGTTTTCATGTCAATATTTTTGACGAAACCGTTTTTTATGCCATTCTGGTTTCTATTCTTTTCTTCATTGCCAACCATTTTGACTTTTCTATAGAAAATAGAAAACAAATGTTTAACTGTGGTTTAGGAACTGTGTACCAGACGTTTATTAATAAAATACTATAGATTGCTTTCTAACCTCTCCAATTATAAATTCAGTGGTAAAACAAAAAACTGACAACAGTGACAACTTCGATAAGACAGCAAAAAATCATACAATTGAGACTGTCACTGTCAAATTGACAAACTAAATAAAATTACCATAAAAAAAATAGAGTGTCTATAGAATTTCTGTCTATCGTGTTCAAAAAGCTACAAAATGGCATTGAACTATAATGTTCTACAAAAAGGTAGATCTGTAAAATGCATGCCAAAAACCCAATTAAATGTATGGTCCAGAACAGTTCATTAATTAATAAAAATGTGGCTAATACCATTACACACAAACGTTATAAGTAGGCAAAACGATCGTATTTATGGTGCGTAATATGTGTTTTCATAATTTACAAACAAAGCTTGATGTAACAATTTATATTGTTGCTTAGGCAAGGCATAAAAGTGTAAAGTTTCCCCCATGGAGCAATGTTTTGTAAATAGTCTTTTCATGAAAAATCACACATTCTAACTTCCTCAAAAGTCGTAGAAGCTGGTAGTCGCGTTTAGAACATATAATGATTGCAAAAAAATATTTAACGGTTAAAGTGATTTTTGCATTATGTTTCGTTACTTTAGTTAACAGTGCTAAAAATTCTGATGAATATAGCCAGAATAAGCCAGAAATTGCACGGCAAGGGAAAACAAAAAAAGCTCTGATGGGTAAGTGGGTACCAATAGGTGCTAGCTGCTGTGCCAGCAATTCTAACCATGTAACAATACCTAGTACCAACTTACATTAGGCTCGAGTGGTGGATTGTGGCCCATTCCCTTCCACAGTGAGGAGGCCTGAACCCCTGCAGTCAAAGATTTATAGGCTAATGATGATGAACAATACTCATGGTATATTTATGTATAACCACTGACAAAACAAAAGCTTAACTATACGAGACGGAAAGTCCTAAATTAGTATTATCCTACATATTAAAATTCTTGTGCAAAAGTCAACGAAGAAATCACTTCGTTCACTGAATGAATCCTTCTTTGTACATTGTCAAAGCCAATAGGTGTTATTAAATTAAATAGAGATATTTAACGAAGTTTTTGATTTGTAGCTCAAAAAACGGCAACTGGCACGTTCTCAAATGTAATCACTCAGATACAGAACTTACCGACTATGGACCTTGGCAGAAAATTCCGGACGCCATGTAAGACAGGCAATCGATGTGGGAAGGTATATTATATTATCTTTCTTCTCTCTAATCCTCATCAAAATATTTATTTGGTGCCTAATCGGGTAGCTTCTGGTTTTCTAAAACTTGCGGAAAAGGGTCTTTCGGTTTTTCGGTCCTATGTTGCAAGCTCCACGCTGCTATACTGATTTTTATGTCAAACATCTAATGCTGCGGCGGCGGGCGGGAAGGATTTACTGTTGGAAAAAAAAGGATCAAAAACCCTTCCTTTTGGCTTCGCAGTAGTCGCGTAAAAAGAAAAATCTGAATATTTCATTTTGCCTTAAATTGTATTTATTTCCTTTCATAAGCAATCCTTTCATGATTACTAACTGTACAAAACAATTTTAATGTTTCACATCTGCCAGGCATCTTGAGGCGACTCGTTTTTAAGGCATATTAAATTTAGTGCCAAGATCATTAAAAACCTGTTAAAAGGCATATAACTGAATAGCTGCATCATTCCCCAGGTGATCAAAAGACTGATGGTACCAAAACTGGCGCAGTTGGAGAACACTATAATGGGCATCATGAAGGAGCTGACTAAATTACCACCAGGATCTCGTCTTCCCGACAAGTTCACGAAGACAGAACCTATCAAATTGTTGTTGGACCAAAATTATAAGTGAGCAAGTTTTTGTACTCATTTATAGAACATTGGCGTTTTTTGTAACCGTGACCCTGGAACAAGTCTGACCTCTCATCCCGCTCTGGGTGGGTCATTTGATCATTTTACCAAGATAAAAAAGGCATTATTTGTGTCTACAAATAATGCCTTTTTATCGTATACCATAACAGGCTGGTTGACTGGTATTTAATCAAGGCTTATATAAAATTGTTTTAATGGATAGAAACGGTAGGATTATAGAATTAACCATAATAATTATGGGTTTCACCGTTGCTATACTTAGCAGCAACGTGAACGGTGAACACATTTTCAGAACGATTTACAATATTATCTCGCTAAAAATGTTAATAGTATTATTCAAAATACGTAAGCTATTATAATAGCTAAAACTAATTATTTTATGTTTCAGGGAGGAAGTTTGTATGGACAAGCTCGAGTCATGTCTAAAGGAAGACAAACGTCGGAAGCGGATCCTAAAGAAACTGTTCTTCAAGAAGTACAATTCTCTGCGGCAAGACTTGATTGGTTACGGAGGAAGACGGCTTTGGGGCGGGGAGGGCAACCTGTTCTATAGGAAATAAATGTTAATTGTACAATTATAGACTTAATTACAATAAATTTGGGCTTTTCTTTTCACCACAACTCAATATTAAAGAGATCGCCATCATGAGACACCCATTGATGGTTTTGGTATGCCAGCAAAATTCAATAGAAAGGATGTGTTCGACTGGTGGTTGATTTCTGTCGAAGCCGTGGTTGACTTGACTATCGCACAGCCTTTGGCGAAATTCATTCCATTATAACCCTAAGAAATTCTGTAGAAGATTGGCCTAAAGTAAGCCTATGTTAACTGCATAATAAACAACGGATTCCGACAGGTTTGTGGTCTGGCTCTGGTGAGGCTTACTACAGCCAGTGGTATCGCGCAGAAGTTACTATAATGCAAAACCTATTGTCTTACGAGTACATTGGTCTTTCTCTATGGCTGCTTGAGAAAATCACGATGTAAAAGTTCAATAGCCTTCCTTTTTTGACCTGGGAATCGAAATTAGCACCTCATGCTGAACAGTAGTGTTTGGAGTCCACGAATGATATTTTTACGATCAACTAAGTTAGACCACATGGAAATGGCCCTGATAGTGAAAAGAAAATAGTTAACTCAGGTCGACTAAATCACTTAACAATGGTACGGCTGGGGAAGCCCGGAAAAAGCTGTGGCTTCTCAGATATCCTCCTCCGGATCACTATGCTGAGCCTACTGAAAAGCGTCCAGCAGGCCACCAGCGATGCCTGGTTGAGTCGCTGCAAGAACAACTTGGGGTACTTTGATGAAGAAGCCACCTGCTCACTTGTGCTTTATGTAATTCCAACTATACTTTGAGGGACCTGACCGATGCCACCATTAACGCCCGTAAATGTGGCAGAGTTTTGGTCAAAGCTAATTTATCATACTCATAGATCATAGAAGGGATCATCGACACGACGAAGATGAAGTGAAATTAGTGATTTTTTGCATTGATATTGACTGGCCTATAAAGTTTTTAGGGCCATTCGTGTCGGTGTAGGAATATAACTCGTATTTGCTAGACAGGTAGGTATAATGGTAGGTTAAAAGGAAATCAATAAGACAAATGGTGAACAGAAACTTATGACCAGAAATGCCTTTAAAATTCAAGATGAGTTGGAGAATGATGATGTCTTAGCTGCAATGAACTGTATTTATTATGCATGACATTATTATTAGAATCCGTAACACCACTGAAGTGTTTTTGACGCCGCGCTAGTGGCTATTATGTCATCATTAAATTGCATTAGAAAAATGTAGTACCACGAATTTTCCGCAGGATTTGAGTTGTGACGAGGACTTGGAATCCACGTTTTTTTTTAAATAGCATCTGTGAAGTCTAGTACCAAAGAAGCCAGTTATTTTTCAAGGAATAATAACAGGAACTTCCACCATCAGATTAGTTAAAAGTCACGTGTCGAAAACTAACTTACACAATCCATTGTTCGCAATGTCAACGAATGAACCGCTAAACACCAAAAATCATTTAATAAACACAGTTAATGTTTTACAAACTTTCACAATAACGGAAGTCGAAATCAACAGACCGAACTCGATTCAGAATCCCATCGAAACTTTATACTGAACAACCTCTTTGAAGCGATTCAAATATAGTTTTTTTTATTATGATTTTCGAATTTGTGTGCTAAAAAAAGAAAATTTTATTGCTTGCCAGTTATTGCATAGATACCAAAAAGACTATTCAATCCAATAAAATGTGTGAATCAAAATTAAAATTACAAGTAGTGTTAATAGTATTATGTGTTGCGTTAGAAGGGTTTCATGCTGTGGATGATTGTTAGTCGTATCCTTGAATTTATTTTGATTTTTATATCTTTAATTCGTGACAATTATTCCCATATTGAATGATAACTTCGACAGATCCTTATAAAAGTCTTATATACATATAGAATGTCTTTCCGGTACTAGGGAAGCATTTCTTTTAAACTTTTCACAATTTGTGTGTTTTTAGCCCTATTATTTACGGTGACGCGAGCCCCTCGGTACTTCGGTATTCTTCAAGACCATAGAGGTCAGCCGCTTTCCGTGGAGGTTTCAGAAGAATATATGGACCAGGATTATATTGCTACGAATAGGTATGATATTCTTATTCGTTATATTTTTCTTGCTTATTTATATTGTGTGTTTAATTGGTGAAGCATTTACGTTTAATCTTTATTATTTCAGAAAACGGCACAGAATCGCTTGGAATAAGTGAGTACCCATACACAAACTATCCCTAGAATATTGATTGCCGTTCCCAATATTAAATCTATCCCTGGATTGATTTACTACAGATAGAAAAAAATCTGTGTCTAGTTTTGTAAAATCAGAGGGCCTATGGTCGACTATGAACCGGAATGGCCGTTAGCAAAAGTGTTAAATTTCGAGGAAAGAGTTTTTGTTTACCCAAAACATCCAAAAGGTTCATTTTTATTTATTTTAAATAGGGCAAAATTTGTCCCATAGATTTATGTTTACAAAAATCGACATAATGCAGGGAACAGCTGTTGATTTTATTTAAAGTGGTTAGTTATTAACACCATGACTTCTTAAGAGGTTGAGGACGTTTGCTAAGCTAAGCTAAACAGATATTTTGCTCCACCAACAAATTAAATTCTCAATCGTTCTCAATTTGGCATTTACAAGTAATAGTAAAGTGAACAGACAGCTGAATTATATTTGAGGCTTTTAAATTTTTCAAGGAATCCCCTGGACATGGAAGATTTTGACGACGACGATACCGAAGAGATCTTAGACGAAAAAGACAAGGATGTAAAACTGCCCAACAAATTTAATTTACAAGCGGGCCCTGTTTAAAACTTAATTAAAAATCTTAATTTTAGTACTAGAATTAAGGTTATTTGTAAGAAGAGTATGTAATAAATAAGAGAAATTATTTTAATTATGCTTTTATTCACTGATGGAAAATTTGCTTTTTGCGTTTGCGCTACATCGAGCGCGAAAAATGCTAGGCGCTTTCGTAAACGTGCTTGCTTACTATCGCTTCTAGCGTATAAGTTGGCTAAGATCCTTCGTACACTAGGCTTCGATGCCTTACTACTTAAGTAACCAGGTGACTATCGCAATACAAGTGGCTGGAGGCCTTAAAATCATAAGGCATCCACAGAAAAGTCCGATTGAGCAGTACACGACCTAATAGAGGTCGACCTGCGAGATGCCATACACAAAAAAAAAACGCAATACAAGTCTATAGAGGTTCGTACACAGTTACGCGTTAATGGATTTCACAGTAATAAGGTATCGGAGACATGCGTCGCCTCGTGTTCGAATAGGCTAAGAATTCACAATACTAGAACATATTATATGTTTAAAAAAATATTAGATAGACATTTCCTAGTAGTACCTAAAAAAGAAAAAAAAAACAACCGTATTCGCTATATCTTGTGTTGTACATTTAATAGAAAGTCACTGGCTTTTCTATCAGAGCATAGACCAGCAATGCTATTTATTCTCTATAATCACAGCCGCACGGCGCGTTGTGTTCCACGCGCGCCTCAAAGAATGTCAGCAGAGTGACGGGGCCACCCTCTAGAGGCCAAAGCCTGCCATGGTCGCGGGACTGCACGGATTATTGTGACCCCGGAACGTAAAGGGCTATTGAAGGACACCGTGGATTTTAGTCAGTACGAGTCTGACAGTCCCTCCCGCTCTGCCCTGGGTGGGAGGACTCATTTGATGATTTTACCACGTAAAAAAAAACAGCCGCAGCGCTCACGCCACGCTGGGACTAAAGTTTGCTGATGGACTGACAGCGACACCAGCGCTCACCGCTCACGCTGCACAATCGGACGATCTCAAAGCGGACTCGTCGAAGACCACATCGTAGAGTCCAGCGATGAGATTATTTATAGAGAATATTAAGAAAATACAAACAATTTTCGAGAATTCAAGACATTATTTTAGATTAACCACTGAGCGCAGTAGACCTTTTTCGTATTTTTTTTTTTTGAAATGTTTGATGAGAGTACGAAATCGTTGCAAAGCCACCGCCTAGATCTTTCTTAGCTCTGTGCAAGTAGGCAATAATTACTAATAAACTACATAATTTTAAACACGCATTCTTATCAAAATTATTTCATCACTACATAGTATAGAACAAAGTCGCTTCCCGCTTCTGTCTGTTCCTATGTATGCTTTGATCTTTAAAACTACACAACGGATTTTGATGCGATAGATAATAGATAGAGTGATTCAAGAGGAAGGTTGATATGTATAAAACATGCATAATATAATAGAGATTGCACCCCTGCGGAGCCGGGGCGGGTCACTAGTAAAAAATAAAATAAACTTTAAATAAAAACATGTTTAATCATGGCGATAGGTATAAAAATATAAGAATAAAAACAATTATATATCTAAATCGCTGTACATTTTATCTAATTGAGCCTCTATGGAGGCAGGGACTTCTGCCGGGAACAGAGGCAGTCGCGCCATTTCCAGGGATTCTCCAGAAGTGTCCAAAGACTCAGCAGAGTACTGGTCGTCCAGATGGTCCTGGTAGATCTTCTCGCATTCGCTCGGGTACTCCGACTTCATGGTGCTGGGGTGGTAACCTATTGCTTCTATTGGCCCCACAGTTAAATACGGTAATGGAGTAGTCACATCGAAGTGTTTGTCTGAAAATTGTAATGTGATACAGTTTTAGGATGAAAACAGTGGCGTAGTGAGACCAGCAGTTCGTGAGATTAGCGCGTTCAATCAAACAAATAAACTCCTCAGCTTTTTTTTTATCGTGGGCAAATCATCAAATGAGTCCTCCAACCCAGGGCAGAGCGGGATGGACTATCAGACTCGTACTGACTAAAATCCACGGTGTCCTTCAATAGCCCTTTACGTTCCGAGGTCACGGTAATTCGTACAGTCCCGCGACCCCTTGTAATATTAGTATAGATAGAGTAAAACTAGGTAATAAGCCCCAGTTGATAACACGCCCCATCATTCTAGCACTGAAACGAGGACGAGGCCAAGGGCATATTCTACTTCAACAGAGGCCACCCGCGCGTGTGGTTCCGAGCAGTAAGTTTGAATGCTACAATGACGGGGGTTTTGTCAACTACGGCGTAGGGGAACAGTGTATAAGACGGGGACGCGGGGTATAAAGGGGACACACACACTTACGGCATACTTAACACAACACTAACGTAGCGCGCCGCGTCCCCGTCTTATGCACTGTTCCCTTATAACTTAGCATGACCCTATACGAAATGATCAACTCGTACTCACGGTCAATGTGGTCGGGAAAGATGATAGTAGCCATGGTCTTTCCTACTTTATCATCGTAGTACTCCGCGAAGATGTCCACGTTAGGACCATCAATCACATCCTTGCCAGGTGGTTTCTTCACACAGTCATCCTCTAAATGTCTTCTGCCTGATATATGGTCGGGGGGGCCATGGGGGGTGTGCATGCCCCCTTTTGGTGGGGGGATTTCTGTAAGCGGCACAAAGCTCTTCGCGACTTGAGCGCCAACTGGTTGTATTTTTGCGAGTTTAGGTGGCAGTATTCTGTGGAATATTATTTAATAAGTCAAAGGTAAACATATTTTTTGTATTAGCAATAAAAAGAGATGTGCAATCCAGCAATTAAAGATGAATCTTACACTTCTGTGATACAGTTGAAAATCAATAAAAGAAAGTCAGATTGTGGCAGTTTGATTTGCTGGCCTACCTACGTCTACCTACGAGTTTTAGGGAAATAGCCACCATTAACTAAAATCTAGTTTCGCTGTTCTAGCTGAGATGCGACATTTTTTGAACAATGACCGTTTCACGTGGATGTACCTATATGACGAGAATCCAAATCCAAACTAAATTATAAATGCGAAAGTAACTCTGTCTGTCTGTCTGTCTGTCTTTTCTTCACGCCTAAACTACTTAACCGATTTGTGTGAAATTTGGTACAGACATAGTTTGGAACTTGAGAAAGGACATAGGATAGTTTTTAACCGACTTCAAAAAAAGGAGGAGGTTATCAATTTTATGTTTGTTACCGCATTGCGACCGACTGGGTGAACTGTTTTTTATGATTCTTTTTTTGTTTGAAAGCTGGTGCTTCCCGTGTGGACCCATTGTCACCAAATCAGGATCTGATGATTGGATCTTGGAGAAATCGAGGGCAACCCTCAAATTTTATAGGCTCACCCATCGTTTTTCGTAAATCTTAGGAAGTAATTTAAGTAGGTACTTGCGTATGGTAATCATCATCTTATGTAGCTGAGCTGATGATGAAAGGTACAACTCCTCAACAGTAGTTTGTTACCGAATAACGACCGACTGGGTGAACCAATTTTCATGATTCTTTTTTTGTTTGAAAGCTGGTGCTTCCCGTGTGGTCCCATTGTCACCAAATCAGGATCTGATGATTGGATCTTGGAGAAATTGAGGGCAACCCTCAAATTTTATAGGCCCACGCATCGTTTTTCGTAAATCTTATGAAGTAATTTAAGTACTTGCGTATGGTAATCATCATCTTATCTAGCTGAGCTGAAGATGGAAGGTACAACTCCTTAATAGTAAGGAGTAGGCATCGACTGATTCATTGTTCGCATATCTCCGGAACTTCACGTCCGATTTAATTTTTTTTTTGTGCTAGGTATCGTTCAACTTAGGGAAAACTGCAAGTTTCATCAAAATCGGTTCAGTAGTTTTTGAGATAGGGAATTTTATTAGCTTATTGTGTACATGAGGGATGTTATTACCAGTGCTACGGTTTACGTACCGGGTTCACGGTAATTCGTAAGTCCCGCGACCCCGGCAGGCTTTGGCCCTCTAAAATAATGAGCACTTAGAAAGGAATTCAGATAATTCCACCTTCAAGAGATTCCCTCTAAATATTAGGTATAGGTGTTCAAAGATTGTATGGAAACTAATTTTGAAGTTAGAAATCTGGGATGTACGATGTGAAGTTACATATAAATATTTAAAAAAATGTCACGTAACTTAATGAGGCAGACCAAATTCTACGCGAGCGAAGCCGCGGGCAAAAGCTAGTTATCCATATTTTAGAAATCAGTATTATCGATTATTGCCCTAAAAGTTCGTTTTAAATAGTTTACCTCTCAGGGCCTTTAATACCTAAAAGAAAAGTTGTGATTAACACATTTGTTTGGCTAAAAAACCTTTGAAGGATTGGTAAATACTTATTAAGAGTAATAAAAATGCGGCGTCTGAAGAGATTGTTTTGGCGAACGCACCGATATAGGGAAACGCACGGAACTGCACGCGTAGCATGACCAATTCTACTCTATTCTACCAAGAACAGACAAAATTATTTCATCGTTATTTCTATACAAACCGACTGTTTTTTGCACAAGTATGATACGATTTGTATACCATTAAAGAATATAAACATTTATTTTCTATATTTTAAACATTACTACGCTTAAATCGATAAAAATCTTTTCGACTTTTATTTTTCGATAAAAGTCATTTTGTCTTTTCTCCAGTCGACAAAGCCCGTTTCTACGGCCCCATGCTACGCGTGCTGGTTCTAATTTTAAAATTTGTGTTGGATAGATAATGTTTCGAGGAAGGCTATATAACACGCTGTGAACAAAAAGAGCCGAGGGTATCAGGTGGCCTACAATGACGTTATAAATTGTGAGTAGTTCAGCTGTGGGAACGAGATGGCGCTAGACGACTTGTATAGCTCTGTCGCTATCCCACTACGGAACTACGCACGATTTAAGATCTCATTGTAGACCACCAGCTAATCATATTACATCTTTGTACTCACTTGTTCACTATCACACTTGATCTGATTACAGCCGCTACATAGTTCACGTGCAACAAAATTGTGAGATACAAGAACTCCATTGCGCTGTTCGACCGTCAACTATAGCATCTTAACAATTTTACTGAACACATGTAAGGGTCTTATAAAGCCTCAGATGTGTAACAATGAATGAAATTCTTATTGTTTTCTGCACAATGCAACAGGTGGGTAACGAAACGTTGATTTTTTTCTTTTTTGCTAATTGACTCGGAAATGGCTGATGTTATAATCAGTGAAACTTTTTGGAGAAAACCGTGGTGAAGTTATGCCTAGATGTGTTCTGCTTCTTGAACCTTTTTCGAGGGAAAAGGATGGTTTTGGCGCCTGGTCTAAGTAAAATCTTAGTTATTGTCAAATTGATATGCATTTGTTAAAATATTTGTTGTTTTTAGCTAATTGGTGCAGTTAAAGATACGCTTCTAAAGAATATTGGGCGCTGGGTAATCGATTTAATTTTTCCGAAAAAAGACTTTTCCATAAAACTCTGTTTATTTAGTACCTGTGATTGGATTGTTGATTTACTGTTCTAACTTGATGTTTATTTTGGAAATATTAATTCACAATATGGCGCCTCGTCCAAGGTTTATTTATAACGTACACGCATATTATTATATGATGTCACGATTTTCCAAAGAGTTATTTGGTTTATTTTGGGGAATCCTAATAATGATACGATTGAGGATGCCCAGTTATAACCTTTTGAATCAATGGAAAACAGTATTTGTAAGTACCATAATATTTATTGAACGTAAAGCTAAAAGAATCGCCCCTTCTTCTTTTTGTACACGACGGGGTCCAGGTGCCAGGACTGGTTGCCACCACAGGAGACCAGGGTGTAGCAGCCTCCGAACACGATGGGTGGGTCCGTGTCCGGAACGCAGATGTTGTCTTGGCAGAACGTAGCAGTTCCTGAAGGAGAAGATAAGTATTTTGTTAGATGTAGTCATAAACTGCAGAAAGTCATCTGCTACAATTTTTTTAATGTACGTATTTGGCTTCGTTAATAAATTTTGGCACACGCATGTTGCGAGCATAGGCTGAACATTTTTAAGTGTCATCTCCCTTTCTGAATGAAAAGAGAGCTCTCGCTCACTCCTGCTGTTTCTTCAAATTCCCGTTTTAGTTCCGTTTGTACGGATGCATGGGTGTTTGTTACTTATTCGCTTCGGTTCAATTCTAGATAGATGTAGCCTGGAATAACACATATGATACCGTTTATCTTGGTAGGGATTAAATTCTTGTAGAATAATTCTCGAATTTACCGCCGGCGAAGCCGCTGGTTAGTGGTACGTAATCTGAGAAAATCAAGCACATTGAAAAAACGAATCATAGAATGACATCTCTTACCCACGTATCCCGTAGGTCTGGCCTGCCGTCTATTCTTCACATAATCAACCACAGCCTTTGACAGCGCATAGAAGTGCTTGCTGGCCTTATACCGCATCTTGGCGAGCGCAGCATCGCAGTCGCTCTTGTCAGCCCTGCAGTGATACACCAGGTTCCTGGTGTTGCTCTTAATCATCTCTTCCCTTAACACCTGGTACTTACTGTCCGTAAAGAGCATCTGGCCGAAGCGGACGTTCACTTCGGATGAAACGGGTGATTTTGAATGCGAAGATAATTTGAGGGGAAAAGGATCTCTATGTCCAAGGAATAAAAGCGAATAGTTCAGAGTTAAACAATTCGTAATTTACCGACGCCAGCACACCAACCTACCCCTATCTGTCAAATTTATGTGTAATTGTGGATGTTCAATTGATAAGCAAGGTTGGGGTAGGTTGACCTGCTGGCGTCTGTAAATTTTACGTTAGTTTTTATTTCGCAGTTATAAACCAAAACTTCCAAGTGCTTAAAAAATTAATAAATATAGAATATCTTCCAAGATAAGATTAAAATTGGAATTACGACGAAATGCGAATAGAAGACATCTGGGAGTTATCTGTTACTTTTCTATGATGACAGTCGCGTTGGACAATCAAGATTTGTATATTGAAGATAAATTCTTCATTTCATGATCACTCACAGCTGGGTATAAATCTCTCTTTCTTGTAATCCTAGTGTTTCACGAGATTTTGACGGTCTCGTCTATCCAAATAAAAAAAATATGGAACTCACATCCAGCCCCAACAATGTATCCATTGAGCAATCCAACATAGTTGGCCAAACATGTCAGAACAGTGGCCAAAACGAGTCTTCTCATCTTTGTGGGAGACCAAACTGAACACTTTAACGCCCTTAACCACAAATAGTCAATCAAACAAAGATTTCACAGGCCAATTATTTATACTAACAACTACCTAATTGGCCACCAAAGATTAGAAATCTAATTGGATTTATTGGAATTCGTGATACTGGGTTAAATAGACGCAACTGTTACAACAAGAAATTATAGTAAATCAATATTTGTAAAGGTATAAAATAATATAAGTACCCCCAAAATCCGCCAATCTAATTTTCAAAATGTTCCAAAACCAAGTTTTATTACATCATTCCTTTTTATTTTAGAATGCAATTCTTAACAACAACAAAAGCATTCTTCTATTCAGCCTGTAATGCCCCTTCTCATTCATAACCATTCCAAATTCAAATAGTCATTCTTTTACTATCTTGTTTTCCCGCCAAAACACTGGTACCACAAACAAACATGGCTACGAAAGAGGTAAGACCAGAAACAATTAACAATAGCTTACACAATCGTGCGCTGGTCGGGATTTAATTGCCCTCCTCTCTCGCTGCCCCCCTGACAGCTGATAGCACCGAATTATACCAGCATTTCACGCTTCACTGTAATCTGGACTCCATTTAAGGTGGCATGAACTAATTTTGTGGTCTTAGGAGTCTCGTAGAGGGTTTTCTATTGGGGGATATATCTCGGGGAATTATATTCGTGTTTAATTAAATTATTAATGAGTGTTTTTATGTCAAGCTTTGGCATTGACGTCATAGACTCCTTATAAATGCAAGCATCCCGTAGACATGATGAGGATGACATTTATTCACCACAATGGTCCTGTGGTTAAGACCAAGCTATTTCCACTAGGAAGTTCTTAATAACAGCCTTTCAAAATTGCCTCTATGATATCACCCCTTGAAAAGCGACAGGCGCATATTTAAGTAAGAACTGCTGCTTGATACAATACATTTTAGCTGTAATGCACGTCTAAGGATCCGTAGCTCTGTACTAGCACCAAGTAAGGAGAGTATGGCACGTGTGTTATCGCTGCTGTCCATCGTCTATAATATTGTATGGCCTCTTGCACTGTTCGATCGTTTCTCCATGTTACACTTTTCGATACACTACTTCTTTTGAATCAGAATTAAGGATTCAGTGACTTAATTGTCTCGGGAGAAGAGGAGACTCATCCTTTTCGAAACTGGGACCAGGGATCAATTGAATTATTTATGGATTCGTCCCATTTCGAAACTGTACTGAGACTAGTTCCACTTTTTCGTTTTTTTTTTGATAATAGGTAAGTAAGCGATTAAGCTTAGTTCAATAAAGCCTCCTAAAAATGTATTCCTTTTAGTTCTTCCAAGCCGCAGTTTAAGTTAAAGAAGTAAAAAAATATTACCATAAGCTCGCCTGGTCTTTTATCATTATAAAAGAAGAGGACCCTTCCCAAGTTTTTAAGAGTTTTGCCTTTAGATTTATTCCCCACTCTAGATTTTCTCCTGAAAATCGTGGGTGCGTTTAGATAAATTCTTTAAATTAACATACCTGGAAACTCCTTATACCAATATCATGAAAATATTTGTTCTTTACGGGAATCGAAGCTGCTACACTCCAGCAGTCAATTGCTCAGGCACTGCGACAACCGTGCCATCAAAGTATTGTGGGAATGGCAAGATATGGGTTAAACACAATTGATTGGTAGCATAGCCCAACATACTCATATGTTTATGTCTGCTTTATTATGTGCATTTCATGAAGGGTTTGTAAGATTCAAGTACACCAATAACGAGCCTATTAATAGTGCTTTCTTCGACACGAAGGATGCCGAGGTTCAGATTCTATACGAAGATAAAAACCATAATAAACAGGATTCGAAGCTTCCCTAACCCAGCAATGTATTTCTCCTAACAAATACAACCACCGATCGGTTCCCAACAAATTGTGTTTGTAACAGACGCACTAATTGTCTAACAAAATAATGCATCAAGTTTATCTGTGCTCGATACAGCGGCGCCGCCACAATATAATTAGACGATTGTATCCATTGTCTATGGTCCTCGTGATATATTGGCGCGGAACTCTATGGTTTACGCGTTAGGGTATATTTCAAAACTTAATGGTTTGTACCTCTTCGGTGTTGGAGAATGGAAAGTCGATATAGATATAATCCTTAAATAGACTGATCAATATTTATGATGACAGCCAAATTACTAAAAACCACACGCATATTTGTTCTGCTAGTTCTGCTCTTTGAAAAACAGTATAAAATGCCATACAAGTAGATTAGTAACCTCAAGAGAACAACTGAAGAAGACTGAAGTCTTAATATTGTTGTAAAGGTAGAGCAATGTTAATACATACTAAAGAAGCGTCATTGGCTGCTCTAAATATGCTGTACAAGAAATTCATTACAAAGTAAAAAGAAAGCTCGTATAAATAACTTTTCAATATCAATAAATAATTCAGTTTCTATAAGCGTTGATATCTTGTTTCCCAACAAAACCTGAAGGAATAAACTAGTTTTATCAGTAATAGCAGGTGACACTACATACAATTATGGGATTGTGAACCAATTTCAATACAGGTATCCTGGTGGGTGTCTCGCGAGGAGTTATGATGGACAGCCTGACAGTCTGTAGTTGTTCTACGGAATTTATATCCCTGATACCTATTAACCATGTAGTAAATGTGAATTATCGACAAACTTACTTTTCCTGCTACACGGTACGAATATAAATCTTATGACGTTCGCATAAAGGTTTACAACAGAGCTGTCTGTTGGCAGATTTATCTTTGTAATTGTAACATCTATGCGGGGTGGTCAAGTCGATAAAACGATTTTATTGGCGGATAATATTAGGGAGATGGCACTGATTCCCGGCAAGTGAATATGATTTGTTTATAATTATTGTGATTATTAAAGATTTAAATGAATATAGATCTTTATCTCTATAGTTTAATTGATTGAATTAGAAATCTGTTAACAGGAAATTCAATTAAAAGTTGACATTAGTTAAACAGTTTTCACTAGTGCATCTTGGGTATTTCACTTTCGTTTGCACATTTAAAATCTCATCCGTTATAACGAGCCCGTTTGATATTTAATTTACTCGTCAATATTGATTTTTCTGCCTGCCTAGCATTGGTCTTTCACAGATTTTCTACGTGAAAATCGCAATCCACTCCAGGAATATTATTATAGGTTTAGGATAGAATAAATATTTTTTTATCCGGCCCCACCTGGTACTGAAAAGGACTAGCTACCTCCTCCGTTACCTCAGCCTCTTTTCACCTGGATCAATACCTACTTTAAAAATTTTAAATGTTCATATTTCGAATGTCGTTCTGTAATTTGTGTCATCTTCAACTTTTTTTTTGGTCAGTACACTTTTATCACAGCAAGCAGCAGTACATGCTGTGAAATATGTTATTTTTAAAAGCTGTCTCAAAACTTAAGTTATCTGGTGTGTTATGTGCTTCCTTCAACTGCTATAATATTGCTGTATAATTATAAAATAATATCTGCCATGTTACAGGTATGTTGTGAACTTATTTAGATTATTATAGTTACCTACCTCTATAGGTCCCCATGACCGTAACATAATATGAAATTACTCTATTCATGTTGTTTATAGGGTCCAGGCTTGGGAGATGAACCAAGAAATGAAATAACAAACCTGTAGTGGCTCCTTTATTTATTGTCCCAAAATTTATTATTGCGGCATCGTTCAGGTGGGACTTGAACGATTGCCTCACCTTTCTTTGTCGTAGAGATTCGTCTCTTCGGGAATATGCGCAATACTGATAATTAATTTAAGTGACGATGTGCTGGGCACGCCGCAATCGCGGCGGTAAGACCCCTCTTTGAGGAGTGGCTGGATAGGCGTCACGGCGTCCTTACCTACCGCATGACGCAGGTCCTCACCCACGGAAGTTTCAGGAGGTACCTGTGTCTGATAAGGAGGGAAGAAACGCCTGGGTGTCACCACTGCGAGGAACGTCCGGAGGACACGGTGGAGCATACGGTGCAGGACTGCGCGCGGTGCGTGCGGTGACGATGTGCATGTTTGACAAGATGAATAAATAAATATAGACGAATCAGGTTTAGGTAAGTTTCGTATCAAGCGTCTTTAATGTCTTCGGAAAAAGACTTGAGTTTATCAGGTATGTCCACGACAGGCGCATCAACCCTACCCGTGAATTATGACATGTTAATAAGTATTGGTGCAGGTCTGATGGCTTATATCTAAACGACCTCACAGAATGTAATAGGTTTGATTCGAAACCATTCTAGTAATTCTTGTCTTTATCAATTTTGGTCTGATTAGTGTTGACAACAGAGGTTTAATTAAAAGTAAATACTTTGAATCAATAAATCGGTATAGGCGCCTCAAAAAAAATTACTTTCGAAATACAGAATTTTCCTTTTCAGGCTTCACATCGTCTCTTATTGGGACCATAGTGTTAATATTCTAATGTACTTTTCTAATTAGCCTTACCTCGTGATTGTGGGTTCAATTTCCAGGCCAGGCAGTGTTGGTTTTTCCTATAGTCATTTGAGTGTAAAAGCACACCTCTACCTACTCTTTCGTGTATTACAAACGTGATGTTCTATTATAATTAGTCAGTTGTCAGTGCGTAGATTTATAAAATATTTTCATGAAAAGTGAAAAGCGCTGCGCTTGATATTCGCGTAGGCACGTTAGTTGTGTGCCATGAATTCTCGCCATAAAATGAAGGATTCGCTTTAGTTAGGACCTGCTAAAGTGGCGTGAGTGATATACAGTGTAGTCACGTAAATCAAACAGAAACAAGCAAAGCAACGACCCACAATAGATTACAACCGCATTACAGTTTTGTAACACCCATAATTCGTATTTAACGGTTTATCAAAACTGAAGCGGCCTGATTCCACAATACTAAAACTAACTAGACTAATAATAAATCTCTGGTTGAATAATAACAATCTAAATGCTTTCAAAACTAGTACATTATTCAGAATCCGTGCAGAATAATGGAGGTAGACGGTTATCTCGCCTATTGTTGCCATTAGCAGCCATCTTATAACAGCATTGTTTCCACCAATCCTAACCGCACGAGCGCCGTAGATTGCCGGAGATGCACGAAGTTCAAATTTAAATGTGGAATTCTACTTTTCGATTTTGTTTTGAGACAGTATGCTATTTTAATTGAGTGGAGATGACGTTTGGATTCTGTTTCTAATAAGTGTTTATAATCTTTGTTTCCAATCTAAAAGCAAACTCTAAACTAAACGTAAAAACGTACATTATCGTTGGCTGCCTTGTTTTACTTACTGCTGAGTGGTAGGCCTCCTCGGCTTTGTACCAATTTTCTCTGGTCTCAGTCTCCTTATTTCTTATTATTTTATACTTTACAATGTGTACCAGGAATCTATCCAATGAATCAGTAGGGTACTACGCCATTAGGTCGTCGAAAGCACAGCCCATAAATAATATGATTTATAGTCAATAAAGAGCAAAGTATTAATTTTATAAAATTGTTTCCTGATCACCTAAAGGTACTTAACAGACTTATAAATCTTGTTTACATTCAGTTATAACTTGGAAAAGTAAATAAAAGGGTCTCTGTTCAACCAGCGAATATAACTCTCACAAACTGACTCGAATGTCCTAAACCCGATAGATTTTTTCCCCAAATCATCATCGATCGAGTCTGAATTTTTCCACATCATCGATCTCCCACAATTTGGAAACTGGCTTGTTCAAAATTCGGAGATCATGATCGGTCTTGCTTACTTGCCTATCAAGCAAGAAGAGAGGGGTCACAAAATAAGAACGGATAGAAAACGAAATGATATAATAAGTAAATACGAATGGAAAACGGCTATATTTTTTTCACAATTTAAGAATCACTGGCGATCGAGGTAAATTTTAAGAATTTTGATCATAATTATGGTTCATTCAGTTTTCAGAGAAGAAGAAAAAGAGAACACTGTACTACACATGTGTAGGTACGTAGTCCTTCCTACGTCCAACAAGTAAAAGCTATGGTTTTCCATGTGATATGTTCTATTGACATGAACCGGGTAGATACATTTCCAGACTTTAGGCTAATACTGAATGTTTTTAATGGAATCCCAATAACATTTCACCCAACCTTGAAATAGGTAAAGTACTGTACGGTACGGTACTCTTTAGCAGTAACGCTTACGACTACGAGTACCCGATCAACGAAGCACTACCCAATTTCTCAATCATAATAATCTTAAAGAGGTACTAAATAAAATATGCGGGTTGTCAAACGCACTGACGTTAGATTTGATATAATATTGAAAATTAAATTGTACAAAGTAATTCTTTTAGTAACCGTACTTTTGAAGTGTCAGTTTACAGATGAAAACTATAGGCACTCTCCTTCTTAGTTGGATCGCATTACAGTTAGTTAATCCAAAGACAAAAATTATTTTTCCTAAAGATTATCATATCACCAGAGCTCCCTTCATTCGTAGTTCCTTACAATCGGCACAGCAAAGCAATTCGTGTTATACAAGTGCATTGTTTACTCGACATCGCGCCCTAACTCTTTGTGCAGCATTTATGGACAATAAATACTGTGTATTGAACAGTGGGCCCAAATTAATTAGTATTATGTACCGATGTAATCAGTAACGATTGTTTCCAACGATTTGTTATTGTTTCAGACCTTTTGGTTGCGGGTTTAAAGGTGGGCTGGCGAGTTTGTTTCGGTTTGTTGTTCAATGGGACTTTGTTGCTGTGTGTATTTTAATTTCAAGCTCTATATACACTGGTATAGATCTACAAATACGTGGTCTCCAGTGCTGTATTCAATTTACCGATTCGGTTTTCATAATTAGTGTGCTGTCCTTGGTTCTCCAGCCACCCTTTATGTGCAGTCGAATTCGTCTTGGAGACAGCATAATTATTAACTTGAACTTTAATAGATTTATTGTTAAAAGATTTACTTGTCTAAACTTAAATACACTACGTGGAGCAGTGATTGTAAATTTTTAATTTGTTTTTTACGTATTTCTTCGCAGAATAGTTAACTACTTCTTCTTTGTGTGTCGTTTTATCCGACCTATGTATACGTAGCTCTCTCCTTTGTCATGTCCAAATTTTGGAAGGTGCAAAGAGGCAGAGGAGCTCCATCTGTAGACATCAAGCAAATTAGAGACAGCATTTTCACATGACTGACAGTCCTTGCCAGCATTCTCCAGTACATCATTAATAACCTACCGGACTGACTGGCTGTACTTTAATACATGTATTTCAGCCGGAGTTATCGACCGTGGATCTACGCAGTAGTATCGGAGGCGTTCGCGACGTGGCGTTTACAAATGGTGCGCACGCGCGTAAACACTCCAGATATTTTACGTTCGTGCTTCATGTGAGGTGGCGTGTGAGTTAGAAGACAAGGCGGGGCGCATATAACAGCATTGCTTACGCAGTTCGTGCCTTATTATATGACATTAGACGGCATCAGAAATTGAGAAACTGAGAAACGAATCGGAAAATGCTGTAAGCATCCAAATAATACATTTAGATGCTTATAGCATTTTCCGATTTCATACAACGATTTCTAAAATGCGGCACTTACGGCGCGTTCGGTGCTGACCAATATGCGATCTATAAAGAGACCTGTAATTTGAACATATTCGTACTGCAAATTATGCACATTGTCTTTATGTGACTTGACTAATTGTTTGGATTTTAAAAGTGCCTTTGTCATTTTTTTATTTTCTTCGATTGTTTTGTCAGATTGACAGCATTGGGACTCGCAGTCTGTCAAAGATGTACTTAGTATTAGTCGTTCAATGGATACGACAGATAAGAAGAACGACCTGGATTGATTCGGTAGTATATCCTTGAGTGTCGTGTTGGCGAAGTCACGGCACAATTGCCAAGTTTTCCAAACGCTACCTCTCACCATTTTCACCATACTGCAGATCAAACCTAAAGTTTAATAGGTACCTAACATCTGGGTGTTCAGTGTTCTGACGCAAGTACTCTCCAAATCTTAATGCCTTCAATAACTTTGCTTTTCCTTTTAATATTAGGAGCTCATTCCTAAGAACACTGATTGCGATACCCGGCTAAAGTTTAACTTCGTGATCGCTACCTGCGGTGTTTTATTTATCTTTTATCTTGAACGCAATAAAGCGGTAGTTGGGTTTAGTTGAAATATGTATCACCAGTGGAGTGGTTAATAAGGTCTTGAACTGAGTTCTGTGATTTATATATATTCATCTGTTAGAGGGCCGTCGGGGACTGACTTAAAAGTGCACCGTGGCTCTGGTATGCATAGGCATGAAGGAACCAAGTAGATTTTTAGTCAGTCTGACAGTCGCTTCCGCGCCACCAAAGGCGGGGACTCATTTGAAAATTTTACCCCCAAAAAATATACAGGGCCGTAAATCTTGGGGTGTTAAGACAGGAAACCTCCACGTGCGCCCGTGGACTGGAGTTCCCTTTCGGATACGTCCGGGGGGAAGACCAGTTTTTCGGGCCGGTGCACCCTGGGATGCGGGCAAAAACTCTTTTAGGCACTGTGTGCCTAAGGGGTCTCTTTGCTCGTATGCGAATAGCCTGTCGGGTGGATGCTCCAACGCGTGTCCCTCTGAACAGCAGAGGGCACAGCGGCGGAGCGGGCTTGCGGACGGTGAGTAATGGGTAAGCTCGCCGTCCGACCAAGGACCAAGCCCGGGTCGGTGGCGCGTCGTGTTTCACGCGTCACCGACGGGGCCCGACGGGTTTTTTCACGATTTTCTCTTTCAAAGTTTAGAGGCTGTGTTATTGTTATGGTGTTTATTTCGAAGTAAAACGTCTGCCTGGGTTCGGACGACCTTCTAACACGCGACCGGTGTCTCCGAAAATAGTTTATTCTTTTTTGCCCTTAGCGACCCACTTTACCCAAAACAGTACATTAACTGTGTACGTCCCTGCAGAAGTTTATCAGGTCCCTGTCCATCTTGTCCATTTGTGTCCGTTCCTGATCAGGCGATCATAATGATTCGTATCGTGTGATCAGATTGTAAACAGCAATGTTTGCGTCGGCCACAGATGATAGTTAAGATGTATGGCGGAATACGGATCTGACCCTTTGTTTCCTTGGTTATTGTTTCAATAAGTTTATCGGAGGGTTAGCTTACATTGAGTTTTTCTGGGAGTGAAAATGACCGAAGGTCTTTTCTGTACTGTTTGACTGTCAAAGCGATATACATGTATTATAATAAAATCGTCAAGCACAGCATAGGACAATCTGATGAGGACTACAGTTTCGCACTGGATGCTGCCCGTTTGCAACCAGTCCTATTGAAAATCTATAGGAGAGCCCTATGTTCAGTGATGGACGTCCTACGGCTGATATGATTATGATAATAAAATTGTAACAGGCCGAAGATTGAAGAAAAACTATGTTGTAAGGTTTATGTTTGAACACGCATTGCGCAAAAACATAATTATATTCCATAGAATTGAATGCATATTTCACCGATGTATTGTTGGAGGTATATTTTTTCAAATAAAACATTTTCTAAAATTATAATAAAAAACAATAGTAAAATAAAAAAGGACGAAATCCAAATCTCTCAATCCTACTTCGTAATCGGGAATCCTCGGCGACTATCGGCGATCTCCGGGTCAGCTGCAGGTTGAACCGAGACAACATCGGTACATTTAAATATCCCAGGGGCTGAATGTAAACAGCTGATATCTGATTAAAGGCTCGTGGCCAGATATCGGTATCCTTGTCTTACTACTGATGGTCGATATAAAAGGAAATGGGACGATAGGAACTGTTATTTTGGAAGTAAAACTTTTTGGAATCCGTTAACTGCCATTTGGTATTAAAATATTAAGCAGTGGGTAACCATGCATGGTGAATTATAAATTCCGAATCTTAACTTATTATTTCAAGCTTTTATGCAGGATCTCCTTATGTAGGGAACAGTGTATAAGACGGGGACGCGAGGTATAATGGGGACACTCTTTAGGCATACTTAGCACAACACTAACGTAGTGCAAGCGTCATCAGGACTTCATTTGCAAGGTCGCCATTAACAATTGGCGTCCTGATGGCGCTTGAGTTACGTTAGTATTGTGTTAAGTTTGCCTTAAGTGTGTGATTTCCCATCATACCTCGCGTCCCCGTCTTATACACTGTTCCCTAGTAAGCGATACTAAATTCCTAGCAAATATTTTGCTAATTGTCTTTCTGCATCATAAAGAACTCTTGAAGTAGTACTAAAGACGTAAAAAGCGAGTTCCAGAAGTCTTAATGCAATTACTTGCATACAAAGAATACTAGTATATTTTATTACGGTTAGCAGAAGAAACTTCAGCTACTATCGTTTGGCTACTTCGTTGCAAGAACTGATTTGCTATCGTAACTGTACTACTGTGAGGAAGTTTAGATCTGGGCTGTAGTTTTATACTTTTTTTTTTTTTTTTTTTTTTGCGTGGTAAAATCATCAAATGATTCCTCCCACCCAGGGCAGGGTGGGAGGGACTGTCAGACTTGTACTGACTAAAATCCACGGTGTCCTTCACGAGCCCTTTACGTACCGGGGTTACGGTGATGGGTAAGACCCGCGACCCCGGCAGGCTCTGGCCCTCTACAGGCCCCGTCAGTTTGCTGACACTCCTTGAGGCGCGCGTGGAACACAACGCGCCGTCGACCCGGGCATGGTCCATGGTCGGGCAGCGAGTCGCCCATTACTCGCTGCCCGCATGCCCGCGCCTACGGTGGCCGGAGATCGTCTGGCGACGTCCGTCGCCGTGGGCGTCTACCACTGCGGGTGGGTCGGAGGGAGGACACTGTTCTCTCCCTCACGCGGCACGCCTCCTCCTTCGCGAGCATGACTGCTTCGCAGAAGGAGGCGACCGCTTCCCACTCCGGTAGTTTTATACTAGGAATATTATAATCTATATATATAAAAGGAGAACTGACTGACTGACATATCAACGTACAGCCGAAACTACTGGGGCTAGGAATGTGAAATTTTGCACACGGCTTCCTATTATAATGTAGGGGAGCACTAAGAAGGAGTTTTTGGAAATTTAACCTTTAAGGGGGGTGAAAAGGGGGAATTAGGAAAATACGTAACCCACGCGGACGAAGTCGCGGGAAAAGTGCTAGTAAATTATATAGTAATTCAAAGGAATAAATGTAAAACTATATAAGTTTAATAGGTTACTTCTAGGCAATCTTCAGGTGAGATGGTAGTCAAACGCGACAAAATTTAAATTATGAAACTATATTAGCGAGCAAAAGTATGGAATTAGTTACTTGGAATTGATTTGGGATAGCTCCTTAAATAATGGCGTGTATTGAATGAATTTCAAGTTAACAGTGAAGCCTTTAAGCCTTTGTCATACAGACAGGCGTGGCGAATGCGAAGCGTGACGTTTTTATTTGTAATGTATGGAATTGTTTGAATTCAGTCACATAGAAAAGCGAAAGCGATCCGATAGCATGACAGAACTATCGGACTGACGTCCGGCTTCGGTTCGGTATCGCTTCGGAAACTTTTCGCTTTCGCCTGTCTGTTTGACAAAGGCATTAAAATGGTACAATTTTTATTATTCTTAACTAGTTAATAAGTACTCAAGATCGCGCGGAATCGGAGTAAGTGATTCCATACTTATGCTCGCGAGTGTAGTAGGTCCAGCCTGGGTTTTCGTCACACCATGCAGAATATTAGAGTTCAGATACATTAAGTGAAAACTGGAAGCTTAACCTAATAGCAACAGACATGCTACGCTGCATGCACGTGCAGCTGCTAGCTGCTTCACATGGTAAGTCCTAATAGCATTTAGGTGATAGATTTTCGAAGCAATACCCCGCTTTGGAATTTACTTTTCATTGCTCTATTCAAACTATAAGACAAAGTACAGTAATAGCCTCAAGAAATACCCTTTCCATACCATAAAAAGGCTACGCACAATCTACATTGTTCTGATTTCCTCAGTTAGCAGTAGTTGTAAACGTAGGAGCTTTCAGCGCCGGCTGTATGTCTCGGAACCAATCTGTAACAACTGCTTAACGTCACACCGGTGGAAAACATACGGGTTATTATAGTGGACGGAGCTGCCCAACCTACTTACTGCTTGCCATCCAACAAGCGATAAACTCGCCAAGTGAATAGTGTCCTGACACATCACTCACCTCCGTTTTAAGGCGCTGCCCGAAGCACATCTACAATAACAGATGCATAGCATATGCGTTACCATTACAGGGACATAGTTACACATTTAAGTCATACCGCTGCTTTAACTAGTGTACAACCATAGGTATACCCACATACATATGTATACCTATGTTTTGAAGGTATCGCAAGTATTTTTTTTTACGTGCTAAAATCATTAAATGAGTCCTCCCACCCAGAGCAGGACGGGAGGGATTGTCAGACTCGTATTGACTAAAATCCACGGTGTCCTTCATTAGCCCATTGCAATCCGGGGTAACGGTAATTCGTGACTTGTACTGACTAAACTCCACGTCCATTCATGTCCTTCAATAAACCTTTACGTTCCGGGGCTAGACCCTGATAGTCCCGCGATCCCGGCAGGCACCACACGTTTCGTAGCGGCAGAAATAGTGGAGCAACAGTACATAGAAATTTCTAAAGGACAAAGCTAACTGTTTCCTTTGTATTATAAAACAGGGTTTGCTAAATATCTTTTCATGAAAGTTATGATTAAGAATATATGAAACTTTACCGTCTCCGCTCATGATATAAATCCGTATATTTTTATCATAATGTCTTATTTACGAATAATCCGGTGTGTGTTTCAATAAGCGCGTGCGTTGCCGATGTGGTAATGATGGCGGTGTCTCGCCATGGGGTCACTTAGTTATGGTTAAGTACTACCTACAGATAGTCTTGTATACCTATATGGGTATCAAACGGTTCTGCCGATATACGGTCTATTTGCCATGGCTTGAATCTTCTTCATTATGTTTCAGGAGAACTGGGCGAGTAGACACCGAACTAGTCAAAAAAGTTTTAATTTCCTTAGGCGCTGGACACACAGAAAAGACGTAAGACGCAGCCGGGGCGCGGACATTTGTCTCTACAGCGTTCCTTTCATACAAAATGCATAGAAAGGTTGCAACGCAAAACATACAGAAGAGTCGGGTCGCGAGCGCAATGCTTTTACCTGCTGTCTGGCTTGCCCTTTAGTATTTCGAATGCCTTAGCGAATAAACTAACTTTTACTTGATATTCAATAGTACATTTTTGTACCTAAATAATAGAGATACCCGAGACCTGGACCACAGCATCCCATTACCGACAATTCTTATCAAACGCAATCCAAATGCGGGTGGCATATAATACCAATATAACTGCTCTTAACAAGAAAAATAATAACAACCTTGTCTCTAAAGCGATAATGCTGAGAATCCGCTGCAGCGATGGTAATGTAAATGTAAATCCAACTTTGCACACCGAATAGATATTGGCCCACAATGACTATTCGACATGTCAAACAATTGAAGAATTCCTTCAGCAATAAAGTCTATACTCGTTTGAAGATTAAGCGCCGCATTGTGGAGTTTCTAAAAGGTGGATGGTGGAGTGTGCAAGTGATATTGATCCTTAAAGTAACGAGCAGTTAGAATGTGTCTTACTAACGAACGTGATAGGTCTGTAATGGACTGGCTTCACGCCACCGATGACCTCGAGGACAAAAATCTGTGGAGTAGTGAGGCTGCAATTATTTGAGATAAAGTACCGTACTGTGCGCAGATGAGATCAGACGGTGCTGAGAAATGTGGAGGAAATATGTTTAAGTCGGAATGCAGATGAACAGGGCTCGGGTCACATGAAATTTCTGTGTGAACTGGAAGAATTGGCGGTGTTTTTATTTTACCTCCAAAAAGTGAAATGATGTGTTTCTCTCGACGTATCTCTACCATAAATAATTAAGATAAACGGTGAACTGGATGCCGCTAATACCCATGATGACACTTCTCATGTAGGATAGGAAAATATTTTTGTGAGACAGAATGTAAATTATACAAATATTCCACGTTAAAGCCTCATTTAGACGATGCAAGAACTCGCATGCGAGTTGCATTACATTGCGGACTTTATAGGTTCAACGAATTCAGTTGATCAAACAAATACCGCAATGTAGTGAAACTCGCTTGCGAGTTCTTGCTCCGTCTAAATGAGGCTTTAGGCTAGCGGAAGGTGTTTTGAAAAAACGAAGAAAACGATCTACAGTAGAACTTACTCGCGAGACTTTTTGAAATGCAAAGGGCATGTGAAGGAACAGGGTGGTGATTACTCGTAGTCTTTCTTTTACTAATTAGATGAGGCTAATGTTTCGTACCTGACTACTCTGACAAGAAACAGCCGAAACGAACCTAGAGGTCGCTGTCTCTTTTTTAGAATCCAAACAGTTTCCTGTAAAAACTATCCACAAGCGGCTCCACACCATATTTTAACAAGTCAGCGAAAAAGTTCTAAGTTGTGCTTGAAATTGTGTCTGTCGTTATGCGGCTAATCTCGCATACAAATTGTTGTTTACGCCGTATCTCATTTGTTTATCAAACAAACGAGGACTGTGCTCAAATAAAAGGCAGTTGTGGTCATTCTGGGCGATGGAAACATCTTGATTCCTGTTGCTGTATGCAAAGTTGGTGCAAAAAGTTGATCTGAAACCTAGGCTGTTTACGCTATCTCGGTGTGTTTGGGATCCGCCAGTTATTTTTTCATGAATGCAATACCAAAATTTGCCCTGTCGTTGTTAGGGTAAAGTATTTTTTTTTATTTATGATTATTTGCTCGTTATTCTAGTCTACTTCAAAGGTGACAGAAACAATGTCTATGTTCACTTGAGGTTGGATGCATTCGGAAACACAGATGCAGGCAGAGAGTTCAACTTCTTTAACCAATTCGCACAGTTTAATACGCTTAGTGCGAATTGGTGAAATAGCAATCAGGTGGTGAAGAAAACTTTATGACAACATTTTGTGTGCGAATATTCCTAACATGTTTAATTTTTGTCCCCTTGTTTATGAAAGGCAGAAAGTGTGCACTTACTTTGAGGTCAATATTAGTTCTGCCTCTTCAAGTTATCTGACCTTATCTTTCACAAAAGTTCGAGTGACGTCTGTCGAATCTCCCAGTCCTCAAGCCGAGTCTTACACGCTAAATGACATTTATAAATGTTGGCTTCAGTTTCTCTTACAAAAAAAAAGACACTACAATGCCAATTTTAATCCTCGAACCCTAACTGCTTTTTTACACGGTTACACCAACTTTTATACCCACAAATGTAGGTACCTATAATTATTTATGTATGTCTGTCTTCATATAATATGTGCACTAGCGCTCGGCCTGCAACTTCGTCCGCGAGGATATAGTATTTTCCCCTATCATTATTTAATTCATGACGGAGCCCCCCTGTAGGCCAAAGTATGACGGGGTCGTGGGACTCCTGAATTACCGTGACCCCGGAACATAAGGGCTATTGAAGGACACTGTAGATTTTTGTCAGTTCGAGTCTGACAGTCTCTCGCGCTCTGGTCTGGGTGGGTGGACTCATTCAATGAATTTACTCCGCTAAAAAAAAAGTGTCGCTGTTCGATCAGTCAGCCAGACAGTTTCTTCTTTTATGTAAACAGATTGGTGCTTACAGCTTACAGGAAGCAGGTCAGGGAATCGGACCGTAATAAATCGTTAATGCATACCTTCTAGCGAAGATTGACAATTCAGAGTGGTTATTCATTAGCTAAAGCTTTGATTTTATTTTTGCAGAATTGTGCTAGTATTTCCGTTTTTTTTTGGTTTTTGCCTTTGGCATCTTTGTCCCACCCACTGTTGGCTGACTGTAGATAATATTGGGGTTCGGTGTTTCGGTTGGTGATTTCCTCCCTTTTCCATTTTTTTTCATATTACCTGTGATGATTATTATTATGTTTTAAAACGTTTTCTTTTGTCATTAATAGTCCATTTTTCCAATCATCGAAAGGGGTATGCAACTTATTGGCATCAATTTTTTTTTTCGCCAGTAATGATATGTTGGTCATTAGTAGACCGCAACCTAAGAACTTCGTAGAAAATATTTAAAAAAATCTAAACCGTAACCAACCAGGGATATAACGGATTTTATTTTGTTTTAATCGGGAGTAAATCACTCCTGATTAGAATAAAATTAAAACCGCCATATCTCTGGTTGGTTACGGTTTAGAAACTTCTTTTTTTTCTATGGACTTCTTAGTTAGTAGTCTAATTGTGGCCAAAATTTAATCACTGGCGAAAAGAAAAAAAAATTGATGCCAAGGTCCATACTAAAAGTTTCATGGGCCTTTGACTACACAAATCAGTATTTACAGATTTTAAAAAAAATGTTGACCTAACAACCGCTCAGAAAACAAATATAAGATAGCCGGGATATACCAATGTCTTTCAAGAACTAAGTATAACAGTCAATATTCCAAAGCAAGAACAATGATAAATTCTTGAATTCGCCTTTAGTGGTGAAAGTTAATTTTAATGTAATAAATAATAGCAATTGAAAGCCCAGTATGCTGCCATAAACCCATTATCACGAACAGAGAGGACATATCCACGCTAATTGATGACGTCATAAAGTTCTTAATTAGACAGACTGCAGAATTGTGCACTTAGACGCAATTTGCACAGAGATTGTGTGGCATTCACATTTGACTAATAAAATTTTAGCTTTATTGACTTTCCTGGTCAAAGATTGGGTCGGTTTAATCACCGTAGATAGATCTAGTGTAATACGAGTGAGTAAGTATTACTTTTTTTCTTGGTGGTTAGCCTATCCGATGCAACAACCGTATTGTAAATGTGATAAAGTTAGTATGTTGGATGGTATGGGCTACAGGCTTTGTTAAAGACAAAGTCGACGATAGAGTGAGCCTACTTAGTGGTCATTTTAGACCCCCAGGCTTCTTCTGGAGAAGCATGAGGTTCTAAAACGGTCACTTAGCACTTATAATGAATAGCCAATGACTATAATGCCATGGAAGTTGGGTAGATCTTTTGTGTGGGATGCAATATGTGTTGAAACACTGGGGCCATGGGGTCCGAGTGCTCACCAAATTTTTAAAGAACTTGCTAAACGTATAGTTGACTCTTCGCGTGACCGGAGGGCTGGCTTATTTCTTGGTCAAAGAATTAGTATTGCTGCAATGCTGCCAGCGTTCTGGGCACTTAACCCGTTGACAGCGATGTGGATGAATTTTTTGATGCTCTTTGTTACTCTATTTAATTATTATTAGGTTAGTTAATTTAGTATTTAAATAAATGTAAATACGAGCCTTTAAACATAAAAAGGACCTTATTAGGTTCGTTTACATGGCTAAACATCAAGCTTTTCTAAACCAATTTATTGTAGACTCGCTTTGTTGATCTTTCCGTACATTCACCGGTTAGTTCATACTGCTTTTTACGATAAACTTACTTGCCGTCACAGTAAAATATAACCTACAGCTAAGTCAGCAAATTGATTATTCTGAGGCAAAAGTAACAAACCAAAACACCTTTGCATCAAAAAATATGCAATACATTACGAAGTCGCCCAATTAAGAATAACCCGGCCGAATATAAACAGTCGGCATCACATTCGCTAGTTTACGAGTGTTCTACGCAATTTATTGAGAACACGACGCCGATTATTCTCGGTCGGTTAATCATCGGGAGGCTATGAATTAGAATCAACCTGTTGTTGATCTGCATCTATCATAATTATTCGTTTCGCTTGTAAATCATTGAAGCAAGTTGTGGGGTTTTTAAGGCAAAAGGCCTTTTCGGTTTATAAGGCGAAGGGAATATTGTAACCAACCTTATTTTACAATTTAAAGTAAAAGAAATTATGTTTCTGAGAAGTATATTTTTCTGTCCAATACTAATAATTTAACTCTGTACTGTGTTTATTTTGAAGAGAAAAAATAAAAGTTGAAGGTTTAGAAATAATGCTGTAACCAATCAATTAAGGCCAAGCAGATTTATTTTTAACAGACTTAAAATTTAACTCTGTGTACTAATTAACGGTGAGTTTAATTTAGAATCAAGAATGTTAATAACGGTCATTGACGCACAGTCTGCGTCAATGATCGTTACACCCTGTGTAAAAATTACCCTGTTCACTTTAAAATGACCCTGTCATAAATGCAAGGTTTTGTTGAACGTTAATCGATGTCCACCAGAACGATAGTAAGGTTATAAATATAATTTCAAATTGTATTTGCCTTGTTAGGAGTGTTTTTATGAAAAAAAGGTTAATATGGTTATTTCAAGGTAATGGGACATTTGCACCTGCTTACAGCACTTGTAACGTTCACTGTAATGTGCCATGTGTACATCTAACACTGTCAAAACAAATTAAGGTGTATGCGTCTTAATTATATAGGTGCGCAGGAGTTGAGCATAATGTCATTAATGAAAGTTCTACCTGTATTTTGTTGTTTGTTTATTTTTCTGAGTATTATTTTATCCATGTCGTTTTTGCACGAAACTTCTAATCTATAGAATCTTTTAGTGTTCATGATATCTCATACACAAAGTTTATAATATTTTAATTTCGCCATTGCATGCACTAGCAGAGTCTACTAAAGGAGTGGAGTGGAGACCGTGTGTGAGCATTCAGAACGATTTTTTTAAATTATTTGAAGAACGATTCAGTTTAATTATTTGAAGAATGGGGCAGGCAGCGGATAGATACGGAATGCCCAGGATCGGGATGGTCGGCGTTCTTCGGTAGAGGCTTACGTTCAACAGGCAAAATAACTGCAAAAGTACTGTAGCCGTGTAGGTGGTTCCCAATTCCTAAGCGTAGATTTCTATGAAGAAAAATGGACAAGAAACACCATGGACAAAGAGTAGGTAATTTTTAAATGTTTTTAAAAGAAATGTTGTCTCACTAACGTAGAAACTCACAGACAGAAACACCCAGATCCGGAACAACTATTTGCAGATATACAAATATTTGTTCCGTGCGGGTATCGAACCCTCGACACGCTGCGCAGTCGATCGCTCAGCCACTTGCGCAGTGTCGACAATCTTTTTTTTTGTAGATCTCATCACTTTTTGACTAGCTATATCCGAATTATGGTGGGGTTGCTTTCCAGTCTAAGTGATACAGCTGAATGTCAATATACTGAAGAGTTAATATAAAATGGTTTCCTTTGCACACTCACCAAATAGAAAACAATTTTTTTTTGCAAAAAAACTATCTCCTGAGCAATTTGCACACGCAATTACGTAGGAATCCGAATGATATAACCTTATGAGGGGGTGCATTTTATTTTATAACGCTCTCTGCATCGAGCCTTTATTGTTCTTTGCGATGCAACCACAAACCTTACTAGGTTACTGCAGGGTCACCAAAATCTTAAGTATTTATTAAACACTAAAAACCTATGGATGTAATGTAACAAACGATCTTTTTGTTTTTTACATATCGCACCTTTAGAATAGAAGTGGCGTAATCCAAAATTCCAGATTTTGGGAAAATGTTATTTATTAATTCAATACCGAGGGACGCGGGGAAAGAGCGTGATTTGAAAGAGACAGAAACAGTGCGTTATATAATACCTTTTCCTGGGCTAGAAGAGCCGGTTTCTTTTTAAAAAAACTAATAGAATACATGTTTATAAGTCGTTCGATGCATAAAAGTCATTTTCTTAAAAATTTTAGTTAGGCCACTTTAATTCTAAAGGTGCGATATGTTTAAGTTTTTTTTTAGAAATAAACAATAAGTTAAGTATTTTATTTTCATCATAATTTATCATTAACCATGTCATTTTGATAAATATATGAAAAAAACAACCAGTGAGGTTACACTATCTTAAAATAATCTTCCTTGCAAAATTGCGAGACATACCTACCGTAACTCAGTCACCGTTATCTGCATCCAGTTATTAAAAGTGACAGCTTCGAAAGTGTGAACCGGACCTTTACCGCATCATATCCTTGTTACCAGCCCTAACGTTGACACTTCACACTTCACTACAAGGTCACTTCGTTCGCTCTCTGTCAATTAGCTACCTTTGGACTGTGAATACTCAATTACATCGCCTTCTAAGGGTGAAACAGTGAAATCTTCAATTATATTCACAATAGACTTGTGTTCCATTGTGGAGTGTCGCCAGAATAAAGCAGGAGTTTTGCATATCAAATGATTTAACGGAAAAGTGTTACCTGACTTTGGTTTGTACACTTTTAAACCATTTTATGTACAGACGCCAGCACATCAACCTACCACAATCTGTCATTAATAGATTTTCAACCTTGTCACAGTAGTGGAAGGTAAATGATCCATTGATATAAATTGACAGATTCGGGTAGGTTGACCTACTGGCGTCTGTCCATTATTGGAGAATCTCATTTTTTTCATATATTTTAATCTTGTTGTTGTAGCTAGGTATTGAATTTTTGTGGGACAGCTTTATTTTTTTTTACCCAGGGCAGTGCGGGCGGGACTGTCAGACTCGTACTGACTATAATCCACGGTTTCCTTCAATAGCCCTTTACGTTCCGTGGTCAAGGTAATTCGTACAGTCTCGCGACCTCGGCAGGCTTTGGCCCTCTAGAGCTTTGGCCCCGTCATTTTGCTGATACTCTTTGAGGCGCGCGTGGAACACAACGCGCCGTCGACCCGGGCATGGTCCATGGTTGGACAGAGAGTTGCCCATTACTCGCTGCCCGCATGCCCGCGCCTACGGTGGCCGTAGAACGTCTGGCGACGTCCGTCGCCGTGGGCGTCTACCATTGCGGCTGGAGTGGAGGGAGGACGCTGTTCTCTCCCTCACGCAGCCCGCCTCCTCCTTCACGAGCATGACTGCTTCGCAGAAGGAGGCGACCGCTTCCCACTCCATCTCGCCCCGCAGCATGGCCTCGATCAATGCTGGGCGCGAGAGGTATCCACCTATCGCCGTTATGAGGACACGGCGGTGCTCTGCCCAAGCGGGGCAATCCTGCACGGTATGCTCCACCATGTCCTCTGGACGATCTTCGCAGTGGTGACACCCAGGCGTTTCTTCCTTCCCTATCAGACACAGGTACCTCCCGAAACTTCCGTGTCCGGTGAGGACCTGCGTCATGCGGTAGGTCAGGACGCCGTGACGCCTATCCAGCCACTCCTCAAAGAGGGGTCTTACCGCCGCGATTGCGGCGTGCCCGTTGTGGGACAGCTAGTATTTTTTAATAAAGATTGTACTGTCCTTGGTAAAAAGGTTTGCGTCACCCTGCATATTACTTTTTTTTTCCTGCCTGTGTCAGAAGGAGGGTTATAATTAGTTATCAAACCGTTACATCTTTGTCTTTAATTGTTTTGAGATACAGAGATATAAATACATGAGTGACTGACACAATCTTTAATCTTAATAAAAGTCAAATATTTTGCACATGTAGACGTTTAACGATTAATTGTCGACAAACGTGTCAGAAGCCATGCAAACAATGCTCGACTGTAAGTCACGTCACTATTTAAAATGTCAAACGCTTGTCAAATGTCACATTTGAAGCGGAGATCGCACTGTATGTGACATTTTTTGACAAGACTGTCTCAAAATTAAATAAAGGTGTTTTAGGATAAAAATTCTTATCAGAACAATTAATCGACAATTAAAAGAATGATTGTATTATGACAGGCGTCTATAATTGTCGCATTGTGTGTCACAGTCATCGTTTGAACACTTGTAGGTGACAGAGCTCATTTTCTACTTAATTTTTAATTATTTTCTAAGGTTACACTAACAAGATTTGTGATAAGTATCAGTTAACGTAAGTAAAGAATATAAAATAATCGACTGAATTAAAATGACAACAGTAATTTCCGAATGTTAAACAATTTAGGGCGAATTTCACGTTTAAAACAGTCGTATTTTCGTCAATTTTGGACATACGTGACGTCCAAAATTGACAAAAGGTAAATTATGGGTCAAATAATTAATTAATCTCAATCAGTCATCTAGTCTATTTTACCTATATTAGCATTTAAATAATAATTAACAGTAGTTAGCAGCTATTGGTTAGTTAACTCCCCGATTCAAATATAACCTTTGTACGTGGAAATATTCCTAGTATTTAACTTTATCTAGTCTGAATCTAGCGAGGCGCGGGCGCAGCTTTAATAGTATTGTTTAATTGTATTCGTTGGGCTGTAAAGAATACTTATCGCGATCAACTGAACTTTATATGATATCTACTAATACGGATTCGTGTGTGCTTCTGTTTATCTACGAATTAAATGGTAATAGAATAGGTTTTATGGGCGATGTAAGAGGTTACTGTTTTGTAGATATTGTTTTTATGCAAATTATAGGCAATTAGTAAGGGATTAGAATTTTCATCTTGTGCAACAAAATGATAAACAATAAACGGTTTTTTAACCTTTCCTCGTCTTGCCTTGTCTTGATCTCTTTTAGCATCCGTTACAGTTTTTTTCTTTCAGTTTTTTATCTAATCTGAAAAAACTTAACTTTTATTTTGTCAATTTGACATCAAAAAACAATAAACAGGTTAACAACAAGACGAATCTTTTGATGAAAATTCACCAGATTTCACCAAAAATATGTTATCAGATATATTTTTTACATTCTAAACTTGTCATAAAAATAGAGGCAGTGTTAAGCAGACCCCGGACGACTATCACTAGTATGTAACATTTGAATGATACAGAGCCAACAATGCTTATTGTGGAACGATTGATGTCTGTATGTCTTTATCTGTAAGTTATTACACCATTGGTTATTCTTCCTTAGTCTCCGGGACATAAGTATGCCATTTAGTTAAGGATAGCTGCGGAGCGGTCGATCTTCCAGGTTAAGCATCACTTGCCAAGGTTTGTCTGAGGATCGGTGATCATCCACTGCATACAACATAGAGTCCGCGACTCGTCTGAAGTCCTGTGGAAAATTCGCGGTAATAGATTTCTTTATGAATTTGTCATCAACGCGCTTCGCAAAAAGATTAGGAAAATATAATTCTTCGAAATATAGATAGAATATAGATATTATAGCCAGAAAATGTGAGGACCAGAGGATCTAAAACAGTTACATCTTAGTGATGCACTTCGTGAATGAATAACAAATAGTGTTGCGGGGTTACCAGTGTTTTAGACCCTCAGGCTTGCCAAGGGGTGTCGTAAGGTCGTGGGTCTTATGATTTACTGAGGATTTTAGTCAGTATGAGTCTGACAGTCCCTCCCGCTCTGCCCTGGGTGAGAGGACTCATGTGATGATTTTACCACGTAAAAAAAAGGGTGTCGTAAAGTATCTGGGATATATCTCTAAACTCTACAAGATAGTCATAACCCGGCAAAAAGAGGGAGATTATTAGATAAACTTAAAATATATTAAGATATACTATCTAATTGCAGTACAATTAACTGTAATTCCACTGGATGCAACCCCAATATAGTTGGGAAAAGGCTAGACAAACAGGAGGTTAATTATGAGGTAGACTTAGAAATGACCTGTGAAAATTTAGCACAGTGTATGTGCCATTAAATATTTTTAAAAGCTATCTGCATTATAAGCATTTCCCTAATAAGCCTTGGTTATTTCCAAAGCGACTTAATATCAGTAATGAAAGTTATAGCGATGTAACAGTATTAACTTTTATAAAAAATGGCATCTAATTCAAACGGGACACGGACGTTCATTACATTACCACGAGACCTATTGAGACCCCAATATTTCAATTCCCGCCATTTCATCTGTCAAAGTCGAGGATACGCAAAGGAAATTATAGCGAACAGCCTATTCGCCTGACTTAATCTGTGGTCTGACAGTTTATAAGTACCGCTTAATTTGCTAAGACAAACCCTTAAAGGGGGCGTTGCGCTGATCATCCATCATTGTAAGGTAGGAGCGTTCGGTTTATGGAGGTTGTGGGTTAAAGAAGCCTTGAGAAGCGTTCTAAGTCTCGCTAAACACTTATATTTTTGCAAGTTACTGCGTTGTAAAAGAGCAGGCTAATAAACTAAAATAACTAATAAACTGAAAATAAGTTTAATAAAACCAGGAGTAGGCACAAAACAATACCTAAACTTCTTGGCTCACGAAAGTAGACAAATTTTATAAAATTACACTTATACCTTTGTGTATTTTTATGTATTTATGTATTTTTTTTAAATAAAAACTGTTTACTAAATTAACATAATTTTAATTGTAATGTAACCTCATTTTCAAAGGGAGATGTCAACACTGGCTCTTCGATAAAGAAAAACTCTCGGATGCCATTAGAGTTTCTTTTTATTTATTTTTTTAATAATTATCAAATGGCATTCAGTTTTTTTCGTCAGAAACAGCCGTTATTTTTTGACATAATTAAAGCAAAACCTTTTTGTATTTATAGTTTTTTTTTTGTAGAATTAAAGACTTTGCTTTTCATAATATTTACGGTTGTCCGAACCGAAATGAGGCGGCTGACTTTATTAAAACTTTTATTGTATGGAATTGACGCATTTTCTGATCGGTTGCTGGAACGCATATAATTGAATGTTTGACTGAAAAATTCTAATTAGTCCGAACGTCAGTTAGATTATCAAAAATTATCCGACCCGTATTTTTTTTTTCTTTCCAAAATTGACAGAGATACGACGTTTTTAAAATTGACAATACGGCACAATTTAATACAATTTTTATTGAATTCTGCAGTCACCATCCCCCACTCTCGAGTTTCAATGCGTTATACTTATCTTGAAAAAAAACGAGTCCTTTATTTATCGAAACTCTTAATGATGGACTAACTAGATTTGTAATTTATTGATACTGTCAAATTGCCAATAGGGTATTTTACTGCATAAATAAATTGTAAATCTGTTTAGTCCTTCAGTTAGAATATTGAGAAATATTTTTTTATATCGATGACAAAGATAAAACTCTTCCAAATTCGGGAGTGGGGCTTGTGACGTCATAATGCTTGTAAAATTGTTCCGACCGAGAGACGTTTTGTGATTTTTAAAAGCGTTGTATCTTCGTCAATTTTGGTTTACGTACCAAAGAAAAAACACGGGTCTAATATTTTTTTATAATCTATATTTCGGACTAATAATTTTTTTTTGAGTAAAATAGCCTATTGTGATTACAGCAGCAGTTTATTCTATCCAATTTGAAAACTCCCTCCGCTTCTAACTTCGACCAGATAATTGGTATCATCTTCTATCAATAACATATTGATAGTATAAAATGTAGTTCTGATAACGTCATTAAAGATGCTGCAGCTCTATTCAGTGATAATAAATCATGTTCAAATGAAGAATGCTATCGATAACGATTTCTATCTATTTGCGTGTAAAATGAAGGTTCATAACTAATCTAACTTTCTTATGGTGTTTCTTTTGGATATTTACTAAATAATTAATCAAACATGTTTAAATGTGTTATCATTAGGTATCAGTACAATTAGTATAAAAACTGAACATAGTTGCAAAAAGTCTGTTTTACCAAAGTCAGAAGTAATCTGGGTCGACGGCGCGTTATGTTCCACGCGCGCCTCTAGGAGTGTCAGCATAGTGACGGGGCCCCCTGTAGAGGGCCAAAGCCTGCCGGGGTCGCGGGACTCTCGAAATACCGTGACCCCGGTACCTAATTGATATAAAAAGGGCTATTGAAGGACACCGTGGATTTTAGTCAGTACGAGTCTGACAGTCTCTCCTCTGCCCTGGGTGGGAGGACTCATGTGATGATTTTACCACATAAAAAAAAAAGTCAGAAGTCATCTTGAGTAAAAAACTCATATAAGATTGTCTTTATAGGTTTGTATGAGCTTGTCAGCAATTCTGAGGCAGTCGTACCTATTTGTATTTTTAAATACAGACTGATATAGACTAAGAAGACGTGATAAAGTGACATAAAAAAAGTACATCCCATCTATATAATTGGATTCCGAAAGAATGGAAAAGCCCTCTTCAAGTTCCAAAAAGGTTTTTGCTGAAAGAACGTGACACATCCTGGCTGTTTTTGTTGAAAAAATATGGACAAGCTATTAGATAAATGTAAAAATATTTATTGCAAAAAAAAAAACATCAATGGCATTCGAGTCTTTTTAGACATCGAGCAGCCAGACGTAAATTCATTTTTTCGAAAATAAAACCTCTTTTCGAAAAACTCTGCTTAGTTATTGAAGTACACAATATCAAACAGTATTGTAATAAAAATATTTGTGCATAATTTTATGAAGTCTCTTAACATCAACTCCTCCAAAATTTTTAATAAGTTTATTACAAGCTTTATCGAGTAAATAAATGGTTAAAATCCACTTCAACGTGATCCTATTTACAACTACAACGTTTACATTGAACGCTGGCAACATTGCGTTTACTTTCCTAAAGGGTATGATTTACTTCATAGCTGTTTGATATTTAATCAGGATTCCATCAAAATTGATCAGCTGTTGGTCACTTAAGGCAACCAGTTATTTACACAATTTTCACACCTACCGCAGTGGGTAATTTGAAGACATAACTTTGTAAAGATTGGGTACCGCTGGTCAGAATAAATATGGGCTTTGAAGTTGCCTCATTGGCGTTTTTAGACGTCCTAATTCTATTTGGTTTGAGTTATAAGCTGGTTAACGGATTCATTCTACTCTACTGTGATTTTTCCTTGTGTCCATCTATACTATACTACCTATTCTTATAAAGTTAAAAAGTTTTTTTATTGAACGCGCTCAGGACACAGATAAAATACTAGAGATTTTTTTACCTTTTTAAAAATAAAAATTAAATAACTTGTTTTCTTTTATACACTTTTTCTATTTTTGGTTTTTAACGTTAAATAAGTTTACACTTCCCAATTGTGCAACGAAATGTGAAAGGAAATCTCTTATAAAATGCTTTGTAAGTATGTCTGGCAAATTCGTCTGTTCAGGAACTTATAGGGCAATGAAGTTGTTTGAATATTTTTTTTAAATTTTAACTACTCAGAAAATCATAGATTATTATTCTAGTTTAAGTTAGCAGCTAACCAGCGTTTGGCTACTTTAGCCAATCTTACAAATGCAGCATGATGTCTTTAAATCAAATGTATTCTTTACCAACTTTGGTTTCGAACAAAACGTGACGATTATATTCACCGTATCCTCTATTAGTTTTGTATTTCTTCTGAATCGTTTTAATTATGTCAGCCATTATTTCAGTTTTCATGTTTATCAAAACATTACATCTTAGTGTATTGCATATGTAAGCAACTTACAAGCCATTTACATGTAAAACAGACTATTAGGTAGGGTTTACACCTTCTAGTTTGAGAATAATAAATATTATTCATTTTATAATTGTCAAACCTACTATGATTTGCATGTGAAAAGTAAATATTACAAACCGTGAACAAGTTGTGGGAATAACATTGAAAAATGGAAATTATAGGTACCTATCTGGTTTTTAGGATGGAAATGAAATCAAATCAGTATCTGAAAAACAAAATCGTTGTAGAATAAATACGAAAAAATTGAAATGAGCTACCTATTCGAAATAGTCGGGTCGCCTTAAAATTTTGTAATATCTTTAGGTAAAACTTAGATTAATAAATCAGCCCATAATGTTCCCACTACAGAGCCACAGGCCTCTCTGTGAGAGGGAGTGGGCCATAATCCACCGCGCAGCCCCAGTGCGGTTTGGTAGATGTCACATGTTTTTAATTTTTGGTTCTTAGACATGCCGCCGGTTTTCTTACGATGTTTTCCTTCACCGTTTGAGAGCGGTGGTGATGAAATTTACACAAAGTAATGCACCTGGCTGGGTTCGAACCCGCGACCTTTAACTCGCAAGTCTAACTCTACATCAACAGGCATTAAAAAAAATTGTGCAACTTCTCCGCGGGCTTCTAGTTCATCGTGTCACGATACATATTATGGAAGTCATAACGAAGATGTGTACAGTGACCGCGAGGATATACCGCGGGTCCAATTATTAGCTTCCCATTCTGTCATTGTCGCTTGACAGCTGACAATATCCCAAGATGACATTAAGCAGCTATCTAGCCCTTTCAGATGGTGGTAGCCCTGCCGACAGAACAGTCACGCCGGTGGTCCGCCGCTCCACGACCACATTTACACGCGCGCCCCCTAACACACGCCTATTACTTATAACAATCGCAATCAAACTGTTCCTTATCATGTCCTGGTATCAGAGATCTGCCCTCTATCATGTACTATTAAGATGATATCAAAGAAAAACGTCTGATTTGAGAGCTTCCTTTAGTAATCCTCAGAAACAAAGACGTTACTGCAATAAATAGCTCATAGAAATTATGGTGAAATGAGAGACTCACCTACGGTAGGCTTTGCAAATTTGATATTACAGACGTAACGAGTACTGATTGCAAGTTAGGCTACGTTTCGTAAGGGAGAGGTAATCCTCCACCTTAGGGCGTTATCATACTAGCGGTTTGGAAGCGGCTGCGGGTCGGTGCGGACGCGCAGCGCATGCGTCGCAAACACGCCGCGGCTGCGCAGCGCCGACGTCGCGGACGCGTGGAAAATACTTTACGTTTATACGTAATTAATTTAGTAGTAACGTTACGTAAAACACGCGACGAAAACGCGTCGAATGCGCTGCGCGTCCGCTCCGGCCCGCAGCCGCTTCCAAACCGCTAGTATGATAACGCCCTTACGTCTCAGGTGTTGCGGGTGACACCTATGAGATCGGGGATCGCGAGGCGATTTCCGACCAACGTGAACGCAAAATAAATCTCCAAACTTTATAATTCAGAAGGAATTTGACTAAAATTGCTTACCTACCACTGCCACAACGGCCATTTTTATAAGTTCCCTGTCTGTTTAAAGAAAACTGTCTGAAAGTTAGTACCTATGAAGTTATAGCTTTACATTAGGGTATTCTGTTAGAAGAAAACTGCCCGAAAGTTAGTTATGCCTATAAAGTTATAGCTTTACATTAGGGTATACAGCACATGAGCAAGTTAGTCTTTTAGTGTCTGTCTAATAAGCCAATGTACAGCTATTCCGTTTATTCAATACATTTCAAAAAAACACAAATGTTTACAACACCACCCTTTCAAGCGCCTGAAGACTTGTAGCATCGTTCAGTCGAATTGCATTATAACTCCACCAGGTTGAAGATGTCAATGTCCCTTTAAGCCAATAAGCCTGGGCAGAGCACCGCCGTGTCCTCACGACGGCGATAGGCGGAGACCTCTCGCGCCCGGCATTGGTCGAGGCCATGCTGCGGGGCGAGACGGAGTGGGAAGCGGTCGCCTCCTTCTGCGAAGCAGTCATGCTCGTGAAGGAGGAGGCGGGCCGCCTGAGGGAGAGGACAGCGTCCTCCCTCCATCCCAGCCGCAGTGGTAGACGCCCACGGCGTCGGACGTCACAGGACGATCTCCGGCCACCGTAGGCGCGGGCATGCGGGCAGCGAGTAATGGGCGACTTGCTGTCCGACCATGGACCATGCCCGGGTCGACTGCGCGTTGTGTTCCACGCGCGCCTCAAGGAGTGTCAGCACATTGACGGGGCCTGTAGAGGGCCAGAGCCTGCCGGGGTCGCGGGACTTACCCATCACCGTAACCCCGGTACGCAAAGGGCTCGTGAAGGACACCGTGGATTTTAGTCAGTACAAGTCTGACAGTCCCTCCCGCCCTGCCCTGGGTGGGAGGACTCATTTGATGATTTTACCACGAAAAAAAAAAAAAGCCAATAAGCCTGACTTTTGTTAATTAGATGAGACGATAATTGAATTGCTGAGCAACTTATCCTAGACTTGTTAAAATAGGGATTAAAAACCAACTTCTACACCAACCTGAAACAAGTTTTTAAACCAACCTGAAAAATCTAAGCTCTGCCTTAATTCGTCAAATAAAATAGCACTTAGATATACTAGATACTATTTATCTGTTTATCTGAAAGGAAGAACATCCATAACTTATGTTGAACGGTAACGAAAGTGTGCACCGCGTTGTCAAGCCGTATGTCACGATCTATATCTAAAACAAAATGATATAACTGACGTCCGCTGTGACACAATATAAAAACTATTAATTGGTATGCTTAAGTTAAAGGTTCCTTGCCTGTTGCCTGTCAACCATAATTTCGAAAACCTGATGATAAAAAGTCTTCATTCCATTTTTTATCTGTATCATCCATGTTTCATCATGTTTATGTCACAAAAGTGATGTTTTCTGTTGGAAAAGGAAAAAACGTGTAATTAGTAACAAGGTGAGTTAAAAAGGGTGAAACAGTTGTCATTCATGAATTTCTTATCATTGTAATGATGTGTGTTACTATTTTCCTATCGTAAGCATTGACAGGCCTGTTGGTCTAGTGGTTAGTGACCCTGACTGCTATGCCGGAGGTCGTGGGTTCGATTCCCACCCAGGACAAACGTTTGTGTGATGAGCACGATCATTTGTTCTGTGTCTGGGTGTAATTTATCTATAATATGTATGTATTTAGAAATATATAAGTATGTTTATCAGTTGTCGTGTACCCATAACACAAGCTCTGCTTAGCTTGGGACTAGATGGCGTTGTGTGATAGTAGTGGAATATTTATTTATTATTTATTTATTTATAGTATCTTTATTGTGTCTTATTCTTTAGACAATGTTTTATAATACCAAAACAGTAAAAAGCTCAAGGAAATATCAATCAGAAATACGGTTCCAATTAATTTCATGCACGGTTGTTTTAATATCAAAACAATGACAACGAATAAATATGAATGAACGCGAAATGAATAATGAAACACCCGTTTTGATTAAATTATTAACAAAAAACCAAAATGGCGTCCTCGTGTCAAAATGACAGCCCGCCTTATCGTTACACTTGCGACGTGCGATTGCAATCTGGCGTGTGCCATATTTATATAGAAATAAAACGAAAAATATAAGCAGGATTTAAAAACAGGGGTTCTGTAGATTTAAACTTAGCTTTTGGATAGCTGAAACTCTTGGGAGCTCGTGTGATATTAATGAATGATTAGAGCCTGTAAAATCAGAGCAAATGAGATTTTTTTAATCGTGGTAAAATCATCAAACTGAACTGGGGGGACTTTTTTTTTTTTTTTTGGGACAAACCCACCACACTATTCCCTAACCACTGCAACTCCTGTAAGCCAGAATCAACAGTGGCAACCAACCAGAAAAGCGCCGAAACAATGAAGCTCGACGTGTCCCAGAGAATGAATTTACCTGTCTTGGATCCTGCAACGAAATTAATCAGAAAAGAATAGTGGAGGAGTAGGAAAAAATATATGTTTCCACTTCCCTCCATGCAAGCAGGAGACAGAACAAAACAAGGCCAATAGGCACAAAGGGACATTACAACTGGGAGAAGCCCAGTTGCCTAGCACCACGGGTAAAATGACTACTAATATTAATGGGTCCTAAATTGTGAGCTGCTAAATTTGATTCCAATAATAGGTATGGCAAAAACGCTTGAACGCACGAAAGTTTGCTACTACTTAAAATAAAAGCTCGTGGCTGCTATAATAATATATTTAATCTTCTTTGTTCGTACTTTTCTAATGGATCCGCGAAACTTAAACTCGGACATCATTCCATGTCGAAACCTCTTACCATGGGCTGTCCTCAAGGCTCGGTTATCGGTCCTTATTTATGGAATCTAGGCTTCGATGATTTCCTCGCGATTCCACTTCCAAGTGGTTGTTCTTTAACTGGTTATGCGGACGATGGCCTTCTGCTCATTCAGTCGAGTACTCGTGCTGGACTCGAGAATTTGGCTGACACTTGCCTACGATTAATATCACAGTGGGGCGATCGAAACCGTCTGACCTTTGCACCACATAAAACCTATCAACTCATTTTAAAAGGTGACCTTAAATCGTGGCCTAGTATTAAATTTAATAATGTTCCCGTTAAGAGAAAGAAATCGGTGTGCTATCTTGGTTTAGTTTTAGAGAGGAATTTCACATTCATAGAACATATAAAAACAGTTGGTGAAAAAGCTAAAAATAATTTTTATGCCCTAACGAGAATATCCAAATCTACCTGGGGTCTGTCTTTTTTAACCTTAAAAACTATTTATGGTGCTACTTACTTGGGCTGTATGTGCTATGGAGCACCTGTTTGGGCCGATAGGGCCACCATAGGGGCGGCACGACGTAAATTGCTTCAAAGCCAACGCTTGGCTTTATTATTCTTAAGTAAAGCGTATAGAACCGTCAGTACTGAAGCTTTACCGGTACTTGCTGGTGTTCTTCCAGTCGATCTTGAAGTGCAGCGACGTGCTGCAATGTACTTTTCCACACGGGAGACCACTGATGCTGATTTTCTACCGCAACGTGACCGTGATAAGATATCTAGATTATTCAAACCCCAGAGCGATGTCTGGGAGGATCTTTTATCCGAATGGCAAAGTAGGTGGGATAATTCTATCAAGGGGCGGCACCTCCACCAGTTCTTTCCATCCGTTCGTGAGCGGCTGGCTAGGACGTGGCTGGAGGTGGATCACTGTGTTGCCCAATTTCTCACGGGACATGGTAACTTTAAAAGTAAATTATTTTCCTTCAAGCTTGTTCCCTCGCCTTTTTGTCAATGTTCGACATCTGACTGTGAATATGAACAATCAGCACATCATATTCTATGGGAGTGTATTCTTTGGCAGAACGAACGTAATATTATGTTGAACACTGTTCAGACTACATCTGGAGTCATTTACTACTCGGACCTTGTGGAAACTCGAACAAACTGGGGGGACTGTCAGACTCGTACTGACTAAAATCCACGGTGTCCTTCAATAGCCCTTTACGTTCCGGGGTCATGGTAATTCATAAGTCCCGCGCCCCCAGGCACGCCGCCGGCGGTGCTCTGCTCAAACGGGGCAGTTCTGCACCGTATGCTCCACCGTGTCCTCTGGGCGATCCTCGCAGTGGTGACACCCAGGCTTTTCTTCCCTCCTTATCCGACACAGGTACCTCCCGAAACTTCCGTGTCCGGTGAGGATCTGCGTCATGCGGTAGGTCAGGACGCCGTGACGCCTACCCAGCCACTCTTCAAAGTGCTCTTCTTACCGCCGCGATTGCGGCATGCCCAAGAGCAAATAAGATTTACAGAATTTCTGAGAATAAAATATAAAGATTTAATAATAAATATAATAATAATTCTTTATTCAGATAACTAGAGATCCAATGTTTTGAGATGAATGAGATTTGATTCTAAAAATTATGATCTTCTTTTTACCCAATTAAAGTAGGTTCTCTGCGAACATGCAAGAACATGTTGTCCTAAAATACTTCTCTATCAGAGAAGTATTTTCGTACCCCATTTTTAGCAGTAGGTATAATCTGTTAAACAGTCCATAACTCGTTTTCATTTTATCCAAAAAAATCATAACTATGTTATACTCGTATAGATTACACAATGTGTGTCTAAATGATAACGTTACGTTGTCTAAATTTTAAGTGGAACCCTAAAAACATAGTGTATATGTAGTAAAGGCCACTGACACTATTTGTATAGGATGCATCAGCAAAAACCAAGCAATATGTTTTTATAATAGCATTGTGAATGGTACGAAGTATTTATTATAATGGTTTGTTTGCTTCACATTTTTTGCCATTTTTTACGAAAATGGAGGACCTATTTGATTGGAATGGATCCTATGTCGAAATGGGGTATAAGACGCTGCAGTAAGCGCTATATTTAAGGATAAGAGAGGTTTTTGAGTACCAATTTTCTGAAACTTGGTTTTCCGGACAAGTCTTAGGATCTAAAATCGAAATCTTGGGTAGCTTTACGAAGGGGTAACAGCTTTTAAGATTTTCAAATAGCTATACATAAAAAGAAATCATTAAGCTCGTAAACTAAGACGGAATTCCTATAAATTCACAAATATATTACACGCTATACTTACGTGCACAATGCACATCCTACAAGCAGAACAAGAAGTGCCCATAAATATGAGAACACAAACAAATCCTGTCTAACCACGGTTATATTCTCGGCACGTACAATCCGCAATCACGCAAAACTTTATTAACTCTTCAATATCCATTTCCAATAGAAGCAATCTCGGGCCATTACTATTCTTTATAGACATAGTTAAAGGCATAAATTACAGCCCATATATTATCTCAGAATGGCTAATGTAAACGAGGATCATGCAACGTGCACGGATCGGAAGCTATGACAATGCCAAACAATTTATTTTAATGGGCATTTATTAAGTTGGCTGTATAAAATCGCTGGTAACTCGGCGGGTGGCTGAATGCTTAGATTATCTGTGTCATGCGCCCGCGCGCTGAGATGCGTATCGGGTGTATTCGGCTTTATTCGGCTCGTATCGGCAGCGATGACAATGGCAAACAAATGCGATCACGTTCGCTCGTATGCTCTGTAATATATGATTTTGATGTTGCGATTTGAATTTTGATTTTAGTTCTTAATGATTGTTTAGTATTTCTAAAGGAAAGGACCTATTCAGGTTCAGGAGTTGTATTAAAAGAATAATTTAAACTGGATCATGTTAACCTCTCGGGCGATTTATAATTGAAAATGATAAAAATCAACGTCCAATGAGCGACTGTCTGTTATGTACAGACGTGTGTACGTAAGGCGCTGGGGCGTTTTCGCTTATGTACACCCGGGTGTACGTAACGCGCCTGAGAGGTTAAAATTGTAAAGCATTTGTGAATAAAGTATTATTCAACATTGTGAGATCGTCATGGCTGACTTCAGAAGGTGGTCTACTTTCTAAATCCGTAAACGAAAACACGGGAACGGATACAGATGTACGAACGTAATTATCGTCAAAATCAAATTGCGGACGGATAAAACCGCCACGACTGAAGTCATTTTCACGCGGCGCTAGTGTCTATGTCATTACATGAAATTGCATAAAAAATGTGCGAGTGGTAGCGCGGACACTAAGGAGCTATCTGTCAAATCGTAATGTCATTCATTCTTAGTTCGAGTTCGTTGTCAAAATGTCTGTCACAATGGCCGGAATCAGGGGTTTCATGCTAAGAAATTAGACCCCTCTGGACTGTGCTATATTGCATCGACCTCTAATAAGGCTGCTCAATTAATTTTATCATTTACATCTAGACCATGACATGACCTGTCGTTATGGTGAGTCTGGACCAAACAGGTTTCTTTGATACACTATTAAACAGTTACGATACCTAAGAGTATACAGGAGTTTGACCAAAGACAAGATAGCTTTGTTTTTTTGTTTTGGAACACAGAATATTTTTTTTTTTTTTTTATCGTGGTAAAATCATCAAATGAGTCCTCCCACCCAGGGCAGGGCGGGAGGGACTGTCAGACTTGTACTGACTAAAATCCACGGTGTCCTTCAATAGCCCTTTACGTACCGGGGTCACTTCCCTTGGTCCCGCGATCCCGGTAGGCTTTGGCCCTCTACAGGCCCCGTCACTATGCTGACACTCTTTGAGGCGCGCGTGGAACACAACGCGCCGTCGACCCGGGCATGGTCCATGGTCGGACAGCGAGTCGCCCATTACTCGCTGCCCGCATGCCCGCGCCTACGGTGGCCGGAGATCGTCTTGCGACGTCCGACGCCGTGGGCGTCTACCACTGCGGCTGGGGTGGAGGGAGGACGCTGTCCTCTCCCTCAGGCGGCCCGCCTCCTCCTTCACGAGCATGACTGCTTCGCAGAAGGAGGCGACCGCTTCCCACTCCGTCTCGCCCCGCAGCATGGCCTCAACCAATGCCGGGCGCGAGAGGTCTCCGCCTATCGCCGTCATGAGGACACGGCGGTGCTCTCCCCAAGCGGGGCAGTCCTGCACCGTATGCTCCACCGTGTCCTCCGGACGATCCTCGCAGTGGTGACACCCAGGCGTTTCTTCCCTCCCTATCAGACACAGGAACCTCCCGAAACTTCCGTGTCCGGTGAGGACCTGCGTCATGCGGTAGGTCAGGACGCCGTGACGCCTATCCAGCCACTCCTCAAAGAGGGGTCTCACCGCCGCGATTGCGGCGTGCCCGAACACAGAATATATAGTGCGATTCAACTAAGAGGGATAGTGTCTATGGTCAATGGTCACTTGAAAATAACGTTTAGCAATAAAATGCTCTGTGCTAATTAATTTGTAGTAATTTATATTATCTTTATTATCTCGTTAAACTTATTCTCAAATGATAATTGTTTATTTAAAACCGTGTAAGGGTTTAAAAGTGTTGCATGACGTCACAATATGGCGTCATCAACTATCCTTCTTAGTATAAACGCAAAAAAACCGAATTAGTGCGAGTAACACTCGCGCATCAAGGGTTCCGTACCATTATCTATAAAAACGGCAAAAGAATCATGCCTGGGAGCCCCTTAATTATATTTTTTAAATTCTGTGTTTTAGTATTTGTTGTTATAGTGGCAAAAGAAATTGATCAACTGTAAAAATTTCAATTGTCTGTATAATACTGGAAAAATAACAATTACGGTTCATGAGATACAGTTTGGTGACAGACAGATGGACAGACAGCGGAGTCTTAATAAGTTCGTAATCGTAAAAAGTAATCGTTTTACCCCCTAGGGAAAAAACGCTTCGGTGAAAATAGGAAACTATGATAAATTAGAACTCTTCAAGGTTCATTTTATGTAGGTAGCACTGGTTCGTAGCAAGCAATAACTTAGTAATAAAAGTAAAGCGATGAGTCTCCATTTCCTATAGCCAATACCGACGGCTCAGAGTTTCATTTCAAAACGTTAGTCAAGTTGACAGTTAAAGCGGATTGTTACGCGTTAGAACACATACTTTTGCTTATTGTTGACTAATTGCGGCGTTAGTAATGGCAGGAGCATTCTTTTAATCATAATTTAGAAGGCAATTAGTTTGAAGAACCCATAAATTATCACCTGATTTTATGGTTTTAGTTAGCAAGAAATTATTGTCATTATACATTCCTATCTACCTACTTAGCTCAGAAGTTAATACACAAAACTTACATTCATACTTCTTGTATTGCTTGGAGCAAGAATTTTAGTAGCCAAAATAGTAGGCAAACTTAACACAATACTAACGTAGCGCGAGCGCCAACAAGACGCCATTTGTTAATGGCAAATAACGTCCCGATGTCGCCTGCGCTACGTTAGTATTGTGTTAAGTTTGCCTTAAGTGTGTGATTTCCCATCATACCTCGCGTCCCCCGTCATATACACTGTTCCCCTATTTATGGCTTAGTCGGCTAACCATCCAAACGGGTAACCGTGGCAGTGGAACGTAAAGAGCAAATGAAGGAACAAGATGGATTTTAGTCAGTACGAGTCTTACAGTCCCTTCTGCTCCACTCCGGATGGGAGGACACATTTAGTAGTTTCTCCAGCTACAGCAAAAACATTATTTTCAATAACCAATTTCTTCTAATCTCTCTATATTCTCCATATTCCTCTCCGCGATCTCCTTCTACTTGCGCCGGCGCAAACCAACAGCAATTTAGAGCCGATACGAAGCGTTAGTCTGTCGGGCCGGGTGCTAAGTCATGCAAGGCGAGCAATAACGCTGCATAATTCAAGGACACAAAGGTCTGGCGTGATAAACGCCCCGGTTCATTCACTGGCATCCCGACACCTTTGTCCGCCATTTGTTTCTTATCCAAAAAGGTTGGTATTATATTGAGTTTCGATGTAGAAGTGAAGTTGGGAAGTAAAATGCTACTGGCTGGTTTGTTTCATATCTAAAAATGGAATAAAAGAAATCGGAAGCCAATGTGAGTTGAGAAAGTGGTAAGATTTTCTTGAAATGTATTCTAAAAAAAGAAAAAAAAAACAGATGGTAAATCTTTTCCCGATAAGTATTTTTATAAAACGTTTCTAATATGTTTGTGATGTGTATGTCATTCAATACATTTTGTCTTTTATTCCTCGTTATCAATGATAAACAATTATATTAATTGCATATCTGGGCTTGCTAGTTTTATACGTGGAGGGAATCATTTATGTTATGCTTTCATTCCGAAGAATACCATATTTGCTCTACAGTCGGCTTTTAGACAAAGAGCTTCATTTGTGCATTATCCACAAAACATAGGAGTGTCCCAAATACATCAACTTCTAAATACCGCTGCAGTTGCCCAACCTCATATGAGATACAATAAGCTACTTGACAACACAACAAAGCATTGCAAAGATACAGTGTAAGGTGCTTGTCCTACCGCACGTGGAAGCGATTAGTTATTTTAGTTAGTGAAAACATAAGGCTCTCCTGAACAGGATTTCGATTTTTATTGGATTTAGTGGTTATTTTTATTCGGCAGAAAGATAATCAAAAGACGCATTATGGATATTTAAAAAATAAAGATAACAGTTGACGTCCGCCGAATGCCGACAATGAAAACTATGTAACTGCATTCAAGAAACTCATAAAAATAATAACACGAGTATAATTACCCTTGTCTCACCGCTGCACCTTTTGCGATATCCGTTTCAGCTTTACTCGCTCTCGCTAATCGCCGGCAGTAATACCGAAGCCTAACAAGCCACAAAACTGCCGCTTGACCATATCTGAGCGCGATGTAAACATGTTACAATTTGCTGCGTTTACCTACCACATGTTCCGATGGCCTGACCTCACGTGTAGCTGCTGTTAGAGAGAAGCGGTTAGCTTGTCTTTAATTTACAAGAGGTAAGTAAGGTTTAATGCGGGACCTTTTTTCCAGCTGTGGGACAAAATAGGTTAAATAGGCATTGACAGTATCAATAAGTCCTGTAGTACTAATTGGATTTGCATTTGCTAGATTTAAAAAAAATAATGAACCCGTATTTTTTTCTTTTGCTGAATCAAACTTCGAGAGTGACGTCAGAAGCAAAGATGCTGTCAATCTTCGTCAATTTTGGTTTACGTAAGAAAAGAAATAATTTTTGATAATCCATCTTCCTCACTAGGTAATTAATTTTTTTTGAGTGATATTGCCTAGGTATTGTTTAAAAATGACTATGTTATTAAATGTAGGTCGGCCTAGTTATGAAGTTGGGCAATAATGTCGATGGGAGATTTGAAACAAATAGTGGGAGTCATATTTAATGATGTCAAAAACTTTGATACTTACCATGGCGCGGCGTTCGTAATATAGGTACGAGGTGGCCATAGCCACGAACAGACCAATGTTTTACGAAGTTCTTATCTATATATATATCTATATATATAAAAGGAGAACTGACTGACTGACATATCAACGTACAGCCGAAACTACTGGGGCTAGGAATGTGAAATTTTGCACACGGCTTCCTATTATAATGTAGGGGAGCACTAAGAAGGGGTTTTTGGAAATTTAACCTTTAAGGGGGGATAAGGAAAAGGGGGAATTAGGAAAGTACGTAACCCACGCGGACGAAGTCGCGGGCAAAGTGCTAGTACTTTATAAGAACTTCGTGAAAGATTGGTCTGCTGGGAATGATCGCAGCATAGAAGAAACAAAACATGTGAAAACTATAAAATAACGACCAAAAAAAAAATAGGAACTCTTAGATTTTCCTCGCAATAACCATTTTCTCTCAATCTCAGTCATAAAAGATGCGTCCATGAAGACACGGCAACATAAACGCAACGATAATGAATTTCGTACTTAATAGAGAACAAAATAATTTATGTGCAAAGTAATGCATCTTGTGTCGGTCGCCGCGGGCAGGCCGGTGATTTTACGCATTGCGAGTCGTTCCCAGCGCAGGGCTTTGTTATTGTTTTATATAAATGGAGGATGAGCTCAGATTGAACTTGATGTTTTAGAATTTGAGCAGTCAATCTAAAAAGTGTCTTACAGTCAAAGATTCATCGGTTTTTTACGAATTGCTAAGTATAGGTTTACCCATGCTCTTTTCTTTTTTTAAACGCCATAAATCGTTGCGTTTCATCATCGTTGAGTAACTCTAGTCTCTCTAAAAGGCCAGCAGTCAAAGACCACGTTTCAGAGCCATATGTCGTCACTGGCAACACACACTGGTTAAAAATTCTTCTCTTAGACACTATGGGATTCACGATGAGAAGATTTCACGTAGCTTCCCAAACGCTGCTCATCCGATAATAGTTGCTTTTTCAAACATTGAAACTCACCTACATAAACACCCAGACCCGGAGCAAGTACCCGGAGGTCACCAAAAATTTGTTCCGTGTGAGAATCGAACCACGACACGCTACGCAGCAATCAATCTCTCAACCACTGCGAACATATTTATCGTCTTTCTGGCTTTATCTGAATTAATGAAAAGTTTATGAGGTTTTTATGAGTAAGTACGAACCTCACGGTGGCGCAAAAAGACGATGAGAAATAGACTTATTGTGGGACCCTCTTTAGTTATACCGTCTTTGACACCCCTTCTCTGCTTTCTCTTTTGTTATTATGTCTATGTGATAAATATAAGGAGCATAATTCGATCCTATGGTCACTTCATTAATTACATCACTTTAAAATTAACTATGCACTTGAAGAAGGACAATAACATTAATACCCATTACCCGTGCTACATCGGCGATCATTCGACTGACCATGGCCACACTTTAGCACCTAATCGGGGATGTATTGAGCACAATAAACAACAATTACTGCGTATAATGAATGTCGCACAGACGTCATTAGTCGTGTTAGTACAACGGCACTAATACAATAAATAATATAATGTTATAGAGGACGCGGATAGCTACGGACGGGCTCGAACGAGATATTGCAAGCTCGCGATCTACACGCTTTGTGGTGCCGCGGGGTTAGGGCTGCCAGAGTCACCATTCAACACTCATCTTCAATGAGAAATCAAAGTTTTTTTTCGATACCCTAATATATTCCAGAATTTGGATTTTGGAGTATCAGAATCTGATGAGTGTAGAATTGAGGCAAGCTGTAAGAATCATAGCCGGTGGCGTAATGTGGTTTTATCTACCATAGTAAAAGACGTGTTTTTTTATTAGTAATAAGTGCTGCCTGATTCTGCTGTGTAACAGTGATGCTGTGGAATAAAGTTTGGGAATAATCGTTATGTAATATTGATGATTTCAAAAATATACATGATTTCTACCAGAAACACTATTTTTTCGATGTATCTCGAGTGGTAGAAAACACTAGGTTTGTTGAAAACCAATTTTAGGAAATGGTGAAGAAAGATTTTCTTGGGACTTCGATACGCCAAAATTGAATTGTGAGTACAAAACATACCAAATATTTTTAATTTTTAATATGTTATGGATATTGTTAAACTTCCTAATATTAAAGCAACAGTTATAATTATTAGCAGCCATTGTTACGCGAACCCTAACAGAGTGAAGCACAAAATAGTACTTTGATTGAAGCGGGTTTATTGCATTAAATTCTCGCGGTGTCAGCCCTAATTCCGAGTGCATACGATACGGGACGAGCTTTGTTTTGTAGTGCCATAGACTGAGGAGCAATCTAGATGTGGACTGTTTTTTTTTTTAGATATATATACTTGTTTTTTACGACATATCTGAAGTCTGTGAAGAGTAGGATAGAAATGTAGGTATGGTAATAACGACTTTTCTTTAATTGATGATAGCCCTTCTGAACGTAAAAGGGAGAAAGCATATAATTTTCAACAGATTGTAGTTAAGAAATTCCAAATGTGGCCCACCGTATTTCCTGCAGTGCTATTCTGTAAAGAAGTCTGCCGTTTCACCGCTGACGCAGCTTTGAAACCGCAACCGCCTTTACAGAATAGTACTGTTGTAAGACCACATGGTTAGCACAGGCAGAGTAAAATATTAAGAATAGTGAATGACAGCCTAATTCTGCATAATTAATAACGTGTTTAGCAAGATGTTAATTGAAAGCTCATCATCAACAATGTTTTGACCGCAATGCAGTTTCACTTGAATCTTCTTTTCACAACTGAAGTCCTAGTATGACTTTTCACGTTTTCGTGGCGTTAAGTAATCGACAAAGTTAGTTCCTCGTTCTTACAATACAGACGCTTTTTTACTTTTTCTATCCAATAAACGCAGTAAATACTTCAAGTACGCTGTACATAAAACACAGGAATCTGGTGCTAAAGCCTCTGATTACCTATTCAAGGGGGTCTTTCATCGCCAGTATTAACTTGTTTACTGCAGTTATTTAACTTGTGTACAAACAAATTTATCAAAGTAACCCTCCAGCGGTGCCACCTGTTATCAAGCCATCTCTATCTAACCTTAGCTCGTGGGTTGCCAGCTATAAATATATTTTGTAGCGCACGCACAACAATTAAATTATCATAGGGAAGTCACCGCACGCGACCCGAGAGTTATAGGGACGAGTGGATGCCGACAATCCTATGGTGAAGTGGGATAAGTAAAGAATTGAGAAAAAAGGTAGCATTATAAAAAGGAGGCCGAATAATTCTCGGTGTCTGTCTGTCCTTTTCTTAACCAGGAGGTTTTAAAATCATGTTGGAATGGGCCTGAAGTAAATCAACGCATAGTAGCTCAATGTGTTGTCGTAAATAAGGCTCTGTCGATAACAATTTTAAAAAATAACAGTGAAAAAAATATTGACTGAATTAAATTTCAAATTTCCGGATAGGACTGGCTAAATTATTATTGGATTCAGTTCGCTAGCTAAGATAGACATCAAACAGTTGTTGATAAAAGAAAAATGAATGCAGCTTCTGGCTTTTTAATATTCAGCTCAGCAATTTTGAACACCAACCTCCATACTCCACTCATGTTAAATTCACTTGAATTTTCGGTTAAACCTTTTCATTTTTTGGCACCTACTGCTCCTCTGAAGGTGTAGTCACCACATTTTAATTGATATGTAATCTCTCTATTTTCTAAATTCCCGACTTACACCCCTGGGGCTAGCCCCCCGCCGGCTGGGTGGCTGACGTCAATTACCGGAGTTATAGCCAGGACTGATCGTGAGTCGCGTCCTCGCCGCGCATGTAACATGGCGGCCGGAATGCTCGACGGCGAGTCTGCGCGTATTCTCCCAACGTAGTCAACGATTGGATTCGTTTGCCGATTTGATGGACATATCATAAAGTTCGTAATGCTTTCCGTGTTTGGCTATGGACTTGGTCTTGTTAGGTTTGTTGTGTATTGTTGATTTGAAGGACGGAAGCAAGTAATAGCGAGAAATGATTTAAGGGTTTGATGATCTTTGCCCAGTTGTCCCACAGTTGGTCTGCTTTTCACAGAGCTTTGTTTTAGGAGGAAATCAGTGCAGCTACTCCTTTACATTGGGAAGGAGTTCCCAAATTTTCCATTTATAAACACTGTTTTGTAATTCTGTCCTTGAAGGATTGTATTGCCGACAGCTGATGAAGGACCTACTTTTTTCGGAAATATCGTTTTTTTAACTGTCGGTACACATTCCCTACATACCTTTAAAGAGAGTGTGAAAAGGTCGGCAATGCGCAAGCGAAACTTCTGGTGTTGCATGCATCCATAGACTACGGTGGTCGTGCACTATCAGGCGGGCTGTATACTTCTTTGTCATCTTTATGATACAGGGTTAGTTACTTAGTGAATTAACTTAGTCTAGGCTAGGTATCTTTTACAATAACAAGAAAAACGCGTCACTCGTCATGAATTAACACATTGAGATCCCACTACTACCGGTACCGGTAGCCATCTTACCTATAACAATCTAACCCAATCCGTGACGGAGACGTGACTAGGCAAGTCAAAGGTCGGCGCCGCCCATATGCGTGTGCGCATATACACGTGTACTCACATGGGTGTATGCTAGACGAAGTGAATGGAAGTGGGTTCCCACTTTTGTTGTTTAATGCGCGTGGAGGGATTAGAGTTCAGTGGGTGTAGTGTAGTTTTAATTATTAATGAAACCAACTTGAATAATGCTAATATATGTCACTACGAGCTCACCGTCTTACGGCGCGGCGTAGCGAATAAAATCGGACGTAGATACAATTCCAAGAGATAATGTTAAAATAAATACTAATTATCCTAAAATATATTGCTAATTATCCTAAAATATAACTTTAATATAAGCTATCGAAATTCAATAAACAAGTTATGCATTTCAAGAGTTAAAAAAGTTACAAAACTGATTGTAGTGAACTAGAAAAGTTCAGTACCATTTGTAGACGAACATTTATATGTATCTATTCAAATGCACTGTACAGTCAAAGTCAGAGGTGCCACGGGATTAAAAAACCAATAAAAAATTTAAAAGCATATTTGTGTACAGGTTTTCTGAAAAGATTGAAGACGAAAAACGAAAAGTTTACACAAAAAAATGTCTAAGATTTTATTCTTACGTGACACTGAATGACGCCTTGTCAACCTAAATGATCTAGCAATTGGCTGTAGATTAACGATTTTGATCGCATTTTCGTCTATCTATTTAAATATATTTCTGGAGCCTCTTTCGCGCATAAAATAACTTATTCACGGCGTCTTTGACGGCCTATCAGCCATCTTTGATACACCTAATACTCATATCAAAACAGGTAACCATGCAATTACAAGTAATAATATTAATAACTCTGCTACGTGATAAGACACGACTAAGTACGTAATAGCTTTTGATAAGCGATTGAAGTGACCGTAGTAGGAATATTGACGCGGCTTTGAAGAAATCTCGGTGTATAACATGTAGGTGAGATAAACCCGTGATTTGTGCAAAAGGCGTGCTTAATTAGAGGATTAAGAGTAAATGGTCGGTTGTACCGTCTTTAGTTAATTAGCTTGGTATCTTTATTACTTAAAAGTTCTAGATGGGATAATGTTGCCATTAAGTCCTGTTATTATTTAAGGTTTTCGTTTAAGACTTGAACAGAAGAGAACATTTGTTAGAAAAAATGTGTTTAGTATTTGTTCGGGATCAAAGCTACCTTTTATTAAATAATATGTGTTTAAAAACATTCTGAACCTAGCACCCAGCCTATGAGTCCAGCAACAATTCCTTCTTGTGCTCCGGTATTCAAGTCGTCTTTATATTACGATACACCTTGGGTTATAAGCAACAAAAGTGTCAATGATTTTAGCCGTCCTGGAAGTACCTATATTTTGGGAACTATATTTTGTTATTCTTATACTTTATTGTACTCACATATCATTAAATAATACTTCACATAAAGGGTTAGTTAGTACAAAGACGAGCTTAACCCAGAATTGGGTTAAGCCTGCTTTCAAACTCAACTTACTAAGTAGTTTGGGGAACGTCTTGTTTATCTGTATACTTGTGTCGAGTGTGTTTTAGCTTTTGGCAAACTATTTTGTTTTCCTAAAATTTCTTTCGTCGCCTGTACAGCCGATCGCTCTCTCCTGGCGATCTCTTGGCGATGCCGAGTGACCTTAAAATTTTATTGTTATAACAGCTCGCACAAGTACTAGCAGTGCTTTGTGTTCGGATCGTGTTGCATCTAATTGCGGTTTGCTTTTAACGTGGGATATCTTAAATACCTGAAGGATATCGATCTGGGTACTGAATGTGGGTAGTTCGAGAGTTACTGTTGCTTTGAAGAATTGGAAGGAATTTCTGAGCTCTTGAATTTAAAGCGTTGGTTAGTGACCGATTATTATGCACTAGAAGAAATATAGAGCACTGAACATAGTCTTGAAATGCACATGTTTAGTCTACACGTTTTTTAGGTAGAAAAATCTAACGAGTCCTCCTTTTCTGGGTGCGGAGGGGACTGTCAGAGTCTTGCTGACTAAATATCCATCCGGGTCTTTCAGTAGCCTTTTGCGTTTTAGAGCCAGGTTACTTTTACAAATGGTACCGCGACCCATCTTTTGTCAACACTCCAATGTTACGCTGATCATTATGATATTAATAAGATGTTATTGTTTTTAATAAGATGATTAAAAATGAAGGGATTACTGCAAAACTGTTGATTTAATTTCCTCAAAATGTGATTTCTAATGATGAAGACAGTAACCCTCTGGAACCTCCGTTATTCTTCTCCTATTAATTTAGTTGCAAATTCATTCTCCGAGACACGTCGAGCTTCATTGTCTAGGCGCTTTTCTGGTGGTCGCCACTGTTGATTCTGGTTTTCAGGAGTTGCAGTGGTTTGAAAATACTATGGTGGGATTGTCCCAAAAATAAAAGAGTATAATTAGGTTTGGTTGTATCTTACATCATCCTGCTGCTGCATCCTGCTGCCAGGCCTGGATTTTTGTCGCGGAATTAAAACTACATATTTTTCATAACATTTAATGTCATAAATTTCCGCAAAGTGACACCTGATTCTATAATTTACCTAAAAAAGGCTGACAATTTATGTTGTGAGAATACTAAAATTTGGCCAAGTCAAGGTGTAACGGTCGCGGGACTACCGAATTACCGTGACCCCGGAACGTAAAGGTTAAAGTACACCGTGGATTTTAGTCAGTACAAGTCACGCTACAAAAAAGGCAAGTTACACCTTGCCTTGTTATAATTGAGAAATATAAAACAGCAGTTTCAAGCCTAGGGCTGAAATATTAAAGGTACTCGATTAAGAAAATAGGAATTACTAACTTTATCATTCGTGTCCTTTGCTATTATGACAAACCTTCAGGGTTTAAAAGACGTGACAAATTTAAATAAAAATAATGGATAAGTACTAATTGACATCTTGTTATTACAACTTACAACCTAAAAAAAAATGGCCACGTGCGCGTCGGACTCGCGTACGAAAGAATCCGTACCATCTACACTAAAATTAAGATGAAAGATTTGTATTTTTGAGTGTATGCTTGTAATGAATAAACTCAAAAACGACTTAAATTTCGATTTTCAAACGTTTTCATTTTTTTTTTCACTATTATAAAGCTGCATTACCCTGAGTAATCATGTCCATCCGTCCGAAGCCGTGGCTATAAAGTCGGCAAAAAAATCAAGTTTTACGTATGGGAGATATTTTTTTTGTTTTTTAGTATTCGCTATTATAACAGCAATAGAAATACATAATTTGTGAAAATTACAACTATCTAACTATCACGGTTCATGAGATACAGCCTGGTGACAGACAGACAGACAAACCAAACAGACGGAAGGACATCGGAGTCTAAGTAATAGGGTAGGTTTTAACCTTTAGGTGGAACCCTGAAAATACTACTTAACTAATTACTGATCATTCTTAATGCCTAGGCGTTTTGGCCTGCCTTATTGGAAGCGTATCATTCGTACTTACCACCCGCGGCTATCTGTTACCTTACGATATCTCATCTATTAGTGTCGATACAAATGATATTATTGACGTAAATTGAGTTAAGAAGTACCACTCAGAAAGACATTAAATACTGTCTTATGTGAAATCATCAGCTCTTGAAACTTTACTAAATTAGACCTTCAAAAAGGATTTGACACAGGAAGATCAACGACTTAGTAAGCTTTCTGACGCACGCGTATTATGCTGTTCAACTAAGACGAGAGAGTTGCTGATTTTTGCTGACGTCATCGTCACAATATGGCGTTTTTCACACCCTTTTATAACACAAGCATGCTTTAAAACAAACAATTATCATTTGAAAATAACTCTTACAAGATATTAAAGATAATTTACACTATTAACAATTATTTTTCATTAAGTATTTTATTTTTAAACCGTTGACACTGTCCTTTATAGGTGAACTGCATCTTCAGCAGGTATTGAGAAAAAACGAATGGTTTTGCTGTGCCCTGACTGAAAATCATGTACACACGGTAGTTTCTAACGGGAACTTCACGGGATTTCATCCATCAGAGGCGTCAAACAAGATTTTGTGCGGCGTAAGCCGTTCGTGTTTTCTGGTTAACGCCATTCATCGTTGCACAGCTGGCTAACATTATTGTCATGTGAACCGATCACCTTTTTTACGAATGAGGAAGTGAATTAAAGTTAAAACGTTTCAAGCAGGTGTGCTAGGTTAGGTTAGATCCCCACGGCGATAGACGTCGGCAGACGATCTCCGGCCACCGCAGGCACGGGCATGCGGGCAGCGAGTAATGGGCAACTCGCTGTCCGACCATCGACCGTGCCCGACGTGGGTCGACGGCGCGTTGTGTTCCACGCGCGCCTCAAAGAGTGTCTGCAAAATGACGGAGCCCCCCTCTAGAGGGCCAAAGCCTGCCGGGGCCGCGGGACTCACGAATTACCGTGACCCCGGAACGTAAAGGGCTATTGAAGGACACCGTGGATTTTTGTCAGTGCGAGTCTGACAGTCCCTCCCGCTCTGCACTGGGTGGGAGGACTCATTTGATGATTTACCACGATAAAAAAAAAGGTAAGGTTAGATTAGCTATGACTTTCATACAAGAATCGTGAGACGTGAGATCCGTTCTACCTCCAGCCTCCTAGACAAGCGGCTAGTAATAAACGAGAACGCTCAGTAGTCTTTAATATATTTTCAACTCGTAAAATCATTAAATGAGTCCTCTTGGGTGGAACGGAAGGAACTGTGAGACCTAACTTTAACAGTACTGTACGTTCAAGAGTCAAGTCACCAAGACGCGACGCTGCGCGCACATTTCAATAGAGCTACTCAAAATCTAACCCTATTTACTACACGAAAAGAAACACATTTGCAGTATAGTTGCGTCACGTTGTCTCGGTGTGAGCTGACCCCAAGGGTCGCGGTTACGTATTTTGACAATCCAGCGACCCCATCTTCTGCATCTAGCACTACATATCTTCCATAGCTTTCCAAAAATTTATCAACGCTTCGCTCGGGCCCGGAAAACGGACCTTTGTCTCGGAGTGGGGTCGACTGACCGGCTGATTTGTCTCGGAAGTCTTTCCGGTGCACGCTACGTCACTGGGGTGGACTGACTGACGTACACTTTTCGATTGAGTATGGATTTTTTGTTTACGTAAATATTGCTTCTATACCTTTATTATTTTAAATGTTGAAAGACATTGATATGTACTTACTACCGCTGGGACCCAGTGGTAGTAAGTACATATCAATGTCTTTACAACCAGGATCAAATGGGGCCAGAAAGGCCGGGGTGATCACCGTTCAGAAATGTTCAAGATTAGTTTCAGGAATAGCCTGCTAGTCAAGGATACCAGTTTCGATAGTTCCGTGACCTCGGCAGGCGTTTGACGCTCTTTGAAGTGCGCGTGAAACACGACCCGCTGTCCATTTTCAATGTCGATTTCCACCTTTATAACCTTGCATATAAAGTTGAAAATGTAGTTGAATGTCTAGGGACCCCGAGCGACAGCGAGCGATGATTTTTCTGCCGCTATCCTGTACATTAACATTACAATTCAGTGCTGTTAGCAAGAGTGTCATTATTGAAATATTGTCCTTTACTTTAACAAGTCAAAGAAAATAGAAGAGTTTTATTGATGGGCACTTGTAAGCGAATAATTATGTAATGGCTACTTAACTTTATGCAGGCTACTGTTCATGTGACTCACATAAATTATATTTCATTGTAGATCAGGATTTAGAAAGGTTGGATGTGGTACTTTATTAGGTTATGAAAGTCAAAAAGATTTCGATGAATTGAGTACCTCCTCCTTTTCGAAGTCGGTTTAAAATAGCGATAGCCTATTTTTAACCGACTTCGAAAAAGAGGAGGTACCGTGTAAAATATTGGTATAGTATGGAAGCTGTCCCAAACACAGTTGGGAAATGCTACACAGGTAATGGCAGAGAAAGACTAAAGAAGAAACAGATGAACGTCATGCAAGTGTTGTGAGAATAATGTGTGAGATAAGGGAATTGACCGCAGAGAATAGGAGTCGACTTACATGAATAATAACGCCATTTGTTTTAAAAACAGCACGGATAAATGTTGTAGCTGCACGGTGCACCCACTTCAGATGCAATAGTAAAGAGGGGCAATTTACTTAACCATGAACAGAATTCGAATCTAATCGAAACTATGCTGCTAAACGGCTTCATAAACGTAGTTAACATTTTGACTTTGAGGATCGAATTCAGACGGAGATTCATTTTGACGGGAAATAATAAAGACAATTATTAGGGATCCATCATGCCTTATCCATAGGTTTTCATTCTTACATTCATGGAAAACTTAGTAGCTACGACGGCACAGTTATAACTGACCAATCATATTAAAATATATCTGCTCACAAAATTAAACTCGGAGTTATCATCAAATGACACTGCTATTACCTGTCTCATGTAAGGTAAATTATATACACGGTAAAATAACATTTATGATGTTTGTTTTACGAGTGAAAATCCTATGAAATATTGACAGATGTTGATCCAGCTGTCTCGTTGACTGTAACACTTAAAGTTTGAATGTTATGTTGATAATATAATTATTATAAATTTTAAAAGTGGTAGTGAAATTATGTTATTTATCTTTAAAGTAACGTAAAATAAAAATATACCCGTAATTGTCATACTAAAAAGAGAAGGGTTTGGGTAAGTGACAGACGCTTTAAAAGCTTTTCATTTTACTATAACATTTTTAATATTTATTTTTGACAGCTTATGTCAACTCAATACATTACCTACTAATGTTTTGTGCATAGTAATTGCTTTTAAATGTCGATATGCTTGTTAGTGTGTACATAATAATTGCGTGTTGGTGATTATATACCATTAAGAACATATTTTTACAATAATGCTCGATAAAAAGGAAGGAAGGAAGGAATTTGAAATTTACAAGTTGAAAATCATGTCCATCATTCTTTACTATTCCACAGTTTTTTTTATCGTGGTAAAATCATCAAACGAGTCCTCCCACCCAGGGCAGAGCGGGAGGGACTGTCAGACTCGTACTGACTAAAATCCACGGTGTCCTTCAATAGCCCTTTACATTCCGGCGTCACGGTAATTCGTTAATCCCGCGACGCCGGAGTACTCCACAGCTTTAAAAATCGAATTAAATAAACACTAAACAATAATTAAATGTACTTACTTATTGTTATCACTTTCAAAAGTAGTCAAAAAGGATATTAATGTAATAATGAACGTAAATACTAAATAGTGATCAAAGACCACAGCTAGAATAATTTGCCTTAATTCTAAAGAGGAAGGTTTTATAGAGTTCTTATAACAAAGGCATTATATTAAGGAAAACTGGGGTCAAACCGAGCATGAGGAAGTGAGCTTAGATAACTGACTACCTTGAACCATGCGATGTGGGGGAGAGGACGGGTTAAGTGAACAACATGATGTGTACTACTCCGAGAGCCAACTGCAGAACAGCTCCCTGCTCACAGCTAAACACAGCTTACTTACCTTAACTTAAACTATGTACTATACGTGATATGCTGATGAACAATATACGTGATTTCACACCACACCATCTACTTTAGTCAACCAGCGTACTTCAGTCGGCACCGTTATATGTCCTCCCGGACATATAACGGTGCCGACTTCCTCGCGGGACTGACTCATCAGGTAACCGAGACACTGTAACGTAAAGGGCTATTGAAGAATCACCGTGCGTGTTAGTCAGTACAAGTATGACAAGTATCCCTCTCGTCCCGCCCTGGGTGGGAGGACTCATTTGATCACGACAAAAAAAACACCGTCGGTAAGTAGATCAGCTGGTTTGCTCCTTAAATCGGCTGCACTGTCAATATAACCTTAATTAAAATATTTTACATAGATACCACAACTCCTGGCTGGGGGCCTTAGGTTCAAGCTACACTACAGGATTTTCCTTAGAAGCAGCATACAACTTCTCTCCGTTGGCCAGCGAGGTGCAATGTTTTCTAACTTTGCCCCACACTAGAAATTTACAACAAAAAAAAAATGTTTCTATGCGGCGAGTTTTAGACTAGCTAATTTCCCATTATTACACTTACCTAATATTATTATAGCTACCTGTGTTTCTGAAAAAATAAACACAAGAATCTTCAAACCCGCTTCTCCTATGCAACTTGTACCACACCCAAAATCGCTGATAATCGTCTGAGGCGATTGTGCGCCGCCTCCAGGCCTGGAACCAACAATTTGTGGACATAAACCACAAGGTTATGATCTAACTACAAATTGGGACAAAGAAGATATTTGCAGAATGCAGAGAATTATATCGGTAAATATCGGTATTGATTATACTGGTTCGGATTTTGATTAAATTTTCTTGACCAGTTTTGTCTAGTTTATTTTACAGTCCGCATACTTATATATTTGTAGTAAATATACATACACAAAGTTATGCCTTTTTTCCTATTGGGATAGGCAGAACGCCACCAGCTACGATCCTTACAAAAATTTTTCGCATTGGCCCCGTTCATAAATCATGTCTGGTCGTATCATACAAACACGCCGGTTGCAAGGACCTACTATGTATTTGTATCTAAGAAGTATTTATATACTTATTCAAAGAAAGGTAAAAAAGCATGAAAGATAAAGCAGTAAATGATAGCTTGGTGATTGACAGCGGATAGTGGAAGAAAACACCCTAAGTTACATGGGAACAGGGTACAATGATGATGATTCATGCACTAGTCCATGTATGAGGCAACTACCGATATATTTTTTGATAGGTACTTGGTATCAGTGTTTCAATGACAAAAAATTAAATTGAAATGTGCAATCGAATTAGGGTTGCCATCTCTAAATTTTGAAAGCCAGGATAAGACGCGTAAAAATCCCGGATTTTAGAGTCCAGAACTCGGATATGAGTCGAAGTGCGCACCGTGGCAGCTGCGTCGGGAGGGGTGAAAGGAGGATGAAGTGTGCGTGTGTCGCTGGTGGTCCAAGATTTAAAATTTTTAAGCCCGGACTACAAATGAAGCCGTCCCCGGACGTTCCCCGGATGCCCTCTAAACTAGGACAAGTCCGGGAGAACCCGGATGGATGGCAACCCTAAATGGAATGTACCTACTATCCCCAGGCTGGGAGACCTAGCGAAAGTTTAAATTATAAAAAGATAATAGTTAAAAGTTTTAAAATCAGATGTTGTTATTGGACAATTTCCCATTCAAGCTTAAGTTCAGGCTTGTTTCGGTTCTAATATCTTCCTATAACCCACAAGACTAATCTAAAGCCTACTTCATACTATCATTATCCAATTTTACATGATGTTTTAAACTATGGTTAGTTTATTTTCTCTTCTCCCAGATTTTGGATAAAAATATTTATGTCTTGAAATGATATTTCGTATGAATTGATTGTATTTTCCTACTAAACGGGCTTACATTAAAAATGCAACTGAACTTGATTTAGACAATTGTGTAATAATGATGACAGTGACAGTGACAGCGCTTGACGTAACCTCAAGATACACGCAGTGTTTCAAAATCGGAATTCATGTGCATATTTTAAATTAGTGCCGTGTGGGTGACAAGTTTAAGTATTTTGAGAAACATAACCATTTGGTGCACCCCGACTCGGGCAGCTTTGGTTCGAAGGGGTTGGCGGGGTTAATACCGTGCGTTGCATTTAAAAAAAAACAACTAGATGTGGTCTGTGTAAGTTTGTTTGCGTTCAGGTAATCAAACTGTGACACATCGCCCACACTTTCTGTTAAGACTGACATGAAATTGTACCTCTTGGGTTTTTTATATCAATGTTCTACTAAACAAACTACTTCATCAAAGTATATATTCATCACTAAATCGCGCCCTAACACCGTGTGATCAGCATTAAAGTCTAGCCACAACTCCACAGCTCCGCTGTTCAACCGTGCGCGGGCGCTTACCGAACAGTAGCACAATGAGCGAATAAATTAGCGGCAGTTATAGCGATGTCCGCGCGACACAGACGACTCAATGACTCCCATGATATACGGCCAGACATCGGAACTGAAATACTTGTATTTACTTAGTTGTGCGAAGATTTTGTGCTAAAAGATAGGCTTTTAGTTCAGTTTCTTAGTAGCTTTCACGTAATTGAATTTTAAAAGCAAGCGACTGATAGCAACAGCGATCGTCAACTGCTTTTCGGCGAAACATATTCAAAGATTTCCTATGGAAAGAAAATGGTCGCGGAACTGTACGAATTACCGTGACCCCAGTACGTGAAGGGCTATTGAAGGACACCGTGGATTTTAGTCAGTACGAGTCTGACAGTTCCTCCCGCTCTGCCCTGGGTGGGAGGACTCATGTGATGATTATACCACGTTAAAAAAAATGGAAAGAAAATAGCGGACCGAATTATTTCTTATGCTGTTTGATGATTCATTAATTTTATGTTACACACCATGATTGCCGCACCACATCTACCTATGCTATAATGTAAGACCAAAAGTACTTTACATTTCTACATAACCTAATAGTATTTACGCACCTCTTTCGTCATATCCGAGTCTCTTATACTGAATCCAGTATGATTGAATGCCGACATGGCGACAACACAGGACTGCAAAGAGGTAATAAAGTTAGTTAAAGTTTATAGCCACAGATTCATTAGAAGTACCAAATTATAATTATGCTTAATGCACATAATTACAATCAATCAATGTGTCTAAAACTAGTCTGATGAATTAGCAATTAATTACCAATGTTGATTTAATTCAGCATTAGCGGTAAGTACGCATTAATTACAAACAAGCGCTTTAAAATCGTTTTATATTTATTTATACATCGATTTTCAGCGGAATTGATTGAAATTAGTTTCAGTAGCTTATAAATATTATGATTGAATTTTTTTAGGTAAGGTCGACGAAGCCCCGCTTCGCGGCTTCGCGGGGCTCCTTTTTCTGTCTACAGGTTTTAAAGGAACCTAACCAAACCGAGCCTCGGGGTGCCCTTGAAGTCCGTCTTCTCGTTCAAAAGCACAAAGTTGTACAGCTGGTATTTAGGTCGGAGTGTACGAAACGGGGCACTGAGAAAAAAAATTGTCGTGAAAACGACTGGGGGCACCCCGACTCGGACAGGTTAGGTTAGAAGAGGATGGCGGGGTCTGGAAGACCCCGCTTACTGACATTTTACTAGATTTGGTTTTGTGAAACGACATATCACTAACGATAAATCGGTGTTTTGTCATATCACTAAATACTTTTAGTATGAATACGTAATAAACAAGAATATTCTACATCTACCGGGATTTCGTGAAATCCCTGATATCCTCATTTCCCTGCGACATACACAAAAAATAATTTCTGGTGTATTACATCAGTCAGGTCAAGCTGTCCACTACGTACACTCGGCTGCTAAATAAGGTCCATAATCAGGGTTCAAGGGGCCGTCAATAAATCCACGGACACTTCCCTTTGTGCGCGATTGTCCTCCACCTACGTCACCTGTTGGTGTGGCAAGGCATCATGTAGTGGGAGTAGAAGAGATTGGCCTAAATGAGAAATAAGGTGTTTGATTAAAATGTTGAGTATTGCTAAACAAAAAGCCAGTGGGGGATGGATTTTGCTCAAATTGCTTTTTATATTATACAAAGTTCAATGTATCGTTTTAATAAAACATTAGTTACTCGTACTCATCGTAGCTGGTGATTCATAATAACATAATTATCTTCAGACTAGTTAAGGTCATACGCTTATATTGTTACTGATGTACCGTTGACTTATTCTTTTTTAGTTTTTATCGTTGTCATTATTATTATGCTGTTGTTTTGTACGTCAAGTGTGCAACCAATTTTCAGTAATTTCCGATATTTTTACAACATTTTTCAACACGATTGTTATAGCTTCTCGCAATAGCTCAAACCAATCCAATTTATGTTTGGGTTTACCATATTCGTTATTTTAGGCCCTAGATATGTAATAGGCGACAAAAAAAAAACAGAAATTTTCAACAGCAGCCACTTCACAACAACCCCACTATATTATCTGAGGTGTGCATTCTCGTAAATTGAAGATAACTTTATTCATGTGATAGTAAAGTCAATGTAAATATATATTTTATGCATTTAATTGTCTATGTGTTAGATTTGACGGCGGGAAATAGTTTGCTAGAATTTACTAGCCGTCTGTGAGTGTGCATTAACAGCTTAGGTGAGTAAATATTGCATTTTATATAAGTTTTGGAACGACTTTCTGGACGTTTTCATGTGTTAAATATATATAGACCTAAATATATGCTCGTTTATGCTTCCTAATCGCACCTAGTATTAGTTATCAAGGGCTATCAACTGCATCATAGTCACAACACTGGAATTAACATAATATAAGCAATTAAACAATCATAATTTCGTTTCCGTGGCAAATATAACCGGTCCTATATTCTGAGATCTTCGAGCTTCCCAGTATTGGTAGAATTTTCGGAATTAAAAAAAGGTGAGTTCCGAAGATTCAACTAACTTAATGAAGGCTCTGAACTATTTCAACTACCTAACATCGGAACAATTTTTTACCATAATGCGTGGACGCATTGTTATTGTATTAATCAATTTCTGGCGTCATAAAAATGAGTTTTGCATGAGACAAAATGACATGAAACGACACATCAACAGCCTATAAATGTTCCCAATGCTGGGATACAGGCCTCTTCTCTGTTAGAGGGAGACATAAGGAGACATAGGGAGACATAGGGAGACATAGGGAGACATAGGGATACATAGGTGGGCCATAATCCACTACGCGTGCCCAGTACGGTTTAGTAGATGTCACATGATTTCGAATATTTGGTTCTAGGACATGTTTCATCACGATGAGTTCCTTCATCGTTTTGAAAATAGTGGTGATGAAATAACTTACACAAAGTTATGAGCCTGGCTGGGTTCGAACCCACGACCTACAACTCGCAAGTATTAGCCACGCTTCATACTAATTTATGCCTGCTTCCTTTAGTGACCATGAGCTGAAAGAGTACTTCTATGAAATAAACCACGTATTACTGTGTGAAGCTTGCCCTCTAACCTGAATCCTCTTACAAATGCCAATGGTAAGCAAAGATGTCAACACCTCCTTTTTAGGAGCCGACAGCTGCATCAGAAGCTTTGCGTTCCCTTACCAGAATAAGCTGTTTGAAGTATTCTGACAGGCTAATCAGAAATTTTAGAATACCAAGTACATAGCAACTTTATTTACACATAACTTGAGGTGTTCGATCCTCATAAATTTCCGGCAAAGTTGGGCGGTGTTCACACCGTATAAGTATTCAATCGGACTGTAAATCAGTGGGTTGCACGCGTGCCATTGTATGTACAATGTACGGTGTGACAGCGGCCGTTATTCTAGAATATTTTGCTGGTTGTTGCTTCATCAGGCTGTTGTGATATACGTATATATTTCTTGGTAGAATAGGTGTAATCTAGGCTGATTTTATGATGATTTTCTCTCTGGTGGCCATTGTGAAAGTTTTATTCTTACTATCATAAAGTACATCCCTCTGGTACGTACAAAGTGTTTTGTAATACTTTTATTGTGTGCACAGCTAGTGTGAGGAGCTCGTGGCTAAATAATCACAGCCGCACAGGCCCATTAATCTGGTTAAGCCGCACTTGCCGAGGTTGGTCTGTAGATGGGTGACCATCTGTCATAGCGAGTTTCCTCCCTCCCTCGGAAAGCACGTAAAGCCGTTGGTCCCGGCTGTCATTTGTCGATCTTTGACAGTCGTTACTGTTAGTCAGAAGCTCTAAAGTCTGACAACCAGTCTTACCATGGGGTATTGTATTACCCAGTTACTGGGTTGTGGAGGTCCGATGGGCAGTAGCTCATTGCTGGTTCGACTGGAAGCCGACCCCAATATAGTTGGTAAAAGGCTAGGAAGGTGGTGCACAGCTAAGGAGTGGAATTCCTTGCTAGGGTCTGTATTTCCTGACAGCTCAACATTAAGTCAAGAGTGAATAGGTTACTTCTAGGCAAGCGTGCTTCACCGTCGACTACATCATCCCCAGCGATGACCAATTAAAGGTTTTTCCCAATTCCCACTAACCCCTAAAACTAATACCAAAAAATGTCTGCATATTATGTAAAATGGCGGCAATCAGATCGCAGAGCGGCGCGGGCGCATAGGTACCGTTTTGTCCGACATCCATAATTAAAACGATAAACGTTTGAGAAGCGATGGAGCAGAAAACTTCTTTGAGATAAACGATTAATAATGAGAAGATACTACTGTCTGTATGTATGTTTGAAATAGTGCCATCAAATAAAAAATAATAATTTTGAAAAAAAAAACGAATGTTCCTTGATCCTTAGAAAGAAGTTATATTGTAAAGTTTAAAGAGGATAGACTAACACTGTTAATTAATAACCTTTCTTAGTTATCTTGATTAGAATATTAATTTCGCCTAAGTGAACATTTACACCTATACCCAGCAGTGGGTGATCCCGGGCTGATATGAAGTGAATATTTCAACCCTCGACAAAAACGTATTGAATTAGCTTATGCTGATACCATTTTTTTTTATCGTGGTAAAATCAGCAAAAGAGTCGTCCCACCCAGGGCAGGGCGACTGTCAGACTCGTACTGACTTAAATCCACGGTGTCCTTTAATAGCCCTTTACGTTCCAGGGTCACGGTAATTCGTAAGTCCCGCGACCGGTGTACCCCCCCCCCCTCACATTCGATTTAAACTTATTTATAAATCTTGTCCCCAGATCACAATGAGCGACTTAGAACTCTTAACCCACATGTACGCGCCGCTTCAACTGATGTTCGCGGAGTTCGTGTCATTCAATGGCCCTTTACGTTCCGGGGTCACGGTAATTCGTGAGTCTTGCAGGCTTTGGCCCTCTAAAGGGGGCCCCGTCATTTTGCTGACACTCTTTGAGGCGCGCGTGGAACACAACGCGCCATCGACCCGGGCATGGTCCATGGTCGGACAGCGAGTCGCCCATTACTCGCCGTCCGCATGCCCGCGCCTACGGTGGCCGTAGATCGTCTGGCGACGTTCGTCGCCGTGGGCGTCTGCCACTGCATTTTTTACTTTTATCGCATAACGAGATTTTTTTTGCGTAAATACTTGTCTTTAAATAAAATTCAACCATATTCTACACTGCCAAAGTCGATGATCTTTTGTTAGGGTGATGAGGCGGTTCTATGACAATTTATTTATGAGCAGCAGTACTATTAAATTGGTGTGTGGCGCCTTAAACGCCGTAGTTTATAGTTTAATAAACGTCCGTAGTTATGTATGGGCTTTATACTACTTGCTCCTGTCTCAAACATCAAATGTTTGCGATTGTTACCGGCGTCGGAGTTGTGGGAAACTGAGAGGCAGACAAAAATAGAAGTCATGCTATACCTACTGCTGTTTCTTTTTTTTTTAATTGGTAATATTCTTAAATCAGTTCTCCGCCCTGGTTTGGCCAAAAAGGACTGCCAGACACACTGACTAAAATTCACCGTGTTCACCTACATTTGCGGTATAATTCGGTACGGTAAGCTGCTTGAAAGAAAGAATATTGATAAAACTGTTGACTTTAGTCGTAGCGTCGTCTCTAAGTTACTATGCAGTTCAACTATGAAGGCTTTGCTGACGCCATATTGTGACACACCGTACAATACTTACATCATCATTATCATCTCAGCCATAGGACGTCCACTGCTGAACATAGGCCTCCCCTTTAGACCTCCACATGTACCGGTTGGAAGCGACCTGCATCCAGCGTCTTCCGGCGACCTTTATAAGGTCGTCTGTCCACCTTGTTGGTGGACGTCCTACGCTGCGCTTGCTAGTCCGTGGTCTCCACTCTAGTACTTTTCGACCCCATCGGCCATCTGCCATCACTCCAGCTTGCTAATCCAGTGGGCTATATCGGTGACTTTAGTTCGTCTACGGATCTCCTCATTTCGGAATACTTACATGCTTTTAAATAAAAAATGATCATAAGAAAATGTCTATCAAGATAATAAAGATAATTTACACTATTAAAAATTAATTTCAACAAAGTATTTTATTGCTAGACGTTATTTCAAGTGATAGTTGACAGATGAAGCTCATTGACACTTCCCTTCTTAATTGAACCGCACAGTTGTTGTAAGTTGATTTGGATTAAAAACTGCCACAGCTGTCAAAATGCAGTGACATTTTGACATGTCATGTAGTGACATACGAGACAGATCATAGTTAAGTTCTTGTCGTCTTATGAAAATAAATACTTGGCTCTTTAATTAAAAGTGTTATCAGATGTAAACAAAAGATAATGATGAATTTTTATCCGGTTTTTAACTGTTTCCTGGGATAGTTTAAAAAAAAATAAGATGTACTTTAATGAAATTAATATATTTCAACAACGGTTTACTTCAAATAAATTTTATACAGCACTCCAACAAGGTGTTGAGTAGCGATTAAAGGTCATGGTCCCAAATAGAACAGTTGCTTTGTTTTTTAATTTTTAATTTTGTCAGTTAGAGCTTCGGGTCGTTTGGTTCTATAAAAGCGTGTACAAAATAGGCTATTTTACTCAAAAACAAATATTAAGCCGAGATATAGATTATAAAAAAGTATTGAGCCGTATTTTTTATTTTGTTACCTAAACCAAAGTTGACGAAGATACAACGCTTCAAAAATTAAAAACATCACTCGGTCGGTATAATTTTACAGGCGTTATGACGTCACAAGCCCACACTCCCGAATTTGGAAGCGTTTTATATTTGTCAATATTCAATAATTAAAAAAAAAAAACTACATGTCAATGTTTTTTCAATATTCTCACTGACGGATTAAACAAATTTATATACAAATCAATTTATTTATGCAGTAAAATTTGCTATTGCGTGGATTGCAATTTGTTTAAATAATATTAACATAATCAGAAAAAAAAAATTTTTCACCCATTTTAAAAATAGAACGTCAAGTGCATTCATAAATACGAGTATGTTTCCAAGTCGACGAAAATATTTGAAACTAAACGGGATCTATATGAAAACCGTCTCATTTCTATATTTATTTTTATTGTATCCGGCATCCATTTATTCATTTGGTTTCATCTTCCACACATTTAAAAAAAAGTACCGTGTCGATCATCATAAGAAATACAATACTGCCGTCCTCTAACTAAAAGGCCGTTAAGCCACAGTTGCTCGTTTTTCACTTTTTAATGTAGTCTTATACAACTTTCGATGCTCTATCTTTTGGTCTAAGTCATTTTTCTATGATTAATAGTTTAGGAGATACAGGAAGATTGCTGTGCAGTTAAATCACATAAAATGCATAATTAAAAATTAGAAAATGAATTTAAATAAATTTAAATAAATATAAATGAATTAAACATATAACATATTGTGCAATAACACTATGCCTACATATATAATTTGCAGCCTTGTTCCTAGATAGCATACTTTTCAAGAGACATCTATTCACAATTTTAGCGTTTTCTCGAAAACTACCTTTTGCACTTAACGGCCTTTTAGTTAGAGGACGGCAGAATAATGTTTAGTGGTAGAATTGTTTAAAAAGAAATATTTACTTTTTTGGATTGACAGACGTCAAGAATTTCTTTATCAGATCAAAAGAAACAAAGATAGTAAAAGTAGTAAAGTGATCGCTTTATGAACGCGTAATATGAAAGTTGGCAACGTCGCAAATAAGTAGCTGTCAAATATTTACAAAGGTGCAAAGTTTTAATTAATTTGGCAAATTTACTGTATGAAAATAAAAAATGTGGCTCTGTAGTGCACTAAAACATTGATATAGGAATGCATTTGATTTGAAACACTGCATTTGATGTTGTAACCGTTTCAGGTATATAAAAGGCATTTCGAAAGTTCGTAAATGCTTTTTTTACATCATTCGGTGTTAAGATATTAATTTTTACCTTCCCTTATCAATTTATTAGTGCACTACAGAGCCATATTTCTTATTTCCATACAGTAACTTTGCTAAACTTGTTAATATTTCAAAACTATTTGCGATGTTGCCAACTTTCAGAATACTCGCCCTTAACTGTGTTACCAACAACACAGATTACAATCAATATAATTAATTTAGATGTTTTGGATTTTCTTTTTAAGCATTTGAGCAAGGATTGAAGCTAGAAAACGAATTTAAAATGTTAAAACTAGTTTAAAACTGAGAATAAAGTAAGAATAAGAATAAAACAGTTTTCAATAAGGCTGTATAAGGTTATACTTTGATCACTTATTATCTGAAAATTGAGGGTAAAACGAAAAATATTTCGACGCATTTGGCAGTTACAACGAATGAATTAGTGCAGGGCAACGTTTAAACGCGCAAATGACAGTGAAGTAGTGATTTATTTAAAAAAACAAAAGAACAAAGTAATTATTCTTTGAAAATTTTAATTATTATGATGAGCAGATCAACTTTTGGTAAAAAATCTGTAAGTGAACACTTATTTTATTTACATTTACCGTTATTTACAATATGAAAAGTCATGCATGCACTTTTCTGACAATTTTATTTAACCGTATAGTTCGGTACCGGGTCCTAAAGGACCCGAACACATATACCTACGCCGGCTCAGTAGCGGGTCCTAAAGGGGCAGACTTTGTAGTCATACGACATCCTCATTTTAAATTAAAAAATAATAACATTCTGAGCGTTAAATCCTATGAGTGCGCATTAATTAAGAATGTTAAATAAAAATCTGATTTGTTCACGCCATTAAAACTTCTACATTTAGCGCGCATTTTCTTAATTTACCTTAACAAAATCCAGAAGTCTAAATACGATCGTCGCCATTTTGATGGCAGTGCTGGGTTGGGCTAAAAATCATAAAAAATGTGGTTTCGGGACATCTAAGGGATCATTATAGGAGGGATAAATAACTCGTCATTTAGTATTGTAACGAATTCATACATAATTCAACATAAATTAGCAGTGGTAATGAAGAATTTGATATCTGAAGTCGAAGTTTCGCGCCACTCGTGTTTGTTTACATTTTTATTTTTCACTTGGATCACACACATGCGTTTATACTCAATAACAATAACGATAAATATCATGTCAAATATTATAAATAACGTAAAAAAGCCCAGATCTTAGCGTAATTCTCTAATACAGAGCTAATAACACGTATCTTTCATTACCACTACTCAATTTGTATTCATAATCGACAACCATGCTTATTTTTTTTAATCGTAATGATGCGTGAAAGCGAGTATTCTAATCGATTCCATAATTGAATTTTTCGTCAATTCGAGTGAAAAAAATAAGGAATTGAAGAAAACGATTAATAAAAATTAAAATAAATTTGTTTTAAGCTTAGAATACAATTATTAATTGTTATAATAATTTTTAAAGCTTTTATAATAATTTTACGTACATTATAATTCCCAAAAAGCAATAATAGACAAAAGAACAATGTCAGTAATAAATGTTTGAATGCGCGCCAATTATTAATTCTAAAAATTGGATTTGGAATGCGCTCGCTGTGGTACTCGCTATTCAAAATAATAAATTTTAATTTATTAGCTAATTTTTAATGTACATTTTGTTTTGTACAATAATATAATTAAGGTTGAATGAATATGGAATGCCTTGGATCTTGATAAGCTTATTAGAAATGAGTTTGTTTCCCACCAAATAAAAGATAGATAAGTAAATTATTATATTCTCAAAATTGTTTCGTAACATTGGTTTGGCCATGTTAAGTATAGACGCCAGCACATCAACCTACCTCAATCTGTAAAATTTCTTCAATCGATTTTCAACCTTATCACAATAGTGGAAGGTTAATGTTCGATTGGTAAATTTTGACAGATTTGGGTACGTTGCTCTGCTGCCGCGCGTACAGATATTTAATCGTCAGTATTGACACCAGTATAATAATACTTTTATATAGGTATTTGTTAAGGATACTTTAGATGCGATGCAGTTCGCGACTTAACTCCAGTAATACACACTGTTTTAAGTAAAAAAACCCTTAAATGATTCTCTCCCTGGGTGGAGCGGAAGGAGATGTCAGACTATTACTTACTTAAAACCACCCTGTTCCTTCATATGCCTTTTGCGTTTTAGGACCGCAGTACCCTTTTAATGATTTTAATACAATTCCGTTAGCCCGGCACGCGTTTGGCATTATTTTGGCCTCGTCAGTTCGCTGATAGTTCCTTAAAGCCCGCTTGGAACACGACGCACATTCGTCTCGGGCCTAGTCCTTGATCGGACGGTGAGTTACCCTATACTCGCCGTTCGCAAGCCCGCACCTACAATCGCAAAAATTAAGTCTGCGTCTTTAGATTTTTGCTGGTCAGGAATAGAGCTTGTAAATGAAAAAAAAAAGAACGTGCTATATTTTTACACTATTTCATAGTGTCGCTGTTAAGGATCAAATTCGTAATGATATACGACAAACTACAGTAAAGTGATATTAATTTGGTAAAATATGAACTAATATTATTAAACAAACAATAATTTAGTCATCGTACGCAGATCAAAATCAAATTTCGCGCCAATTCACTCAAAGTTCGAATTTCAAAAATTTCGTTATTGTATTTGTACCGCGAAGTGATTACTCGTAAAAAGAATTGAAATGAGAACACGATGTTGTGAACATGTAGTGAGCTACGGCCATTGACTAAAGTTTGAATCGATATAATAAAGAAAACCTTTTACTTTATGTTTGTCGCATGTAATTACTTCACAGAACATTAATGGTTTGATTACTGGAAATTGATATTTCAAAAATTTAATTTTATGCAACGTAATTTAATTTTTTTATCAAAATCGGCCACGAGACTACTTTCAGTATTTTTCACTATTCCCCATAGTTTCGAATTTAGCCATCCACGGCGCGTTGGAAATTTAAATTGTTTATAACTGCAGGGAATCATTTGGAAGTACTCCCATATCTCTCCTTCCAGCATTTGATCCGAACCCGTTTTTTTACGTTGTTTAGATTCGTTTTATAAAGTGAAATAATCAGATAAATTGAAATTAAATAAAGAAGACACAATATGGGTAAAACTATATGGTTGAATTTAAATTTAAAAGACACACACGTTAGGCCTCAAATGAAACATCAATATTTATTTCTATCCCAATCATTAAATTAAAAAAATAAATTATTTATTGAATTATTGCGTACCTAATAAAAAACTTATTTTCGAAACGAAATAATACTTGAAATATTATACCAAAGAGTCTACAGACTCCGTTCCATAGATTTATTGCATGGAGTAAACCTTCTATAGTCAAATAAGCAGATAAATCGGTCCATGTCTTCGTACTACTTTTTTTTCCATGTTCGATTATATTGCGAGTATCGATTAGGCTGAATGAACCTTTTCAATCGTTATATGAACATTGGGATTGCGGTCAGCACTAAGAAGTGTCATGTTGCAACATAGTTTTTGGTAATTTTTATCAAGTCTTTGATCGTTATTATTTATGAAATTATGTATGCACACTGGCAAATCTAATAATGCATGTAGTAAGTTACTTCATTTATTTCACTGTTTAACCATTTTTTATCACGTGAGAAGCTTGTTTATGTACATGTTTTCAGCACATCTAAATTACATAGTTTTTGGAACGACATAGCATTTTGTATGTTACACACATTTTACAGTGGAAAGACGCAGTTTTAGTGACCTCAACACGTTCTTGGAGATATTGCTCACAAACTTATCGTATGAAATAACTGTAGTAACATATTTTTGATAAAAAAATCGAATGCTGAAAATTGACAAAAATCTTCAATATTATCTCAAATTTCGAATCACCCGGTCGACTCAGCTGATGTGTCATGTGTCAAAATGTTGTCGTGCAGAGTGGTTAAGTGTTCGTTTGACGATATCTGTTTCTACATATTTACACGATTTAGTATGCACTTTTAAATTAATTATGCAGTAGTTTCAATTTGGTTAATGTTATAACGCACGGTGACTCTGATTAGATGCGTCTGCGATTTTGAAATCACTAATAAGGTAGCGTTTGGCTTTCTAGACGCATGTATAAAAAAAAACAAATGTCTTTCTGACTTTTTTCAAGCCATGTATTACAATTGGTGCCTAATAATAATTGATTACGTAAATGAGCGTACGGTAAGTGGGTCAGCGACTTTGATTCAATTTCAACATAATTTATTTGCAGCAATTAAAAACAGGTACAGACGACAGCACATCAACCTGCCTAAATCTACAAATTTCTTTATTAGATTTACAACCTTATCACAATAGTGGAAGGTTAATGATGACATACTCGTATTCGAGTATCTTGACCTGCTAGCTTCTGTACATACATAAAAAGACGTATTTGATGATTTTACCAAGTTAAAAAAAAGGTTATTTATATTCCAAACATAGTTCATTCGTTTTAACATCCTTCTCCTGAAGAACTATTAATTTGTTTTATAAAATCTCGTTTCTTTTTGTACGATTAAAGCGTATTAATATGATAAATATGTTCATCACAAAACCATGATGGACATTCATGGTAAAAGAACATTTAATTGGAGCTTGCTGCTTATATAACAAACAAGACTTATTAAGGGGCAACATGATTGGCATTAGTAGTTAGTAACGTGTGAAAAAGGTATTCATTTAAATGTCCTTAGAGATCCCTACGGGGCAATCCCCGTCTATACTGCCGATTTTATTTAAAAATTACCTTCAGAAGCCGATTTTTAGAGACTTTTATAATTATTATTTGTATTTATTTAACAGGTTTTTTGAAATAATAATTATAGATTTTTAGTCAAATAGTAAGTATTTCATTTTTGCTTTTTACGTTTTGATATTATTTTAGGTACTGTTAAGTGACAAAATAATGCTGCTTTGGTATGAATTTGAGACGAAATTAAACGATGTGTGGTTTTCATAAAAACTACCTATAAAAAAAATACCGGTCCAGAAAAACAACGATAACGTTCAAATGATAATAGAAACGCCATATACGATCCAAACTGATTGTTAAATTCTAAAAAGCTAGAATAATATAATTTACTAGCCTTTGCCAGCGGCTTCGCCCGCTCCTAACCCCCCCCCCCCCCCCTTGTAGCCTATGTCACTCAGGACTAATAAAACTCTACTGGTGAAAGAATTTTAAAAATCGGTTGAGCAGTTCCTCAGATAACACCCCTATATACAAACAAATTTACCTCTTTATAATATTACTATAGATAATATGTCTGATCAATATTGGGCAGCAAAAAAAGGGCTTATATTGAGATGTGGTGAGAACAAAATTATTCCGTACAAAGAAAAAATATTAAAATCACCTACCAAAAAGTATAAAATCACCTACCCGATTCCCCGCGATCTTGAGTACTTAATAACTAGTTAAGAATAAAAAAATGATACCAATTTAAAGGTTTAACTGTTAACTTTAAATTAATACGGTTAGCGCAGTGGCTTAGCGATTGGACTGCTGCGCTGCGTGTCGCGGGTTCGATTCCCGCACGGAACAAATATTTGTATGACCTACTAGTAGTTGTTCCGGGTCTGGGTATTTGTGTATGTGAGTTTCTATGTTTGTAAACGCACACAGGAGAAATACTTAGTGCAGGGCAACGTTTAAAAAAAACCACTAAAATGACGGCATTATTTAAGTAGCTATCCTGAATCAATTCCAAGTTATTCAATACTTTTGCCCGCTTTTTTTTTTACGTGGTAAAATCATCAAATGAGTCCTCCCACCCAGGGCAGAGCGGGAGGGCCTGTCAGACTTGTACTGACTAAAATCCACGGTGTCCTTCAATAGCCCTTCACGTTCCGGGGTCACGGTAATTCGTACAGTCCCGCGACCCTGGCAGCCACTTTTGCTTGCTAGTGTAGTAATTAGTTATAATGATATGATTACTTTGCAATAAAACAATTGGTGATAAATTAATTTTCCAGTTTGCTGCATCGGATCCTGCTGATTTTGATACTCGTTTTGAGGTCATTTTCTATTAAATGTACAGACGCCAGCACATCAACCTACCTCAATCTGTCAAATTTATTTTATAGATTTTCAACCTCATCACAATACTGGTAGGTTAATGTTGGATTTGTAAAATTTAACAGTTTTGGGTAGGTTGACCTACTGACGTTTGTACGAATGCTATTCACATGAGATGAAAGTAGTTAATATTGATACGATGGCTTAATAAATTCTCACTTTCAGCTAGAAACTCTTTACTCTCTAGAAGCTCGTTTACTTTCTTTGTTATGTTAGTTTTTTTATATGCGTATAGGTACTTGTTACTTAGAATTTATTACATATTGTATGTACCTATTTCTTTCATTAATTTATTACCAAAACATATTGACACTAATTTCTGATACCTTACCTTCCTTATATCGTACGTAAACCGTAAGTAGGCGAAAAATATTTTGAATATTTTGGAAATAAAGTCTATATTGAATACTCTATTACAAATCGGCTTACATAGTTTGTATGTACTAAGCTAATTTTTAGTACCTACCATCCCATGTAAAACTGGTGATAACATATTGTTATTTTATCAAATAATTTGTTTTCTTTTTTGTGACCTTTTATTATTGTGTGATTGTGTATTTACATAATGGTTTGTCTTAATTTTGAAGTGATCCTGAATTTTCTTATAAAAAAAAATTCACACTATCAATGTTTTATAAAGTTTACTGCTTTTGTGGTAGAAATAATAAAAAATAATGTAACAGGTATATTTAAAACCCATTTTTTTTCTGTAACTTTAAACTAAAAAATTGTGTCTTATTTTAAAAACAATATAGTTCTCCGGAACCCTCTATTCTCATAGCTTCTGACTTGACCTAATCGTCTACCAACAAAACACAGAAAATAATTAATAATAATGGAATAGCGTACTTTGTTTTAACAATGTGGCGCACTTCAGTGGTCAACTTCTGAGAAGCTCGCTAAGCCAGTGCACACATTCCCAGAAAACGGGCGATCGTCCGCGGAAAGAGCATTATCTATTCCATGTATGTTTTACAACAATTCTGAGTATTTCGAGTAATGTTACTAGAAAACTAGTTATGTTTCGCAGTAGCGCTCTCGTGAGGTTTGTATAAAAAACTTTTTGTTAACAGTTGAACGGGCAGCGACCCCGGGTGGATAGGTTCATAGCTCCACGGGATCAGTTCCCGGAGTTGTGCAGGAAGATGAAGTGGGCCGCCAGGGAGAAAAGTGCGGATGACGTTTGGGTGAGTCCTGATGAAGAAGTCATGGGTTTAAAGTATCCATGTGCTTTTTTCTACAATCTCATGTACGCGCTTTCCTACATATATACGCTTTCAAGTGCGTTTTGTGATAATATATTTGTGCTTATTTTGTTTTATGATTAAAGTTAGCAATTATTATTAACATAAAAATTTAAAAAGTGTTGATGAACAACACTTCCCTTGAGTACTAAATCTGAAGGAAACAGTGATTCTTCGCCTTGAACTCAAACCCTAATATGACTTTAACGTTTTTGTTACGTAAAAGTAAAGCCTTTGTCAAACAGACAGGCATTGCGAATGCGAAGCGTGACGTTTTTATTTGTAATGATTGGAATTGTTTGAATCCAGTCACATTGAAAAGCGAAAGCGATCCGATAGCGTGACAGAACTATCGGACTGACGTCTCGCTTCGGTTCGGTATCGCTTCGGTAACGCTTCGCTTTCGCCTGTCTGTTTGACAAAGGAATAAACGAGAACTTTGACAGTAATTTGATAGACAGAATTAACTCCTCGTTCTTACACTAGAGTAGCAATAATCATACTTCAAGTACACTGTAAATTGTGATAAGATAAATGGCATATTCAAATAAAACAAAAAAGTATATCTGTTGCTACATACATAAGTGATATGTTCAAAATCTCTTTTTAAAATCCACAGTATACAAAATACCTTCAACAGAAGAGATACGCGAGCTACTTGGACGAGGCTTTCGGCCTGGAGCCGACGAGGTCTGAACCATTACATCCTGGTGAAGACGACTGCGTTCAGCTTTGGCCCTGTGTTCCCAGGAAGAAGAGTTACCTGTCTTCAGCTGACAGTATTCTGGACCTGCCCACGTATAGTTACGCAGCATGTATGTACTGATAAACCGGGAAAGTCCGACCATCATCTGCCTAGCCTTTTCTCAGCTATACTGGGGTTGGCTTCCAGTCAAACGGGATGCAGCTGGATATCAGTATTATACATGGAGCGACTGCTTATCGGACCTCCATAACTCAGTTACTGGGTAATACGATGCCCTATGGTAAGACTGGTTGTCAGACTTTAGAGCTTCTAACTAACAGTAACTACTGTCAAAGATCTACAAAAGACAGCCGGGACCAACGGCTTTACGTGCTTTCCGAGGCACGGAGGAATCTCGCTATGACAGATGGTCACCCATCCACAGACCAACCTCGGCAAGCGCGGCTTACCCCTGAAGATCGGCCTTTGCGGCTGTAATGACTTAGCCACGAGCTCCTCCGGGAAAGTCCGGCCGGCCATCATCAATATTTTCTGTTTCCGAATTAGCACGCACATCGTACTAAACTTAAACTACAGTGTAAGCCAGCTTGCTGACGACGTGACGCGACGCCTGCGATATCGGGTCGATTGCCGATTCAAATCGCATTTCAATTATTTGCTGCAATCCGACTGTGAACTACGAAAATCCACCTACTTCGACGATATAAAGGCTTTGCGTATAAAATGGGGTGAGGTAGTAGCTGCAATGGCTCGCCAGTAATTCAAATATAGAATCGTGCGACACTATTAGCAAACGGTCCATATATTTTCTTCAGTATTATGCTTTTGTGTACGTATGTACGTTGACGTGACGCGTATGTTTCTTTCTTGTGCGTAACGTGTCTTACGTTTGGCACTATTTTTTTTTGAAGTGAAAACTTCTTTAGCGGCGTTGTGCACTTTTTTTGGAATGGGTAAAAAAGGTTAAACTCGCGTCAGGACACGTGACCTGATCGAAAATTCGTAAGACAGCGCAGGGCGCTTGCGCGAATGTTCTGGTGTGTTTATTACTATTCAAGTTTTCACTTCTGCCGGCACTCCCAGAGTGCAACCCGTCGTTTTTTATTCCTCTTATGCAATGCAGGGGATCTAAAAACGCCATTTTAGCAATGTTGCCAATAAAATTGCGATAAAATTGCTTTATCAATTATCTACTCTATTGCTTCAACAATAGAATAGAACATTTCATACGAAATTTGTAGCAGTGCATGTTATGACCTTGCTAAATTGGCTTTTTAGACCCGCTGATAAAAAAAAGTCTTAATTTCAGTTCCAGAGTTGCTCGACTGGTCGAACGATAACATCTTGGTGGCGGCGCTGGGTAGAAACTACCACAAGTGGTCCTGGAGGTCTCAGAGTCTTATCAGCCAGGGGTTCACGGACTATGAGATACACTGCTGCAAGTTCGACCCTCAAGGGAAGCTGCTCATCGTTAGTATATGAACTTAAATAATTGATGTCATATTCCTGGATTAGATCAATATTGTCAAGATGGAAATTGTTCTTAAATTAATAAAGGTAGTTTAGTGTAAACAATATGCAGCGAGTGTTGTGATGCAATTTGGGAGAGGCATAACCTCGTTCTGTGGGTCCGAACTAGGGTTGCCAACCGTACTATAATATATAGTATTGTACTGTATTTAGGGTCTCCGTACTATATACTGTTGAAGAAATATATAGTACGCGGAAATACTACATATATTTCAGTACAATAGCTCAATGTTTATTTTTGCAATACTAAAATTAGTAAAATAATGAAAAAAAAAACCTCCTGCAATTTTCGAACGCGTCTTCGTCGTCTAAAAAATGCAAGAAGTGCAAAGTTTTTATAAAAAATAAACTAGTAAAAAATATAACTTTATTCTTCTTTTTGATTCTATTTTTTATTCTTCTTTACTAAAATACTATTTTTTTTTTGAAGCGTCCAATATTTTTTAAGGATATAAAAAAAAAACTATATTCAGACAAAAAAATGTTGGCAACCTTAGTTCGAACCCAGCCAGGTGCAATACTTTGTGTAAATTATTTTATCACCACTGTTCTCAAAATGGTAAAGGAAAACATCGTGAGGAAACTGGCATGTCCTAGAACCGAAAATTCGAAGACATGTGACATCTACCAACCCGAACTGGGCGTGGTGGATTATGGCTTACTCCCACCCTCAGAGAGGAGGCCTGTGTCCCAGCAGTGGGAACATCACAGGCTGATGATGATGATGATGATAACCTCATCCTTGCCAGCAATAGGTCGTGTCATTAACCCCTTAGTTTTAACACCAGTTCAGATTTGTTACAGTTTGTAAGACATTATAGATTTACCCAGCTTTTATAGCTTTCTTTTTTATATAGATTCTTCCTTAGTCTTTCTTTGTGAATGTGAGAACATTGTAAGTCGTATGTATATACATATATATATTTCTTCTTTTGTGGCACTAATTTTAGTTAGGAATTCCCCCTTGTTACCAGGCCTACGTTTTTCTCACATATCTAAGCACTGAAAATTTGTAACAATCTGTTTGTAAAACTATACCATATTTTAAAAGAGTAACCATGGAGTTTCTTGCCCGTTCTTCTGCATGGAATCGACCAACCCGAACCGAGCACTTGTTGTCGACGTTTTATAAGTGCCCTCATGGGCCAATGTGAAATAAAAACTTTTGATTATGATTTTAACAAATTGATGACAAAAGATCAGTGTTTTTTCTACAGGTGGGTACAGAAGTAAAAAGTGTGGAGGTACATGACAATGCACAGAGCAAGTGCATCGAGAAGAACAGCTGCCGGTGCCAGGAGAAGGCAAACACAGAATACTGCTCCATCACCGCCATGGATTGGAGCCCTACTGGGAACTCATTCATTACGTAATGTCAACTTAATTTTATAACTACATGTCTCTTTCACTAGCTAATTAACTACTTACGAACAAAACAATTTAATAGTAAAAATATAAATATCATCATTTTGGAAAAAAGCTTGTGGATTTAAAAATCTAATTTTGACAGGCCTGTTGGTCTAGTGGTGACCCTGACTGCTATGCCAGAGGTCGTGGGTTCGATTCCCACCCAGGATAAATGTTTGTGTGATGAGCAAGATCATTGGTTCTGTGTCTGGGTGTAATTTATCTATAATATGCATGTATTTAGAAATATATAAGTATGTTCATCAGTTGTCTAGTACCCATAACACAAGCTCTGCTTAGCTTGGGACTAGATGGCGTTGTGTGATAGTTGTGGAATATTTATTTATTTAATTAATCCGTCAGTCAGATTTTATCAAAAAATATTTATAACGTATTTTTTATTTTGTGACGTAAACCAAAATTGACGAAGATACGGCACTTTTAGAATTGGCAAAACGTCACAAGCAAGTACAGTTTTTACTTGCTCGTGACGTCACGAGCCTCCATTCTCAAATTTTTGCGTTTTATCTTTGTAAATATTCAATGATTTATCAAAAGAAAAAATTACTTGTCTATCATTTCTCAAAACAAACTGACGCACTAATTAGATATGCAAGTTATTGGTGCTGGAATTAACCTATTGCCTTTGAAACATGGAAATTCACTTATTCAGTATTGATACTTTCAACAGAGGCTGCTCGCAGGGCATGCTGAACGTGTTCACCCGCAACGCGACGCCGATCAGCTGGCGCCAGGCCAAGAGGAACGCAATCCTCATCGTCAGGGTATCTCCGGATGCACGGTACGTCGCGGCAAGTTCTGTCAACGACGATGATGTCTGGGTCTTCACCTGGCCCGGTCTCCAGCTATTTTCCAGTCTGAAATCTGACTGGACTATAAAGGTAAAATCTAGGCAATACAAACCTGTTTTCAATGGGGAATTGACAGGGCCGGAGTAATCCTGTCAGGGCCCCTTGGCAATGCAATTGTAAAATTTGAGTTTTTTGAAACGTAGTAAATCCACCATTCCTTACTTGTCTGTTAATTTTTTTCTTTTTTGTTCGATCTATCTTTTTTTTCTTGAAGTAAGCACGGGCCCCTAGTGGTAGCAGGGCCCTTAGGCAGTTGCCTTAGGGTTATTACGGCCCTGGGGATTGATAAATGCTTACGCCATTTTTCATTGCGGGCATACCACCTGCGACTATGTAGACTTTGTGCCATTCTAGGCTCTAACGTGGCACCCCTGGCGCAGTGCCCTGCTCGGAATTGGCGCCGTGACGTCTAACATGCACGCACGCGTTGCCTTGTGGGACGCGCCTACAGGCAAGGTGCGAAAACAAAATCTGGGGAGATACCACTACAACCTGGACGCGATGCTGTTCAGCAAGAGCACGGGCGAGCTGGTGCTCAGCCTCTGGAATACAGGTAAGTTGTTCAATTATTTTTTTACTTTTGCAGAGTTCTGCGTAGTATAGTTTTGCATCGCGTTCGTGATAGTACGTAAATTCACACCACTTATCATTATGATAAAAAGAAAATCAATTGGAAGGTAATATAGAAAACAATATCTGTTGCCTCACTCGTTCTAGCATTCTCCAATAATACAGGGTATTCAGTACTTTATTTATTTCATTCCATAATGTGTACTTACTTACATTTAATGGTTAGTATTTTAAAACATCAATCAATTATCGTTTACTCGTTCGATGATAATAATTTGCACCCTCCGCCTCATTTACAAGTATGTAGAATCTGTTTTTGATAATTTATTCGTGTTCTCAAACAATATCTTGTGCCAAAAGACAGGGAGTCGACGACCCCGAAGACTTCATCTCAACTGGTGGTGATGAGCGATCCGGACACCGTGGTGGACCAGTGGGGCGAAGGCCGGACAGGCCTCGACAGAGTCCGGACCATGGTTTTCAGTCCGGATGGGACCAAACTGGGTACTAGTATCATAATTATAATCATATATCGCACTCTTTTTACCGAGGAGATACCTAGTCCACTTCAGACGTGTGATTTGCAATTTCATATTTTACTAAGAAAGTAGGTACACATATGAAATTACAAATCGCATGGTAATAAATTTTAAAAAGTCCACTTGATTTGTTATTTGGGGACTGTCTAAAGCACGTTACCGTGACGTACCTGGAACGTAAAGGGCAATTGATGGATTTTATTCAGTTAGCGTCTGATAGTACCTCATCCAGTCTTCCAATCCAACGAAAAAGTGGAAACTGCGGTCGACAATTTAATGTTACCCGAGACTAGTCAAAGGACTGAATTCAAAGTATTGCTTATCAAGTCACCATTTCTTTATTCCTGGCTATGGAATAAAGTAATGGTGGTAATAATAAATTGTCAGGGTTGTGACTTCTTATTCCATAACATATCACTCATCACCAATAATCATCATGCAACCAAGATTGCCTACTTATGAAACCACTATGTTTGCCTGACATCAATCAGAACTTTCAGCTCATCAGTTTCAATACTCACTCCGAGTACTAAAGTATTCTAGTATAGGAAAAGTGAACTCTTATTTTCAAACTACTTTTTAGAATATTTTTATATTACATATTTTGGTGACTATGTTGCATATTTCAGGCTTTTTTGTTGCATATCTGCTTGCATATTTCGCCAATTTCGATGCATATAATCCGGTATGTAATCATGATTTTCAATCATACCTTTTTATTACTGTATTTAATATTTTAATCATACTGTCATAGCAACGGCGACTGCGGACGAAGACTTGATCATCTGGAACTTCCTCCCAGAAGACAAGAGAAAGAAGAAGAGGTGTTGCAAGCGATTCTGTGCAATTCCCGTTTATTTAGACAAAGCTACAAACGGCGTCTCCTATCGATAGTTCCCTAAGTATATATTATTATCTATGTATTAAATTATTGCAGAGCATTGTTATTTTGTTAATATAATAATAAACTTTATTACTACTAGTTTGGATTGTTGTTGATTTTTGACCGTTTTTCAGTTCAACCCGTATGTATGTTTGTTTCGTTCGTATTCGATTGAACTGATTTTCAGAAAAGTGGTTTTTACATTTTGGAGAAGGTTTTGGTATACAACAGTATTGGGTATCCCGTGACGTCGTCCGCTTGTTTCCATTATTGCTTACTGGGATGGGCCGATTTTTGCTGAATATCAGAACTAAAAAAAAAGTCAATGTCAATGAAATAACAAGGGAACCGATTTCAGCAAGACAAGTTATTTTACACCATTATGTTTGCAGGTTCCATTAAAAAAAAACAATTTTATTTTCATTTCATCATTCATGTTATTTTTTAACAGTTAATCTTCATGAAAATTCTAATTCAGTGACCAAGTTTGCGGTATGTTTATACAATACTAGCTTTTGCCTGCGGCTTCGCTTGCGTAGAATTTGTTCTGCCACATTAAGTTACGTGACATTTTTTTTAAATACTTATATTTTTTTAATGTAGCTTGACATCGTACATCCCAGATTTCTAACTACAAAATTAGTTTCAAATATGAACCAGATGTCATTCGATTCAGTATAGCAAGTCCCTAGATAATTTGAAAAAAGATTAAAAATAATTAAATAACAAAAAGGAGGTTTAGCCATTTACAAATACTCGTACCTACCTATACCATTATACAGAATCAAGTATAGAGTGATACCATACTAACACATAAAACTGAGGTAAGTTAGTGATTACATGTAGAATACAGCATTTGTGCAGCTTGAAGTATAAACATCAGCTTAAGGTGTCAAAAATTCTTAGAGTTTTATAGTAGAGTTCTAATATTCCGTTCTAACATCTTTAGTTTACGTGGATTATTTTATAAAGACTTAGTACAGCTTGGGCTGTACTGGTAAATCAACCTTTTAAGTATAGAATCTTTTCTTGACACCCTTGTACGTCTCCAAAAGAATTTTAAGTTCTAAATGAGCTGTATATTTGATGTCGGTAACACCTAAGTGCTCCTTGGGAGGACTCGCAGAAACGACGCAATGGTACGATTCCACCAAAATAGAGCGGACACATTTGTTCGCGCACATTATGTGCAGAGCTTCAGCAGTGCGCGTACATTCTGGTCTCGCGTTTAGCCCTCAAGGCGTAACTTGTGCTGGCGCACAGTGCAGTACATTTGTGCGAATATTTTCACTGAATTGATAATAACGAGACCACTATGGTATGCATACGTTCAAAAATGTATCAACAAATTTTGTGCGAACATTCTCAAAATGTTTGTTGGTAACATGAACACAAATGCGTGGACAGGGTGTGATGTGAACGAGAAGTCTTTTAAATAAACTTTAAAAAAAAATAAGAAATCCTTGTAGTGCAGAACATACCCATAGTGTGATTAAAATGTTGACAATAACTACTGGGATATCCTAACTTAACCCAAATCTGTTTAGTCATTAAAGCGTAAAAAGGTACCAGGCAGACGATCAGTTCAGATAATTAATGAAGAACTCTGTGAAATAAAAACAGACAATAATCAATCGTCACACTGTTAACTACATAATAAATTAATGTATACGTGCCTCAATCGCGTGGGGCATAGCGTCGCCTATTTTGTAAGTATAAAATGGCTGCAGAAACAGCTCATGTCAAATTGTCTGTCTTGTCACCCAGCTTGTAATTTGGTGAAATTCTGTTGAAAGATTCGAAAGCAAAATTATTTCGTATGTATAATTAATGCTTGTCACTGGAATTAGACAACGTTGACAACTCAGCACCTGTCGGAAAGAATTTATTCGGTTTTTTTGTTTCAACATTAAAGTACCTGCTCCCCATGGTTCCTCTCCGGCTGCTGGGCACCTATTGGTCTTACCGTGATGTTTTATAGCTGATGAAAAAGGAAGAATTTATCTAAGAAAACTATAGCCTTCCTCAATGACCCAAAAAAATATTCTCTTTTCGAACCTGTAGTTCTAAGTAATAAATACGTAGGTGAACAGTATATAAGAGGAGGACGCGAGGTATGATGGGAAAGCACTCACTTGAGGCAAACTACATGGACACAGGAGAAATTCCTAGTGTGGGGCAACGTTAAAAAAAATAAAAATTTCGTCCTGATGGTGCTTGCGCTACGTTAGTGTTGTGTTTAGTATGCCTAAAGAGTGATGTCTCTACTATACCTCGCGTCCCCGTCTTATACACTGTTCCCCTATTCGATGAATCGTTCAGTCGAAGTAGTTTTTGGCGATAAAAAGTTGTTCTACAATAAATTCCATTCGAACTATCGTTCAGCCGACTTTCCATCAATAGAACACAATAATGACTCTCGTATTTAAGTTCCCATTGGCGAGATTTTATTATACACAAACTACGAGTACATATTAAAAAAAATATCTTCACTGATAGGTTAAGATTCTCAACTCAGTTGTGCCAATTTTCAATCAATTATTGAAAATAACATTACTAATAGTCGCGGGACTGAACCGTGAACTTAGAACTTAAAAGGCTATTGAGGAACTCCGTGGTTTTAGTCAGTACGACTCTGACACTTGACGCGTTGCTGTGTGTACCTTCGCTACGGCGGCGCGGCATCGTGTACAGGAGTCCTTAGGACTGGCAAAAGTGTCCTCCTGTCCTTTTGCCTTTTGTTAATTACTTATTACACTTTGGGAAAGATTGACTGCTGGAGACCACCTACAATATTATTTAGTTTTTAAGCCGATTCACAACAATTCTACTTGAAGTTCACCTAAATAAATAGAATCGATATCGAGGTTGTTTTGGGATGGCATGTATTTAATTTTTCATCAGATTTTTTAAATGTAAATGTTACTAAATGGTAATAAATAGAAGGCGTATCGAGCTTGTTTTGGGATGGCATGTATTTTCTTTATTGTAAATATGCAGATAGAGACCTAATGTATAGTGGTAGATAATTTTTTTACTAACAAAAATTGTTTTGTCTTTACTTACATTTACTAACCCACATCGCACATCTACCGTTGGGTACAAAGTTCAACAGGCTCAACTAACTGTTCGGCCGTCACTATTCGACACTGGCATAAATAGCCATCGAGGGTTTCCAAATAGAAAAACAAAACATAATTATTGTAAATACCATATATTTTTTATATTTGTAAAAAAAAAACTGTGACATGGCGGCATAATTTGATCTTTCACACCTTTATTTTGTCGATGAGCCATTATTAGAAATACCTAGTATCATCATAGAATAAGTTTCTTTCTAAATCGCGTGTTAACTGACAGTAAATCATCTGTTCCTGCCGCTAGATACCGAGTGGTATTACTGATAACCGTATATATCTCTGTCTTTTGCCGTCACTCAAATATCGTTATTAATCGCTCTGTCAGATATCGTTCTTTGATATAATTAATTTGTAATGAATGCAATCGTTACTGACGGAATAAACACTGTCTTGCTGACTAATTATAAGTGAAGAGAGTCGTTGCTAATTGTTTTTATAAAGCTACTAAGTTTTCGTTCCTATTCTACCAATTAGCAATCGTTATCGATGACTGAACTAAATAATTACAGCCGCACTGGCCGATCTTCTGAGTTAAGCCGCGCTTGCCGAAGTTGGTCTGTGGATGGGTGAACATCTGACACAGCGAGTTTCCTCCGTGCCTCAGAAAGCACGTTAAGCCTTTGGTCCCGGCTGTCATTTGTAGATTTTTGACAGTCGTTAATGTTAGTCAGAAGCTCTAAGGTCCGACAACCAGTCTTACCATGGGGTATCGTAATACCCAGTTACTGGGTTGTGGAGGTCCGATAGGCAGTCGCTCCGTGCAAAATATTGATATTCAGCTGCATCTGGTTTAACTGGAAGCCGACCCCAATATACCTAGTTGGGAAAAGGCTAGGTAGATGATTCATGACTGAGCAGTGAGTTGAGCAGTACTGGCCCATTGGTATCGGCCTCGACTTACCGAGTTTTAGATCGTGGGTTCGAACCTAGCTAGGCGATGATGTGAGGAAATTGGTGCCCCAATCAATTTTGGAAGACATGTGACATTTACGACATTTCCACTGAGACCGCGTGGTGGATTATGGCCCACTCCTTGTGATAGGGGGTAGGCCTGTGTCCCAGAAGTGGGAACAATGACAAACAGGCTGATGATGATGATGGATGATCGAAATTTAGTACCTATTTAATATTGTCTAACGAACAAAAGCGAACGCTCTAGTCGACGTTCGTCAAAAATTTTTCTTCATGAAGATGTAAGTCTTGACAGTCGGCTGAAAAGCTCGCGAGAACGCTCGCTAGAACGCTCGCCAGAACGCTCGTTAGAATAATTTATTCACTAAAACGCTCTCGTTTGTTTTTCTGTAATATAACATTCGCAAGATGCTCATTACACGTGAATGGTCAAGTTAATGATTATTAAGAAAACTCAGTTTTGACTCGTAATACCTATTCTAGATTAAAAAAAAAAAACTATTTTTAATTAAAGTGATAGAAACTTGACAGGAGGGTATGACGGTAGGCCTAATTAAGCTGTTCTCGTGAACTGAATAATGGAAGCTACAATGTTTGTAGTACTTTTTTAATTCTTTTTTTAAAGAAGTCGGTTGACAGTTACCCAATTAGTAGTTTGTTGTGTACAAATGTGTAATGTGGATCAATTAATTGTGTATTTCGTTTTGGGTATTGCATTAAATCAGGGTTTCAAATAATTTAATGTAAAACTTTATTCTTCATGTCAATCTCCATTTTACATTATTTATTTATTTATATTTGTGTATACGGATTGACCACAGGAATACACATAATTATAGTACTTGAGTAAAAGGATACTGCTTTTGTCAGCAGTCCGGCAAAATAAGAAATGAAAACGAATTGTGTGCGAGAAAAGGAAGAGAAACAAGTTTTATTTGTACGCCGAATTTAATAGAAACACGTTTTTCCAAGTAATTAGTTGTATTAGTATTTTTTATTTATGCCTAGTCCTGATCTTCTAATAAGTATTAGTAATTCTTATATTTTAAGTAGTAACTATAATTAAATAGTTTTTTTTATTATTTATAGGTTAATTAATGAGCGAAATCAACAGTAGATTGTATTGTAGCGTTGCGCAAATAACACTGTTTTATTATCTTCTAAAAAAAAATATCTAAACTTTCGTTTATAAATATGTCTCACAAATGTAAATAACTGTCTATATTTTTGGATTTTTAAACATGAAAGCGACCAGGATACCCTTTATTAAGTAGAATGTCGAGCCTTTGGATAAATAAAAAACTTAAAATAATTAATGTAGCTTTATTAAATTTAGAGTTATTTATGACTCTGTTTAAATGTCATTATGACAAGAGATACGATTTTTAAAGTAAAAAATGTAGTCTCCTGCTGATGACATTTGAAGACATAACCGATTATTCCATTTATAATTAAAAAAACTATATATTCCCTGCGGTTTCACCCGCTGCTCGGCTCCCGTTGGTCGAAAGAAGTAATTTAATTAATCCTTCTCATTAAATGGACATTTAAAAAAAATATTAACTTAAAAGTAACTATGACTTAAGAATAACCAAAATTAAAAAAAAAACAGTAGTTTTTGAGATTGTCGCGTGCAATCAAGCAAATTCTTCAGCTTTATAATATTAATTATGTAATAATATACAAGTAAGATTACACAAGTAGTATAAGGTACCTAACAAGTAGTAAATTTACGGTACTTTCTCAGTTATTAAGTCTTGTGACTGGGACTGTAGCACCATAATTTCGTATTATTATTTGTTTTTTTTTGTCTTTGACTATTCAAAAGTGCCTGTAAATGGCATACTTGGTCGCGGGACTCGCGAATTACCGTGACCCCGGTACGTTAAGGGCTATTGAAGGACACCGTGGATTTTAGTCAGTCAAGTCTGACAGTCCCTCCCGCCCTGCCCTGGGTGGGAGGACCCATTTGATGATTTTACCACGATAAAAAAATGGCATACTTGAAATAAATGCTTTGATTTTGATAAGTAGTAAATAAATCTAAAAGTTATAATTGCTTAATAGTTTGGAGATACGAGTAGGCATGTGAAATGTAATTAGTACTACGTTTAGTTGTATGAAGTTGTCTGGAAGACCTGACCTCATCAAATGAGTCCTCCCACCCAGGGCAGAGCGGGAGAGACTGTCAGATTCGTACTGACTAAAATCCACGATGTTCTTTGTGCCCTTTACGTTTCGGGGTCACGGTAAATCGTGAACCCGGCAGGCTTTGGCCCTCTGGGGGGGGGGGCTCCGTCATTCTGCTGACACTTATTGAGGCGCGCGTGGAACACAACGCGCCGTCGACCCCGGTATGATCCATGGTCGGACAGCGAGTCGCCTATTACTCGCCGCCCGCATGCCCGCGCCTACGGTGGCCGGAGATCGTCTGCCGACGTCCGTCGCCGTGGGCGTCTACCACTGCGGCTGGGGTGGAGTTAGGACGCTGTCCTCTTCCTCACGCGGCCCGCCTCCTCCTTCGCGAGCATGACTGCTTCGAAGAAGGAGGCGACTGCTTCCCACTCCGTCTCGCCCCGCAGCATGGCCTCGACCAATGCCGGGAGGGAAGTAGAATCTACGTAGTTTTCCTACACCTCAACTATTCTTTTCCGATTCATTTTCTTGCAGGATCCAATTTTCGGGATACGTCGAGCATCATTGTCTCGGTGCTTTTCTGGTTACCACTATAAATTCTGGCTTTCAGGAGATGCAGTGGTTTGGGAATAGTGTGGTGGATTTGACTCAAAACAAAACCCTCCTTTTGTAAAGGAACAAGTAAAACCGGAACCAATATAGGGTCACTTTGTTGTCATTCTGTCTGTCCGTCTATCAAGATCTTTTTTCTTAGGAACGCGTAGAAGTATCCAGATTATTTTTATTATAAAATACTCAGCGGGTCTTAAATCGCCAGTTTAGCAATGTTGTTCTTTTGCAATATTGCTAAGACAGGCCTGTTGATGTAGTGGTTAGTGACCCTGACTGCTATGCCGGAGGTCGTGGGTTCGATTCCCACCCAGGACAAATGTTTGTGTGATGAGCACGATCATTTGTTCTGTGTCTGGGTGTAATTTATCTATAATATGTATGTATTTAGAAATATATAAGTATGTTTATCAGTTGTCTAGTACCCATAACACAAGCTCTGCTTAGCTTGGGACTAGATGGCGTTGTGTGATAGTTGTGGAATATTTATTTTATTTATTTATTTATGCTTTTTTTATTGTTTTAATATTAAATATCTACTCTATTGCTTGAGCTATAGAATATTTCATAATTATTATGTTTTGTAAAGAATTAATAAAACTGAAAAAATCTAACCAATCCCTCAGTTAAATAATCTAAAACATTTGACGCGTATTTTACACTATTGAAATTGACAATACGTCACAATCAAGTACACTTTTTGCCCCTCACTATCGAATTCTGATGCGTTTTATTTTTATAAATATTCATTAACTCAACGAAATAAAAAAAAATACGTAGGTATCCATTATTTTCAAAACTACATTTTACCAACAATTATTTTACAAGCGATAAAATTCTCAATAATCGGACACAAGTGAGACGTGACACGCCATCTATGTTGCGATACTGAGACTACAAATAATTTGATGCGCGCCACGGGTACTGAGACGCTTGCTAGCACGACCGCGTTTTATTGTTAGTGCATTGTGTTCACGATTCGTGCTACTCTTCATTCTGCTTAAGGATGCGCTTTTTTACGTTACAGAAAACATGCTAGACGAGTTGCAGAACCGGGGCAACTTTAACAGCACCCTGAAGCCATTATTATATTGCTTACGCAGAACATTTAGAGCCATATAAAGAAGATATAAAAAAGAATAAATACCCTTCCAAACAAAAAAAATAATTTTCCAAATTGGTCCAGGTGGCCAATCTTGACGTCTTAGTTCCACTCAGGGAACGAGATGGCGCTAGACGACTTGTATAGCTCTGTCTCTTTCCCACAACCTAACTACCCACGCTTTAAGGGCTATATTTCACCGGGACACCATGCCTGCGCAACTAGTTGCGCCACCATGGTGTCCGTAAGCTACCAAACTAGACACCAGTCACCACACGACACTGAGACAGTATCAAAATGGACCTTGAAGAAGAGACAGTATAGTGCTGTCTGGCGGTCGGACTGGCGGTCGAGTGAGTGAGACACCATACAGCGCTATAGTAATTAGTGGTGGCGCGACCAGCGTGGCGGCGCAACCAGTAACATTCTGTGTACGCGTCCGAGCTGATCGCGCCGCCAAATTGGTTGCGCAACCAAACGGACATCAGGTGAGTAACTCTCTATAGAGCTGTATACATTTTGGTAGCGGCGACTGGTTGCGCCGCCATGGTGTCCCGGAGAAATATAGCCCTAAGACGTGATGGTAGGCCTCCAGGGGTTTTTGAAAAACCGGGGATCATACAACCGGGGTTTACTCATCATTACAGACTATTGTAGTCCACTGCTGAACACAGGCCTGTCCCGCTTTTTTTCATCCAGCTACCTTCTTCTGGTCATCGGTCCATCTTGCCGGGGGGCGTCCCACCCTACGTTTACCTGCGTGTGGTCTCCATTCTAGAACCTTTCTACTCCACCTTTCGTCGGTTCTGCGGCTGACATGACCAGCCCACTGCCACTGCCACTAAATATACATAAAAATCGAAGGCACTGACTTCCAAAAGAAACGTTATTTTAAAGTTTTTTGTTTTGTTTTAGAAGTCGGTTATTATTTGCTATGCAAACTCATGGTTTACGATGGAACTCAATGTAACGCCCTCAAAACATTTAGATAATGGATGCCTAATAGGGAAGAAAGTTTAAAAGTCCATTTGAAAGTTGTAGTTCATAAAAATACGTGAAAAAGTTGAATCTTTGACCTTTAATATTTCCGTAATTGGAAGGTTTCTAGGCCTGGTCCTCAACAAACAATGATGGATAGAACAAGTCCCTTTCGGCTTCTTAAGGGTCTTTTTAACCGACTTTATATTGCGCTATCTAAGGTTGAAGCCACACTGAATTGTCAGCGACGCGACGCGACGATCAGTTTTAATAATAATACAATGTAAACTTGATTCTAACTTTGCTCTTCCCCGTAGTTTCCTCCTCGCTGGTCATCTTCTATTGATCGAAGCATGATAAATAGCTTTTCTCGATAAATTAACTATCCAACACAAATAGAGTTTATCAATTCAAACCAATTGTTCCTGAGATTAGCGAGTTCAACCTAACAAACACTTCAGCTTTATAATATTAAGTAAATATTTTACAATAATAGAAATGCATGGTATAATGAACGAGGCCGGCCCGCGCTATCCATTTCACGTCGTCGCAGTTTATAATGTCTTGCTAAAACTTATCAGCGCTTCGCTTCTAAATCAGTGTGACTTGAGCTTTAGAGTACGTAACGTATATTATGATGGATTGATAAGTTCATTGTTCTAATAATCCTTTATTTCTATACTAACCCTTGCCATTGGCTTCATCCGCTACAACTCAAACATTGTCCCACATTGAACATAAAATCGGGATAAAAATTATCCTATGTTCCTTTCAAACCGCGTTACCGCACTAAAATCCATGGTGTCCTTCAATAGTCCTTTACGTTCCGGGGTCACGGTAATTCGTACAGTCCCGCGACCTTGTTCGTACACTAGAGGCGCTTTTTCATTTACCTTACAACAAACGCCGTAAATACGTCAAGTACGCTGTAGGGAAAATACGAAAATCTTGTGAAAAGGTCTTTGATTTGGTCGCTTAGAATTAGCCTGACGCATCGTCCCGGTATGAACAGCTGATTAAGAACGTCGCGTGCGCACCACAGGTAAATCAGAGCTGCTACAGTCCCAGGTTTGTATTAATGACTAGCACAACCGCGTGACTTTGCCCGGTTAATCGCTTAAATGGGCTTTATCATGATGAATACAAGATTAAATTACTAAAAGATAAAAAATATGAAAGTAATAAATAAGTTATTTTATGACTTACTGACTTCACATGTCACGTGATATCGCGAACCGTGCCGAGCCACCGCGCCCTAGCGCTACAAGCGTTGGTCGCGGGACTGTACGAATTACCGTGACCCCGGAACGTTAAGGGCTATTGAAGGACACCGTGGATTTTAGTCAGTACGAGTCTAGTCTACGAGGTATATAAAATTCGTCATTTAACCGACGTAGAAACAGCCCGTTTAGTATATTTCAGTTATTTTCATAGTGTTATGTCGTATGGCATTTTGCTGTGGGGAAATGCGGCCGACATCCAGGCTATATTTGTGCTGCAGAAAAGAGCCATTCGAGCAATTTATAACCTAGGTAGCAGGCATTCACTGAAGGATAAATTTAAAGAAATAAATATAATGACAGTTGCATCTCAATATGTGTATGAAAATTTGATTTTTGTTAAAAAGAATATTAATCTTTACACAAAATATAGCGATATTCATAGCATAAATACAAGAAACAAGGACATGCTAAAAGTGCCCGCGAGTAGACTCCATAAAATTAGTAATTCATTTAAATGCCAATGTGTACGTTTCTACAACAAACTCCCAAACCGTGTTAAAGAACTAAGCCTAAACAAATTTAAATCAGTTATTAAACAGCAACTATGTAAAAAAAGTTACTATAAAATCAAAGAATACCTTGATGACAAAATGGCCTGGGAGTAAGCTGCCCCAATGCACCCTCAAGCTTCAAATTTTTTTGTTTTAGATTGGATGTATCTGTTTTTTAATTCTTTGAAAATGTGAGGAATATGTGGTTTAAAAGGTCGTTAAGCTCCTTACGTACTGAGTTGAGCTTCCTTTCTCTGCCTCCTGCTTGCACTGACTGAACAGGTCCACTAAAAGTTTTCTTTGCAGTTCTTTCTTAAAAAGACCATCTCAGGCGAGAACCTACATGGTCCTCACAGGTGTTGACGAAACAATTTTCCGATTGTTAGATCATTATTTATTCATTTTTTTTTTTTTACTATATTTTTTTTGTTTTTTATTATACAATCTGACATGTACGAATTTATTTATTTTTTACAATCTGACATGTATGATTTTTTTTTATGTTTATACAAACTGACATAATTATTATTATTATTTTTTCATATATATATATATACATTTTTATTTCTATTCTTTGTGAATGCGAGGACCCATGCGAGTCAAGCTGGTTTTTTTTTTATAATCATTGTGATTGTCTGACAGTTTGAGTAACTTAAGCGGCCTACACAAGTGTCCTTTCTTTGGTATTGTTCGTCGTGTCGTTGAGCTCCTTGAGTTATGAGTCGAGCTACACGATAACTGACAAATGCTTGCACTGACTGGACAGGTCCACTCGAATTTGTGTGGTTCTTTCTTCAAAAGACCATTTCAGACACTGACCTGCATGGTCCTCGTATAGCCTGATTTACATATAATGTCTGGACTTCAAAAGAGACTGCGACCTCTGAGTTTGTTTCGGCTGTTTCTTCTCAGAGTAGTCAGGTACGAAACACCGGCCCCTTCTAGTTTTATAAAAAGACGTGTAAAAGTGTTGATATAACCTACTTGCATAAATAAACATCATTTCATTTCATTTCATTTCATTTCATCTGTCAGTCCCTCCCGCTCTGCCCTGGGTGGGAGGACTCATTTGATGATTTTACCAGGATGAAAAAAAAAAACGACGGGTTGCACTCTGGGAGTGCCGGCAGAAGTGAAAACTTAAACACACACGAATATTGGCGCAAGCACCCTGCGCCGTCTTACGAATTTTCGATCAGGTCACGTGTCCTGACGCGAGTTTAACATTTTTTACCCATTCCAAAAAAGTGCACAACGCCGCTAAAGAAGTTTTCACTTCAAAAACGCTCGTCTTCCAGGGATCGCGGAGACACCAAGCATTTTTAATAGTCGTTGTTAAAGCGAAATGCTTTGAAAAGTGCATGGTGTAACTTGGGGCTCTTAAAAGACATCAACGCGTGAATTGAAGAACAATTCAGCACTCAATTCTTGACCCCATCAATTCTTATGTTATTTAAATATACAGCTTTTCCATGTAATATTTTAAAATTTACGGATATCTTGCTGAAAAAAACACTATAATTATTTCTAAATCATCAAGAAATTAAGTCCTAAACTTTTTGGGGTTAGGAGGAACAGAGTGTTAAGTTCCTGGATACCCAATTGAAAAAGAAAGACCTTCAAGCAAACGGGTGTTGTGTCTGGTGGGCTTTCTGCCCTACAAAATTATTGTCGGATTTAGTAAGTAGTTCCTCAGTCGCTGCATAGATTGCGCTGGTGTTCTTTTCGATACCCGACAGTAACTTTATCACCCGAAAGCATGATACTATTTTCGTCAAATCCGGTACTTCTGATTTTTGAAGGACTCGATTATATTGGCCCAATGAATAATCCATGTTCATAATATTGCCGAAAATATAAAAAAAAAACATCGAATTGTCTCTGTAGTCACAAAAGTTTTCGAGAGACTTTTTCAAAATTAATCATTTGAAACATCGCAATTTCTTACAATAGTTTAAAAGTCACTGCAGGAAGAATTTTTATTTTTACGTGGTAAAATCATCAAATGAGTCCTCTCACCCAGGGCAGAGCGGGAGGGACTGTCAGACTCGTACTGACTAAAGTCCACCCTTCAATTGCCCTTTACGTTCCGGGATCACGGTAATTCGTACAGTCCCGCGACCCCGGAGGTTCATTTTCGATAGCGAGAATTTGACAGTTCGGGTAGGTTTATGTGCCGGCTACTGCACAAAGATACCAAAATATATTGAAATGATAATTCAGTATGGCTAGTCATATAAGACACGCAAGACAATATCTTTAAAGGGTTAAGTAAGGCGTAACAAAACCTTATCGTTTTCTTTAAAGCTGTTGCGAGTTCTTTATAATTGGACGACTGACGATTTAAATAGTGTGAAATTAATAGCTCTGAAGACCTAACTTGTTAAGCCGTTTTGCAATTACAGTCTCCAATGTTAAGCCACATAGTCTACTGCCTTCTACGCATGAACATAAAATTAAACTCAGTGTATAATATGCGTAAATTATAACAAACCAAATTGGTCAAATACACTGGCGAGTCTGTCGAGAATCGTCAAATGAGTCCTCCCACCCAGAGCAGAGCGGGAGGGACTGTCAGACTCGTACTGACTAAAATCCACGGTGTCCTTCAATAGCCCTTTACATTCCTTTAATTTAATTTTATTCATAGTTATTTTAATTTAATCTGATTTTTGTTTTGTTTCACTGCTAAATGCTATTATTATTGTATCTTATTAGCATGATTTTAATTTGATTGATTTGATTATGGTATTGTTATGTTAATTTAATGAGTCATAACAGTTAAATCTTTAATTAATTGGTACCATTTTACTATTCTTAACTAGTTATAAAATACTCAAAATCGTGCAGAATCTGGGTAAGTGAATCTATACTTTTGCTCGCGAGTATATTATTATATTTTAATAAATTGATATTAACGTTATTCTACTAGTAAACTAGCCAATATGAAGGCGTAGTGCTTTCTAATCGACCAATTAGAGCACTTTATAGTTCTTTACATGCATATAAGGGAGCGCTTAAATTGAATATAATAGTTGTACTACACAGGCAGCGTTTTATAAACGATTTGTTTACAAATATGTATATAGGTACGAGTAATATGGACAATGTGTTCCACAGCATGTAGCATACACACATCAGCTATGCTTTTCTCTTTAAGGGACCTTACTCATGACGCGACGCAATACAGAATTGCATCGATTGACGATATCGGTCAGATATCGTACAAACGTCTGGGCGAAGAAAATGTATGGACAATCGATAGTGTTTGCTAATGGAGTCGCACGTGTTGCCGATATCGCTCACAGATCCGCTCGATAACGAATGGCATGTACACTGCAAGTGTGAGCGAACAGGCTTCTTCTGGGTAAGCCTCTCCCTGCATCGTAGGTTTTGTCTTCCAACTTCTGATCTAGACTAGAATCCAGTGACAACCCATTGCAAATAAAAAATATCATTTTCTAAGCTATACGCTATGTTATCGAGATATTGTAGCGACACACACCACGACTTCATCCCAGCCCCCTTCTTCCATCGCACATCTAGACGCACGGCAAATTACCATCCTTGCCTTATTGCTATTTCGCCAATTCGCAATAAGCGTTTCCAAACGTCTTTTATCATGCGGACAGCGAAGGAGTGGAACTCTCTGCCTGCGACTGTGTTTCCGAACGCATACAACCCTAATCTCTTCAAAGCTAGAGTGAACAGGCTTCTTCTGGGTAAGCTCGCTCCATCGTCGACCTTGTCTTTATCACCCCTGACCTGGACTAAGGCACAAGAACCCATCTCAAATTAAAAAAGAAACATTTTAAATAAATAAGGCGGTATTCTTATAAGTACAGCTATTTACAGTACAATAGTATTTTATTACTTCATCCACAAAGCAAATGGCAGGCACTTTTAAATGGAGGGTGTAGTTCAAAGTAGGGTCAATTAAAATGGCCTCAGCGAGTTGCGATACTTAAATGTGTGTCCACTTCGGTGCTTCCTGTGCACCACCTGGCTGACTGCCTGAATAAGCCCTGGATATTTAACATGTCTAGTTAAGCCCGATACAAGTAAGGAAAATATTTGGCATTCGTGCTTCGAATTTTGCGTTTTTTTTTATTGTCAGCCAGTATCACATAATATAGACTCTAATAATAGAGTTCGGTATTCTAATGTCTGAAAACCACCTTGTTCCATCACCCCTTTGCGTTCCTGCTTACACTTCTGGTGCAATCACACTTGGCAAGCGCTTTTCCTTAGGTTTTGTCAAAGATGGATGCGTCTCCGAACACGGACAATATCATAGAATTATTAGAATGTCCGCCGTCTGGTGTTAACAATAGATCTATACATATAATAAATCTGTAGAAGGGTCAATTCTGTACATTGAAAATATTGAAAAAATAAATAGCGGGGGGTGTTGCTGGATCGATACCAAACCCAAATATATGACTAAAAAAATTTTTGTCTGTCTGTCTGTCTGTCTGTTTGTGCAGGCATCACGTGAAAACTAACGGTTCGATTTCGATGAAACTTGGTATAATTATTCCTTATTATCCTGGGCATAACATAGGATACTTTTTATCCTGGAAAAATACGTAGAAAAAAATCTTATTTTTCAGTTTTATTCATAGACGTTGTTCTGTAGAACCGCGAACACACGTTGCATTACCCGCAGTGGATTCAGCGCCGTAATATTTATAAGATTCCATTGTCAGAGTTACTCAAAATGGGGAAATAAACCATCCACGCGAAGACCGACATCCGCGCGGACGGAGTCGCGGGCGGAAGCTAGTATACAATATAAGGTTTACTTACTGATACTAAATACGAGTCTAACATTAATGATAGATGATAAGAAAATTCACGATTATTAATTAGGTACATCTATCGCAAGTGTTTAGCAGTTTCGTTGTCTATACAAAATTATTTTTTGTTTATGCGAAACCCGATACACCTGTCTAGTATTTTTGTTTAAAGAATCTATGTACAAAATTACAAATCTGTATCATGAAAAATCATAAAGTTAAAAGCTTGTTATGTTACCTGGTTGTCCGTTCAAAAATCTGCTAATTTCGCGGTGGGGCTTGGTACACTCGTTCAACTCGCGTCTCCTCTGTCGTACACTCATTGATAATAGTTTGGCAAAAGGAACCTAACTGTAAAGTGATTGTATTGTAATTAAGTAGTGATAAAATTCAAGAAAATATTTTTGGAAAAAAATATAACATGGCGTAAAAATTATTGGAATCGATTCAGTTACTGACTCTGAACAAACTATATTTAGGTTTCGCATAATTATACTAAAAATAATGCTGTATAGTGCATGTAATAAAGCGGCAAGGTCTACATTGAACTTAAGAGAACCTAATGAAGATCATTTTGGTTTGTGGATGTGAATTTGACGGCACGGTTGCGCTGCGCCGGGGTCGCGGGACTGTACGAATTACCGTGACCCCGGAACGTAAAGGGCTATTGTAGGACACTGTGGATTTTAGTCAGTACGAGTCTTACAGTCCCTCCTGCTCTGCCTTGGGTGGGAGGACTCATTTGATGATTTTACCACGTAAAAAAAACGGTTGCTCCGTGGCTGAGCAATCAACTGCCGCGCAACGTATCGTATGTACATATATTTGTATGATCTGCAAGTAGCAGTGATAGCCGAGTGGTACGACTGTTGGACTGCCAAGTCAAAGGTTGCAGGTTCGAACCCCGGCACGCACCAATGTCTTTTAGAATTCATGTGCGTATTATAAATTAATTATCACTTGCTAAAAACGGTGAAGGAAAACATCGTGAGGAAAACAGCACACCTGAGAGATTTTTCAACGGGGTGTGGAGCCATGTCAGAGGCCTACTTACGGGCGGTTTAAACTCTGACACCAGGTTGTTCATCAACCATACGATAAGAAGAAGAAGAAGATCTGCAAGTAGTTGTTCCGGGTCTGGGTGTTCGTGTATGTGAGTTTCTATTTTGTAACGCGAACCCACGACACAGGAGAAATTCCTAGTTTAGGGCAACGTTTAAAAAAAAAGGTTTGTGAACAAACCTACGATATAGGAGTAGTGCTTATTGTTGAGTAACGTTTTTTACCCGTAATGCTCGACATTTTTGTACTTTTTTCGATGAGATCGTGAGGTCGTGATTCTGGACGTTTTCAATTACAACAAGAATTGATTTTCTGGGTGTCATGTCGTTGAATGAATCAATCAGAAATCGGAATACATAGTTTAGGTATTTGTTTTAAATTCAAGGAAGTATGTAACACGGGAATACCTACCAAATAAACTTTACTTATTCCGATATTTGGTTATAACAGATCAAAACAAGTTACATTTTACATTTAATTCCTTTATTCATTTCTTTCACTTACTAAGTATATTTTTAAATATTTTTACAAAACAAAAAACATTTTAAAATATAAATAATAGGTACCACCGGTATCAGGAACAGGGTCCAAGCTACCGGCGGTCAGGGCTCCAAGGAAAGAAACCTCCTAACAACACGCGCCGTGTCCAGAAGAACTGCTTTCTGAATCAGGCCCTTGATCCAGTTGCCTAACGAGAGTACTACCTTACATAAACATAATTATTAAACCTTATTATGGTTTACCTTACCACACTGTCCACCCGATTGGAAAAACAGGCACGACCTTTTCTCATTGTTTTTTCTCCATCTTATAAAGATCGGGGTCGCGGGACCAAGGGATTACAGTGACCCCGGTACGTAAAGGGCTATTGAAGGACACCGTGGATTTTAGTCAGTACAAGTCTGACAGTCCCTCCCGCCCTGCCCTGGGTGGGAGGACTCATTTGATGATCTTACCACGATAAAAAAAAAATTGTCTTTATTTTTTACTGTTTCTTAAATAGTCATCCTACTTAAATTACAGTATCAAAAAAAAAGGTTTAAAGAAAACTAATTTTGAACTTACCAAACCATATTAATATTTTGTACAGTATTTTTATTTATATTTGTTTGTGGTTGTAATTTATCTATAATATGTATGTATTTAGAAATATATAAGTATGTTTATCAGTTGTCTAGTACCCATAACACAAGCTCTGCTTAGCTTGGGACTAGATGGCGTTGTGTGATAGTAAAAAGAAAAAAAAAAAAAAAAAAAAAAAAAAAAAAAAAAGTCCCTCCCGCCCTGCCCTGGGTGGGAGGACTCATTTGATGATTTTACCACGATAAAAAAAAAAAACTTATAAAGATGTGAATGTTACCAAACACAAATAAATTAAAACCTCAACTAAAATTAACATATCCCGATAAATTCTTACTAACTTTTAATTTCAAATTCAATCAATCGATTGATCAATCAAGATTATGATTGAAACGTGTTTGCTGGTTGTAGGCAGGACTGGCAGTGCCGTTACGACTGTTGATGAATATTCATTGATGTAAGTGACATTGGTGATGGCCTACAGTTGAGTGTAGTGGCCGGTGGCCGTGTATACAGTGGACGTTTATATATTGATTTATTTTTAAATTATGTTGATGTTTTAGAAGATTTAATCTGAATTATGATAAGAAAACAGTTTAAACAAAGGTACCATGGATAAAGGAATAAGAAGTTAATTAAAAATAAAATAAGAAGCCTTTTATTTTGACGACAGCAGATGACTTTTTACAATTCAGTAATTCATTCCAGATAACATGTGATTTATCAACATGGAAACTTATTTTTAATCTAATATCTAGTTTAAGTGTATAATATATAGAATCAAATTAATAAATTTGTATAAAAAATCATTAAAAATAATTTAATTAGAAAAATTAAGAAAAAAAAATTGAATTACTTGGACCTATTTCAATTATTTTTGCATAGATTTAAGAAATTTTCAAATTAAATGTTTCTTTTTCTTTCCATAAATTAGTTCAACAGACGTTACCCAAAAAGTCTTTAAAAAAAGATAAAGGAATTCGGGTAGACTGTCTGTCTGCTGGCTGTCTGTCAAATGAGAAATGGGCTCAAAGAAACACTGGGTAAAGAAACAATCTTTACAGTTGACGACATTTTAGTAGATAACAGCAAAGATGGGATTAATCGGATTAACCTCAAGCAAAAGATAAAATAGATGCAACAAAATAATTGGTAGAGGAAACTAGGCCTTGAAGCCACGACAGAAAAATAAAATAAAAAATCTAAATGGAATCATTTTGTTTTTTTTTGCAACCAGACAAGACTCCGAAGGTAGTTTCTGAGGAACTCACAAGCGTGCATACCTATGATAGTATGAAATAATATATTAGCAATAAGTACGTGCTGTTTTAAAGGTTTATTTTGAATCTAAATTAACTTTAGTTTTCTTCATACACTTTTTGATTATTCTTCTAATGATTTATGTTGTAAATAACATTATGACGACGATGAATGAAGTGTAAATCTTATTTAAACAATAATATACAACCATATAGTGGAGTACAACTACTATGTGCTACGCCTTGCGCACGCGCCGCCGCTTTACAACGGCAGTTAATAACGCTCTGAAAGATGTACCGTGGCGCCATCTGTTGCGCTTAGTACGAACTAAAGTAGCGACACATCAATTAATTTTAATTACTGTAATTCAAATTAAAAACAAATTAATCGTAAGGATTTTACGAAAAGATTTATGTTTGTCATTTTTTTTTAAATAAAGCATTTGACTTGAAAACCAGACACAGTGTAAAATAACGGTGGTTGGTTAAAAATAATAAGCATGAAAATATTAAGGTTCAAATTTTTAGGTATTTTATTTACCTACACAATAATACAACGTTTACAATTACTTTAATGCGCAGGTATAAAAACGAAAGAATTATGAGTTACCAAAAATATATCCATATCGTCAAAAACATACCTATTACCCCCTGGTACCCAAAATTGCCACCACGAAGAGATTTTCTATAATATTGGTGTATTTTCAATATCGTCTTGCAACATTACGTGAAACTACTTTGTATGGCAACATTCCTGAAACTGGCAATAGAACATTTATATGTTTTCTCATAACTTTTTTATTAGTTTAGAATTTATAAAGTTTGGTAAGAACCTTCTACGTAACAATCATAAATAAATATCCAATAATTGAATAAGTAATTAAAAATTAACATTGTTAGTACTATTATGATACGAAACGACAAACGAAACAAAAAAATATGAAACAAATAAATAAACGAACTATTTCATACAAAAGACATCAACGCGAGTTAACTGAAAGTGCTGACTTTTGTCTTCGTCTTATTTCGCAGATTGCTCAATAAATTAATGTCACTATATTTTAACTATAATATAACTGAAGTTTAATCATATTAATGTGTCAATTTGATAAAGAAAAAATCTAAAATACCTGTCTCCAATGTAAATATGAGATTAAAATGCAAAAAAAACGACGCAGGAAACGGTCCACGAGCGAATAAATTACTAACAAACATTTTGATATAACAGTGTCAGACATAAAATTGATGGTCGCGCCATCACAGATGTGTTGGGAGTTAGTGAATTAATTAAATAAATATAAATCTTGTGTTAAACACGACAGCCCCACTTCCGTTGTCAGGCACACTACGGCACTTGAATCAAACAGCACACTTGTGCACGCGCAGAAAAGGATTAGAGAAAAGATGTTTGAAATAGTTCTTCGGCTCCTCATTCGCTGCGGAGACCGCGGGCAGAGCGCGCGCGTTCGGCCTATAGTAAAAAAATAAAAATAACAAAAATACGATATACCAGTTCATTCACGGTTCGCCGGCTGGGAGCTTTTCGGGTGCAACGACCTCCGGTTATATCATACTGCTGTCATTTTTTTAAAGCGAACGTCCTTGCGGTGGCGCGAACAGCTGACGATCGAAATCCCGACGCGCCATCGCGGTCCGAAAAGTTAAGTGCCCAAATGTTTCAACTTGTAGTTAGTGATTAAAGAATCTGTGCAAGTGTGCGAATGTTTTTTTTTTCAGTGAAGTGCTTAGTGCCAGTGATGTAAAGTGAGAAGAAATAGCAAAGAGGTAAGTTGTTAGTTCGTAAATTATGTTCTAATAGGCGGTTTCACGTTGCCCATTTGTTAACACTTGCTTAATGTCTTTTAGCGTTTTTTTTGTGGCTTAATATAGGTCGTCATTAATAATTATTTACGTGTTGTAAGTAGGGCTTGGAGCTATTGTAATATTTTTTATGAAGTTGATTGAGACATAAAGGCTTTCGTAAGTTAATCACTTAAGTAGCTAATGGATTAAAAGGTGTCGATAATTTTTATTCAGTTCAGTTTTGTTTTTTTTCAAACTAATAAATTACTCTAGTTATTTCTAACTATGCTTCACACTTAAAACAACCAATAATTACAAAACATCCTCGTCAAACCCATAGAATAATTACCATGGTTAACTTAACTACGTTTAACAAGACAAGTGGGCCCGTGGGGTGAGCTGTCAAAACAGATCGGTTTTAGCCTTAAGGGATCTAGGTACAAACCTAATATCTAGATCTAACTTAACCTTTGGTACTGTTTGTGATGAGAATAATATAATCTTGTACCCTGAGGGTGCCGTTTGACATTTAACTTTTTTTTATAGAAAAGAAGTTGATTCCAAGATAGGTTCCCAAGTGGTCTGTTGCTTTTCTGATAGAATAGATAAATATGGGAAAATGGTAGTCTACGCCATTATAATTTACTTCATTTATATGTTGTTAAAATATTAATACAAGTTGGAAGAAGAAATTTTGCAGGAGAAGGTATTAACAATTCAAAAATTAAAATTGAGGATTCCTGCAAATTAAGTCAAAGTCTTTGGATGATATTGCTCTCATAACATTGTTGCATCTTCATATCACTTGATGATCTCTGTGATTTCGTTTAGTTTAGTGTCCACACCCAAAATATTGAAAAGAACTTTGTTAAACTAAGCATACACAATTTTACAGGTTGGGAATTTCAACTGTTCTGATATTCCGACAGATTTATTTTGCCATAATGCAATAGCAGCCACGTGAATACTTCACTTAGCTTGTAAAGAAACTAGTTGACGTGTCTAAAATGTTAGTTGTAGCATTAAGATAAAAATCCTTGAACCTAAGGTAGAGAAATCAGATTGTTAAGTAACTGATAGACGTGTCCAAAATGATGGTTCTCTAATTTAGAACTCTTTAAACGTATAAAATCAAAAATCATGATAATATTTATAAGAGTCTGCACCAACAAGTGAGGTTAGGTTACAGATTTGTATTCATCCTTCATAATTATAGGCTCTGAATAGTTTAAACTTATCCATTTGAATATTTAAACTAAGTGCACCGGCACAAACATAAAGGGACAAGAAAACAAGAAGAAAATAACAGGAATAATGGAGCAATATGATACTTATTCCTACAGAAATCTATCCCAACATTACAGAGAGAAAAGAGAATGGTTAAAAACTGTTGTACACGTTTAATTCTCTAAAAAATAATTCCAATAATTGAGAACTGTCCAGCAAACGAAGTCTCGGGAAACATCTAGTGTAAAATAAATGCTGAGTCACAATCTAATTTAAATTGTTATTGTTGCTATAGAGTACAGGCGTAAAGTAGACGGCGGCGCTTGAAATCATGCGCCGGCGCCGATCTAAGATGAAATAACGTTGACCTCGTACTGATCAGAAACTAGAAGATGGAAAGAAAATATATTTATTTATAGGGAAATGGTAAAACAGATAAACATTATAAGCGGAAATGTTTGTCAAAAATTCAATGTAAAACCGCCATTGGTCAGCAAAATGATGTGTGTGTTTGCGAGGCAAGGCCAATACATTGATTTTCAGCGACTAAAACTGTCATTACAGTCGAAGAGATAATGATCAGCAAGAGCAGCGATAAACCAGTATATTACGTATGGTTTTTTTGTTATCATGGTAAAATCATGAAATGAGTCCTCCCACCCAGAGCGGGACGGGAAGGACTGTTAGACTTGTTCTGATTAAAATCCACAGTGATCCTTCAATAGCCCTTTACGGTCCCAGCGAGTGGACAGTCCCGCGACCATGTTACGTAGGGTTAAGTTCAATTTATATTAGGTTGGAAAAGGGGATTGTCCTGAACGTTGTTGTGGTCATTTATTCGAGCCGAGCAATCTTATTTATCTACTCTATCTAATAAAAATTTAATGTGTGAACTTGTAGTCCCTTTGAGATCGGTAAATTATACTGGACATTAACCCCTTTTTCTATCGTGGTAAAATCATCAAATGAGTCCTCCCACCCAGGGCAGGGCGGGAGGGACTGTCAGACTTGTACTGACTAAAATCCACGGTGTTCTTCAATAGTCCTTTACGTACCGGGGTCACGGTAATTCGTTAGTCCCGCGACACCGGGGACATTAACCCTTATGGTAAATCTATCTAAATAAAAGGAGAACTGACTGACTGACATATCAACGTACAGCCGAAACTACTGGGGCTAGGAATGTGAAATTTTGCACACGGCTTCCTATTATAATGTAGGGGAGCACTAAGATTGGAAATTTAACCTTTAAGGGGTGAAAAGGGGGAATTAGGAAAGTACGTAACCCACGCGGACGAAGTCGCGGGCAAAGTGCTAGTCAGAAATAAAATCTTAAACTTGGAAAAGCAAAAATATAAACTTTCCGTTAAATTGATGAATTAAAATGAAGGGTCGAGCTCTGGGCCCGCGTGGTGGATTACGGCCCACTGCCTCTCACAGAGAGGATGATGAATGTTACAATAGTGGGAACATTATAATGACTGTGCTTATGTTGAACATGGTATACTGTTTGTGTAATTCTTAAACCGTCTAAGGGCGTCTGGAGGTGGACCAATTGACCAGTTAAAATGTATTTCCCTATATTAAACCAACTTAAAAAAAAATAGGTTTTCAGTTCTACCTGTAGTTTGTTTGTCTGTGATTATCTCGCGTTTGGCTGAACCGATTTTGATGCGGTTTTCAGAAAAAGTGTTCTGTACATTCTGGTGAAGGTTTTAGTACTTAACACTAGCTAATTTCTTATACGAGTAGTGCTAAAATATGTGTGATTTCTCGAAGTTTCACTAGATGGCGTAACTATACTCGAAACATAGCTGAGTAGGTACTCAGCCAATATTAGCTAAATATAGAAAGCAACTGGCTTCGGATATCCGAAACAAATTAAGAAAAGAATAAAAAATATTCTCAAACTTTTCCTGTTTGTCAATTAATTTGATCGTCTACAGTTTTGTTTGACGACTTTTAACCTGTAACAGTGTCAGCGTTTTTTGACAAATTATTTATGTGCTTGGTTCGATATATCGTATCAATGTTTTATGATATCGTGAAGTTCGATTAACATATATATCTAATTGTTCATTTACAGGATACTTTTTTAACTCGTTCCTTGATTTACCAATATGTTTAATTCTAGAATTTTGAGTAGACAAAATAAGATACTTTATTGAATAAAAGAATCAAATCATTTTGTAATACAAACTAATCGGTAAAAATAATTAAAATTATATTACACAACGATTCGAACAACGTTCGTGAGATAATTTCTTATACTCTTAGATACAATCAGGGACTTCTTTCACTTTCATGGTATTAAATCGGAAAATCTTTGACAAAATAACTATATTTTCATTATAATTTTGTTTTGTACCAAGTTTGGAAACAATGACGTTATTTGTTGTGTGTAAGTACAAAGAAACTGCCTTTAAAAGCGTAGATTTGGATAAATAAGAAACATAGAAACATTCATTTGTGTAACTTCTTGTCTGTATAAACTTCTGCTATGAAAACTCGGAGTAATGTCAAACTTGATATAAAGTCCATGAAAACTTCATAGACACATATTTTATAACAATTTTTACTCATTCTTCTTTTAGAATGGAAAACTCAGTTTCTATTTACAATTATTATGCCCTAACCTACCTATTATGCCTAATTATTTACCCCTAGCCTGGCATAAGACGGTTTATTTAAAAATGGCACTAACTCCAGATTTCCAGTATATCCTATTATATTTATATTTGTAGGAAGAGCTCAACATTTCTTATTTTTTCATAGCCTTTTTGTGAACAGCCCATATAAACGGTAAATAGTTGTTCCTACTACCCTGTTTAGGTGTTTATGTACGAGTATGTAAGTTTATATGTTTGTAAACGCACCTACGATACAGGAGAAATTACTAATGAAACTAACTTAAAAACCCCCTTTAAACAAGTAGAGGGCACGTTTGGCGCAGTGGCTGAGCAATTGGACTGCTGCGCTGCATGTCGCGCGTTCTATTCTCGCACGGAATAAATATTTGTATCATCCACAAGTAGTTGTTTCGGGTCTGGGCGTTTGTGTATGTGAGTTGATATGTTTGTAAAAGCACCCACGACCCAGGAGAAATTCCTAGTGTGGGACAACGTTTTTAAAAATAAAATAAAAAGAGGGTGTAAAAAGGCGGCTTTATGAGATCAGAATCGTCAAATGAATTGCGATACAATACGTAAAATGAAAATTCTATTCTATTCTACTCAGGGTAGCTGTAGAATCATATTACTATGCGTCTGTTGAAGAGGTCTTTTTAGACCCTCAGTTCAGAATATGGTGGTTCTCGCAAATAGAGTTACAAGCCTGAGACATTATGCGCCTGCGACGGGGCGCGGGGGTGTACGCAATTGTTAATGTCACCAGTAGTTGATAAATTGCTTTGTAACGTTACATTATGGATTTAGTTCTTTGTTACTGAGTATTTTACTGATGTACATATATGTTAATGTGCGTCGTCTGTCGTAGAGTTGGGAGATTCTTGCGTGATTAATAATTCCGTAGACAAATTATTTATGATGAAAAAAGTTTCGAATCCGGTTATTCCGTTACGATTTCTTCACACAATTTTTAGGCGTCGAAATACATGAGTCTTGTAAGAACGCTTTGTTTGAAATAAACCAAATAAAAGTGCATCATTCAATCAGACATCAAGGTCATTTTACATCCGAGCGAAAATGAAGGACCTTCATACAAACTTTAATCTCTAAGTAAACACCTTCTTTCGAAGACTATTCAAACTTATGAAAAATTTCATGCATCTAGTCTTAGCGAATGGTTTATCAAGAAAATATATTCGAATTAATAAGCTTTTTAACACTAATTATTCGCGAATGGCTAGTTGTATACAGTGCGAGCTAACGTACGAGTAAGTTGCCTTGCTTTGCAACTCACATTTGGTAGCTGGGTCATCACTCGCATCGTTTAGACGCTTTCGGCAAGAGCTCGTCAGTGCCAGTTGGACAGTTGAGAGCGGAACATAATTCACCTATTGTTTAATTAAAACACTCTCACTCTATATCGCGACAACTCGCGATACTGGACAGCAGTTACCATGTATTGTGTAGACAGCTAAGGCGAGTTGAGTAACTGGCGTATGAGTGCACAAGACGAGTAGCTGTCATAGTAGCTTGCGCCGTGTAAACTAACCATAACTCGTATCGAGGAAACCCTTTAGTTGGTAAAATCATCAAATGAGTCCTCCCGCCCCGGTTGGAGCGGAACGGACTGTCAGACTCAGACTAAAGTCAAAAGCCCTTTACGTTCCAAGGTCACGGTTTCCCGTTTGGATAGTTCCGCGGCCCCGAAAGGTCGGGAAGAATCTTAGGCTAATCCTTTTCCAACAATCATTATTATTTGATACTAAGACCACCATTTATATTGATAACACGCAGCTTACTTTTTACCAGTTTTCAAACGATTAGTTGCGCATCAAACACTTTGAATACGAAATGCACGGCGCTGCACAAAAAGTATGGCCGCAGTTTCGAGGCGGGGATCTTCACGATCGAGCATAGTTTAACTCGCGATGTGATTTAATATTATAATGATGGATGTCGCCCATTGTGAGTGTTCTGTCTCAATTGAAATTGAAAATTCTAGGTCGTTGTGATATTATTCGAAATTCGAATGGGGGCTTGTGTATGGAGGTGTTTGTAAGTTCCATTTTTAAAGGTGTGTTTATTTTTTTTTATCCATAAACAAACTGTTTTTTTAAGACTCGATAATAACATTTAAAATAAGAATATTTACTTTGGCTAACTTTATTTTTACGACTTAGCGGCTGAATGAATTTTTATGAAACTTACACCATAAGATCTGATCAGGCATAGCTGCATATATATATATATATTCCAGGCTATTTTATCATTTTACCCAGTGCAAACCTAAAACTAAACGAAAAACAAAAAAAGAATGAACTCATATTGGACTGTAATGGGCTCTAATTAACATCGTTGCTCTAAAAATCTTTACTAAAAATGGAATAATAACTTAGATTTAAGATTCATTGTTTATAGTTTTAATTATTCATTTTTTCCCCAACGAATAAATATAGATAAGTATTTTCTTTCTTTCATTAATGTCTACTAACCACATAACTTATCTTTCTTCTTCTATATGTAAGTATAGTTTGTAAGCCGTCAGTAGAGATACAAAGGAGGATGAATCACTTCTCGATGTCAAAGACACTGGAGATCTGATGGCGAGCGATCGTGCGTGACACTGCGCCGTTTTTTGTGCGGCTTAACACCGCTTAGGGTTCTGTCGCGGTTTGTAATTTGAATATTGATTTGTAAGAGATTAAAAGAGGACTTTTTTTTAAAAGCAGTGTTGTTCAAATCTGTAAACTTTACTTTAGAGCACCTGTTGTCGACGTTTTATACGAGTATGTGACCTCATGGGCCTATGTGAAACAAACATATTTGATTGTGATTTTGATATAAATAAAAATACTGTACAAAATATTAATATGGTTTGGTAAGTTCAAAATTAGTTTTCTTTAAACCTTTTTTTTTGATACTGTAATTTAAGTAGGATGACTATTTAAGAAACAGTAAAAAATAAAGACAATTTTTTTTTTATCGTGGTAAGATCATCAAATGAGTCCTCCCACCCAGGGCAGGGCGGGAGGGACTGTCAGACTTGTACTGACTAAAATCCACGGTGTCCTTCAATAGCCCTTTACGTACCGGGGTCACGGTAATCCCTTGGTCCCGCGACCCCGGCTGGCAAATAAAGACAAAAAATTACGTAAACGAAATACACTGTCTTCATACTTATACACATTTGCAGAACGGGATTCAGAAGTTTCATTTTTTTAAGTCATAAGTGACTGACCTAAATAAATGAATCTCCACGGAACCCTGACTTGCAATACGATCTAACCTGACAAAATTGTTGGTGTTTTCTGCTTTTTATTGAATCGTGGTGAGTTCTATGAATTTGACGGACTCAATATAACTTATTTCAATAGCTTGACACTACTAGTCTGACAGTTGGTTAGAAAAACTTTAATATTGTATGTGACAGAGAGTCAATGGTATATTACTAAGTATTATAATGTTTTAGACGTTTATAAAATCGCACTCTACTCCTGATAATGTGTGATTGTCATTTTGATGAATAGAGACCTGTTTTGCAAACCCCTCAACGTCGCCTTAGAGTGAAAACCTCGGGAATGCATTTTTGCTCGAAAATGTATTTCATTGTTACAAGTGCATGTCACTCTGTTTTAGTTCATAACACTTTTTTTTAGCGTAGTAAAATCATCAAATGAGTCCTCCCACCCATACTGTCAGACTTGACTGACTAAAATCCACGGTTTCCTTCAATAGCCCTTTACGTAAAGGGGTCACGGTAATTTGTGAGTCCCGCAACCCCGGCAGAGTTCATAACACTAACTAAACTTTTGTTCGTTAGTGTTAAAAATTAAGAATGGCGTGAAACTTAGGCTGAAACTATGGGTATCGTATTGTTTGGATAGTACTACCCCAAGTACGTTGTGATCTAACATATTGCTTAACGTACTCACGCACACTATCACATAACAAATGCCCATCTCTAAGAAGCTGTCGCTCATAGCGTGAACATTCACAAGCATAGCGGGTAATAACACCGCACGTAGGCCGTTCTTCGCCATAATGTTCAACATCAAATACATAGGCATCGCTTCCTAACATTCACTTTCCTAACATTCTCGCGTCGTGGGTGGGGTGTGTACATAAAAACGCAGCGATACGCCGTTTATTGGGCGGTCCTTAAGACGTGCACTCAGGCGGAACCTATTCTCCCTACTACTGCTCGTTGGGAGAGGGGCCTACTGTCCCACGTATTAAAATGGACTGTTTTAATTATTTCTACGGCGGGTTTCCGTGTAGAGGTGGGCAGAAGTGAAAGAAAAGGAGGGATGGGTTTGAAGTCGATTAAGTAAGAGAGGTGGTTGAAAAATGATGGCTGTTGCGATGTATTGTCGGTTTTGTAGTATTCGAGCACGAACACGGTATAAATGTAACGTAAATTGGAACGATTTTAAAATTGAAAATACAGCAATGTGCCACTTGTTTTGATCAAGAGCAAAAGGTATTCCACATTGTTCTTAAAACCAAGTTAATCTGTGCCAATGAGCATTGACTATTTTTTTTAAATCATGTTTTTGTTTATGTCATCTCCTACAAATCCTTTAAGGGATTGCACGTGAACCCGAATAGCAGAAAAAGGAAAAAAAGACTGAAAGAGACTTTTTACTTTTTTGTGACATATAACAGATATTATATTGATATTTGATAATATGTAATTAATTAATCCATTAGTGTTGCTTACTTTTGAATCGATGTCATTGGCCTATATTTATTACCTTTTTCTATCGTGGTAAAATCATCAAATGAGTCCTCCCATCCAGGGCAGAGCGAGAGCTACTGTCAGACTGGTACTGACTAAAATCCACGGTGTCCTTCAATAGCCCTTTACGTTCCGGGGTCACGGTAATTCGTGAGACCCGCGACCTCGGCAGGCTTTGGCCCTCTAGAGGGGGGCCCCGTCGTTTAGCTGACACTCTTTAAGGCGCGCGTGGAACACAACGCGCCGTCGACCCGGGCGTGTTCCATGGTCGGACAGCGAGTTGCGTATTACTCGCTACGGTGGCCGGAGATCGTCTGCCGACGTCCATAGCCATGAGCGTCTGATACTGCGGCTGGGGTGGAGGGAGGATGCTGTCCTCTCCCTCATGCGGCCCGCCTCCTCCTTCGCGAACATGACTGCTTCGCAGAAGGAGGTGAACATTTATAAGCTAGGTTTATAAATAATGACCGCTGCCTGTATCACATAATTACTATTTTATGAATCTGTGTGTATCTACTTTTTTACAATTATTAACCCCTCATTGTAATAGTCATTTGTCACGATCTTGTGACATCAAAGAGAATTAAAACCACTTGAGAGCTCATAGAGCGATTTCGCCTAGGCACACGATTCACCAGTGCGGGCCGGGGACCGGGGGATTGCGTCTTCCCCCGTTCCTCGGCCCGCGGTAGTTGTGATTGGTTGATGCAACAATGTCAGTAAGAATAGTGATAACAAGTAAATCCAGCAACAATAATATCGATATCGATAAAATCGATGGCAATTAAGTCTTCTTTTGCTTTTTTCAATGTTGATTTGTATGTAGAGAAGTAAATGAAGATTAAACGAAAATAATAATAAACTAAACAAACGGCGTCGGTCCTTTAAAGCTTCAAAGCAATCAGGGGCCGTTCAAGTATTACGTAAGCACTATGGGGGGGTGGGGGGGTCTTTGCTTTGCTTATTTTGGATGACATGGGGGGTAGGGGAGTCTAGATGATGATTACGTCATCGGTAGTTATTTACTTTTTTACACGAATGGCAACCCTCACATTGTCTTTGGTTGAAAACGAAACGCATTTTCGGGGATTCTCGCAAATAATGCATATGTAAATAATACATAAATTGAAAAATGTTTACGTAAGCATGGGGGGAGGGGGTAAGTGCTTTGCTTACTTTTGCTGACAAGGGGGACGGGGGGGTAAATAATTGTAATAAATCTGCTTACGTAATACTTGAACGGCCCCTCAGCTGTGAAATGCCTTGAACAAATGACGCTATAATATTTTGGAAACCAATTTTCCCTGTTAGTGGCATTAATCCACTTTTCTTTAACTTCCGGAATATTTGGAAATCTAAAATGTAAACGTAAAAAATAACATTATTTTTTATTTACCATTAGAAATTATCGATTAAATAATTTATCAACAATGTTTTAAGTTGTCACATCACTTCAGCACACAGCACAAAGTACTTATGGATAGAAAGAGATAGACTTATCTAATATTCTAGTGAAAGTAAAGGACTTTTCAAAAGACATCAACGCGGTATCCCAAAAGACATCAACGCGTAATCCTTTTTTCGTAACCAACCAGTTTAGCTTGAACCCTCTTATTACCAATAATGTAAATAAATATAAACATATTTTACTTACCGATGAAAACTTATACCATCTTTTTTATAACTAGATGTTTTCGATGATTTCCCGCACCATTTAATTGCACAGGTACTCATTTTTGCTTCGGTTTTATTCGATAAATGTTTTTTTAGGTTCCAAAATTAAGGAATGTGCACAGATCCAACAACTGGTCAGTACTAAAACATTCATTCGTATCGGGATCTCATATAAGTGCTATTCCATTGATGTGTCGTGAGCCTGAGTCGCCCGTATGAGCGGTCAAGTGGTTATATTGTCATTGTGTGACATGTAGTGCGAAAGATCTGACAAGCTGTGACACAAATATCATGTGTTGTCACGGAGTGCGTGTCTTGTAGACAAATCAGCTGATAGGCTGAGTAGACAGATATGTTGCCTTAGATTATTTGATTGGCTACAATTACAGATAAAATTGTCTACTAGTATAATAGTACAATAATTATTAATGTAGTACATTGTTGGTTGACACCATAATGAGAAGTTGTGACTTATTTTTAAGCTTTTACCCAAGGCCTTTTTTTATCGTGGTAAAATCATTAAATGAGTCCCCCCACCCAGGGCAAAGCAGGAGGGACTGTCAGACTCGTACTGACTAAAATCCACAGTGTCCTTCAATATTATTTATACGTATTTCACGTAGTTTAAAAAATAAACTAAATTTTTGACATTGCACCTTTTTGCAACTATCTGACACTTGGTTTTTCATCTCAACGGTGATCAAGCTCCACGTGCAGACATGACAAATATATTTTTGGCATCTGCTTTATTGGAGACATAAGGAGACACGTGAGATGCGAATACCGTGCATGTCATTGGACCACGTTTTAGTTAAACCTCCTCTCTCCTCTAGTTTATAGAAGCTGAAGAGAAGAATAAAAAAATGAAGATCTCAAAAAATCAATATTAAAATAATTAAATAATATTAAAAAAAATATATTATTCTTGTTTTAAAAATAGGTCTTAGTTATGTAACTATAGACACTGTCAATAGATAATTTCAATAAAACTACGAATGAATATGTATCTATGCAAATAAATACAAAAATAAATACTAATGCTTATTGATTAAATAACGCTCAAATACCTATGTATACTGATTAATTCAAATGTTGCCTAATGTTTAACATGAATACTTATACCATATATAAATAACACAAAAACTGCAAAAAAATGCTTAAACACTATCTGACCCACGTGTCTACTTTAAAAATACTGAATGACCTTTTTTTTAAGGTTACGTAACATTGTATTGGAACTAAAGTAAACCCTTAGATATAACGATACTAACTAAATAATAAGAAGAAAACAAAAAACATGACTTTATGACCTATTCTCATACCTTCCAAATACAGGGTTTTTTTTATGTATTGAGGATTTTTTCTGGACTTCTATTTCAGTAATTCGTTTTCTGGTTTTCCTTTTTTTAAATCTTACCTGTTATGCAAGTTTCTGCATTTTCCCGCACCGGATCGAGCAAAAGAAGTTTTATTTGCTAAAAAACTTTGGACTTTGCGTTCCAGCGCCACTTTTTAAGATAGGGGTCACGGTAATTCGTAAGTCCCGAGACCCCGGCAGGCTTTGGCTCTCTAAAGGGGGGCTCCGTCATTCTAGTGACACTCTTTGAGGTGCGCGTGGAACTCAACGCGCCCCTTATTCACCGGAATGCCCGCGCCTACGGTGACCGGAGATCGTCTAGCGATGGGGTGAAGGGACGCCGCTGTCCTCTCCCTCACACGGCCCGCCTCCTCCTTAAGCAAAGATAAGACCTAAGATTGAGCGAGTTTATCCAGAAAGAACCAGAACTCCTGTGTACCGACGGAACATGGTAATAACTGTTTGGCGTCGATTTCCGGCAAATAGTGGTCGAGTCAGGGGGCTCTGGTAAGACCACCAGTGTGATTGCTCAGTCACGTAGTGCAAGCGCCAACATAAAGCCATTTGTTAATAGCCGCTTGCAAATGACGCTTGCGCTACATTAGTATTGTGTTAAATATGCCTAAAGAGTGTATGTCACTATTATACCTCGCGTTCCTGTCCTATACACTGTTCCCCTATTGGACAAGAGGGGGACTAAGAAACATTTAGAAGTAGTTATTTCGAAAAGAGCCTTTCTACTTGCATCAGTGGTCAAGACTATCCATTTAGTTCAAGCTAGCCATAAAAAGAAAACAAAATTATAATAATCTTTATATCACAAAAAAGGTACACAGTATACATACACTTAAATTACATAATTATTTACACAAAATTTTTGACTTCTGAAGTCGAACTGGGTGGGACCTGTATTTCGGCTTGACAGGCCTGTTGGTCTAGTGTTAGTGACCCTGACTGCTATGCCGGAGGTCGTGGGTTCGATTCCCACCCAGGACAAATGTTTGTGTGATGAGCACGATCATTTGTTCTGTGTCTGGGTGTAAGTTATCTATAATATGTATGTATTTAGAAATATATAAGTATGTTAATCAGTTGTCTAGTACCCATAACACAAGCTCTGCTTAGCTTGGGACTAGATGGCGTTGTGTGATATTTATTTATGTGGAATATTTATTTATTTATTTACAGTGCCAACCCCCGAGTTACATTAAGTTTCTTAAATGCTAGCATTTCACAATTGTAAATTGAGTCTCAAATATTTTTTTAAAAGTTTAGTTGTTGAACCATTCTCAATTACTTTATAATTGTATATTACTTTCTGAAAGGCGATAATTAATGAAGTGTAAAACAAAAGTACATAAACATTAAAAGTTGAATTTCAACACAAAACAACTGACAACCTAGCATTTTTTCTACGTCCATGTTGTTAAAATAATTTCAAACTATCGTTGTAAAATTAAAGTTTTATTGTAAAAGGTTTCTGTTTGTTTTTGGTATCATTATGTCTCTAATCTATGGTGGCTGACGTTAATGGAAAGGAAAAATAAAAATGGTGGGTCTCAGAAAAAAGTGCAGATCGGTTATTTAATTACGGAATATTTCGTATTTGGAGCTTTGGAATACTTATATGGCTCCGTTATTAACGAATTAACATGAAAACATCACACCTGTTAAACCTGAAGGGGCAGGCGGAGGTGTACTTACATATAAGTCCACCCATTTCACCAATTATAATTATTAAGTTCTTTGTATTGTATGATATGAATAACTCGTATGCACCCAGCGTATACTGCTTCCAATCGGGCACAGGTCCAAATCAATTTTTTTTAAATTTTATAATGAGACTAGCTGTTGCCAGCGGTTTCACCCGCTACAACTCGAAATTTATCCCGTGGGAACATAAAATCGGGATAAGAACTATCCTATATGTTAATCCAAGTTATAAACTATCTGTGTACCGAATTTCAACTTAATCCGTTCAGTGATTTTTGCGTTAAAGAGGAACAAACATCCATCCAAACAAACTATCACCTTTATAATATTATAATAAGTAGGATTGCTCTTGACTTCATTTTAGCACAGAGTCAAAGATGAAGCCTAAGATGAATTGAGCTTTTTCAGAGGGAACTGGAACTCCTGCGCACCGTCGGACATATTTAAGTGTTTGCTTTCTTTTTTTACTTTCTAAATCCGTTAACGAAGACATGGGGCTCATCTAAAGTACGAACGATACAAATGTCGAAATCAAAGCGGACAGATAATACCGACACGACTGAAGTCATTTTGACACGGTGCTAGTGTCCATGACATTACATCAAATTGCATTTAAAAACGTAGTACCATAAATTTCCGTAGGTCATGAGTGGCCGGGCATGCGGGCGGAGAGTAATGGGCGACTCGCTGTCCGACCGTGGACCATGCCCGGGTCGACGGCGCGTTGTGTTCCACGCGCGCCTCGAAGAGCTGTCAGTAATCTGACGAGGCCCATATAAGAACACAGCAACCGTGACCCGGGAACGTAAAGAGCTATTGAAGGATCACCGTGGATTTTAGTCGGTATAAGTCTGACAGTACCTTCTGTCCCACCCTGGGTAGAAGGACTTATTTGAAGATTTTACCACGATAAACAAAACGTAGATATAATCACTACAATTAGAATTTAAAACGAGATATTTACAAAGTTTATTTATGATGCAGATTTTTTAGTGCGTAGGTACTAAGATAATGATTTCTGATTGAAACAATCTCCCGCTATTTTATAAATCCAATTTATAAAACAACAGTTTTACAATTTCTAACGCGTCTCGGCTAATTTCATTCAGATTTTAAAGCATTTCTGTACTTTGTAGTTTTAAACCAATGTCGTTATTCAATAACAGGTTAAAATGTTAATGGTTAGTCATAAAATACTGATCGTCTTATAATTATTCCAAAAAACTAAAAAAAGTAGTTTATTTTATTCAAAGTCGTTGGTCGTTAAAAAAAAAATTAACCGAATTTAAATGGACGCAACTACGCGTCGAATATTAAATTTAAGAAATAAATGAATCTTTAAACAAAGAATTTTATAAAATCAAAATTTAAACATGGCGCAAGATTTATGTGAATATTATTATTAGTATCTAAATGAGGAGTCTTTTATTTTACAACTTTTAAACTCAATTAAAAATATTGTGTTTATGGAATCAGGCAAACTTTATTCGAAGTCACAAATTTATCTTTCCCATTAGTCGGAATAGTCGTTTATTTAAAAAAAGGTTCATAAAAGGGGTATTTCGATCACCCCAGCGATCTCTAAAAACGAGTAGATTTATGGAAAATAACATTAATTGGTCCAGATATCCCTTGTACGGAGTATTGACAAGACCCAAGTTATTAACGCACGAGTTAAAGACCCTACACATTTGTACTGGATTCGTTTTCAATCTCCGTTGAAGTCGATGAGAAATTACCCCGAACGGTTAAATGTTGAGTCGTGACCTAAGAATGGATCGATTGGAGAATCTTTTAAATGTTTTTACTGATAGGCATTGTTTAAGTATTTTTAGGTGTTAAATTCATCAAATAACTCCTCCTACCCAGGGCAAGACGGGAAGGACTGTCAGACTTCTGACCAAAATGCACGCTGTTCTTCAATAGCCCTTTATGTTCTGGGGCCACGGTTACCTTATAAGGCAGAGGCTGCCAAGGTTGTAACGTTGCCATCATGTAGAACCTCATTCATGTCTTAAGAGTAGCGCTAAAAGATGCTTGAAAGTACAACAGATTACTATTCGGTGGACAAAATACTGAAGATGCAATAGAATAAAATTCTGATTGTTTCTGACAGTCCACTTAGTCACACACTTAGTGTTGAAAATGTATGTAAATACGCCAAAAGCATTAGTTGTCAATTTTAAAGTTTTGGGGAACGAATTGGAGAAGTTCCCTCTAAACTAGAAGTTAATTTTTATCTTGATCGAAAAACTGTTATTAAAAAAGATCTCAAATAATAAATTCCATCAATAAAATTAATCTAAATGTGAGGTCACAACACAACCCCTATTGAGTGGTAGCCGTTTCTGTTTTTAGTAATTTTGACATTTACAGCGAATTCTGATAAATAATACATTGTATATTACATTCAGTTACCGCTGATTCGCCGTCATGTGTGCAACCTTCTTATTTATACATTTTAAAATAACGTACTCCGGTCACGTATTCTTAATATTAATTAACGTAAACTAAATTGGCATTATCTGGACCTCATGTAGGCAATGTAAATATCTCACTGGCAGAACATTAGTTTACTTTGACAGTTGACTTTTTTCTATCGATGCTCACAAGCCAGGTGACGGGTTTCAATTGAAAAATAGAATAGTGGTTTTTTTTTTAATTGTTGATATACTTATAATGAGTGAACTAATTTTACGTATGACCGTTAAATATATTTAAAAGAAGTTAACAATATTTTTATATTAACGGGTAATAAACGTAGATTCCATTTTTTTAAATTATGATATTTAACCATTGGTTTGAACCTAAAAATAAAGTTCTGGTAATAATTGATCACTACCAAATTCCATTATTTTATTATTCTCACCAACGCTTCCAGTTAAAACAAAAAGATGTATAAACGTTTTGGATAAAATAAAAATCGAAGCAAGAAATGTAACATTTCAATAAAGTTGTAATATTAACACTAAAAATTAAAATAAAACTTTTATGACACTTTTATTAAAATGAATAAAGACGGAAATAAATTTTATTAAAAAGGACTTAACGGTACTTTATTAAATTATATCAATTGCCTTCAAAATAAGATTGAATGAGTAGGGTTGTCACAGTTCAAATTATAATACTTGGAGAACGTTAAACATAATACTACTTTTTCTTATTGTGGTAAAATCATCAAATGAGGACTCATTTAGGTGGGAGAACTCCCACCCAGGCAGGGCAGGAGGGACTGTCAGACTTGTACTGACTAAAATCCACGGTGTCCTTGAATACAGGGTTATTCAAGGACACCTACGTTCTGGGGTCACGGTAATTCGTTAGTCCCGCGACCAGAAATAATACTACTTAGATTTAAATAACAGCGGGGGTTAAAAAGGCTCTTTCATATAAACCTTCTTCTCTTCCTCCTCCTCCTCCTCCTCTTCATCCTTTCCTCCTGCTCCTTCGATGAGACGGTTGCTCAGCCTGCCTGACAGTTAATTACAGATTTCAGCAGTACAGTTCGTAAATCATAGTATAGCACTCGCTACATTTCTTAAATTGATTGCAAAGACTGTAAATCTCCTTTAATTTGGATTTAACACGACCTGAAAAAAATGTTTAATGAGTGATTTTGATTTCGCAATTTAGAAAATTTATGTTAATCTGATATTTAACTTCTAAAAATGCATTTTAGATTTAGTCTTTTGTTTTAATTATGCAGTCTACGTGTTTTTAATTTAAATCTGGCAACCCTAATAATTTGATACGGTTGTAAACATGTGTCGTTATTAATTCACCGTTTTACTGCTGATTGCAGTGATCATAAGCTGTTATGATTGTGTCTATTACGATATACATAAAATAATTAATAAATTTGCGTAATTAATTTAGTCCTAACGCCTATATTTATGTTTATTGAAGTTATTAAAACTTGTTAATAATTACTGCACTCGTATGTTTTAAGTAGCTTTTGCCTACGGATTCGCTCACGTTTTTCTAGAATTATATATTTTTTAATTTGTCGTACATGTGGCGTCATGTATTATCATAATGTATTTTAACTTTATTGTTATTTTTCTCGGGAACCCTATGGTCCAATTTAAAGTTGCAAGTATTATGGGCACCTTATTTTACAACTCGTAAAACTTGGTGATTACTAATGTGTGATTCAATTTTTTTTTGCAAGAATATTAATTTGTTATGAGTCAGTAATACTGATTTTAATTTTTTTTTTTAATTCGAGGTTATTATTCTGTACATGAATCAGTTTATCGTGGTAGTAGTTGGTAATCACCAATTAAACTGAACAGTGTTTTTTTCATGATTTTTTTTCTGTTTTTTTCTTACGCTGTGAAATACTCCTGTGTCGTGGGTGCGTTTAAACATACACCATAATCATCCAGGGCCGGAAAATATATAAATATATATAGATACATTTTTTTTAAGCACCAGCAAACAATATTAATTGTTTTAGCTTAGGTAATGCGTTGTTAGCGTCGGACTAGCTGTATATCCGAGGTGGTATTTGCTAGCCGGACCTCAGCCTTGCTTGTGGGGATGGCTGGAAGCTAGGCGGTTGGTAGGATCAGGGGCCCGATCTTGTGACCTTATTGTAAACTAGATCAGACAGTCCATTCAATTCAAGAGTAATAAAATAAAACAGCAACCTGAACAATTTAGGACCCATTAATATTGGTAGTCATTTTTACCCGTGGTGCTAGGCAACTGGGCTTCTCCTAGTTGTAATGTCCCTTTGTGCCTATTGGCCTTGTTTTGTTCTGTCTCCTGCTTGCATTGAGGGAAGTGGAAATTTATTTTTCCTACTTCTGCACTATTCTTTTCTGATTAATTTTGTTGCAGGTTCCAAAACAGGTAAATTCATTCTCCGAGACGCGTTGAGCTTCATTGTCTCGGTGCTTTTCTGGTGGCAGCCACTGTTGATTCTGGCTTTCAGGAGATGCATTGGTTTGGGTGTGAGTGTGGTGAGTTTGTCCAAAAAAAAACACCTGAGCAGGTTATCCCTGATAATAGTTTTCAAAATTTATGATCGGCCACAAAACGGGCTTGTGGGGAGCCCCGTCCCTGACATAGATTGTAGATATAAAGGACAGTTACTTCTCGATTCGCGATTTTTATAACGATCATAAATCAAATATTTTACAAGCTTTTTAATTTTGACGGACTTTTAAGTGCGTTTTTACGATATTTTGACGAGACATAAACATATAAGAGATTTGCACTTTTTTAGCATTATTAACTCGTTTGAGTTTTTATAGCTTTGTGTAGAAGTGGAAGTGGAACTAATGGATTTCGATATAACAGGATTAAATAATAAAATAATTTGGGAAGCATCGTGTTTAACGTCTCGATTTGTTGTTTGAAATAAATGTTTGTTATTTTTAAAATGGTGACAGAGTTTTTAAGGTATTTGGTAACCGATTTTTGTGCAATCTGCAATAATGTTGTAGTTGTAATAAGTTATATTATCGTATTTATTTTTCAACCATTTGTTTAAAAAACTGTATGGGATTTTAAGAGCAGTTATTTTAACTACTGATGAAACAACTCGGCCCATAGGATCCAAACTAAATTGTTTTAGAGTAAGTAATTCAATGAACCCAAAAAATGTAACTGATAGAAAACTACATAATTACCGAACGCCACAAAATTTGCTTCGACGTGAACTAAGTCGAGGGCACAAGTTGTTATCAAATATTTTTAAAGACTTGTCTATAGAATACTCGTGTAAGCACTTAATTGACTGCCTAATAAAGTTATTCATTTAATTTGCAGTATTTAAATCCAGCCTACTTCTCCGTAAACTAACATCTCAATCGTACCAATAATTAATTACTAAACGGCCATATTATCACTTAATTAGAAATCAGTGCTGCCCAATATGGCCCGGCCGTATTAGTTCCTAATAGTGGTAGGGATGTGCAGCTGTTGAGGCTACATTATCGATATTTTCAATATCGATATTGCAGATATGTGTGTGTATGTGTTTCCGAACTCTCGAACTGAACGCACAGTGAGGGTCCTATTGTGCGTTGATACAGCGTAGTGAAGTTCTCTTCTTGCCTTCCTGTTGCTCTGGTCGTAGAGCGTCAATAATTTTGATGTTTTTAATGGCAAATTTTATTAGCCTTTCATTTTACCATTCATCATATTATTATTACCATATAGGCAAGTTCTTTTCTGTCTCTATTTTGGAATGATATCATTGTTTCATTGTTATTTTTAAAGATTGACTAAAATTCTGGAAGCATATACGACACTACACTATTTTAGGAAATCTGTATTTTCTGAGGTAATTTTAAACTTTCTGTTACCTTTAGTTGATGACATTCTAACATATTAATATACCGAAACTTAAAAAACTGTTTCAGCCAACAATTAAACTTTTGAATCAATCTGGACCTGCAAATCGCAACGATATTATCGATACATTTCCCGTCCTTACTTGGCTGCAATACGAGCAATATGTGTACATTAGGAATAATTTACACGTACGGTATCATTAGGAGAATGTCGTCATCTAATGAATAATGAAACGCTATTCAAATACTCGTGAAAATGGCAATAAGTGGCCAGTGCGATAGGGGTAGGCAAGTTCGATGCTTGGGAGTAGAACTATTTATTAATTGGAGAAGATATTGTGAATTTACATTATTGCTTTTTGAAAAATTAGGTATTTTTCGTCCATTTCGTCGTTTTAGGGCAAAGTATTAGAATACCTATATTTTATTGCTTCTCATGTTAAACTGTTGCGACGTTCGTGCGTAAGTAATGTAGTGTCAGAGGGTATACTTTTTAAGTCCGTGAACGAAGATACGGGTAAGGATACGGATGTACGAACGTAAGTGCATGGATATTACCGCCGCGACTGAACTCCTTCTTACGAGGCACTTGTGTCTATATAGACTGTGTGCCTATATAGTCACATAATATTGCTTTTTAAAATATGGAGTTCCACGAATTTTTCGCCGGACATGAGTAATGGCGCGTACTCTTAGGAGCTACCTATCTGTCAAACTGTTTTTTTTTTTTTTACTATTGGTTCGGTCTCGATGTCACGGGGCGTAGAAATTACACTAGCTTTTATTAATTACGGCGTCGGACGTCGCGAGACGATCTCCGGCCACCGTAGGCGCGGGCATGCTTGCAGCGAGTAATGGGTGACTCGCTGTCCGACCATGGACCATGCCCGGGTCGACGGCGCGTTGTGTTCCACGCGCGCCTCAAAGAGTGTCAGCATAGTGACGGGGCCTGTAGAGGGCCAAAGCCTGCCGGGGTCGCGGGACCAAGGGATTACCGTGACCCCGGTACGTAAAGGGCTAGTGAAGGACACCGTGGATTTTAGTCAGTACAAGTCTGACAGTCCCTCCCGCCCTGCCCTGGGTGGGAGGACTCATTTGATGATTTTACCACGATAAAAAAAAAAAAAGAAAGCTTTTATTAATTACTAGCGACCCGCCCCGGCTTCGCACGATTGCAATGTCTACTATATTATGCATGTTATACCTACTTATAAACCTTCCTCTTGAATTACTCTATCTATTAAAAAAACCGGATCTAAATGCGTTTCGGAGTTTTAAAGATCTAAGCATACATAGGAACAGACAGACAGACAGCGGGAAGCGGATTTGTTTTATACTATGTAGTAATGATTGATAAATATAATTATGGATGGATTGTGTGAGTAATGATATGAAAGATAAAGGAGTAAATGATGCTGTGACGTCGACACGGGAGAATAGCAATTCTGTTCAATTCAATTCAATGTCTACCCCAAAGTAATTTTCATTAATTTGTCTCTTCATTTACGAGTTTATGTATTTTTATTACAATTTAAAGCGCACGTGTTTAACTTTTGCATGTAATGACATGTTGTGACTGTATTCCGTATTTGGTTAAGAAAAGAATTACTCGTATTTTTATTGCATGGCTTTAAACTAATGCACAGGTGTTAAGTTCTAGTATGAGTTTACACGCTACGTTTTGCATATTAATCGCTGAATGAATGTAATTTTTACGTGTTGAATGTATAAAAAAAAACAATGGAATGACTATATTGGACTCAGTAGGGGTCTTAATAAAGATGTATTGCCTACGGTTATTACTTTTCGATGCGCTTTCCATTTCGTCATTTACATTATGTACAAAAATACGTAGTGCACGAATTATTTTTCACAATTAAAAGTTACTTGGCTGAGGCACAACACTAAAAGTATTTTTAATAAATAAAAAAAAAGAACTATTTGAGAATTACATCGAGATGCCCTATTTTTAAGCTATCCAAGTTAATCTACACGTTTCGCCACTGCAAGAGGCACTATAATGCCTTTGTCAAACAGACAGGCGAGTCCGAAGCGATAACGAACCGATACGAGACGTCAGTCCGATAGTTCTGTCACGCTATCGGATCGTTTTCGCTTTTCTATGTGACTGGATTCAAACAATTCCATACATTACAAATAAAAACGCCTCGCTTCGCATTCGTCATGCCTGTCTGTTTGACAAAGGCTTTAAAGAAAACTAAAAGGTGCTTTGCATGCCAAAAGCTCTTCAATATTTTTTATCTAAGGAATTAATTGAATATAATTTAGCCAACACAACAACACAGTGTTATGGAGCTCATTAACGAAAGGAATCCCATCCTTCTTAACAAACCATTGATTTATAAACCAATCACGTTCCACAGATGCTACAGATACATCAAATGTTAAAACCACTCCTCCTGCTTATCCCAAAAAGGCTTAAGATCTTGAAGATAACATACAATGGCGAAAAAAATCTGAAAAATGAGGTCTTCAATCAGTAAATTAAGCACGCTACTTCCATGCAGAGCATAGATTAACGAGTTTTTTTTTCTAAAGATAAGGCACACGTCATTAGCATGCAACGAAAGCCACAGGCTGTATATAGTCTGTATCTCTTGCGAAAATAAAAAAGTTGTCAAGTGTGAGTGTTAGTTTATGGTGTGTTCCGTATGCAGTTTGTTTATGGTCGCTATTTGCATAATGAGCTGTGTTGGACACATTATGTGACTTGTGATGGATCTATTATGTAGGTTTGAACAGGGGTAAGAGATAGTTAGATTTAATTAATAGGCAAATTATAACCAAAAACTGCTTTGAATTGATCTTTTTCTTATATCAGTGTTTACAATTTCCATTAAACGAAATAAAAATAGATAGATAGAATACTCTTTTTTATTAAAATAAACATTTTTAGTGAAAAATAAATACTGATGTATGCTAATTTGTTTTTATATTCTAAACCTTTTGAAGCCTTAGCACCTTTTTAAGCTTTGTCACCTGACAAGGCTCCAATGGTTTTTATCGATCAGAAAGTCGCTGGGACCTGGTGCCCAGTAACAGTTTTTCCTAGTAAACAATTGACTAACTTGGGCATACGGGCGGCGAGTAATGGGCGACTCTCTGTCCGACCATGGACCATGCGTAGGTCGACGGCGCGCTGTGTTCCACGTGCGTTTGAAAGAGTGTCAGCATAATGACGGGACCTCCCTTCAGAGGGCCAAAGCCTGCCGGGGTCGCTGGACTCACGAATTACCGTGACCCCGGAACGTAAAGGACTATTGAAGGACCCCGTGGATTTTAGTCTGTACGATCCTGACAGTCCCTCCCGCTGTACCCTGGGTGGGAGGACTCATTTGATGATTTTACCAAGCTAAAAAAAAAAAGAAAACTTAACATGCGGAACCCTAAGGTTTGTATGCATAGATCACTTGCAACTAATTAAGTCGTAGCGTCAACTAGTCTATGCCTATTTAAGATGGCGCGACCAAAGCATAGGCAAGAAAAAAAGTTCAATTAGAGGGAACCATTTCGATTGATTTATTTTAACGAATTCTTTTCAATGTATATCTAACATCTTGTTTTGTAGAAATTCATGCGTTTCCATGTTTATATTTCTTGGTATTTTTGTTTATGGGATTGTTAATTAACGGTGGTAATACGTTGAGTAGTAGAATTACTACAGGAACAGTTCGTATTATAATGATTTATATATTTATTGGTTTGATCAGTCTAGAGTCGAGAAGCGTAGCTCTCTTTGTTCAAAGAATTATCTTGTAAGTACCAAATATTTACTTTACCTACTTTATGGAAGGAAGTATTTTTAATTATTCTTTATGTCATAAGGACACATTTTCAAGGAATTTACCGTAATAGAATTATGTATGACAGAAACTGAACACGGCAAACGTTTGGACGTTGGTTTGGTCGTGGGAAAATCTTTCTTCTCTCTTATTTTTCAAAACTACATTCGATTAACTCATTCATGTTAAGTGACTATGAGTAACAGACTGTAAACTCCATTAAAATTTCGTTGAATAGTAAGGATTTTTCGAAAAAAAAAGTTCGCTGTGACTAGCTACGGTCGATCTGTAGCCCACATATTGATAGTTTGGTAGTAGACGCGATTTTCTATTATCTTCTTCTACTTTTCTATAATATGGAGCCGTAAATATCTCAAATATAGACGACGCACGATCGCGGGACTGAACGAATTACCGTGACCCCGGAGCGTATAGGGCTATTGAAGGACACCGTGGTAGTCAGTACGAGTCTGACAGTCCCTCCCGCTCTGCCCTGGATGGGAGGACTCATTTGATGATTTTACCACCATTAAAAAAAAAATAGAGACCCCGCACCGGCAAGCGCACCGTAGGACGTCCACCCGCAAGGTGGTGAAGACCACAGGATCACGCCGATCATGCTAGATGCAAGCCGCTTCCAACCGGTCCTAATGGAAGTCTATAGGAGAGGCCTATGTTCAGCAGCGACACAAAAACATTTTACTTAAATAACCGTTGCGGTTCTTTCACACAATCTTTATTGGGTAGGTGGCATATGACCACGGCTATTACTTAAAAAAACGACTGATATGATGACTTTTCTATATGTGTACGAAAATATTTTTATGAATTTTGAATATACAATTTTAAATGCTTCTCCGTCAAATAAATGCCATTTCGTATTAATTAAGTTCAATATCTGGATAAGTCTGCCATTCAACATGATTTTCGTTGCAATTAAAGGATAACAAAGTTATTTATTTTAAAAGAATATATTCCCATTTATTTCTTATTAGCGTGGATATAAAATCCAATTACAGTAATTCCAATATAATTGGCTTGTTTCAGTTTGTTAGCATTAATTGAATTAATAGAATACTTCTCTGATACGAGTAAGTCTAATTCTTTTGTTAAATTGAAATACCTTTTGCCAATATGTTGGTTCAGGCAATGGCAATTTATTTTATTATAAATACAAACTGCATTTTTGTAATTCTATGAAGTTATTTTAATTAATTGTGTTGTTTATAAATGTATTGCACATGCGTAACCAAAATACATATATGTCGTAGTGCAAACTTTAATTGCAATAAAATAACATAAATGCCATTTCGTTAAAAAGAAGACAATTTGAGAATTTCTGTGAAGAATTGTTTCGTTTAATTTTTACGCGTGGCTCAGTTATATTATTTTGTAGTTTGCCAGAAGCGCTGGCACAAAATGAAATAAATATGTACAGTAAGTTTCAAAGAAAACTTAAACCCTTTGGTAAACTTTCAATGTTATGAATTTATTTATTTGCGGAATACTGGTTTTAATTTTCTCAACAAAATTGACCTAAACTTAAATAATACTTTGTATTATCGATTGCACACAGCTATATTCAATTGTGCATACAAATACACAATATTTTCTGTAACAGTAGGCAGCACATTCCGAAACGGTATCGTCCTTATAAATAAAGATAAATGGAATTTAAAGACTCTCTCACATTAACTACTGCGTTTGCTCACTGCGATTTGCAAAATCCTAGTGTTGTATAATGTATGTAATTAAATGTTATAAAATAAATAGAACTTTCTCTTATAAGAAACTGAAACACAGAATTCAAGTTTAAAAAAAAAGCTTTGACCCTCCGAAATTAAAAAAAAGCTGAGGTGATTTCCTGTAAGCTATTTAAATCCAATTTGTATTCACGTCTTTTCCGAGGTTTTCTCAATGAGCAACATGGGGCTCTTCAAAAGAGAATGGAAAAGTTTCTGCAGGTTAGTTGACAGTCGACGCGCAGGTGATACTTCTGGTGTTGCATGTTGGTGGGACATATTTTTTTCACCGAAAAGAGCCGAGACAATGAAGCTCGAAGTGTCCCGGAGAATGAATTTAACTGTCCTGGATCCTGCAACAAACTTAATCAGAAAAGAATAATGGACGAGTAGGGAAATACGTATTTTCCTACGCCTCCAGATCTTTTAAGACCGTTTGCTGGTTAGTCGCCTACATGGTTCATAAAAAAGTTATTCGTCATTTTGGATATTAATCTCGGAATAATGTCAAAGACATTTTATCATTTTTCTGTTAAAAAATTTTTTTTTTCACTCAACAAGGCACATCATTTCTAAATCGGCCGATTTATTTCGCTTTTATGTGAAGATACCTTTACCAGTACTTTGTGCCGTATTTAAATTTTATTGTTTAGTAGATAGCGGTCCGGTACAAAACAGGTAATCATACCCGGGTCAAACATTACCGGTATACTTCTACTAATATATTATATAATAAATTGCTGTTATTGGCTATGAATTGTGTAGATATCCTCCGGTTATTGCCCCTCTGCCTTTCGGGGTCAGATAGTGTTGCACCAATAGGGAGAAATGATAGGAAAAGTCTATTTATGAGTTTTGATACTTAGATGAAAACAATGCGGTGGATATTTCGAAAATTCATTTAGGTAATAAATGTCTAGGCATCATATAGTTGGGTTTCCGGCTTATTAAATCGGAAGGTCGCATCCTGCTTGCAATCGAATTTTATTCCGCGAGCGTTAACGCGTCTGAAAAAAAAAACTGTTGTTGTTGGGTTACATTTAATTCCCAGGCTGGGAAAGGGTTTAATGGAGCTTTGCTCTGTTTTATCAATTCCCAAATACAGCTTTATGGTGTGAATTAGTGCTTCAGGCCCTAGCATGACTTTCCAAGTTTTTATGACGTAAACGGAAACTTTGGCGTTAATTTTTTACCTCTTTTTAATTTTTTTTGCATGTCAAAATCTTCAAATGAGTCCTCCCACACAGTGCAGAACGGGAGGGACTGTCAGACTCGTACTGACTCAAATCCACGGTGTCCTTCAATAGCTTTTACATTCCGGGGTCACGGTAATTCGTACAGTCCCGCGAACCCGGATTTACCTCTAGTGTATGAATACTAGAGGTGCTGTTTCAATTATCCTTATAGTAAACGCAGTAAATACTTCAAGTTCGCTGTAAATTAAATACAGATTTTTTTTTTTAAAATACAGGCTAAGGGTGCCGTTCCACCAGAGATGTGCTATGTAGCTGTGCTGCGAAAATGTAAAAGCTGAACTACGAAACTGTGTGACCGTTTCCACTGATGTTACGCTATGTAGCGGTGAAAGTAAGATGTGCTATGACGATGCGCCGCTGCAAAGTAGCTGCGGTAGAAAGTTGCGCGGCTCGAGCTATGCGATGTATCCATATGTATCCATATCCCGTAGGGAAGACGACCATAGCACGCCTCCATAGCACGAATCCTTCCATATAAAAAACACATCTTAGTTGAATCCGTTTCCACCAGTGCTGTGCTATGTAAACCAATGAATATGATTGGTGGATATCAAACGCATCCGCAGCAACGTAGCATAGCACATCTCTGGTGGAAAAGCAGCCTTATGCTCCATTTCATTTCACATATTTAAAAAATACAAATGGCAAAGTGTGGGCAGTTTTTTACGCAACTTTTATCTGCCTAACTCTTTGTACTTTACGATGTAGTTATTGTCAAAAGATCGAAAATTAAAACAAAGTTAATCAGTTCTCGTTTTTAAGAAACCAGAATTCACTGATGCATTTAACATAATGTTAATCACTTCCAGTCTTAAAATAACTTTTACTCTTAAAAAATATATAACCACTACTCCACTGAATGACGGCTCCGGTCCTCGGCTAAAACCAGTTGCCGGTCCCTAAAAAAAGAAAATCAAGTGGGATTACCGTTTCATTACATCACGCTAAATGACGGTGCACTTGCATCTGAATCAGCTGGTTGAGTGGCTGGCTGAGCTTCATGTATTCCTTTTTCATCTCGTGGTAAAATCATCAAATGAGTCCTCCCGCTCAAGGCGGACGGAAGGGACTGTCAGACTTCTACGAACTAAAATCCACGGTAAACCTTCAACAGCCTTTTACGTTCCAGGATCATGGTTACCTGAGACAGCCTCGCGATCCTGGCAGGCTTTGGCCCTCTAAGGGGGCCCCCGTCAGTTGGCTGACAGCTCTTTGAGGCGCGCGTGGAACACGACGCGCCGTCGACCCGGGCTTGGTCCATGATCGGACGGCGAGTCACACATTGATTAATTGTAGTCTGAATCCCACTGTCTGATTATTCACCAATTTTCTACTTATTTGTTGGTCAAATAACAGCAGTACAAGCGGGACATAATTTATTAAAAGACAGGTTCTGTAAAAATGGGCAAAATAATTATTTAAACAGCATTTTTATACATATAGATGATAAAAAATATAATAATTTGGGAGTAAATCTTTGATATTGATGAGTACAACAATCCCTTAAAGTATATGTATATTTAAGTGTAATTTATCTATAATATGTATGTATTTAGAAATATATAAGTATGTTTATCAGTTGTCTAGTACCCATAACACAAGCTCTGCTTAGCTTGGGACTAGATGGCGTTGTGTGATAGTTGTGGGATATTTATTTATTTATATTTATATCTTCCGTTTATAGTGAGCACAAAAACTGTTTCATTTTATTATAATCCATCTGCTATAGCTATATCTGTAGAGTTTCAAGAGATTAACAGAGATGAGATGGCATGATTTTACTTATCCCGGTAAAAACCGGCTCAAAGGATTTACAAGACCAAACATCGCAAAACCGATTTCGGTTCGAACCGGTTCAGAGATACGGGAACTGAATTAAATTCCACTTGTATGTGTCAAATTGATGTTTATTGGTTCAATTATAAGTTCGATACATTGTTGCGAACCATGCCGTACTGGTTTGTTGTTACTATGGTAGGTTTATTTACCTTTATGGAGGCCAATAGAAGGTATTTATTTAGGTAAAACAATAGAAGCAGTTTCTTCTTTAAGATTTTGCTCCAAGAGCTTTTAATTATAGCCTCTTTGTTTATTTATTAACAAACAGTAACATTACAGGGCTATAACTAAACTTACAAACAAAATATGATAAATGTACTACCTACTACGTTTTCCACAGTTTTCCATAACCAATACTAATTAGTAACAGACGAATTTAATGATACATTTTTTTTGAAACAAATGCTTATTAAAATATCCGCCCTGGACGTTGCAGAGACAGAACAGAATAGTTTTTTTTAAACGTTGCCCGTAACTACGAATATGTCTCGTGGGTGCGTTTTCAAACATTTAAAATCACATACACAAACTGACAGATGCATAAAACTATTTCTAAGTCATATAAATATTTATTCCATGCGGGAATCGAAACAACGACACGGTTTTTTTTACGCTGTAATATCATTACATGAGTCCCGCGACCCCGGCAGGCTTTGGCCCTCTAGAGAGGGGTTCCGTCATTTTGCTCACACTCTTTGAGGCGCGCGTGGAACACAACGCACCGTCGACCCGGGCATGTGCCGGGCATGTGACCCGGGCGGTCGGACAGCGAGTGGCCGGAGATCGTCTGCCGACGTCTGTCGTCGTGGGCGTCTACCACTGCGGCTGGGGTGGAGGGAGGACGCTGTCCTCTCGCGAGCATGACTGCTGCGCAGAAGGAGAACAAAGACACGGTACGCTTATCACCCATTTAAATCAGAAAATAATCTGTAAGAAAATTGACAGTAAATTCCTCTTTTTTTCCGTCGGTTAAAAAAATATGGGGTCTTTTGCCATCAATCGAGCAAAATTCCTGACTCCGACTACCAAGAAATTCCTGATAAAATAACACAGGTTACAAGGCAAAATTTATCTGTGGAAACTTGTAAATGGCATTCAAGTATTTATTAATTAAGAAAATCGTGTTAACTAGCTGTAAGTTTCCTGAAGAGTTTAAAATAAAATAAAAAATCACAAAGAACAGCTTTTACCACCAATAAACCGCTACGTTTAACACACTAAACATGGACAAGCATCTAATTTGATTCGAATCTGATCCGTAATGAACTTGCTTCTGAGAAGTGGCTCGTGGCTCCACAAATAAACGAGCGTTTGATTGAACGAATACTTCCATGACTTGTGATTTGTGTAGGCCGTGTTGTACAGCAATCTGCGTATACTTAGCTCATGTTACCTGAGTATCGAGTGGTTCGCGGGGCTATCTAAATAGGTAACCGAGATTCTACAACATTATTTTTTGTTTATGCGAAACCTTATACACCTGACTAGTATATTTGAGTTTAAGAATCTATGCACAAAATTTCAAAACTGTATCATGAAAAATCAAAGTTATAAGCTTGTTATGTTACCTGGTTTTCCGTTCAAAAACATGCTGTTTTCGCGGTAGGGCGCGGTACTCCTGCTCAACTCGCGCCTCCGTTTCGTATACTGATTGATAATAGTTTGGCACCCGGTACGGTGATTGTATTGTAATTAGCTGCTGTAAAATTTTACTAAAATATTTTGGAATAAAATACAACATGGGGTAAAAATTATTTTAATCGATTCAGTTACTGATTCTGAATAAACTATATTCAGATTTCGCATATACTAAAAATAATGTTGTATAACGAATTATATATATTAACGGTTCTATAAGGAACGCAGCGGATTTTACTACGTAAAATCGAGTATCGAGTATAAAACTGCAAAAGTGTTAATGCTAACAGAAGAGATATTAGAGAGACACACAAGAAGGTCTTATTCGTTAGCCTTGAATTTGATAAAACGTGTTTCGAATTATAAAAATCTGTAGATGTTGTAATTTTTACTTTTTTTTAAAGACATTTTTGCACCAAATTAGGATCCTGACAAAGTAACTTATTCTTTCGTACATACAGCGAAATGGAATAAATCAACCTACATGTAGATTATTTTTCCTGTTATAAATAGAATGTGTTGTCTCATTATAGATATTCAGAATATTTCACATCCACGAAATAACCGTACAAATGTTGTCAGCCTAAAACAATTAACTTTCTTACCACATCATTTCATTTACCTAATTGTTTTGTCCCATACAACAACTTAAATGATTTCGTACTCAAGGTATTGTGCATCAAAATTAACTTACACCATATTATGAAGTACGGGAAAGTTCAATTATAAAACCATTATAAAAGTTCAGTGGCGAACTATAACGAATTGAATTCGATTGAATTCATTTTCCTCATAGTAAACTACTTAAGCTTTCAATTATTGCGAGCTTTTGAATCAAGTACGCATCAATAGAAAAAATAATAACATAATTAGTTTATGTTACGCCATTATCTATGTTTGCTTTAAGTAATACATTCTTGACTTTGAAATTGTTCCAAATTAATGAATAATGAATTCTTTAAAACGTAAGTATTTTTCATCCTATTTATCTCGCTCCCTATTTAAATCGAACGTAAACATAACGGGCAAAATGTGACACGTCAGCCTAGCCCATACTTTTAAATTTTCGCAAAAGAAATTCTACAGATTGGGGTAGTTTGATGTGCTAACGTCTGTACTAATTACATCTCTTTTTTCGAGGATTACAGGTGTGATGTTATGTTAAATGGTAATTAATGTTGCCATAAGCGTTTTGTCTAATGTGGCGTGATTAAGCATATTCAACGAGTTAATTTGCATAAAAATCTGATTTCTTTTACGCATCACAGCAGCAAAAAGATCAGTATCAAACCCGCATAATTTAAATAATTATCAAGCGTCAATCTAAACAGGATAGTTGTCCAACTTACTACTAACTGCTGATTCTATCAGAAGACAATTAAAAGGCGTCAAATCGTTATAACGATCTCTATAAAAGGTTGTCTGACATCTGATTATGTCGTAAGGCATGCTCCACATTCTCTAATGTGTCCATCTCCTTATACGCGTCGTCAGGATTGGTCACAGCAATGCGACAGATTAATGAAGTTCGTACGAGGACTTACGGTGGTAAATGGCTATTCCCACGGGAAATGTGGCGCGCTTTGTTTAGTTACGTGCGGCGCCATCTAGTGGCGGGGTGGGGTAACGGTGGTGTATGCTTTTTGGGAAAGTTCTGTGGCGTAAGGTGAATTTGTTTTTATTTGTTTCTGAAACTCTGGTTTAAAAATTTCATGCGATAATTTGCATATGATACTTCAAGAAAACAAAGAAGATTGGAAGCAGTTTCCTCCTAAAAATATAAATGAACGTTGATGATTTTAGTGAACAGATCATTTCTTGAGTTTACTAATTATGTACCCATTGGTTGGGGTTTCTAGAAACTGCTATGGACTGAATATAAAAGGAATATTGCGGTCATCCCATGCTTTAACCACCAACGTTTCATAAATGTTTTTTTAATTCAATTCGAGGGCCTAAATTTTTATTTATTTATGCTAGGCTCGTGTTTGATCACCATCTAGTAATATTAATAGTATCTTTCCAAGACTGGTGTTCGCAAAAAAGTTAATTGCATATCTTTAACGTCCAAATAAATTCATAATCGTTAAAAACATCTGTAAACTCTCGCGCATCAGAGGCATTCAAATGATTTCATTTCCGCACGCCGTCCATTACCATTCCTGGCAAGAAATAACCCGTACATTTCAAATAAACTGCGCAATGGACGCGTAAACTGCGCATTCCAGTGTACCCACCTCGTAAACTCGAGTTAAACTCAACATAAAGTAGAAGGCACACTGTGATTTTTTGTATCTAATTGGTAGCCCTATACAGTCTGTGAAGTCTTTATTAAAATACCTTCTAATAAGGTTTATTTTTTATTGAAGTTTAAAAGGAAAACATAGTTTTTATTTTCAAGTTGTTAGTTTGAGTAAATTGGGTATAAATAGGCAGCATGTGTTCGGTACACATTGGATGTTTTTTTGAACTGTGGCAAGCAGCTGTTAAGAAAAGAGGAAAAACTTGTACAAGATGAATAACCTAGTCATATTATCACTTGGTTGCTGTAGAAAATGTATACATTTTCTTTTATTGCTCGTCAACGACGGTCTGACAGTCCCTCCCGCTCTGCCCTGGGTGGGAGGACTCATGTGATAATTTTACCACGTAAAAAAAAGCGAGTTCCCTCCGTGTCTCGCCGCTGGTCTCGGTTGTCACTTGCAGACCTGTTAATAGTCGTTACTACTAGTCAGAAACTCGAGAGTCTGACCTTACTAAGTTGTATCGTATTATCCAGTCAGTGGGTTCTGTGGGCCAGATAGACAGTCGCTCCATGTAAAATATTGGTATTTTAGCTGCATCCAGTTGGACTGGAAGCCGTTCTTAAAAACATAGTTTCTCAACTATATGAGTCTTTGGTCTGTACCAATAAATTGTCCTTTGTTTTTTTTTTAAAAAAAAACGTTGCCCCATACTAGGAATTTCTCCTGTGTCGTGGGTGCGTTTACAAACATATAAACTCACATACATAAATGTCCAGACCCGGACCCGGACCCGGACCCGGACCCGGACAACTACTTGTAGATCATACAAATATTTGCTCCGTGTGGGCCGCGGTTTCACTTGACCTCCTAATTCATTTTCAGTATTTTAGTGGTTAACTGGACCCAAATTCTTTAGTAAAAAACCTATTGTTTGAATATAAGTACCAGTAGATATAGTTGATCACAAAATTTTGTCTTAATACGAGTATAATAAAACTAAATTAAATTAGGTTTATTCATTCTAAATATAATAAAATTCGAAATTACACCTTGATTGTACCTATTTAAAATTTAATTGAGCATGGGTCCAGTCGATACATTTAAAATTAGATTGGGGCGTGTGATCCCACGGGTTCATTTAGAGTAGGTCCAGTTGACTAAAGACTCAATATATAAACGCTGAGCAGATGAGTACAGAAAAAAAGTTGTAAGCCCCTGGCTGGAGGTCTTAGAGTAATTTAAGGCATCCACAGAAAAGTCCGGTTAAGCAGCCCACAACCTCTTCTAGGTTGACCTGCGAGATGCCATTAAAAAAAAAGTACAGAAAAACAAGTAGCGTCTTCGCTCATCAAATGCCGAACACAACTTGTTACATCGTTGTAGTCGGTTTACGCAATATTTTTTCAAATATGATATAAAAACATCTCTTAAAAGTTATCTTCTATCTATCTATCTCTTTAAAGTTATTAAATCAAGATTCTTGCTACTGCTGCTGGTGTGTCGAGCATTTTTACTACCTTGTTGACTGACCGTTAGTGATACACACTGAGCATTATTACTAGGCTGAGTTAATTGACTGATATATTTATATATATACACACATCAACAGAATCTAGGGATATCTTAATCGTAAATTATTTACGATTGTTTAGTTTAAAATCTTTTTAGTTTTCATAAAAAGTTTGTATACAGATTGAAACCTCATTTATTCTATTTTCAAAATTTAAAGAATAAATATTAAAAAAAAAAGAAAAAACAAAATACGGTGGCAAAATTGTTAGTGATTCGTTATGTTACGGAAAATTAAAATTGTTTTATTAATATTAATTAATGAACAGGGATTAGATTGGTATTCTTTTTTAATTTAACGTGTCGTGTGAGCTTTAGGAGTCATGTCACGTCGTCATTTGAGTCGAGATGAAATGTTACGAGCCGTGGTCATGCTATAAAATGGTGCTATTTAACGCTTCGTTGCTGAGGCCCTACACACCAGCCAAAACGTGATATCAAGGTTGTGGTCACGTTATCGCAGTATTGGGGATGTAGCTGAACGGCACACGGGTAGATATCGCGTTACTACGCAGAGACAGGATCGATTTTTCCAAATAACTGCTAGAAGACAACCCAATATCACAGCGATGCAACTAGTACAAAGGCTCCAGGAGGACCACCAGCTGCTGGTAAGCGACCAAACCGTGCGAAGGAGGTTGCATGAAGTTGGTCTTCATGCTCGAAGACCGCTACGTGTTCCAGCATAGCGACGTGGCAATCGCGGTCGGCGGCTTTCGTGGGCTCGGGAGCATTTACCATGGAGTGACGAACAACGGTCTTTGGTGCTGTTCACCGACGAGTCCCGGTTTGGGTTTCATCTGGAATCACGAAGAACACGCGTTTGGAGAACTCCAGGGACGGTTAGCCGTCTAAGGCACCCTCAGGAGGTCCACTCATACCAAGGCGAGACAATCATGGTGTGGGCAGGAATTCGTCTTGGCGGACGAACCCAGCTCATTTGGATCCAAGGTAGCATGACTGCACAAAAATACCACGAGGAGGTAGTGGAGCCTGTTATTGACCCACACAGAATTCAAATGGGCCAGAAATTTCTACTCATGCACGATAATACTCCTTCCCATACGGCGCGGCCGGTGTCGGCCGCTCTCCGAGACCACGATATTCAAGTTTTGGATTGGCTTGCACAGTCGCCCGACTTAAATCCTATCGAGCATGCCTGGGACATGTTACAACGAAAAGCTTTGAGAGATTTCCCGCCAAATTTGACGACACAACAACAACTTTACGACCACTTGCAAAGAACATGGGACCTCATACCGCAGCAAGACATTGACAATCTAACTTTAAGCATGAACAATCGATGTTGATGTGTAATTAATGTAAGAGGTGGCAAAACTGATTATTAATAATTAGACTTAATAAGATTTTTTAAATTTTCATTAAAATTAATAGCTTTATAAGAAGAAATGAAGTTTTTTACCATATTAATTTGCTACGGCGATTAAAATAATTAACATTTCTATTTAAAACAAAAAAATCACGAAATGTTTTTTATTTTTTACTGTACACCTTAAAATAACCTATCATTCTTCCATTTACTATATGAGAAAATTCTTCATAGATTTTTAGATATTTGATGAAATATAAAATATCCCTAGATTATGTTGATGTGTGTAATTTACAGAACAAGAAAGAGAAAATGTCATTACGTTTGATATATGAGCGAATAGAAACAAGAGGAATTATAAGATCAATCTTATAACTCGGGAAGCTCTTTAAATTATAATTTGACCCCGTGTATGTTTCACTTTCATGCAACTTATTTTTTTTTAAATCTTTGATTGGATAGCATTCAAATCGACATTTTATAGCAACAAATACTTTTTTTTTTAACGTGGCAAATACTTCTTATGAGTCCTCCCACCCAGGGCAGAACGGGAATGACTGTCAGACTCGTACTGACTAAAATTCACAGTGTCCTTCAATAGCCCTTTACGTACCGGGGTCACGGTAAATAAGTCCCGCGACCAGTAGCAAATACTAGCTAATAAAAGAAAACGAAAAAAGGTATCCACGACTGTTTGTGTGTAGTGAATATTCAAATCATTGTTGATATCTTCTAAACCCGCCTCTCTATGACCATCCGTATATTATTACATAAATATTCAAATACACAATAATTTCTTTCTCAACACTAACAACTACTTCGGGGCCCCCTCTAGAGGGCCAAAGCCTGCTGGGGTCGCGGGACTGTACGAATTACCGTGACCCCGGTACGTAAAGGGCTATTGAAGGACACCGTGGATTTTAGTCAGTACGAGTCTGACAGTCTCTCCCGCTCTGCCCTCGGTGGGAGGACTAATTTGATGATTTTACCACGTAAAAAAAAACCCGCCTCTCTATGACCATCCGTATATTATTACATAAGTATTCAAATACACAATAATTTCTTTCCCAAGACAAACAATTACTCACAAGTACTTTTTATTCATTTTTATTAGTGCAACTAACACAGCTAACTTTTTATCCATTCGGCTGGATTAGAAAATAAATAAAAACAAGGTGCTACTCGCTAATAAGGCTAGGAACAATTTCTTGGCCATGTAGTAGTAACTAATCATTAGCTTTTACGATCTTTTTTCTTGAAACTGCGACCAGAAAAGAAAGGCTTTAACATTGGCATACGTACATAAACATAATATAAAAAGATGCACATAGTAAACATGTTTTAAAAACAATATTTCTGGCCAATCGCTATGTTTCTGGTGGTTATAGCTAGGTAATTTTCTGCACGAATACCTCCCATCCTGAAGGTAAAATTGAAATATCATGGAATCGTCTGTTTAAAAAAAAATACGTGAAAAAAACGTTGCCTCACACTAGAAATACCTCCTGTGTCGTGGGTGCGTTTACAAACATAAACTCACATACACATACGCCCAGACCCGGAACAACTACTTGTAGATCATACAAATATTTGATCCGCGAGGGAATCGAACCCGCGACACGCAGCGCAGCAGTCCAATCGCTCAGTCACTGCACCAACTGTGCCGTCAATTTGGACCGACTCCACGAAATAAAAAGAGTTACAATATTTACATTTACAGTTTAAAAACTTGATTATTAAATTTAGTTTTTTCGACTAAGTATCTCTTTCTTTTAAATTGGCTAACAGTCGGATATCTGAATCCGTAACAGATACAAAAAACTGTTGGCCAATTTAAAACAATACTGTATTTTAACGTAATTTTTTAAAGTCATTGCATTAATAAAGAGGCTTAAAGTTAGACAATTATGCCAGGTAAAAAATGATGTTCAAAACTACACGTACATAAAAGTTTAAATTCAGCGTAATTTACTCTTTCTTATTTCTTTTCAAACAAAATCAACCGTGAAGCAGGTAGACATTACATTATCATTATTTAAATGTATTTTTAGCAGCTGTTTAAAAAGTCTTTATTACCAAAAGGAGTGGCCTACACGCAATGTTTTACACAGACCTAAACATTTCTTAATAAAAAATTGCAGTAGGTTCATTCGTTTGCTAATATGAAATTATGCCATACGAAAATAAAATTCAGAAGTCTTGGCTACAGAATATTATTGAGCTTTTAGGTAGGTACATACTTAATTTACTTTGCCTTTAGTATTGTAGATAAGTTTGTACAGTTACAATTATATAAACGATATCTATTAATTACACAGAAAAAAAATGTTCATACAAAATTAGTCGTTTATATTTTTTCATCTATAAACATTATAATTAAATATAATTACTGTTCAATATGGCACTAAATATCAAGCTGTGTTTTATATAATCTTGTAAATTCATTATTTGTAATGGAAGAAAGTTTCTAATTGCGTCACATTACTTTTTGTCACAATTTCTTTCTGTTGTTCAGAAGTTAGGAATTTATTATTTTAATACCTCCATAATTTATACCTACCTTAATTTATACCTCCTCTATAGTGAATGAATTACGCATTGACTACTAATATTAATTATTCCAAATGAACGAGACAAAGAAGAAGTTTCTCAATTGTCCATCAATCAAGCCATAATTTTATATTGTTCCGAATTCTTTGACACATCATTGTGCTGTACGGAACTTCTACATTTACGTGCTCTATGCTACTAAATTGAACAGCTTGATCACTTTACATAGTCTATCATTATATATGTGGCCATCTCCTCGGCTACATAGCGTGCTTTGTTAGTTTTACGCTTGCAGTTTTTGTTCCTATATCTAGCGTTGATTTATGAGATGTTGCATTCGGTATGTTTAGCTTACGTTATGCAAAAATGGCTGCACATTTTTGTGGAAATCGTGTGACTGTGAATAGATATCTAAGACAACTGTGAGATGAAAATATGCAAACAGATGGAATTAAAGAGAGATTGGCATTGTGGGTAACTGTTATTAGATGTTGCCGGCAGCTTCGCCTACGTTAAATGCCAAATTATCGGGATAAAACTTATCTTATGTATTAATCCAGTTTATAAACTATCAGTCAAAATTCGTACAGTATTTTTTGTCTTTTTGTGGAAGAGTAACAAACATCCATCCATACTTATTAAAGTATGTAAACTAAAACTACTTAAATATGTATATATATATTCATATTTAAGTTAAATTAGATAGTTAGATAGAGAGTGAAACATTCAGATTAATTAATAAAGGGTTGATCCTTTATTAATTAATTTGACTGTTTCACTCTCAAAAAAACGTAAAACTAGGCAAGTGCTAGGAAGATTCAAAGATTGAACTTTATTTCGAGATATTTTTCAATTATTTCTCTCATATTTAAACATAAACAAATGCTAAATTGAATTCAATCGATTATATTTGGTTTGTAATTCATTTTCTGTAGTGAAGCAACTACCCTTGCCCAGGTATCAGTAATAAACGCTAGATAGCCCATAAAATTGCTTTTGTTTCGATCATCGGCGCAGGATTCAATGGAATCATGTTTTATAGAAGAGCTGTGGAACAGATTTTATTGTGGATTCAACATCAGAATAGTTCTAATAAATTGCTTTCAATTTTTTTGATGTAGGTACTTACTTGCTCCAAATCTTCTATCAATTCTTGTATAAATTGTAAATTAAAAAAAAGAACTCAATTCCACTTCAAAGCGATCTTTCGAGATCGTTGATAACTTTAACCAAACTATTCTATAGAAAACCATTTCTGTAATTCTTACTTGCTTTCAATTAGAATGCATGCCAAGATTGGCAAACGATGGGCTGGTTTCCATTTGTCTAGAAATCGGATTGCAGTTGGATGTGTTGATTGATTAATGCCATAATAAAGTTTATTGTTGTATTTTTATTGCATTCAATACTTACTGGACTATCAACCCGCATTAAACCGGCGTGGTGGATTACGACCCTCTCAAAGAGAGGAAGTCTCAGCAGTGGGGAACATTCATCATGTGCCTAGCCTTCTCACAACTATTTTAACCAGATGCAGCTGAATATCAGTATTTTACATAGAGCGACTGCCTATCCTATCCACAATCCAGTAACTAGGCAATAAGATACCCCATGGTAAGACTGATTGTCAGACTTTTAGAGCTTCTGATTAATAGTAACGACTGTCAAAAATCTATAAATGACAGCCAGGACCAACGGCTTTACGTGTATTTCGAGGTACGGAGGAATCTCGCTATGATAGATGATCACCCATCCTCACCTCCGCAAGCGCGACTTAACCCGGAAGGTTCATGGGCTTATTATGTTTATTTAATTCTTGTAGCACTGTGCATCACGCCGGAGGCGGTCGCCTCCTTCTGCGAAGCAGTCATGCCCGTGAAGGAGGAGGCGGGCCACGTGAGGCAGAGGACAGCGTCCTCCCTCCACCCCAGTCGCAGTGGTAGACGCCCACGGCGACAGAGTAATGGGCAACTCGCTGTCTGACTATGGACAATGCTCGGGTCGATGGCGCGTTGTGTTCCACGCGCACCTCAAAGAGTGTCAGCAAAATGACGGGGCCCCCCTCTAGAGGGCCAAAGCCTGCCGGGGTCTCGGGACTTACGAATTACCGTGACCCCGGAACGTCAAGGGCTATTGAAGGACACCATGGATTTTAGTCAGTACGAGTCTGACAGTCCCTCCCGGTCTGTCCTGGGTGAGAGGACTCATTTGATGATTTTACATCGTTACAAAAAAAAAGCACTGCATCTCACAGTGTATACTTAGTATGTTAGTATCCAATATTACGATGTCAGTCGGTTGCCTGAACATAATTAGCGCAATCAATTTGTTTGATTATCACTTAACTGTCGAGGTCATGAATTACGAATTAATTGATATTTAAATACTGGTATTGTCCTACTTTTGTAAAGTTTAACTAGTAACTCCATCCTGTAGTTTTTTTTTAATTCTATCTTTCGGTAGACTCGTGGTCTTAAATTCAACTGGCTTACTTTCTACGTTATAATATAATGATATTAATAAATGCTTTTGGTATTGTGTATATTAATATACGAGTAATTTAGGGAAACTAAGTACTTACTGCCTAATTGTTATTCGTAAGCAGAAGTGCCATTTTATGACGATAAAAAAAGAATAAATGCCAAGTGATTCCGCCAGTATTCCATGTTCACGGAACTGTACCAATTACCGGGACCCCGGAACGTAAACTACGTACGTACGTACGTAGGGCTATTGAAGGGCACCATGGATTTTAGTCAGTACGAGTCTGACAGTCCCTCCCGCTCTGCCCTGGGTGGGAGGACTCATTTGATGATTTTACCACGTAAAAAAAAACAGTATTCCATAATAGGTCGGGAAATGTAATTGGGATTTTCAAAATTACAAAATATACATAACACAATTATTTGAAGCTACCTTAGCCTTATATGAAAAACAAGCGTGATATGTTTTAATTAATAGAAAAACAAAGAGCTAAGTTAATACTTAAATTGTTGTTTCGTAGCTTTCATATTCTATCAGCTGTCATCAATGCTCCCAACATCCCAAAAATTTACATACAAATCTTTTTATTGACAGATGTCAGCGAGTGCGCTACAAATATGGCGGGCCACTCATAAATTATGAACTAAATAATCTAGTTTAGGTAATATAAGTGTGTCCTTATCAAACCACTTCACGTATCACCTAATTTACATACTACATTCTCACACAACTTAGGTCCGAACCTCAATACCAACATCCCAACAATTTACATCAAATCCTCGCATTGACAGATGTCGGCGGGTGAGCTACGATTAAATACAGGAATATGGCTGGCCACTCATAAATTATGAGCTACATAAATACAGAGAGCGAGGGATCCGAGACAATTCAATTACTATGAGTTACAGAGATGCGGGGACATTGAAATAAGCGTTCGGTAACTGCTATTTTATGTAAAGGTTGGTACACAGTGTTGGTAAAGTGGCAATTGTTTTTTTATGTCAACTTTTTATGGAAGAAAAATCTGAACTTGTAGAACGCTAGTTTATTATCGATCTTTTAGCATCTAGCTATTATACCTCATTTTATTTTTTGGTCAATACTATTTCATTGACATGACACTCATTAACTGACGATGTCAATCAAACGTCAAAAGAGAGAAAAAAAAATCTTCCAGTTCCATGGATCATGGACCATGCTCGGGTCGACGGCGCATTGTGTTCCAGGCGCGCCTCAAGGAGTGTCAGCAAAATGATGGAGCCCCCCTCTAGGGTGCCAAAGCCTGCCGGGGTCGCGGGTCTCACGAATTACCGTGACCCCGGAACGTAAAGGGCTATTACAAGACACCGTGGATTTTAGTCAGTACGAGTCTGACAGTCCCTCCCACTCTACCCTGGGTGGGACGACTCATGTGATGATTTTACAACGATAAAAAAAAAGTTCCACGGAATAAAGACCGCGTTAAAGTTACAGCAAAATCTAGTTTTGCAGGAATTAAGAATAGGCAATAAGTTAAGTTTTATTTAGCTGACATTATATTTCATTTCCAGTTTAAATCATTGTGCAATCAAACTAAAAAAAAGTTGGTTTTTAAACCAGGTATTTTTGAATGTTAAATTTTTAGTTCAATTAAAATACTACGCAAAAAAAAATTTAAAGATAAATTACTTATATTATTCACAGATACCTATGTAGTGTGTAAGAGCTTTAGATGCACTTCAAACCGAGTAATGTTTTTCGTATGACTTCGCCTGCGGCTCCACTCACACTTGAACAGCTAATATTTATCATGTAGCAAGGAGGAGTTTTACAGCCTACAGAAGTTGTAAACGCGAATTTTACATCAACTTTTAATAGGACCGACTGTAATAGAGTATTTAAATGAAAAAATCTGATTAGTCCGTCAGAATAACAAAAAATATTTGACAGGTATTTTTTCTTGTATTCCGTACCTACATCAAAATTGACGAAGATACGATACATTGGCAAAACATCACAAGGACAGTTTTTACTTGCTTCTGGCGACACGAGTCCCACTTACAAATTTTGATGCGTTTTATCTTTGTAAATATGCATTTGCATATGCATTTGCAATTGTTAGTTTAACAAAAGAAAAATATACGTGGTCATTATTTTTCAAATTTCTAGCTGACGGACTAATTAAAGCAATTTATTGATGCAATGAAAGCGCCTATTCATTTGATAGCTTAAGTCAATACAAAATGATAGATGTCAGCTTTGCGATAGCATCAAAATTATTAACATTCGTTCTTGAGGCCTTATGTCAATCCTCTTTTTAGGGTTCAGCATCCAAAGGGTAAAACGGGACCCTATTACTAAGACTCCGCTGTCCGTCTATCTGTCTGTCTGTCAGTCATGTATCTCATGAGCTGTGATACTTGCACAGTTGAAATTTTCACAGGTAACGTATTTCTGTGATTGCTATAACTACAAATATTAAAAAACGGAATAAAATAAATATTTAACTTCAATACAAAAAACGTCAAGTTTTTGCTAATTTTGGCTCGATATTGGTAACAGCAATAGGTAGACGCTTGAAATATTCAGAGAATATTATTTATTTTTTAGTTATTAAAATAAATAAATAAATTAGAATAAAACAAATATTTATTGCGTCTCCATACAAAAACCGTGATTGTTTGCAGTTTTTATAAATAATGTAAATTAAAAAAAAAATGTAATCTAATAGTTAGAACGTCACTTTGTGCTAACATTGAAAACCAACCTTATTTATTAAAAAATAAACATATTTATTAATTGTAAGTGGTGGTACAGTTAAGATGAACGAGTTTGCTTGTTTCTGAGCCGATAAGTGGTTACCGGCGTATTATTTAAATGATATGGTATTGACTTGTATGGGCAGAGTCCGGGAGTGTAGTAGTAATTATCACATCTTTGTAATATCATGTTTATTTTTTCTTAAACGAAGTTTTTAAACGAAACCGGATAATGACAGAACCTTAGAAGGTTCTGTCATTATCATCACGACTGTTCTAATTTTAAAAAGAAGAGAAAAAATATTCAGCTATTGCAGTTGTTTTTTTTTTCAATACTGTTTTTTTTAAATAACTTTTTAATGTAACTTTCATCTTCTACAAAAATAATTGACTGTAAAACAAACAGTTCGGCATTTTGACAGTATTCATTAATTTCTAGTCTATTGTGTATGTCAAGAAAGAGTTTAAAAAATAATGGATTAGTATTTTTTCTTTTGTTAAATCAAAGCCTATTGAAAAATGTATAACACATCAAAATTCGTGAGTGGGGCTCTGACGTCAGAAACAAGTAGAAACTGTACTTGCTTGTGACGTTTTGGAAGTTTTAAAAGCGTCGTATCTTCGTCAATTTTGGTTTACGTAACAAAGAAAAAATAGGTACGTTTCAATTTTTTTTTGTTGGTATAATATAAGTGACGAACTAATTAGATTTTTCACTCAAATACTACTTAATGAAACATGAAGAGCTTGGATGACAACATTAGCTGGAAGACATTCACTGCTGAGCAAGGGGGGGGGGGGGCTGAGGCCCCCACGCCAAAAGGCAGTTTGGATTGTTAGAAAATGCAAAAAATCAATACTCAATAAGCTGCAAGCAACTCTACTTTTATTCTTTTTAAATAAACTTTGCCCCACAATAGGAATTTCTTCCTGTGTCGTGGGTGCGTTTACAAACATAGAAACTCACATACACAAACACCCAGACCCGGAACAACTACTTGCAGATCATACAAACATTGTTCCGTGCGGGGATCGAACCCGCGACACGCTGCGCAACAGTCGATCGGTCAGCCAATGCGCCAGCCGTGTCGTCAAACTGTTACTGGATATCGTGTACTAATACTTTACAGTAACTTATGATTATTGATGGAAATTATATGCTTTGTAAACATAACTCAGACTTTATTATGAGAGTTAACTTCTTAGACAGGAATGCAAAACATCTTAATGGGCGATGTGGCGCTACATATGTATGTATATTTCACATCTTTCAATTTCTATATCTACAAGCGATGCGTTTGCATCAACGACTATAAAAAAGTCAAAAATAAAATGTAACCGATTTCAAAAACAACCACAAAAAAGCTAAAATTACTTACAAAATAACTTTTATTTCGGAAGTCGGTGGCTTTGTTTTTTTATTTCATTGACTCTTTGTCACTGACTTGCGAAAGAGAAGTGATATTGTAAGTTATTTTACATTTATTTTGAAAAATAAAACCTGCGTCCCGCGGCCCTTTCCCTTCACTCTGAGTCGTGTTAACATTCATAAAAATATTTATATACAGACAAAGCTACCAGTATTTAATAAGATAAGCTCATTGTGTGATCGCTAATCTTTATGATGTTGTTTTTGATAACGATCCGTGGATCCATAGTAAGATGTTCAGTTGAATAGTTGAAGATAACATTCGAAATTCAATGTCCAGTTGGAAATTAATGTCATTATTAGAATACTGCATGGTCGCGGGACTCACGAATCACCGTGACCCCGGTACGTAAAGGGCTATTAAAGTACACCGTGGTTTCTGACAGTCCCTCCCGCTCTGCCCTAGAGAGGGCAGAGCGGGACACCCAGAGGGGTGGGAGGATTCATGTGATGATTTTACCACGTAAAGAAATATATATTAGTGTGTGTGTGTATACTGCATGCATTTATTTTGCAGCGCATGCTCAAGTCAAGATTTACTTTAGTTAAATTAAACCGATTTTAAATCCGTACCAACAATTCACAACATAAAGAAAAAGATATTTCGAAAAATGTTACTACTAACTTTAAGACCCATCCTGCCTATGGTTTTGAACTTTCATTAATATCATTAAAACGACGGGTTGCACTCTTTTTTTTTTATCGTGGTAAAATCATCAAATGAGTCCTCCCAGGGCAGGGCGGGAGGGACTGTCAGACTTGTACTGACTAAAATCCACGGTGTCCTTCAGTAGCCCTTTACGTACCGGGGTCACGGTAATCTGTGAGTCCCGCGACCCCGGCAGGCTTTGGCCCTCTACAGGCCCCGTCACTATGCTGACACTCCTTGAGGCGCGCGTGGAACACAACGCGCCGTCGACCCGGGCATGGTCCACGGTCGGACAGCGAGTCGCCCATTACTCGCTGCCCGCATGCCCGCGCCTACGGTGGCCGGAGATCGTCTTGCGACGTCCGTCGCCGTGGGCGTCTACCACTGCGGCTGGGGTGGAGGGAGGACGCTGTCCTCTCCCTCACGCGACGGGTTGCACTCTGGGAGTGCCAGCAGAAGTGAAAACTTCAATAGTAATAAACACGCACGAACATTCGCGCAAGCGCCCTGCGCCGTCTTACGAATTTTCGATCAGGTCACGTGTCCTGACGCGAGTTTAAATTTTTTTACCCATTCCAAAAAAAGTGCACAACGCCGCTAAAGAAGTTTTTACTTCAAAAATAAGGACTTGAGTGTCTGTATGAAACAACATTCGGTGAATACGATCTTAATAAGCCATTTAAGTATCCTTTCCACAAGATTATCACAATTAAGTATCATACACTTTATCATCATGCCATTCCGACCTGATCACTTAACAGTTACATATTTCATTAGATAATTACCGAGATTGGCCCTGATCGACCAATCATCTATCAATCATTAAGCTATATTTCATCGAGAACTTAGGGCGCGGGTAGACGAGAGGAATTTTCGACTAATCTTTAAAATCGGATTGCTATATTGAAATTAATTTCACATAAGCAATTTAAAATTGCAGGTATGTAAATTGCTTATGTGTAAATAATAAAGGGTCAATCAAGTACTTTTAGCGCTAATTTACATTAGGAAGGGATAAGATTTGTTCAGACTCTAGTATTTTGTGATTTTTCAAGTTAACTGGAAATTACAAAAGATTCTATTGCGTTAGTCATATTTGTACGGAGTTTTCGTTATTCCCGTCTCTCGAATTACCGTCGCAGGGTGTCTACTTTCTCGGGCGGCGAGTAATGGGCGACTCGCTGTCCGACCATGGACCATGCCCGGGTCGACGGCGCGTTGTTTTCACGCGCGCCTAAAGGAGTGTCAGCATAGTGACGGGGCCCCCCTCTATAGGGCCAAAGCCTGCCGGGGCCGCAGGACTCACAAATTACCGTAACCCCGGTACGTAAAGGGCTATTGAAGGACACCGTGGATTTTAGACAGTACGAGTCTGACAGTCCCTCCCGCTCTGCCCTGGGTGGGAGGACTCATTTGATGATTTTACCACGATAAAAAAAAAGGTGTCTACTTTCTAAGACCGTCAACGATAACACGAGAACGGAAACGATGTACGAACGTAACTAACGTCAAAACAAAATACAGACGGATACCGCCACGACTGAAGTCATTTTGAGGCGGCGCTAGTGTCCGTATCATTACATCAAATTGCATTACATAAATGGTGGTGGCGCGGATTCTAAGGAGCTATCTGTCAAATCGTAATGACATTCATTCTTAGTTCGGGCTTGTTGTCAAAACATCTGTCACTAATGCCGAAACCACGGGTTTCGAGCTTGGAGAATAGACCCCTAGAAACTTTACCAGAGGCCTATCATGAATTTTCAGTTTTTGTAACGTAAACTGGAACTTTGACATTAATTTCAAGGAAAAAATTAGTTCCTTCTTCGTACACTAGAGGCGCTGTTCCATTTTTCCATACAAGAAACGCATTAAATACTTCAAGTACAGTCACGAGCAATAACATGTATACACTTAATAAAATTCAAACGAAATTTACTTGTCAAATACTGGTTTCCACTTTGAAATAAGTCCTATTTCGTAATATAAATTCGTAATAGTATGGCTTCCAAACTAGAAGTCTAATAAATGGCTAAAAGTTTAATCAACATGATAGCAGAACATTGCTTTTGGATACTGCTTAGTGTATACATACTATTGCTCGTGACTGTACGCTGTAAATAAAATATTGAAATCTTGTGATCAAGCTACAGATAGTATGTATACGATACTTTACTACCATTGCCGATGAATCGTTGCTGTACGTGTATACGCGTCTTAATAGCAATAACTATCATAAAAGTCAATTGATGGTAATAATCGAATGTATGAGACGTGTACAATTATATTCTTTAACAATCATTACCGGTGGCTAATGATAATTTAATGGGAACAGAACTCTTCTGAACAAATATGTTATTATAGCAGCGATGTACGTAATTGGTAATGTTGATGTCATATGAATCATTTCATTTTAACAGGCCTGTTGGTCTAGTGGTTAGTGACCCTGACTGCTATGCCGGAGGTCGTGGGTTCGATTCCCACCCAGGACAAATGTTTGTGTGATGAGCACGATCATTTGTTCTGTGTCTGGGTGTAATTTATCTATAATATGTGTGTATTTAGAAATATATAAGTAGTTTATCAGTTGTCTAGTACCCATAACACAAGCTCTGCTTAGCTTGGGACTAGATGGCGTTGTGTGATAGTTGTGGAATATTTATTTATTTTCGATAAACTTTATTAGGCATAAAAACAATCAACAAAAATGCACTTACCCTAGGATACATTAACACACTAAACATTACGGAACTTATTACGCTAGCAAATCGCCTTTGAAAGCTTTTTAAATATAGATTAACACTGGTTATAACATAAACTTAACACAACAATTTTAGGAAAATATGGAATAATGTATGTATGTATGTATTTAGAACTAATAATTTTACTGCTTGCATGTTATATTAATCAGGTTTTCATGAAAGAACTAGTTATTTCAGATAAAGTAAATGGAGAAAGACTTTTCGATATAACCGCAATAGCACAAATACCCAGTCGAGATAATTTCTAAAAGATGTTAATAAATTTTCAACCAACGACGATGTTTGGAACTAGGTATGTGAGCACCGCACCGTAACTTTTACAATTAAGTATTTTTTCTTTTGTTTGTTTTTCTTCAAATTGAAACTTCTGCTAGCACAAAGTATATGGGCAACTCGCTGTCCGACCATGGACCATGCCCGGGTCGACGGCGCGTTGTGTTCCAGGCGCGCCTGAAAGAGTGTCAGCAAAATGACGGGGCCCCCCTCTAGAGGGCCAAAGCCTGCCGGGGTCGCGGGACTCAAGAATTACTGTGACCCCGGAACTTAAAGGGCTATTGAAGGACACCGTGGATTTTAGCCAGTACGATTCTGACAGTCCCTCCTGCTCTGCCCTGGGTGGGAGGACTCATTTGATGATTTAACCACGATAAAAAAAAAGCACAAACTGTATCTCGCTCAGCTTGGTTCAGCTTGGTCTAAAGCAGTGTGAAGATCTTCAAGAATCTCGATAATAAAATATAGGGATTTCTCTTAAACTATCTAGTCACCACATACTGCTACCACTTTGTATTATTTAAATAAGCTTTTAAAGAAATTACAATATCTTGCTTGCGAGGTTGGCGGCAGTTTTTGTTGAACCTGATTCGCCCACGTTTGGAATACTTACGGTACCTTAATAAAAGGTAGAATATATCTTCCTTCTAGGTTACCTCGAGCACGTTAGTCCAGTATAACCAGATGTGACTGAATATGTTAGATTAAATTACTTTATAGGATTAGATCGATATTTGTTTTAGTAGAAGAAATAACATGTTGTTATCAACCAACAGGATTCGTTTATTTATGATATTGAGTTGAATATTCATTCTTTACGCAGTTTTTATATCTTCTTGCTTAAAGGAAGGTGTAAATAAATAATAACACCACTTTTCAAAAAGGATGGTATTTCTGATGTCCGAGTTGGGTGGTCAAAATTGGTCAATATATTAAGAAGGTATATCTTTTTAACTGCCACACTTACTAAATGTTAGAATATAAGATGATTTGAAAAATTTCCCATCTTAAAAAGGTCCTTTTAGTCAATTTAGATTATACATCCTAAGTATTATACTTAGGATGTATAATCTAAATTGACTTAATAATACATACATAGAGCATGCAGTATACATTAATTAACAAACCGCATATTAGGTAAATACACTCAAACACTTCGATATCAATAGCGAGATCATTTATTTGCAAATTACCTGCGTCCGCGCAGACTGTGTCGAAACATCTGTTAGACCGTTGTTTATTTAGCTACGATAAGTTAAGCTGATAGGGACGTAGGGTGAGCATCTGTACTGAGATTGTAGATAATGTACAGTACACAGCGTTTTGTTTGTTGAGAACTTCATTATTTAACTGGGGAAGTTGCTTAGTAAGGGTCAGCTCACACCGAGACGCGACGCGGCGCGATGTGACGCAACGATACTGAAAATGTTCATCTTGTCGTTTAGTAAATACAGTTAGATTTTGAGCAGCTCTTTGGAAACGTGCGCGCAGCGTCGCGTCTCGGTGTTTCTTGACCCTTACTAAGCAACTTCCTCATGCATACACATGTGTCACGTGGTCAGCCATGTGCATCAGCCATGTGATTGGTGAATCGCGATACGTTTTGTCTCCGCTCTGCTCCGCTCCGCCTCTGTGGAACCGCAGCCTAAGTGCTCACATGTTCAGTCGGCCTGATTCTAGCCGGGTGGCAACCTATGTATAAATTTGTTGTTGTTGTCCGCCCTTTGTACTAAGCCATAGAAACTGCGAGGTTAAGCTGACTTCAGCTTCGGCACTCCATAAATGAGTGAGCGTTCTCTTAAAACATCGTGGCAAACTAAGATTCTTTGTTCTTCTAACAGCTTAATTAAATCGTCAACTTGTATACCTATGTGACGTCATAGTTGTATGCAAGACTTGCCTTATAGAAACGCGCACAAGTTTTCCGTATTTTACTTACTTGAAGTTTTTACGGCGTTTATTGTATGGAAAATGAAAAACTGCCTCTAGTGTACGCACGACTAACAAATTAACCGACGAAAAAAAGGAGAAGGTTTCAATTCGACATGTTATTTGTTTTTTTTTTCAAACAATAAACATCAAAGTTAACTTTGTCTAGTTAGACAGTCAACTCTGTAGCACATTTCGAAATCAACCATTTACGAATCCGAATAATGGTTCCCTGGGAAGTGAGTCTCAACCGAGTGGTACAGTATAAAATATTCTATAACATTCCAAGCCATACGTTTCCTATACAGACCCATATCACCAAGTTTAATCTGGACGCTTAAAAACAATCTCGATGAAGATATATCACAGCATCCAGTCTAAGAGCATGGCCAGACGGCGCCACATTACAAACGCACGCGCGACCGTGCGAACGCTCGCGACTGTGCGACTTTTTGTCGCAAGCGTTTGTTCGATAATCCGTCAATACGTCATAACCATCGACAATTGGCTATCTTTTTGTGTTATATCATGTTTATGGGTTTGATAGGATTATTGTTTTGTTTTATTTTATGTAGTAAGTTTTTTTTATTGATGTTAACGAACCTTACTGAGTTACACCAGGGAGTCTACTTCCTAAGTCCGTGAATACATGGATACAGATGTACGAACGTAACTTTTTTTTTTTGCGTGGTAAAATCATCAAATGAGTCCTCCCACCCAGGGCAGGGCGGGAGGGACTGTCAGACTTGTACTGACTAAAATCCACGGTGTCCTTCACGAGCCCTTTACGTACCGGGGTTACGGTGATGGGTAAGACCCGCGACCCCGGCAGGCTCTGGCCCTCTACAGGCCCCGTCAGTTTGCTGACACTCCTTGAGGCGCGCGTGGAACACAACGCGCCGTCGACCCGGGCATGGTCCATGGTCGGGCAGCGAGTCGCCCATTACTCGCTGCCCGCATGCCCGCGCCTACGGTGGCCGGAGATCGTCTGGCGACGTCCGTCGCCGTGGGCGTCTACCACTGCGGGTGGGTCGGAGGGAGGACACTGTTCTCTCCCTCACGCGGCACGCCTCCTTCTTCGCGAGCATGACTGCTTCGCAGAAGGAGGCGACCGCTTCCCACTCCGTCTCGCCCCGCAGCATGGCCTCGACCAATGCCGGGCGCGAGAGGTCTCCGCCTATCGCCGTCGTCAGGACGCGGCGGTGCTCTGCCCAAGCGGGGCAGTCCTGCACCGTATGCTCCACCGTGTCCTCAGGACGGTCCTCGCAGTGGTGTACGAACGTAACTAACGTCAAAATCAAATTTGCGGACGGATAATACCGCCGCGACTGAAGTCATTTTCACGCGGCGCTAGTATCTATGTCATTACATCAAATTGCATTTAAAAAATGTAGTACCAAGAATTTTTCGTGGGTCTTGAGTGGTGGTGTGAACTCTTAGAAGCTATCTGTCAAATCGTAATATCAAATATAGTTCGGTTGTCACTAAAACTAAGAGATTATACCCCCAGCTCCGAAAGTGAAACTACAGAGAACGTGGATTCAATTGTTTTCTGTAACATTAACATTCTGTTTCCCTGGAAGATGGGTAGGACTCTTGTGTGGGACGCAACCTGTGTCGATACTCTTGCGCCAACTCATCTTCCAAGTTTATCGTGCTCTGCTGGCGCTGCTGCTGCGGTTGCTGAGAACCTCAAGCGGCGTAAATATAGCAACCTAACGCGGTAACTATATTTTTGAGACATTTGGGGTTGAAACTATAGGGCCATGGGGTCCGAGTGCTCACAGCCTCTACAAAGAAATTTCTAGAAGACTTGTTGACGCTTCCCGTGACCCAAGAGCTGGCTTTTACCTTGGCCAGAGGGGTAAGTATTGCCATACAAAGAGGCAACGCCGCCAGTCTCTTGGGCACATTACCAGCTGACAGCGTTGAGGATGAATTTTTCGATGCTCTATAATAGTTTAGTTTTATTTTAAGTTTGTATTTTTATCTTTATGTATTTTTTGCCAAATAATTGTCAGTGCCCTTTCTTATAAAAACATAAATTCAATTTTCTGTAACATTAGAAGGTGCCTTAATTACTGCCTAAAAACGTATGTTGTATATAACATCTTCTGTGTAGAACATGCTCGTGCACCGCGAGTTCTAACACAATTCAGTTATCATACTAAGTTGTAAGTATTAGTGAAAACTTATTCTGAGTCAGGTTTGTCAATTTATGTGAACATGACATGAGACATGTGAGGATTCTATCGTTGCATTGTAGGATCCAGGGGTGCATATACGTCCTCATTGAAATATTATGATTATTACTAGCTTCCGCCCGCGACTCCGGCCGCGCGGATGTCGGTCTTCGCGTGGATGGTTTATTTCCCCATTTTGAGTAAGTCTGACAATGACATCTTATAAATATTACGGCGCTGAATCCACTGCGGGTAATGCAACGTGTGTTCGCGGTTCTACAGAACAACGTCTATGAATAAAACTGAAAAATAAGATTTTTTCTACGTATTTTTTCAGGATAAAAAGTATCCTATGTTATGCCCAGGATAATAAGGAATAATTATACCAAGTTTCATCGAAATCGAACCGTTAGTTTTCACGTGATGCCTGCACAAACAGACAGACAGACAGACAGACAAAAATTTTTTTAATCATATATTTGGGTTTGGTATCGATCCAGCAACACCCCCCGCTATTTATTTTTTCAATATTTTCAATGTACAGAATTGACCCTTCTACAGATTTATTATATGTATAGATTACAAGCCATAAAAGGAACTAAGAAAATCTGATAAGAGAGCGGTAAATAAAATACAGAAAAATGTGAGTTCTGTATTTTATTTATGTAGTGATAAGATAAGGCCTCTACATCTTTATCCATCCATTAAATTCTCATACGTTTGGCCTCTATTGCGCAACTCCGCGGACCTGTCAGAGTGCCCAGACGCGCGTTTTTTCAAAACTCCAGGAGATTCCCACCAGACGCGCGTTTTTTGACAGAAATCTCCTGGAGATTTATTAGCGGACGGGACGGGAGGTTAAGTATGTCTGATACGGCAGCCATGATTATATAATTATTAGTTATTGAGTTGATGTTCATTATCTTCAGCAACGTTGTATGCATGATGACAGCGCCTCCATTATTAACCATTATTGCGCCATTAAGTCTGCTCATTCTTCCTAAATAGATATTTTGGCAAACATTTTCGGCTTTCATGTTACTAAAAAAGGTGATGGTGCAACTTGACACGTACAATCAACAAATTTGAATGATGATCCGCCATTAGCTTATTTTCTCACAGACATTCAAATACAATTATGTCCACATTCGCGTAAATATCCATTGTAACGACCTTGATCTTTGTTATTTTGACGGATTCAAACGATTTCTTGTCAAAATTAGTCATGATCCAATTTTGTCGATTGTAAGTACTTCAATCGCGGGTGCGCCCATTGACTTATATCTCTGTCACATCGCGCGCTGCGTTCTCTACTACCCTTTTGATAGTCCATACCACCAACTTCGCATACAGCGTTTAAACAAAATAATAAGGGAATTATCACCCTATCTATCATCAGCTGATCACGAGATCTACAACTCCCCGCGTTGACATATTAAGTACATTGGCGGGTAGACACGACCTCAAAGAATAAACACCTTATTAGTAGTAATTTAAATTATATTAATGAGAACATTAGGTAATTCCTTATAAAGACGTAATGCTGACATGCCATGTGGACATTGAATTTTATGACCGATTATATAACTTTTTCTTTCAGTTCTTCCATAGATTTTGTGTCTTTGTCACATGTTGTCATTGATGAGATCATAAATTAGTGACGTTTATACGGTTTGCAAAATATATTCAAGTAACAATAAACTCGAGGTATATTTATTTATTGAAGACTATTTTAATGAGTATTCCGATTGGCTACTGCCATCGGGTGTAAAAAGAGCTCGTAGCAAAATTCCTAATGATTGATTGAAATGAATAAGTAATTAAAAGAATAGCCAATGACCTTGCGAAGTGAATTATTAGGAATATTTTTTACAGTGGCCACTTTTTTAGACATCTGAGTGTCTACTCAGATGTCTGAAAAATTGAGAAAAATATCTACATAAAATGATTGGAAAGATACGATTTAGTCAAGTCGATGAAGTCTTGTGTTTGAAAATGACAGGTTGATATAACAGATATGTCAATTACGTAACGTATTTACTATCGATTTAATTAACAGTTATGTCAAAGAGTATTGTTTTTTTTTTAATAACATTAAAGTTAAAAAGATGTATCTTCTCAAAGGTAGGTTGAACTATAGAGGAGATGACTGATTAAACGACAGTAAAAATTGTAAATTAAAGATCGATATTACTTAAGTTATCGATACTTCTCACATCCCTAATTGTAGTGCTGTTTCATCGCATGTTGCACGCATAAAGATTAAAACAAATGAATGTCAAATTGACTCCCGTTTCTTTTTTATGTTATCTGTATGTCTTGTAGGGAATTCTCAAAGCAATTCCTAACACGAACTCAACTTATTAAGTAATCGAGTGGCTATGGACAAATTAGTATACAAATTGAAACAGTGACATGTGTGTGCTTACAAACACATGGTTTTTTTTGCCTATATTTATTATTTATTTATGAATTTATAGAATACATTCTATAGAAGTCTAGGGTTTTTTTGACACGTGTTACGTTGGCGCTTTATTATTTTTTATTAGTTATCTACTAAAGAAGGTTCGGTTGTGTTGAATAGTAAAGAAAAAGAAGTCTGAAGATTCTGAAGAGACAATTTTTCTGCTATGAGTGTGAAAAAAAGCAATTTGACGAATTCACAGTTATAAAAATTGATAAATAACAATTGTGGCGATTTTATACATACTTTATTATAATAAAAACACGATCTACAATGTTCTAACATTTACAAACATTCCTATTTTGGGCAATTTCTGACCATTTTTGCACCCTATGGAAGTATAGACATAATCTAGAAAAAAATGTCAACCGCCTGTTGTTCCTAGAAACGACATTTTTTTTTATAGTGGTAAAATCATCAAATGAGTCCTCCAGAGCAGAGCGGGAGGGACTGTCAGACTCGTACTGACTAAAATCCACGGTGTCCTTCAATAGACCTTTACGTTCCGTGGTCACGGTAATTCTTACAGTCCCGCGACCTAGAAACGACATTAGGACAATTAATAAACCCAGAATAATGTAAGTGAAAGTACATAGGTGAGTTTAGAGTTCATGGGTGAAGCGAACACCTATCTATACACGGAGGAAGGGGCATTCACGCACGAAAGCCTAACCTCAGAAATCTGGCAAATATTCTTGATAGGTAGTTTTTATATAAAAGAAACAGTTGTTTCTTACAAAAGATAGGAACAGATTTCTTATCACAAGCTTATCGCATTTTATCGAACAGTGTACTTTAAATATGAACGGTGATGAAAATGAAAAAACGCCTCTAGTGTACAATCGTAGAACTAATTTTTTTCATCTTTAGGTCTAAGTTCCCGTTTATTTTACGTCACAAAAACGTTTGCTTGGCGTGGGTGATAAAATTCCACAAGATCGTAGAAGAAAAGTCGCCTTTGTTCACCCAGGTGATATTTCTCCGAGGTGAACAAAGTGGACAGCTTTTCTTTCTTTCTTCTTTCTAGTAGACTCTAATAATAGAGTTCGGTACTCTAATGTCTGAAAACCACCTTGTTCCGTCACCCCTTTGCGTTCCTGCTTACACTTCTGGTGCAATCACACTTGGCAAGCGCTTTTCCTTAGGTTTTGTCAAAGATGGATGCGTCTCCGAACACGGACAATATCATAGAATTACTAGAATGTCCGCCGTCTGGTGTTAACAATAGACAATAACCCTATTTTTTATTTTACAAAAACCCAAAAACTAAATCCTTATCCAAAATAAAAACATTAATGAACTTCCTAGTAAAAATAATTAATATTTTTAACAAAACGTTATCTTGATCTAGTTCGAGATATAACGAAACAGAAAAGGAAACTAGTCTTGACCAAAACCAGAAAAAATATGTGATAATTGATCATTCGGGAGTGAAAAACAACTGTGGCCATACTCTGCTACTTTCCGGGACAAAACCCATTGGGAAAAATAAAAGTCATCCCATAAACAACACTTTAAAAAATTCTGCGTACTCCTTGTGATTCATAATTTCTTGATATGAAGGTTTTATCTTTTTATTCCAAGAATATAAATTAACAATGAATGGGAAAAAATATCAATCGTTTTCCCATTAGAACATATTCCTACAGTGAGATTTTTTCCCAATCACGACGCAAATTAACGTTCCTAAATTTATTGAAAAACTCGCTTTGATATTTTGAAATGCTACAAAAGTGGTTTATGTGAACTTTATTCTTTTTTTGATCAAAAGTAAAAGTAAGATAACATTTTCAAAAGATATTGAATCAATCTGATATTATAAAAATGAGTGTTTTGACTTAGATAAGAAACCAGAATGTTATTTTTTCTTGTGCGATGTTTTCAGAAAGTTACAAATGACCACGCATTTAAATTGATGATGCCTCACCGGTCATAATTTAATTGGCATTTGATTATATGTTGAGTTCTGAGACATCTTTGTCTCAAAATTATTATACTAAACTTGTTGGAATAAAAAGGATTTATTTTTACACACATGAAAAATGTTACTATCAATTTTTAAGTCGGGCAGGTCTTATACGGCTTTAGCATTATATTAAAGCGTCTTAATATGAAATTTGCATGTAAATGTGGTATTCCGTAGTTAAATTAATACAATCGTTCGATTATATTCTCATCAAATAATTGGATCAGAACATAAAGTGATTCAACTGTCATCGTTTATCAACAGCATTTTAGAGGATGTTTTAATTTAAAAGTGAGAAAAAACTGAATTAATGCCTGTAGTAGCGGTGTTCACTTTTATAGCACCCGTTTTATGTGTCTGTTGGTATCTCATTCCCTCACGTAAAGAATGGACACACGTCGACGACGCGGCTGCATACATTTACTTAACTGCTACGTGAGGAAGCAAGGTCGAATTCCCATTCGCTCTGTCGGCCTTATACAGGTTTCCCAGTCGCTACGCTGCCATCGCATGATTCGAACGTGGAGTTTATCATGGAAAAAAAATATTACCGAAAAGTTGTTTTTATTCTGAAACCTTCATATTTTTATTAGAAATCTACTGTTGATAACATGTTTTATAAAAAAACAATGTCCGTTGTGTATCAGTTTTTAGCATTCACTTAAGTAGACGATTTAACGACACTAATAAAATTCTCCGACGTTCACAATAAGCTATGACATTAGAACAGCTTTTAGTATGGTAAAGTTACAGTTTGTCGTTTCATTTTTTGCCCATTTGTTACGACACACGACCACAAACTTATCTTGTTCATTATTGTAGAAAACTACGTCCAACAATTTCCTACGTGACTGAGCTTCGAATTATAATTCAAAGGCATAATAGCGTGCACTTTATGAAGAAAAATGATAAATGTATTCATTTGACAATAATTTATTGTTTGTCACAACACATGTTATTTTAAGTACTTACTTAAGCAAGCATTCTTATATGGTTATAACTTGTAACGTTTAGGTCACATTCCCGTTTAGAAGGCAAAAAATAAGAAATATATTTCGCGCTGTTTTAAAGATGTTTGGTCAAACTCAAGACTAAATTGCAGTAGTATTATTGTTTGCTCCGGAATCCTCTGGTTTATATTATCATTATGAAATCGAAAAAAATAATTAAAGAAGCGTGTCAAGATCGTGACAAACAATGATAATTCATTTAACATCGAGAGTAACAGCTCAATGTGCGCCTTTTATCTTTTTATTGAAGGCTCAATAAAAAATCGTATCACAATAAAAAAGTAGACTTTTAGCTTCTGTGTATTCAGCGAAAAATTTTACATCATACAATACGCTTTTTGCTAGTAGTAAAAAAGTAAATACTATGATGAGACTGATACAACAAAACAAAAATTTTAATTAACCTTTATGGTGGTCAAATGCCCGCTTCGAAAGGTCTTAAGTGTGCCAGAGACACTAGTTTCGCTCATAACGGCTCGGATGCCATTTCTATGTTTACAAAGAAACATCGTGCGTTGTCTGTGACACGCCATCTAGTATTGAAAGCTAATTGGCAGGTGGTCGTTTTTTATACTTTGGGTAATTAACCTTTCGCAGTGTGAAGTGTACTCAAAATTGCAGAAGAAGAAAAAAATACAATTATGAGGAGAGTTACAGGCATGACTTCAATTTTTTGAATAAATGAAACGTTTTTTCTTCTTATTACTGCTACATTACTGCGTTTTATAGGGTAGTAAGACTGTGAAATAAGGTCACTGAGTTTTTACTTTTGATGTTGGAATAGACAGGATCCCAATTTATTTCATTAATTAAGACTTTGAGCTGTCAATGTTAAATATAGAACATATTCTACATCGACATTTGCCATTACTAATCTATAATTAACTATAAAAGCGGCACGTATCATAACCTTTTCCAAAAAAAGTAAAGGTTTACTTATTGCCTTACATTGATTGATATAATTGAAAAATCCTAGTGTATGGCTAATTGCACAACATCGTTTTATATAATCGCACCGCAATTAATACTCGACAATTACTGTCGCAGAAATTCTCATATATCCTCAGACATTTAGGAATAAAGTCATTCAGAGAGGTACTTAATCACCTGTTGCTTTAATCGTAATTAATACGATTATTACCTTACTATATAAGGTGTGAAAATAATCATTCCTATTGTTAAGCAGTTTTAACGGAAAAAGTCGTGTCATTACAGAAGCTAACATTTGTAGGGTCCGCAGATGTTTCACCAGCGTAATGGTTGGTTAGAGACGCACCATCTGTCGTGTCATTGAGTTTGCATGAAATAAACATAAAATCATCACTTACATCTACCCCGAAGACTTGACATAAATTATTCACAAGTCTATCAATAAGATCAGTACCTATATTTAAGATATCAGACATGCCGCTTAATTATGCTCAACGTCAATATTATATTTGCTAAAATGTTCTTCATTTTTATTGAAACTTCAACGGCAAAACAGAAAAGAACGATCATTTTAATTGGTCTCCAACATTTTGCTATAAGTACAAGATAAAATTATAAATAAAACATTTTATTAATTAGATTATGCCTTAACTATATATGTCTGTAACATGATTTTGTGAGTGTTCTTAATAAAATGCCGTTCATAGCACGGCTAATTAGAGAAAATCCTTATCAGTTTAAACGTGCACGCAATCTAGAGCGCGCTATTGAAAATGTCCGGAGCGCCCAACGTTGAGACGGTGTTCACTTCATATGTTTAATTTTCCATTTACTCGAAAATCACCCGATAAAATGCAATTTTTCGAATAAAATCCGACACGCACACTTTCCCAGCGACTACGTCGCACGGCACGCGCCAGCGTATCCGCTGGGAAAAGTAAAAATTGTGGAGTTATTAATCCTCGTAAAATTCAACAATTAATGCTGCTTATCGGAAACGACATTTTTTATTGTGACCTTTAGGATAACTGTAGTTTAGAATTTAAAAGCACGCACTCGATATTTGCTCTTCACTTGCAGGAAATGTCTTTATATTGTCCGGAGTCGTCAGCGGTCATTTTTCTAAGAATAAAATTATCGTAAAATGGTATTTAGAAGCTTCGAGAATTTAATTATATATTCAAGTATTTAAAAAAAAACATTACAATTACATGGTCGTACATTTTGATAGATTAAAATAAAAACTTGTGAATGCATTAAATATTTCTATGAAAATTCAATTAGCGTTGTTTTTGAACGGAGTGTTTTTGGACAATAACGAGTTCATATTTCTGTGAAAATAGTATTACATAATAATGTTGGTTAAAGGTATTTTTAATCGTTATATTTTTAAGCGTAAAAATAACTCTTATATTGTTACAGGTGGAAATTCATTGTAAATGAAGTGAACGTACAGTCAATAACAGCGATTGAAGTTTCAATTTTCTAATAGGTACCTACTTTATTAATTACTACCTAATAACAAAGTTACGATTTAATACGTACTGTTTGTCTTTTATTTACTGAATTATAAACAATTTTTTTTAAATAAAAACATGTTCACGTTGTAAAACACCTACATTTATTGAATACCAAGAGACAATGTGATATATGAATGACATTGTGATGTGTGTGATAAAATAATATTTTACAATTATGAAACGACGAAAAAAACCTTCAAACAATAAAATAAAGTAATAAACTGTCTAGTGTCTAGACATGGAGCCTTGTTGAAGTCAATTTTATTTTTTTCAAACAAGTTGCCTCGTGCAATGCCGGTAGCGACTGTACTTAACACGTACCAATGACTAGGCGTCACATTTGCCGCTTCTTACGACGTTTTGTCGCAGTCGCCGCTGCAATTTGTCGCACCCGTCGTATGACATTTAACACATTTAATCGATTCTTCACTCGAGCGGACGTTTAGTCGAGAACGCAATTCGATAACCGCATCGATTTGCCAAGAATACATGGGCAGTTAAAATATCAAGGGCGTTCTTACAGATTTTTTGTATCGTATATTTTATTACTTTTTTATTAAATTTTCTGTTGAAGGAAGAATAAATAGTGCAGTTTTGTCCGTTAGCGCCTAATATGTGAACAGTGTTATTTGCTGACATTATCGTACCGGAATTAGTTATATAACATTTTCTGACGACACGATTGGCGCAGTGGCTGAGCGCTCGACAGCTGCGTATCCTGTCGCGGGTTCGATTCCCGCACGGAACAAACATGTGTGATCTGCAAGTAGTTGTTCCGGGTGTTTGTGTATGTAAGTTTCTATATTTGTGAACGCACCCACGGTACAGGAAGGAATTCCCAGTGTAGGGCAACGTTTAAAAAATAAAAGCACAGATAAAATCAGTGTAGTGGATGGGAGATAGGCACTTGTCCTAATAGAATACTAGAAGTTAGGTTAACTTAGTCACCGTTTTATCATAATTCAAAATTTTGTACCTATGACGACAACAGAACAGCAAAAAAAAACCACAAAAATAAATAACTACAAAGGTTAATAAGATATCCTGCTTAAAATCACAAAAAAGGTTTTGATGTTAAAAAAAAATAACAGTAATAAAAAGTGTATTTACTAGCGTAATTTGAAATATTATGTACAAATGCATGTAGGTGCGAGAAGTGCAATTATCTTTTGTGATAATATCTTCATTAACAACTGCGAACTTCATCAGAGCAATATTTTTAACATTTGGTCACATAAAACAATGAAAAGAAATGAAAAAATATTTACGTATTAATTTTAAACATAGGAGCTCGTGGCTTAATAAATACAGCCGCACAGGCCGATCTTCCGGGTTAAGCTGCGCTTGCCGAGGTTGGTCTGTTGATGGGTGACCATCTGTCATAGCGAGTTTCCTCCGTGCCTCGGAAAGCACGTAAAGCCGTTGGTCCCGGCCATCATTTGTAGATCTTTGACAGTCGTTACTGTTAGTGAGAAACTCTAAAGTCGGTGACCCATGAAACACGACGCGCCACCGACCTGGGCTTGGTCCTTGGTCGGACGGCGAGCTTACCCATTACTCGCCGTCCGCAAGCCCGCTCCGCCGCTGTGCCCTCTGCTATTCAGAGGGACACGCCGACATCCACCCGACAGGCTATTCGCATACGGGCAAAGAGACCCCTCAGGCACACAGTGCCTAAAAGAGTTTTTGCCCGCATCCCAGGGTGCACCGGCCCGAAAAACTGGTCTTCCCCCCGGACGTATCCGAGAGGGAACTCCAGGCCACGGGCGCACGTGGAGGTTTCCTGTTTTAGCACCCCGATTCAACTAGACTTAGTGTTAGTTAGGTGTATTACCTCCAGCAGGTAAATAGAAGTGTATTGTGCCGTAAAGTCAGTGCTAAGACTTTTGAGCTACTAGTACTTATTGTGTTTATTAACGAACTATTATAAGAATTGTGAAAATAATTGTATGAACACATGGAAAATGTTATTAAAGGTAAGTTAGCCTAAAAACTAATTACATCTAGGGTTGTAAATAATTAGAATAAGATCTTATTGTTTGCAGTTGGAATTCTTATGTTAATAAAGACATTTAAAAATCAAAATCAATCAATCTTCACGGTAGCTATCCATTTCCTGCATTGTTCATCTTTCCAAGAGACGCTTGGGAAACAGTAAAACTTAAAACTACTTCTACGAGTATCTTGCAGTTTACAACACAACAACTGCTGCGACCCATTGTTGTTGGCGGAATAATGTGATTATACAAAAAATACGTACAGATATGTCTAACAGTTTGACGGCTCAATGTGTCTACATCATTTCTACTTTTCGCCACCATGAGCGCAGCAATCGAATAGTACTTCGCACCCAGCAAATAGAATTTTCCTATTACTCTATCATTCCTTCTGCGAAGCAGTCATGCTCGCGAAGGAGGAGGCGAGTCGTGTGAGGGAGAGGACAGCGTCCTCCCTCCCTCCGCCCCAGCCGCAGTGGTAGACGCTCACGGCGACAGACGTTGCCAGACGTTCTCCGGTCACCGTAGGCGCGGGCATGCGGGCAGCGAGTAATGGGCGACTCGCTGTCCGACCATGGACCATGCCCGGGTCGACGGCGCGTTGTGTTCCACGCGCGCCTCAAGGAGTGTCAGCATAGTGACGGGGCCTGTAGAGGGCCAAAGTCTGCCGGGGTCGCGGGACTCACGAATTACCGTGACCCTGGTACGTAAAGGGTTATTGAAGGACACCGTGGATTTTAGTCAGTCAAGTCTGACAGTCCCTAGCATTGCCCTGTGTGGGAGGACTCATTTGATGATTTTACCACATTAAAAAAAATACTCTATCATTAACAGTTGTACAGACAACATCAAAAGTAGATGATTAAAATCAGAAATTCAATACTAATGAACGGAGTTCGCGTCAGAACTGTGTAGACATTTACTACTTGATCGGTAGTAAATATTTGGTAAATTACAATCACATACCTACTTTTGAATCGCTTCGACGCCACAGAGCTCTGACGCGAACTCCATTGATTAGTATTGAATTTCTGGTTTTGATCATCTACTTTTGCTGTTGACTGTACAACACTAACGGGTTCAGCTACCTGGAATAGGGTAGTTTAGTGCATAAATTAATGATGAATTATGATTGATTGATTGAAAAAAAATAAAGAACACGTATGTTTTGTTTTTTTAGACCAATGAATATTGCCAAAAATAAAACGCAATTCCAGAGCGCGGTCTTGAGACGTGATAGCGCCCGTAAAATTATTACCATGCGATGAGATTTTGTGATTTTTAGAAGCGTCGTGTTTTCGTTAATTTTGGTTTACTTAGCAAAAGAAAAAATAATCGGCAAATTTTTTTTTAATAATCTTCTTATAATAATATTCTTTTTTTTTAATAAAAATAAAATTGCCTATTCTGGCAACTCGCCTTACTAAGGGAAACATGTGATTCAGTAACTGGGTAGTTAATAAGGTAAATAGGTCCTCACCACTCAACTGAACCCATTTCTACTTGATGCCAACTCCAATATAATTCTGGAAAGTTTATGCAGATGATGTTACGTGATTCTATTTAAAATAATAACTTTTTTATTGTATTCGTGGTAAAATCATCAAATGAGTCCTCCCACTTAGGGCGGAACAGGAGTGACTGTCAGATTTTTACTGACTTAAATCCACGGAGTCCTTCAATAGCCCTCTACGTTCCGAGGTCACGGTAAATCGTGAGTCCCGCGACCCCGGACACAAAAGATACATAGTACAATATGCACTGGTCATCAGGTTAAAAAGGGGTAGGAAACAAGTTTTATGGTCAGGTATCGTTTAACAAAGCAGTTTTTTTGAAGAGGGTGATGTGATACGAACGGGTTGAGAGACCTAATTAAATACTTTTTTAATATTGTTGTAATCTTACAAAAGTTTATACTTAACTTTCTCTTATTTCATTAATGAATAAAACTATACAGCCTGTTAGTGTAATCAGTCTTAACCTTGAAACCATAGGTAGTTGATTTAATTATAAAAATGTTTGTCTGAATTTAAAAATAAATAAACGAATTTTTCTTTAAAAAAATCAAAAATGTTTCTGTCCTACACCGTCCGTTAATTCATGGATACTATGCGCCCTAGTTACGTATTCACTGCAAAGGGCGTTAACCTGCCGCAATAGCCGTCCGTTTAACTACATACCTACATAAGTTTTAACTAACTACATCATAAAATACAGGTAACCTGTGATGTAACTAACTTCCCTTCATACTTTTCCTGGCTTAGGACAGGCAAAAATACCTACCTTTGTTGCGTGACGAGTCCAGATGATGTAAGTTAGTCAGCGTACATTCTCCGAGCCTCGTTCAGGTTATCACCCGACGCGGCGTAAACCCGGACCATTTCGGTCCACTGTTCGTTTATGTACGACATAATCACTAAACACTAACACTTGCGCGAAAAATTAACGGTGGGGCGGCGCGAGGTCGTGAGGTGCGCTGCGCTGCGAGCGTACACACGTACGTTCCGTAGCGACGCTGCCGGCTGACTGATCACTGAAGTGTGCGCCGGCGACGCGGCGGCGCCGGCGTCGCGGCCCGGCGCGCTATTTCGCGGCGTATTTGATCTTACCTTTGCGTAATAGGGTGAAATAATTTTGGGGAAAAATGGAGACTTTATTGAAAAAAAAAAAGTTTTTATTTTTTATTGAATTTACGTTCTGTAAGTGATACCAAACCACTGGTTTCAAGTTTAAGACTGATTACACTAACAGGCTGTATAATTATGCAGGTCATCGTTTGTAAAACTAGTTTATAACAATTAATATGGAATCATTAAGTAATATACTGGCCGAGGCCGAGAGAGGCCTGGAAAACGCTGGCGTGAGCATCTTGACGCATTTATGAGAGACTAGCTTTCGCCCGCGACTCCGTCCGCGCGGATGTCGGTCTTCGCGTGGATGGTTTATTTCTATTTTGAGTAACTCTGACAATGACATCTTATAAATATTACGGCGCTGAATCCACTGCGGGTAATGCAACGTGTGTTCGCGGTTCTACAGAACAACATCTATGGGATATTATAAATTGCATATCAAATAAATAATCGCCTATCAATACATACTCATCATTTATATTCTTTTTTACATCAAATAACTTACTTCACCACAAATAAACTAAATGTTTTACAAAACTCAAACTGCAGATAATTCGAAATTATACATCAATATGACATTACTTTTTTTCTCATAATGCAATACAGTTAAATTTATTTTTGTACAAAAATACTACATACATAGCATAAATACTGACTGCACAGCAAATTTTCCATATTTCATAGCAAAATAACTATCCCAGTCGCATATTAAACAGTAAGTACACGCTGGCACCCCGACTCGGACAATTTAGGTTAGAAGAGGATGGCGGGGTCTTTCAGACCCCGCCATCCTCTTCGTGGTTATTTTTTTTTTAAACCACCCAGAAGTAGGAGCCCCGCGAAGCGGGGCTCCGTCGACATGCTGGGAAGCGTGGACGCCCCGCGAAAGCAAGACCCGCTTTAATAGTTCAATAAATTACAATATTGTATCTAATTTTTTATTTTTTTTTTGCTGATCTCATTATGTGGTAATTAATAAATAATAAGACGACTGTGACTAATAAAATGCTGTTTTATTTAGAAAAACTGCTGTAAATAATATAAAAATAGAAGCTATATTTAAAAGAAAAAGAGTTAACATGTATAATGTGCATTAAGATTATTAGCTGTGCATTGATGAAAAAGCTTTTGCTTTAGGAAAAATCGCTGTACGCTGCAAAAATAAATTGTAGTGTGTTTAGTGATATTTTGAGTTGAATATTTTGCTGTGCAATCAGTAATTTTGATGGGAATTCGGAATCTTATTGCATAGAAAAAGGAATTTTTTTGATTTGCGTTTAAATACTACCCAACATCTATGAATAAAACTGAAAAATAAGATTTTTTTTTCTAAATATTTTTCCAGGATAAAAAGTATCCTATTTTATGCCCGGGATAATAAGGTATAATTCTACCAAGTTTCATCGACATCGAACCGTTAGTTTTCACGTGATGCCTGCATATACAGACAGACAAAAATTTTTTAATCACATATTTGGGTTTGGTATCGATCCAGCAACACCCCCCGCTATTTATTTTTTCAATATTTTCAATGTACAGAATTGACCCTTCTACAGATTTATTATATGTATAGATATAAGAGAGATTGGAAGTAAAAGTAATATACAGTAGCTCGATCACAAGATTTCAGTATTTTATTTACAGCGTACAATCGGCAAACTTGAATCATGACCCATTTTGACAATAAATCGTTTGAATCGGTCATACTAACAAAGATCAAGGTCGTTACCATGGATATGTATGTTTACGCGAATGTAGACTTAATTGCATTTGAATGTCCGTAAGAAAATAAGCTTATGGTGGGTCATGATTCAACTTTGTCGATTGTACATGAAGCATTTACTGCGTTTATTGTATGGAAAAATGGAACAGCGCCTCTAGTGTCTAAAGAAGGAACTAATTTTTTCCTTGAAATTAATGTCAAAGTTCCAGTTTACATCACAAAAACTGGAAATTCATGATAAGGCGTCTGAATCAAATAAATACCAGGATACACACAATATGAAACTGAATTTTGGAATGAATAAATGACAAATTCAAAAAGAAACTACAAGCAGACGTTTGATAGTCAACAAAAAGGAAGTCAAAGCAGACGTTTGATTGTCAACAAAAAAAAAGGAAGTCAAAGCTTCTACACCAGTGGGATTGAGGACATTCCTCGATTTGACTCAATGAAGAGATTGTTTACTTGCGTTATGCGTTTAGTTGCGTCTGACGGGCTGTTCGGCCGGTATCTGCACGGTCCTTGGCGCCGAAACTGCCTCACGTTTATGATGATCCTGTTTCCGATTACGTCTTGGCTAGACGTCTGACACAGACCCCCCTTGCGAGGCCGTGTTGATTGGTGGTGGATTTAGAGTAGCTCCACCCTGTGTACTACTTTACTGTGTAGAAATGGACTCCCCAAGTGTGTGAAGTGCTGATTGCATCTATAGAAAGGGAGACGAAAACTTTGATAGCGCGATTTAGAACTTTTGTGTTATTTCTTTCTTAAACATACTAAAATTGATTCAATTTTGTTTAAAAACATACACAATTTATTACAGGAATATTATTTTACATAAAAAATAATTAAAATTGGAGAAATGAGCTGTAAAACTATTGAATTTTGTTCGTCACGTGAAATAAGAATATATAAAAACACGAAGAGCGACCGAGATAGCAATTACGCATCTAATATTTCTGGCTACAGTGCTGCCATCCATTATCGATTAGAAGAACTGTTTGTATCATGTCACAGTGCTAAATACCGGTCCTAATATCTAGTTGTCTTTTTAATGATGGCCAGGTAATAATGACAATACTAGATAACTAGATAAATAACATTCAAACTTTTTTGTACTGTCTTACTCCAAAAAAAATTATGAATCAGACACACTTAACGAGTGCGCATGTCCCTTAGTCGAACTCGCCCTAAAATTCTTGCTATTTCAACCAACGACACGTGAAAAAGCGAGACGCCAGTATTAATTAATCCTGACAAAAAAAAAAGACTTGCAACTCTTTGGGAAAGAGGTTGATTTAGAAAACGAAATCATAATCTTTGTAGAGTAGAATGTAGAGTTATTTGAGTTTACTGTTAAATAGGTAAAATTATTTTTGAGCTTAGCTTAATGTTATTTTGCAATAACAATGACGTAGCGGCTGCAATCTGATGACAGAAAATAATTGAGAGCTGATGCTGTTAGACAGACAACACACTGCAATTTTATTCGCGCGATGTTTTTTCGCGCCATATCTGTAAGATAGGAAATAATGTTATAAAGCACAGCAAATAAAAAATCGCGATAGGCCAATACTCCACTCTGTTCATTATGTGATAGTGATGAACACCCGATAAATGATTTGACAATTTCTAGAAAAGGCTACCTATCCTGTACTTTTGTTTTTTATTAAGTTGGTAACTTCTACCCGCGACATTGTTCGCATATAGTTTCGACCCCTGAGCCCCTTCGGCCGCCCGCGCTATTAGGTACTTTGTTCTCGCGCTACATGAACCTTGTGAAAACTCTCCTAATTTGAGTAATATAACTAAAACAAATATAATTTATAGTCAAAAGAATGGACTGAGTGACTTATAATTATTAGATACTGGTATTATCAAATAATAGGTAATAATAAATATGCATTACCACACGCACACAATTTGATGATAATAAATGCCGACCATTAGAGGTTTCTGTTGTTAATACATAAATTAATGGACATAAACGTTAACCCTTTTTATCGATGTCATTTAAACAGTCAAGTTTTCCGCCATTTTGTCAACAGGTGACAGTTTTATCGATGTTCGGCTCGAGCAATGATCACCGACAACGCCACTTTTATGGCTCTACGTCTTTCGACAATATGACAAAAAAAAACGATTGTCTATTACAACTGCTGCGGCACTCTTTTATCCCTTATCTATATATAATGAGACGTTTAATTGTAAAAAAATATAGTACTTAATTAACATGATGGTTTGGCACATCAAAGGAAAATGCGACTATGGTCAGGAAAAAAATGCCTCTAGAAATTAATGCAAAAAATATTAATGATTTTTCTTTACGGTATAATTAAACACGCAGTTTTAATTGGTTATTTATTTATTTATTCATAGATTCATTTATATTTACAAAATATGTTTTTAAAAATATAATTAAGTATTATATTAAGCAAAACCGACCAATTATGATAATATTTTAATTCAGTGTCGAGCCACAACTATGGCGACAGAGAATACCCCTTCACTGTTTAACGGCTATTCTTCTTGATACGATATTTACATTCATTTTAAATTCTGCATCAGTAGGTACCTATCACTACAAAAGAAAACAAAACCGCCAAAAGTTCTTAGTAGCAAGCTTTAATTTAGCATACCCAGCATTTTTTTAAAAACTCAAAAAGAAGAACTTATGCTAAGTATTTGGTGTTTTTTGTGCTATGTATAATTCATCTTTTTACATTTAGACTAGTCGTAAATAATAACACATATAGCGCACCAATCATAGATTTTAAATAAAAAAAGTATCCTTCGGAAATTCACCAATACGCTTTTGCTGTGTATTTAATAGATCATTGTGATTAAAGTATTTATTCTAATGTTGTTCATTAGAGCCTGCCGGGGTCGCGGGACTTACCCATTACCGTAACCCCGGTACGTAAAGGGCTAGTGAAGGACACCGTGGATTTTAGTCAGTACAAGTCTGACAGTCCCTCCGGCCCTGCCCTTGGTGGGAGGACTCATTTGATGATTTTACCACGAAAAAAAAAAATGTTGTTCATTAGAAAGTCAAGCTGAATACGAGAATCATTTACACGTTTTAATTAAGACGAAGAAACATTCTATTTTGAACTATTTTAGCTTTGAATTCCTAAACGTAGGCATCTCCCTAGCGCCTGCTAAGCCCGCATAAACGCTAGTTCTAAAGCCCGAAGTAATTACAATAAAAACAGCGGCACGTTCAAAGATATTTTATATGAAACAACAGTATTTTATCGTATAATTATTCATCTATTGACAAGCCGCCGATATGCGTAACTACGCCTCACAATTAATTTAAAATTGAATGTTCCCGATGTGTCCCACCCTTATTTAGACAGGGCCTGTCCCATTTATCGCCAAGACATTTACTATCTATTAAATTAATTTGTATCTACTGTGACTTTCTGTGGCATTTTTTTTTCTCAGTAAATTACATGGGAATTAAATAGTTCTTAAAAGAAATGTCTTTTATTTTTGCCGGTATTTTTTGTGATACGTGACATGAGATCGTACCTAATGTGGCATAATGACGATCTGGTAGCCATATTTTGATGACTTTCTTTTCTTTCTAAACTGTCACATCCATTTTATTCAATTTACTTTTAAAATTAAATTACCTGCCATGTAACGTCAACTTCTTTTCCGGTGCCATATATGGGTAACTAAGGGAATCATACCAATTAGGTTAGAGCATTTTTTTTTAAATTGCTTGTAAAATGTATAAAGGACGACACAGCAATTGACCAGCAATTACCATGAAAATAAATGGTTCGGTGCCAAAGTTGGTGCAATTCAAATAAGGAATTAAGGAATTCTTAGTAGGTACCTACTTACAGCTATTTATCGATGAAAATGTTGTCATAGCAGTAATGTTATTGCAAGAAGACCTGGTGTAATTTGTCAGCCCAAAAGTGGTAAGTTTTATACATATTTCTGGTATAGGCTTGTTCTTGAATCTAGTCCAAGTCGAAGGTGTATGAAACAAAACGAGCTAACCCAGAAGAAGCCTGTTTACTCTAATTTTGAAGAGATTTTTGTGAAGTGGAGTTGTGATAGCCTAATAGACAAGGCGTCTGGAGTACTTATCCAAAAGACGTGGGTTCGAATCCCTCTTTCAGCTGAACTTTTCTCACCTCAAAAATAAAATAAACATAATATTTTACAATCCGGTAGACTGTTTGATTTTTATTACTCGTAACTAAAAATGTTTCTATAATTTTGGGTTTTCATGTGGTGGAAGGTGGCATGATGAAAGCTTATGTTAAAATTTAAGGAAATATGAAACGATACTTTATTTCATGGTGTTCATTTTAATCTTCACATTCTTCACATTCCCTCCGGCAAGATAATTATTAATAATGAACATTTTACTGCTCATTTATGGTGCTTTTCCTTCATTTCTGCGCTTTAGATTATTAACTTTAAACTCATTCAGAAATTAAATTACATATTTTAGTAGGTTGTAAAGCTGGGATATGATTACTACGCATTGTTGACATAAACCTCCTGAAATAAGTTCAATAAATTATGATGAAAAATGCATCATATCCTATTGTGTAGTAAAATTAACAATGTGGTAAAATATAAATTATTGAAAGCGCTTTGTTTTAATAATAAGAATTGTAAACACATCCACGACACAAGAGAAAATTCCAAAAGTGAGCGTTTTTTTTTTTTTTTTTTAACATTTTAAATGCATTTATAAGTAACCCGTCATTATCGGTGCATTATGAGTGATAATACTTATAATGTATTAAATAATACACACTAAGTTTTAATTAGAACAATAAAATCTTTCAGAAACTCAATATTATTATATTAACAATCGTAATGTATAAAGAAAGTTGAAACCAACATCTACCCAGCATCGTATCTAGTACCTACCGCAGTATTTGTAGCTGGGTCAATAAATAGCTCGTTTATTCCCAAAGGCCTAGAGCTCAGAGCTGTGAACACAAATTAGTGAGTTATTTTACTGTTGCGTTCGGAAAATGTGCTTCAGGCAGACAGAAACCAGGTTGGGCTGCATTATAAAATGTTTAAATACAAATAAATCCTTTTTACGTGCAATAAATAATACAATTTCAAAGGGTATTAAGAAAAGAAAGTGATTTATTAGGGACAAAATTAGCAAAACTGCAATAAGTAGAGTGCGGACTATATGCAAATACATATTTGTATATGCAAAATCATATCTGTATATGCAAATTCATATTTGTATATGCAATTGCGCATAACTACTATTTTAACTATCTGCTAGTTACGATACTTGCAAGTTGATGTATATCCTCTCTCTACTCACAAATCCAGACTGTAGGTTGTTACTGAGAATTTTCAGCTAATTTCATTAAGCATGACATATGTGCCTGCCGGGGTCGCGGAACTCAGAAATTACCGTAACCCCAGTTCATATAGGGCTATTGAAGGACACCGTGGATTTTAGTCAGTACGAGTCTGTCAGCCCTCCCGCTCTGCCCCGGGTGGGAGGACTTATTTGATAATTTTACCAAGATAATAAAAAAAAGAGCATGACATATGTATTGACAAGCTCAATGAAATAGACCAACAATATGTCCAGACTAGCTAATCAAGTATAAGAAATAAAACTCAAAAAGTCATGAAGTTAATTACAGATACATAATAATAATATACTACTGTTTCACTGCATTACAAACCTATACCATCTTTTCCTGTATTTAAATTATTTTTAGCGTCCCTTAATAATCTAAATAAGCTGCATATTTGTACAATAACCACTAAGACTACAAGTAAAACAATATGACAACCCATCCCACTTTCCGGCAGGCAGAAATCTACAAACAATTAATCTTCAACTATAAATCAAAGGTTACCTGGACATTCCACAACCTCCTGAGGAAACAATAACTCTAACTAAACATTCTCCTATAGATAATTTGTTGGTAGAGATTTATATCATTGTCAATAGCGAAAAATGGCCACTGTCATGGAATAAAATGAACAAATGTAACCTCATCCATTAGTTAACTATAAATATTCTAGTTTATTCACATAATTCTCTGCAGAAGATATGTATGACTCTATCCGATGGATCCCGGATCGGTGTGCGTACACTCATCACGACAGAAAAGGGGAAAACATCAATTAGCCGAGGGCTTCGTTGAAAAACAAAAAAAAATGTTTCTTCATTGTTTAGTGCCCTAAGTTAGGGACATGATATGAATATTATATCTTGCTTTAGGATTAGAGCCAAATAACGTCGTAAGTATAGCCCCCACCTGCGGATGACTTTTTAATTTTTGAAGTCTTGTTATTTAACTACACTACACTTTCTTATGATTTTTTACAATTTAATCCTATCAAAAAAGAAATTTAAGAAGTATGTACTTCTGATATTTTTAGATGTTTCTTTAACAATTTTGCAACAATGTACCTAATGAATATCTTAAAAAATGAATAAATATCAATAATATTACACACATTATTCAGTGCTGTCGTGTTTATTGGTAAACGGAAGGTTGCGAGTACACGTTATTAGTGACGGTCTACTAACCGCGGCTAGTAATACACACATTGTTCTCAATCAGTCTACTTTGTTGCAACAATATACGTAACACCTAAGTACAAAAGAAGATTTTGATTATTAAATGAATGTAAGAATGAGAAAATACTAAAAATACACTTAAATGAGACATAAAGGTCGTTACAGAATACAGCATTAACTCCAAACGCATGTCAATGAAACTTCATGGCATCTTAAAAAAAAACTAAGTCGTTGACTTTTGAATTTCGAACCATCACGAACTGCCAAAGTTCTCCGAACAGCCAATCCATTCACTAAACGAATTTAGAATCCATCGCCAGCTATCAACATTTAAATAAAGAATTATTAGTCTTAAGTTTGTGCAGAAATTCGTCGAATTTTGCCGAAGTTGGTTCGTGTTAGTTCGTAAGCAGTGTACTAGCATGTCGTAGGTTTTTTCCTACGGTTGGTAACAAGGTAGGATGTAAATCAAAGCTGCTGCGATCTGCATAGCGCGGCCGGCGCATTCGTTAGAACAGATAGGAATACCTAAATGTATTAGAAATGATATATTTAGTATACAGACCGTTTGTGAAAATAATTGGGCTGAGGCTGTAGAGGATTGGACTGAGCTTGAGATGTGACAAAATGAAGTACCATAGTGGTTTGAGTTTATGGTAGAACAGTTTCCTAAAGATTGTGTGATATTGATGCTTGTGATGACTTCGGAATATTGAAAAAAATATCTTGCTGTACGGTCAAATTAACAGTCGACTTCTAAAATAAAACTATGTTATGTTATTTTATGTTATATGTATAGATTTAACAATATCCCGATTAATAGTAAGCCACTGAGAATTGAAGCCAAAAACACGGGGTTAAAAAGGGTATGCAACTTTTTGGCATCAAAATTTTTTTTCTTTCGCCAGTAATGAAATGTTGGTCATTAGTAGACCACAACCTAAAAACTTCGTAAAAAATAATAAAAAAATTCTAAACCGTAACCAACCAGAGATATGACGGATTTTATTTTGTTCTAATCAGTAGTACTTTTTGTAGGAATCCATAGATTTATTGATGTGCTAGCTTTTGCCCTTGACTTTGCCCACCCCAACCACTTTTATGTATAACCTATAACCGTCTCTAGAGTCCCATCTATCTCTGTACCAAAATTCATCAACATCTGTTCAGCTGTTTTGACGTCAGACGGAACATACCTAAATACTTATTTTCGTATTTGTAATACTAGTAGGTTTACGAGTAATAATGAGTGGTTTGTTTATAACAATGTTAAGATCTTTTTAACCGACTTCAAAAAAGGAGGAGGTTCACAATTCGTCGGAACTGTATGTTCCATTATTTCTCAATGACGCCTGCACCAATTTGGGAAATTCTTCTTTTGTTTGAAAGGGTATCTTAACACATGGTCCCATGGTTACTAGGTCAGGATCTCATGACGGAATCTTGGAGAAATCGAGGGAACTCTTTAATAAATGACAGCACCTGTACTCACTAAAATACACTACTACAAACACGAAAATAAGTATTTAGGTATGTAATGGCTGAACCGATGTTGATGAATTTTGGCACAGAGATAGATGGGACTCTAGAGACGGTTATAGGCTATACATAAAAGTGGTTGGGGTGGGCAAAGCCAAGGGCAAAAGATAGTACATCAATAAATCTATGGATTTCTACAAAAAATAACTCCTGATTAGAACAAAATAAAATCCGTCATATCTCTGGTTGGTTACGGTTTAGAAAATTAATTTTTATTTCTATGATCTTCTTAGGTAGTAGTCTAATTGTGCCCAAAATGTAATCACTGGCGAAAGAAAAAAAAATTGATGCCAAGGTCCCTAGTAAAAATTGCAAACCCCTTTTCCGCGTCAGTTGATTCCTACGTAAAACAAGTGAACAATTTGAAGGAAAACATTTAAATGTGTGCGTGGCGCTCACTCACACATTTATAAAAAAGTGGCTTCACTTTATTATGTTTCGAACATGGAATCTGGATATTTTTTAATCTAAGGTTATATGGTTCAGCCTCTCTCAGCTTGAATTGAAAAATACAAATATCAAACTAATTGCTTTTATCTTTTACAGGTACGAGTTATTTTACCCCAGATGGTTTCATTGATGGATATGGACTAGTGTGCAATTAGGTAAGCAAATTATAAACATTTTAATTATTCAAGTTTCCATAGTTTCTATGTATGAATCTTTTGCCCGATATCGACAAAAATCTACCTATGAGAAATACTCCTAATAGCTAAGTTGATGTGTAAGCCAGTCTTTATTCACAAACTCGTAGATTCTCCAACTAAATAAATTGCCTGAACAATTAACCATGTACTTATTTCACATAACTGCCTACTTACTTGGTGTGACTTCCAACAAATTACACAGGTAAACATGTCTTAGTATATAACTACACGCAACTCTGCCGTAACATATAACAAAGTGCCTACCATTAATGTCTTAAGCGAGCCAACCACAACATACTACTACCCACGGACCACATACTGACAAATGCACAACTTCATGTTATAATTACAAAATGTCACATACCCCTTTTTACTTCACTACACAAACATTAGATTAAGACATTAGCAAGTCTGGAACATAAAGGGGAAAAAATGGAGTCGTTCAAGGTGCAGTGGCCCATACTTAACAGGAATCATAGGCATAAATAGTATTTGGAAATGACCGTTCGTTAATTTTCACTTCATAGGGTTGCGCTAGATTCGCAGTCATCGATAATTTCTTCGAAAATAGGGGTAGGAAATAGTGCGATATTTCTGTTGATTTTATGATACTTAGTTTTAAATCGTTTGTAGGTAATGTGGTTCTGATAATTTGTTCCTGTTTTTAGAATGTAACTAATAGTATGGAGGTATATGTTTCCGAAAGCCCCCTCGCCGACGAGTTTGATTGGTCAATGCCGCTTCGTTTTTTTGACATGTTAGTTTAAAGCAAGCAATTGCTTGCCTGTTTGTTTTGTGGGTCGGCCATTTGTAATGAAGACTACACGATTTAATTACAAGGTGTTATTTATATGAGGTGTAATATGTAATGTGTGTTTAGATATTCCTTAATTAGGCATTAATGATATTGCACACACATAAAGGATGAATTTGGGAAGTTTGATTTGAACATTAAAAGTTGTGAGGGAAAACTTGATTTTAAAGTTATGCATAGTAAATATTTAACTCAATTCCGTATGTGTAAGTTTTTCATTGTTGCATTACTTACCTTCAAATAAATTCAGATTCAAAAGTGACAACCGACATTTTGATATAAAATCTCCAAATTGATTATTAAATTTGGTGTTTTTTAAAAATGAGCACATCCCTAGCCAGTGTTCCTAATGTCGAGTCGATACAGAAATAATAAATACCTTGAATCCAGTAAGCCGCGGGTTCCGTAGAACATTTAGCGTGTGCTTGTACCATAGAAATTATAATGTTTCCAGGACCCGTAGCGTGGACAACATTACTACGAATTTCGCCGATACCCATTCAAGTTTTTCAAAGCACATTTTGAGAAACTAGGGTTTGCAACCAATTACTATTTCTTAAAAATCTTTCTGTACTTTTCTATCGTGAAGGATTCAGACAGAGATAGAGCAACTTTAATATTTTTTAATTGGGAAAGAAAACAAAATGGCGTCCGGTTTTTTTTGATCTTGTTCGTTATTTGTTAACACTTAAGCAGTCATGGTGTGTAAAATGTTATGGTAATCGAAAAAAAGGTTACATTTTATTTACTGATGCGTTTGTAGTTTGAAAAGAATACAGATAGGTGTTGAATTGTTACAATAATTATTTTCTGAGAATTAGTTCCTTGTTTTACCGCTTCATTAACTAATAGGGTAGTTTACTACATAAACCAATTGAAAACATGTTAAGTCCGTATCGCTTAAATGCAAAATTCGCCTCTATACCGCTGTAATCCGTCCCATCATGACATACGCTGGTGTCATCTTCGCACACTCCCACCCCCGCCTCCTTTGTAAGATGCAGGTCCTTCAAAATCGATATCTTAGGAAAGTCACGGGAGCCCCGTACTATGTCCGCAATGACAGTCTCCATTTAGATCTAAAAATCCCCACCATACTTCAGTTCATGAAACGCCTTTCCAAGCGTTTCTTTGACTCTGCTGTTAGGCACCCCAATCCCCTAATCGCATCGGCCGCCCGATACGACCCATCGCGTATTAGTAAAATTCGCCGACCAAGGCATACCCTTGTTACCCCGATGACCCCATCACCCTCCTCCAGGAGAGCAATAGGGAAACCAGTACGCTTAGGAAACACAAGCGCAAATCGATTCCGTCATTCCGTCCTCGCCGCCGAGGACGCCCGTCGCGACGTCCGAATCAATGCCCTCCCCGACTCTTGCAAGAGCCAGCCCGCGATGCTGAGCCATAGCTTTAAATTAGCCCCTAAATAATGATACCATTGTGATCCAGCCTATCCCTTGCTGTCCTCTCTCAGTGACGCCCTAAGCCGAGGTCCGAACCCCACAGGGGGTGCCCTTAGCGTGTGGTCACATAGTTTGTAGTTTTTCTAGTTTTAAGCCCCTGGCTGGAGGCCTTAGAGTAATTTAAGGCATCCACAGAAAAGTCCGGTTAAGCAGCCCACAACCTCTTCTAGGTTGACCTGCGAGATGCCATTCATAAAAAAAAGAAATGTTTAGTCCGTCAGTTAGAGTAATGAAAAATAATGGACACGTATTTTTTGTTTTATTGAATCAATGAACAGTGACAAAGATAAAACGCTTCGTAATTTGAGAGCGGGGGCTTGTGACGTCATAACGTCTGTAAAATTATACCGATCGATTGAAGTTTTGTGGTTTCGAAAATGTGTTTATCAATTTTGGTTTACGTCACAAGAGAAAAATACGATCAAATATTTTTTGATAATCTACAACATTATTTTTAGTATATGCGAAACCTGAATATAGTTTGTTCAGAATCAGTAACTGATTCGATTCCAATAGTTTTTACACTATGTTATATTTATTTTTCAAAAATATTTATAATAAAGATATTATATCTTTCTTAAGATAGAAAATAAACCAATAATGTGTTGCTCTGTAAAACAAAGTTTTCATTTTATTAGTAAAATGTACAAATCAAAACAATACAGGTAACAATTTTAACATATTATCCACTAATAATTACCTGTAAAACAAAGAAACGACATTTAAAGATTAATTTTCCAATTTCTATTAATTTCACGAAAAAACACACGACATCTTCTATCTGTCACCGTTAGCAATCCTTTCAGCTGTCAAAACGCAAAGCGCAGCAAAAAGGTTTAAAGATAAAGAGAGTCAGTCTCTTTACATCTCCCTCCCAAGGGAAGAAAATTTTCATAAATTTTCTCTATTATAACCATCCTTTTATATACAGCTGTTTTAAAGTACAGGTACTGGCATCAGTTTAGTGATATGATACAGGTTTGATTCTGTCTTTCTGTGGCCTGTATCTATCTTATATATAGTATTAGAAACCTTCTCAATTATTTTATATGGTCCAATTTTTAGTTCATCTAATTTTTTTCTGTTCAGTTTGTTTCCATTTTCTACGTATACCATATCTCCTACGTTAAATTCCCATTTTTTAGTTTCTTGTCATATAGTGTTTTGTTATAATTGTGTGATTTAATTGTATTCTGTAAAGTTATCTGTCTGTCTTTGATCCAGTCACTGTGTGATTTTTGCAATTTAAATTCATTTGGTAATATTGAGATGTCTGTACCAAACATAAGATATTTCGGTGAGAAACCCGTAATAGAGTGTTTAGTTTCATTGTATTTATTAACACATTCTCTTGCAATTGTCGTCCAGGCCTTTTTATTATCTTTTTCATTGATTTTGCATCTAATTTTGTTAACTAATGTTTGATTCAACCTTTCATTTAGACCATTCGAAAACGGTGCATTTACAGCTGTAAATACTATTGGTATTTGCTTGTCTTTTAAAAAATCCTTGAATTCTTTGGAATTAATTCCTGGGTATTGATCGGTGAGGAGTATGCCGACATTTTCAGATTCTGCTATATCCTTGATTAATTTTATAAAGTCACTTGCGCTCTGGGTTTTTGATGTTAGAATGAATGCATATCTAGTAAAATGGTCTACCAACAGATGAAGATATTTCTTCGTGGATCTTGAACCTCCAAATCCTCCAATTGTGTCTATAGACATTATTTCATAAGGTTTTGTGGCCGGACCCAAATGTGACATGAAACCGTATTTGTTTTGTCCTCTTGATTTATTTTTTATGCATATTTCGCAGCTGCTACAAACATTTTTTATATTTTTAATTAAATTTTTTGCTGTATAGAATGGACTAACTGTCTTCTGCATTTGTCCCATTCCAATATGACACAGATTTTCATGTACATTTCTTAATAATTTAACGCAAAACTCTTCTGAAAGTATTATTTTTTCTTTTGTTCCAAACTTTTTTAAATATAATCTGTGTTTTTCAATTAATTTTTCTTTATTTCTTTGTATTTCTATATTTTTATTTTGATCTGTTATAATATCATTTAATTGAATTAGATTCACAACTTTTAATTGTTCATCCATGTTCTCACTCGAATCCAATACAGGATTCCTGCTTAGACAATCTGCTTCTAAATTTAGTTTACCTGGTGCATATTTAATTTGAAAATCATATTGTGATAAATACAATGTCAAATCACCAAGCTCTTCGTCAGTTCTAGATTTAAGGTTCATGTTTTCAAGAGGCTTATGGTCCGTATATACTGTGAATGATTTGCCTATCAACCAATACTGCCAATATCGCACTGCTTCTGCTATAGCCAAACATTCCAAATATATTGCCTTCTTTTTCTTTTGGGCCGTATTTAGTTTTTTTGAGAAGTAAGCCACTGGTTTTTCTTTTCCGTCAGGTTGTCTCTGCTTCAGAATAGCTCCTACACCTTCCAAGGAAGCATCAGTGTAAATGTTAATTGGCAAATCTTGATCAAATATCTGTAAAATTGGTTGGGAACATAATAGGTTTTTTATCAATTCAAATGCTTTTTGACATTCCTCTGACCAAACAAATTTTTGATTCTTTCTAAGTAAATTGTGCAATGGATTCAGAATTATTGCGCTTTTTGGAATGTATTCATGGTAAAAATTTATTTTTCCTAGGAACTGCCTTATATTTTTCTGCGTTTTTGGTACTGGAAACTCCTTTATTGAAATCAGGTTATTCTTTACTGGTTTTATTGAATTATTTTGAATAATGTGTCCGAGGTATTTCACAGAGTCGGACGCAAATGTGCATTTTGTAAATTTTAACCTAAATCCTTCTTTTTGGATAGCTTCCAGCAATTGCGATAGATGTTGAATATGTTCATCAAATGTTTTTGAATATACAAGAATATCATCAATATAATTAACTGCAAAATTTGTTAATTTATATTTCCTCAATATATTACTTAGGATTCTCTAGAAAATTGCTGATGCGGTCTTTAGTCCGAATGGGAGACAGGTCCATTAAAAATGTCCTTCCTGTGTTATAAATCCTGTTTTTTCTCTATCTTCTATTCCTAGTGGTATTGACCAAAACGCAGAATTAATGTCCAAAGTTGAGAAATATTTGCAATTCCTGGTTTTTATCACCATATCTTCTATGAGCGGGAATGGTTGAGCTTGTGGTACCACTATTTTATTCAAGTCTCTAAAATCTATACATAGCCTATTTTTCTTATTTTCTTCCTTTTTGTATGCCAAAGTTACAGGTGCTGCAAAGGGACTGTGAGATTCTTCTATTAACTTGTTATCTAATAACTTCGCAATTTGTTCTTCTATTTCTTTTTTGTCAGCTAGTGTACATCTGTAAGGCCGCTTGTTACAATATTTGTCTATCATTAAGTCTATCCTCGCTTCATATCCACTAACTTTTCCGACATCATATTTATTTTTTGCGAATACTGTTTCATGTTTTTGTATTAGTTTATCTATCTCTGTCTTCTCATTGTCATTCAGATGATTAATTTGTATTTGAAAGTCTTCCACCTTAACATGTTCATTGAAATTTATTTCATATGACATTGACGTACAGTATTTCTTTTCATTTTTAATATCTGTGTTTGTTCCTTTATCTTTAGATTTTTTTTTCTCTTCTATGTCCAATTTTTGTGTTATTATTAAGTTCTCGTTTTGTATTAATTGGAATGACTCTATTAAGTCCAATCCTATTAAAAAATCATAAGCAAAATTTTCTTTATCTATTATATACACATCAACATATTTTTCCAAATCCAATATTCTTATTTTCAAGTTTGTCAAACCACTTGTTTTCTTGACACCATTAATCGTAATTAAGTTTGTTTTATTTGAACTGGTTTCTTGTCCTCTGAGTTTAAGTAATTTTGAATTTATCAGAGATACATTTGAACCTGAGTCATACACTCCATATACTTCAAACTTATCATTTAGTACTAGTTTGACCTTTATTAATGGTGTTGCTATTCGTTTTTTTGATCGGACTCGTTTAACTCTGCTTCAATTCTTGTATTATTGACATGTCTGATGTTGTTTTTCTTAATCTTGTCATCCTCCTTGGATTTAAACTAGCATGTAGCTTCGGGGTGATAACGAGTACCCTTATTTAATTTTTGACAAATGTTGCACGGCGTATGTTCGTCATTTATGTTATTTGTTCTAGAATTAACATAATATCTTTTATTTGGAAAGTATTTTTTCTTATTCGTCATATGTTCATATTTGCTCACCTCGTTAAATAAACTTACTGTATCTTTAATTGCTTCTCTATCAATTTTATTAAGTATGAATTCTGGTAAACCCGCTGCAATAAGGTCAATCATTGTACCTGAATCAATTGATTTTCTCATCTCTAGTAAAAGCTTTTCTTTCTTAATAGCATAATCTAACAATAAACCTTCTTTGTATTTGAACAGTAATGCATTTGTAACAGGACTCCACCCCTTGTTTGTAAATGATCCACAAAAATTTTCTTTCCATGTTGACCATTCTGAGTTCATTGTTAATTTTACAATCATAGAGCTATACCAGTCTACGCAGGTTTTATCCATAAATAATCGAAGGATTTCAATTTTCTTCTCATCTGATGTTACATTAAAGCGCATGCATTCGTTTTCAAAAGTATGAATCCACTGATTAGCGTTCGTATTTTTGCTAGTGAATTTATCAATAACAAACCTTTCTGCAACATTCTTAAGGCTCTGCTGTTTGTTTTCCTGAGTATTTTCTAACATTCTCTCAAACAGTTTTTCCAAAGAACAAATATCTTTTTGTTGTCCTGTAACCGGTTCGTCATCATCTAATTCTTCCAAAAATTGACCATCAAACTGAACATTATTATCTTCATCCAGGTAGGTATCTCTAATGTCATCTGTTAAACTGATCCAAACTCTTCTTTTTTGGTATCTTCTTACTAAACTTTTTTTTACTTTGGCAAAAGCGTTTGTTTTTATTAATCCCGTATGAAGACCCGCTGATTGAAGATGTTCCGATATGACATACGTTTTATTGTCACTAGTTGTTATTGAGGTTATGCAAAAAATGTTCGTTTTTCCATCACTTCCAGGTAGCAAATTAAATTCAAAGCGCAGCTTCTCCATTTTTTATTACAATCTTCAAACCAAAATGTCGTTTTATAATAAAGATATTATATCTTTCTTAAGATAGAAAATAAACCAATAATGTGTTGCTCTGTAAAACAAAGTTTTCATTTTATTAGTAAAATGTACAAATCAAAACAATACAGGTAACAATTTTAACATATTATCCACTAATAATTACCTGTAAAACAAAGAAACGACATTTAAAGATTAATTTTCCAATTTCTATTAATTTCACGAAAAAACACACGACATCTTCTATCTGTCACCGTTAGCAATCCTTTCAGCTGTCAAAACGCAAAGCGCAGCAAAAAGGTTTAAAGATAAAGAGAGTCAGTCTCTTTACATATTTATTTAAATTTTATTACCAGTTAATTACAATACGGTTAGGTACCTATTGCCAAGCAGGAGACGCGGTTTACGCGCCGCGAAATGAGCATGTTTTTGAACGGACAACCAGGTAATATACAAACTTATAACCTTGTGATTTTTTATGATACGGTTTTAAAATTTTGTACATCGATTCTTTAAACTAAAATACTAGACAGGTGTACCGGGTTTCGCATAAACAAAAAATAATGGTGTATATTTCGGACTCATAATTTTTATTAAGTAAAATAGTCTATAGAAGAATAAATTGCTGTTTGTGTATGTGGTTTAAGACTGGCTATATTATAACGTTGGTCAATCCAATTAATTGTCATTAGTAGGTATTAGCAATGGGTTGAATTGTGGTTTTTCCTCTTAAACGTTCAGAAAACTTAATTAAAGGCGACAGTTTAATAAGGGGCGTGTCTTTGGATATTTAACTTTTAAGTGACAGCTTATAAGCATGTCATTCATGTGGTAATAAAACTTAAATGCTCATTTGACGGTTAAACGACGTTAAAGTGACGTAACAGTAATCTGACATTTTGCGGTTTTGACTTCACATGTGACATTTTGTTTTCAATTCAATCTTGAATTCAATTAATATTCACCAACAACGTCCTCCGTTGTTGGTGAACATAAGTATTTGAGAAATAATATTCAATAAATAGAATGGTAGTTTCGTACGGGCCCGTAAATACGGGCCCGTACGAAACTACCGTTACCAACGAAGATTCGTTGACGAACTAGGAGAGTAGACCCCCAGGCGCCTAATCCTTTTTAATGTGTTCCGTAGTTGCGCATGAGTCCCAGTTTCTTATGGGTGTTTGCTCCACCTTAGGGCTCATCTTTGCTTTTAGCCTTTTTTTTAACGTGGTTAAATCATAAAATGAGTCCTCCCACCTAGGGCAGGGCAGGAAGGACTGTCAGACTTATACTGACCAAAATCCACGGTGTCCTTCAATAGCCCTATACGTTCCGGGGTCACGGTAGCTCGTTAGTCCCGCGACCCCGGCAGGTTGTTTCTAGGCTAGATTGTGGCTAAGAGCAAAACCATTTTTAAATGAAAGTACCATGGTCGTCGGGTCGTCTAATTTATACTTGAACGAGCGTCCTTTACAAATGTAACAAGGGTGAAACATACATTACATTTATAAATAGACAGACTAGCTATTGACGAGTGTGAAACCAGACAAATGATATATATTATCACAATGTTTTGGACGCACACCATTATAAGAAGACTTAATTACAATAAGATTAAGTCGTTATGTTACAAATAATTGAAAATTACTATATTCTAGAAAAAAGAGTAAATGAGAAATTGTATATTTACAAAATATGCTCTATTTTAATCACCCTCCTTACAATTGGACTCCATAAAAATATTAATATAAGCAGGCAGAACAGTTTTTCACCCATATTTCCGCCTTTTATTAACAGAGTTACCATATAAAATAATTTAATGCTAATTAAAAAGATAATCAGATTCCGCGACGTGACTAAAATAGGATAAATTAATGCCACCTTCATTACATTTAGTAATTATTTGTTACATTTCTGCCTTATATATAACATAAACCTTTTTGTTTGACGCTAAAGGAGTATATGGTTGATTTCCTCTAGATTTTAATAACTGTCATGCATGTATGTATGAACATGTATGGGGTTTAGTGATGAATATTAAAATATGCTGGATTTTTTGTGTATGTATATCTATGACGGGCCTCCCATGTTGGCAAAATGGGGCTTTAGTTTGCATTTTGTCGTCATTTAGAGAATCATAAGTGGGTTATTTGTTTTCATTTATTATCAAGTTTTATGAGAGTACTACTTCTACTACTGCTAGCCTAATTCCACTGCTGGGCAAAGGCCGTCCCCCTGACCTCCAGTTTACGCGATCTAGCGCCAAAGTTGACCAATAATCGTTGGTTTTGTCCAGCTAATCCCGCCATCTTCTACCAAGTCCGCGACGCCTTCTGGCTGTGTCAGGGCTCTGCAAAGTGGAGTACTACTATGACATACAAACGTATGAACGTTTCCAAATACACGGCAACTAAATAAAACTGCACTGTTGAGTTTTTAACACAATTGCATGGCGCTAAGTCATCATAACTCATATTGAAATTCCAAATGCAATAATAACTTATTTGTATTCATTAGAATATTTGTCTACTGTTAGTGAGAGCTATACAGTGATAAGAGTGTGAAACCTATTTTCAGTATGCCAGCGATTTTTTTATTTCTTTAGCGTTGGACGTCGCCAGACGATCTCCGGCCACCGTAGGCGCGGGCATGCGGGCAGCGAGTAATGGGCAACTTGTTGTCCGACAATGGACCATGCCCAGGTCGACGGCGCGTTTTCACGCACGCCTCAAAGAGTGTCAGCAGAGTGATGGGGCCTGTAGAGGGCCAAAGCCTGCCGAAAATAATGACAAATGATTAAATTACAGGTATTCAGTGCTGTGTAAATACATCACTTACAGGCATAACATTAAAATAACAATTTTAAATTTAACAGTTCTACAGTATTATGAAAATTATCTTGTTGCATTTTTGCGTTCCACGAGGAAATACAAGACATTTTCAAAACGATAGTTTTATGAAATAAACTTTTAGAAAAAAGGCTTTTTTTTTTTGTTTTTATCGTGGTAAAATCATCAAATGAGTCCTCCCACCCAGGGCAGGGCGGGAGGGACTGTCAGACTTGTACTGACTAAAATCCACGGTGTCCTTCAATAGCCCTTTACGTACCGGGGTCACGGTAATCCCTTGTTCCCGCGACTCCGGCAGGCTTTGGCCCTCTACAGGCCCCGTCACTATGCTGACACTCTTTGAGGCGCGCGTGGAACACAACGCGCCGTCGACCCGGGCATGGTCCATGGTCGGACAGCAAGTCGCCCATTACTCGCTGCCCGCATGCCCGCACCTACGGTGGCCGGAGATCGTCTTGCAACGTCCGACGCCGTGGGCGTCTACCACTGCGGCTGGGGTGGAGGGAGGACGCTGTCCTCTCCCTCAGGCGGCCCGCCTCCTCCTTCACGAGCATTACTGCTTCGCAGAAGGAGGCGACCGCTTCCCACTCCGTCTCGCCCCGCAGCATGGCCTCGACCAATGCCGGGCGCGAGAGGTCTCCGCCTATCGCCGTCGTGAGGACACGGCGGTGTTCTGCCCAAGCGGGGCAGTCCTGCACCGTATGCTCCACCGTGTCCTCCGGACGATCCTCGCAGAGGTGAGAAAAAAGGCTTATGTTCATTTTCAAGTTACTGTAAAGTCGTGTATAACAAAAATTGATCTAGTTAGTTTTGCAGATATTTTAATTTTGCTTGGGATATACGTATTTTTTCTACTCTTGAATACTATTATATTATGAAGGCATGTTAGTGATCTAACACCATTTTTTTTTTGTTATATGATGTTTCCTCATACGGTTACATCATAAAAAATACAATTTAGCTTAATACTAAAGCTAATGAGTAATTCTATTTTGACTTAATTTGCTAGGGAGAGTAATCCTAAGAATGTGTCCATTAACACTTTTCTTATTGTCTCTATTAAGGGGAAGACACTTTATTCTTGTGTGCTTTATGGGTAGCACTCACTTCACTACATTATACTAACATTTCACTAAATTAACTCGAATCTAAAATATCTCGATTTGTCCTTTTTAGTCTTAAGACCAAAATTAAATAAAAACAAAATCCACTCCATGAAAAATGTCCTAACTTTCCGCCGCCCACATTAACTAAGGATCACTATTAACAAAATAAACACTTTTCAATTAAATCAACAGGGGTTGCATAATTGCATGAATGTACAAATGAAGCCCTCTTAATACGTTAAAACAATTACATGTGACATTTTCACACCGTCGAGTTACACATGCAAAAAATGCAACTCAACGTATTTGTGTTTATTTTCCTTTGAGAAAAACTGCCGCGACTATAACAGGGTTACGTTGCCTGGCCATCTTAAAATTAATTATGTCCATATATGTTTAGGGTAAATAAAAATCCTAATATTCCTTTAAAGATGAATTTGAAGGCTCAGATAAAAATATATAATATTGGTTTGGATTGTTATCAAGAATCGCGTACATCAAAATCATCTGCCTGGCTTTTCCCAATTATATTGGGATCGGCTTCCAGTCGAACCAGATGCAGCTGAATATAAGTATTTACATGGAGCTAATGCCTATCAGACTTCCACAACCTAGTAACTGGGTAATACGATACCCCATGATAAGACTGGTTGCCAGACTTTTATGCCTTTGTCAAACAGACCGGCGAAAGCGAAGCGTTTCCGAAGCGATACCGAACTGAAGCGAGACGTCAGTCCGATAGTTTGTCACGCTATCGGATCGCTTTCGCGTTTCTATGTGACTGGGTTCAAACAATTCCATACATTATAAATAAAAACGTGACGCTTCGTATTCGCCACGCCAGTCTGTTTGACAAAGGCTTTAGAGCTTCTGACTAATAGTAACATCTGCCAAAGATCTACAAATGACAGCTGGGACTAACGGCTTTACGTGCTTTCTGAGACACAGAGGAAGTAAGTAGTAAAAATCGCGTACATTATTCCTTAACCAGAATGAAAATCCTTGGAGTTTAGATTTTTGAATATTTTTGCCCCACACTTGGAATTTCTCCTGTTTCGTGTGTGCGTTTACAAACAGAGTCTTTTATTTTTAACTTTGTCCCACACTATATTTCTTCCCGTATCGTGGGTGCGTTTACAAACATAGAAACTCACATACACAAACACCCAAACCCGGATCAACTACTTACAGATCATACAAATATTTGCTCCGTGCAGCAATCGAACCCGCGACACACTGCGTAGCAGTAGATCTGTCAGCCAACCGTGTCATCAAAGCTAAAACTAAAAAGATAATGCAGTAAACATTGTTTTTATCTTTTTTATGGCAAACCAATTTCTAATCACTGTATACAGAAATTACGTTTGCTGCGATCGGAGGATCGAAAAAAAACCGAAATGATTTTAAATTAATTTAATTACTAATTGAATATTACAAAGTTAATCCTATGAATGACGATTCCAAGTCGAAGTAGGACAATAGAATGATCATTCTTACAATTTATTGAACAAACAACAGTTTGCGAAATCGATTGACGTCATAGGTGCATTGGCAATAATAAGTATCGGTGCGGATGCAACATCAGCGATCTTCATATAGTAGCGCTATGTAATTCCTCCCCCCTTAGAACGGCGACTATTTTAGCACGTTGAGTGAAAATGTTGCCGGAAGTTCGCCAGAACTTTCATTCTCTTCCCGGGTTGCGGCTGGTGGTTGCTGTTTCTTTTCCTTAGTGTTCGTACGCCTGCGTAGGTAGCGCCGGGTCGTAACGATGATAACGAGTACGCTTGCAATCGATAGTATTCCATAGAATGGGATTGTAGTGTGATAAAGTCCGTCTGTGACCACGTTTTCAAGTTGGACAGGATTCTGGATCATGAGTTGGTCCTGGATGCTGTGTAGTCCTTGGAGATCAATAGAGTTCAGATTGACGTGGGTAGCTGTGGTGGCCTGCTTCTCAGCGTCATAGGGTATCTTCATTAACTTCAAGGGTTGTCCGTTAATTTCGTCATAAACGTTCGCAATGGTGAACTCTTCAGATTTCAAATAACATCCAGTAGGAATTGTTGCAAGGTAACTACCCTGAAGCGATGTGTAGTCTTTCCGGTTACAAGTTAGTTGTATCTTCGTTTCTTGAGGAAAGGATAGGACGTAATGTTGGTCGTCGAGCTTCTCCATGGCTTCTCTCATCAAGGTGACTGTGGTAAACCTGCAGGAGTCTTGTAAAACTTGGTTGGTGATTAACTCCTGGACGCAGTCAGCTTTGGTGCGAATATGGTGGGTAACATCTTTCTCACAGAGGTACCAGTCTTTCGACTTCGGGCATTCAGCCTCTATGTACACATGTGACATCTCGTTAGTTGCAAGGAAAGGGAAGGGTGGAATGAGAGCTTGTGCATGTTTATTAGGTACCACAGAGAGTCTATAGATATCGTAACTATCTTTAGAAAAAATTGGGAATTTAAATACGAATACTATCTGCTTATCTACATAATATGATCCCGGTTTTATAATATCATAATAATCTCTAAGTTCTAGGTCTAAAACTTGCTCTTCAGCGTAAATAGTCCTAAGTTTCCTTACCATTGACTCTAGTATTTCTATGTCTATCATGGAGTGATGGGTACTACCCGCACGAATGAAAGCTAAACTATTTTCTATCCTGATTAATTCCTGGAATAAGTCCTCTACATTATCGCTTATAATTTCTAGTAATTGGGCAAAATGAGCATATTTCATTAAACTTTTCTCACTTAGTGCATTACTTTGTAATATAGTCTCTAAAGTGTTATTAATTTTATTCTGGTTTTGTACTATCTGTGTAATTATGCTATTATATTTAGACATCCACTCCTTACTCATACTAATATGATCATTGAATTCGGTCACTAATTTATTTTGGTTACGTTCTAAGATCTTAATTGCCTGATTATATTTTAGTGCATCTTCGTGATCTAGGTTCCCAGTTAAGCTTTTTATTATTGAACCTAGTCCATCTACAAGACCTCTTTTAGCTCTATTGGGTTCTAAAGATCGTAATTGTTTTAAGACATTGCCAAGTTTGCTAGTAAGATATTCCAACTGAATTTCATATAGTGCGTAAGTGTCGTTAGTCATTTGATTTTGACAGTTCGTTAGTTGGGTCTGTAGGGAGTGAACATTGGTTTCGATATTACTTAGTTGTATGTACTGAATGAAGGTATGGTGATGAGTCGTGATTTTCATTTGTCCAAGTTTAAAGGGTAGAAGTCCGGGTCCTTCGTCGAGGCTCTCAAGTCTTATCTCCTGAGATCGCGTCATTGGGAGCATTGTTACCAGTAGGATCCTGTAACAATTTTGCTGATTTAGGTATACGCTTAAGTCTTGACTTCGCTATGGGGCCTCGTTTTTTTGAAGTATAAATGTGAATCGGCAGGTCTGCTAAAACTGTGTCTTGTGTATATCGAGGGGCAGTTTTTTGTCGACTTGCAAGAGGGTTTGTTATAAATACTTGTTGTTGGGGGGCGTATTCTATCTCCGGTTCACGGGTTTCATTTCTTTTCTCAATTATCGCGGTACGATTAGCCAGTGATGACGAGTTAATGATGTCATAGACACGTTTCATTTTATCTCGGTGAGCTTGCGTATACTGTTGTAATAAGTGCTGTGTCAGGTCAATGTCTTTACAGTCTCGGGGGTCAAAATGACCAGTCAGTAAATCAAAGGGTCGACATCTTGTGAAGCTATGTATAGAGCTATTATAAGCTATTAGAGCATAGGGCACAAGATTAATTATTGGTTCGTCTTTAAACTGTAACTTAAGGAGTCTAAGATGTTCTAGAAGGGTTGAGTGTAGTCGTTCGACATTTCCGTTGTCGTTGGGTGAGTGAGCTAGTATTCTATGATGGTTGATGTTATGAAGCCTTGTGAATTCCATGAACAGTTGGTTTGTGAACTCGGTCCCATTGTCTGTGATAATGGTTATAGGGACGCCATGGTGGGTACAATATTGCAAAAGGGCTTGTAATATGCTAATTGCTGTTCCGTCACGTAGGTGATAAGCTTGACCGTACTTTGTAAATACGTCGATAAATGTTACGTATTTTTCACCCTGTACGGTGAATAGATCCATATGAATTGTCTCGAACGGTTTGGTAGCCGGTGGTACAATGTTAAATTGAGGTCTTATCGGGTTTCTGTCGTACTTGGCCTGACCGCAAATTGTACATTCATTTATAAATTTGGTTATCTGATCCTTCATCTTTGGCCAGTAATATTTACGAGATAAGGCTAAATGACACTCGGTAATTCCGCGATGGTTAGTTTTACCGTCATGATAGTGTCGTATTATCTCCTGTTGTCGAAGATAATCTTTGACATTTTCTAATTCAGATTTAGCTAAAACGAGTTTTAAGGTTGAACTTTTGAATTTGTCCTGTATAATCGGTATGATTGAGTACATGGCTAGAGGTGGGTTAACTAAAATAGCTGTCTTAACCTTAGGGTTAACGTACTCTTTTACGGCACAGATCACATCTTCCTCTAAGTTAGATTCGGATAGCTGGATACTTATACGTGTATGGGTGTCAAATGGCTTGGTAACTACGGGTCGTTTTTTTACGTCATTTACAATGGTAAAGCATATCTGCCTGTTGAACTTATTTAATGGCTCGTCAGTTATGGGAACTTCTAGGATGGGGTTCTCAACGCTTGTATGTGCTGTTTCGGTTGAGGAGTTTGTTTTACCAAGGATGGTTTCTGATGGATTACCCATTAAGGAGTTTAGTTCATCAATTTCATCTATTAAGGACATGGCTTCTTTAGTGTGAATTTCAATGCGAGAAAGGGCGTCAGCATTTGTATTGGATTTCCCTTTCTTGTAAATAACTGAAAAGTCATATTCGCTAAGTCTAAGTCTCCACCTTGTCAGACGGGAATTTGGTTCTTTCATGTTCATCATCCATTGTAATGGCTTATGGTCAGTGAAAATTTTAAATTTGCGTCCAAATAGGTAGGGTCTGAAATATTTCGTGGCCCAAACTATAGCAAGTAATTCCTTCTCTATGGTACTATAGTTCATCTCGCTTTCGTTTAGGGTTCGGGATGCATAACAGATAGGTTTGTCCGAGTTTATAGGTCCTTGGGATAGAACAGCGCCGATGGCTACATTCGAAGCGTCTGTCGTCAAGTTAAAGTCTTTATTGAAGTCTGGATACTGTAGGATAGGGTCGTTAGTCAGGAGAGTCTTGCATCTTTCGAAACAATTGACGTATTCAGAGTCAAGGGAAATTTTACGTCCTTTTTTCAAGCATTGAGTAAGCGGTTTTGTAGTTCGGGCAAAGTCAGGAATAAATTTTCGATAATAACCCAGAAGGCCCAGGAATTGTTTGATTTCTTTCGGTGTTTTTGGAATGGGATACTTCTTAATTGCAGATATTTTATCGGGATTTGGCTTAATGCCGTCTTTACTGATGATATGGCCTAGATAAGCTGTTTCAAGTTTCAGGAATTCGGATTTGTCCATCTGGATTTTAAAGTTGGACTCTCGGAGCCTCTGGAATACTTTTTCGAGATTAATTATATGTTCCTGAAGGGATGTACTGAAAACGATGATGTCATCTAAATAGACAAGACATATCTCGTTTTGGAGTCCTCTGAGGACATTATCCATCACACGTTGAAACGTGGACGGTGAATTTTTTAGTCCCATCGGCATTCTGAGAAATTCAAAATGACCGTGTTCCACGTTGAATGCCGTTTTTTCTACATCCTGAGGGTGCATTTCCACTTGGTAGAATCCACTTGCCAAATCCAAGGTCGTAAAATAGTGACATTTACCTAATTTGTCGAGAACGTCATTGATGTTGGGTATAGGGTACTTATCGTCTAGGGTCTTCTCGTTTAACTTACGGAAATCAACTACGAGACGCCATTTTTGCTTTCCTGAGGCATCTATCTTCTTTGGAACCACCCAGATAGGCGAGCTCCATGCGGATTCTGATGGTCGTATGATACCTTGGTCAAGCATTTTAGTTATTTGGTCCCTAACTTCTTGGCGATGTACAAATGGATACCGGTAGCTTTTAGCGTGCACCGGAACATCGTCGGTAGTTCTTATTCGATGCTTTACCTTGTTTGTAAAAGTTAGTCCCTCACCTTCAATATAAAAAACGTCCGAGTAACGGGAACAAAGAGCTATCAGGTTAGCCTTTTCTTCCGGGTTTAGATGATTAGTTCTTAAACGCGATACTACTTCCTGAGCGCGTGTCGATGTTTGTTGAGTACTACTGCACTCGATATTGAATAATTCCGCGTGCGCTGGGCGATCGATTGAAAATATTACGTCATTTAGTGTCGGATTTTCGATTTCCAAGTAACCACGATTACGACTTACGGTAGTAATACATTCATGAATTATGCAATTGCAAAGAATTTGTTCCCGAATTAAAACGTCGCCTTCTGGCACATCAATGGGGATACGGATAACCTTAGTACTCCCAGCTGGTATAATATCTTCGTATAAATTTACGTTACACGAGTTATACATTACAATAGGGTTTATTGCAGATCGAGTCACCAACATGTTTTCTTTCAAATCTATGCGAGCTTCCCAATCATTTAGCAGATCTAAACCGATGAGACCATCGAAATAGTCATGAAACCGATAGATGAACAACTTCATGGTTTTGGCGTCATTAAACTCCGCAAAACATGGCAAGGTTATAGAGTAATCGTTCCTGCTTGTTGCGTGTATGTTGGTTACCTCGAAAGGGTCGAAATTCAAGGGGTATTCGGCAAAATGTTTTTCGACAGCTTCGGGGCTAATAAAAGATTGATTAGCACCTGTATCTATTAAAAATTTTAAAGGTGGGTCTCTAGTTTGTGTATAGGGGAGTTGCCTCTGTGTCTGAAGGTTTAATTCTATTTTGGTTTTTGCGACGTCGAAGCCTCCTGAAAATCCTGTTGAGCACGGTCGATTACACCCGCTTGCGATTCATCAAATACTTGGTCGTTCATTGACACGTTATAATGAGTCGAGTCAGCGGCGAGACTACTCGGGTCAGAGACACTGTCATTGTAGTCAGTATAGTAATTGTACACCGGTTCGTAGTAATAGTTGTAATATGAGTCGTCATACGTCATGCACTCATTCATATTCATTTCTCGGGCTTTGAAATAATTCGAAGGTGGTGGATTTCCAAACTTATTCCAATCATGGGCTGCTGGCTGATTTGTTGGAGGTAGGGGTTTGGGAGTGAATCGTTGAACACCACTCATTGGCTGAGGGCCTTGAGGTGCATTATTTCGGGGTGTTAGTCTAAATAGGTTGCTACGGGGATTATAATTAGGAGGTGCCGCACTGAACATTCTTTGCGTGCTCGTTGGCATACGTTGTTGATGTTGTGCTGGTGCAGGGAATTTAAAAGGCTGAGGTGCGGGCCCCGCTGGACGTTGGCCCATGGGTAATGGCCAATTAGGTATTGGTGTCGGGAAGTTATGAGGTCGTGGGGTAAACGCTACAGGTGTAAGAGTGGGATGAGCGACTTTAGGAGGAGCTTGGGCTTTTGGGGTCTCGCGTTGTTGCAAGTACATTACATTGAGTTCCTCTTGAACGAACTCGAGCGCCTTCTCTATTGTTGGTGGGCGCATGCAACGTATGCGGGATCCTAAAGGTTCTTTTAACCCTCGGACATATGCCTGCATGGTAACCTTTTTATACAAGTCGCGTTTCGCTTCTATGGTCGTCGATACAGTCTCATGTAAAGTCACGTAAGTCATGATCGTACTAAACAACGTTTGGCAATGATCATAGAATTCTTGTGGCGTTTTATTACCCTGAGTGGCTAAAGAGAGGTCGTTGTACAATGCGGTTTCATCACGCTGATCTGAAAAGTTATTAATCAAGGCAGTTCGAATGCCTAGCCAGCTCTCTGGTATTCCATTGGCATTAATAGTACATGCCGCGGTCCCAGTTATTTTATTAAGTATTCCGTTTATTAAACATAAGTTAGAAAATTCACTGCCAGGCGTACTACTTAAGTACTGCGCAGCTAACGAATCACAGATTCTAATGAAACGGGTAAGGATGTTCGGGTTGCCGTCGAACTCTGGAATAAGGCGAAGAGCCTTGTAGATAGTATCTGGGTTATTCTGATTTTGAGTCATATTGTCTAGTTCTGAGTTATCTAAAGTTATATCTCTATTTATATCTACTGTACGTTGGCGAGCCTGTCGCGATTCAGGCTCCCGCGCACTGGAGGCCCTTGGGTGATAAATCTTGAGGTTTAAGATTCAAAGGGATGCAACACGAGAATGTTTCAAGTGTACTTACAGGTATCTCATTTCTGGTTCCTCTCCGTGAATCGGTGGCTGGATTCTCCTTCTGGTCTGCAGCAGGTCCGTAGGTTCAGGATACTCGTGACGTGACTTGATAGTCGCCCAGGTGACTCGCGATCGTGGTAATCGATATGAAATTGATTCTAACGCGATTCGCGAACCGGCCCGCGAGTATCCTACCGGCTGCGCCAATTACGTTTGCTGCGATCGGAGGATCGAAAAAAAACCGAAATGATTTTAAATTAATTTAATTACTAATTGAATATTACAAAGTTAATCCTATGAATGACGATTCCAAGTCGAAGTAGGACAATAGAATGATCATTCTTACAATTTATTGAACAAACAACAGTTTGCGAAATCGATTGACGTCATAGGTGCATTGGCAATAATAAGTATCGGTGCGGATGCAACATCAGCGATCTTCATATAGTAGCGCTATGTAATTCAGATGTAAACAGCTGCTCAAGTGCTCACATCGCCGTATCATTACGACTCCCTTTACTTAAAAATCCACCATTTTTCTAATAACATAATAAGACGTACGAAATACTTGCGCCTCAGTTATTGGATGTTTCAATTATAAGAACGCTGTATGCTGTTATTATTCTCTGCTCTCTCCATTAGTGCTGCGCCGTGATAGTCGGGCCTATGGTGTAATAATAGTACACAGTATAGAAGCAGTAAATCAAGTGCAAAAATTACTGTGGTTCTAGTGATTCTTTATGCGGTAAATAGTGGTATACAGTTATGTGTTTGACTTGGTGATTATTATGATTTATGAATGGATTGGTTATGATTTTAAATACCTAGTTACCTATACTAATATTATTAAGCTGAAGAGTATGTTTGTTTATTTGTTTGAACGCGCTAATCTCAGGAACTGCTGGTTGGAATTGAAAAAATATCATTGTGTTGGATAGTCCATTTATTGGAAAAGGCTATAGGCTACAAAATATTACGCTACGACCAATAAGAGCCGAGCAGCGGGGGTGACATTGTGAAAAAACAAGTGAGTGATATTCGGTAAAAAGCCTGTGGGTTGTCTAAACGCTGTTTGTTCAGCAAATATAATAATAATTAATAAATTGATGTTGTTAAACTACTGATATTTTATAAGAACGACAGATATACTTATGAGGGTCCATAGCTAAACCTCCCCGAGCAACAGCTCCTAAACGTACGAATAGGATAGATGAATAAAAAGCCTTTCACACAATGTCCAATTTAGCTGTATTCGACAGTCACCTTTTTACGGTCCTAAAGTACTAAGATGACACATAAATAACTTTTAGTCACACAAGAGTAACTTTTAGTATTTTTTTGGAATGACTTGAAAACAAAAAAAATCTGATAGTGTTTTGATTGCGAATTTTCAAAAGTCCATACCAACTTGTCTTTCTGTCCGTCCTACATTATTCACATACCGGCGCACCTAATCAGGATAAATGCTATTGAACATTAATTGAGGATGTAATCCATATGGATGCCTCCAGGAACTGCCTGCTCTCAATATTATTTTTTATAAAGAAAATTCTCAACTAAGGAAGTGTCGTCGTGTATTCGAGTCCTTTTTTTTTCATGAAATTCCGAGAGCAGACAGGTTTTGTTCATGACAAGACATGAAAGATGATTTTATGTAGTTTTTTTGTGTAAAGATATTTTTATAGTGGTTGTCTTTATAGGTAATAAATACCTGAATTATAGCTAGCAGGTTCGATGGTAAGATAAAGCGTGCCAGCGATTTTTCTGGGTAATGCAATTCTTCTTGTCCTTCGAGTCGACAGATTAAAATTGTAGCAGTTCTTGTGTGGGTCTGCTATTTCTTTTATGTGTGTTGTTATATAATTTAGTACTTAGTCATAAGTAATTGAACAAACATTCTATTAATAAATAATAGAACAACCATTACAAGGTACAGATACAAACGTTTTATTAGCTGTCGTCTGTGTTTTTAAACGTCTTAACATGTTTTTGCAGTAGCAACTTAAGTATCTTGAAATACTAACATACCTATTAATTAATCTTCTCAAAATATGATTTACTTAATTGACGTTAAACATAACCTACAAGTGGACATTATTTACGAGGTAGAAGACAGTAACTCTATTTTATAAACCTAAAGATGTATTCACTTCACAAATTAGGTGGTCCTTCGCATCCGACACGGCTGAGTGAAAGTCTTTATGCGCACTTGCGCACGAGCAGGGGACGATAACGATCGCTATTGTATACAGGGGCCATATAACTCATCACTGTGATATAGCGCCTTTATGTTCTGTTTGGTGTAGGCAGCTAATTAAATAGGATTACTGGAGGTTTACTGTGGTCTTGCGTGGTTGCGTGGTCTTGCGTGGTCTTGCTTGGTCCTGCGTGGTCTTGTGATAATAATTATAAAATTGTTGATTTTTCTATATAGAGCGTTGCATCAGTGAAGTGTAACAATACGCGCCGTCGACCCAGGCATGGGCCATGATTGGTCAGAGAGTCGCCCATTACTCGCCGTCCGCATGCTCTTGGATGAGCGCTTAGAATGGATCTTGGAATCGACGAACATAAATACCAATTTCACAGGAGAAAAAACACATTAAGTTTAACGAAAGTGATTTTATTTTAGGTGAGTTTGTTGGGCATGCGGGCATCGAGTAATGGGCAACTCGCTGTCCGCCCATGGCCCATGGTCGGATCGACGGCGCATTGTGTTCTACGCGTGCCTCAAAGAGTTTCAGTTTTTTTTTTCGTGGTAAAATTATCACATGAGTCCTCTCACCCAGGGCAGAGCGGGAGGGACTGTCAGACTCGTACTGACTAAAATCCACGGTGTCCTTCAATAGCTCTTTACATACCGGGGTCAGGGTAATTCGTACAGTCCCGCAACCCCGGCAGGCTGTGGCTCTCTACAGGCCCCGTCACTATGCTGACACTCCTTGAATTTCCCGAACGCCTTAATGCAAATTGGTGGAGTGATAACCAAGACTACTGACTTAATGACTGTATTAACAACTCCTTCGGTATTGTTTAAATAATAAATTAAGACGATAAGACAAGCAGAAATACCTCACATTTGTCACAAATTAAATATGATAAACAAAAATGTTTTTATTTATCTAGTCATTGCTTAAACATACATAAAATTGAGACAGCTCCGATAAGTTACAAGAGCACTAAAATAACAATGTACAGACCGTTTTACAATTAGAAAATTAAATTATAAAGTATCAAGTAATCGTAATCGTAAAAATTTACGATCCTACAAACACACTATTCCCGTACTATATATTAACCATACTATTATTAAATAAAGGTTAAGGTGTAAGTTATAACACTACAATACCTTAAGAAAATCCCTTTTGAATATTGTGCAAATACAAGATATTTATGGGTTATCGACAACAGACCAATACATAACCCAAAAACATGTTTTTATCCAATAACTCAACTAAACGTGCCCCACATAACCATATATCTATAATTCCAACTTATCAACATAAATCTACATGCATTATTAACATAATATCTTTGAAATACAGATATTGCACACTCGTGCTTGTTGGGGCATGTTGGTGAAAGATATGATGAAGTGGTCTGGGGTCAGGAGCAACAACCGGAGTCCTAACTGCCACCGGCCTGCTTAGTGTGTCGAGGTTCACGATGGAAAATGTGGGTTATGTTGACGATTTATCGGAATGTTATAGTTTTAAAACTATGGGATTAATTAAGGAACATTCCAGAATCCTTGTTTATGTAGTTTTCAAATACAGTTCAAAGGAACCGTCAGAATATATATTTGGATATTTAAATAAACGACAACCTCGCACCAAAAAATGCATATATTATGAACACCTCATGTCTCCGTAACGTCACGGGTAAAAGAAACATGGCGGTTATGACAAATTAGTTACCAAACGAAAAGCTAATGTAAAAAAATAGTGTAGTTTTATCCAAAAATCAGTATTTATTGTATGATTTCTTTACGATTGTCGTACGTCTGAAATATTTTGGCACTTGAGTATGGTAAGACCAAAAGTGACTTGGTACCGAATTTACAAAATTAGGTGTTGCCAGCGGCTTTCCCTGATTTTAACTCGAAAATTACTCCACAGGAACATGGTAATATTAGGAAAAATGGTATTCTCTGTGTTATCCCAGACTTATAACCTATCTCTGGGTGAAATTTAATCACATCCGTTCATCCGATCCGATTTTTATTTAAACTTTTCCTCACTCTAGAAATTTCTCCTGTGTTGTGGGTGCGTTTACAAACATATAAACTCACATACACAAACACCCAGACCCGGAACAACTACCTGCAGGCCGTATAAATATTTGTTCTGTGCGAGGATCGAACCCGCGACATGCTTAATAGCAGTCGATCACCACTGCGCCAAACGTGCCGTCAATTGAATACATAACAAACACCCATATTATTAACATTCATCCATCCAAACTCTCACAGTTATAATATTGGCGAGCATTAACAAAGTCATCCTCATTACTCCATAACAACAAATCTAAAAATGAACACACATCACAAACACCATTAGGGTTCCTCAAGAAATCTATTCGCAACGAAAACATGTACGTTAACATTTTGCAGTAAATTTCCCCGGGAGGACGTGATAATGCGACTATAAATAAGGCATAAGATGAGTTATTACGACACCGCACAATAGAGATTGTTATCTCAGCTCGCTGTACTTAGATGCTCTACACCAAATTGTGGACCAAAAATAGATGTCCACGGGTTTATAGTAACTGGCTTGTGCAATAGGTGTTTGCTTACAAAACTTATAAGTAACTTACCTTTTTAGACTTTAACCTAATACAAAGCGCTAGCATGAGTTTTTACGTTTTTGAAACGTAAACTGGAACTTTGGCGTTAATTTGATGGAAAAATTAGGTCCTCGTTCGTACACTAAAAGCGCTTTTTCCATTTTTTATTCAATAAGCGTAGTAACATTTCGACTAAGCCTCAGCTGTTCGTCGTCGACTCGCTTGGTGTAGTGGCTGAGTGATTCACAGCTGCGCTTCACGTCCTGAATTCGATTGCGGCACGGAACAAATATTTGTTTGATCTTAACTTAACTTATCTTTGAGTAGCTTAAACGGATCTCGCTGTTTGTGGACGAGAGTTTAAATGTCGACAAACGCACTCAAGATACAGGGGATTTAGTATAAAATCCAAAATATGGTCTGAATTCGGACATATGCGCTTTTCTTATAATGTAAAATTCATCTATCATAACTGAAGAGCATAGTGACGGGACCTGTAGAGGGCCAAAGCCTGCCGGGGTCGCGGGACTCACAGATAACGGTACGTAAAGGGCTACTGAAGGACACCGTGGATTTTAGTCAGTACAAGTCTGACAGTCCCTCTCGCCCTGCCCTGGGTGGGAGGACTCATATGATGATTTTACCACGAAAAAATAAAAAAAATAATCATAACTGAACAGCGAAGAGAGCCGAGCATAGAGCTAACCATACTCGTAGCTACGATCGAACATCTTCACGATCTTTCTAGCGAGGGCTCTAGTCAATAGTCGTCGATCTTTCTTATGAACATGTCAGACATGACAGTCGGCTCGACAAAACTTCGCCAGAAAGTTCGTTTAAATGCTCGCTAAAACGCTCTTGTTTGTTTTTCAAGCGAATGCAAGTTTATTAGCACCTAAACGCAATGATCTACTATCACCTTTGATTCAATTATATATTACTATTCACTTACATATTATTCTTCTCAAAAATAAGATGATAAAATAAAAAAATGGTTAAAAATTACATTCAAATCGAAAGCTCCCGCATTTGTAGTTTATTAACTGTCACCAAGCTAAATTGAATTCTAAAGCATGCCAAGACAAACCATAATATTGTTTATGTTTTATCGATAAATATGGCGTCGGATGAGTTATGTCGACACAGTACAATATAGATTATTGCCAGACCTCCGGAGCCGAGCACTTAATAGCGATCTACGATATACTCCCTATCTAAGAAAATATATCAATTTATTTGAGAAATTTTCATGTAAAACCGTCATATCTTTTATGGAAACGACAATTGAAACAAGCAAATTAACTTTAAATTAGGTTCCTTATTGAAATTGCAATAATAATATATTTTTTTCTCTTCTACATTTTCCGGCAAAAATCCATGATGAATGTAATCAATTTAGGAAAACATCGCTAAAAATCCTGAGAAATGACGCTATAATAAATGTAAGTCTTTTTTTTTTTTTTTTTTTTATCGTGGTAAAATCATCAAATGAGTCCTCCCACCCAGGGCAGGGCGGGAGGGACTGTCAGACTTGTACTGACTAAAATCCACGGTGTCCTTCAATAGCCCTTTACGTACTGGGGTCACGGTAATCCCTTGGTCCCGCGACCCCAGCAGGCTTTGGCCCTCTACAGGCCCCGTCACAATGCTGACACTCTTTGAGGCGCGCGTGAAACACAACGCGCCGTCGACCCGGGCATGGTCCATGGTCGGACAGCGAGTCGCCCATTACTCGCTGCCCGCATGCCCGCGCCTACGGTGGCCGGAGATCGTCTTGCGACGTCCGACGCCGTGGGCGTCTACCACTGCGGCTGGGGTGGAGGGAGGACGCTGTCCTCTCCCTCAGGCGGCCCGCCTCCTCCTTCACGAGCATGACTGCTTCGCAGAAGGAGGCGACCGCTTCCCACTCCGTCTCGCCCCGCAGCATGGCCTCGACCAGTGCCGGGCGCGAGAGGTCTCCGCCTATCGCCGTCGTGAGGACACGGCGGTGCTCTGCCCAAGCGGGGCAGTCCTGCACCGTATGCTCCACCGTGTCCTCCGGACGATCCTCGCAGAATAAATGTAAGTCTAAGCCATGTTTATGCCTTGTGGGGTTCACAGAGGTGGCAGATAGGAAAAACAAGCAGAAGAAACTTTTGGAACTTTCTTTACATCGTTATCTAAAAATAACTCAACAAAGATAAAATTCTCACAACACCAAACAATAGTGTTGTACATCGCACTTACCATCATCGACTATCGACAATTGTGAACCGTCATCATAACTCATAGTACCTACATTATTTATCGACTATTATCGTTAGTAACTGAGACGAAACGGTAGCTTCAGGCTCAAAGGCCAAGTGACGCGAAAATTGTGCCGGAAAATGTGAGAAGTTGTAATTTGTGTCATTTGGGGCTTACAGGTAGAATCAGTGGTGCTTCGGGACAACAACAAAGTGTTATAAGTAGAATACTTATTTTCTTTTCTTTTTTTTTCTGGCAACTTTGTAGTATGGCTTTGATTGTATGTGTTTCTGTTGAACCCTGCTAGCTAGATTTCGTTCTTTATTTTATTTAGTGCAATATGGTTTAGATAGTAAAGGAAAGAGTGACAGGCTATTACGTAGATCGTCACCCAGCAATGAGGTAATATATGTTAAAAAAAATGCGATCAAACTAAGTGAAGTGTGAACAATGTAGTTAAAATAATGGTTACATTTAGGAGAATAACCATAATAGAAGTTTTAATTTTCAGTGTCTTCAGAAGAACGACCAGAATAAGTTCAGATGACACTTTATTTTTAAAAACCCAGACAAATGTGTCTATGTCAACCAAGGGTATCAATTGCTGGGATCACGAAGGAAGATCATGGCACCGTAGGAATGAGCTTGCAGATGACGAGTCATGTGAAGGTCGTTATCCAGCCAAGCATGTGCCTCAAGGAATTGTCAGCAACATGACGGCCCCATTATGGCCTAAAGCCTCCCGGAGTCGAGACAGTTCCATAACTGTCTTAAAACGGCACCGCTGCCGTGTAACACAAAATAAAAACAACTAAATAAACAGTTAGTCATGTCTGGCAGGCCCTTCCGATCTACCAAGTACAGGAGGACTCATATAACATGGGTATGGGTATCCATTGCTTAAAAGATTTCAGCTCAAAAACCAATAGGACAAAATATTAGAACCTCATAAGATAATAGGTATGTGTAGTTATTTACTATTTTCCTACAAACATTATACGCAATTTAGAGAAAATAGAATCTGTCGGAACATTAAGAACAACATTAATAACGACCAATTTAAGTGTTGCACCACATAATATTACCGTCTAGCACTAGTGCTGTGTCAGTTACTGTCATATCATAAGCGTCGATGAGTTATTGCCGTCTAAACTGCCTGCCACACGTTATAAACTAGTGATGGGAATGCAATATCGATAAAATAATGATTTCACGAGTAATGGAATTTTATAGCGTCATGAATACTTTGAAAACAATTTCTTTACATAATCTTTAGTGTCGATTGAATTTAATCTAGCTTCTTACGAGCAATCATAACGTTAAAGGACTTTTTATTTTTAAAGTTATTTTATATTTTTAGTTTAAGAAGCCTCTTACAGTCCACTAGCGCCGCCAATCGAAATAATGTCATAAATCGTAAACGTAACTCTAAACATAAACGGCCGTTTTTGTTACAAATGCACGATTTAGCTAAACAGCTATATTTCAAGTGTTGACAATGTGTTATAAAATTACGTTATTGCCTTTTCTACAATAATTACAGACCACATTTTGTATTTTTGATTCTATTTACGAGTTATGACATTTTTTCGATTGGCGGCGCTAGTGGACTGTAAGAGGCCTCTTAACATGTTCTCAGCAAGAGAAACTTCGAGCATTTATTGAACCATTTCTTTTTACATCAACATACGAGTACAAGGGCCTAAAAGACATCGATTCATAAACTGTGAAATGAATTTTGCATGAACAATATCGTTTTAAAAATACCTTGTCATTACATTTTTATGTGAAATGATGAAATAATTCTATGATGGGTGATCTTAAACTAGTGTTGTATTATCACATTTTTATCCTTTTGCTGAATTTTTTTATCCGTTAATGAAAATTTTAACGTATTACAAGTCAAGGGTACATTTTCAGAGAGGATAATCCTCTTCAAAGCATACCAGACTAAAGGAAATACCTTATTAAATAAACAGGCTAACAGCCGTATCTACTAACGAGCATACTTCTGTAATCATCTAGTATTTACACTGCTTTTATTAAGCTATAGCATAGCTTTTATCGCGGGCTTTGAGCGCGGCGACCGAATCAAGAAATTCCGTGACGAAAATAAACTTAACACTGTCACTGTCACATCTGTCATGTCAACGTTATTGAATAAAATTAGAATTAATGATTTTTTTTCTTGACGTTTCACTTGATTGACGTGGCTGACCATAGCCTAATTAGTAGAGTAACTTCCCATAGAGCAACGATAGGATGATATTCTCGTTAAATATTTGTTGTAGGCGATATTTTTGTCTTTTTTCTTGTATTTGTTTTGTTCATGACCAATCACTTAAACTATGATTACTCACAATATTTATAGCCACATTAACCAAATAAATTGATGTAAGATCTAGAAGACTCTGCAGAAGGAGGAAAGCTTCCATGATGAATATGTTTCAACACTCTTTTTCTAAATCTTGTATCTGTTCTCGCTAGTCTAATGATTACTGAAGACTACATTAAAAGTCGCGTTTATTTTGTCAAAAGTTAATTAGTTTCCAGTGTTGGAATAAACTCAGTGCAAAATAGTGGGGTAGGATCCATTCACGGACCTCATGCGGTTCGGACGTTGAACATTTTTAAATTAATGAAAACTTTTTTCCTCCACTCCCCGTCAATACTTTAATTAAAACAACTGATACCATCGAGAAGTTTGTCAATCAAAGGAAAACGATCTACTTTTTTATGCCCCTTCTTAATTGCAAACCTCATTAAAACGAGCCAAACACATACATTTGCTCAATCGTCTTCAAAAAAGTGGTTTGAAACGTCATAAATATCGGTGGGTTGATATCAATCAAGTTTAGTCGGCCGACATGCATTAACGGCTCGCGCCAGAGCTGTTGCTGTCGTCTTATACAACACTTATGAGTTATTGCATCGTAAATTGCTGACACGCGTCATTCTGTTCGGAGAATATCGATATCGATAAATACTGCACAGTTCTAACATCGTAAATTGGCAGGTGAATTGAGATTTTAGGGTTGACATTTGTTACGGGCAATTAAGTTGCGTAGAGTAAGGTACGTGGTTGTTTTTTTTTCTGTTAATTGGTTGAATTGTCAATCAATTTATATTGACATGTTTTTGCGAAACACTCAATAGCTTAACTCAAATATAAACTTTGATTAATTATTTAATTTAGGACAATTTAATTACGCTGCGATATCTAAAATAAACTAATTTTTGTACATTGACTGAGTCGATATTTTTGCGACATCTAAATATATCGATACAATCAAAACGAATATGTCACGTCGTCACATCACTATGAAACCTAACACCAATAGAGGTATTGTCCCGCATATTATCACTTCATTTCTCGTACACATATAATTTATAGGGACAATACGTAGATTTAGAGGTGTCTAATAACAGAAATATTATTTTACGATAAAATACGTCCCGTCCGATAGACATGTTTTCAAATAGTGGGCCATAAGATGCGCGAAATGGATAATCCAATGGTTGATACCCACCTAACTGATGTCATTATAAGAAAAAGCTTTAATTAGGTAAGTTTGATATAAATAATAGGACAGACTGTAATATTTGACTTCCTATGAAAAAGTTTAGAAATATGCATGAAATTGTAGGTATTGGTTCCATCAGCAATAGTTATGAGTATACTGCTGGCTTGCATAATAATCGTTTTACAATTTTAAAGCTAGGTAATGTTGTATGTCTCACATATTAATCTAAAGTAACATATGTCAAAAAAAAACAATGCAGGAACGAAAGCAGCAGCTGCAATAAAGCTCACAATTTGATTGACACAAATCAATGCGTTATGCGTAGATATCTTTTCCCATTTCCTTAATAATTGGGTGACACCTCAATAAATGCGTTAGTGAAAGGACATCGAAGGATTTTTCGGCTCAGCTTTCGAAATCTAAAACCTAATATTTTAGTTTTGTGTTAGTGATGATCCCGGGATAATCGCTTCTCGCTAATTCGTCCGCTCTTTCTGAAGCCCTTACCACACTCGTGATATATCGTGTAGCAACATGGAATGTGCTCAACTTTGTGCACAATATCCAGGTATATTCCACAAGGAGCCTGGATTTCCACTGCGTCCAGTCGGTAATATTTTTTTTCGTGGTAAATCATCAAATGTATCCTCCTACCCTACTGTCAGGCTTGTACTGACTAAAATCCACGGTGATACTTCAATAGTCCTTTATAATAAATAAATAAATAATAATAATAAATAATAATAATAATAAATATTCCTCAACTATCACACAACGCCATCTAGTCCCAAGCTAAGCAGAGCTTGTGTTATGGGTACTAGACAACTGATAAACATACTTATATATTTCTAAATACATACATATTATAGATAAATAACACCCAGACACAGAACAAATGATCGTGCTCATCGCACAAACATTTGTCCTGGGTGGGAATCGAACCCACGACCTCCGGCATAGCAGTCAGGGTCACTAACCACTAGACCAACAGGCCAGTCAATACTTACGTTCCGGGGCCACGGTTACTTGTTAGTCCCGCGACCCCGGTAGGCTTTGGCCCTCTAAGGGGGCCCGTCAATTTGCTGACAGCTCTTTGAGACGCGAGTGGAATACGACGCGCCATCGACCCTTGCTTTATGAAGGTGGAATCTAATTAGAAAATAACTTTGATGGCTACCTCGGTTACCTGAGTGGTGTCTAGTTCGAACTCAATGGGTGATGACTGATGATACTAATAATGTAACTGTAGTTAAGTAGGTTTTACGCATGGAGTACCTTTTCATTTAAGTTACTTTTGTTTGATTGACTTAGAAACCTAAATGCATATGAGTATACAGTTACACACAGAATCATTAGGAAGATTAAAGAAGTTTGGAATTACTTTTTTTTCGTTTTGAGGCAGAAAGTTCATAAAAAACTGAAGGTTTGATATGTATAAAGCAAGTAGACCTTCAAGGTGTACGAACGATCTAAAGAAGACCACATGATCTCGCTGGATGCAACCGCTGCCAAATGATCTTCTTGGAAATCCTATATTCACCTGGTAGTAATCCACTGCTGAACATAGGCCTCCTTTACAGATTTCCTAAAGCTGATATGATCCGGGGTCGCGGGACTGTACGAATTACCGTGACCCCGGAATGTAGAGGGCTATTGAAGGACACCGTGGATTTTAGTCAGTACGAGTTTGACAGTCCCTCCCGCTCTGCCCTGGGTAGGCGGACATATCGTGGTAATATCATCAAATGAGATGATATTACCACGATAAAAAAAAGGTTGATGTGATGATGCTGGAGGTTTTATTATTTCACAGTAGCCGGCATTAAAAAACGGGCAGTAACTGCTGCCTATTGTCTTTTCTGCCGCCGTAAATGCACAGCTATTCTTTCTAAACAGGGGAACAGTGTATAAGACGAGGACGCGAGGTATAATGGGGTCATACACTCTTTAGACATACTTAATACAACACTAGCGTATCGGAAGCGCCATCAGAACGTCATTTGCAAGCGGTCATTAACAAATGACGTCCTGTTGGCGCTTGCGCTACGTTAGTATTGTGTTAAGTTTGCCTTAAGTGTGTGATTTCCTAACATACCTCGGGTCCCCGTCTTATACACTGTTCCCCTAGGTACGATATTATCGTTTCAATGTTTGACGGCACGTTTGGCGCAGTGGCTGAGCAATTGGACTCCTGCGCTATGTGACGTGGGTTCGATTCGTATGATCTGCAAGTAGTTGTTCCGGGTCTGGGTGTTAGTGTGTGTGAGTTTCTATGTTTGTAAACGCACCCACGATACAGGAGCAATTCCTAGTGTGGGGCAACGTTTAAAAAAAACAATGCATTTTGGAACAGTTTTATAGACTTATATGTTCAAAACAATGAATAACACAGGAGCTGAACCACCACCAATCGATGATACAGCATTTAACCCTGACCACACAAACAGGTTATCCCATAAGATTTGTTAGTTACCCATAACATAGTGCATGGCATCGGAAATTACATCTCAAGCGTAAACGACGTCGCTTACTTACTCCGGGTTCATTGCGAGCGGTGTAAGCGATAAGCGCGAGCACTTAGCGCTTACATTGTAAGGGCTAAGCGAGGTTGATGAGGTTTCACTACCCGTCCACGAGTGTTCAGCTTTTTTTTATTGTCTCTGGGGTTCTACTTTCTAAGTCCGTTAGCGAAGACACGGGTACGAATACGAACGTAACTAACATCAAAATCAGACGGACAATACTTAGAGACCGCGCCACGACTGACTTCCTTTTTACGTGCCGCTAGTGTCTATGTCATTACATCAAATTGCACTAAAAAAAATTGTACGGACTTTGAACTATTTGTGAAAACGTAATATCATTTATTCTTAATTCCGGCTCATTGTCAAAACGGGTTTGTTGCTTAGAGATTAGACCCCATCTCGTGTGGAGCGTGTATATTGCCATCAACAAGGTACAAATACCTGATAATGAACTAGCAAGCAAAAGTATGAAATGACTTACTTCCAATTGATCTGGGATAGCTCCTGCAATAATGGCGCGATTTGAATGAATTTTGTATCGATATAAAGTTAACAGTTGAACCTTTAAAATGGTACCATTTTTATTATTCTTCACTAGTTATTAAGTTATCAAGATCGCGCGGAATCGGAGTGAGTACCTCGTAAATACTCGGAGTTAGTAAGTCTTACCTTATTGCTATTCCACCATTTCACCAATTCGCACTAAGCATTTCCAAACGTCTTTTATAATGCGGACAGCGAAGGAGTGGAACTCTCTGCCTGCGACTGTGTTTCCGAACGCATACAACCCTAATCTCTTCGAAGTTAGAGTGAAGAGGCTTCTTCTGGGTAAGCTCGCTCCGTCGTCGACCTTGTCTTAGTCACTCTTGACGTAGACTAAGGTCAAGAGCAAACCCAATGAACATAAAAAAGTGATTCCATACTTTTGCTCGCGAGTGTATTTTGTTTAATCAGTGAATCAAACTCTGGAGACATACTCATCGGTGGTACTGAACTAACGCGGGCTAAATATGAAATAGAAAAAAGTGTAACAAATCGGTTGTAGACAGTGACTTTTCTTCGATCACTCTTCAATGCTGTTCACCAACTTTCAAAACTCTAAAAAAAGAATTAATATTCCAAACACGATACTTACGTGGTATTAATTATGTAGATGTTCCAATTATTAAACAAAGTTATGCCTAATCATAATGCTAATACGATAATTTAATACGAAATCGACTTTCTCCTTACAAAACGGTTTGGCAAATTATAAAGAAAAACGGAAAAAAACTGCCGTTTTGTGCAACAGAATAATCGTGTTAATTTAAATATGTAATTGTTTTAAAAGGCGGTTGTGTTTCACACCCATCTTCATTGCGCCATACATGAAAATGTGCGCACACGCACTCCCCACCGTGAGCGCTATTCGTGACACCTCCCACTTATTACAGTAGAAGGTAGATCCCCCCCTTGCATCTAAACTTGGGCGTTACTCACTAATGTAATCAGTTTATAGCATAGCGGCGCAGACGCAGTAGCCGAGTGAAGTAAAACGTTCAGACACGAAGAGCTGGAAAAAATTCAAAGCTATTTTTTTCATAGATAGCGATTAGACTTATTTTATAAAGCCCATAGATGTGGTCACATTTACTTAGGTATGTGTTATACGACCATCATATGAAATAACTTTCTCAATGGGATCAATATCGAAAATTAAACATTTTTACTGAAATGATACGGAATAATTTACGAAGAAGGCTTATCATTATTTGGTTTTTGTAAACTAGTAATCATCCAGCGACAGAAATTTACTATAAGTCATTGAAATTTTAAGTTGAAACGTTTTTAAGGCTCCATTAGCTTCATGTATTTATAGTTTAGCTTAAGTATGGCTTTTTTTTTTTTTTTTTTTTTTTTTTTTTTGCGTGGTAAAATCATCAAATGAGTCCTCCCACCCAGGGCAGGGCGGGAGGGACTGTCAGACTTGTACTGACTAAAATCCACGGTGTCCTTCACGAGCCCTTTACGTACCGGGGTTACGGTGATGGGTAAGACCCGCGACCCCGGCAGGCTCTGGCCCTCTACAGGCCCCGTCAGTTTGCTGACACTCCTTGAGGCGCGCGTGGAACACAACGCGCCGTCGACCCGGGCATGGTCCATGGTCGGGCAGCGAGTCGCCCATTACTCGCTGCCCGCATGCCCGCGCCTACGGTGGCCGGAGATCGTCTGGCGACGTCCGTCGCCGTGGGCGTCTACCACTGCGGGTGGGTCGGAGGGAGGACACTGTTCTCTCCCTCACGCGGCACGCCTCCTCCTTCGCGAGCATGACTGCTTCGCAGAAGGAGGCGACCGCTTCCCACTCCGTCTCGCCCCGCAGCATGGCCTCGACCAATGCCGGACGCGAGAGGTCTCCGCCTATCGCCGTCGTGAGGACACGGCGGTGCTCTGCCCAAGCGGGGCAGTCCTGCACCGTATGCTCCACCGTGTCCTCAGGACGGTCCTCGCAGTGGTGACACCCAGGCGTTTCCTCCCTCCTTATCAGACACAGGAACCTCCCGAAACTTCCGTGTCCGGTGAGGACCTGCGTCATGCGGAAGGTAAGGACGCCGTGACGCCTATCCAGCCACTCCTCAAAGAGGGGTCTTACCGCCGCGATTGCGGCGTGCCCGGACCTCGGTTGCGACAGTCGCTCCCTCCATACTGCCCTGAGATCGCGCCGGAGCTCTTCCCGCCGCGCCTCGACCTGTCGAGGCAGCGGGGATTCGCCCCGGCGCTGCGCCTCCACGCGCCATTCGTAGACGCGCTGGAGGGCAGTCGCCTCCAGATCCCAGGGCAGCAATCCGGCAAGGAGGTTGGCCGATTCGCCGGCGATCGTGCGGTATCCTCGGACCATTCGGATTGCCATGACCCTCTGGCATGCGACCAGCTTTAGTGGTCGCGTCCGAATGCTCAGGGCCCACACAGGGGCCCCGTAGAGGGCCATGGACCGCACGACACCAGCGTACAGCCTCCGGCTGGAGGCGTTTGGCCCGCTGAGATTGGGCAGGAGTCGCCTTAGGGCGGCTGCTGCCCGGTTCAGCTTCGGGGCCAAACGTAGGAAGTGCTCCCTAAAGTTCCACCGGCTGTCGAGGACGAGTCCCAGGTACTTCATCGTCCTCCCGACGCCGATGCGAACCCCCTCCACCGTAATGTGGGACTCTGAACGTGGCGCGTTCAGACGGCCATGAAAGCACATGGCCTCTGTTTTGTGCAGCGCCACGTCGAGTCCCAACTGCCGGATCCTTTGAGCGACTGTCGCCACCGCTTGCGTCGCCAGGTCGGCCGCCGCCTGGTGCGACACTCCCTCCGCCAGGACGAGCGTGTCGTCGGCGTAACATATTACGCCGACGCCGTCAGGGAGGTCGCCGCGCAGCACCCAGTCGTAGCCGATGTTCCACAGGAGCGGCCCCAAGACCGATCCCTGTGGAACACCGCACGACATCTCTCGCCGGTTCCACTCTCCCCGGTGACCGGGGTAGATGACGGCCCTGTCCGTCAGGTAGTCCTCGACCGTGCGACGGAGGTAGGTCGGCACCCGGTGATACCGGAGTGCCTCCCTGATGCAACTCCAGGGCAGGGTGTTGAAGGCGTTGGTGATGTCCAAAGACACCGCCAAGACGACCCTGCCCCGGGATACCGCATCCCCCGTCGTGAGGGCTCTTACGCGCATGATTGCGTCCACCGTCGAGCGCCCCCTCCGGAAGCCAAACTGGCTCTCCGAGAGGTCCGGGCCCACCCGATTCAGGTGCCCGACGAGGCGGTCTGCAATAACTCTTTCAAAGAGTTTGCCCACCTCGTCGAGCAGCACGATGGGCCGGAATGCGGACGGAGAGTCCGCAGGGCGCCCGGGCTTCTGGATCAGGACCAGTTTCCCCGTCTTCCAACGAAGCGGGAACTGGCCCCTCTCCAGGCATGCGCTAAAGAGCCCCCCCAGTCGAGGCCCGAGAGTCCCCGAGGCCAGGACCCAGGCTTTTCCTGGCAGGCCGTCGGGTCCTGGGGCGGTATTTTTGGCCTTGAGCCGTTGTACCGCCACTCTCAGGTCTACCTCGGTCACCTCTGGAGCATCGTAGACGTCGTCGTCGCTGTGGTCCGCGTTTGCGTCAGCTTCTCCGTCAGAATCCGTCAGAGACGGAGCCATAGGCGGGGGAGTGTGCTCTCCCCTCGATGGGAACAGGGCGCTCACCACGTCCTCCACGAACTGAGGCTGGAGACTCTGCGTCAACGGGGGAGCCCAGGGGCGGAGCTTTTCTCTCACCCACTTATAGGGCCGGCCCCATGGGTCCCCGTCCAGGGTCTCCAGCATCTCCTTGCGGGCCAATTCCTTGGCCCGCAAGATTTCGTCGCGGAGGGCGGCCTTCGCTGCCCTGTAGCCCTCGTACAGCTCCGCCTCCACAGTCGCCGCATCCGGAGGTCGGGTGCGGCGCCTGCGGAATCTGGTGTACCGGCGTCGCGCGGCCACGCACGCCTCGCGCAGCGATGTTAGCTCGCGCGACCACCAGTACAGCTGACGCCGGGCGCGTCCTTGCCGGACCCGGGGCATGGCCATGTCGCAGATCTCCGACATGGCCTCCCGGAACCACTCCGCCTCGTCGTTTATGTCGGCAGGCCTGTCCGGTGGTGACACCCAGGCCTGCACGATCGAGGCTTCCAGGAATAGCTCCCGGTCCAGCTGCTTCAGCGCCCATCGCGGACCACATGGGTTCCGTCGGACCGGCGCGTCTGAGGTCTGGGCGGAGACATCAAACCGGATATACCGGTGATCGGAGTAGGTCTCCACCTCCTCTACAACGCGCCAGTCGGTGACGCGCGGCGACAGGGCGGCGTTGGCGAACGTTAAGTCCACCACCGAATCGCCCGTCCACCGCACGCACGTGGGAACGGAACCCCGGTTCTCGACGACCAGGCCATGCGCCATGGCCCAGCGCTCGAGCGTCCTGCCTCGCGTGTAGTCCGTAGTCCGGGAACCCCAAGCCACATTCTTGGCGTTGAAGTCCCCGAGGACGAGCGCGGGGAGGGAACCGAATGCGACGACGACGTCTCCCAGCTCCAATAGGGAGTCCTGGAACTCGGCGAGAGTTCGGTTCGGGGAGAAGTAAACGCCTATAACGGCGATCTCCCCGAACCGTGCTGCGACGATCCCGCGCCCTCTCTCGACGCGATCGAGGGGCGGGGTACCAGCGGCGGCCGACGAAATTAGGGTCACCGAGCCGTCCAGGTCCGCCACCCAGTCATTTCTGGGCAGGACAAAGTACGGCTCGGCGACCACGGCGACGTTAATCAACCACTGCGCCATGCTCTGGAGCAGGAGATCCTGAGCAGCGGCGCAGTGGTTGATGTTCGCCTGGAGGAAGCGCAATGGAGCCATTAATTGGAGTCCATTGCGGCCTCCTCCAGGGCCGGCCATTGCGGCCTCTGTGAGGGCGCAGCCACGGCGGCAGCGGCAGAAGCGGCGGCGGCGGCGGCAGCGGCGGCGGCGGCGGCAGCAGGAGCTGCGGCGGCGGCGGGGACGGCGGCGGCAGAGGGCCTACCTCTGCTCCTGGTTTTGGCGGGGGGCGCGCAGGCCTTGCCCCCTGCCCGGTGATCGGCCGGCTTGCCGGCCGCCGCACATGCGAAGCAGTGCGGCGGGGCGTTGCACGAGCCGGCCTTGTGACCGGGCTGACCGCAGCGGAAGCAGTTGTCGCTGCGGTCGACCTCTGAAGTGCACATGCATGCCGCGTGGTTACCCACTTGGCAGCGGAAGCACCTCAGAGGCCTGGGCTCCAGCAGTTTCACCTGCGCGGACACCCAGCCAACCAGGAGCCTTCGGCTCTCCTCTATCTTTTTGGCCGCCGGTACGGGGCAGCTGACTGTGATGGTCAGCAGCCCCGCAAAGCCAGGGCGCAGGATGCCTGCCTTGATTTGGTCGGCAGGGCATTCTCCAGCCCTGGCGACGGCGGCCACCACGTCCCCCTCCGAGACCGAGTCGTCCAGACCCATGATCCGCAGATCTGCGCGCTTGACGGGCCTGGACACCCGGGCCTCCTCCGCATTTAAGGACGCTCTGAGCCTTTCGGCCAGAGCGTCAGCGGTAGGGCCGCTATCCGCGCCGGGGATTGACAATAGTCTGGCCCCCGTCGCGGTAACATGCACCCGGAGGCCCCCCTCGACACCCAGCTCTCGGAGGTCGACCGCCTCCTTCGCCTTGGCGAACACGTCGCGGTACGTGACGCCCCTCTTGGCCGCCTCCGGCTGTAGTGTAATTACTACAGCCGCGGTCTTGGGGGCGCGAAGTCTAGCCGCGACGGTTCGTCTTCCTCGTTTCCGCTGCCGCCGTCTCTGCCTCTTTTTGGCAGCCTTCTCCCCGGCCACCTGCCATTCGGCGTCGGCCGGAGAAGCCTGTGAAGGCTGCGGAGGCGTGGCGGGTTGGGACGGCCGTCCCGCCGCCGCCGCCGCCGCCGGGCCACTCTTCTTTGGCTTCGCCGGGGCCAATGCTGGGGCGGGGCCCGGCGTGGCCGAAGCCACGGGCGCTGCCCTGGATGGACCTGGACCCGCCCTCACCGTGGCCGCTTTCCCCGGGGCCTGTTTCCCCTTCGCTGGCCTCGTCGCGGTTCGGCTCTCCGGGGCCGGGGCTGGAGCTGGTCCAGGCGGCGTGGAAGCCGCGGCAGCCGCGTAGGAGGCCGCAGCAAGCGGAGGGCGCAGGATGCGGCCCTCTAAGACCGCAAAACGCTGGTGAAAGGCCGCCAGCTCCTGCCGCACCAGTTTAAGGACAGCGTCCTCTGTTGGTGCGGCCTGCGCCGGCGGCTCCTTGTTCTGCCTCCGCGGGACCTCCTCCTGGCGGCCTGCCTTCCTCAGTCCGGCCAGCTCCGTCTTCAGATGGAGGTTCTCCTTCTGGAGAACCTCCATCGCGGCCGTCAAGCGGGCGACGTCCGCCCGCATTTTGGACATCTCGTCCGCTTCCGTCGGCGATGCGGGCGGAGCCTGGCCGAGGCTAGCCGCCGCCACTGCCGCCATAATCTTGGCAGTGGCTACGCCTGCGGCCCGATCTTTGGTCGCCCGCTTTCCAGGGTTGGTGGAGGCCAGGGTGCGGACGGCCGCCCTCACCGCCTCCTCCAGGGTGGGCTCCTCAGCTACACACCCTCTACCGCCGGTCCTGCCTCGGCCTTTACCCCGAACACTAGTCGGGATCTTCCGGCCCGAGGCAGGCTCGTCGTCTTCGGACAACGAATGGGGCCGCTTGAGGAAGCGTTTCCTCCTCTCGGCGGCCCCCTTTCCTCCTCCGCGCCCAGAGCCAGGGCTCTGGGCGCTGATGGCGTCTGACGAAGAGTCGGACTCCGACATCGATGACAGCGTCAGCACCATCCTCTTTTTGAGAGCTGCACTCTGTGCCCGCTCGTTCGGTGCCGGTGAGGCGGACGTGCTGGACAAATCCAGCGACTCCACCTCACAGGCACGTGAGCCTCCCTGGCTCGCTGCGGCGACTGCCGGTTGTTTGGGGGATTTTTTTAAGGTATCCATATGATTCCCACGAGTGTGGGGGAAAAACGGTCCACCTGGGCAGAGACCCCTGTACCCAGGTAAGCCTACGACATTTATTACTCGCCAGAGGGTCGGCCGGTACCCTGGCGAGGGTAGCACTAGCGACTGATTTGTTCAAAAGAACTCCCGTCAGCCATACATCTCCTCGCGGTGCTCCGCCGCTTGAGATTCGGGGTGACTTTTTATAGAGGTTTTCTACCTCGCGGCCCGGGCGGTTAAGCCAAGGCCCTCGACCCCCGTCGAAAGTCAGAGACGTGATCCTGACAATCTTCGGGGCTACGAGATTATAGCGGTGGCAAGAGGAGGTGGGAGTGCAATACCTCCTCCTGCCTGCCCGGCGGCAGGGTAAGTGCACGCCGTGCCCGCTCTTGCTCCAACCACTGTGCCCTCTGCTGAGCAGAGGGACACGTGGTGGAGCGACGCGACAGGACATTGGCATACGGACAAGGAGACCCCGTAGGGGAGTACTTGCCCGCATCCCGGGGCGCACCGTCCCGAGAATCTGGGCTTCCCCCCGGACGTATCCGGAAAGGAACTTCCAGCCTCGGGCACTCGAGGAGGTTTCCTGTCCTTAGCACCCCCTTAAGTATGGCTTAAAGTTGCTATGTTCGTAACAATATTAAATAACAATCAATAAGGTAGGCTAAAATTACTTTGTTAATTTAGTCTTCGTAAAAATTTCAATTTTTACTTTTAATATGATTTCACGGGTAAAAAGGTACGAGTTTGTATAACAAACTAAAATAATATGAAACGGACATGAACGAAAATTAAAACGCAAAAGTATAGGTACGTTTCTTTGTATCAATGTCCCGTTTTCATGTCGAAACGGCTGAATAGAGTTTTTTGAGAGATAGATCTATCTCTGTATAAAAATATATCGTATACAATCATATACTATAATACCGATAGATTTGGCAACGGTTATGTGATGTCCATCAGAGGATACATTGTCAAATCCAACTTGTAATTCCCCTTATAAAATCATCTCCAAAGAAGCGCACAAATGCACCCGATGCAACAATCATCATCTTCCTAGCCTTTTCCCAACTATATTGAGGTCGGCTTCCAGTCAAACCAGATGCAGCTGGATATCAGTATTTTACATGGAGCGACTGCCTGTCGGACTCGGACCTCAACAACCCAGTAACTGGGTAATACGAAACCTCATGGTAAGACTGGTTATCAGACTTTAGAGCTTCTGACTAACAGAAACGACTGTCAAAGATCTACAAATGACAGTCGGGACCAACGCCTTTACGTGCTTTCCGAGGCACGGAGGAAACTCGCTATGACAGATGGTCACCCATCCACTGACCAACCTCGGCAAGCGCGGCTTAACCCGGAAGATAGGGCTGTGCGGCTGTATTTATTTAGCCACGAGCTCCTCCAATGCAACAATGAAGCTACAAATACACACTTTATATTAGTAGACAACACAAAACCAGGCGGAGACATAGAAGTAGTCTGTACCTACTTCCACATTCCTACATACCAAGACCAATATGATGACCCACTCATCATCATCCCAGCCTCTCCTAACAACATAACCATCATGTAGCCCAACCATTATCCTAACTAATATTATAAATGCGAAAGTAACTCTGTCTGTCTGTCTGTCTGTCTTTCTGTCTGTCTGTCTGTCTGTCTGTCTGTCTGTCTGTCTGTCTGTCTTTTCTTCACGCCTAAACTACTGAACCGATTTGTGTGAAATTTGGTACAGACATAGTTTGGAACTTGAGAAAGGACATAGGATAATTTTTATTACAAAAAAATAAAAAATAAAATTTATGAAATGCTCTAACGGAGTATAGATAATTCCTTAAACTCTCAATAGATGGCGGTGATCGTTCAATGGTGTCGATCGTTACACGAGTTGTCACTATGGATTGATAGATGGCGTTGGAACCAAAATTGTACTTATTGTCGGTTGTATGATAGTTTATGTGGACTGGTCCTGTTTCGTAAATTTTAAATTGTTCCGTTGTATAATTGGTGTTCCTGTGATGCTTATGAGAAACTATATAACTAGATCCACCAAGACTATAACTAACTAACGGCATACGGTTACAAATAACCTATTTAGGACGGAATGTCATTAAAGCCGTTATTATGACTGGGATGGCAAAAGGCGAAACTTTTATTATTCCCCGTATTCCCATCATTCCAACTGATTTGCCATTCCAATTCAAAAGAGTTCAGTTTCCGCTGTAAACTGCGTTTGCAATGACCATAAATAAAGCCCAAGGGCAAACGCTAAAAGTTGCGGGGGTACATCTTGAAAAAGACTGTTTCTCCCATGGACAACTCTACGTTGCGTGCTCAAGAGGGTCGAAACCACAAAACCTTTATATTTTTGCAAAGGATGGCTAAACTAAAAACGTGGTAAACAGAAATGTCTTGGTGTAAGAAACTTTCATAATCTCTAAAACCTAAAATAATAGAAAATTTGTCAAGGGAGAAACAGTCTTTTTTTCCTTTTGGACTGAAATGTCAAATCAGTAGAATGATAAGAAAATAAGGGAAAAATAACATTTTCGCCTTTTTTGATCGGCAAAACGGCTTTAACGCCCTAAATAAGTATACATCTCTTAAATTCAAACGCAGAGCTCATTATGTTGATTTTTGAAGAGTTCCCTAGAATATCCCGCGAGATCGGGAACTATGTGGGTAACCAAAAATCTGCTGGAAGTCACTATTCCACGCGAACGAAGTCGCGGGCAAAAGCTAGTACTACCATAACATAATAACCCCACTTTTTAACCTGTCCGGGTACATGCGCACGCGCTGCATCAATTTTCTATACACCCCGGCTACGTAATTTAGTTTAATTAAGTCCGACACAGCCATAGTTGGTCTAATTTTGTTCTATGCCTATAATATGGCAGGTTCTACTGTGAAAGCTGGGAGAAATTACTGTGATCGAGTAAGGTAAAAAGTACCTGTGCTTAGTTAGTAACTTAAGTTGCCCTGTCGATGCCGGTATGCACTTTGTTGTAGGGAAAATGCGGATGTGTCTACAAAAAGTAACAAATGGGACAACCTTAGATTATAGAATGTCCAGATTTCTAGTAGGCCAGTGAGAATAGAAGCCAAAAAATAGGAAGAAAAATTTTCCCCTTCGTTCGATTCCTATATAAAGCCAGGTCCAGACTGGTGTAACGTGTAATCCCCTGGCTGGAGGCCTTAGAGTTATTTAAGTCCACAGAAAAGTCCGGTTAAGCAGCCCACAACCTCTTCTAAGTTGACCAGCGAGACGCCATACTCAAAGAAAAAAAGTGTAACGTGTAATGTAATCCACGGACAGCACTACGGGCGTTACGTAACGCTCGTAGTGCCGTCCACATGTAGAATTCTTGTTACATTACACGGTGGATTACTTTTCACTTTACATCAGTCTAGACCCGGCTTAAAAAAGTGAACATCTCCCAGGAAAACATTTAAATGTGTGCGTGGCTCTCATTCACACATTAAAATTTATAAAAAAGTGGCTTTACTAAAAACGTTACCTGGTCAAATTCTGCTTCATGTTTTCCTAAAATAAACATAGTAATTATTTAGGGACTGCGCAAATCAAAAGCAATAAACTTTATTACTAACCAAAGACAAAATCTATAAACAAAACAACATCAAACTGAACCATAGACAAAACAAAATACCCAAATCACGTCCAACCGATGTCAAAATCATTTGACCACTCATTAGCAATCAGCATCAATCGCATAAACAATCACCAGATTACTAGACCGAACTAATCACCGCACAATTTACCGGCATCGCAGTTAGATTGCGAAATCTAAATGGTCGAAACTTTAACTAATCGCGTGGTATAAACGGCTCCATATTAATTAGATTAGCGTTCGACGTGATCCGCGGTTGGAACGTCTCAATTTTGTTGTGACGTTTATCGGTTACGATGCGGATACGATACGATTTTCGGTAAGATTAATGTGTTGTTAGATTTTAAACTAAAATAAATCTTTAACTGCGTAAACATTGAGGTTTTACTAGTACTTAAGTACTACATATTCCGCTTTCTAGAATTCAGCGTGTAAATATTGCTTTCACTTTGTTTCTTTTGTTGTCTTAGTCCAGCATACTAAGCTAAACATAATCGGTAATTAAACCGGTGTTGGCCAGTGTATTAGTGATGTAAGTGGGCTACTTGTAAATAATTCTACTCGAGGTCGTAAGTTCAAATATCGTCACGTCTCCGCATCGTACCCTCTAAACCGACCCGAGCCGATCTCTGTATATTCATGAGCGAATACCCAAGTGCGACTATGTGGTCATAGACGCTCCGATAATTAACTTTACCTTCGTACATTTTAATTATAATTTTAAACAAGTCGTCCCGCTGCGTGCAATGAACACCTAATGTTTACTCGTGTTATGATTTATCAACAATTAACGGTGAAAATCTAACGCAGTTTAACTTCCAAAAATGCAAACAAATTACTTATTAGAAAAACAACCTTAACACCAAAAGGTAAAGTTGAGTTCACGCTGCATTTCAAACATCTTCATCATAGTACTAAACTACTAGTCATTTTGAAATCTACATAATTTAAGCTGTGATATAGTTGATATTCGTGTGGCTGGAAATAACGTCAATTGGATTCTTGGATATTATTCGACTTTAGATTAACACTTTCATATGATCACGCCATTTCCTTTACGAAGAGTAGGTAGGACTAACGAAGCGTTTAGTAGGCGCTGTTTGATACCAATTATAGAGCAATGTTTGATTTCTAAATTGCTATTGGTTGTAGTAAAGTAAGACTGGAGTAAAGTAATTAATCGGAAGTTCTAAATGAACCAATATTTTGTGTTTGATGTTCTGATTAAGATTAGATTTAGCACTGTTTGATCGATCTGCATATACAATAACGTGCTACGTGTTTAAGTGTAAAAATATGGCATACATCTAAATCCCATCCATACAATCTTTCAAAACAAAACAATGCTATGAAAATTCGTTTAGGGTAGTAATTTAATTATTTTTTTAGACTCTTTTCTTTGTAGGACTATTCGAGTGAAAATTAACCCTTTTTCTTTATCAAAAAAGTCTTCTGGACGACACATCACTGATTCTATCCCAACGAAGAGGATCTCATAATTACAACACAAGAATGTCCATTGATTAACTAAGTAATAAATATTAAAACACAAAAACTACATACTCATACCGGGTACGTAAGGAATGGGACCATCTGATCTCATGCCTCGACATAAAAAACTTGCTCTCATTGTTGAATGAATGTTTACAATTCATCATGACCAGTTACTGTTACCAATGATTCGTTATATGTTTTACTAGCTTTTGCCCGCGACTTCGTTCGCGTGGAATAGTGACTTCCAGCAGATTTTTGGTTACCCACATAGTTCCCGATCTCGCGGGATATTCTAGGGAACTCTTCAAAAATCAACATAATGAGCTCTGCGTTTGAATTTAAGAGATGTATACTTATTTAGGGCGTTAAAGCCGTTTTGCCGATCAAAAAAGGCGAAAATGTTATTTTTCCCTTATTTTCTTATCATTCTACTGATTTGACATTTCAGTCCAAAAGGAAAAAAAGACTGTTTCTCCCTTGACAAATTTTCTATTATTTTAGGTTTTAGAGATTATGAAAGTTTCTTACACCAAGACATTTCTGTTTACCACGTTTTTAGTTTAGCCATCCTTTGCAAAAATATAAAGGTTTTGTGGTTTCGACCCTCTTGAGCACGCAACGTAGAGTTGTCCATGGGAGAAACAGTCTTTTTCAAGATGTACCCCCGCAACTTTTAGCGTTTGCCCTTGGGCTTTATTTATGGTCATTGCAAACGCAGTTTACAGCGGAAACTGAACTCTTTTGAATTGGAATGGCAAATCAGTTGGAATGATGGGAATACGGGGAATAATAAAAGTTTCGCCTTTTGCCATCCCAGTCATAATAACGGCTTTAATGACATTCCGTCCTAAATAGGTTATTTGTAACCGTATGCCGTTAGTTAGTTATAGTCTTGGTGGATCTAGTTATATAGTTTCTCATAAGCATCACAGGAACACCAATTATACAACGGAACAATTTAAAATTTACGAAACAGGACCAGTCCACATAAACTATCATACAACCGACAATAAGTACAATTTTGGTTCCAACGCCATCTATCAATCCATAGTGACAACTCGTGTAACGATCGACACCATTGAACGATCACCGCCATCTATTGAGAGTTTAAGGAATTATCTATACTCCGTTAGAGCATTTCATAAATTTTATTTTTTATTTTTTTGTAATAAAAATTATCCTATGTCCTTTCTCAAGTTCCAAACTATGTCTGTACCAAATTTCACACAAATCGGTTCAGTAGTTTAGGCGTGAAGAAAAGACAGACAGACAGACAGACAGACAGACAGACAGACAGACAGACAGAAAGACAGACAGACAGACAGACAGAGTTACTTTCGCATTTATAATATTAGTTAGGATGTACGAGCAATTATATGTATACACTTAGCAATATACACCATATTTATTTTCATGAAACTTCTATATTGGAATGCATACTTTTACGAAATAAGTCTCATTTCAGTGTAGAAACTAATATTTTACGAAAATCGCGTTTGAATTTTGTTTATTGTATCATCGACAATTTTCTAAGACAAGTGTTCAACAGCTGTTTATCGTTCTTGTGGTAAGATGGTTTATGTCGAAACAAACATCTCAAGGAATTAAAATCTGTCCATAAAGAAATAACCGATAATCTCTTCCAAAATCTTGCAACTTCAATCGCTAAACTCCATCTACATTTGTCTATACCTCGATTACGTTATGATGTAACGTCAACCAGATACGCAAGCTTATCGCAACAAATATATCTGTTGTAGCATTCCTCTCTATGTCTTACAACAGGTAATCTTTGATATATATTCCGAACAGTGTCAAACCAGCTTCTTATAATACGCCTATCCGCTTTTAATAAACACTACACGCGGCCATTTTAAGTTGGACCGCTGTTCTCGATAGCAACAGTCTATCTGTTTGTCTGTTTAGGCTGTTTAGTAAATTACTGTTTTTTTTTTATATATTTAGGAGCTCGTGGCTAAATAATTACAACTGCACAGACTGATTTTACAGGATAATCTGCGCTTGCCAAGGTTGATCTGTCGATGGGTAACGATCTTTAAAAGCCAGTTTCCTCTATGCCCCGGAGAGCACGTAAACCCAATATTTCTGGCTGTCATTTGTAGATCTTAGACAGTCGTGACAGATAGCTAAATGCTCGAAAGTTTCTTCGTTTCTTGATCGAATCTAAAAATTAGTTTCGTTAACTACCTTCGAAACAATTTCGTGGTTGAAGTTGCGTCGTTCACAAAGCTAATTTGTTCCACAAATCAATCGAATGGAAACGGGCCTTCAAAATACCAATATGATCAAAATTAGACTAATTTAAAAAAAAAACGGTCTTTGCAACAGACCAAATTTTTAAATTCTCTATTCGTGTAGGGCTTTAAACACAAACAGGCTGTAGGTAGGCAAACCCATAGCAAAATGTAGTACAATACGTGAGTGGTGTCGAACCAGCTTCTTATAATATGCCTATCCGCATTTAATTATAAGATTTAATGCAGCGCGTATCAACCATCTCAACCAAACAAAAACGGATGAACGCGCTCAGCACACGAGTGGCATGGAGCCGCGATTTATATGTGTCTCGCATTTTTGTCTTTTATTTTCATGGATGGATGAGTAAAGATAAATTATTGTAAGTTGTAGCTGTATGTCTGCAGAAATAGCGTAACGGATATTTGGTTTATTCATTTTGTAAAGTTGGTTAGTTACGATAGTATTGCGAAGATATGGAAATTATATTTTAAGATACGGCTAATAGAAAACTTGAAAGGTAAAAAGCACATAACTACTTTTTTCTGTTTTTTTTTTTTTAATATATTTAGAATAAAACATCAACATGTTAAGGTATGTTGATCGAAAATAACTCAAGCAAATAACTGATGGCAATTTCATATTTTTCAACAAAAACAAACCGAACAATAGCAACTCTACACCTCTCGTATAGATCGACAAAAAGCGTACATTTTATCATGTTTTTCGTGTAAGCACAAAAAGCCTATCTGCTGTAACTGTCGACCAGGTACTGATTGAAAATTGGTAGCTGACATCTTTTCTTAGAAACAGAGTTCATTGACATTCTATTTTTAAAGTGAACCATTTACCATTTATTTCCATTTTTAAATTCGGAATGTGTTTCTTTTAAATTCTTTTTTTTAATGAACAAATACTTCTTGGAAGTATGCTGCCTAGATTTTTTGTGCTAGATTCTAGACGAAACACAGTCTGATCTTTTGTTTTTGTTGTAGTATTTTTCTGTAACAAAAAAAGTAGTTCATTGATTGAGCTGTTTGTGTTACTGTACAATCTATTTTAAGACTATGTTTCACGACTTGTTAAATAATCCATGACTATTTTTTGTTTTCAATGCTTTTAGTACAAATTGGTCTAAATTCTTTTGATGATATTTGAAGTTGAAAAATGAAGCCTTTTTATTTGTTTCTTCTGCTGTAGTGTTTCGACTTCAGCTTCAAACAGTGAAATAAAATAAATGTTGTCTTAGAAAGATATTATTATGAATCTGTCTCGAGTTTAATTTGCGACATTTTTTTTAAATAGTTAGAGTTATGTTGAGTTTATTCAAGAAATCCCCACTGTAAAATCTCCACCAGTGAGGTTTTTTTTTAGAAATCCCCGCTGCATAATAAATTCAACCCAATGTTTCTGAAACACCCCGTAGCGGGGCTACGACGTCGTCGTCGACGTCGACGTCGTCTATGCTGAATTTATGTAACAGTAAGGATTTCTGGAAAAAAGCAACAATCCCCACTGATGGGGATTTGTCAGTGGAGATTTATTTAATAAACCCGATGTTGATACTTACATTAAATCAAAATCAAAAGTCATTTATTCAAATTAGGCTGATTTATCAGCACTTTTTGAAGGTCAATTTTTACATAAGACAGTCCCCCAAAGCGCCCCCCCATTCGACACTTCCTAGTGTTTTGGCTGGGAAGAAGAAGTGGCGGAACAAACTCCCCAGCAACATATCTGTCTGTACGGTTAGAGGAACCAAGATTGAATACAATTTAATAGAACATTCACATTATACATCAATCCGAAATTACATCCCAACCGTGACTAGAAGGCACAAAAGATAAACTAGGACCAACACAGTAAATAACAATTTAATGAAGAAGATTATGTTTATTTATTGACTTTGGCTTACTGTATGTCGTTACATATGCATTTTCTCAAAGACTATCCGACAGCTTGTGTTGACAGTTAACAGGTTATATTTACAATTATTAACATAATTTATTAATGTGGTGTTGCCATGTTGTGACGAATTAGTGGCCACCCTCTGTGTCGTGACAATAGATTAACTCATAATGCATAATAGAGCAATTTGCGTGTTATTATTTTGTATTATAGTGTGTGCATGAAACAAAACATTAAACATATCATGAAAAAAAAAAACAGTTAGAAACAGGAAGTAATTCGATAATCAACGGACAGTAATTGTAGTTGTATGACTAAATATTAGAACTTTATTTTACTATAGTTGCAGGAATACAAGTAAGTAACATTCCTTTATATAAATTTATTACACATAAGACAAGAAAGCTTTAAAGCTTTTGTGAACTGTCTATTAAAAGTCCAGTTTATAAATAAGTTCTTGTGTAAGTAAGTTATAATAGAGTTGAGTATCATCAGGAGGCCTTGGAACGTAAAGGGCTATTGCAGGATCACCGTGGATCACCGTGGTGGGTGGGAAGACTCATTTGAAGTTATCACAAAAAAAAAATGTCCTCATAAAATGTAACTAGGAAGCGCTGTTATCACGCACACCTCGTATATGATTGATAACATGTTTATTTGACACGGACCAAGTCGCAAGCAGAAACAAGTTTTTCTTTTATCGTGGTAAAATCATCAAATGAGTCCTCCCACTCAGGGCAGGGCGGGAGGGACTGTCAGACTTGTACTGACTAAAATCCACGGTGTCCTTCACTAGCCCTTTACACACCGGGGTCACGGTAATGGGTAAGTCCCGCGACCCCAGCAGAAACTACATAGTTTCACATAAAATGTAAACTCAGGCATTCGCTAATACACTACTAACTGACAATACAGTGTTTAGTTATGTTTATTACGCTCAAATAAAACCTGTGAAGGTGTTTTATCTAATACTTCTTTGGCAATTTGCCACAGGCATGGCATGTTAGGACGGTATTAAGGCCTGCCATAAGTAATTATGCTAATGCCATCGCTAGAATACATGCTAATCTCGAGCGATTCGCCTCGCGACCGACGCGTCTCATAGCACAGATATCAAGCCTGGGTGGCTATTACATGCTTAGAGTTTTAAGAGGTTTGAGGCTGAGGCTACATTAGACAGCGATTTGCGATGCGACTGGAAGAGCGAAACAGATTACACGTGGTATCGCTGATGTACGGTGTAGCCATATACGTGAGCATTCATTTATTTGTTTTTAATCGCTCATGTGTCGCAGATCGCGTCGCGGCCTAATGTAGCTTCAGTCTTAGAACAGGATGTAGAAGGAATATAAGACTTGGTTTTACTGCAGACACACATGTACTACACAAAGAGAGGGAATACCTGATTGTGAACAAAGTGGTCGTGCCGGTAGTATACTAGATAACTGAATTGATAATTTCAAAATCACAACACATCTTAAACTAGTTCTATGTCATCATGTGATCCGGGGTCGCGGGACAACGGGGTCGCGGGACTAACGAATTACCGCGACCCCGGAACGTAAAAACTATTGAAGGACACCGTGGATTTTAGACAGTACGAGTCTGACAGTCCCTCTCGCTCTGCCCTGGGCGGGAGGACTCATTTAATGATTTTACCACGTAAAAAAAATGACATCATGTGATAGATTACCTAATGACCAGAAAGACTCTACAAGAAGTATCAAAACCTTCTAAAATGGATTAAAATCCATTTGTTGAAGATGTACGCGGGCCCAGAGCAAGTTGATTAAAGCCACATGTCTTTTCTGCTCTAGGAACATGTGCTTTTTTTTTATCGTGACTTGAGACTTGTACTATCGAAAATCCACGGTGTCCTTCACTAGCCCTTTACGTACCGGGGTCATGGTAATCCCTTTGTCCCGCGACCCTGGCAGGCTTTGGCCCTCTACAAGCCCCGTCACTATGCTGACACTCTTTGAGGCGCGCGTGGAACACAACGCGCCGTCGAGGAACATGTGCTTTTTTTTTTTTTTATCGTGGTAAAATCATCAAATGAGTCCTTCCACCCAGGGCAGGGCGGGAGGGACTGTCAGACTTGTACTGACTAAAATTCACGGTGTCCTTCACGAGCCCTTTACGTACCGGGGTTACGGTGATGGGTAAGTCCCGCGACCCCGGCAGGCTCTGGCCCTCTACAGGCCCCGTCAATTTGCTGACACTCCTTGAGGCGCGCGTGGAACACAACGCGTCGTCGACCCGGGCATGGTCCATGGTCGAGCAGCGAGTCGCCCATTACTCGCTGCCCGCATGCCCGCGCCTACGGTGGCCGGAGATCGTCTGGCGACGTCCGTCGCCGTGGGCGTCTACCACTGCGGGTGGGTCGGAGGGAGGACACTGTTCTCTCCCTCACGCGGCACGCCTCCTCCTTCGCGAGCATGACTGCTTCGCAGAAGGAGGCGACCGCTTCCCACTCCGTCTCGCCCCGCAGCATGGCCTCGACCAATGCCGGGCGCGAGAGGTCTCCGCCTATCGCCGTCGTGAGGACACGGCGGTGCTCTGCCCAAGCGGGGCAGTCCTGCACCGTATGCTCCACCGTGTCCTCAGGACGGTTCTCGCAGTGGTGACACCCAGGCGTTTCCTCCCTCCTTATCAGACACAGGAACCTCCCGAAACTTCCGTGTCCGGTGAGGACCTGCGTCATGCGAAGGTAAGGACGCCGTGACGCCTATCCAGCCACTCCTCAAAGAGGGGTGTTACCGCCGCGATTGAGGAACATGTGCTAGAGGCAAAAAGACTAATAGCGTTGGCAAAGGATGGTGATAGAGCTACTAAAGAGCGTGTTAAAATACATCATCTGCCTAGCTTTCTCCCAACAATATTGGGGTCGGCTTCCAAGCAAACCGGATGCAGCTGAATATCAGTATTTTACATGGAGCGACTGCCTATCGGACATCCACAACCCAGTAACTGGGTAATACGATACCCCATGGTAAGAGTGGTTGTCAGACTTTAGAGTTTCTGACTAACGACTGTCAAAGATCTACAAATGACAGCCAGCAACGGCTTTACGTGCTTTCCGAGGCATGGAGAAAACTCGTTAGGACAGATGGTCACCCATCCACAGACCAACTTCGGCAAGAGCGGCTTAAACATGAATATCGGCCTGTGCGGCTGTAGTTATTCAGCCACGAGCTCCTCAACGTGTTAAAATAACCAATTCAAAAATAAAGTACCGTTCGATCTGGCGATGTACCTACAGCACCTAAGTTCAAAATGGTCTTATTTAATACTAACTTTTGTTTTACATCATGACACATGATATTATGATATAGATTTGCCTTTTAACCGTGCCTTTATTTCGACGAGCTTTTGTTAAACTACCTCAACTAAAGAGTTGCAAATATGCAAAAGGTGTGCTATCTAGGCAGAAAACCAGGGAGTGGAAGGCATTTAATTCGCTACGCTAATCATATTTATCGATGCAACAATATGATAAAATATCTTTTACAAAATTATGTCCGATATCTCTTGGAATTTCCTTCATTTGGTCAATTATGAACATGGTCTCATAACCATTTACGTAATGTAAGACCATTCCAATACTAACTTAAGTTTAAAGGTTCGGATAATGTACAAATTTTAATAGATTGACTTTTACTTGTATGGTGTGAACATAATGAAAACGTACGCTTTGGAAACGCCCTAATCCCTATTATGCAGCCACGGTAGCCCGACGGCGAACGCAAGAAAGGTTATGAATTCAGTTCCTTGTCTATTGTACCCCTTATATTTAGTACTAGCTTCCGCACGCGACTCCGTCCGCGCGGATGTCGGTCTTCGCGTGGATGGTTTATTTCTCTATTTTGAGTAACTCTGACAGTGACATCTTATAAATATCTATTGGATCCAAATACGGCTAAGCCTATAATAATTAAGGAGATCCTTGAGCTACTGCTGTTGGGCTCGCGTTCTGTAGATAAAACTGAAAAATAAGATTTTTTTTCTACGTATTTTTAGGATAAAAAGTATCCCATTTTATGCCCAGGATAATAAGGTATAATTATACCAAGTTTCATCGAAATCGAACCGTTAGTTTTTACGTGATGCCTGCATATACAAACAGACAGACAGACAGACAAAAAATTTTTTAATCACATATTATATTATATTTATTTTATTTTTATATATTTTATACCCTATATATTTCTATATAGCTATTTATTTTTTCAATATTTTCAATGTACAGAATTGACCCTTCTACAGATTTATTATATGTATAGATCCGATAAATAATCATATATTAGGAGTTATTTAGGAAATTGTACTTCTCAATTCGGTCAGTAATTTTTTTTTTATGTATGTACACCGCTTACTCCGATGCGACGGTTCTGGTCAGATTTGAATGTTTTTTGCTCGATGCAGTATGCCTGCCTTTTGGTCCCATAAAACATTCTTTCAGTTTGATTCAGTAGTTTTTATTTTAAGAGCATTTTCGCTTAATAAACCACTTGACAATGTTATTATCAGTACTATGGATAACAAAATTCTTGTGCACATGTAAGAAAATGATGTATTTGACAAGAATTTTGGTTGAATATTTGAACAGAAAGGGGAAAAAATTATTACTCATCAATTCTAATTGAATTCGGCTGAGAATTTAGTAGACTTTTTTTATTTATTTTTGATTTTTCCAACTAGGTACATTCCTTACCTAGTAATTATTATCATTCTTCATTTTACTCCGTTATCCGATGCGCACGCGATACAGCTGATAGATCTAAAACTTTAATTCCAAAAGCAAAATAAGTGATAATCGCTCCACCTATTAATAATTAAGTAAATACTATAATTAAACTTCACCTCTCTTTCGATGGTATCTCAAAATTAATCGGACACAAATCATTTGAACAATGAAATTAATTAATTAAACAAATGAACTATCATTACTTATTGCTTCGAATTGTGTCAATTGGAATTTAAAGGAAAGGTTATTTCTATCAGAATTAGCTTATCAGTTGATAAGAATCTAGGATCAGGTGTTTAAGTATTATTGACTAGCTTTACTCGCAGCTTCGCTTGCTTGTATTTTGAAATTTTTAGCATAAAACAGTTATTGTGAGTTAACTATAAAGCCTTTGTCAAACTGACCGGCGATAACGAACCGGACCGAGTCCGAAGCGATACCGAACCGATACGAGACGTCAAACTGGAAGCAGCGAATCGAAGCGTGACAGTTGTATTATGGACGACGTCAAACAGAGTAAATACGCCTTCACCACGCCTTCGCATCGGTTCGATCACGCTATCGGATCGCTTTCGCTTTTCTATGTGACTGGATTCAAACATTTCCATACATTACAAATAAAAACGCCTCGCTTCGTATTCGCCACGCCTGTCTTTTTGACAAAGGCTTAAGAGATAGAGACATGCAATTGTGGATTTTTTTGTAGCATTTTTGTAGATGTACAATTATCTAGTTCATCACTTTAGTGTATCTCTGCTGGTTCACGCCGCACACGCGTGTTCAGCCTCATTTAGACGATGCAAGAACTCACACGCGAGTTGCGTTACATTGCGGACTTTATAGGTACAACGAATTCAGTTGATCAAACAAATACCGCAATGTAGTGAAACTCGTATGCGAGTTCTTGCTCAGTCTAAATAAGGCTTTAAGCTCCCAAGAGGTGAGATTTTTTCGACCGCGCAACCTAGTCAACAGTTATCATTATATTTCAGTCAATTGACATAAAACCGTAATGTACTATTTATTTAACCTTCCTCAAGAATTGCACTATCTTTTAGTAGAAACCGTACGAAGTTCTGTTCAGTAGTTTTTGAGAAAACCAATTACATACAGACAGACAGTTGGTGGACTTTATTTTCTATACTGGGTTTATATAAATGATGTAAAATGGGGTCTAATTAAGTATTAAAGAGGATATTTGACAAAAAATACTCATAAATACTAAGAACGGCTTTATTTAATCAAATTAATTACCCTTCAGCCAATTATCGCTTTAAGGTACGACTTTGTCTTTCTGAGTATTTTTTTATTTATTAATTCTTAAATTATTTTATTTATTCTTAAATTTTCAAAAGAAAAGAAATAAAATGAGTTGTTTGAAATAACTTATGTCTGAACTGAGAAATTGTTTTAATTATAAACAATTTTATTAAGCAAAATTAATGATTTGAAGCCAATTCCGACATAGATGGAATATGCTCTTATTGTACACCAAAATTATTACAAAACTATATACTACTTACTAACTTTTTTGGTTGGGGGTAGTTAAATAAATAGGCACGAAAAATTTTGCTCTCTATAAATAATTAAATTTAATAGTATTTATACATTATACTTAATGTTTTATAATTAATAACAATTACTACCTGCCAGTTGTGTGTTATTCTTCAATTGCACTCACTTTAATTAACACTAAGTAAAAGCAAAAAACTTCAGTCAAGAATGGAGTCACTAAAGGGATCAATGTCCGAATTATTGTCACAATTTCATGACAGAATGTCAAAATTTGAAGCTGAACTCTCCAAGACGACACCCGACTCCACAGCCAGTAGCAGCAGCTCTTTTGTTCTTGCTGCAGAATATGCAGCGTTCAAGTCCTTTGTTATGGAGGCTCTGAATTGTCTTCAACGGCAGGTGGAAGCCCTTGCCAAGGATATTGATATGTTGGAGATGAGGGGCCGAAGGAAGTTACTTTTGGTTCACGGTGTTGCAGAGGACAATGAAGAGGACACATCTCTTTTGGTTGCGGAGGTGGTGCGTAACAGACTTAACTTTGACTCATTCTCTGTTGCTGCTATTCGTCGGTGTCACAGAATGGGCAATCAAGGCGGCGCTGGGAAGCCTAGACCGATATTGGTCAAGTTCCAGGATGTTGATGTTCGGGACAAGATCTGGTTTGCAAAAACGAAGTTGAAGGGCACCGGTATAACCATGTCAGAATTCTTGACCAGATCTCGGCATCAAGTCTTCATGGCAGCACGTGATAAGTTTGGCGTCAACAGCTGCTGGACGAAGCAGGGCAGTGTTTTTGTTCTGGGGCCTGATGGAAGCAAGCATCGAGTCGTCACCCTTAGTGAACTTAACGCCATTGCTACGGTTGAGCTTGATTGTGGTGAACTGGTACGCCAGCCGGACACCAATAGGCCTGCTTCAACACCACCACCTAAGCGAAATAGGCGTGCTGCAGCTAAGAAGTGAATGGTTCACGGCGTCGTTCGGGTAACAGTCTCACTACTTTTTGTTATTGTTTCTTTACCTTCTTATTTTGCTTTTTAATATCTTTTACTCCTACCCTTGTTGTGATTAATATTTCTTGATAATTATACTTTTAAGTTTTATGTTCAGATTCCACGAGTAAGCTTTTCTGACACTTGACAAATGTCAAGTGTCATGTTAATAGCTGCGTTCCGGTTTTATTAAAATATATTTTTGAGCATAATTGTCTATGGCGACATAGAAAATTTATGTTGTTTTTTTTTCTTTTTTTTTAATAGTATGTTTATTAGTGTGTTTTAGCTTATTATTATTATTTTTTCCGTTTTCTGCTAAACTGTAACCCGAGCGACGACAACAACATTGATTGTATTTTTTGTTTTACGTTTTATTTGTTTTTGTTATTTTCACATGACTGGCGGGTGGACATTTTTACACCTACCAAAACTTTTTTAAATCTTTTTATATTTTTTTTTATTTTTTTATTTACAAACTTTACTTTTATATATTATATTCATATATACATATTTTTATCTATTTAGCACAGAGCAGTGTTTCTATGACTGATTTTTCTGTACTCAGTGATGATGATAGTTTTGCATCAGCCAGCAGTGGTAGTAATGATAGCTTCAGTAGCATTCCTACTCTTGCTGACACGCTTGAGTCTCAGTTTTCTGGTGTTCCGAAGAATTTCAATGTGGTGCATATTAATGCTCAAAGTATTCCGGCTCATTACAATGATATGCTGGCAAATCTGGACTGTAAAAACATCCATGCAATCCTAGTTTCTGAATCTTGGCTTAAGCCATGTCTTCCGTCCACATCCTATTCCTTACCCGGATACCAACTAATTAGAAATGATCGCACAGGTGGTGGTGGTGGCGGTGTTGCCATATATCTTCGTGCAAACATTCCTTTTTCTGTCATCGATATGTCAACACAGCCACCACCGTTGAATGCTGGCGAGCATCTCTTTTTGGAAATAAATCTTCATCATTCGAAGATTTTGCTTGGTGTCTATTATTGCCCTTCCTTGCGCATAGACTATTTTTCCTCTTTGGAAACTCTCCTTGTAAATCTGATGCCTTCCTACAAGCACTCCATACTCATGGGAGACTTCAATACTTGTCTTCTTAAACAAGATTCTCGTTCTTCTTCACTTCGCTCCATTTCTCAATCTTGCAATTTATCTCTTCTGCCTTTAACTGCTACTCACCATTTTCCCAACTGTACTCCTTCCTTACTTGACCTCATTTTCGTTTCTTCAAATCAACATGTCGCTATGCATGGTCAATGTTCAGCTGACGCTTTTTCTTATCACGATCTCATCTTCCTTTCTTATAAAATTCGCCCTCCCAAGTGTAAACCTAAAACCTTGATGCAGCGCAGTTTTGGTGGTATGAATCTTGAAAGCCTTCGTGAGGATGCCAGCAACATTGACTGGTCTGATCTTATTGATGCGGATTTGATTGACATAAAGCTTGATATCTTTAATTCTCGCGTAATCCAGCTTTATGATATCCATGCACCTGTACGCCTAGTAAAGATGAAACATCTTCCAGCGCCGTGGTTAACAAAAGATTTAAAAGATATTTTGCACAGAAAAGCGGCAGCAAAGGCCAGATTCAAGCGTACACCTAACGATTTAAATCGTGAAAAATACGTTGCAATCCGCAATCGCAGTAATTTGGTTTGTAGAGATGCGCAACGCCGCCATGTTCATAATTCTGTCGAAAATGGTGATCCAGCAAAAGTCTGGAAGTTTCTTAGATCAATGGGAGTTGGAAAGTCACGCCAAGATTCTATTCCTAAAGATGTAGATCTTGAAGAACTTAACAAACATTTCGCAATTTCATCTAATTTTAATAGCGCTATTAAATCGAATACTCTAGATAATCTTTCATCTCTTCCTACTCCCGATTACTCTCCCTTGATTTTTAATCAATTCTCGGCTTGTGATGTTAAGAAGAGCATTTTATCAATCTCTTCAAATGCTGTTGGTAGTGACTGTGTCAGTCGTAAGATGATCCTTCCTATCCTGGATGAAATCCTTCCTGCTATCGGCCATATCCTTAATTTTTCCGTTTCCTGTGGTGTTTTTCCTTCATCTTGGAAAGAAGCCCAAATTACCCCTCTCCCTAAAAAGTGTAATCCTATGTCTTTTTCTGAATTCCGTCCTATCTCCATATTACCGTTTCTATCCAAAGTCCTAGAACGTCTCATTCATAACCAGCTTAGTGCCTTCCTTTGTAAAAACAGTCTCCTTAATTCTTACCAATCCGGATTTCGCGCAGGACACAGCACTACAACAGCACTTGTTAAAATTACTGACGATATAAGATCGGGTATGGAAAATGGAAATCTGACGGTCCTGTCCTTATTAGATTTTAGTAATGCTTTTAATCACCGTAGATTTTGACATCCTACTCGGCATACTCTGCTCTCTTAACATATCTCCAACGGCAATTGATTGGTTTCGAAGTTACCTGTGTGGCCGCCGACAGCGTATTTGCATCGAAGGACTGTCGTCTTCTTGGTGCAATACCACTGCCGGCGTACCACAGGGAGGCGTTCTATCTCCTCTTCTTTTTGCAATTTTCATAAATTCTATTTCCAAAAACCTTCTGTCATCCTACCACCTATATGCTGACGATTTGCAAATTTATTCTCAAGCTCCCTTAGACGAATTGTCTGAGGCTGTTAGTACGATAAATAAGGATTTGGCACGAATTTCTGAATGGAGTACTGCTTATGGTTTAAAAATTAATCCAGCGAAGACGCAAGTCATTGTTGTTGGCAGCCCGCGTCTGCGCTCAAGAATCAATTGGTTGCAGCTTCCTCAGATTGTTTTTGAAGGTTCTAGAATTCCTTATAGTGATACGGTTAAAGATCTGGGTATCTACATAGACAAAGACTTCTCTTGGGTTCCCCAGTTGCAGGAAGTAAGTCGCAAATTGTTTGCATCGGCAGGGTCATTGCGAAGACTACGTAATTTCCTTCCGACTGCCACTAAGACTGCGCTTGCTCAGTCCCTCCTTCTCCCCATCCTTGATTATGCCGATGCCAGCTATCCAGATCTCACAGAAGTACAGTTAGATAAGCTTGAGCGACTTCAAAACTTTTGTATAAGATTCATATTTGGTTTGCGCAAATATGATCATATTTCAGAATTTCGCAATAAACTCAAGTGGTTACCCATCCGCCTTCGTCGGAATACTCACATTTTAACAATGCTTTTTAACATTATTTTTAATCCCGCTACCCCCTCTTATCTCAAAGAGCGTTTTAAGTTTCTACACGATGCGCACACTAGAAATTTGAGGTCATCGGAAAATTTGATACTTTTGATGCCTGTGCACTCCACAAAATTTTATGATGACTCTTTTACAGTCCAGGCTATCCGTTTGTGGAATGCACTGCCGCTGTCAGTAAGACAAGCCCAGTCACTGGTTTCTTTTAAAAGCTTAGTCATAAACTATTTCCTTTCTCTCTAATGTATATATATATATATATATATATTTAAATGTGTATGTGTATTTTATATTACAATTGATATTTATGTGTATTGTATTAATATTATTATGTTATCTGTTATTTGTTGTGCATCATTGCCTACCCTTGTTTTTGATTATAGTTTTTTAAGTCCATCCTAAGGTTGTCTGGAAGATATCGCTATTAGCGATAAGACCGCCGTTGTACCCTTAGAATTAACAATATTGTAAGTTTGTATTTATTCATTTTGGTGTACAATAAAGTATATTCTACTACTAGCTGTACCCTGCCACGCTTCGCTGTGGCACAAGAAAACTGTTTTTTCGTGGTCGCGGATATGTGACTAATGCAAAAAATAGATAAAAACAATCCTTGATGCGGATTGTATATCATGCTAAAATTTCAGCTCAATCGCTGGAGAACTTTTTGAGTTTTTGAAGCGTACACAAACCAACATAACATTTTTATATATATAGAAGATATACTATAAGTCTTTTCGTTAATATAGCGTATATCTTCCGGACAACCTTTAGATGGGACTGTACGAATTCAAATAAAATGTGGAGGTATTCAGTAATATTCAAAAAATCTAGGTACCATCACAAAAAAAAAACTACACATAGTTGAGATAATGATGGCCAGATGAAAATGATGTCAGTCGTCACTGGGGTCACGGGACTGTCTTCGGAAACCTTGACCCCGGAACGTAAAGGGCTATTGAAGAAACACCGTGGAATTAGTCAGTACGAGTCTTACAGTCCCTCCTGTCCCGCCTTGGGGGGAGGACTTATTTGATGATTTAACCAGATAAAAAAAAGCACACAGGTCATAATTAAAATGTATAATTATTTTACATGTTTCTCTGCGTCCTGCCACAGTTAGTAGCATACAAATTCTACAACAATTTCACAAGAAATTTATAGGATTTAACAAATAGGTGGTTAATTTAGTGAGAACCAAATAATGACATTTAACTCCCAGCAACAGCATGCAGGTAACATGTTAGATAACAGAAAACATCGGAACTAAATCACAATGTAATTCAACTTTCACGTTATGCTCGGACCGATCGCATTTATCTAAATATCAAAGTAGTTGTAATTCGTAAGGTCGGGCAGTGGGTGTGCATGCGCACGACGCCTGCGCCTGCGCCGGTAGTCCGGAGTCCGGGGCTCCGGGGCTGCATGGCCCCGGGGTTCCGGGCTAAAGGACCAGAGGTCATTCTTGTGCTATGATTATCATATCAACGCTGTACATGGTGTTGGCCACCCTGCAATGTAATGAGGGCAAAAGTGCTAAAGTGTAAAGTGCTGCGAGGAACAGCATTGAGGTGTAGTAATGTAGCTCTTTGGAGTTATAGCCACGAGTTAGGGCTCTATCGGCCTTATTACAAAAATTAAATAAACCTTGGTTTAAACCTGTTCTATCAAGTCCAAGCTTATCTGCAGAGCCACGGTTTAAATTTGTCCGTATTACAAAACTAAGATAAAACGTCGACTTAAGTACCGCCATTTGAACGATTGTCTAAACAATTAAATCCACAATGAGTAATAACAATTAAATCTACCTTGTTTCAATCCATTTTGGGTGTAAATAGCACAAAAACAACAACACAATGAGAAAGATGCTATGAGAAACTTTGACACACCTTTGACAGCTACTACTGTTAGACCATGGTTTATCGCAAAACCACGATTTGTAATAACGTTTGTGTAAACCGTAGTTTTACAAGATTTAAACCTGGGTTTTTAGTTAAACCTCTTTTTGTAATAAGGCGGTATATGTTTTGCGAGGAATTAAAATGCATTCTTAGTTATTCAAAAAAATATAAATTTAATTAAACACATAGGATAAAAGTAAACCATTCTATTTTCAGAATATCTTGCTGTATTTCATTATAAAATATGTGAGTGTGTATGTATGAGTTTCTATGCTTGTAATCGCATCCACGATACAGAAAGATATTCCTAGAGTGGGACAAAGTTTAAAAAATTAATAAATATTGTAATTGTTTGAATCCAGTCACACATTGACATTGTCTTATGAAAGCTTCATTTAGATGATGCAAGAAATTGCATGCGATTTGCGTTACATTACGAACTATAAAAGGACAATGTATTCAGTTGACGAATTAAATACCGCAATGTAGTCAAAATTGCATGTAAGTTCTTGAATTGTCTGATAGGGCTTTAGGTGGCTAAGTACACCATTGTACACTGAGTTACCTAATGACGGTTCTCCATAAAATATCAAAGAAAAAAAACAAAACGCTAAAAATTACCTTACCTTTCCCCCTTCTCCCATAGCCCTTGCGGCCAGCAGACCAGACTCCATATACCATACACAAATCCAATCTCTATTTTAGTACTGCGAAATTCCTCATGAAAAACCCAAAAACACTTTGAACAATAACACATCCGAATGAAGCACACGTGATCTCAATAGCTATTAACATATTTTTTTATACCTTTGTAAATGAATAAAAAAATCATAGCCATTTATCAAAGTCTTCATAAAATAGAAAAGTTCGTGTTTTATATATACAGCCTGTTAGTGTAATCAGTCTTAACCTTGAAACCATAGGTAGTTGATTTAATTATAAAAATGTTTGTCTGAATTTAAAAATAAATAAACGAATTTTTCTTTAAAAAAATCAAAAATGTTTCTGTCCTACACCGTCCGTTAATTCATGGATACTATGCGCCCGAGTTACGTATTCACTGCAAAGGGCGTTAACCTGCCAGTGCGGCAGGTTAACGCCGTCCGTTTAACTACATACCTACATAAGTTTTAACTAACTACATCATTGTAATAAAATACAGGTAACCTGTGATGTAACTAACTTCCCTTCATACTTTTCCTGGCTTAGGACAGGCAAAAATACCTACCTTTGTTGCGTGACGAGTCCAGATGTAAGTTAGGTTATCACCCGACGCGGCGTAAACCCGAACCATTTCTGTCCACTGTTCGTTTGTGTACGACATAATCACTAAACACTAACACTTGCGCGAAAAATTAACGGTGGGGCGGCGCGCACTCGTGCGCTGCGCTGCGAGCGTTTGTTACGGGACACACGTACGTTCGATAACGACACTGCCGGCAGACTGAGGTATGCGCGGGGCCCGCGCATACCTCAGTCTCCCCGCGCCGCGGGCGACTCCGCGGCGCTCGCGGCTTATTTTAGTGTTCTTTACCTTTGCGTAATAGGGTGAAATAATTTTGGGGAAAAATGGAGACTTTATTGAAAAAAAAAGGTTTTATTTTTTTATTGAATTTACGTTCTGTAAGTGATACCAAACCACTGGTTTCAAGTTTAAGACTGATTACACTAACAGGCTGTATACTAGCACATTTCCCGCGACTTCGTCCGCGTGGGTTACGTACTTTCCTAATTCCCCCTTTTCACCCCCTTAAAGGTTAAATTTCCAAAAACCCCTTCTTAGTGCTCCCCTACATTATGATAGGAAGCCGTGTGCAAAATTTCACATTCCTAGCCCCAGTAGTTTCGGCTGTGCGTTGATATGTCAGTCAGTCAGTTCTCCTTTTACATTTTTTTTATACCTTTGTAAATGAATAAAAAATAAATCATAACCATTTATCAAAGTCTTAATAGAATAGAAAAGCTCGTGTTTTATATAAATATCAGATAGTTTGTGAGTCTGTCGGGGCGTGCCAGCTCACGGAGGCTCGCCGGTAGTCGGGTGAAAGGACAGGGTTCAACTCCCGACTACTGCGATTATCATATCAACATCATCTGCGCTGGTTTATTAGATTTTATGGATGTTGCAGTTTTATTGTTACAGTGATGTAATTGGTAATCTTATTTTAGTGATAGAATTGTGAAAGTTTGTGAAGATGAATGTTTGTTACTTTTTTACATAAAAACTGCTGTTCGGATTTGGCTAGGAAAATAGCTTACAATTTATTTAGGTTATAAACGATCTATGTGCAAAGTTACCTGAAAAAGCTAGTGTCAAATGTATTTTTTACAAGAACCTGATAGATCAGAGATTTTAGCCTCTGGCGCGTTTTCACGTGTTCAAAGGAATCCGAAAAAATCTCAAAACGCCAAATTATCAATTTCCAAATCATGGCATGCGATAAAATCTTATATTTACAAGAATTGTAAAAAAATAAATAATAGTTGTGCAACAATTTTGGTTTACAACTATTATCCAAACTAATATTATAAATGCGAAAGTAACTCTGTCTGTCTGTCTTTTCTTCACGCCTAAACTACTGAACCCATTTGTGTGAAATTTGGTACAGACATAGTTTGGAACTTGAGAAAGGACATAGGATAGCTTTTATTACCAAAAAATAAAAAAAAATCTGCCAGTACTCACAATTCCACGCGAACGAAGTCGCGCGCAAAAGCTAGTTTATTATATTTATATTCTATCTATAATCCCAATCTATATATTATCTATAATCCCAATTGTAGTTTTTTTTCTATTTTGATCATTTACCATTTTGATAATTGGGGTTTTTTAGTATTTGCCATTTTGATTTGCCATTTTAGAACTTGTCCTTTGAATTAGGCTTTCTACGCCTAAAGCGTTCATACTTCAAGCATGCTACACGTTAAATACAAAAAATCTTGTGCTAAGGCTTCCGTTAACCTTATTCTTTATTTTTCAGTTAAAAATTAACCTGCCTCTAAATCCATAGGTTTTTGTACTTACCTAACTTCCAAGGGTTGAAAACGATTTTTAAGTATTCCCATTAAAGTTTTTTACAGACTATTGAAAGAATTCCGTTAACCTTATGAATTTGATAGAGCATGTTATTTAATGTATATTGTAGTTATCATATTAACATCACACTACTTAACGAAGAATAGTTGTTTTTGTACACAAAGACCACATTTAAGATATACTGTAGATATATATAGATAGTGGATAATAACCCACCATTAAAAATGTACCAATGATCATTTCTTTGATAATTTGTAAAGTTAATGAGAATTTCGACATTTCATTAATTACGTCGTTCTCAATTAATTTCGTATCTAAAATCAATAGATAATGCTAAATACTTCGAAGTTACATGTTCACCTTTTGTATATCTCAGGATCTGAATAAAATAGATCTCCACTAGTTTTTTTTTTTAATTATTTCTTTGATTAGAACGTTTAATTTGCCTTTACATCAGATTCTGTGTCCGATACGATATGCAACATAATTATTACCTTTAATTAAATGGTAGATATAAATAATAAAGTAATTTCATTACAGTAATGACCGCGTAAATTAATTGCACCATTAATATTAAGTTTAAAAAAAGTTACCTCACACTAGGAATTTCTTCCTTTTTTGTGGGTGCATTTACAAACGTATAAACTCACATACATAAACACCCAGACGCGGAACATACAAATACTTGTTCCGTGCGGGAATCGAACCCGCAACCCGCTGCGCAGCAGTCGATTGCTCACTCACTGCGCCAACCGTGTCGACGAAAGTTGTACGACACGTACATTACATTTTTATCGAAGCATACAATAAAAATGACATCTACATACCCGAAGGGTTAGGCATAAGAAAGGGTTAAACCATATCCCATAGTGTGTCCACAGGGTCGAAACGTCGAAAATCCAGATTCCGTGTCATTCGTCGTGATATTATAATAGGTTATTTTACTGCATACTAAAATAGAAAATCTGTTTAATCCCTCAGTCAAAATATTGAAAAATAATGGATACGTATTTTTGTTTATCTACTATCATGCTATTAATCCTCTATAAAAGAACCTTTAGCAATTAGCTTATTGCCAACATTAAAACACTTTAAACACTCAATGATATTATGATCATTATATCATCCAAACGCGTGATATAATGAATTTCAAAAAAAGAACATTCTCATGCAATGACATTATCACCACCACATCGCTAAAATTTTGAAAAAAGAACAATAAATTGTAGACTAATTCGTAATTTCAGATTCTCGTCTTATCGTGTTTTTTCCCGCCATCTTGAATTTACATAGTTCTTACAACACTGTACAACTATGGTATGAGAATCTTTTATAGAGGATTCACATCATGATTGTAGATAAAGTCTTGTATGCAACTGTTATAATATGTAACACTCATGTGATACTATTATCACACTCGGCTACGCCTCGTGTGATAAACCCACATTCGTGTTTTAATACCCCTGATTATACAACAGTTGCATAAATAACTATTATTGACAACGATAAAACGCTTCCAAATTGGGGAGTGGGGGCTTGTGACGTCATAACGCTTGTAAAATTGTAACGTTGTATCTTCGTCAATTTTGGTTTACGTAAAAATAAGAAATATACGGTGAAATATTTAAAAAAAATCTATAGTTCGGACTTATAAAATGTTTTTAAAGTAGCCTATTATTGCAAACATATTGTAATAGCGGTACGTGATCTTTTTGATCTCTTTCGAAATGGAGGCCAATGGCTCATCTGAAGTCAATCCGACACGACCTAAGAGATGTCAGGCATAGAACTTCGGCGACATCACGGCGCAAGTAAAAATTCAAACTTTTTATTATTTCAGGGCCATTTTTTTTACAATAGACTTGTTCTAGGCCAATAAATCAAGCTCAGAAGCAAAGATGCGATGCCAGCTCACCCAAAAGCACTGGAATTCTTTGTAAAACTGTTTAACTATATAATAAACTCTACCTAATGCCGAGATGCATCCGACCCATTCGAAAAAAAGGCTACTTTAATAGAGCAATAAATTCCAAGCCACTATACATAAGAAAATACTCATAAGATCCTAAAACACATACAAATTGTAAGCTCCTTTGACACGAAATTCTTTTTAAAAAGTAACTGAACAATTGTTTAAAAAAAGAACACCCAACTACCAACCGAACGTCTTCATACCAGTGGCGTAAAAGGTCGAAACGATTTGTAATTCCGGAGTCCGAGAGCCTCCGTAAGGTTGGTATTAAATCGTAACTATTTGCAATATTAATAGGTTATTTTGTACGTAAACTGTTAGCTATAAATACTAGTGTTGTGCTCCCGCCACTAGATTAATAGTTGTTTTGAATCTCGTGATCGGGAGCCCGCAAAATTGTCCGCAGTTTTGTAATGTTGGTAGGATGGAATGGTAGCTGTTTGGCGCGGTTCTTTGTTCAGTTATATTTAGGTAAATACATTTTAGAATAAACGCATAAGACCAAACTAACATGGTCTTATGCGTTTATATTTTGGGAACTCCTAAAAGCTAGAATCAGCAGTGTTAGAGTGATACGTCACATAATCCAAGATTGCAAAATTCATTATCCGGGACACCGTCATGCATCATTGTCTCGACGCTTTTCTGGTGGTCAACATTATTGATTCTGGGAATGACTATTGTAAAGTAATTTTGCGAATGCCTTGCAAATTAAGTTGGCAAATCCATTCCAACTTCAAACTGGTTTAAAAGCTGTCCCTGAAATATGTCCTTTTCATCACGTCAAATTACCGACGTTGGTAGGTGAGGTGCAAAATAAAGTAAAAACTACTTTGAGACACGCCAGCTAATTTTTTCCTTATTTAACATTAATGTAGTCCATTAAGCCAGCCAATCCCAAAACATTAGCCCATAATAATAAACCAATCCCTCCGCCATTAAAAAGAAAGTGTTACAATTAGAACAGCCAATTACAAGAACTTGTATTTTAATAATCAGTGTAAAAATCTGCACAAGTTACAAACAACGGCCGGTTCGTGAGCTACGATACCACGGATTAACGGCTGCGAGGGCCAAATGAAATTATTTCGCCTCTATCCGCCATCTTCATTTCGCGGTATCACGCTAGGGCTGCGTTTGCGCAGTGCAGGGAAGATTTGTGGCGTAGGGAAATACACGTCCCACTCTAAAATGGCATCCAATTTTACCAAATTTGTTATATAGATAAATGTAATAAGTCTTGATGGCCCGGAGGTTAAAAATTCGCCTCGCATTCACAAGGTTGCCAATTCAAACCCTGGTTTAGTTAACTCAGACCCCAGAGGGTCACATCCTCACACGAAACAGAAGATCCGAAATTAATTTGAAATGAGCGACCTGATTTCTTGGCGAATATTTCATGACATCTGCATTAAACTGAAATCTTCCAAAAAGGAAATGTATTACTAGAGTTTTCACCTGAAAAATGTGTTTACTTACTTCTAGTTACTTCCATAATGAAAATAATGATAATAATGAAAATAAAAAAAATAATGAAAATTCACAATGCAAGGACTTCTAGCACCTCTACTAACTTTACACGCATTTTGCGTGTAAAGTATTATTTAGATTAAAAACATCATAACTATTTTCCTTTAAAGATTTTTTTGGTTTAAAACTTTTTGAATAAAATAAATCTTAACTTGTTGAAGGCCCTGCCCCCACAGCTAACCACTAAAAACTAATCTATTTCTCCAATAAACAATAAAAGCAAGATCTCCTGCGAACCCTGCGCGCGCGCCTCTCAATTTGTTGTCCGATCATATTGAGATCTCTTTATATCGGCACAAGTGCGCCCGCGCAGCTAAATTGAACTAACTGTACTCCGCCAGTAGATGATTGTAAATATTTGTGTTCGGTTAAAAATAGCGAGCGTTGATAGATTGGCTTCGGACTTAGATTGTTGTAAGTATTCTTTAGCGGTGGAACTTTAATAGGTTGTGCGCCGGCGCAGGCGGAGTGAAGACTATCTTTATTATTTACAGGCTGATGCCCATGAGTTCGTCCTCGAGTAATTCGTTAATTGTACTACCGGGAGAAACAGTATCCCATAAGCCTTTGTAAACAGACAAGCGTGGCGAATGGCGTTGCGTGTCACGGATTCGATTTCGGAACAAATATTTGTATGAGCTTCAGTTTGTTGTTCGGAATCTGGCAGTCTATGTCGCTTATGTTTACATAGAATATCTTTCTTTTTATAAAAACGTGGCCCCACACTAGGAATTTCTCCTGTGTCATGGGTGTGTTTGTAACTCACTTGCAAAAACACCCAGGACCAACTACTCAATGGTCACAATGGTTATCGCTATTATCGCTAATTGCGATATCTTCCAGACAACCTTTGGATGGACTGTGCGAACAAAAACATAAAAAGGTGCTGCCCTATTACCCATAGATAACGACATTAAGATAGCTACCTAAAAGGATTGTGTTAATCGGATAAAAACTGACTTCCGATATTTTGGAATTGTAAAAGCTTAATATTTAACAAAAGAAGCTTATAAGCCCCTTCGCACATAACGCGACGCAAGTTCCATTAGCGCAGTGGCTGAGCGATTGGACTGCTGCGCTGCGTGTCGCGGGTTCGATTCCCGAGCGGAGCAAATATTTGTATGATCTACAAGTAGTTGTTCCGGGTCTGAGCATTTGTGTATGTGAGTTTATATGTTTGTAAACGCACCCACGACACAGGAGAAATTCCTAGAGGTGGGGCACCGTTTTATTAAAAAAAAAAGTCTCCGATACTTTACAACATGTATCCAGGTGACTATCGCAATACAAATCCAAAGAGTTTCGTACACAGGCGCGCGTCAATGGATTCCAAAGTCGCATAGTATCGGAGACTTGTGTCGCCATATGTACGAAGGGCCTAAGTTTTTACAAAGTGCGTTGTAATCGTTATCACGAAGAGCGATAAAACTGTCGAGTACCTATTATCTCTGTTGTCTGACCATTGTGCCTTATCTACCAATTATCATGCAATGTTCCGCTTTCGTTATCAAAATGTTTCTTTATCAAATCACTTGGTTATTACCAGCAAGTAGCAAGCAAATTCGAATCCTTTGATAAAAAAAAGATAAGATAGAATTTTAAAAGTAATTCGTAGCTCGCTTAACCGCCCTTGATATCGAATTAAAAATAATCCTCCTTCCATATTTAAATAGCAGGGCAAATACGAACATAAATGGGCGTTGCATGTTCCAAATTAGTGCACTTGAATGAAATGACATTTAAAAATCAAAATCAGAAGTTTTTATTTCACGTAGGCCCATGAGGGCACTTATAAAACGTCGACAGCAGGTGCTCGGTTTGGGTTGGTCGATTCCATGGAGAAGAACCGACAAGAAACTCCATGGTTAAAATTAAGGGAAATACTCAAAACTGGTTGGGATTTCACCTGCCGTTTAACAAGAAATATTTAGTTAAGGGGTATACTTTTATCTGATTTTCTTACTAAGTACCAGATACTACTTCCTTACTGATCAGTGGTGGCCCAAGGTATCGGCTCCGACTTACGAGTTATAATAGGTCGCAGGCTCGTACCCAGGCTTGCAGCTTGCCTGGCACATTACTTTCTGTAATTTATTTCTTTACCACTGCTCTCAAAACGGTGAAAAAATTATCAGCATGTCCTAAAAACATCAAATTCGAAGACATGTGACATCTATGAACCCGCTCTGGACCCGCGTTGTGGATTATGGCCCACTCCCTCTCACAGAACAGAACATTATTTAGACTGATGATGATGATGACCAGATATTATACATATTTACTAACTAGCTTCCGCTCGCGACTCCGTCCGCGCGGCTGTCGGTCTTCGCGTGGATGGTTTATTTCTCCATTTTGAGTAACTCTGACAATGACATCTTATAAATATCTATTGGACCCAAATACGGCTAAGCCTATAATAATTAAGGAGATCGCGGTTCTACAGAACAACGTCTATGAATAAAACTGAAAAAAAAAGTTTTTTTTTTCTACGTATTTTTCCAGGATCAAAAGTATCCCATTTTATGCCCAGGATAATAAGGTATAATTATACCAAGTTTCATCGAAATCGAACCGTTAGTTTTCACGTGATGCCTGCATATACAGACAGACAGACAGACAAAAATTTTTTTAATCACATATTTGGGTTTGGTATCGATCCAGCAACACCCCCCGCTATTTATTTTTTCAATATTTTCAATGTTCAGAATTGACCCTTCTACAGATTTATTATAAGTATGTATAGATATTTAATGCTTAGGAATAAGAATAAGAATTGAATATGTTAATTACCTTCCAAATCCATGCGAATATAAATGTTTGATTTGATTTACAATAAAAAACAGAAAAAGAAATGGTTACTTTTAAGTAGCTATTATTTAGAAATGCAGCTTAGTACTCATTAAATAACTTTTTTTTTTTTTTTTTTATCGTGGTAAAATCATCAAATGAGTCCTCCCACCAAGGGCAGGGCGGGAGGGACTGTCAGACTTGTACTGACTAAAATCCACGGTGTCCTTCAGTAGCCCTTTACGTACCGGGGTCACGGTAATCTGTGAGTCCCGCGACCCCGGCAGGCTTTGTCCCTCTACAGGCCCCGTCACTATGCTGACACTCCTTGAGGCGCGCGTGGAACACAACGCGCCGTCGACCCGGGCATGGTCCATGGTCGGACAGCGAGTCGCCCATTACTCGCTGCCCGCATGCCCGCGCCTACGGTGGCCGGAGATCGTCTTGCGACGTCCGTCGCCGTGGGCGTCTACCACTGCGGCTGGGGTGGAGGGAGGACGCTGTCCTCTCCCTCACGCGGCCCGCCTCCTCCTTCGCGAGCATGACTGCTTCGCAGAAGGAGGCGACCGCTTCCCACTCCATCTCGCCCCGCAGCATGGCCTCGACCAATGCCGGGCGCGAGAGGTCTCCGCCTATCGCCGTCGTGAGGACACGGCGGTGCTCTGCCCAAGCGGGGCAGTCCTGCACCGTATGCTCCACCGTGTCCTCCGGACGATCCTCGCAGTGGTGACACCCAGGCGTTTCTTCCCTCCTTATCAGACACAGGAACCTCCCGAAACTTCCGTGTCCGGTGAGGACCTGCGTCATGCGGTAGGTCAGGACGCCATGACGCCTATCCAGCCACTCCTCAAAGAGGGGTCTTACCGCCGCGATTGCGGCGTGCCCGTCTCATTAAATAACTTAAGGCTAATACATTTTCTAATTCAGGATACACCTTTTCTATTCACAAAACAAGCTGCCCCAATTAACCTAAATACGAACCAAAAATAATCACCTTCGTACGCAGACAATCCCAACAAAGCGACCAATCTTACACTCCATTTGAGATAACAGATACAGCCTGATGGTGTACTGAGCCTCGTTAGTCCAAATGGGGGTTTGTCACGAAGACCTACCTCCGTATTTATGATGTCAGTACCCTGGTGTTCCGATCAGGGTAAAAGATTGGTAGAACCTTCTTGGTATCTTGTTTTGATCTCTACTTTTACAATTGGGTGACAAATTGAAAGAAGTATTCCTTAAAGCCTTTGTCAAACAGACAGGCGTGGCGAATGCATTGTGTGATAGTTGAGGAATATTTATTATTTATTTATTTATACTTTTGCTCGCGAGTGTCTAAGAATAAATCAATACATCGCTCTAATTTACATTTGTGAAATATTGGTTTAATTTCTGAGATCAAACTAATTTGCTACAAATGTACCTACCTAAGTAAGAAAAAAAGTGAATTTCTCGGGATACCTCTACGCAATCAAATCTTTTTATGGTTTTATATGTAGTTTTTTTTACAGAGTTCGGAAATAAACAAGTTTTTCCTAGTATAGTATTAGTACAAGGCTATATGTTTCAAGGGCGGTTCTTTTAGTAAACATGTCATTGTGTGCGATTGATTTGCACGATGTATGGAAAAAACTTGATACAGGATCAGATTTTGGATCTATCTTTACGTACATTGTGCTGCAAAGTAGGTGACAACTGAAAACTCTTAACTAGGTAGTTATCCTGTATCTCAGGAGACTGTTCTCGTCCTAAATGGCAATACAAGCTATTTGAAACATTAAAATATTGTGAAAAATAGTTTATAGGTAATTTGAATACTGATGTACAGTATACGTACGACTTACTAAAGGTCCATTTTTAGATCTATACTTAACTACTGTTAGTTGTTACAGTGTTTAAATACGGTTTCGTTTAACTATGAATCATGCAACGAGCCCTAAGTATTTTTCCTGGTATGTTTTACAACACATTTTATGAGAATAGCTCATGTCGCGAAGCTCAACATTATTTTTAATTAATTATTTCTAGTTCCGTCGTACCACAGATAAATCAAAAAGAGGTTAACACAGATACCAGAAAGGCGAGTGCTTCGTGCCTGTAGCAAATATTCCTCATTTTCTCTAACTTAAAATAGATTTAACTTAAATTTACTTCATGGATAGACTTTAAGTTATCCTCATACTTAAAGTCGGCCCATAAAATTAATTTTCGCTAACCAGTTCTAAAGTTAAACATCCTAAGTGCTGCGCATTACTCATGATCAACTCACCGTCATATTTTTAAACTTAAATGGCACTTAAAAGCAAAATGTAAATAGTCTCGGTAAATCACAGGTAACCGAGTAAATTGACAGTAGAACGCCTTACCTAATGGTGGAGCTAACTGGTACAAATCGATTGTTGCAGTCAATCGATTTATGATTTCGAGTAACGATGGGATCGATTGATCGGAATGGTTTTGAGTGATCGCTGCGTTTGTGGTTGGCGTCATTTGTTAAGTATCAATAAGTTATTAGATTATCGTAACTTTGTGTGGTCTCTACTGCTGTGGATATTTTCAGGATTAAGTCCGAGTTGGGGCTTATATTTTGTAGCTAATTTTATGTATGTTTGGCACCACTGCCAAACGAATCAAGGATCCCATGTTCTTGTTTTTTCCGGAATAAGTGATCCAGGTATTTCTCAGAGGATAATAACAAGTCTCTGACAGTCGTTACTGTCAGTCAGAAGCTCATAAGTGTGACAACCAGTCTTACCATGGGGTACCGTCTTGCCCAGTTACTGGGTTGTGGAGGTCCGATAGTCAGTCGCTCCATGTAAACTACTAATGTGTAACTGCATCTGGTTTGACTGGAAGCCGAACCCAATATATGTGGGAAAAGGCTAGGCAGCAGATGATAATGGGGCCAATGAGGGCGCTATGAGTATACCAACATTGATTACTTTAGGCAAACCGTATTGGGGTTAACTTAACATCTGCGTCGCATTTTATAACTTAAGTAAAAAAAAAACGAATTAGACTAAAATAAATTAAAATGAAGTACTTATATTGAAAAAAAAAATACAATTTAAATAAAATAAAATAAATAAATAAATATTCCACAACTATCACACAACGCCATCTAGCCCCAAGCTAAGCAGAGCTTGTGTTATGGGTACTAGACAACTGATAAACATACTTATATATTTCTAAATACATACATATTATAGATAAATTACACCCAGACACAGAACAAATGATCATGCTCATCACACAAACATTTGTCCTGGGTGGGAATCGAACCCACGACCTCCGGGCTCCGGCATAGCAGTCGGGGTCACTAACCACTAGACCAACAGGCCTGTCAAAATATGGATTAGATAAGTTTAAAATAAATTAAATTGTAGGTATTTAAGCTTTTAGCACACACTTCGCACATCTTAATGGTTTATTATACAAGATAGCAATTAAGCACTTCTTAAATAGTACGTTGTATTATTAAACGCTGTAGTTGCCTATAATTGTTTGATACACTTAAGTTCATGCCCGCTTGTTTGTATTTTGTTTTTTGTTATGGTGTAATCAAATGTTGGTGACTCTAAATAAAAAAAATAAAAAAAATGATACAGTCATTTATTGAGAGACAAAATATTGCGAAGGTTTTTCAGCTTCGTGATAACGGACCGGTAGACTTCTTTACATAAGCCCTTTCGTACACCAATACCTTACGACTTTGGTATCCAGGTGACTATCGCAATACAAATCCATAGAGGTTCATACACAGGCACGCGTTAATGGAGACCAAAGTCGTAAGGTATTGGAGACTTGCGTCGCCTTGTATACGAAGGGGCTTAGTTTTTACAAAGTGTGTTGTAATCGTTATCACTAGAAGCGATAAAACTGTCGAGTACCTATTATCCTTGTTGTCTGACCATTGCTTTATCTAGCTTTTTGAAGTGAAAACTTCTTTAGCGGCGTTGAGCACTTTTCTGTAATGGGTATAAAATCTTAAACTCGCGTCAGGACACGTGACCCTGACCGAAAAAGCGTAGGACGGCGCAGGGCGCTTGCGTGAATGTTCGTGTGACTTTATTACTTTTAAAGAACTTTGTATGCTGGATACATTCGTTGCTAGGTAACATTGTTTATAAAAGATGTACGTCACATTGGAAAATTATTGAAATAAAAAGTCAACCATTTTTGCGAGTTTTACTAAAATCTGTTCACAAGATATTTCCAACAATTACTATTCAAGTTTTCACTTCTGCCGGCACTCCCAGAGTGCAACCCGTCGTTTTTTTTTTTTTTAAACTTTGCCCCACACTAGGATTTTCTCCTGTGTCGTGGGAGTGTTTACAAGCATATAAACTCACATACACAAACGCCCAGACTCGAAGCAACTACTTGTAGATCATACAAATATTTGGCCCGTGCGGGAATCGAACCCGTGACACGCAGCGTAGCAGTCCAATCGCTCAGCCACTGCGTTAACCGTGCCGACTAATCTGCCATAGAAAAGAGTTCAACGAGGACCCAGACCTGTGTGAAAAATTTAAATAAAACAAAATGGTCTACTCCCTCTCACAGAGAGGAGGCCTGTGTTACAGAAGCGGGAGAATTTATAGGCTAGTATCATCACCAGCCTATATGATGATGAATGATGGTAAGCTTTTTTACAATCGCAATGTTTAGTTTCAAAGGAAGGGAGAAAACATGAAGAAAGAAAATAATTGTTCTTGTTTATACATATATACCACAAATGCACATAATTGATAAAGCCTTCTCTAAAAATACAACTGTTTGACGGCATGTTTGGCGCAGTGGAGAAGCGATCGACTGCTGCGCAGCATGTCGCGGATTCGAACCCCGCACGGAACAAGTATTTGTAAAATATACAAATAATTGATCCGCGTCTGGGTGTTTGTATATGTAAGTTTTTATGTTTGCAATCGGAAATACGACACGGTTGAAATTACTAGTGTGGGGCAAAGTTCTGTCAAAAAACAAAACTCAATAAAAAAAACGAATTATATTTTAAAATAATTAAATGAGTTATTTTATTTCCAGATGGGCCGTCGTCAGTGATCCACCAGATAGCGGGTAAGCACAGCTATAGCTCATGCAAATCATTAAATACATCTACAGAACACTTAGAAACGAATCATAGAAACATATCGTGACAAATGCTTATTGAATTATGATTAATGAGGCTGTGCGAGAACCACAAGTCTAGACTGTCTTTAGATTATGCAGAACTGGTCGCGGGACTGTACGAATTACCGTGACCCCGGAACGTAAAGGGCTATTGAAGGACACCGTGGATTTTAGTCAGTACGAGTCTGACAGTCCCTCCCGCTCTGCCCTGGGTGGGAGGACTCATTTGATGATTTTACCACGATAAAAAAAAAAGATTATGCAGAACTATGTCCCTGTGTCCCAGCAGTGGGAATATTATTAAGCTGCTGATGATGATGATCAGCTTGTTCTGTCCCACTCTAAATAGCGAAAGCTTACCTTTCAAGGCTTTTTATTTTATTTTCAGCGGTATATTTTTAATAGAAGGAAAACCACACGGTTTTCTTCCATGCCTATTACGTCACCGATTCCTGTGTTTCGAACCTAATTTTGCTCAATGCAAATGAAACTTACAGCGCCATAATGGCACGGTTGGTGCATTGGCTAAGCGATCGACTACGCTACGTCGTAGATTCGATATCCTCACGGAACAAAATATATGTATTTGTTTGATCTCAATATAATTAGTTGACCTGGGTCTAGCTGCTTATTTACGTGGGTTTCAAAGTTTGTAAAGGCACTCACGATACAGTTAATTAGAGCTAAGTGTGCGATAAGGATAAAAAAACGGCGGGTTGCACTCTGGGAGTGCCGGCAGAATTGAAAACTTGAATAGTAATAAACACACACGAACATTCGCGCAAGCGTCCCGCGACGTCTTACGTATTTTCAATCAGGTCACGTGTCCTGACGCGAGTTTAACATTTTTTACCCATTCCAAAAAAGTGCACAACGCCTCTAAAGAAGTTTTCACTTCAAATCTGAAGTATAGTTTAACAAAACGTAGAATACTTTGCATAGGTGTTGTTTCTAATTAACATAGGTTCTAGTTAACATATTTTATCATGTGTAAGGTCTATTATTATGAAAACTGAAACACAACGTCGGCGCCACCGCAGAGGGGCGTTTTTACGATCTGCAAATGTACGTAAATACTTTCTTAAGCACGTGTTCAAACATAGCATAAACACGCAACAGTACTTAAATAGTATCGCGTAACACAGGCTTCATCAAAAGAAATAAAAAATATACAATGAATTTGAAAAATTAATACAGTCTGCCTATAATCTGGTCGCTGGACTCACGAATTACCGTGACCCCGGTACGTAAAGGGCTATTGAAGGACACCGTGGATTCACCGTGGACACCCTGCCCGGGGTGGGAGGACTCATTTGATGATTTTAACAAGATAAAAAAAAACACAGCGACTGCGAGTCGCCCATTACTCACTGCTCGCATGCCCGCGCCTACGGTGGCTGGAGATCGTCTGGCGACGTCCGATGCCGTGGACGTCTACCACTGCGGCTGGGGTGGAGGGAGGACGCTGTCCTCTGCCTCACGCGGCCCGCCTCCTCCTTCACGAGCATGACTGCTTCGCAGAAGGAGGCGACCGCTTCCCACTCCGTCTCGCCCCGCAGCATGGCCTCGACCAATGCCGGGCGCGAGAGGTCTCCGCCAATCGCCGTCGTGAGGACACGGCGGTGCTCTGCCCAAGCAGGGCAGTCCTGCACATAACACTGACACTGGCGAATATAATTTAACGTTCTCGCTAGAAAACTTACTATAAACTATAAATAAGTCCCGCAACCTAGGGCGGGGCGTAAGGGACTGTCATACTTGTGCTGACTAAAATCCACGGTAATCCTTCAATAGCCTTTTACGTTCCGGGGTCACGGATACCTGCGGAGATAGTCCCGCGACCCCGGCAGGTTTTGGCCCTCTAAGGGCCCCCGTTAGGTTGCTGACAGCCCTTTGAAGCGCGCATGGAACACGACGCACCGTTGACCCGAGCAAGGTCCAATATCGGACGGCGAGTCACCCATTACCTACTCACCGTCCGCATGCATGCGCAGACTTATAGTATGGACTGAGTATGACTAGCCAAATCTATACTAATACTATAAGAGGTCTAGTATGTAAGTTTGTGACTGTGTAAGAAGTAATCTTTGGAACTACTGATTTGATTTAGAAAATTAATTCATCCATAGATAGCTATGTTATTCCTGAGTGAGGTAGGCTATATTATATTTCTAAATTGCACCAGTGCGAAGCCAGGGAAGATCGCTAGTGTCAAATTAAAAATGTCGTACTCTTTAGATGGACAGAAAAACAATTATGTTCTAAGTGATTTTTTTTTTATACAAGATAGGTTTGCTCTTGACCTTAATCTAGGTCAGGGGTGACAGATACAAGATCGACGATATAGAGAGCTTATTCAGAAAAGCCTGTTCATTCTAACTTGAGGAGATTAGGGTTGTATGCGCTCAGAAATACATAAACAATTATATTTGACATTTGGCTAAGTAAAGCTCAGTTAATGGTCTATGCATGGAGGTATTTATTCAAACCAGCGTCCAACTTGCTGGCCAATTGTATCCTGGGCACATTGTACTCAAGTTCCATTTACTTTAATTGGATTAAGAACAGGATACGGACATATACAATTAATTGTTTCTATCCGCTACATGCTTGAGAATGCGAATCCTCCGGTGTATAAAGTCATAAAAGGTATAAATAAAACCTCAAAATATTTCTATGGTATCTTTACTGGCAGATGTGCCACATATTTGGCATTTTAATTAAATTGTTATGACTACTCTGCGCCTGCGCCGTAACATCAGACGGATTGGCTGTACATACGGCTACAGATCAAACTATGCCAAATCCAGTATAAACTGACCGTTGAATGTGAAGAAAGATCATACAAAAGCGAGACCACGATAAACTGGATTTAATAACTTGATGAGTAGCTGTGTGCTCATTAGTGTTCTTTAAAAAATAATTTAAAATATTATTAATGTGCGCTTATTAATGTGCGCTTGTGCATTCTTGGTTTTTGTTAAAATAACTTTGGTTTTAATGAGTGGGTGCAAAAATGGAACGGTGAATTTCAAAAGAAATAGTTCCATAGTAAAAAGGAAAAGTAGGTAGTTGGAAAGGATAAGGGTCTCCTATATTACAGTATTCTAAAATTACCCTATTAGTGTAAAAGGAATCACTTTTATCCCTAAGTTCCATGGATTCTTTTTTTAGCCGTCGATTATATCCTCCCGCACGGGGTGGAGCAAAAGAAACTTAATTTGCCCAATAAAAAACCTGTTTTTCAGTTGAACTTTGCGTTCCAGAGACGCGGTATCTTTTTAAGATAGTCCGGAAACTTCAACAAGCATCAGTAAATTGTAAGCACATTCGGGAAAATAAGTACACAAAGTGACACAAGCGCGTGACGAATAAAAACTAATTCAAAATAAACGACACGACACGGTTAGAGCAGTGGCTGAGCGATTGGACTGCTGCGCTGCGTGTCGCGGGTTCTATTCCCGCACGGAGCAAATATTTGTATGATCTACAAGTAGTTGTTCCGGGTCTGGGTGTTTGCGTATGTGAGTTTATATGTTTGTAAACGCACTCACGACATAGGAGAGATTCGTAGTGTGGGGCAACGGTTTGTAAAAAAAAAGAAACGATTAATGATAACTTAAGTATTTTTTGGAATAATATTATACCTTGGAAGCAATTCAATATACCATATCCAGTAGCGTCACACGGATCATACTCTACAATCTCTCAATAGTAATTGGTCTAAAGGTCGGACATATCTGGCCATTGTAGTCTCTGGCATTTGTACATTACAACATCTGGCATTTAAAGTTTATTCAGAATTAACGTTTGACTCCTACTCTCAGATAACTTCGCTATTATTATAAGTAGAAAGGCTTTTCAGGAATTTCGACCATTATAATATTATTCATTTAGGTCGAGATTTGCTTGAGGATAAAGAAGTTAAATGACTTGCCATCTTAGTGATGTTGTTTCAGAGGTGCGAAACATTTTGTGTTAAGGCAATTTAGTGCCATAATACGCGTATGGCGTATATTGCTCCGAATTATTGGGTTTAAGTGTTTCGTAGTTCACTCACATCTTAAGACCAGCCCATTGCCAAATAAGAACTCAAAACGATTACTGATAAACTGATAACAAAGTCCAATATCGCTTCTCGACCTGGAAATGGTAGAGTAAGCCCCCACGAGTGCATTTTATTTTAAGCGTTGAAATGGAACAAAAAGGTAAATTGAACTTAAATGTCACCGCCTAGCAGTTAAAGATAAATACAGTTAAAAAAGCGCCGTGCTTTAAAAGCACTGACGTGTGAACAGATTTAAGGGATTGCATTTGTTCTATTTCGGCGCTTCCTTAACGCCTATTATGTGTACATGTTTATGTGTATATTATTCTGTTTGTAAACGCACCCACGACACAGAAACTATTAGTGCGGGGCACCTTTTTTCTTCTAAAGAAAAAGAAACTCTTTTCGTTTGGAACAATTTTTATTTTGGTTCCACATATGCAAGCTAACTAGAGGATTACAATAATATTATCAAGAGAAAAAAAAAACCATATTGTAACAACAAAACTCAAAAACTACTGTACCGAACTTTCACTTAAAGAAATCTTCGTCAAGCCAGGGAAAGACACTAGTTTTGTATTTAATTCTGTGTTACAATCCTATAACACAAAGTTTTTGGGTTCCATTTTAAGTTAAACCATTTCAGAACAACAACAAAGCAAAAAGCGAGTCTTAAATCAATCCGATGAACGAAACATTTAGAGATACGTCGGAAACTAAAGTACTATCGCTACAGTAATTAATTTTCTTTATCAGACAACGAGAAATACCTGCCGCTGGATATAATTTAGTGCGCGCTGGCCATTAGCGGGGTAAGCACGGTGCTACCTTTTCGTTGCAACACTGCTTTGTAGCAGGTTGGGTAAGCAGGTATTTCAATACATCAGGGTAATATGAAACTTCAAGGGGCCACTCTTCACGGGGTCAACAGTGCGTGAGTTCCACGCGCGCCTCACCCACCATCGCCTACCATCTGTTGGTCACCCGTCAGATTGTTGACAGCTCTTCGAGGGCCAAGATAAAGATAAAGATATAAAGATAAAGATATATTTATTTTGTAAAAACATGAGTGAGCGTATACAGTGATACAGGTCTTAAAATAAAATAAAGTAGCTACATGTTTTGCCATTTAGTTATGGCATACAAAATGTATAGTATAGGCTAAAGTTTTTAACAGTAGGCATGTAATGTTAAAAAATAGAAGTTACAATTTTAAATAATAAAAAAATCTTAGAAATAATTTAAATTTTTAGAAATGCCGCATTTGCATTGCCGGCGCAATTATTGTTCAATCATTTAAATAATCACAAAGCCTGCCAGTGTCGCGAGACTGTCTTATCAGGTAGAAGTGACCCTAGAACGTAAAGAGCTATTTGGGGAACATCTTGGATTTTAGTCAGTACTAGTCTGACAGTGGGATCCCGTCCTGCCCTGGATGGGAGGACTCATTTGATGATTTTACCACATAAAAATAAATAAATAAATAAATAAATATTCCACAACTTTCACACAACGCCATCAAGTCCCAAGCTAAGCAGAGCTTGTGTTATGGGTACTAGACAACTGATAAACATACTTATATATTTCTAAATACATACATATTATAGATAAAGAGTGGCTATGCTTAGAACTAGCTAATTAGCAAGTGTTGACTCCGACTATCTTCTTTTATGTCTTCTCTTACCCTTTAACCATACAATACGGGGTGTAAGTCTCCTCCAAAATGTCGCATCTTTTGGGGTTGATGTGTCATGGATATCCAGTTATTCCAGTCACTTAAAAGCTTGAATAAATGATCGTATCTCCACCTAGTCGGTTCTCTACGCAACTGGACTGGCTAAATGCTATCATATTTGTTAGGTGGATTACTAATACAGGGAAGAAAATAATGCATTTTTGATCTACTCTCTAGCGATTGGTTGCTGCACTGCGTGTGTAGGAATCGATTCCCGTTCAAAGCATATATTTCTATGGCCTACAGGTAGTATTGGGTCTCGTTGTTTCAGTATTTGAATTTAAATGTTCGTAAACGCACTCACGATTTATGAGAAGTTCCTAGAATGGGGCATTTATTTTCAAATTGAAATATATAAAAATCGTGATTGATAGAGGGCTTTTATACCTATGCTTCCCAAATTATTAAAAAAAACTACAAACTATAAAGACCGTTGGTATTATTAGGTCCAATCGCTTCCGAATAAGCCCTCGTAGTAGTTAGTAACTTGCTTTGCCATATTTCCGATTAGCCTATTCGTAATTAATCCCCACGAGCCACTCAGGAAATTCAAACTCATTATTTAAAATACTACAAGCTTACTTCCTCCATGCACACATCCGTTCCGTCACTCCATCCATTTATGACCGACACATCAATTACCACTTAATCGAGCATCCCGCAAAACGACCCAGCTTCTAACTTCACGAAACTGCTCTCCAACTCCATAAATCCAACTTAAACGCTTTGTTATCACAAAATTTAACATCTAAACTACTCGTTTTCCTTGATAAGTTGTTGTAAATAACTTCAAAAATCAGATAAAATACATTAAAGCGGGCTGTATCGTGAATCGCTTAATTAAACAGCACTAAATCTGTCATTTGAGCCTTCTGTGGGGCTTTACAGCGCTTTAGAGCGCTTTCCCCTTAAACTGTGCGTTTAAACCCTTATCTGAGTCCCATTATATCACTAATAGAGGCTGGTTTATGTGGATGCAATGATCTAGGAAGTGGAGTGCTCGAGATTGATAGCTCCGGTAGCAGCGATTGTGTTTAAGATATTGATGTTCATGGATTCCACAAGACGCACTTTTTTACTCACAATTTTGACTTTTTATTTTCAACTTGTAGCCAATTTTACAGTTAACTGTGTCACGTTTGTCAAGATAATCGTATATATACTAATAACACCGAATCTAAAATCCATGTTGTCTGTTTTTGCCTTATTTTAATTTTAAATGCCGATTAAAAGCAGCGAATGATCATTGTTCACTTCAAAATTAGCAGTTTCAATCTATATTTTCATTTTAAAATGTTTTATAAACTTCCTAACACCTTATTAATTATTACTAATACACCACTACTTTATGAATACCCATTGAACACCTTAATTATTTTTTACACTACTTTATGTGTCCTATCCGTTTCTAACCTCCTCCTTGTACCTCCATGTTCTTAGACGTAGACTAAAGGCTTCCAGTGCCCGCGGACAGTACTTACCGATCATCGATATTACCTAATTTAGTTATTTTCACAATCCGCACTTAATACGGACCAGATCGGGCAGATCTTTGATAGGCAATTGTAGCCCTCATTGTGCTGAAACAGTCGCATTATGTGATATTTTCTTGTGATAAATGTTGCTGAGTTTTGATATCGTTTCTGTGGGATTCTGAATAAACTGTATGGATTTTAAGTTATGTTTAAATATCATATCAGCCGTAAGGCCTCCCCTATAGATTTCTAATAGGAACGGTTGGCAGCGGCTTCCAGCATGATCCTGCGGTCTTCAGTAGATCGTCTGTCCACCTTGTGGAAGTTACGTTTGTTGCAAAGGTCCCTGAACGAAATGAAAAATGAAAATAGACCCTGAATGACAATTGCGTAAAACTTTTAAACCATAACATAAAAGAATTAACAGGACATTCATTGCTTCAAATGTTTAAAAAAAAATTAATTACCATTTTATCGTACAAATTTCAAAATTCATTTCAGATGCAATGTTTTTAGATTTGTTTACTTGCGTGTGACGTCACACGTATCATTTGACCAGCGCCTTTACAGATTCAGTGTTTTTGGCATTTTTGATTTTAATCCGATACAGTGAGTCTCCAGAAATATCAATGTAAGGATTATTCTAAATGGTTTTTTTAAAATTAGCCAAATAGCCATTTGGCCATTTTAATGGCTAGTTTTTAAGAAACATCGAATTTTGTCAATTAAACTGAAAGTTCAGCACATTACTTCATTCTAAAGCTCTCAATGACATCATTTCTGTAGAATATTTTCACTAAAAACAAAAAAATAAAATGGTGATCACATTTTTTAGGGTTCCGTAGTTAACTAGGAACCCTTATAGTTTCGCCATGTCTGTCTGTCTGTCTGTCTGTCCGTCCTCGCTTAATCTCTGTGACCGTTAGCACTAGGAAGCTGAAATTTGGTACCAATATGTATATCAATCACGCCGACAAAGTGCAAAAATAAAAATTGGAAAAAAATGTTTTTTTAGGGTAGCCCCCCTATATGTAAAATAGAAAGTGTTTTTTTTTTTAATTTCAACCCTAACGTGTGATATATCGTTGGATAGGTATTTAAAAATGAATAGGGGTTTACTAAGATCATTTTTTGATGATGTCAATAGTTTCGCAAATAATCGCTCCTAAAGTCAAAAACAATGTGTCCCCCCCCCTCTAACTTTTGAACCATAAGTTTAGAAAATATGAAAAAAATCTGGAAAGTAGAACTTTATAAGGACTTTCTAGGAAAATTATTTTGAACTTGATGGAAAGAACAGTTTTTGTGCAAAAAAAACAAGAAGGTGGTACAAAATTCCTGGACTAAGTTTGTAGTATAATCAATTTATTTAAGTTTAAAAAAAGGCTATTTGTTAACACTTATTGTAACGGACGGGAAACTACGGAACCCTACACTGAGCGTGGCCTGACACGCTCTTGTTTTTTGTTTAAATTCGCTCTGAGCTGGGTACTTAGAGCCAAAAAGAGCTATCTTGACGATCTTATCATATTTAATGGTAATCTATCATTATCACGACATGATCTTTATTAATGATCATGTGTCGAAATTACCTTTATGATATATTCATAAAAAATGACATTACTTAGCCCATAACTTTGAGAACTCACTAAAACCTTGACACTTTTAGAACACCTTGTAATTTTTTGTCTCTTTATATCATCCCTTTTCAATATTTGTGACAAGGATAGAATATAATTGAAATAAGTTTTGAAACATTTTACTGGACCATTAAGGTTTATTGGGTAATAAATATATATACTACTAAAAGTACATCATAGTTTCAGGACAAAATTACACCATTACAATATAATTAGTTATTAAACAACTTTATTAGAGTGACCAATATAGTAGAACAAAAAACTTTCAGTCAAATTAAACTTTATCTATCACTTTATTTAAGTCTATTTATCCAAAGTAATCATAAGACGGAAATACAAGACGATCTCCGGCCACCATAGGGTAATAGTAATGGGCGACTCGCTGTCCGACCATGCCCGAGCCGACGCGACGGCGCGTTGTGTTTCACGCGCGCCTCAAAGAGTGTCAACTAAATGACGGGCCCCCTTAGAGGGCCAAAGCCTGCCGGACCGCCTGACTTGTACTGACTAAATTCACAGTGATCCTTCAATAGACCTTTACGTTCCAGGGTCACGGTTACCTGTTTAGAGAGTCGACAACCCCGGAGACAGACCGATTCTGCGGATTCAATACCATTAGTCTTTATTAATCCCACGTCTGGGACAAAGACCTCCTCTCTGTGCTTACGTCAATTGATGCAATATTTCAGCTTATTGTAAAGGGAAACAAGGGCGAGTTATTCAATGAACAGTTAAGTAATCAATTAGTAAAAAAATCCCTTGTATTTCATTAATGGTAAAAATGTTTAAAGGATTTTAACTAATTGTTAGTTTAACTAATGGTCAAATTACTGGGTCTTGTAAATTGTTTTAAAGCGTAATTGTGATGAGAGTGTGTCGCCTCCTGCCATATATTTTAATCGATTGTTAGGTTAGATTAAGGCTCCGTCGTTTGATCATCAAATTAAGTATTGTTAAAATCCCATCTCTTTTTTTAACAAATTGTTTAAAAAATGCATAAGACTTAACAATTAGTTAGTTTAAATACTGATCAAATACCTCGCCTTAAGCTAAGCTTTTAGTTATTTACTATTGATTAATTAAATTAAATGTAAACGATTGGAGCTGCCAATCTGTTTCCTGTGATCCATCACTACTTATCACGGTAGATTGTAAAGCGGCTTAATTTTGTAACTAACTGCTAAGAACGATGAACATACAAGTATTCACATGTAGTAAGTCGAACGAATATTGATTAAAAGAAACGATTTTCCATTTAACATCGAAAGTATAAAAATCGTCCCACAGAAATAACACTAGTGTGTTCCGAAAAAAAATGATGTCTATTGAATAGAAATTCCATGAAGATTCCGCTCATGACCTTTTAGTTTAAATTCATAGCACCAATTTAGAACATAAATAGTTAGTAGTAGGAGACAGACATACTCATTGAAAAAAACAATTATTTTAAAATTATAACATGTACAGTCACGAGCAATAGTATGTATACACCAAGCAGTATTCAAAAGCGACGTTCTGCTACCATATTGATTAAACTTTTGGCTTTTCATTAGATTTCTATTTTGGAAACCATGCTATTCCGAAATTGGTTTTATTTCAGAGTGGAAACTAGTATGTCTCGAGTAAATTGGGTTTGAATTTTGTTCAGTTTAATCAAAATCAAAAGTTTTTATTTCACATAGGCCCATGAGGGCATTTATGAAACGTCGACAGCAGGTGCTCGGTTCGGGTTGGTCGATTCCATGGAGAAGAACTAGCAAGAAACTCCATGGTTACTCATGAAACTTCATGGTTTATACATGTTATTGCTCGTGACTGTACGTCCAAGTATACTCGGCTCGAAAGACATCTGTCTAATTAGTCAGTAGTCTATTGAAATCCCAAGCCTTCAATACAATATTCTAACAACTCAATCGCAAATTGGCAATAACAACAATTTATAGTATCAATAAAATAACAATCTATTATTATAAATTATGAATCACGACACTACGGGATCCCGAATACCTCGACAATGAGTAATTGTGTCAAATAACTCAGCTCAGATTGAGCTGATTTGATTTACAAGCCAATCGGCTGTGACTCAGTCTTTGTAAGCGCCGGGCTGATAAATCTGGAGCTAGATTTTCGGTTTAATCTGTTAAGCTAGCTATTTGTTGGTTTGGTATTTTAGATGTGATCTTTAGGGAATTTAGTCACCAATGAATAAAATTATATCAACACAAAATGTTGGGTAGACCCAACATTTTGTGTCGGCATGTCATAGAGCAGTCAAAAAGACACTTAACACTAATCCCCATTTGGACGAGCGCTTTTATTTTAGGGCATTAAAAAAACGCTGAGTTTTAACAAAAAGGTAAATTGAACTTAACTGTCACCGCCCAACATTTAAAATCAAATACAATTCGAAAAAAAATCACCGAGTATTAAAAGTGTGAGTGACGTGTGAACAAATCCATGGGAATGCATTTTTCTATTTCCGGCGCTTTTTTAACGCCCAGAAGAAAACGCTCTTTCGAATGGGCACTTAAGTGGGCACAAAAAAGCGCGTCTGATATTGTTGACGTCCGCATCGGCTCTTGACACCTGACGTTGGCTTAAAGGCCTTGAAGCCATGCCAGAAACATTACTTAAAAAAATGACATCTGACGTAAATGACATTAGCATATGAGTAGTTACGATTTTGGCGCGCAGAGTTATCTTTTATTGAATAATGTTAAGTAGAAACGCAAATGATGCTTGCCATTTACTGTCAGAAGCTGGAAAGTCTGATCACAAGTCTCTTAAAAAGGTATAATCTAGAGACCGTGTATAATTGTGTAATTGGATTGCGAGGCTACAACTGTTTAGACGGGAACCAGACACCAACATACTTGAGGAAAGGCTAGGCAGATGATGAGCCGATAACCAAGAATTATCACTAAATCCGAAACTTAATTAAATCGTCACTTAACTGAACATTTCCTACAAATACCACCATCTTGAAATCAAAAGCTACAATATAATAAAGGCAATCATTAACAGTTACAGCGCATAAAATCAAAATAATTACCTTTATCGCTGCTACTCGCTATCTTACGTCTAACATTTAATTACTTAGGCTAATTAAGTAGAGCCCAAGCTTTAGAACTAGTCACGAATCAACGTTAAACTATTTAACATACGAAATGTTATAATGATTAAGTTTGTATGTATGGGATAAAACCATAAATCAGAATAAAAGTTTATTTGATTTTATTCTTGTCTATGGTTTTATCACAATTCTATACAGAGGTTATTAATAATGTCATAATAATGACGCCATCTTGAATTTTATGAATTTCCACATTTTTTTACAAATGTTTACCAAAAGTATCCTCCTGATAATGTCATAAATATTCCTAAAGTAACGATACCGTATTCTATTGATAACTAAATTGAAAAAGATTAACAGCTCTAAGTTAACTTTAAGTTTTCACTGGCGAAATATACGGTTAATTTTAAAAAGCTTAGACTTTGTAAAGTTGTTAGCTATTTACATTACCACTACAAGTCCTAAGGAATGAGCGAACATGCCCTCACCAAGTCGAAGTACTATAATTAAAATATAGTACTATCTGCAATTCATTTAGAGTCAACATCTCTTCGTTTAACCCTTTGCTTGTAACGGAACGCGTTTATTTTTTAAACATTTAATTACTAAGCGAAAACATTCAATTTCCCGCCCATCAATCACGCTTGCTTCCTACGGCATCCGCACTTCTTCAAGCTAATTACTTCGGGAGCCAGTCACGACTATAAGCTGAACTATTTACATACTTACTCGTTATAAGGTTGGTAATCGTTGGCTGAATAGCTTGTGGTCTTTGCCTTGAGCTGTCATAGCGATGCTCTGTGGTGAGATGAGAATATAAGCAATTTTTTTTTTCGAATTTAGAACGCATTGAAAATTGACGTGCGCCTAATTTCTTCACACATCAAAAAAGTTTGCGATCTCTTTGAAAAACGTTGTTACGGGAGAGAATACTACTTCTTTTGAGATTAAAAAAAAAATAGATTTAGAATATAAAACAGTTCAATTTTTTTTTTCATAAAATAAATCAAAAAACAGCTTATGTTATTGAACAGAAGCTTTTATTGATGTGTGTATGTAGCTTGCTTAGATTTATAAAGAATAAAAGAACCTTATGTCTTGATTGACTAAGACTATATTTATTAAACATTTCCATTTGAACTGTTGCAAAGCGACTGCTAATACCAATCTATGAATATTATCAATCAAAGAACACTGTTCACACTTGCGAGGAGTCACGACTCTTTATGTATTTACATACGCGTTCTATGTTTCTCTATGACGTAGGCAGTACGGCTTGTGGACTTTGCCTCCCACTGCTGCATTTTGCTATGTCTATGGATTTGGAGAAAAGAGGATAACCTATAAAAACCATTTGAGAAATAGTCCTAACTACAATTAATAATATTTGTCAGGCCCAAACATTTTTCATAGGGCTTCTTACCATTTGGTTTTTTGTCAAAGAATCTTCGTGTGAATGTGTTAGGCATTTTTTGTATGACTATTTCGTTCCTTTTTGTCGGAATATAGATTAACGACTTTTTCCGTCAAATCCTATCAGCTTTATCTCTGCTACTGCTACAAAAAAATAAAATTATGACCAGCTTCCTTGTCTCCCAAAAGTATTGTTCCTCTCTTGCAATTGAGTCTATAACACCGACGGCTGAAAGCTCAAAACATACGAAAACACGTGTTTTTTTTCAGTTACTATAATGTCCTCAGTTCTCCACAACTAATAGTCACCATGTTGTCATCGCGTGCCGTGAAGCGCCGGGGCATTGAATAAAATTAATCCTCTCAACTAAACGCATACAAATTCCGCAACGTTGTTGTTGTAATTTCTATTTACCTGCCTACAAAGAGTTGTTGCCAGGATTATGTTACACAACTCCTGTTTCGTCTGTGTTTTGCTCACTTTGAATTTTAAATAGACTGTGGTATATGGATTCTTGGTTATCGTTATTTTGTCTGGTCCTAGAATATAACTGACCTTAAATGATAAATAGTGAGGTTCTAATAGAAATAACCGCGAAGTTGTGGTCAGAAAACATGCCGTGGGTCTTCGGGAGCGTAGCTGTAAAAGCTGCACTAGTAAAAGGTTTCTTTAAAAGTAATTTGATTGGCTGTGAACACTAACGTAGCCCAAGCGCCATCAGGACATCATTAGCAAGCGGCCATTAACAAATGGCGTTCTGTTAGCGCTTGCGCTACATTAGTAAGGTGGGTGGACCATGGAAGGCCACTCTAACGAGTAAACGCTTTTTATTCGTTTATTAACTGGATAAATGAAAAAAATAAATTATCAAATAATACTTTGTTTTATTGTGTACCATATAAATCACTTTTTTTTAACCTAGCTTTAATCAGTATTCATTAAACTTAAGTTTTGTTAAGCTCTTCCAAATGGCCTTGCTAGGAACAAGGCTCCTTAGAAGGCCATTATAATAAATCAGTCATTTAACACTAAAAGTTAATAAATAGCGATTAAATCTACAATAAAAAGAAGTGGTTTATATATTACGGAATAAAACAAAGTATTACTTAAATATTTGTTAGTTTCATTTATCCAGTAAATAAACGAATAATAACTGTTTATTTGTTAGAGTGGCCTTCTATGGTACACCACCTTATTTTAACGTCGCTGATTTCCGATATCAATGAAGCGAGGGACCGGGAATGTTTATGTAGATAGAAGGAATTTGTCATCACATGGCAATAACTACGAAATTTTAATAATTGGCCTTCGAAGGAGCATGGCCTTTCATGGTCCACCCACCTTATTGTGTTAAATTTCCCATCATACCTCGCGTCCCCGTCTTATACACTGTTCCCCTAATCAGATGAATATCTTGTGTCGATTATTTTTTCACCGTTTTTCTTTTGAAATTAGCATCCCAAAACCGAAATATATAACACACTTTTATCAAATCGAAGGATTTTGAAAGCAATTCATAATACATTCCTAATATATATTCAATACCGTAGAAAACGCAATAAATATAACTCAACTGTAAAAATAAATGACATTGGTAACACCAGTGTGTTACGCACTACACAATTACCCCGCGGGTAAGACTGGCAACATTAACACAACAATTTCTCCGTCCATCAGGGAATATTGAAAGAGAAACGGCCATATTTCAACTTGTCTATGACAAACAGTCTGCCATTGCTAATGTATGAGTTAACTAACGCGAGAGGATTACTGTAATGCTGTGTGGGCCGATGAGCTTGCAACTTGTCACTTTTTGTACAGTTGGGTTTTACTTTTGGAGCAGTGAGCTCGGGAGATAATTGCGGCGCTCGAAGTTGGCTGTACGCGGTAAATTCATCTACAGATACTGCAATTTTTGAAAGAAAAATCCTTTAGTCGGTGTTAAAAGTTCGTAGAAGTCTGTAATTTTGCCAATAAAAGACCAAAAGAATCGATAGGGACTAGTTTGAAAGAAATTAGTACATTTTTGTTCAAATAAACTGTACCGTTCAAAGTAAACTGTAATTCGTATTAATCATTGAACATTAATATTTAAAAAAAAACTACCATAACTGCTTTATTAAATACAGTGTATTTTGCGATGTTTTCTTAAATTATGTTTAAAGTATTTACACATTTATAACCACAAGGATATGAAAACCTTTAAACAAACGTCAAAACAAGAAAAGTATCGCTTAAAGTTTTCCAACTATTGAATTAGAAAGCTACGAGTATCTCCAACGAAATTATATGATTTTATAGCAAGTAAGACAATTATGCCGGCAACCCAGCCATTAAATAATTAAGTTCTGTTGTGAAATGAAGCCATTTTGCATTTCGCTCGATGAAAACGCTTATTACAATCATTTCGTAGTGAAATAAGGGCCTTTAAGCGATTTGATTGCAATATCTACTGCACCTACAGTGTAGTATGATTCATAGACCATATTTCTGATGATAGCTTGGGCAAAAGTGCGTATTTTATTTAAAAAAGTAAAGCTGAACTAGTCTTAACACACACGCTACGTCCCGTACCAGTTTGTATTTAAATTTTAAGCCTCAATTTTCGCGTAGGAGTTATGCACTGGGTCTCGGGTGCATGTCTAAACAGGTAACAGTGCCCCTGGAACATAAGGAGCTATTGCAGGAACACCATAGATTTTAGTCAGTACGAGTCTGTCAGACTTTTTCGCTCCACCCAGGGCGTGAGGACGCATTTGGTGATTTTACCACGTTTAAAATAAATCGAGCGTGAGTGTGCAGTGTGCAGACCCTTTTTTTAGACGTATAGGTTGAATAAGGGATACAGATTGTACTTTTTAACAAAAAATTGACTAGAATACTTAAGAATTGACGTACTTATTTACTTTACGTTGACTTATGTCAATTCTACACACTCTCGTACTAGCGCCTTAAGTCAAAATTTCTCAATCAAGACAAACGATTTTATGCCTTCAAAATTCTCTAATTCTGTCTAGTTTTTTTAGTATAATAAGATAATATTCAAAATCTATAATGAAATTAACTTAAACTGTTGAATTTATCTAAATTCTAAATAGTTATGCATTGTAAATAGGATTTACACGTAAGCCTACGGATAGGATTAAAGTGAGCAATATAGTAGACATTGAATATTGGCAGTAAATTGTTGTCAAGCTTAGCCAATGAATTGTCCAAATAGCATGATGTTAGGGTTATTTGGAACGGAACCTAATTGATATGAACGTAATAATTTAAGGCGTAAATTAGCCTAAACTATACATAAACAAGTAGCGGTTCGGTTAGCGTGTAAGTATTGTATTTTTACATAAATTATATGCTATGTGTTACTGTTAGTCAGAAGCTCATAAGTTTGACAACCATTCTTACCATGAGGCATCGTATTACCCAGTTACTGGGTTGTGTGCTAGTGCTGTTTAGTGACAGAGATGTGAATTCACTTAACAAGTTACGTGTCAAGTTTAAAATGCACCCATGGGGCGTAGCTATCCATGGGCTCAGAGTGGGGCAGCAACCTAAAATATATAACTAGCAAACTATACCCGTGGCCTTACCCCGGTTAACTTTTTTATGTAATGTAAAAGAGCTATAAAGCTCTTTTTATTTATATAATTTCATAAAAATCTTCGGCATTTTTTTATTGTTCTAAATCGCGACTCTATCTTTACTATTTACTTGAGAATATGTTCAATTTTGATATAATGATTTTTATTCATTAAAAATCTTACATTTTATTGGGTTCTCAGACGAAAATCTTAAAAAAGTACTGCAACCTCCCGTTAACTTCAAAACAAAATAACAACGCAGACTTAATGGCTACCAGTAACCAACATCAAACATTGATCCCAATACGCCAACTCACCAACCCAATAGTCGGTTAATCTGTAGCAGTAATTACCCTGCCAATATAGCGAATATACAGCTTTCATTAAGAACCTCCATACTGGCTACTAACCAACTCGTTCCTATTATCTGGCTGGGTCCATCGGTGATGTAAGGAAGATGAAATCTGTAATAGTTGCTCATTACCCTGCCATACCCTGCCTTGGTGGGATGAAGGCCGATTTATTAGTTGACTTCAAATAGTTGTATGTCATCTTGGTGTAGAGGAACCATATTTCAGGACTTTTATTGACTTACACAATCCTACATGGTATACATGTGTTGTATTTTCTGTGGAAAATGTTTCAAAAACAATATGACGGTGCGTTAATGTCGATAACAGGCGTCAGAAGGTTGTATAGTGGAACTTTGAAACAATTTTAAATCCATTTGCGTGACATGGGTGACTACCTAATTGACTTCCACAGCCCAGCTACTGGGCAAAATGCTACCCCTTGGTATTTAATCACATGAAAACATGTTAAGAATGTATAGAAGAATAAAATATGAATTACTACATAAGTATAAAATTAACGTCATTCTCTTAAATTAAAGCAGAAAACCAAAAGACAATCAACATGTGGAATAACGGCTGCTATTTCGGCGTTGCTTGTAAAAATGCAAAACTGCTTGCATTAATTAGAGACAAGATACTAGACATTAATTTGGTCCAAATTAGAACAAGCAATTACACATTCTGCCAAAATTCCAACCTCAGTTTAACCTATAAATCTTGTGCTTTACATAACCTTATCAGGGCGGTATGTTCTCAAGCACAAAGCAACACAATCGGACACGAAAATCACGAATACTATATCGACTATCGATAAATTATTTTATAGGGTACCCCTCTAATCTTACCGATCAATTGGTCACACCACTAAACACGCACTGCGTACCCTGATCTTGCGTTCAGACATTCAATTAGTCGATAGGAACATAACTTGGACAGATAACCGCAGCGGCTACACAATTACACCTTATAATTGTTCGTATTCATTTATTAATTAAAATACTTGCCTGTCTATCGGAAATCGAATCGATGTTTCGTAATTAATCGTCGCGATGATGAATTATTGTTTATTTTTTCCGTATTTAAAAAAGAGGATTAAATAAAATATAAATGTCATTTGCCATTTCGATTTTTTTAGTGTTGTTTTTGTCCGTCAACAAACTAGACAGTGAACAAACATTTTAAAAGGGATCACTAAAATAAAAGAATAAACGCAATTTATTGACGAAAGAACTGTACCGCCAAAACCATATACATAGGTGACGTCTTTTTAGAAACTTATATTTTACATATAATTATAGTTTTCTTTCCATTAATAAATTGTTGGCACATACACTCTGGCACACTTGCAAACACGGTTATTAAGGCTCATAAACGACTTGTATAATTCTGTCATTCCACCATGAATTAAATCTTAATTTCTTAATCATTACTTTGCCGCTAAAGTTTTGTAAAACGAGCCTAGATTATCTATGGTCGTTTAGTGTGGCAAGATCCACTGTTGGTGTTGCCAATGTAATAATTAAGAATTATAAAGACTTATATTTAAGTAGTGGAACGATACAGATCGGACTTGCACAACTAATTTTAATAGCAATTTATGTATTGCTTATCTCAAATAAGTATCTTTTCGGCAAAGTTCAATCGGTTAGATAAAGTCGTTTGTCAGCTGTTATTTAAATTGTACAGATAATGTTAATTACTTAATAAATAGTCGGAGTGCCGTTGCGAGAAATGTGATATCTATTTTTTTGCGATTTCTTTTTGGATGAATAATTTGTAGTACTGAAGGTCGTTGCCATCGGTAATATTGTGGATTTAATTAGTTTATGTTGCTAAATACATAATAGTGTTCGATATTTGTAAAAATCAACGGTAAAAATGTTCAAATTGTTAGAACTTCGTTCGAAATTTTAGTGGTATCTTTATTTACCAAGTTCTAATTCGATAACATTCGTATTCTGTTGACAAACAAAAGTTCTGTTTTAACGACCTTTTCATTTCACAAAGTCAAAAGTTCTTTCAAATAAGTAGCATATGTCGCGTAACCTTATGAAAAAATGAGTTTAGATTCAAGTAATCACATTTTTTTTCACATAATTTCCAACAGACAAGTCTAGTTGCATAATAATAAATTATAGTTTAAAAAAACACGCTTTAATAGCAATCGAACTAAAAAGTAGAAAATAATTTTTAAGTATAAGAGAGTTTATGTTACTGCAATATAAAATCCAACAATCAATTATCATAATTAACTTAGAATAAGATTAATATAAATATTAAGATATTAACAAAAATTCAAATAAAGTGAAAAAGCGTGGGGTGCTTGATATCGAATGTGATGATCATTTTATTAGTTACTGTTTGCAATATCAGAATTATTATAAAAATATCATTGAGCACCCCACGCTTTTTCACTTTATTTGAATTTTTGTTAATATCTTAATATTTATATTAATCTTATTCTAAGTTAATTATGATAATTGATTGTTGGATTTCATATTGCAGTAACATAAACTCTCTTATACTTAAAAATTATTTTCTACTTTTTAGTTCGATTGCTATTAAAGCGTGTTTTTTTAGTTTTTTTAAACTATAATTTATTTTCTGAATTTTTATTCTCAAGACGACAATAAAAGAAATAAAAAAATTAAAATACGCAAGCGCGGATGCGCGCGCAATATTTCGGTAGCAGTGACTAATTATAAAATTCGAGGATTGAGAACGGATGATCGCGCAGCAATCGTCAGCAGCGACCAATAAAGAAATTTGTCTTTTGAAAGTGGGAGAAGCCAGAGAGAGGAACAGGCCGTATGCAGCAGAGAGCCAATCGACAGCAAAAGACAGAGAATGACATTTTCATCGGCGATATCATGCTCACTAATCTAAATATATTTTTTACTATCACTCCGCCCGCGACTTCGTCAGCGCGTGTTTCTAACTTCGAACCCGAAATATTATTGAAGAAAAACTGATTTTACAATGTTCTCCCGCTAGGGGTTGATTTTTGAAATATAGATAATTACGCATCCTTTATTCGATTGAGAAACTATTTATGCCAAGTTTTGGGTTTGTCGAAGCAAGCAGCCTTCCCTTAAAACTTAATCACCCTTTTTCACCAACTTAGAGGGTGATTTTCGAAAACCCCAAAAACACGTGTTGGATTATTTTTTATCTAATTTTTATATACTGAGTTTAAAATTTATCGGTTAGCGCGTTATGATTTTCCCACACAAACTTTAACATCATCTAGATTACCAAAGGAGGGTAGTTTTAAAAAACGAATAATTCCCATCTTTTTCATTTACTTTTACTCGTATTCGTACCAAGTTTCAAGTTTATAAACCTAACGGATAAGATTTTACAGACAAAGGTTTTTACCCCTTTTCACCCCCTTTGTAGGTAGATTTTCGCAAAATCCCTTCTTAGTGATCACCTACAAAATGAATCGCACCTACCGTCCAAAATTCAGGTTCTACGTTTAGCGACATTAGATCCTTCCCTTTAAACTTGAATACCCCTTTTCACTAACTTGAGGGGTGATTTTCGAAAAACCCAAAAACACGTGCTTAATTATTTTTGATCTAATTTATATATACTGAGTTTTAAATTCATCAGTTAGCGCTTTATGATTTTCCCATACAAACTTTAACATCGTCTAGGTTACCAATGGAGGGTAGTTTTAAAAAACTATTAATGTCCATCTTTTTTATTTACTTAAACTCATATTCGTACTAAGTTTCAAGTGTATAAACCCAAGGAATAAGATTTTTCAAACAAATATTTTCACCCCTTTTCACCCCCTTAGAGGAGGATTTTAATATAAAATTTATAAGATTATTGTATTGTCATCGGCCCTTGACCCCTGTGCAAATTTTCAAGTTAATCAAACTGCTGGAAGTGGGTGAAAATGATGTTAAAAGATTCCGTTACATACATACATACATACATACAGGTCAAGCTAATAAAAGCGTGTTAAAAACTTAACCATAGACACTACACCGAAGTGCTTTGTTTTTCAAATTGGTTGATTTTCTATAAATTCTTCGATATTTAAAAAAAAAATCACCCACACATAAGTAGTGCTGGAATAATCACCACAGATAACACCACATTTATCGACATTTCGATACGAAATAAACAAAAACCTTTATAGATAATACAGATATCAGCTACGCTCACTTAAACCTACCATTTTTTTTTTAAATACGCTTCGATTTATAATTTTTCCCAGTCTAATTACTACAAATTGGCGTGAAACAAATCTTACTAATCTTTGTACAGGAATTTCACACTTTTTGTTAAAGAAAACTGCTATAATACCGTTGAATAAGTATCATTTCGTGGAACTGAGAATATTAAAAGGTGTTAATAAGTGTATCCAGCGACCCGAGGCAGACAGCGATATGGTCACGGGCTCGCCGACGCCATAACGTAAAGTATACCTTTTTTAAACTGGCAATGTCGAAGGGGCTTGAGAACAATATGTTGCTGTTTAAAAAAACTGTATGTATAAAAATCTGTCTATAATAGATAAATACCTATTTTTTAGACTGTCAGTAATGAAGTAAAATTAAATAATAAGATAAATTAAATGTTTACAAAAAAACAAAAGTATATACCTCTGAGCCTGCTGTGACATGCCGTATTATTATATAAATACATTGATAATAAAATAGTTATAAATGAATATCCTATCTGTTTACAGGCATCATAGAAGTCCAAGTCGCCATCATTTTTCTATGTCTAGGCATGAGACACGGATCAGTAAGTTTCGAAATATTTTTAATGAACCAAAGACTTACTTAATCCAATAGGATAGTTATAGGATAGTTTTCACTATTCCACGCGAACGAAATCGCGGGCAAAAACTAGTATTGATAAAAATTTAAAAACATCGTGCTCAAAAAATTGTAAAACATGATACTGAAGCGATGCCGATTATGTAGGCACCTAATTTCGTGAAATATTTTTGAACTGAGGTAAAGATGCTAAAGTGCCTAAAAACAAAAAAAACTTTACAACTCTTTTCTAGTTTCCCGTTATTCGTTTTTCTATACCCCAAAAACTTAATTATTTAGTATAATACAGTAAGCTACCAAATTGGGTAGTGTTTTGACATTAATCAAAAAATACAAAACACAAGCTCTCTACAGAACACTAGGTATAATTGAGGCCCAAAAACATGATTTATTTAAAAAAAAGCTTTAGGAAGCAATAAAAAGTAATATAATTGAGCTAATTAGTTAGTGTCGTCACAGATTGCTATTGTCATACAAAATCTCTGGGAGAATCGCATTTTGACACCCGTCTGAAATACAGTCGAGCTGAGCTACACTATAACTGACAAATTAATGCTTGTACTACTTTTATGTTTGTGTTTAAGTTTAATTCAGTTTTTGTATTTAATTTCGGTTTTATTTTAGTATTTAATTTAATATTAATCCTGTTTTTAAATTTTATCATTAATTATGTATAACTCGGAACACTTATTATTCTATGGGGCATGCGGTGCTAACCTATAAGAAATTGTAATACTAACTATAGATATAAGAATTCTTGAAAAAATGTATGAGTATATACAATTGTTGATTGGCCAGAAACAATAAATAAATAAATAAATACTGAGTGGATAGGTACACTCAAAATCGGTATGATTCTTTCTTAAACTTCATGGTCCTCGTAGCACTTGACCAATATAATGTCTGGACTTTAAAAAAGATAGTGAAACCGAAGCAAACTCAGAGGGAGTTTGCTTCAGCTGTTTCTTCTCAGAGTAATTAGATACGGAACACCGGCTTCATAAAGTTTAAAAAAATAGTGTTTTGACGTGTTTTCTAAAACCTATTTGCAAAATAAATATCTATTATATAAACTACTAGCACTTTTCCCGCGACTTCGTCCGCGTAGGTTACGTACTTTCCTAATTCCCCCTTTTCACCCCCTTAAAGTTTAAATTTCCAAAAACCCCTTCTTAGTGCTCCCCTACATTATAATAGGAAGCCGTGTGCAAAATTTCACATTCCTAGCCCCAGTAGTTTCGGCTGTACGTTGATATGTCAGTCAGTCAGTTCTCCTTTTATATATATAGATGTCAATTGTAAGGTGGTACAATTATCTTAATGAGAGCTTGTTAAAGCTACATAATATTTAACTTTTTGTAATTATATACGTGCTATAACATAATGTATTTATGATATCACATTTTCACAACCTAACGATAACATCTAGGTATGTGTGGCAGCTGGCGATCAGCAGCTCCCTTTCACCCCTTGGGAAAAAAATGTGAGCCTACAAAACAATTTTAAGGTAAAACTGGGACCCTATTACAAAGACTCCGCTGTCCATCTGTCTGTCTGTCTGTCTATACGTCTGTCCATCTATCACCAAGCTGTATCATACGAACCGTGATAGTTAGACAGTTGAATTTTTTATCAGATGTTTTTTTTCTGTTGCTGTTGTAACAACAAATAAGTACCACAAACTAGAATAAAACTATTTTAAAAAAAAACTTTGCCCCACACTAGGAACTTCTCCTATGTCGTGGGTGCGTTTACAAACATAGAAACTCACATACACAAACACCCAGACCCGAAACAACTACTTGTAGCTCATACAAATATTTGTTCCTTGTGGGAATCGAACCCACGACACGCTACGCAACAGTCCAATCGCTCAGCCACTGCGCTAACCGTGCCGTCATTTAAGACGTCTCCCATACAACAAACATTTTTTTTTGCCATTTCATAGATAATATTAAGGAAGCCTTCGTGCGCGTGTCTGGCTCGCACTTGGCCGGTTTTTATGTTTACCATGAACACACCATAACATTTTATGACTCTTACATTGTATTGTCTATAACATTATACCAAACTTAGCAATGTAAACAACAATAGTCTCTCTTTGGCGAGCATATTAATATTGTTTTTCTTCAATTCTTGTGTGCAGTTTAAAGTAGTTGTTAATTAAAAGTGTAATTACATGAATGAATAGATCATAAACATTACTTATCATGCGTTCTTGGGACTAACCTAATAAATTAAGACAGTTTGTTTTAGTTAGCCAAACAATTTTTCATTTTTTATTGAAATATTTTTAAACAGTGAAATAAATTTATACGTTTATGCTTTATTACTGCTGCGGTTGCTCAGAACCTCAAGCAACGTAAATATAGTAGCCATATTTTTGAGCCGTTGGGGTAGAAAGTATAGGGCCATGAGGTCCGAGTGCTCACACCCTCTACAGGGACATTTGTAAAAGACTTATTGACGCTTCCCGTAACCTAGGAGCTGGCTTTTACCTTAGTAAGAGGCTAAGCATTGGCATTAAATGAGGCAACGCCGCCACACCAGTCTCTTTAGCTGGGCTTTCTTTGTGCTATATTAGTTTAGCTTTATTTTAGTATACATATACCAAGAGCATCGTTACGCAAGAAATTTTTATTTTTGTGGTTAAATTGCGGTTGATAGAACAACCGTTATTTTATTTTAGTATATATATACCAAGAGCATCGTTACCCAAGAACTTTTTATTTTTATTTTTGTGGTTAAATTGCGGTTGATAGAACAACCGTTATTTTATAATTTTGGTGTACAGTACCTAAAGCATATATTTATCTATCAATTTACTTTAAAGTCATAGTATGAGACAATTTAGAAAAGTGATAATGACAAAATCAGGTGATACAGTTTTGTATTTCAGTTAAATTACTTAACGACTCGATAGCTAACGGATTTGTTATTTTTTACTTGATTACCGATATCAACGCAGACGAAATCGGTCCACGACTTCTAATCTTTAAATCTATATCTACTTCTAATAATAAATCTTCTAGTAATTCATCTCAAGCCAAAAAAAAAACATACATGCAGATCGTTATCTATACATATAATAAATCTGTAGAAGGGTCAATTCTGTACATTGAAAATATTGAAAAAATAAATAGCGGGGGGTGTTGCTGGATCGATACCAAACCCAAATATGTGATTAAAAAAATTTTTGTCTGTCTGTCTGTCTGTCTGTCTGTATGTGCAGGCATCACGTGAAAACTAACGGTTCGATTTCGATGAAACTTGGTATAATTATACCTTATTATCCTGGGCATAAAATAGGATACTTTTTATCCTGGAAAAATACGTAGAAAAAAAATGATATTTTTCAGTACAGAACGCGAGCTCAACAGCAGTAGCTCAATAGAGGGATCTCCTTAATTATGTGGCTTAGCCGTATTTGGGTCCAATAGATATTTATATGATGTCATTGTCAGAGTTACTCAAAATGGAGAAATAAACCATCCACGCGAAGACCGACATCCGCGCGGACGGAGTCGCGGGCGGAAGCTAGTTTTCATTTATTCTTATCTATTGCCAATTTTCTGACTCAACCTATTTGCTGCAGGCATCTTCATGTATAAAATTAAAAGATATCTGTTTTGTTATTAAAACTATGTTAAAACTTTGATAATATAATACAATAATGGAATAAATTCAGATAAAAAATTGCTTGACATTGCTCGAGTATTGAAAATTATAAAGTTCTATTATTTTTTTGATTAAACAAATAAAATTGTACCGACCTTTTGATGCCAGATAATGTTGTACATAATTATTAATTTATATTGAAATAAAAAAATAACAGAGTACAAAAATGGCTTTGTTTACTTTATCGACGAATCAATCGATGAAAAATTAAAATTGCAAGTCAAGAAGATTATTGTTTACATTTTCAATTAAAAATTATTATTGTTTTAGTTCAAAAGGTTTTTGTTGTTGTTTTAATTACTTCATCGATAAATATTAAATAAAAAACAGTTAATTGATATATTTTATCAGCTGCAGGTATTCCAAGTTTTAGTATTTGTTTACATTATGTATTATACAAAGGGCAACGCAAGAATTTAGATAAAAATCTGTAAAATGTTGCATTTTTAAATTGCTATTATCTATATATATAAAAGGAGAACTGACTGACTGACATATCAACGTACAGCCGAAACTACTAGGGCTAGGAATGTGAAATTTTACACACGGCTTCCTATTATAATGTAGGGGAGCACTAAGAAGGGGTTTTTGGAAATTGAACCTTTAAGGGGGTGAAAAGGGGGATTTAGGAAAGTACGTAAACCACGCGGACGAAGTCGCGGGAAAAGTGCTAGTGTTCTTATAAATTTCGTTGCATCATTCTCCGAAACCTTTATTATCTCAGCGGTTTTCTGGTTGCCTTTGTTGATTCTAGGTTTCCAGAGTTGCATTAGTTTGAGAATAGTGCGGTGGAAATGTCCCAAAAAGGATTTTTTTGCATTATAGTGGCAATCACCAGAAAAGTGCCAAGTCTTAAGAGGGCGTATTCTGCAAGTTGGCAACGTCGCAAATAGCTGTCAAATATTTACAAGTTAAAGCAAATTTACTATATGGAAATAAGAAATATGGCTCTGTAACTATTTGCGACGTTGCCAACTTTCAGAATACGTGCTCTTAACAGCGTTTCATAGCCACTTTTCTCAGTATACCATTACTGGTGGACATACCAATCTTCAATCCAACGATTACAAATCACTATATCCCCAGGGTGGCTTGGAATACTTTAAAATATTCTGTAAGTTATAAATAAGTCTTGTCCAGTACATAATTATGTTTAATGGTTGTTAGCAATGTTTACTTTAGACCCTGTCGCCCTCAGGCGGTGAACCTGGGTACTAACAGATGGTTTCTGTCGTTTGAAATATTTTCCAATCTATGCTGCCTCCTTGGTCTAGTTATCGCAGACACTTGCGTTTGAACCCCAGGTTAAGCAACAGGGTCATTGGTTTTTCTCATTAGATAAGATTTTTCTCAGGACTCGAACCTGCGTCCTTCTCAATGATGTACTCCAGAAAAAAAGCTTTTAAATTCGTATCGCAGGCGTAAATGTGTATAAAATACTAATTGTTGCCAGCGCCTTCACCCGCTACAACTCTAAAATTATTCCACGAGAAAATAAAATCTGCTAAAAACTATCCTATGTGTTAATCCAGGTTATAAACTATTTGTGTACCAAATTTCATCCAAATCCGTTTAGTAGTTTTTGTGTAAAAGTAAAAAACATCCATCCCAACAAACTTACACATTTATAATATTAGTAGAATAGGGTGGTAGGATTTTAAAATTTCATTACTTTCTGAATAGCAGCCACAGAGTGGCTGCGACGTTGACATGACTGACAAAATTTGGTTACACTCTTAGGTAGACCTTTGCCTTACTAGGAACCCTGGCTAGGTTCGATTCCTAGGCCAACCAATGGGTATTTCATCAAAAAAATCTCAAAAACAGCCACGAAGACTGGATTTGTGTTTAGCGAATAGTAATAAACTTGCCGTATACTAAATAACTGAACCCGTAACGTAAAGGACTATTGAAGGACACCGTGGATTTCAGTCAGTACGCGTCTTACAGTCCCTCCCGCTCTGCCCTGGATGGGAGGACTCATTTTGATGATTTTACCACTTAAAAAAAACTACATAACTGGCAAAATATGAGACTACCTTACTAGTTTTACAGTCAGTGCCCCTCATTATATCCCATCTTATTCGGCAGAAAAATATAATAAAAGTGGGTTAAGTAATACCGGCCACCTACTACTTGCTCTTCTACCAAACTCTTGGGAAATTAGAAGCATGAAGTTCTGTATATAAGTCACGTCCCAGTACATAATTATGTTTAATGGTTGTTAACTATGTTTACTTTAATCCCTGTAGCCCTCCGGCGATGTGTCTATGTACTAATATATGGGTTCTATCGTTGAGATATTTTCTAATCTGGTTATCGTGTTCGTGAGCTGAGTAAAAAATTGTGTTGGTTATGAAATACTGTTGTTATCTCGGCTGGGCGTTGTTGGGTAGTTCCAATTGCAGGGTATGCTGATATGCTTCTAGCTCTTCGTTAGTTTTCTTTTAAAAATGGAATAGAGCTGCATAATATTATACTATGCGAGTAATAACTGAATAACCGAGCAGACGACAAAGCGTCGACAGCAGTAGGAAAAGCTTTGCCGACTTTGCCGGCAGGTAGCGGGCTTTTTTTATCGTGGTAAAATCATCAAACGAGTCCTCTCACCCAGGGCAAAGTGAGAGGGACTGTCAGACTCGTACTGACTAAAATCCACGGTGTCCTTCAATAGCCCTTTACGTTCCGAAGTCACGGTAATTCGTGCAGTCCCGCGAACCCGGCAAGCTTTGGCCTTTCTAGAGGGGGCCTCGTCACTCTGCTGGCACTCTTTGAGGCGCGCGTGGAACACAACGCGCCGTTGACCCGGGCATGGTCCATGATTGGACAGCGAGTCGGCCATTACTCGCTGCCCGCATACCCGCGCCTACGGTGGCCGGAGATCGTCTGGCGACGTCCGACGCCGTGTGGGGCAGTGATATCTGCCGTCTACTGTCAACGATGCCGCTCGTTTGTATAATCCCTTAGATAGCAAGACAATGATAGCACAACAGAAAATTTAACGGAAAATCTGACCAGCATTTGGTTATTTTATCCATAGCTTCAGCAAAATGTTTGAAAAGAAAATAAAAAAACCATATTATCCACCTGGAAATTAGCTCACATAGAGTCTAAAACGCTCACTTTCACGACCGCAACGTCATTGGCTATTCTTCAATTATTTATTCACGAAGTGAATCATTAATAATACTGATAAGTGGCCGTTTTAGACACGCAAAATTTAACAATCCTTCAAATTTATTCCAACCAACACTTTGCCGACCACAAATTAAATTCCACAGTAATATTTTAATGCAAAAACAACTATACAAACAAATTAATACTTACTGTACCGAGGATGACAGCAAAATTGTACCAAACACAATTTGTAACCCACTAATAAACCGCTCTGTAATGCATTTATAATTGTTAAATTGTTTAATAACTCTGAAATAATCGGCACTCGTTATAATAACAGTTCTTTATTATACTTGTTCAGTAATAAGTACTTGCTTTAACCAATTAATTGATTAATTCAATTGCAATCAGGTTAAATGGGGATTATTATTTTTATAATTGTTTTCGTGCGGGTCTTGTTTTAACTCTTTATTATTTTGCCGTCACTAGCTTATCACAATGTAGTGGACCGTTTTCTGGATTTTTATGAGAAAAATGTACCAGCCTCTTGGATATGTTATAAATTTACCCCAACCATTGTTAATGGGACAAAAGTAACTGAAGTTTGTTAATTATTTTATATGGTCGAGGAATAATAAACGAGTTGATGTAGACACTTTGTACTATTTATTTTTATAGACAAAGTAATTCCCACAATCATTTTTATAGCAGCATTACCAAAGACAATCACAAGACAATTAACTTCTTAACTCATAGGTTATATAATTATACTAGTTTGGAATTGGAACATTGTCCTTTTCCTCAACAAAGTTACTCAAAATATTAGTTGCTTGGTTCATTCACGGCGATCCCAGAGCAATTTACGTTGAGTGAAATAAATGTATTACAGACGTAATCTTTCCGGAAAAAGTTAGTTGAATAAAATCCGCATCGAAATCTTTTGTAAATTATAAAGACACGTCACACGAAACATATCGTTGTTTTATAACCTAGCGCAGAAGAATTCTATTGAGCTCTTTCCCCAGGAATTTCTCAGTACTAGCCATAGAGTCTGGATTTGAGCACGTTTGATGGCAAAAGACTAGCCCCCCCCTATTAAACTGACGAGATGTCGATGTTCCATTAAGTATGCATCTGCTTAGTACTCCGGGGCTTAAAGGCGTGATGTTATATAGGTTTCTTTTTTACTTATCCACTGCTGGGTCAAAGGCCTCATCACTGTGAGAGGGAGTGGGCCATAATCCACCACGCGGGTCCAGTGCGGTTGGCTAGTTGTCACATTCTTCGATTTTTTGGTTCTAGGACATGCTGACTTACGATGCTTTCCTTCTTCGTTTTGAGAGCAGTGGTGATGATACAAATTACACAAAGTAATGCGCCTGGCTGGGTTGGAATCTACGACCTACAACTCGTAAGTCGGGGCCGATACCACATGCATTTACTTAATTACTTGAATGGAAAGCATCGATCATTGTTTATGACGCCATGAATCTTGCCAATCGTTTTAATTACTTCATAAACTCCCCATTTCTAGAAACTTCCGTGTCGTTTCATTTCGTTCTGATATTCTGTCGACTATTTATGACTACTCCTCACACCCTTGGGGACTTGGTACATGATATCTAGTTGTTGGCGTAATGTATGTCGAGCTATAAGACACAGTGAAGGCAGGGCAGTAGTACAAGTCAATTGTGTCAGATTGTTTCATGAGTCGAGTATGCATCAGTCACAGTGATTGGCTGATCTTTTAAAGCCAAGTAAGTTACAAGTCGGAACAAATTAGGGGTAGACAACAGAAATTGTCTTAGTTTAGACTACCGCAGAGGAGTGACATTTTAATTAAAGACTTTCCAAATTCTTGCCCGTTCTTTAAGCTCTTCGGCAGAATAGAAGCGTAAGCAAATTCAAAACCGTTATTACTTTTTTAACATCGTTCTCGAAAATGTCACTTTACCTAACCTTCATGCTGATCAACCTCTTTACCACCATAGACACTAACTTCTAGTTTCCCTACTGCTTCCTCCGCTACTGTGGTCTACTGGTCAGTCGTGAGATTCTCTCCGCCGGAGGCACCCGGCTTGTTTATAACCGTATTTAATTACTACGCCCAGTGAATCTAGATTATTACATTAGTTATGGGCTGTCCCCTGGCAGATCACGAAGCTAATAGGCTGATAGGTTATAAATGATCCCACCTTAGATTTTTGGCCTGATTAGTTTGTGTCCTATTACTCTGCTGGGAAGGTCTAGGAGTTATATGCTCACCAAGAAGAGTGTCTTTACATTTTTTTTAAAGAATGAAAGAAAAGGTTTTAATTGAACTCACACAGGACAGAACAACAAAATATACTAAAAAAGACATTGTGTTGTAAGAAAAACAAGAAAATAAAGAAAAAATAATAACTTTGGTCCTATATGAGGTCAAAGGGCATGTGCTATGACATTTAAAAAAAAGTCACAGCGCTGGTTTTCTGATAGGACTGGTTTTCGTCTACTTGCAAAAAAAAATTATTTGACATCAAGAGACAAGAAATTAATTTTTCCAGAGAACCACATTTCTAATAAAAATACACCACCACAGCCTTTGAGTCCTTTCAAGTTAGTCCGGAAAAAATTGACTGTGAAGGGCGGACAGAAGAACACACGAGTGATCTTATGACATTTCCGTTTTGTTTTTCATTTGGAAGTACTGAACCATAAAAATACACCTTCTGAGGAAAATCTTTACTACAACCATTGTCTCGAACGAGGTCCTAAACCAAATAAAAACATGGATCTTTTTCACACTTGTTAACACTCATTACTCCACCGACCATCAAAAAGATGCCGTTCAACACATCAAAATCATATTACCGCACAAAAAACGACCACTCGCTAACCATATTCGGCAACAACCACCACCGCAGCTCTTAATCACAGACGACAACCGCCAGCGGCAGGCTCTAACTCAAGCAAATGCGCCTGCACATAAATCTCGCGCACTGATTAAACCCCAGTTAACAATGACGGTTATAACGTCGCGGTGCTTCTGACGGCTAATTGTATGATAATTCATGCAAAATGAACGATTCAATGGATTCTCTGTGCGTGGTTGTAGCCCGGAGGACCGAAAGTCGGATGATGTATGACCGTTGGTAGCAGCTGGATTAATGAATTGATGTCGATCTGTGAATGAATTGTTTGCGGAATGCCTGTCTGTAGAACGGCTTTCACCTAACACGGTCAGTTTATTGAATTCTGTTAAACATTTTATTGTTTGCAAAACTTATTTGGCAATATCTCTGTATTCATTTCGCACTCTATTTTATACTTTGAACCAAATTTAACAAAAAAAGATTGCAATAACACTGCTTAAATTCACATTTATGGCATACATATCTTGAATAAGTTCAAAATAAGAAGTTTCAATAGTTGCATCTTCATGATATCGTCCAAACGTTCACGGGACTCCTGTTTCTGATGAATGAACTCGTCCACACCAACGAGTATGAAGCGATCCCAATGGGTCATTGGAACACTGCAAGGACAATGAAAATTTGGTTAATTACGCTTTTAATACAACTCACATAATTTCAACTGGAAATAGAGACAAACATTCGGATATGATAAGCTCGTGGCATAATTTCCAGTACTTCATGTGGGTTTATGGAGCTCAGATTGACAGCCATAATCAATCTATAATGGTCCCACTGCTAGAACAAAGGCTTCCTGGCTATAAGAGAGTGTGAGCTGTAATTCACCACGAAAGTCATAATAATAATTAAATTAGGGTCCGACGTCTGTCAAGAGTGACGTAAAAATTTTCTTCTATAATTTCCATACAATTTTAATTTAATTTTCCCATAATCCAACTTAAAATATGTTATTTTACCAACGAAAACAAAAATAAAAAATTGCAGCAATATTATGATGACAATGAAATATAATCAAAACAGAACGAAAATGAAATCATAGTTATGTCACCATCAACCGAATGATTACAAGAAGTCGGACAAAACAGCTACAGGCACACCCACCATCTCCGGACTCGTCGCTGAGCTCCGCCTCGCAGCCTCATCTGAGTACGTCGTGTCTCCGGTCGCTGCAGTTGCGTCGAGCTCCAGCGACGAGTTTTTCTCCCCGTCGTCTACACCATCACCACCGCGACGACGAGGCAGAGGACGGCCACCAGCGGGCTTGGGACCTCGAGGCCAACAGGCCCCGAACAGGGTCCCCGCTGCCGGTGGGAATGTGTCGCGCATTCGTTGGACTCAGTCCATTAATGAAAATGTGATGCGCGCATATTATGGGGCTACAGAGGGAGGAATTAACCTTACAGCGTACCGAGTCCGGATGCTCTCTCTGTTTCAGGTGCTTGAACCCGCTGTCAACGTCTCGGCCCAACGATTGTCGGATCAGGTGCGCGTGATTCAACGTAGTCATAGGTTGGATGATGCTACACTTGATCGGCTGCGCTCGGAAATGCAGAGTAACCCTGTCAGCAACCCTCTGGCAGCACAGATAAACACCCATGTGCCTGCCACTGCTCGAGTAAACCAGGATGCTGAAGAGGAGACTGACAGGGCTATATCTGCAAATGACCAATGCAATACGGAAATAAGGAGTGCTTTGGAGGATGCGATTCGTGAGTATCGGTTTACATCGCCTGACCTTAGACCGCGGCTACCACGTTTGCCCATGAATAAAAAAAACAGAGCACTAGTGTGTGCCCTGGATGCGTTGCTACCAGATTTTATTGAAAGCAGCGCAGACCTTTGCGATACACACTCAATCTTGTATTGTACGGCTATCGCGGCATGTCGTGTAGCTCATGTTAAATTTCCAAACACTGACAGAGCTGCACGACCGAAACCTGCCGTACCAGCCTGGCAATGCAGGATTGAGCGTCGTATCAATGAGGCCAGGGTGCTCATTGGGAAGCTCATCTGCTTCAGGGAGGGAAATACACGCCCAAGGGTGATGCGCTTTGTGAAGCGGGCATTCTCGGGAACTGGAATCACTTCTCGAGATTATTTGTCCCGCGTCACAGAGCGCATTGACTTCCTGAAGCAGAAAGTTTATGCATGGGCAAACCGTATCCGCCGGTATAAGCGAAGAGTGGATCGGTACACTCAGAATCGCATGTTCCAAAGTGATGAAAGGTGGGTATACAGATCATGGGAGCGACCCATTCTTAATCAGAGTGTGACTGACGAGCGCCTGCCAGATAATGAAGCTATTAGTGCTTTTTGGCGAAGTATTTGGTCGGTGCCCGTTGGTCATATTGAGGGTGACTGGATGCATGTGGTTGAGCGAGCGTGTGACTCAATCCCAGAAATGGGAGCCATTTCTATAACTTCACTTGACGTGGCCCATGCAGTCCGTCCGTTACCCAACTGGAAATCTCCAGGGCCGGACGGACTGCATAATTTTTGGATTAAATGGCTACGAAGGTCGCACGCTTGCTTAGCTTCACAATTTCAGTCATCTTTAGAGACAGGGTCGCTACCATTGTTTTTTACCACAGGAGTTACCCACCTGCTCTATAAATCAGGTAGTACCGCGGAACCAAAGAACTATAGACCAATTACATGTTTACCGACGGTCTATAAAGTTCTGACATCCATTCTGAGAGCAAAAATTTCTTATCATATTGATAGCAATTCAGTTATGTCTGCCTCTCAGAATGGATGTAGGAATTGGTCCCGCGGTACTAAAGAGCTGCTCCTTATTGACATGGCCGTAAGCCAACAGGTTCGTCGATCCCGGAGGGACTTGTCGACGTGTTGGATAGATTATAAGAAGGCCTATGACTCTGTACCGCATGCGTGGCTCATGAGGGTGTTGGAGTTGTATAAAATAAATGCAACACTTCGCACCTTCTTGTTGTCATGTATGCGGCAATGGAGGACGGTCCTTCTCTATCCAGGACGTCGGCAGATTCTTGGGAACGATGAACCGATTAGGATTGAGCGAGGAATATTCCAGGGTGACAGTTTGAGTCCGCTTTGGTTTTGCTTAGCCCTGAATCCTCTTAGCACACTGCTGGAGGATTCAGGTCTAGGCTATCGGTTGAGGAGAGGCGGTCAGGTTATATCTCACCTCCTTTATATGGATGACCTGAAACTCTTTGCCCCCACTCATTCGCAGCTGATGGGGCTACTGAAGATTACTGAAACCTTCAGTAGCGCCATTATGATGGAATTTGGTGTGGACAAATGTGCGGTCATGCATGTAAAACGAGGGGAGATTGTGGAATCTGTGAGCACCCAACTCTCAGATTCCATAAACCTTAGATCCCTATCAGCAACCGAAACCTATAAGTATTTGGGTATGTCGGAATCATTGGGCATCAATGTAGCTGGCATGAAGCAATCGTTGAAGGAGCGCTTCTTTGGCCGCCTGAATAAAGTGTTAAATAGTCTTTTATCAGGCGGAAATAAGGTGCGCGCCTTCAATAGTTGGGTCATGCCGGTTTTGATGTATTCTTTCGGCATACTCAAATGGACTCAGACGGAACTTGACGCCCTAGATAGAAAGGTCCGAACACTGCTGACTGCAAATCGGATGCATCACCCACGGTCATCGGTAATGAGACTGTATATCCCGCGGAAGTGTGGAGGTCGTGGCTTCCTCAATGCTAAGACCTTGCACAACCGTGAGGTATGCAGTCTCAGGGAATTCTTCCTTGAAGCCGACGTGGGGATGCATCGAGATGTAGTCTCAGTGGATAAAGGCCTTACCCCGCTCTCCTTGGCTAACGAGAACTGGCGCAAACCTGTGGTATTGGATACTAATGATCGCAGGGAGGTATGGCAGAGCAAGGAGCTACACGGACGGTTTTACCGGGCCCTTCACGGACCTGACGTAGACCTTTTGGCGTCTGTGGCCTGGCTACGTTTCGGTGACCTCTTCGGGGAAACCGAAGGTTTTGTCTGTGCAATTATGGATGAAGTTATCATGACGAACAATTACCGGAAATATATTGTCAAGGACGGTACGGTTGACATCTGTCGGGCATGCCACCGTCCCGGTGAGTCGATCAGACACATTGTTTCCGGTTGTTCTCGTCTTGCTAACGGCGAGTACTTGCACAGACACAATCTAGTAGCTAGGATTATCCACCAGCAACTTGCCCTGCAGTACAACCTTGTGGATTCTGAAGTACCATACTACAGGTATGTGCCCGACCCAGTTCTTGAAAACGGTCATGCCATATTGTATTGGGATCAATCTATCATCACTGACAGGACTATTGTAGCCAATAAGCCTGATATTGTGGTGGTAGATCGCCGAGAGCGCCGTGCAATGATTGTTGATATCACCGTCCCTCATGACGAAAATCTCGTGAAAGCTGAAAATGATAAAAAAATCAAGTATCTTGATTTAGCTCACGAGATCGTCGACATGTGGAACGTGGACTCAGCAGTCATTGTACCGATAGTCGTTTCGGTCAATGGACTCATTGCGAAGAGCCTCGACCAACACCTCAAGAGGCTCTCGTTGTGCAGCTGGCTCAAGGGCTTGATGCAGAAAGCAGTTCTTTTGGACACGGCGCGCATTGTGAGGAGGTTCCTCTCTCTAGAGCCCTAACCACCGGCACCTTGGACCCTGTTCCCGATGTTGGTGAACCACTATTTTTTTATATTTTTAAATGTTTTTTTTTTTTATTTCTTTTTTGTAAAAATATTTAAAAATGTAAACAGATAGGAAAAAAAATGAATAAAGGCATTAAATTAATTACATAATGTTTAATTTTAATTTTTCTTATATTGTCAATGTAACTTATTTTATTCACTTGTATTTTTATGAATCTGTTGTAGTTTAATAATTAAGTAATGGCTTTACCACTTTTGTGCTAGCGGTGTTGACCTATAATTAATTGTTGCATCCGCAATTGTATCCTATTATAATAATAAGCTGCTTATGTGTTGGTGTAAACAGTTGTTGGTTGACCTGAATAAATAAAAAAAAAAAAAAAAAAAAGTCCAGGGTGATAGTAGTAATGTACCTTTGTGCAATTTTTTTGGTTCTAGGACATGCCAATTTCCTCATATTGTTATCCTTCGCCGTTTTGAGAGCAGTGGTGATGAAACAAATTGCAGAAAGCAATGCATCTGGCTAAGTTCGAACCGACTTACAACTCATAAATCGGGACCGTTACCACTGGTCCACAACAGCGCGTTTTAGCGTAAAGTCATCAAATGAGTCCTCCCACCCAGGGCAGAGCGGGAGGGACTGTCAGATTCGTACTGATTAAAATCCACGGTGGCCTTCAATGGCCCTTTACGTTCCGGGTTCTCGGTAATTCATAAGTCCCGCGACCCCGGCACGCTTTGGCCCTCTAGAGGGGGCTCCGTCATTTTTGCTGACACTCTTGGAGCCGCGCGTGGGTCACAACGCGCCGTCGACCCGGGCATGGACAATGGTCGGACAGCGAGTTGCCCATTACTCGCTGCCCGCTTGCCAGCGCCTACGGTGCCCGGAGATCGTCTGCCGACGTCCGTCACCGTGGGCGTAGACGCACGCCACCACTGCGGCTGGGGTGGAGGGAGGACGCTGTCCTCTCCCTCACGCGGCCCGCCTCCTGTTTAAGCTAAACATACTTAGGATAAGTCTAAGCAGGTGATAAACACATAATAGAAACGGGTAATACTTCCCCTAAAAATGCCCGGTTTCTTGAAAGCATACTCCCAAAAATCTCTCCGGGTTCTTGATTCTCCCTATAGAAGAGACTCGTGTGATTTGTCAGTATTATGTCCTGTACCTAGCAGTGGGTGAAGTCGGGCTGTGGATGATGATGATGATGATGATGTCTTGTACCCGACAGCCGCAAATACCAGGTCTATATTGCCAGAGAACAATAACTTTCTCATTGACTTTTTCCTGGCAATATTTAGCGCTGCGCAATGCGGACGAGCGTGCGGTATTGAATGTAAATCCACCTCCCACGCGGTGACCTTGCGGTGTGGGCTCAATACGATGCAGTCTCGTTGCTATCCACCGTTGCTATTGAAGTATCGACTGTTGCTATCAATACCAGCTGTGCTTTAAAATGCTAAAATGGATTAAAATGTGATGCTTTTTTAAACATCGAAGTACGTATGGTTTAATATTTTTTTATCGTAGTAAAATCATCAAGAGTGGGCAACCCTGGGCAGAGCAGGAGGGACTGTCAGACTCGTACTGACTAAACTCCACGGTGTCCTTCAATAGCCTTTTACGTACCGGGGTCACGGTAAATCATAAGTCCCGCGACCATTATAATTATGATACCTAATAAAGCTTTTCTAATACCACGATAGAAATGGGTTTCTACACACAGTGGTACTCTCTAGATCCTGAAGTGAAGGTGGTCGAACACTAAATAAAGGTCTTAGCTGTTATAACTCGAGGTAATGCGACGATTCCGAGTTAAATTGAAATGTATTACAAGTGGGGTGGAATGCATTGTCGTTGTACGTGGTAGGGACACCAAAAAAAACATGAGAAATAAATTTCTAAAGCTTATTTTTTATTGATTTTATTTTTATAAGAGTATCGAGTATTTTTATAATATAGGTACTTTATTGTACATAAACAATTTTAACAGCCTTTATATAGTAACTTTTAATTTTGCGAATACAGCAACGGCGACAGCTTTATTATTTTCAAACGTAATCGGCCACAATTTTGACCCCTTCTATATTATAATTCGCTTCTCATTATGTGCAAACAACAGATCTCAGATGCATTCACTGGTGCTTAAAGGAAAAAAAATCTGTCAAAGAAACACCTTAACCATAATAAAGTTTATAAACAAATAAAACAAGCGCAGCATACGTGCTAACAAGCAAAACAGTAGAAAAACATGTAATTTATAACCTCAACAATTTATTCCTTGTTCTAGATAATGTAACTATATAAATTCAGCATTTAAACTTCGCTCCCCGAGGCGTCATCGCACCTTCCTTATGAAGCATCATCGCTTTATTCAGCTCGATATGAAAACCAATAAAAATGATAAAAAGTAACTCATCTCTGAATTTTTTATTACAAACTACTGTTAGCTGAACTCAGAAATGAAACAAGATTATCAAGATATCCTTCGATTTAATCATTGCAGCAGAAAAAGAAAGAATAATTAACGCTCCATTCGTCGGTTAAAATTCATGTGCCGGCAAAAACTTGCACCCAGTTGAATTGTCACACTTCCAAAAAAAGTCGTTGCAAAGATCACAACTCTATACAGCCAAAAATAATATTATTTTTAATTTGTCGATTACTACTTCAGTGACGGGTATTTGTCAATGTTACCAGCCGAAAAATACGAAACTGGGTACGAGTCTTTTGGCGGCTTACAGATACCTGTTACTGTTAAAAAATATAATAACAATTGCTTAACCCAAAATGAGAATATACAGCTGTAGCCTTACACTACCTTCTCTCGTCGTTGTGCTCATGAATAATTTTGTCTTATGTTAATGTCACTCGAGATATTATTTATGACATCAACGGACAAAATTGTTTAAGAAATTATGGTTTTTATTGACTTTTAGGAACATTAATATTTCTTTCAAAGGTAGGTTGTAAATTAAATTGTAAATTAAATGCACTCATTACAGTCAGATTAATGGGCGCATTTCAATTTACAATTTAATTTAGTTCCATTCAAGTTTTTTAGTGTTTAGTTAAAGTTAAGTTATGATTAACGTCTGCTCAACTTATGCATTTAGTGACGACAAAATATCTCTTAAGATGGCTAAAAAATACCCTGTAATGTATTTGTATTAATTTTATAGGGTGGGTGAAGACGCTATATTGTGACGCATGCACGCATTTCTAACACTTATTGACAATTAATTTGAACAAAGTATTTATCTGTAAAAACGTAATTTTTAAGTGACAGTTAATATATGGAGCTCATTGACGTGTACTCCCCTTAGGCTGAAATCAGACGGACTGCATCGCAGTGGTCGATATATTTAACTGCATGGAGTTGTACGTTCGATTTCGTGCAGTCATGATATCAACTGCACGCGGTCGGCTGCAGTCGAGTGAAGTCAGTTACAACTGTACTGTAACTCGGGCGGCTGTAGTGTCGCCGCATGCTGTCGAACACCGTTCGCATGCAGTTAATCTGCAGTTAGTTCTGGAGCCGAATGTTACGTTCATTTTGTCATAATTTCGGATACAGTATGAAAAAATCGCCAGTCAAAGAATTAATCCAGATCCGCGCTGCACGTTGCATCTTTTTAATTCGATTACATCGCTGCCGGCGGCGACGCCGTTTTAATAGTATTAAGAGAAGTAATGTCTGTGCTTCCATTTCGACGTCAAACCTAACACTGAGGTCTAGATGCTTGGCGTCAACTGCGTGAAGTCAGATCCGACTGCAGACAACTGCATGCAGTTCAATATAGCGACTGCGTGCGGTTGCTGATGCGACTTCGTGTGGTTGTTGTGGTGCAGTCCGTGTGATGGCAGCCTTAATCTGATCGCATGGTAGGCATTTTTAACGTTTAGCCTACCATTGTTTTAAAAAATATCTCATTTTTACTTTAGTCTAAAAAATCATATCATCGTCATCTTACTCTGAAACTATTATTTATTATTTACAAAAATATTCATAATACACCACAAAACACCATTTATTTTTCATTTTCTGAATAGACTCGTACGCAATTACTTACTCTCTTTATTACAACCAGAGATAAAACACACGCACTATTTAACTTTTTAATTCAATAACGGCCTACATACAAGTTTAGTGTCGACTGATAAAACCTCCTACATATAAATGGGTTTATCAACGCAAGTTCACTTATTTCTATGACCAGACAAGACAGGGCAAAAAACTCTTTGTTTATACATTAGTCGTGAAGCTTGCTAAGTAAATAGGCATAACTATGTGTTTATCTATTATGTTTTCTTTGGTGTCAGTGCGTTCAGATGCTGTTTTTCTAATGATGGCCAGTAATTTATAGGTGGATAGTGTTTATGGTTAAGTAAGGGCTTACCGCGACCATAAATAATGGAGACTGTTGTTTTTTTTTTCAATGAAGTGTAGGTAAGAAGAAAAATATTGTTAAAAGGTTTTTTCTTCTTTGTCGTCCTCTGATGTCAAGGAGACGTTTTATTTAAAACTATTCAAGCGTTCTAGAAAACAAGCGCTGCTACAAAACAGCTACAGTGGTAAAGTTAAAATACTTAAAGCCAATATTCCATCAAATTGGAAACTAATAGAACAGTGATGTGCAAGATTCGACCGCTATTCGTTTCAGTGGAAATCAGGCTAAAAGTGGTGAAGATTTTGTAACACTGAATAAAAATTTACATTATTTTCAGACATTAGTTGTAGAGGAATAAAAAAATAACCACACGGTAAAAAATTCAGCACATTTCCTCTTAGTCTTCCTGTTTTCTCTAACGTTGCTAACGCTACATTATCGCAGTGCGTTTAAATCACGCAAGTCAGACTTAACGCGTCCGTCGTTCACGAGTCACGACTAACTTATAGCACCCTTAAATGTCCACTGTGTCCACTGCTGAACCTAGACCTACCCTACTTACGAAACCGAGATACGAAGAAAATAAAGACATAATGAACAACGTTTAAGCCTTTGTCAAACAGACAAGCGAAGCGAATGAGAAGCGTCACGTTTTTATTTGTAAGGTATGGAATTGTTTGAATCCAGTCGCATAGAACAGCGAAAGCGATCCGATAGCGTGACAGAACTATCGGACTGCCATCTCGCTTCGGTTCGGTATCGCTTCGGAAACGCTTCGCTTTCGCCAGTCTGTTTGACATAGGCATAAGAATGAAATTCATCTGTCACTTGAGAATAATGTTTTGCAAAAAAAAAAAACTTGTTGCAAACTAATTTTCAATTTTATTATTGTTACTATCTAGTCAATGTTATGATTATTGTTTAATTATGCGTGCAAGTGTTAGGAAATGCGTGAATGATGTCAAAATATTTCGTGATCATAGTTTTGTTCTTATCTTGGTCGCGTTTTAATGTTCTTTTTCTTATTAAAGAAAAGTTTTCTTTTTTTGGGTGATTATTTTATCTAGCCAATCACTTCCTACATATCATTGGTCTGGTAACGCTAACTCCTTTCTATTCGGGATGAGGATTGAACATTGATTCCACTGAGGCGGAGCGGAGCAATGCGGAGAGCGATTCACCAATCACATGACTTGAGTGGAGAAAAAGATGTGGATTTCAAGCCATGTGATTGGTGAATCGCTCTCCGCTCTGCTCCGATCCGCCTCAGTTAAACCGGAGCCTTAGAATAAGATCTCCAACTAGTGGTTTTTTTCTGGTCTAACTGCAAAGTTGTATGCACAGCTAGAATTCCTTTCTTCATCAACTTATTGTTCGATACACGTCATTTAATACTCCGAATCTTACTTATTTTTTCTTCAAAGTATTTAGTACGCTCTGTTTTATTTGCTGACCCTACACACTCGTTGTTCATTTAACATTCGCACGTAGTACTTAACTCGGTTGTGTTACTCTCAATGTCACATAGCTATATAGAGTGTGTAGCTAAATCACTAGGACAACAGCACGCGACGCAAGTGTTAACTAAATGATCATCTTTAAGGCGCTGTATGAAGATAATCTTTTGGTAGTCACGGTGGTGAAGCAGCGGCGGGGTAATTGTAAGAAGAAATCTAAGACATTTGCAGTTTTAATTTTGAATATTTAAAAAAAAAACAGTTCTGACTTTAAAAAGTTTTAGATATGTCTTTAGTCTACGAAATTTCCTCTGTTATAGTTATAAAAATAAGATGTTGGCGCTGAAAAAATTGAGAATTTCGAGACAAATTTTTTTACGTGGTCATTATTGAACATTTTTTTTTTCGTAGTACTGAGATGTATGTATTAAGTAAAGGTTAGGGTAATAAAAGAGAAGAACACTGCTTGGTTCCCATTGGAAAAGTATAATGAAAACTAAATAATTATACATGAATGCATTCAAGTAGAGTAGTACATAGCGCTACGTCAACAATAATATGAGACGTTAATATAAAGGAGCATACTTACTAACAATATAAAGGAACATACACACTTCAGTACTAGACCACTTTTGTAAATTGTTTTTAATTATTTTCTTTATACATTTGACTATGCACTGTTTTTTTTCTGGCTTGTGGTATGTACAGATAAAGCTAACTTTGCGACGAAAATTTAGACTTTTACAAAGTGTTCGCTTTGTGCTGCGCCTTAACAATGTTCGTAACTCTGACTTAAGTTAAGATAATTTGGGGAGCACGACGGTCTAAGCGGGATATCTTAGCCCTTTTTGTATCGTAAAATCATCAAATGAGTCCTCCGGGGGATAAGGGATCCCAGATATCTTAGCCCTGGAACGCGAAGAGAAACCGAAGAAACAGGGTGAATGTTTAGTTAGTAATAGTCTGAGAGTCCTTTCAGCTAGGGAGCTTCTCTCAGGGAAATCATTTTATGATTTTTCCTTGACAAGAATCTAAAAAAAAACTATTTTCAGTCACTCTTTTCGATTTCGCGCATAATATTTATTGGAAAAAATTGCTAAAGTAGACGCAATAACAGCGTCCTCCCTCCACCCCAGCCGCAGTGGTAGACGCCTACGGCGACAGACGATCTCCGGCCACCATTGGCATGCGGGCAGCGAGTAATGGGCAACTCGCTGTCTGACCATGGATTTTAATCAGTACGAGTCTGACAGTCCCTCCCGCTCTGCCCTGGGTGGGAGGACTCATTTGATGATTTTACCACGATAAAAAAAGTAGACGCAATAGCTTATAAAGCGTTTTGTGTTTAACAACAGTCAAGTTATGTCTTCAAGAGAATTTGAAAAAGAAATGCAAACAAAAAATGGAAAAAACACAATGTGCGAGGAAGTCTTGACATAATTAGGTATAAATTACGCATGTTTAGTCGACTAACCTGCGGGTCTTAAACGGCCATTTAGCAATATTCCTAATGACTCACTTCATAAATGAATGAATAATAGAAGAATAGCCAATGACGTTGCTAAGTGAATCATCCTACTTCCTACTTAATATAATAAACGTAAAAATTTGTTTGGATGGATGGCTGTTTGTTACTCTTTCACGCCAAAACTACTGAACGGATTTGGATAAAATTTCTTACACAGATAGCTTATAACTTGGATTAACACACCGGATAGTTTTTATACAGATTTTATGTTCCCATGGGATAATTTTTGAGCTGTAGTAGGTGAAACCTGTGGCAACAGCTAGTTAGGAATATTGCTTAAAGTCGCCATTTTAGACTCTCTGTACATTATCATACCCTAGTTATATGATACAATGTTGCTCCCAACACGAACTTTTTTAACTCGGAAGTTTTTCCTATTAACGCACCCTACATCCCTCCGGTCATTGATCCTCATTTCTTACTAAAAACTCAACCAACAGTAATAAATCAACAGCTATTTTACAGACACCTTCACTAAGGGACACCCACTATCTCGAGCACAGGGCCGTATCGATCTACGAGGCCCCGAGGTACCAGGGGCCCGGATATTTAAAAAAAAATATCACCACATTTTGTCCACAATCTAAGTTTTTTAATAAAAGAGCCGAATTAATAAAATAAATTGACAGGCCTGTTGGTCTAGTGGTTAGTGACCCTGACTGCTATGCCGGAGGTCGTGGGTTCGATTCCCACCCAGGACAAATGTTTGTGTGATGAGCACGATCATTTGTTCTGTGTCTGGGTGTAATTTATCTATAATATGTATGTATTTAGAAATATATAAGTATGTTTATCAGCTGTCTAGTACCCATAACACAAGCTCTGCTTAGCTTGGGACTAGATGGCGTTGTGTGATAGTTGTGGAATATTTATTTATTTATTTAAATAAAAAACGTATGGCTGTCCAATAAACTACTGTTTTAGAGCTCGCTTCGCTTGCTATGGAGTGCACTTGAATGAAGCACAATCGCGGATTTCTCAATTTTCTATTTCATTCGGTTATAATTTTACTTCAAACCCGTTTCTGTCCACTGTATAAACATACCGCATTCTATATTTTCTTTACATTCGGCATATTAAATAATCCAAGAAACATTTTATTGTGAATATTAAGGAAACACCGCGCCTTAAAAATAAGACAGCAACTATTAAAAATTTTGCAAAAACCATTATTAAAAGGAGCCTCCGATAAATTTTTTGAAACAGGGCCCAATCAGGACTGAGTACGCCACTGCTCTCACAATATTAACTCAATACAATATCCTAAACAATTATAAGAAACAGGCTCCCGAACGGCAATCCATCACCTTTTTACATCACAACAATACCATTAAGGAAATTGTTAAAATACCAGCACTGGTTTTATGTTACAAAAAGTACATTGAATACTAGCATTAATTGCAATGTGAATAATTATATGACGTCCTCTATGCTTTGAACGTGTTTTTGTATCTCACCTAAGGCCGAGAATCCGATAATTGTAGCTCATTAAGTATTCATGGATTAAGAGCGCGTATTCTGAAAGTTGGCAACGTCGCAAATAGCTTTCAAATATTTACAAGTTTAAATTTATTTGGCAAATTTACTGTATAAGTTAAGAAATATGGCTCTGTAGTGCACTAAAAAATTGATCTAGGAATACAATTAAAACACTCAATTTGATATTGCAACCTTTTGAGGTGTAAAAAAGGCATTTTCAATACTCATACTCTGAAAGTAGGTCATAACATGCCTGATAAGTGGTTTGAAAGTTATGCATTGCAGCCCTAGGGAGAATCGCTTTTAACTGACAGCTGACAAATAAAAAAACCTAGTTCTATTTTGACATTTCTTCATTTGAACCATGTTCTAACTTTTTAATACGCGCTCTTAATTACAAGCGTGGGGAAGTCTGGTTCGTTGTACATTTGTGGAGATGACACCTCGTTTGTCTAAGACAGTTATTCCTCATGATGGTGCCATAGAAGGTTGTAGAATTAGCAATTTCAAATGGCAGGAGGTGCTGCTTTTTGATCAGTTATGATGAGTGGTTTAATGAGAGTTGTTAGTCAATATTTGTTTATGGATATTCCTTTTAGAGAGTCATCATATCTGTCCAGCATACTTAAATACTCTTAACCATGAGTTATGGCAATCGTTCATTGTCATAATATGCAATTACATATCTACGATAACAACAACATTATAAAGTGGAAAGATTTGTACGTTTGTAACGATAAAATAAAAACTACTGAACCGATTTCTAAAATTGTTTCACGAGTAGAAAGCTACATTATACCTGAGTTACAAAAATTAAAAACTTTCATCGATATCTGGGCAGATTTTTTGTTATCTTTATCGTGGTAAAATCATCAAATGAGTGGGGGACTTATTTGACGATTTTACCAAGATAACACGACCCAGGGCTGGATGGGAGGGACTGTCAGACTTGTACTGACTGAAGTTTACGGTATTCTTCAATAACAGGGTCACGGTTATCTTTAGAGTCAGTGAAACCACCACAGACCCACAACAGCAAGAAATTAAAAATTCTCTATTCTATTTTTCTTAAATGGCAACTCAAAACGTCATCGACTATTCTGCTAGTGTCAAGAAAGACTTGGAAAAAAACCCACATTGACATCCATATGTATTTTCCCATCACTATCCTTGTAGAAGCTCTTACCAGAGCATCACTATCAGCTAATAACGAGTACTAAAAGCTATATATTTCCCTCTCATTTTAGATAAACATGGAAATAAAGCAGTCGCGAGAATACCAATTAGGCGTGATTAGTGAATAGTGCTACGTCTGCTTGATTCCACGAAGACTTGGTTGTTGTACCGGTCTAGTTTACGCATAGGTTAAGAAATGACAGATTATGGCAATAAATGTTTTATCTGTATATATAAAAGGAGAACTGACTGACTGACATATCAACGTACAGCCGAAACACTACTGGGGCTAGGAATGTCAAATTTTGCACACGGCTTCCTATTATTATGTAGGGGAGCACTAAGAAGGGGTTTTTGGAAATTTAACCTTTAAGGGGGTGAAAAGGGGGAATTAGGAAAGTACGTAACCCACGCGGATGAAGTCGCGGGCAAAGTGCTAGTATTTTATAAAAATCTAACGACCCGCCCCGGCTCCGCACGGGTGTAATCTCTACTATATTATGCATGTTATATACATATAAACCTTCCTCTTGAATCACTCTATCTATTAAAAAAAACACATCAAAATCCGTGGCGTAGTTTTAAAGATCTAAGCATACATAGGGACAGACAGCTGGAAGCGACTTTGTTTTATACTATGCAGTGATCTATCGAAACTAATTTTTTTATAGCAGAGAGGGAAATAAGGCGAATAAACGAAGACTTCTTCTAGCTTTTTGAAATTTTCCAACTAAAGAAGTAACGAAGCTTTTAAAACAAGGGTTCTAATCTCTAAGCACGAAACCCGTGGTTTCGCCTTTAGTTACGGACGTTTTCTACGCCCCGTGACATCGAGCCCAAACTTAAAATTAATGATATAACAATTTGCCACATAGCTCCTTACAGTCCGCGCTACCACTAATGACGGAAAATTCGTGGTACTAGTTTTTTTTAAATGTAATTTGATGTAATGACATAGACACTAGCGCCGCGTCAAAAAGACTTCAGACATGGCGATAATTACAATATTTACGACACTTCGTGTGATTTTCGCCAAAAAAGCTATAAGGTGAAGTAAGGTTATTTGGTGAAACAGGAAATTCAGTGATAGTCTTAAAAGACTTTCAAAACGTTACCTCTGCATGCAATAATGCGAAATGATGCAACTAATTTACCACAAAGGTAGACAAAACGTACTGACACATCATTACGTGATATTGCGTGCTAGGAAACATCTTGAAAGACTTTTAAGAGTCTAGTGGCATATTTCTTTCCTCACCAAATAATCTTTACTATATGGTACGTTTATGTCAGGAACTCGGGCTGACGCGTGTCTGTGCGTCGCTCTGTTCAGTGTTCATAATAATGGCGCAGTAAACAAACATTCTCATTTCCAACCAATAATTTTATAACCCCTGGGGAAACAATTACCTTACATTACATTTTTCATTCGATAATAATTCAAACAGCACTGAAAATGAATCAGTCATCTTTGTAAAATATGTAACTTTATTCATTCCAAGTCCGCAATGTTAGTTCAAGCCACCTTCCCGCTCAATCTTCTTCAATTTTCTCAACAATTATCGTCCATCACACCACGCACTTGCCGAAGGCTGTAAAAGAAAATAAGGAGTACTTACAAAATTTACTAGTGAGAATTCCTTATTACGGACGCTTCGTAATATCAATTAATTTTGCATAAAGTCCGGAGTGGTTTATAGAGTCGCCGGCGGGCGAGGAACGTTCGAGTTTGAAGCGAACAAACTGTGAGATTAACGGGAATACGGGTACCGCGGAGGTGTGATAGGATGGGAGTAGTAACGTTTTTATTTTTTTATTAGTGGCAATGTTGTGCAGATAGTTCCGGATAAGTCTAAACTTGCCTTTCTTTAACAAAACCTCTTTCTTTGCACGTTATTTGGTGAACATGAGAATATTTAGAAGGGTCTATACTTAATCGTTCTTATTATACATATATACAATCATAATCAGATTGGCTGATCTTTTGTTTGATTTATTTTTTGACTATATTTTATCTTCTCTTCGTCTCCTTTTTTTGTTTTGTCCTGTGTTTGCCTACTTATGTTTTCTTTTTCACTTTCGTGCCTTTCTGTAGTAGTACTGCAAATTCCGCTAAGTAATTAGATAAATCAATATCCAGCTTTATTAGTACCAAAATGAAACGAATCGTAAAACAGTACCATGATCATCAATCGACTAATTTCCGGTGGTCATTTTATACAAGTATGTGACTGTCATCCGGCTTTATAGTGATGCACGATCTTAGCCGATACTATCGATACAACTGGGTACGAAACTTTGATATTTTGGATCGGCACTAACGAATACGATACACGCTTGGATCGATCCAAAACTACCGGTACTTTTTTAACGTAGTAAAGTCATCAAATGAGTCCTTGGGTGGGAACCCAAGGCCCTGGAGTGACTATCAGACTTGTACTGACTAAAACCCACGGTGTCCTTCAATAGCCCTTTAGGATTCAATGTTTTGTCGCGCGACATTGATTTAAATTGCATTTTTAGTCAATTCAGTCAGTCAGTTTTGAATTGAATGAAAAAGAAATTTAAGGGACCGTATTACTAAAAAAAGTCCTTGAAAAATACCTGCATTCTTAGAGGGATTAAAAATTACGCTGCATTTCGATATTTTTGAGAATCGAATCTGAGTTACAATTTACGAAGTGTTATCGAATGCGATTTAGCTTAAACTTAGTGGCGATACAGAATGATCCAAAGTATCGATGATGCACATGCAAGAACATCTCTAGCCTGCCTCCACGTGCCATCTTATCCACTTTCCAAAGTCCGCGTTCTTAGAAATAAAATAGTAATAAAACAGATAGATATATAAAGTAGTTAACGCCGTTTCCCGTACAGCCGGCGATTAGTGCAGATCGTAAAATTAATGTTTTGCAAATATCAGTAATAATGCTTTATGGAGTAAATTAGCGCGCCTCTAGTTTATTAGTTGATCAAATGGCGCTGTCACCGTTAATGTTGCTGGTGTAGAGCCATAAAAGTAGAGGGAAAGAAATTATGAAGAGTTTCATAATGATAAAGACGAGGTTTTTTATTTATCACTAACAATATTGTCATACACGTTATTTCCACCAAAGCCACCTTTGTTGATGCCTTTGCATAGAACTCATCAAGCAATTCTTGCAACTGCGAAAATGTGACTAGGTATCGATAAACTGTAAAATAACCCTGTCAAATGTATGCGTAACGTAAAACTTTCATAATAATGAGTGATATAGTTCTCAATAGTTCAACAGAAGGTTAATACTAGCCCAAACAATTACTCCCATATCGCTTCCTCTACGCTCATGCTACTGCTCATTCGAAACCCTGTAGGGGTTAAAACCATAGCTCAACAACATTACTTAAAAAATCTCTCACAGTAGCCCCATTTTCATAAATCTGACGAGACCGCTACCGCTTCCCGCCTCCGCGTATACCTCCGCTAATTTCAAACCCCCACACCTAGCCTCAAGCATCTGTCGGAACAAGTGTAAGCACTGTGTGTGCATATACTTACCAATAATTCAGACGTAGATACATAAATAAGTACTACGTGTCATCTACTTTTAAATAGCGATCTGATATCTGCTGTGTGCTGCAAATGAGATGAGATATTGGTATCTGGAGATTATAGGTGTACTTTACGAGCGTTGTGTAGACGATATGGAAGATAAAATTAGCTGTATAATACGTAATTGATATTTATCTTCGTCGTAAAGCAACCAAGGAAGAATGAAACGTAGATATTTCCTTATTTGGTTATAAAAATTAATTATTATTTTAAAAATGTTTGGATCACAGCATAACCAAACCTTTTTTATCTATAACTTCTACCAACACTTAAACGTGACAGTTTTTTTCCTGCTGTAAGTTAGAGAGCTATTAAGCCTTTGTCAAACAGACAGGCGTTGCGAATGCGAAGCCTGACGTTTTTATTTGTAATGTATGGAATTGTTTGAATCCAGTCATTGAAAACCGAAAGCGATCCGATAGCGTGGCAGAACTATCGAACTGGCGTCTCGCTGCGGTTCGGTATCGCTTCGGAAACGCTTCGCTTTAGCCTGTCTGTTTGACAAAGGCATTAGAGATTAACTGGCATATCTTCTTCTTTACATTTTATTATAAAACGAACTAAAGGCTGTTGATTTAACAAAGAAAGAAAAAAAAAGCTAAAAGCTTTTTCATTACATAACGCTTTTATAAATAACATACTCAAATGGTTTGGCAGAGGAATACTTACTTACCTATATATATTTTTTTTTTTGTTATATTTGTAATTGTGGGTACATCGAATTACTTCTCCCACTCTTGATGGAGCAGAAGAAAGTATTACTCTCTTACTGACCAAAACTCACCTATTATTTTAATTGCCCTTTTTGTTCCAAGGACGTGATACTCTATTTAAATTGTCAGGCCAACCCGGAACTCTGAATCTCCTGCATTACGCCAGTTTTTTTTATCGTAAAAGCTTTTGAATATGTCATGATTTCTCATCACGGATGTAGAAATTAGAACTCCGTAGTACAACTGTTAATACCTAGCTAAAAATAAATGGCCGTTGACCAAATCAATGGTCAATGGACCACAGAGATAAGAACTTTTGTCTTCATGACGTTGACAAATGTTTCAATGATTAAAATTAGATTATGTCAAGGATATTTTTACAGCAATCATTCAATTTAAAATAACAGGCTTTTTTTTAGCGTGGCAAAATCATCAAATGAGTCCTCCCACCCAGGGCAGGGTAGGACGGACTGTCAGACTTGTACTGACTAAAATCCACGGTGTCCTTCAACAGACCTTTACGTTCCGGGGTCACGGTATTCATTAGTCCCGTTAAGTTAACCACGCCAGGCTTTGGCCCTCTAAGTGGCCGGAGATCATCTTGCGACGTCCGGTGCCGTGGGCGTCTACCACTGCGGCTGGGGTGGAGGGAGGACGCTGTGACGCTGGAAATCGTTAAGCGGAGTGTTTCCACCAAGAAAGAGTCGTCTGATTCCCAGAGCGAGCTCGTTTTAACTCTTTGCCCTTTTTGCCCGTTGAGTCATTTCGCTCGACTCTTTGTTGGAAACAAATTGTGAAATGTCCCAAAAACGAAGTTACTTTCTTAGTTTTTGGAACATTTAAAATTACGAAAATTGTTGTCGAGTTATAATAATACTACCAAATTTACTTATTTATAATTGTCAGTCAATAGAGGGATCTATTGACTGACTGTCGAAATATATAGTCAGTTTATATCAGTTACAACAATGAATTTGATGTAGCCTACCAAAACCGAATGTTTGTTAAAACGCTTCGAAGCAGATTACCACTTCTCTTAATCTCCTGATAAACAAAGTATGAAGTTATCCTACATGTTATTTAATAATTACTAACAGGTTAGAATAAAATTACTGATTTTTATGACTGAAATCTAATTAGAGCGGATTAAAACAGGTCTCGAATCACCCTATTTGAAGCTTAATTGCGAGACATAATCACAGGATCAACTAGCGAAGCGATGATTGCTCATTAGTAATTTCCTATCAATTTTCCAATTCAATCACATTATTAATTTATATCTGTAATAGGAATCTAGAAGCAACACTATAAAAGAATCTATTTCTTCTTTTAGTTACACCTTTATAATACAATGTTTTTTCCAATCAGTCAAAACTTATCATAGGAGACCACTGATGACCCTCCACCCCAGCCGCAGTGGTAGACGCCTACGGCGACAGACGATCTCCGGCCACCATTGGCATGCGGGCAGCGAGTAATGGGCAACTCGCTGTCTGACCATGGATTTTAATCAGTACGAGTCTGACAGTCCCTGCCGCCCTGCCCTGGGTGGGAGGACTCATTTGATGATTTTACCACGATAAAAAAAAAGGAGACCACTGATCCTATACTAATGCTGGCATTAAAAAAGAAAACAATTTTAATATTCAAAGAACTTTCAACCTTATTCCTTTGAGTTTAAAAGTTATAAAAGACGTCTGCATGGCCATAATAAAAGTGATTAATACATTGTTTTCTTTTATTGAATGGGCAAAGACCACAGACAACAATAAGCGCTCGATCACGAACTGTCAAACTAAATGTGAAGTGCCACGTGCCAATCTGTTGTTAGTATTGGTGTACATTGACGCGTAAGCAACGGAGTTTGTCGAATGAATCACGAATGTAAAAAAAAAGGTTTTGGTCCCATGCCAAATCTTTTTTTTTTTTTGAAGCAGTGGTGATTTGACCATTCATCATAATAATATGAGTCCTCCCCGCCCGTGATAGTAAAATTATCGTAATAATACGAGTCATTATAATTGTATGAAAGAGCGGAAGGTAGCTGGAATAACTTGGCTTTGAAATCAACACCACAGCGTTAGTGTGGGCAAAGAACGTGATTTTATTTATCAAACATAATAAACTTGTCGTCATCATACAATCATCATTGATAGAATCATTTTGCAATGTATAGCAAAACTTACGCACGTTCAATTCTACAAAACATAAATGAAATCGATACTGATTATTTTAAGTACAAATTAACTAGCGTTTCTTTGACACTCCCCATCAATAAATTAACTTCTTGTTACAACGAAAACTGTAACATCTTACATCCCAATATAGCCAAGAATTCACTGCCATTTTGTTTGTGCGATTTTTTCCGTGTTTATATTGTTATTCGCGTACTGGAACAATTTTGTGATCGGACGTGTGCGCGTGTAATGGTGGTTGCTCCACAGTGAGCAACCACCATTACACGCGCACACGTCCGATCACTCGCCTGATTGAAATCTAGAAAGCTATCATTGTTCGGGCATAATCTTCTATATTGTTTATGATATAAGCTGCCATAATACGATCTCTGTTGTCGATGGTAAGGCATTCGAGGTTATGGGTAATCCCCATGCACTTAGGTACGTTATAATAATGTTTTTGTTGATGTTGATGACCGTAATACCATAATTATTTCGCCATATCATACTTCATAGATGTATTTAGATTGTACCAGGATCTATGGGCAAGGGGGTCTACTTTCGAAGTACGTCGACTTTCGAAGGACACGGGTACGGATACGGGTGAACGAACGTAACTAATCTCAAAATCAAAGCCGACGGATAATACGGCCACAGCTGAAGTCCTTTTGACGCGGCGCTAGTGTCTAAATCATTAGATTTAAAAACTGTAGTGCCACGAATTTTCCGCAAGCTATGAGAAATAGCGCGTATTCTGAGAAGCTATCTGTCAAAACGTAATGTCATTCATTCTTAGTTCGGACTCGTTGTCAAAACGCGCGAAACTAAGGCCGAAACTACGGGTTTCGTGCTTAGAGATTAGACCCAGAGTCGTAACGTAGTGGGTGCCAGAAGACGGTCGTCGGTGCTGTGGGAGGCCTAGAAAACGCTGGCGTGACGATTTTTATTTCTTTCTTTCATTATTTTCTATTTGACGCGTTTATGCGAGATTGGCGGTACAAATACGAAGGAATAGAAGGTTGTGGGGGGGCGACTTCTGCCCAGCATACGTTTAATTAATTGGTATCTTTTTAATTTCAGGTATTTCATTTCCTTGGATTCCAACACTATCTCCACAAATCGGTGAGTTTAAAAATAAATCTTAATGAAAACTAGAGAAATTCTACTGAGCAACTCAAATAACAATTAAAGATTTTCACTTAATTCATCGTAAAACCCTCCCATCCCGCCAAGAGTGGGAGGACTCGTTTCATGATGTTAACCACAATCAAAAAAGCCTTTTCTGTGTCTTAAAAGCATATAAGTATGTATCTAAAAATGCCCACCCATTTAATTTGTAGTGAAGCACATTATTGTTACAACTTGTATCAAGGTAACATTTTTTTTTAAACATTGCCCCACACTAGGAATTTCTACTGTGTCGTGGGTGCGTTTACAAACATATAAATTCACGTACACAAACGCCCAGACCCGAAGCAACTACTTGTAGATCATACAATTATTTGCTCAGGCGAAAGCTCCCAATGAGGAAGCACCTTTATTGGAAAAATCAAACATTAAATTCTCTGAAGACTGCCATGATTAGAAACTGCTTTACAAAGTGACCGTTAGCTAACACCATCACAGAAAATTTTCAATTATATACCCTTTACGTCTCAACAATTCATCCCACACAATTCCCTAATAAACGAACTACAAACAAACAAACAAATTATGTTAGTACAAAGAGAAAACACAGCCAACCAGTCTCCGTCAAAGATCAGATAGGCCATTTTAGCTGCAGAAGTGGCACCGCGGCGCTTTTGATTTACCTCTGTTCCGATGCCGTGAATAATGGCTGAGCTTAACACTACTACTTCAGTACTTGTGAAGTGACAGCCGTATACGGGTGTGGTTAGGTTAGGCTGGCAACACGATCATGTTTCTGAACCTAATCGCTACTTAACATCGGCGTTAGGCGATTTTTTTGTCGGTTCTACTCCTAACTAGCGTCTTCTTTTTTAGTCTATGTAAGGATATTTTACGTTTTCTTTAGTGGTTAAGGTGTAAGGATGTTATTACTTAGTTACTGGCTTCTGCCTGTGGCTTTGCTCGGGTTTATTAAGAATTTGTCAGGATAGTTGGTGACATGTGACGTTATGTATCATACGAACGTTATTGTTCTTTTTTTAAATGTTCACAGATGATATATTTCTGTTGCCGCTATAATAACAAATACAAAAAAAAATATTCTGTTATTTTTTTATAACAGATATGTTTTTATACAACAGATACAGTTGTATAACAGATACGATGTTTTTGCCGTTTTTATAGATAACTAACTGACCCGGCAAACATCGTATGTGCCCATTCACACAATCGCTTTAAATTCAGGCGTTAAAAAAGCGCTGAGTTTTAACAAAAAGGCAAATTGCACTTAAATGTTACCGCCCAGCACGTTTTAAAATCGCTAACGTGTGAACGGATACATGGGAATGCATTTGTTCTATTTCGACGCTTTTTTAACTTTCTTTGGAATTCCAAACCCAAATAATTCAAAACCTAAATTAGGCACATCGGTTCAGCCGCTCTCGAGTTTTACCGAGACTGACGAACAGCAATTATACAACAGCATATTTTAATATATAGATGGTATGGAATCCTTGGTGCGTGAGTTCAATTCGCACTCGGCCGGTTTTTTTGTCTCATTATTTTGATTTAAAAGGAGGTGAAATGGTTTCACTTGCAATGGCCATTTTTTCTTAATGTTTATTATGTGTGAAACGACTACTTTACGTCATTATGGTTAGATTTATGTGTATTTCACTGAATGTATTCGCACTTAATAACTTCAAATTACATGGGAAGCAAGTCGTGTTATTTTTATTGTACGTTTTAATGTTATTCGGTATATCAGCGGCTTATGTTACAACTCGAAAATTATTTTACGGGAAGATAAAATCAGGATAAATGATAATTCAGATTATAAACTACCTCTTCCAAATCCGATTAGTAGATTTTGCGTGAAAGAGTAAAAAACATCCATCCATCCATCCATCCATCAACTTTCACGTTTATAATATTAGTAGGATGTAAGAAGTAAGATGACGGGCAGTGGTGGCCCAGTGGTATCGGCCCCGACTCACGAGTGGGTCGTGGGTTCGAACCCAGCCAGGCGCATTACTTTGTGTATATATTTATTTCATCACCACTGCTCTCAAACGGTAAAGCAAAGCATCGTGAGGAAACCATTCACCAATCCGCCCTGGGCCCGCGTGGATGTGGGATTATGGCCCACTCCCTCTCACAGGGAGGAGGCTTGTTTCCCAGCTGTGGGATCATTAATAGGCTGATGATGATGACTGACCGTCTGGTAGGCTACCGCCCGACAGTTGTAATTATCTAAGTTTTTTGTATGTTGTGTAGCGGAGATTTTTTTTTAAATTGCTTTGAGTTCATCATTCGTGTAATAGATGGCGCTCAAATGTTTTTATACGTATTTGGCATATTGTTATATTCTTAATTAATATTATTAACTAACAATATGGCAAAGTTTGGGGAATGGATGTTTGTTGCTCAATCCCGTCAATACGGTTTAACAGATGTCGATGTTTTTTTTTAAATAACTTTGCTCCAGACTAGGATTTTCTTCTGTTTTGTGGACACGTTTACAATAACAACTATTTGTTAGCCAAAAAAAAATATTTGTTCCGTGCAGGAATTAAACCCGTGACACGCAGCGCAGCAGTCAATGGTTTAACCACTGCACCAACAAATAGGATATAGCTTTTATGCCGATATTACGATCCCGCGGGTTTATCAATAATACGCGGGTGGAACCGCTAGCAAAGACTAGTTTCAAAAATATATGTCTCTGCGACAACACGATTCCGTCTACAATTCACAAGCCCACACAAATTAAGTTACAAACTGTAATCGCAGAATCGCAAGTGTGCGCGCCGCCTTCAAATCCGCAATGAGAGACAAATGCCCGAGATAGTGGAATGATATCGCCGCGAGCGATTTAAGGTACAATGAGCTCTCAGAAATTTACGTGTAGCTGTCACAGACGAAATTGTAAACCAGTTGAAGATACTTTTGACTACATACGAGTACTACGAATATGTCTTAGTTTTAAAATGTACTTTTTTTTTTTATCGTGGTAAAATCATCAAATGAGTCCTCCCACCCAGGGCAGGGCGGGAGGGACTGTCAGACTTGTACTGACTAAAATCCACGGTGTCCTTCACTAGCCCTTTACGTACCGGGGAAGATAGTTTTGAAATCAGTTAGTATTATTTTTGAATGTCAATACTGGGGATCTAAAAGCACCACTTTAACAATATTGCTCATAGAATAGGGTAGATATTTGACTGACAAAATCTAATTAGCCGGTCTGTTGCCACGTATTTTTTCTTTTTTTTATTTAAACCAAAATTGTCGAAGATACAACACTTTTAAGATTGCCAAAACGTCATAAGCAAGTACAGTTTTAACTTGCTTCTGACGTCACGAACCCCTACTCTCGAATTATGGCGCGTTATATCTTTGTTAATATGCATTTGTTCAACGAAAGAAAAAATACATGTCCATTATTTTTCAATACTTTAGCTGAAGGACTAATTCAATTTAGAGTAGTTCCACTGTGGGAAAAAGACAGAGCTATACAAATCGTCTAGCGCCATCTCGTTCCCACAGTGGATCTACTCACGCTTTAAGATGGTAGGCCACCAGTCCCATCTAGCTTTCCTGTTATCTGTGAAACTCCTTTTGATGAAACTGACGCTTGCTGCACTAAGTCGGCGGGGGTGACGAAAGTAGGTAAATCAACGTTTTCTGAGGACTGTCTTTGGGTGGGTGACCAAAGTAAAGCATCGCTTCTCGAAATCTCGCTTTGGACGTGTGACGTGACCAAAATTAAGCAGTTCTTTTTAATTGTGATTAGGCGTAATTTATGGAGGTTACGCGTTTTAACTTTCGAATAATTTTAGCATTAAACTAATCGTAATAGCTTTTGTCCGATAAACGGTTTTGACTGTAACTTTACTAACAACTCCGACAGACGTGTAGACATAACTGCTAAATTTGTTAGGAAAATGTCGTGTATCCGAACAAAATATTAGTTTAGGAATAAGGTGAGATTGTGAGATTAGATTGTGGATCGTAGCTTGAATTTCTACTGCTTTATTTACATTGCAGTAACAAGAAAAACAGGTTTTAATCTTCGTCACAATATTCGTCCTAGAGAATTAGCAGTGATAGCCGAGTGGTACGACCGTTGGACTGCCAAGTCAGAGGTTGCAGGTTCGAACCCCGGCACGCACCAATGTCTTTTAGAATTCATGTGCGTATTATAAATTAATTATCACTTGCTAAAAACGGTGAAGGAAAACATCGTGAGGAAACCAGCATACCTGAGATTTTTCAACGGTGTGTGAAGCCATGTCAGAGGCCTACGGGCGGCTTAAACTCTGACACCAGGTTGTTCATCAACCATACGATAAGAAGAGAATTGAATACATAGTCATAGAAATATATATTTACAACCAATACACAATACATTTCATCGTCTGTAATCAATAGTAATTACAGATGATTAAATGTATTACTTCTTTCAACAAAAAAACAAACATTCATAACAATAACAAAATCGTCTGCTCAATATCATGATTGGGCACCCGCTGTAATGGCACCTAAGCTATTCCACATACGGCACCTCATAAAAATCGCAATACATTTTGTAGAAATGTCAAAATAGAAGTGATTGAGATTTAGTACCTACATTTTGATACAAGTGGGGAACGTTTGTTAATGCATTCGTGATGAATTACCGCCCAATCCGTGTAGGCGAGGGTGTGATCGAAAACACACGTGCGAAATAAATCGCATGTTGAACTCATCGTAGTGCATCTCCATCTTTAAGAAACGGGTCAAAGATCACTATCTTTCCTTGGCCACGTGATGATCATTTATCTTTTCTCTTCGCTTATTATTTATTATATACGTATATATTTTAATTTAGTTTATCTATGTATTTATTTTATTTATTACATTAATATGGAGTTGTGTATTTGTTTGTATGTATTGGATTGCTGTTTGTACTTGTAATAAGATTTATTTGTTACTACACACCACTTTATCTTCTACCTCAAATTCTCCTCTCTCAGGTCTGCTGGAAGAAATTTCTTTTAGAAATAAGCAGTGCCTTTGTACTATTTTCCTGTATATATCTGTGTGTGTACATAAATAAATAAATAAATAAATAAATCGTAGTGCAATAAGAGCCAGTTTTCGAGGAAGTGTATTTAAAACAAAAACTACACTACTTATTTCCTGCCAAGAACTTTTTAATTATATGAATTCATGCATAACCATTAATTACAATAAAATATTCCTAATCTCCATAACAATTAATAACACTAAATTAATTAACATTTTCTATTAACACTGATTAAAACATGTCAAACATGTGGCAAATCCTACATTTTGCCGGCTCTTACTCTATTAGCTGCAATCAATATATTGCCAATCAATATGCTCCCCGGGTGGTAAATTAGTACCGACAACAAAAACGTTGCTGAGTGTACCGTGTTTTATTGCATTTTTAGATGTATTGGGTACCAGTTACTGGTTGTGTCCCGCCGTGAGACATACCATAGTACTTTTTTGTGTTTTAGAGTGATTAGTCATTTAACGAAGATGTCTCCTCTATTATAAATATTTTATATGTAAGGATGTAGGTAACTTTCTGCAGTTACTGCTCACCCACTTGGGAAACAGGCGTGAGTTTTATGTTTTTTTTTTTATTCGTGGTAAAATCATCAAATGAGTCCTCCCAACCAGGGCAGGGCGGGAGGGACTGTCAGACTTGACTGATTGAATCCACGGTGTCCTTCAATAGCCCTTTATGTACCGGGGTCACGGTAATTTGTAAGTCCCGCAACACCGGCAGGCTTTGGCCCTGTACAGGCCCCGTCATTATGCTGACACTCCTTGGTGAGTTTTATGCTTATAAATATTATTATGCTTCTACGGTATGAACAGGAACGTGAGTGACCTCCGTTTTTCAATCAACCGTCACTTGAAAATTACGTTTACAAAAAAAATACTTGGTATATTTTAATTTTTTTTTAATCATTTTTAATATTGTTAATGTTAAATGAAAAGCTATCTTTACATAATAAATAAGAGGAATTGGTAGAAATTCATAAATACCTAAATAGCAATAACACACACCTATGCAGAGATAAGCATTAATCTCGGTTAGTTTCACAGATTAATGCTTTCTTTTTTATGACAAGAAGCTTTTGCTCTAAAATGTTACAGTTCCACACTTTAATCTTCCATTTTAATCAACGATTTAGCACTTAACCGCTAACGCAATCCGACTCCACCATGATAACACCACAAAATAACACAAAATAGCAGAATTTACTGCCCCCATCTGCATCACAAAATCACATAGCGACACAAATACTAACTAATGTTCTCTCATAGTCGGTTTAACCATTCAGATGTAAACTAAGTTTAGACTACGTTAACAGCGGTTTAATTTAATGCAATAAGTCAGCTCCTCGACTATCAGCGGTTCAATTGAACGCATTCAAACCTCTTGGTGTGAAAAGCGCGGATTATGTGATATAGAAATTGTACGGTTGTTTTTGTTCGGATTGTAAAGCTAAGAACTGAGGGCTTACCATGACGTTTTAAAGCGAGAGTAGTTCCACTGTGGGAAAGAGACAGAGCTATACAAGTCGTCTAGCGCCATCTCATTCATACAGTGGAACTACTGTCACTTTAAGACGTCGTGGTAGGCCACCTGGATCAAATTGTAACTAAAATAAGAATAAACAATAAATAAAAATAAACTAAAATAAGAATAGAAATAAGCCATTTCACTGGAAACTGTATTGGCTTATTTTTGTTATATTAGCCTGTAATGTTTCCTCTTGCATTACACTCTTTGTAAGAGAGAGTTTCCCATTCATTAATTGTCCTTGTTCTTGACATTTTTAAATATTTTTACAAAACTAAATATAAAATGAAAAAGACAATAAAAATTAAAAACAATAGTGGCCTACCGGTATCAGGAACAGGGTCCAAGCTACTGGCGGTCAGGGCTCCAGACAAAGAAACCACGAACAAGCCGCGCCATGTACAGAAGAACTGCTTTCTGAATCAAGTCTTTGATCCAGCTGCTTAACGAGAGGATGTTGGTCGAGGCTTTTGACAATTAAGGGGCTGACACGACTATCGGCACAATGATCGCTGAATCCACATCTCACATATCGACAACCTCGTGAGCCAAATCAAGATATTTGAGTTGATACTTTGTTTTTATTATTACAAGCAAATTACTTGTAATTTTTTCAGGAGGATGTGTTTATTAGTGTGATAATCTTCTACTATGAAGCTAATTCTGAAATATCGAAAAGGCTAGATTAGATTAGAAGGCGACATCAGATAAAAATAATACAATGTTGTGTTGAATCGAGAACTTGCCAATAATAGTAATTACCTCTTTTGATTCAATTAACTTGCCTCCTTCTTTGATTGCTCTTTCAAAACCAAATGTCTCTTAACATAGCTCTTCAACCGCCACCCACAAACAATGAACAAAAAAAAATACCATAAACTATTAACATTTTATTAAAAAGCAATAGACGTTACCCATAAAAGTCTTTGGCAAAGGACCATAAACTATTTACTATAGGATATAAACCTCACTAATGCTTCCTATTCGAATTAATGTCTATATGATTATCTATTACTTGCCGATTATATTTCAAATGGCCAGTTTTCTCATTCATAAATTCTTATGGCTCGGGTTAAACTGCTTATTACGAGAACTGAACTAGTATTTTATTCTGTTTTGTAGTTCTGTGCCGGTTTTTCTTGATAGCTTCGTTCTTTTAACAAGTGAGCTTGAGTTCAAACGATGGATTGACCTTGATGGAAGATTTTTAATCTTTAAATAGGTTGGTACACATACTTCTATATCTGTTAATATAGTTCTTTACAAAATACAAAGTAAAAAAATGTTGCTTTATACAACCACCAAAAGTGACGAGATTTGTCTTGGGTGGCTAAAGATTGAAAAAGAAAAAATATTCCGCCAGAATACTTAAGGTTGAAAGAGTTGAGAAACCTCTGGGTCTTAAATGGTGAGTTTAAGCAATATATCGAATAATTCACTTCCCAACGTCTTTGGCTATTTTTCTATTATTCATTCAAGAAGTAAATCATGGGGAATATTGCTAAGTAGCCGTTTTAGACCCGCAGATCACTTCCATAATCCAAATGATTTCTGATCTCTTCCTAATAATTAATTACTGATACTGCCAACACCATGACCTCCAGTTTTCACGATCCAGGGCATAAGTGGACCACCGATCGTTGGTTTTGTCAAGATCGTCCCGCCATCTTCTACGAGGTCTGCCGCGACGCCTTCTGGTTGTGTTAGGGCTCCACAAAGTACCTAGTTATTTTGGCCCACAGCGTAATAATTAATTACATAACCTTAATTCTACTCCTTGCTAAAAACGAAAAATATTCTTGAAAAAGAGATGTTTAAAGCGAATACCCCAGATAATTAGAAATGGGATCCCGGAACCGGAAATTTTAGGGCACCTATTTTGTTAGTTAACATTTTATTAGGGAGGGGTTAGAAAGAAAATAAAATATAATGGCTATAAAAACAAATATATCGTAAACTAACATGTTATAATTTTACAGATTCTCTTCACATATCTGCCAAGTGTGGGAAACAAACAAAGTATCTTATGAACACAAAACAACGTTTCACTTTGTCAAACATACGAGTAATATTGATTCCGTGTTAATGCCATTAAAATTTCTGCGATTACTCCGTGTATGGAGAAAAATGTGGTATCAGTGGATTGAAAGAACAAGAGCTATCAATTCCATCGACTTGCTGACTAACATCTTGAACTATAAACTAGAGACATGGTCTATTATAATGATAAAGAGATCATCAATTTCTATTAAAGGAATAGTAGTAGTCTAGTATTTCGTTCAGAAAACGTTAAGGGTTGATTGGATTTTGGTATGAAGTGATCCGTAGGTATAAAATGTATAAAATGAAAAGGAAATATAAATTAGGGTCTAGTATGGTTGCTTTGTGTCTTTGGGCAGTTTTGCTGTATAAAAATCGAGTTTCAGGATTGACACAAACGCTGTTTAATAAAAAAAAGAATAGATGTTGATAAAATCCCTAAAGAAAAAGATAATCTCAAATGTTAATAGTAGCTTATTAGGATTTGGAAGAACTGATACATTTTTTTTGGCTGCCGAAAATTTTGGTGTAGGTATTTATTTATGTCCTCGAAATGGATTGCATGGAAATTATGGCATGGCATATTTGGAACTCCATACATACCCAAAAGAAGCTCTTAAGCCTTTGTCAAACAGACAAGCGTGACGAATGCGAAGCGAGGCGTTTTTATTTGTAATGTGGAATGGAATTGTTTGAATCCTGTCACATAGAACAGCGAAAGCGATCCGATAGCGTGACAGAACTATCGGACTGACGTCTCGTATCGGTTCGTTACCGCTTCGGATTCGCCTGTCTGTTTGACAAAGGCTTTATAAATCAAGTATTGACTCAAACCTTCGATTCACTCCTAAACGATACGTTTTCTTCCTCAATTCTCAAGAAACGGAACCCCAAACGCAATAAATACTCAAGTTGTAAACACAGGCCTTATTAGGCAATCATATAATCATTGACATAATATAGTTCAAGTGTTGGACCTTAAGTGGCGCCAGTAGTTGGTGCAAGAAGTGCTAGTGATCTACTATTTAGATAAGCCGATAAAAGCAGATCTATTTGTAATATTCTAGATGTTTATGTTTGTGATGTCTCAGTTTGATGATAAAAACTAATCGTTGGGTTTACAACTGGTAGCTTTTTTCCTATATCTGATATTATGATGTGTAATCCACCAACTAATGGACTTGAGTTGCGGATTACATCCCTAGTGAGGTTAATTATGATAATTATGCTAAGCATCAAACTAACAGTTCGACAGTTAGCGCAGTTTTTAGAAGACTAGCGCTGAGTTCACACCGAGACGTGACGCAATGTGACGCGACGCAACGGTACTGCAAATGTATATCTTATCGTATAGTAAATAAAGTTAGATTTTGAGTCGCTATTAAAACGCAGCACTGCGTTGCGATGGTATATCCTTTCGTTTAAGAAATAGAGTTAGATTTTTCGTAGCTCTATTGAAATGTGTGTCTCGGTCTGAACTGACCCTAATAGACACAAACAATGCAATCGAGTATTATTAATTCTACAACTCAAGCTTTAACTGAATTAATGTCTTATTCGTAGTTTTAAATAACCTATGACAAGGTGTGCGAATTAGGTTTGTAGGATTGCTGAAATGTTTTGAACTTGTATGAACATACCTACAACGGTTGATTTTTACCACTTTTTTTTTACGTGGTATAATCATCACATGGTTCCTCCCACCTAGGGCAGAGCGGGAGGGACTGTCAGACTCGTACTGACTAAAATCCAACGTGTCCTTCAATAGCCGTTTACGTACCGGGGTCACGGTAATTCGAGAGTCCCGCGACCTGCTTTTTACCACTTAGTACATAATATAACATAATCGGGCTAGGTATAGAATAAGATGCATTCTGTCATTTACATGATAAATGTATAATTATATTATTAAGATGAAAATTCTTTCACTAGTACAAAGCTACATTATTATTGAGTGTCAAAAGCTATAGTTCAGTTTTAAATTGCGAATTCAATGTGGGTCTCTAGCAGAAAACTTGAACTATAAATCTGGCCCAAAGCATAGCAACAGATCACAACTGCAAGATTCCACAAATCCGTACATCTTTAATCACGAAATCCAGTTTCTAAACACACATACTAGTACCTAGTTACCTACACAAGTACATAAGTCCGACCATTCATTACTATAAGCATCCTTAGTAACGCATATCTGTCTGATCGAACACGTACCGGTGCATAGTATATGCAAATATACTGATTGTAGAAGCGATACGCCCATTTGGACCCTGTCTCGAGAGATAACCATCGATTCTGTGAGCAGATTACTATTTTGCCCACTAATTATTACTCTATTAATGTTTTGGTTTTGTTTTGAATTGATGTTGTAGTTTTTGATTACGATTACGGTTTTTATATCTGAATTTTCGACAAAGCTAACTCAATGAGCTTTCTTTAAACATTCTATGAGATAAATGAGTCCAATTGAATAATCTCTTTTTTTTTCTACGTGGTAAAATTTTCAAATGAGTCCTCCCACCCAAGGCAGAGCGGGAGGGATTGTCAGACTCGTACAGACTAATATCCACAGTGTCCTTCAATAGCCCTTTGCGTTCCGGGGTCACGGTAATTCGTACAGTCTCGCGACCAGTTGAATTATCTACGAGTATATTGAATGGGTTGCAAAATGTTTTTTTTAATCGTGATAATATATCCTCAAATGAATTCTTCCGCCCAGGGTGGAGCAGACTCGTACTGATTAAAATTCACGGTGGTGCTTCAATAGCCCTTTACGTTTCAGGGTCACGGTACCTACTTAAAAAGTCCCGTGACCCCGGTAAAATGACAGATTGATAAGAGAATAACTAGCGAAGTTTGTTTTTGTTTTGGTTAGGTGCTTGTAATGAAAGTTTACAAACATGCGTTTTTGCGGGTGCGAGGACATTGCTGCATCCTGCCCTGGATCTAGTTTAAACGGAATAAAAATTAAATCTAAATATTGTACAATCTTCTTCTTCGTGTCACTGGCACGACGTTATTTATATTTTATTGGCCCAAAACTCCGCCATTTCCACCGCGTTGTCGGTAGCAGCGAAGAGATCTATTTGGCTGCATGTTCTTGGGCTAAGAGGGCAAGAGAGGAGGTGAAGCATGGTTCGTGACGTAGCTCCACAACCTCATCCTGCTGCCGTTCCAATGCGACAGCCTCACTTTAACAGGTTGGAGTAACATCTTCCCACCTGGGTCCGGAGGCAATTGTACAATAATTTAAGCAGATGTTCCAGCCTGTATTGAGTGGATCACTGAACCGGCTTCTGTGCTACATATCTATGAACTGATTTAATTTCAGCACAGAACTAAAACCCACAGGTCTATTTAGATACGACTTCATCACTGCATAGTATAAAACAAAGTCACTTCCAGCTGTCTGTCCCTATGTATGCTAAAATCTTTAAAACTACGCAACGGATTTTCATGCAGTTTTTTTAATAGATAGAGTGATTCAAGAGGAAGGTTTATAAGCAACTAGCACTTTGCCCGCGACTTCGTCCGCGTGGGTTACGTACTTTCCTAATTCCCCCTTTTCACCCCCTTAAAGGTTAAATTTCCAAAAACCCCTTCTTAGTGCTCCCCTACATTATAATAGCAAGCCGTGTGCAAAATTTCACATTCCTAGCCCCAGTAGTTTCGGCTGTACGTTGATATGTCAGTCAGTCAGTTCTCCTTTTATATATATAGATATAACATGATATTATTGCGAAGCTAAAAGTACATAAATATAAAAATACAAAATTAAAATAAAACTAACTACATATTATAGAGCATCGAAAAATTCATCCTCAACGCTGTCAGCTGGTAATGTGCCCAAGAGACTGGCGGCGTTGCCTCTCTGTATGGCAATACTTAGCCTCTGGCCAAGGTAAAAGCCAGGTCTTGGGTCACGGGAAGCGTCAATAAGTCTTTTAGAAATTTCTTTGTAGAGGCTGTGAGCACTCGGACCCCTCCATTTAACATGTATAATATAATAGAGATTTCACCCGTCCGGAGCCGGGGCGGGTGGCTAGTACTACATATAACATTTATGAAATTCAAAATCGTTTTGTATCTACAACACAGGTAGAATTCCAAGTCAAGAACATCGTTTAACTAAAAAATCTTCCTGCTAACCCTTTTAAGGCAATAAGCCGTTTAGATAAATAAATTCAGCCACTATCTAGAAAACTGGTTGCTACACATTACGGGGGCTCATACAAAGTTATCTGATGATGTCCAGCCTCTAACAAAGGGAGCTCATATTTCATGCTTTGTCCTGGACGCTATCCAATCAGAATCGTAAGTACTCTCAACTTTTGAGAAATATTCTTAAAGACCTGTTAGACTTGGAACGCGCTTCCTGAAGTAATCACAATTGTTCAGATAGATAGTTTGAATTAATGATTATGCTAAGACCACAATTTCTCATTTCTGATAGTGACGGCAGGCTGCGAGACGAGACTAGTTTCGCGGAACCGTCTGTTGGACACCATGACCGAAAGCAAAGGGCAACTGAAGGTACAGGGTGAAAAGCTAGGTACTCACTTTCGTGTCCGGTGAGGACCTGCGTCATGCGGTAGGTCAGGACGCCGTGACGCCTATCCAGCCACTCCTCAAAGAGGGTCTTACCGCCGCGATTGCGGCGTGCCCGGTCATTGAGACTGTGGACATAGAACACTGAAGAATATTTCTGTAATGTTTGTTGTTTTGAGTTAACCATATCCAGAAACCATCGTTTTCTCCGTACGAGTTTAAAGAATCTTTACAGAGGCTTATTTTTTTGGGTGATAAAATAAGTAAATGAGTCCGCCCTCCACGGAAGGGACTGTCAGTCTCGTAAGCTGGGTACTCACTTAGCAATGTTGAATGTAACGTAACAGAAACTGTATCAACCTGCAAGAGGGTATGGCTCGTCCAAGCATATTGCGAGCCGCCTTTATGTTGTGAGCTTACACTACACTAGGAGCGGGCTCGTGCCTACGTACTCACTTGATACCGTATCTGATACGTTACATTCAACATTGCTATGTGAGTACCCAGCTTACGGGACTGACAGTCCCTTCCGTGGAGGGAGGACTCATTTGTTTATTTTATTACCCAAAAAAATAAGCCTCTGTAAAGATTCTTTAAAGTCGGAGAGAACGATGGTTTCTGGATATGGTTAACTCGATATAACATTATAGAAATATTCTTCAGTGTTTTATGTCCACAGTCTCAACGATGCCATAGCATGTAACTCACAATGAATAAAAACGAATATGTGAAAACTCGTTGAGATTGTTATTTATTTACAGCAGGCGTAAGCAAATATCTTAATAATTACATATAAGCTTGAACTATAAGAATCTCGCATTTAAAACATTTTGGCCTAATTTCGATTTCGTATCATACTTTTATCTTAAATACTCTTTTTTCGCATCCCAATTGATACATCACGAGTATGTACATATATATAATACATAACATCACATATACCTTACTTATACCAATATATTAATCTAATATTTCATACCTAATTCACATTTAGCAAGTGTTATACTCGGACTAGCCAGTTGCCATATCAAATTATTTCCACGGCCATCGAACCACATTTTTGTCAAATGTCAGTACTGTAGATGGACCAAATCTGTCAAAATTCCATGTCGCTGCCACGCGAGATATGCATCAATAATAATTAGTGGTCAATTTATACAAAACAAGTGTACTCTGTCAGGAATTTTACGTATGAGCAGTCCAAGCATACATGTACATACTTAAATGTTCATTATACAGGTTGTTCACTAAAAGTTGTGTACCCTTTCCCTTTTTATCGGCACCTAAGACAGGTCTCTCACCCTCAAGCAAAATTCTACCCCCACATGGTAGGAATTACAGCAAAAATTGTGGGGTTAGCACATGCTTACATCAAGCATATTAAAAAAAAACACTACTTGTATTTTATAAGCCACATCGTTATTTATATTCCAAAAATCACATTTAAAAACTTATCAAAAAAAAATATTTTCTAACAGAAAATTAAGCTCGAAGCGACAGAAATTTTACGTCAAAATGCTCACCTGTAATTCAATTACAAAGGACAGGATACACTCACCGACAAAATGACAACAACACAATAAACTGTCAAATACCCTGTCAATTCTGTCAACGCCATCTTGGAACACAAGCTGGACAATTAAATTTTTAGTCTTCCCCCCGTGGGTGTCGTTTAAAGCGTGTAAAAGATAGCATCTTGAAGGGAGCATGACGTTCTCAAAATGTATCAGATATTATGGCCAGGTTTTGACACTGTTACAGTGAAAATGTCATGCTGTGAGAGCCGTGTCTACCCATCCGCCCGCAAAACGTGTTGCGTCCTTGTGCTCTGACAAGCCAAGATCTTGGTCCTCCCACATATAGCTTAACAAAGCTGGTCTGAAAGTGGACATTAAATTTCTATATTCTGTTGATGAAAGTAAAAGAGCGATATTTCAAATTATATATATGCTATTTTAAAATACCTACTGGTAGACAACTGTATCATGGAATAAGACTGACCTAACATGGTTGAGAATAAGCAGAAGATAAGGATCCAGCAAAATTAAAAAGCAGGTGATGATAAAGCGAAATAAGTAGGGCGAACCCTTATCTTCATAACTTTAAGAATACGTGGCTCTTTACCATAGTTCCAGTTCACCTCGTTAACTCCCTCTCCCATAACTCCTAAAGATGGGAAGGTGGTCAACATCAACCTATCACAGTGTATTGGTTGTGATGGGCTTGCGCACGCTGTAGCTGCGCCCGCGCCGTGTGACCGATACATATCGATGCAATGATTGATGCCGCCGCCCATTTGCCAAACTAGTTCCTGAGAGACGGTGCAGCTAGGAATACAGCGGAATAAAACTTGTAACAAATTGTTCAAATAATGTGGAAGTAGTAGGACTGTCTACTGTTCATTCCTAGCTGCCGGTCTCGCCAGTATGCCATCTTTATAAAAATCACTGAAACAGTAAATTCTTCCAGTCTTGCCTCGTGATCTTGCCGCATGAGGCAGAGGACAGCGTCCTCCCTTCCGCCCTAGACGCTATAATAGACGCCCACGGCGACAGACGTCGATACGACGATCTCCAGCCCCGTAGGCGCGGGCATGCGGGCGGCGAGTAATGGGTGACTCGCTGTCCGACAATGGACCATGCCCATGGGTCGACGGCGCGTTGTGTTCCAGTCGCGCTTCAAAGGGTGTCAGTATTGTGATGGGGCCCACCTTTAGAAGGCCAAAGAATGCCGGGGTCGCGGGACTAACGAATTACCGTGACCCCGGTACGTAAAGGGCTATTGAAGGACACCGTGGATTTTAGTCAGTACAAGTCTGGCAGTAATGGGTGGGAGGACTCATTTGATGATTTTACCACGAAAAAAAAAAAGTCTTGCCTGCCAAAAGATTGATGATGTTGCCACCATATTCACTTCTAACAAAACTCAGTACTTTTTATCAGTAGTTGCCACAATGCCACAACCAAATTCTCTTTTTTTTTATTGTAACCGTTGTGGGTCAACTGGCGGGGGATCTTTACTTAATAGTCAAAATCTAAAGAAGTAATTAATTCAAAATATTTAATTACACATAGGCCTCAATGGGCACTTATAAAAAGTTTAAAAATTGACACGGTTCGGATTGGTGATTTCCATGGAGAAGAACGGGTAAGTAACTCCAGAGAGTAATAAATGTAGACGTCCTAAAGGACTGCAAGGACACCAAAACTCTTACAGATACATTTTCCTGCCCTCTCACTCTATGGCCTCACAATCCAAGTCACTGATGCGCACTGCCTACTGCCGCATCCAGCTCAAATCGTGATTAATGTGACAATCCACGATCTTAACTCCCCCGGTACACGGCACAGATGTGTCTGTACCACGATTATTTATTTTGGGCTGAGGACTTCTAATGAACGAGATCGCGGACGCTTTGCTTATATCATTACGCGAAATACGGTACGTTTGAATACCGGAGGGATAGGACAGGTAAAGTATGGTAGTGTAGATACTTGTATATCGAGTCTTTCTGCAAGCTGTATATTTTGAAGTAACTTTAAATGTAGTAGTTTTTATCCATTCTCGTCGTTTAAAATACGAACGAGACTACTAGTAGTCACATTGGTAATAAGCTTTCACAACTTCGACTTCGACTTCCACTTTGGCTTCCATTTCGAATTTAACTCCGGCTTTGAGACTTATCCATAGATACATCTCGCCATGAGTTGCTTAACTCCGGGGATCCATTTAAAGACAAATCTAGGCAAGCGTGGCTTAACCTTGCACACCCATCGAAAGACAGACCTCGGCATGTTTTTCTGACAACAACTCACTCTACCGCCGCCCCGATCATTTGAATTTACGAATCCTGTTCCATTTCCATTAGTTTTCACAAAATCTGACAGAACCATCCCGCAGAACTGAAAGAAAAGATGAAACACATAAAAAAACGAACTTTGACAGCAAAACAGACTTGCTTCATCAACAACTAAAGTTAAAAGTATTAATTTTATTTTTACTAGACCATTATTAATGTTAGAACAAATGTATATTGATGCAGGCTATATCTTAACAAAATTCAAACAATTGGCTCAACAAATACTTCGTAACGTCCCTAAAAAATCAACGGGAGCTTTTTTTACGCAACACAAAATTACTTTCACTATTCTCCAAAATACAACACAAGAAAGCTAGTACGACCTGGAAAAGGAAATAATCGCTGGTTGTGTTAAAAAACGACACAATGTCCACTTACCCAATCCTGCTCTCTCTATCTCAAAAAAAAAGAAAAAAAAACCAACACGCAACGGACTCAACAACGACCAAACAATCGGTAACTTACGTTTCGCCGAACATCGCGTAAACATCAGCAACACCTAAACTGAACGCGACCATAATAAATATTCAACGTATTTTAAAAGGTGCAGCTCAATACCTTGTACATTAGGTCTTCACAGGTTTGCTCTGGGCGACCACGCTGACAGCTCAATCGAAGCATTCACCACGTCAACAATAAGGTATCGATCCTCAGAACAGATAACTTCGACACACCCGGCCAACATAAAGATGTGTTCCTAGATATTGTTGGAGAAAGTTGTAGAAAAGAGTTTTTTGAAAAAAAAGTTTGTTTGATAATGTCGTGTTACTGTTCGAATGAGCGATCGTTGTAGTAACATTAATAATTGTGCAACTAATACATCTCTGTCAAATGGCTGGACATTAGTTAGTTGTAAATGCGTATCGTTGTGCTATCAAGGATGTTAAGTTGAACACGACAATACTGATACCTTGTTTGATACGAATTACATGTGCATTTAAAAAGAAATGCTTTTTCATTTCTACTATTAACTTTTTTTGTTATCTGTATCTTGCTTACATTTCATTTTACAATTAATATTTCTTATCAATTTTCAAACGTCAAAAATAATACGCGCCACTTTTAAATTAAAAAAAAAAAACAACAATACACCATAGACAAGTTCACTTTTTAAACTTATCCCTCGAACACAAAGCAAGCAAAGGTATACATTACAAGTACAGCCTTACACTCATTTCTTACAGCCAGTGAATGAATAACATTATCAAGCCGAAGCTTTCTTGTGCTTGGTGTAAATATTTATTCTTGCTGGCAGTACCGGCCGACATTCCTCGAGTATTGAGTACCTACATAAAAATCTCTTACTTGTGTTATGGTTTAATCCAGTGTTTAAGTCGAGGATAAAATAAGTTTTTAGTATTGTAAATAATGTTTTCCCGTCTAAAAGTTACTTGAAGGCGTCATTTTGCCAATGCTAACTAGTTGATTTATTTACAAGTGTTAATATTTATTCAATAACTGATTGGGACCTTTTAAATAAATTGTACAATTAGATATTTGCAAAGATAAAAAGGTATTTGTATCATTTTAACTGCACTGTAGTGTCTGTCATTTTTTATCAAAAAAGTCCACACCTAAATAGAACCGATATCATTTAGTTCCCTTCGCTGTCGCATATTAATTTCAAAGCAAGATCGATCATGCATTATCTCTACACGCATCAAGAAAATAAAAATAAAATAACAATCTACTGGTCACAAAACAAGCTAAAGAGATCTCCATCAAAGATAAAAACAATTAATAACACTTAAAAGAAATGGAACACGAAATCTATACAATCAAACGTTTAAAAATAAGTCATTGTAAAAGGTTACTCGACACTCGTAATTTCTCCACATATTTTTGCCCGCGAAAAATTAGTGTTGCCAGTTACAATAAATACCGTATATTTAGTTGTTCCTCATCTCTGGCATCATGCTGGGCTTTAGACACTGAGTAACGCCAAACATTCATGTCGCAACGTATATGTAACTTAAGTTATTGTCAGTCTAGTTTATTTTTTTATAAAATACAATGGATTTGATCGAAAATGCAATGAATAATGTACTTTAATTGTTAATTATGGTGGCTATAAGAATAATAAGTGCACCTTTTATTGGATTATGAATAGTTATGATGAATTCTCTTGTCAGGTCAGTTAAAAGGCCTATAAATTACGTTATTTTAATGCAACAAGCTACTTAATTTTTCGTGCTCTTCCAGAATAGTACAAAAGTACTTTAAAATGTAATTTCACACACGACATACAAGGATCAAGGAGAATCTCAATATTATATTTTTAATGTCTGTTCAAATGTCTAAAATTAAATCAAAAATACGTGTTTGATCTCTGCTCCTCTGAAATATTATTTTTTCATGACCAAGGAAAAAATATAAGGCATTTCATATTCAACTAGCTAAAAAAGAGGATGGTCTTCTTCCTTGCCAAATGAATTCTTCACACAGCCCCGTCAAGAAACATACGCACAAAATCAATCCTAAAAGGCATTTATTTATTATTTCAACTTAAATATTTATGTTAGTTGTCATAAACCAGACAGAATTATGTCCGATCATTAATTTTATTATTGTAAGCAATTGACTTGAATGGCGTATGACGATAGACGCCATTTTCTTTTTTTTTTTTATCTGTGAAGTGTTGACGTGTGCAGGTGCGCGGATGTTGCCAGTTGCAAAGAAGTAAATTCATCATAAATGATGAATGGTGCGTTCGCTTACACCGCACGATATGAGTACATTTTTTTAATTCGCGCATGGCAACACTTGGTGAATTAAGCGGGAAAATAGATATGTTAGGAAAAAGGTACACTGCCGACTTTATGATACCTGCTGGACAAGTTTAAAGGTATTTTTATTATCTTTTAAATTATATACTTTCTTCCACGTGTTTTAATCTAGAAATGAGTTAAAGGTAGTGGATATCCGCTTATCTTCAATGGCGGCTTGTAAACGTTGCGGTAATGGCGTACTTTTATGTTGAAAGTAGTGTGAGCAATAGATAATTTAATTTCCTCCAGTACCTTTAAATTCGATCTGTCCCATTTTCACTAAATGCTTTCAAACCGCCTCAGATTTTTGTTCACAATCACATGGACCATGCAACTTACGGGTACGTTAAAATTGTAATCGTGAATACTCGTACTTATTTATTTTTATCCTAAAACTATGTAAAATGAAATTGATTTGAGTTGATTTTAGAATATTAAGACGAGTTGTTTGATCAGTGTTAAACTATTTATTAAAGCCTATATTTTTTTAAAGATTTCGTTAAAAATGTATGGGGTTTTAATAGTTAATTTAACTATTGATCATCAATTTCCTCACCTCAGCCAATTTTACAGCTAACGGTAGAATAACTACAAAAAAAAATACAATAGCAAATAAAAATCTTAATCAACATTTATCAATTCACATTCCTATCAATCAAAGCATGCCGGCGACCATCCTACAAAAGCGACATCCTACTTACGTTCCTTCATAGCAATCCCGCCAATATCTCACTTAAAACATTGTAAAACAATCCTTACTATAAAGCTGTCGAAACATTGTATCGTCAGCCATCAAGAAAGACGGAAGAGATAAGACTGTGGACACAGTGCGAGCGGCGCGAGAAGCGGAATCTACAAGCGACAATATTAAACACATAATGCCGTTCGGTTATGAACAATAAGTGACAGATGGGCGAAAAATGTGGTTTAGGCATAAGTACGCGTACTTGCTCGTGCATCTATCGCCCACTTAACGGGGTAGCGTAAACCATTTGCATATCCCTCTCGCCGTACCTATGAGCACCCTATGAGCACTCCCGCTATTGTATTATTCTATTAATTTAAACCTTCCTTAACCACTACTTTTAAAGCATTATGAAAAATAAAGAAAATTAAGGTGGAGTATCTGACGATAACTACATATTCTTGTCATGCAGTCAATATTTTTAGAAGAAAAAAACCAAAAACATTAGGAATTAATTTAGTTTTTAATTTTAATTTAGGAGTAAGCTTTCCTGCTCTCGTCCCGCTCCTCGCGCCGCTCCCACTGTGCTTGCACCCAAAGTTCGTTCCCGACTGCGCCACGCTATGCAAAACGCCGCTTTCCCGGACATTGCGGGGTCATTCCCGCAGGAATTGATGGGGTATTCTGGTTACCTCCGTTCAGCTCTGTGTATATTTCTGCTAAATTTCGTTTCCTTTCGAATGTATTAGGTTGGAGTTATAAGTTTATTGGTAACGACTGTTGGTGTAGTTAGTTTAAAATTGTTTTATGTTATTCGGGTCCGAAACAAAATACATTCTAGTTAATTTCTCCGAAAACAGAGTTTCTCAACGTAAATGATACCTCGATAAAAAAATTCAACACTCGTATTTACTCGATATTATATTTCTTTTATATCTATGAGGCATGCCGATTTTGCTAAAGGATAACTATATCAGCATCCGGGATCGCGGGACTGTCTCATCAGGTAACCGTGGCCCTGGAACGTAAAGGGCCATTGAAGGAATACCCTGGATTTTAGTCAGAACAAGTCTGACGGTCCCTCCCGTCCCGCTCGGGGTGGGAGGACTCATTTAGTGATATTTACACGTTAAAAAAACCTAAATGATGCTTCGATTTTAAAGGGTAAGTCCCGCGACCCCGGCAGGCTTTGGCCCTCTACAGGCCCCGTCAATATGCTGACACTTCTTGAGGCGCGCGTAGAACACAACGCGTCATCGACCCGGGCATGGTCCATGGTCGGGCTGCGGGGATGTCGCCCATTACTCGCCGCCCGCATTCCCGCGCCTATGGTGGCCGGAGATCGTCTTGCGTGGAGGGAGGTCACTGTTCTCTCCCTCACGCGGCGCGCCTCCTCCTTCGCGAGCATGACTGCTTCGCAGAAGGAGGCCACCGCTTCCCACTCCGTCTCGCCCCGCAGCATGGCCTCGAACAATGCCGGGCGCGAGAGGTCTCCGCCTATCGCCGTCGTGAGGACACGGCGGTGCTCTGCCCAAGCGGGGCAGTCCTGCACCGTATGCTCCACCGTGTCCTCCGGACGATCCTCGCAGTGGTATCATAAGTAGACATGGTGAATAACATCAGGAAACTAGATTATATACGCTTTTTTTTCTGTGCAAGCTTTTGGCTTCGGTCGATCAATAATCAGCAAAAGAAACATTGTTTTTTATCAAAATGCTTTTAAAGTGAAAGGAGGAAAAAGTCAAAATACAAATTCACCATGGTGACAAAAAAATGTTAGGTTAGGTACATGATATTCAAAGTGAAATGAGGAAAACCGACAAATATTCATCACCTTTGTTCGAAAAAGTGAAAGTCTTTAAATATTACGAGTTATGCCCTGCATTTCAAAAACTATTTTATTACTATTAAAATTTTCTTGAAACCATTGTTTAGTTATCAAATCCAAATGCATAAAGATTTTGTCAAATCTGGGTGACGTTTCATTCATTGGACTATGAAATCATAAGATGAGCATTCAGCAATCTTAGCATAATAACGGTTAACTGGAATATTAATTAAAACCACATTACTTTGTGACAGACGGACAGACATCACGACGACTTACATTACAGTCTAGCCTAAGTAAGTATTTAAAATTACATAATTACAGCTTACCAGTGATAATTATTCAAATCAATATACAATTGACAGAATAAACAAGAAACCACAGATTATAGAATGTCCAGATTCCTCGTAGGCCACTGAGAATTGAAGCCAAAAAAAGGAAGAAATATTATCCCGTTCGTTCGATTCCTTTGTAAAATAAGTGAACATATCCAAGCAAAACATTTATAGGTACTCATATGCGTGGCTACGAGTATCACTCACACATTTTTTTAAAAGTGGCTTCACTAAAAATGTTACACGGAATCTGGAATTTTATAATCTAATCATGGAACCTTATTGTCAATATACACGACAAACCATGAACCCTTAATTATCATATCAACACTAACCCGTCAACATTAATACAAAGTCGCGTCTCAGTTGTCTAAAGAGAACACAGCCATTCTGACATCTGTCAATCAAGTCCGAGAGCTGGCAACATCGGATATTAATATAGATGCTCGTTAGTAAATTCTTATCATCTTGTTAATGGCAACACTTTGGTCATTTACATACCACGTTTGCATACAGCCTAGTTTTGAAAGCAGGCTTGGAATGGCGTGTATTCTCGATATGTTTATTTGAAGGAGAAATAGGCTTTTAAGATATAAATGTATCTTTATTAAAGTACCTAATGTTAAACTTTAGCTTGAGACGTCTAACAACTTAGGTTTAACTAGTATGAAATGATGCTGGCTGAGACATAGTAATAACTTGGTGGGTTCTAAATAAATGGTTGTGTATGTTCTATCAATACGATTTTGATGAATTGTTGGTACACCAACCACCACATTAAACCCGAGGCTATATCATGACTTTAGCCATTTTTTTTGTAACGAAAGAAGAGACGTAAAGAAGGAAATAATTTGTTCCTCGTTCATACATTTATAAACGCTGTAAACACTTCAAGTACACTGTAAATAAAATACAGAATTCTTATTATAGGGCCTCCGATGTAGCTTCTACTATAAACTGCGATTTGTATAGCTGAAAATTATTTTTTTCACCCAAATACCTACGCAAAGTTACTGGCAGCGTTAGCATATTACACACATTGCGCGTCAGCGCATTTACACACTTAAACTTCGAATAACATTATTTTAATACTAAATCTTTGCAAAAATGAGACGCTTTGAAACCAATTGGCACTTGTTAAGGTCCTCAGGGGATACCCACAAAAAAGGCCAGTTATAGCATCACAATGGCACATGGCAACACTTATGGCAATATGTCATCACACATGCATGACTACGGTTATATTTAGCATCCTACTGCTTACTGCCTCTTAGCAACCTACAAAAAAATATAACCGTAGTTCTTACAAAACCACTTACTGCTACTTATAACAAAAACTACCTCTGTTCAGACACGGTAGCTTTTTGCGATTGATTGATATCATAACATCGAGCTTAGTAAGTGATTTTATCATGACAGTTGTAAGTTATATCTTAGCACTTATAGACTCCTCATGGGACAGGAGTTGGAGGAACTCATCAGTGTTAAGAATGTCTGAGAATATGTTAGGCTAAGACTATTAAGCTTTTGTCAAACAGACTGGCATGGCGAATGCGAAGCGTGACGTTTTTATTTGTAATGTATGGAATTGTTTGAATCCAGTCACATAGAAAAGTAAAAGCGATCCGATAGCGTGACAGAACTATCGGACTGACGTCTCGCTTCGGTTCGGTATTGCTTCGGAAACGCTTCGCTTTCGCCTGTGTGTTTGACAAAGGCATAAATGAAGGAATAATTAGATTTGTAATTTATTGTTGCTGTCAACATGCCTATTTAACAGACAATGTTGCCATCTACAAAAAAACTTTGCCTCTTATTGTAAGTGCGGTAAGGCATTAGTTATGTGAAATCAGCCTAATAGTTAGTACCTAGTATAAAAGCTCTCTGCATAAAAATACTTAAGAAACAGTTTTCATGTTTACGCGTTTTCCTGAATTCCCGCGCATAAGACGTACTGATCTGGCGAGGTTTGAGGGTGCCTAAGCATGATTTCCTTTCCTGCATATGCATATAAATAAGGGCGCGAGGGTGTTACTATATCCTGCATCCAAGCCTGAATTTTTGTCGCAGAATTAAAACTAGATATTTTTCATAACATTTTATCGTTTCTGAAGTATCTTAAAAAGACACCTCAGCTCTGAAACGCAAAGTACAAGTGAAAACAGGTAATTTTTTGAGGAAATCAAATTTATTTCGCTCCATCCAGCTCGGAAGGATATGTTTGACTATTTGGACCAAAAAAAATACTAAAATAGAACCACCGAAAAAAAAATCGACACTGCATAAAAATACCCCATATATAAGTACCTATATAACAAGTTCTTACCAATCCATATTTTCATAAAATACACATATAGTGTTGGGCTTATTACAGCATAAACAAGTAATATAATAACAGAGCAAATACTAAGGTAATCTGTAGTTTGATCGCGTGTCATATCAGAGATGGTTATCAGTACAATCTGAGATGTTATCTCTTGAATACATCAGCTCCGACTACGGTGTGAGAGGTTCTGTGACTGTGGACTTAGGAACTTTTTGCCTCAGGAAGCACCTTAAGCCTTTGGTCCCCGTTGTCATTTGTAGACAGGCGTTAAAGAAAGACAGATCCAGTTAAGCTGGAAATCGACACCAACATGGTTGGGGAAAGGCTAGCCCTTTTTTTTTACGTGGTATAATCATCAAATGAGTCCTCCCACTCAGGGCAGAGCGGGAGCTTTGGCCCTCTAGAAGGAGGCTAGGCTAGGAGATACACAAAGATAGCCAAAACAAAATTGTATTATTCTATCAGATAAAAAGATAATGTACAAAAAAAATCCAGGGTTTCGAATAGCGATAAAAGCGATAGCCAGTAAGGGCCTTCATGTCTTTTTATTCGCTTGGTTTACTGGCCTCTCCAATAGCCGAACCAACACTGGTAACGAGATTCTTGTCACGGGGATAGTTAAGCTGTTCGACATCACAAAGAACGAGACTTTTTCTTTCCCTAGTCCATTTCTTCTCTGTTTCATCTTCTGCCTTTACTCCCTTTCAGTCTTAAAAGACCGCTTGTCTTGACGAATTCCTCTAAATTAACTGCTAAATTAAGAACCTCCTCTTAAAATGCCCAAGTCCACGGCTTATTCAGTTAGTTACAGTCTGAATGTACGGCAATACAGCTACAGAATACATTGTGTGTTAATGTATTCCGATGTTAGCGCGCCTATCGCTGAATAATTGGAGTTTGCTCGTCGCCTGGGTACACATCGGCCTGGTGGAGAATATCTAAGCTCGTTGGTTGACTGGGTTCAAAATTATAGGACTGTCAAAATATCTAACATGTTGGTTAAAGCTATGATAGCGAGATCCACCCTTTTGAGTATCCCATTCCGCGCTGGGTGGCGCTAGGAGGACTCATTAAATTATTTTACCACGTTAAAAAATAACTATGTTGAAAAAGATAGACACTATGCACTTGTCTAATATCTCTGTTTCATATAATATCATTCAAGTAATATCTGTATAATAAGAAAATGCTGTTAATTTAAGTAAAGTAAAATCGTGGTAAAATCATCAAATGAGTCCTCCCACCCAGGGCGTCAGACTTGACTGTCTAAAATCCACGGTTTCCTTCAATAGCCCTGAACACAACGCGCCGTTGACCCGGGCATGGTCCATGGTCGGACAGCGAGTCGCCCATTATTAGCCGCCCGCAAGCCCAACACTATGCAATTGTCTAAGTTCTCTGTTTCATATACTATCATTCAAGTAATATCTGTATAATAAGAAAATATTGTTAATTTAAGTAAATGGCACCTAAAAACTTGTCCTAAGTATTTCACATCAGTAATAGCTAAACGGTAAGTAGAACCACAGAGGTGTTTGAAAGTATCTCGTTCAAACCACTTTGCTGTTGCTATGTAATGCAAATTGTCAAGTCAAACGGTTAATATTTTAATTATTGAAGATACGTAAGCTTGAAATCTTAGGAGCAAACATAAATATGTAAAACCGGTCCAGTGCAAGCCTGAGTCAGTCAGACAGATGGACTGAGTGAATTTAATAAATCCACTACTTGACCGTTGATAATTACAAACTATTTTAATAAATGCACAGCATAATTTGACCGTTGATAAAAAAACATCACTATTGGAGAAGTGATATTGTAATACATTTTAAAAAAGAGTTAGTTTGGAGTTTCTTGCCCATTCTTCTTCATACAAACCTACCCTTGCGAATGGGTGTAGAATCAATCCTATCCCATCCCATTTCCTTTAATGTTAATATTTGACGTTTGAAAGTGCCTCTTTGATGGTCTAATTGAAATAAATTATTTGACTTTGGCTTTGACTTTGAGTGAGAATTGAAAAAAAAAAAGTTTGATTTTTTTAAAACAACTCAGTTTGAACACCAGGTTATCGGGTTTGATTTCATTTCAAGATATGCACCCAATAACCAACAACTTTGCAGTGATATAACCCCTTAACCCGGTGGAATTTCCCATCAGTAAAATAAAAATGATAATCGATTGTAGAAAAACACTTTCCTGTATTTTAACCTCCACAAGGAATAAATTGTCATATTTAAACGAATCTTTAGTGTTTATTTGTGTTAAATACTTGTGATGAATTTAAGCTATTTGCATAACTTTAATATAGAGTTCATAGGAATAGCGCGTTTAACACGTGTCAATAAAAATGGCAGATCATTATCCTTGTCTTTTCCTTACTTATATTGTGGTCGACTTCCAATCTAATCAAGTGCAGCTGAATACCAGTATTTTACATAGAGCTATATGTAACACAAACTAACGTACTAATCGGCTCTTGCATAAACTATGCATATTCATAATAGCATAAATTTATTTCATTTGCAGAACGCAAAAAAACATAAATCTAAACAAATTAAGTCATTTATCGCTGCTTAATTCATTTAAAGAAACGATTTAACACATCTTCACATCCCAGTGGTACAAAACCGGTCTGTATATTTATTTATTTATGTATCTGTATACAAGTCACCCTGTATCTGAGGGTCTACTCTTAAGAGAGTAGTAGTAGAGTAGTACGGACTAAGGTCCGTCAACGAAAATACGGGCAGAGGCTGAAGCATTTCAATGAATCCTACTCCCTATTAGTTCTGAATTCATAAGACAAGTCCAGACCACATATCGGTAGTCGAGACAACTGCCCAATATTTTTTAGTACGTGTTAAAGAATAAAGCCGCATTTTCACTAGGGGACATGATACGAGATATATCCGCGCGACTTTGTGGGACAATTTCGCTCGACATTTGTATTATTCACCCTAAGACAAGGACTACTAGCATCGACTTACGACAAGTCCCGCGACCCATAGATGTCGCAAGTGATGTCGGGTGACATCACGTATGACAGTGAGTTTTCTGTCGGGCGACAGAGTTATGGGACATTAGTGAAAATGCGGCTTAAGAAACACCCGAAACGTCGGCCGAAGTTACGGGTTTCGTGCTTCGATAGTAGTACCCCTGAGTCACCGTGTCAAAATGACGCTAAACCTGCGGCACTGGACCTGCCGCATATCTTTATATTATGCTTATCACGTACGAGAATCTTGGACAGATATAGGGGAGAATAGTTGGGACTGTTACGTTACTAGTTAGCTAGTGTTAGGGCTTGGAAGGGAGTGTCTCGAGATGACAATAGGTTATTTTAATGCATATAGTCCGTCAGTTACAGTAGTATATAGAAAAATAATGTACACTTTTTTATGTTTTTTTTTTAAACAATGAATATTGACAAATTAAAACGCTTCTAAATTCGGCAGTGGGGGCTTGTGACGTCATAAGGCTTGTAAAGATGATGATTTTTAGAAGCCTTTATAACTTCGTTAATTTTGTTTTACGTAACAAAAGAAAAATACTTCTTATATATTTTAATAATTTACATTTCGAAATATGAAGACATGTTACGAAAAAATAATGAAATTAGGGCAGGAAAATTATGATTTAATTCATTTAGTCTTTGACATAAAAAATCGATTTGCCTGTTGTTAGTTCTGGGTTTCTATACTTGATTATTTCTAAATCTCAACTCCCATCTAGAATGTGATGGGAAAAATATTTTTCTTCCTTGTGTTGTGCTAAAGTGCAGCTATAAAATCATTAAACCCAAACCAACTGAAAGTCAGACGACTAACCTTTTCGTTTATTGCTGCAATACTCCAATAAATACACTGGAATACGGCGCATGATAATGAAGATGATGATGATGATGAGTACGGATGATGTGTATGTGAGTTTCTATGTTTGTAAACGCACCCACGATACAGGAAGAAAACAAAAAGGTACGTTTCTAAAAAAAAAAATACGTGTAGCACTCGGGGACAGCTAGCTATAGCATTTAAAAAAGAAAGAAAAAATTATAGCCTACCGCGAATATTTAACGAGAATAATCATTTATTTAAAATGTTTGTGGTGCACTACCTACTGTAATAAAGTAAAATTAATTATAATGAAGATATAAGTGGGTCTTTTATATACAGGATTCCCAGGTCTCACTTCCAAACTGGTTCAAAATTTTCAACAGGTTATGGGCACAGCACGCTTCCACTGCGCCACTCTGCTTTGTTGTAGGAGAATTTTATTAGTCGGTTTCATGTGAAAACCTCCTTTTGTAACAGGCCGTTTAGAATGAGTAAGAAAAAGTAAATTGTCTTTATGACGGATGTTTTTATGATTGCCGAAGTCTGCCGAACTGAAACGACGTTAGACGATGCGGGGTTTTAAGTTTATTTACGTTAGGGAATTTGTTATAATCGCATATATCGCAATAAAAGCTATGCAATAGCTTAAAAAACATAGACACGTTCCCGCCACCACTTTATCTCCTCCCTATGTTTCCAAACGTGAGTGCCCAGCATCACCCGCCGTGAGAACTTCTAAGCCCGCGGCGGCGCACAATACAACTAGTTCTGATCACATTCGTATTGTTTATGACCTTGCGACACATGTTTATATACTGCAGACAGCATGTGGGACCATTTCCCACTTCTAAACGGTCACGATCAGTGGAATTTCTTGTGATATTTTATTAAATATTTTTTGGAAAATATAATAGCTCAAAATTGGTGCCCTGATACATTTAGGTGGAATTTATCTCGATAAATAAAACATGCAATTGGTAGACTCAGTAGACTCTTAATATACCACCAGTCCACTACCTTAGATTATAGAATGTCCAGATTCCTAGTACGCCATAGATAATTTAAGCAAAAAAAAACGGTAGAAAAAAACGACGGGTTGCACTCTGGGAGTGCCAGCAGAAGTGAAAACTTGAATATAGTAATAAACACACACGAACATTCGCGCAAGCGCCCTGCGCCGTCTTACGAATTTTCGATCAGGTCACGTGTCCTGACGCGAGTTTAACATTTTTTACCCATTCCAAAAAAAGTGCACAACGGTAAAGAAGTTTTCACTTCAAAATTACCCGCGTCGCCGCGGTTGTCGATTCCTAAAACAAGTGAACATCTCCAAAGAAAATATTTAAATGTGCATGGCGCTCACTGGCTTCGCTAAAAATGTGTTTTGTTTTGTACACAGAATTTGGACATTTTATAATCTAAAAATACTTACCACATGTCAAAAGCGAAATACTCAGTAAAATAAAAAGGTATTTATCAGGTGTCTCAAACATTTCTTATATCTAATAAAACCAATATGGTCTAATCGGCCTACCAAAAATGATCATGGCGTCACATTCCCATCTTTGAAAGAAGCCAACCATGCTCCAGTTATAGTCATTGGACCAGTATAAAAATTATAAAGCCATTCGTCCACCTCCGTGACCGCCTCTTCCGCTTCCTCGTAGCCATCATAACGAATATTCGAGGAAAAATGTATGGCCAATATTAACGAGCTAATTTTATATTGGCCGGCGAACTGACCAATGAGAGCGGACGTGCTCAGGCGCAACACTTCCTTGAAAATTGTAGGAAGTAGATAATGGTGGATTGATTGATTAAATTACCTTTGGTGCTAAAATTATGGAAAGCGATTATCGTTCCGTGTAAGATGGAGAGGGACGTGATAAGAATTATAATGGTTGATTGAAAATGATTATGATAAAATCACGGTAGGTACAGACGCCAGCACATCAACCTACCTCAAACTGTCAAATTTTATCAATCAAATAACTAACCTTCCACCATTGTGATAAGGTTGAAAATCTATTTAAAAAAATGTCATTGTGTGTGCTATTGCGTCATAAAATGTTATAAAAAAGGTCCTCCGTAATGGATATCTGTCTGTACGCGATAAATTAAAAAACCACATAACAACAGATTTCTAAATGGTTTTCGTCAATGGATAGAGTGAGAAATGAGGATGGTTTTAATGTTCATATAATTAATCTAAGTTTATGTTGAACTAGCACTTCGCCCGCGACTTCGTCCGCTTGGGTTACGTACTTTCCTAATTCCCCCTATTCACCCCCTTAAAGGTTAAATTTCCAAAAACCCCTTCTTAGTGCTCCCCTACATTATAATAGGAAGCCGTGTGCAAAATTTCACATTCCTAGCCCCAGTAGTTTCGGCTGTACGTTGATATGTCAGTCAGTCAGTTCTCCTTTTATATATATAGGTGATTGAAATACGATGTTATAAATACCAGCAAACATAGCTCTATGAAAAAAAAGGCATACTTATAGGTACTTTGCGAAGCCGAACGGGTTACTAAGTAGTTATAAATAATTATACTAATTTTCTTACAAGCAAGCATAAAAGGAAATTAAAATGTGACAAATGTTCAATTTATTAGATGAGAAACTTATAAGGTATAAAATTGAACAGGACGTATTTTTTATATTTTCTTTTCCTAACCTACTTTTGTTGGCTTGGGATCTAAGCAACTGGAACATGCATTTATAACCAAAACCTGACTAAAAATATCTACAAAGATTCGTAATTGTGAAAAGTATTGTATTCAACACTTCTGTAATTTGGTTATATAACTAACTCGACAGTTCTTTGTTGTGTGTTTTTATTTAGGCAATTAGATAAATAAATTGACATCCATACTACATTTAAATATTAAAATTAAAAGATAAATATAAATACAAAAAAAAACTAAATTAAAACCAAAATGTGTTATAGTTCTTTTGAAAGATCTTTGTGCCGAGAGAGCCTAATTTTATTTTATATTTTTTACACCCTAGGTGTAAAAATAGCCTGCTGGGGTCGCGGGACCAAGGGATTACCGTGACCCTAGTACGTAAAGGGCTATTGAAGGACACCGTGGATTTTAGTCAGTACAAGTCTGACAGTCCCTCCCGCCCTGCCCTGGGTGGGAGGACTCATTTGATGATTTTACCACGATAAAAAAAAAAAAAAAAAAAAAAGGTGTAAAAATAAATATCCGACATTATTGTCTCTTACTATTCTCTCTGCGCGATCGACTCAGAAGCGAGGAGATTCGTAGACGAACCCAAGTTGCCGACATAGCTCAACGAATTAGTAAGTTGAAATGGCAGTGGGCAGGCCATATACCACGCAGAACTGACGGCGGATGGGGCCGTAAAGTTCTCGAATGGAGACCACGCAAAGACGTCCACCCGCAAGGTGAGCAGATGATCTTATAAAGACCACAGGATCACGTTAGATTCAAGCCGCTTCCAACCCGTCCTATTGAAAGTCTCCTTCTTAATTGAACCGCATAGTACTCCAGCTTATCCAATTCTTGTCTATGGTTGTTGCGCCCTCTATGGTTGTCAACTTTTTTATTATTTTTAAAAAACGTTGCGTGCACACGTTCACAGGTGCGTTTACACACACTTTGGTTTTCAAGCATTAGTCAAACTCCATATACAACTCACAAGTCGTTATTAGTAATAGTTATTAACTTACTACACACCTAATATATCAAACGTAGTTTCCAATTTAATTTATAGCGGGACTCATTAGGTAAAGACAGTTTAGCACGTTCGGTACCTAGAACCGAGGTAGCGCTAACTTTACTAAGATATAAATTCACGCCTGCCAGGGTCGCGGGACTAACGAATTACCGTGACCCCGTTACGTAAAGGGCTATTGAAGGACACCGTGGATTTTAGTCAGTACAAGTCTGACAGTCCCTCCCGCCCTGCCCTGGGTGGGAGGACTCATTTGATGATTTTACCACGATAAAAAAAAATATATATATAAATTCGCAGGAACTGAACTTACTCTAGTTTACTACTGTTGCTGTACTACTCTTTTCTAGAAATCTCACTATTTAAAGCAGTTATAGATAGTTTTATTAATTGGTTAGTTGAATACAACTCAAATGTTTCCCGTATTTCACTTTTTAGCCGACTTCAAAAAGGAAGAGGTTCTCAATTCGGCCAGTATTTTTTTTCTCTTTCAGCACGCGTAACATGACCAAATTCTATCTCTATTGTACAAAGAATAGACAAAGTTATTTAATGGGTATTTCTTAATAATACGACTGTTTTTTGCACGAGTATGGTTTAATCTGTAAACTATTAATATATACATTTTTTCTATATTTAAACATTTTCATGAAAAAAACTTTCTACGTTCTGTCATTTTGTCTTTTCTTCCGTCGACAAAATCCGTTTCTTCGGTGCCATACTACGCACAGGTAATACTCGTACATTGCTGAAAATGCTTTTAACTTCGCTTTAAACGCTTTAAAACACTAATTATAGTTAAATATCGTGTACCTGTAATGAATATACCTTAGTTATTCTTCTAGTTTTTATTTGGGCACTAATTAATCCATTACATAAGACAATTTTTTTTTAAGTAGTAAAATCATCAAATGAGTCCTCCCACCCAAGGATGAGCGGGAGGGACTGTCAGACTCGTACTGACTAAAATCCACGGTGTCCTGCAATAGCCCTTTACGTTCCGGGGTCACGGTAATTCGTACAGTCCCGCGACTATTACATAAGACTATAGTAACTTTCTGTGGCTAATCCGTACCTTTGTAAAAAGTTTATGCATAAAAATGTATTATTATATTACTTGAAAATTACCTACAACTTTTGAAATATTCAATTCTTTTAAGAATAACATTGTTAAGGTTGTTAAACAAAGTGTATTCTGTACTAACAATTTTATCAGAATACACTTGACTCACTTACCTATAATATTTTGTGTCTCAATTCCGCTGTACATTTCAAAATGGCGGTGCATTAAGATAGGATATAACACGACAGGACTATTACGTGTCGTTTAATATGATAGGGCTGAATACACAATGAAATGTTAGTATGAATAGCTATAACTGACGTAGGGTGTAGACAGACGGACAATTTTGGAACGATGCGATGTATTCCGTAGTCCGTGGATGGATCCGGCATTTTGCTGACACTCTTTGCGGCGCGCGTGGAACACAGCGCGCCGTCGACCCGGGCATGGTCCATGGTCGGACAGCGAGTTGCCCATTTCTCGCTGCCCGCATGCCCGTGCCTACGTTGGCCGGAGATCGTCTGCCGACGTTTGTCGCCGTGGGCGTCTACCACTGCAGACTACTCAAGACCTGCGGAAAATTCGTGGTACTACATTTTCAAAATGCACTTTGATGTAATGACATAGACACTAGCGACTCGTCAAGCGGACTTCAGTCGATTGTCCGTCCGTTTGACGTTAGTTACGTTCGTACATCCATATCCGTACCCGTGTATTCGTTAACGGACTTAAAAATAGACCTACTGGGGGTCTCAAGACGATTCTTATCAAAAACCAAAATAATATCCTTAAAAAAATCTTGAAGATCAGAGCCTTACCGAAGCCTACGCAACACTAGTCGGGGCACGCGGCGATCGCTTAAATCGCTATTAATCGCAGTAAGTCGCCGTACAAAGTAATCAACGTATAATTTATTACTACATTTATGCGCTATGTCGCATCGGACCATATTCATGTAGCGGTCATTTGCTTTGCCAACTTTAATGAGGATCTTACTGTTATTATAGAGGCGAAAGATTATGAGGGAGGATGTACGGATTTTTTTAAAATCAAGACAAAGCTTCTTTTTGGGCTTCTTTCTTCGAGAAAAGAAAAATTCAGCTGAGAATGGGACTCAAACCCGCGGCTGTCTAGTTCAGTCCTCCAACCGCCTTTTGCGAACCGAGTTCAAGTCCCACTCAAAGCTAGATGTATGGATGTTTGTGAAAATCACGCGATAAACTATGACGTCATAAACTATGCCCAAACTATGCAACTATGTCCTGATACCTTTTGAGAGAGAAGACATGCATCACTACAAGTTCACCATTAAAATACTGCGGTACGAGCAAGACAAAGAAGATGGAACTCATGGAACAGAAAATCATAAAGGCTTTAAATAAAACATATGGAATAGGGGAACAGTGTATAAGACTGGGATGGAAAATCACACTTAAGGCAAACTTAACACAATACTAACGTAGCGCAAGCGCCAACAGGACGCCATTTGTTAATGGCTGCTTGCAAACGACGTCCTGATGGCGCTTGCGCTACGTTAGTGTTGTGTTAAGTATGCCTAAAGAGTGTATGTCCCCATTATACCTCGCGTCCCCATCTTATACACTGTTCCCCTACAATACTGATTTTACTCGGGTATAGTCGTAGTCAAATACTATAGTTATTTCATAAAGGCTTTAAATAAACATGTTTGTGTAAGGAAAATAAAGAAATTGGTGTCCATTATTAAGTATAGTGAAGTCATCAAAGAATATGACGCAAGCGTCGCTTTTATACTTCAAATGTTATGTTGGCTTGTTGGCAAAATGTGAGGATATTTAAATAACTGCTTACTACCTGATAGAAAGGGTATAAGTGCAAAAGTGTGTTTCTATGATGCATTCCTACTTAAGTGTAAAGTGAGTCAAACTCTTCATTTACTTTATTTTTGAGGACTGTGCACTGCACTTTTTTTGGTAGAAATATTACTTTCTGAATATATTGTGTTAAATACCAGTTAATTTACCGACTTTAACAACGACAGCAGTAACTTAATGATTTATTTTAATTAAGTGTCTATTATTTTTGCTAAAACTGAAAAAAAATAGCAATACATTTTCTTAACTTAAAAAAATATACTTAAACATAAAATAAAGGAAGAGTTCTAAATTCAATTACAAAACACAAAGTTCCAGTACTAAAAAATCTAAACCTACCAACGCGTGCCTCTCTTCATTTTTATTCGTCTCTAGAACACAAGAAAATGTAGTGACCATCATAAAATACATTTTATCCCATCGTACATTAAGAGAACCACTAAAGTAATGGTAATTCTAAGCGCTATGGCACACGGTTTCCATTTTAAACACATTTGTTTCAGTACATTATCATAATAAAATTATTTAAATACCAACTGGCTACTTACTCTGAAACGGTAGATACCTTCATACAATTTCTTTGATATGATAAGAATTTATTATTTTATCAATAATCTTTTGGAAAGTTAAGTAAAATATCGTTAAATACATACCTACTTTGTATGTAGATAATAAAATAGTGACTATTACTCTCTATACATTTTTACACTTGAATTTTAAATTATTACAGTAACAAAAATTATATTTAATAACATAAAAATAGTCTACCCGCATCGGGAACAGATGGCACTTTTTTAATTAGCACAAATGCGCAAAGTAAATATAAACAAGTTAAATCGATTTTTAATCAAAAATACCTTTAGCAGCTAAGACCATTTTTTGGGAAAAGTACAATCAATATTCCTTACGATATAAATAAATTCATACCATAAAAAACGGCACCCACGATACCTGAGGAGAAATTCGTAGGGTGGGGCAAAGTGTGAAAAAAAACGGATATTTATATTTGAAAATCGAAGCATTTACTTGACGTTAAGGCTCTAGTTTAAACATCCCTTATAGTTCGTATTTACAAGAAAAACAGGTGGTAAAGTATTTGCGTGGGCCTTAACATTTTAATTCAAATTTTACAAACATAAAACACACCGTACATATTTTCCCACAATTATGCAAATATAAACACGATTGTGTATATTCTAATGAGGCTGTGCACGCGCACCTTTTTACAAATAAATTTTATTGCTGGCAACATCGCAAATTAGTTGCAATTAACATGCAATTGATCAAAGACTACTGCCTTATGTAAATCATTTGTTATAGATATGGCCAATAAAAGATAATTATGATAAAGTGTCTCATAAAAACGTGTTAATAATATATGGAAATTAAGATCATTTGTTAAAAAAAATAATTGCTGTTCCGTGCTCCTCTATTATGTTATAAATTAAGTCACGTGAGCTTTGTAATCTATTATTGTGTCTAGGATTGTAATCTCTTAGAATTATAACAAGAATATTAAAAGTCACTAAACATGCAATTTCATGCCGATGTACAGACGCTAGCAGGTCAACCTACCCCAATCTGTAAAATTTTACCAATCAAAAATTAACCTTCCATTGTGATAAGGTTGAAAATCTATTAAAGAAATTTGACAGATTGAGCTAGGTTGATGAGCTGGAACGCTGTACGTGCTGTGGAAAGCTGTACGATGAAAAATTGAAACAGTGAATATACTCCCAGAGTCATAAGACTGTCTAAACAAGGTACCGCATACCTGAAACGTAAAGGGCAAACGAAGCAACAGACTTGTTTTTAGTTATTTAGAGTTTGACAGTCGCTTCGCTCCACCCATGACGGGAGAACCCACTAATTATGCATGGATGTAACAATTGTTGGTAAACCAATAAAAGAAAAAAAAACATTACACGATTTAAACCCCATTAAAAATAGCATGGAACCTACCTATTCTCAAATGCCTTGAAATTATCAGAATTTCGGAAAATCAGTATTTCTGGAAGCTGGAACCTACTGTTTATCGCCATTTTCTATTCTCACCTAGTCAATTGTATTGCAGTACTAAAATCCCAAATGATTTTACTTATCAAAACTGCCGTCAAGTACAGTTTATCAACTATGCGACTACGAGAAGAACGAAAAATTCAATGACCTCTATCTGTCAATTGTCATTTGAAAATTACTTTGAACAAATTCAATAATATTTAGTACATGCTCCCATGCGTCGCCATGCTCATATGATTGCTATTTAATTAAGGGCGTGCAAGTATTAGAACAACTTGCAACATGACGTCACGTTTTTTTAATTGGTAACACATCCGACGACTCGTCTTCCCACCCAGGGCGGGACGGGAGGTACTGTCAGACTTGTACTGACTAAAATCCACAGCATAATTCAATAGCCCTTCACGTTCCGGGGCCACGGTTACCTGGGAAGACAATCCCGCGACCCCGGCATGACGCTACAATATGTAGTATGTGTCATTACAGAATTTTTCATATAGTAGTCGCATCTTCCTCGTAAATACGGCCTTTTACCGTTTAGTACCATGAAAAAACTTGATCACTCAACAGCTTACTAACTACCTAACACATTAAGCTTACAAACACATCTTTCAAAATTACCCATCTTTAAAATTACCCGCATTTAAAATTACCCCATCTCTAAAATTACCCATCTTTAAAATTACCTAGGTTATGCCAATGTTCAGCGGATACGCAAGCAAGACCTACAATGATCTACAGACATCATGGTACATAATGACATGCTAGATCTTGCGTTATAAATCTATGCGCAAGCGACGCCGAAATGTGTGCTGGACACGCAAGGGGAATTGGATCATATTTCTTCGTATACTTTGCATGGGATCTTGGTAAACGTTGAGTTTTTTACTTAATGTGGATGCAGCGTATTTGTTTAATTGGGACAAAAAAGAATGCTTAATTTTAATAGTCTGGTAATAAGTGTTCGTGGGGCGCCGGCTTGGCCGTGGGGCGCCGGCTTAGAATTGCGTTCCCCCAAATCATCCCGTGGGTGTCGTAAGAGGCGACTAAGGGACAAACCGGAGGTCGGGCAGCAGCGTCCTCCGTGTACTGCACATCCTCACTGCGATCGCCAACCCGCCTGCCTAGCGTGGCGATTTAAGGCATTACCCCCTAATGAAAAGCACAGAAACCAGGCCCCCAGTCCCCGGCAGCTCCGCTATCCCTGGCGCGGGTAGCAGTCAAGGTAACGGCGGAGCAGGGGGTGCGAAGAATCTCCGGAAGAGATCCGGCTACCCACCCCGACGACGACTGGCCCTGGTAACACACAACATACGCACAATGAGGACTGACGAAAAGATCTGCGAGCTGGAAGAGGAGCTGAGCAAATTACACTGGGACATTATAGGGTTATGCGAAGTCCGTAGAGAGGGGGAGGACACCGTAACCCTGAAGTCTGGTAATTTGCTCTACTACCGGGAGGGCGACCAACAGTCCCAAGGTGGTGTCGGGTTTCTCGTTCACAAGTCCCTCGTAAACAACATAATAACCATCGACAGTGTGTCGAGCAGGGTGGTATACCTAATACTCAGAATATCCAAAAGATATTCGCTGAAGGTCATTCAGGTATACGCACCGACCTCGTCTCACTCCGATGATGAAGTGGAGACTATGTATGAGGACGTAAGTAGGGCCATACATAGTTCCAAAACCCACTTTACTGTTGTTATGGGGGACTTTAACGCAAAGTTGGGCAAGAAAAGCGGTGATGAGTTGAGAGTGGGGCAATTTGGATATGGGCAACGGAACCCTAGGGGGCAGAGGCTGGCCGACTTTCTGGAGAAAGAGGAACTCTTCATGATGAACTCTTTCTTCCAGAAGCCGCCTCACAGGAAATGGACCTGGTTGAGCCCCGATGGTTTCACGAGAAACGAGATAGACTTCTTCATGACCGACAAGAAACGGATATTCAGTGATGTCTCTGTGATCAACAGGGTAAAAACCGGTAGCGATCACCGAATCGTAAGAGGCTCACTGAATATCAATGTTAAACTTGAAAGGTCCAGCTTGATGAAGTCTACGCTCCGACCTACTCGGTCCCACATTCAAAACCTTTTAACTCGAGCTCTCTAATCGCTTTGCTTGCCTTGAGAACTTAGTTTCAGTGGACGAGATCAACGACGGGCTAGTGGAAACTGTCCGCACGGTAGGGTCTAAGTTTTTTAGACCCTGCCGTAAAGATAGACCTCAGAAATTGACCGAGCAAACCTTAAACCTCATGGCTGAACGACGTTTGCTACAGTTGCAGTCTTCCGATGACGCGAAGTCATATAGGCAGCTCAATAGACGTATATCTAAGTCCTTGCGACACGATCTGCGTCTCTTTAATACGAATCGTGTTAAAGAGACCATACAGCGAAACCAAGGCTCCAAAGTGTTCGCAAAGGACAAGTCTATTGGGCAAAGCCAGATGACAAAGCTGAAACGGGAGGATGGCAGCATAGCGTCGACCAAAGCAGAGGTTTTAGGCGAGATCGAGAGGTTCTATGGACAGCTATACACTTCGGTCGCAAAGCCCGTTGACAGCTTGGTAGGAGATCCAAGAGCCAAGCTGTCCCGACATTATACCGAAGATATCCCGGACATCAGTCTGTACGAGATTAGGATGGCCCTGAAGCAGCTTAAGAACAACAAGGCGCCGGGCGAGGACGGAATCACGTCAGAGCTTCTGAGAGCGGGTGGAACACCGGTACTTAAAGTCCTCCAGAAACTCTTTAATTCCGTCCTGTCCGAGGGCAAAACGCCTGAAACGTGGAGCAGGGGTGAGGTGGTGCTGTTCTTCAAAAAAGGTGATAACAGCCTATTGAAGAACTACAGACCCATCACGCTTCTGAGTCATGTTTATAAGCTGTTTTCAAGGGTTATCACGAACCGTCTCGAACACAGACTTGATGACTTCCAGCCTCCCGAACAAGCCGGTTTCCGAAAAGGCTATAGTACCATAGACCACATCCATACGCTGCGGCAAGTTATACAGAAGACCGAAGAGTATAACTTGCCATTATGCTTAGCGTTTGTGGACTATGAGAAAGCCTTCGATTCGGTGGAAACATGGGCTGTGCTTGAGTCACTCCAGCGATGCCGTATTGACTATCGGTACATCGAGGTATTGAAGTGTTTGTATAATAACGCCACCATGTCGGTCCGAGTACAGGAGCATAGCACGAAGGCGATTTCATTGAGAAGAGGCGTAAGACAGGGGGACGTTATCTCCCCGAAACTGTTTACTGCCGCAATGGAAGACGCCTTCAAGCTCCTGGAATGGCAAGGACTTGGCATCAACATCAACGGCGAATACATCACTCACCTTCGGTTTGCCGACGACATCGTGGTCATGGCAAAGTCGATGGAGGAACTCAGCATGATGCTCGATGGCCTCGACCGAGTTTCACAACGGGTGGGCTTGAAAATGAACATGGACAAGACGAAAATTATGTCAAATGCCAATGTTGTGCCCACCCCAGTCTCTGTTGGAAACTCGGTACTCGAAGTTGTTGACTCATATATCTACTTAGGACAAGTAGTCCAATTAGGTAGGTCCAACTTCGAGAAAGAGGTCAACCGCCGAATCCAACTCGGTTGGGCAGCGTTCGGGAAACTACGCAATGTCTTTTCGTCCGACATACCTCAGTGCCTCAAGACGAAAGTCTTTAACCAATGTGTGTTACCAGTGATGACGTACGGCACCGAAACGTGGTCTTTCACTATCGGCCTCATCTCAAAGCTCAAAGTCGCTCAACGAGCTATGGAGAGAGCTATGCTCGGTGTTTCTCTACGTGATCGAATCCGAAATGAGGAGATCCGTAGACGAACTAAAGTCACCGACATAGCCCACCGGATTAGCAAGCTGAAGTGGCAATGGGCAGGCCATATTGCTCGCAGAGCAGATGGCCGATGGGGTCGAAAAGTACTAGAGTGGAGACCAAGGACTAGCAAGCGCAGCGTAGGACGTCCACCAACAAGGTGGACAGACGACCTTATAAAGGTCGCCGGAAGACGCTGGATGCAGGTCGCTTCCAACCGGTATATGTGGAGATCTAAAGGGGAGGCCTATGTTCAGCAGTGGACGTCCTATGGCTGAGATGATGATGATGATGAATAAGTGTTCACCTGTAAGTTGGACACGAACTGCACTGACCAATGTGAAAAGCACTTTGGAGGATATTAGGAACATTATATAAAGTTCCCCCTCCCCTTTTAAAAGGAGAATCGAAGGATATTTCATCGGGGGTGCGTTAACTTACATACAAAAAAGCCAGACCCGGAACAACTACTTGTAGTTGATCAAAATATTTGTTCCGTTAGCGAAAGGAGATACTCTCAACGTACCGGACCTATTTCAAAAGGTAGAATCTCAAACAAAAATGTATAACAATTTTCAGTTCAATAGAGTAAAATAAGATACATTACACTGGAATAATGGCACGGTTAGGGCAGTGGCAGCGCGATTGGACTGCTGCACTGGGTGTCGCGGGTTCGATTCCCGCACATAGCAAATATTTGTATGATCTACAAGTAGTTGTTTCTGGTCTGGGCGTTTGTGTAAGTGAATTTATATGTTTGTAAACGCACCCACGACACAGGAGAAATTCCTAGTGTGGGGCAACGTTTTTTAAAAAGAAAAGAAGAAAGATAATGAAACCCAAGAATGTTCAATATCATCTAAACAAAATTGATCAATCACAAACTTAGCCAGCCACAAAAAAAACCTTTAACACCGTAAAAGTGTTGAGAAAACATAAAGATTGTTCGTGCTGATCCCACTTAATGTTTCATTCGGTTAGTAATCGTTTCGTTGAATAATCTGGCTCGTACGGCTATCTCAGTTTGTCTAAAAAGCTTAAATAATTTACAGAAGTCTTAATAAATGATGAATTTGATTTGTGTGAGAATAAAGTAGATTAAAAAAAAAACTTGTGGTCTTTTTTGGAAAGACATTAACAGGTAATAGTTTTCATGGAATTTGATAGCTTAGCTTTGTTTAAAGCTAGTCGCAGGACCAACGAGCTACCGTGACCCCGGAACGTAAAGGGCTATTGAAGGACACCATGGATTTTAGTCAGTACAGGTCTGGCAGTCCCTCCTGCCCTGCCCTGGGTGGGAGGAATCATTTAATGACTTTAAAATCTAGTAGGCTAGGGTGATGCAGATTAGATGGATAGATCCCATTCAATGTCATTGGTAAAATTCGTCTTAAAATAAAACGGAAAATTCATATAATCAACAAAATTTGAATGTCCACATAAACCATTGTCGGCGTATCAGAAGAAATGCTGATGTCGCTTGATTTTGATTGTCATAACAACTATTTTTACTTTGTTCAGGAACTATTAAAGCATTGGGATTTACCCTCATCTTAAAATTATTTCAAACTAACAATGTATAGCGGGACTCACGAATTACCGTGACCCCGGTACGTAAAGGGCTATTGAAGGACACCGTGCATTAGTCAGTCAAGTCTGACAGTCCCTCCCGCCCTGCCCTGGGTGGGAGGACTCATTTGATGATTTACCACGATAAAAAACTAACACTGTAAGCAAATACATATTTATCACCGGTAAAAATGGTCTTAGAATCGTGATTAATTATTATCCTTCTTCGTCTTCATTTAGGATATATTTCCGTACTCTTAATTCCCTCACAGTTTCTACCTCCTCCAACCATTTCTTTATTAGGCACGCTCCTCAAAGTCTGCATCGTGATTTATCGATTCTCGAACGTCCTTAATTGATCGAATCGATCTATAATGGATCGATTCATTAGGTCTCGTCGATTCCTCTGCACAATGAACACCGATGTCCATATTGGATTCGGCATGAATCTGTGAGCCTCGATTAACAGGAATTTAGTTTTAAAACTAAATGGACATCTGAAATGTAATTAGATTTACTGTGAATTGTGTGTTAAAGTAATCTTTACTACAAAAGGTTAGAATGTACTTTATGTTCAGGAATCAAGCAAATACCAACGGTCACCACAATCGTGTCATTGTCGACAAAATGTAAGTCAGTTATGGAGTGTGTGATGTATACTTTATTTTTAGTATATTTTGAATGTCACAAACTGTTTTAAACTTTAACAGTTACAAAAAATAGTAAGAAACTTTACTTCAAACATAATCGAAAATACGAATCTGTAAAAAATGAAATGCTAATGTCACCGCCTCACAGATAATGTTAAAGTAACTATCATGTTAAGTATATGTAACTTTAGGTAAATTCAAAAAGGCAAACAGAAAAATACTAATTCAAACTAAATAAAGTTGAGCGATATAAAAAACCTTGCAATAACTCAAAAATTGTGTTGAGTTAAACAGAATTGTTAAATAAAAGCTTGTTTTTAAAAACTTTGACAGTTATTTTTTTATCGTTATGTTTGATGGAAAATTATTTTATTAAGGCACTCAGATTAATACCAATAGCCAATAGCTAGTCTTGACTAATCTAGTCTATATCTAGAAGGATATATAAAACACGGGTTATTGCTCATTACAAACATAAATTACAATATAATCGTGATCTTCACCTCAAGTGGCGCTAACGCCGCAGTTTAATTAGTTGGGGTGCCGTTCTGCCCACCTCGTAAAACTGAACGAGCGTGATCATAGATATAAATACTCATTAAAAAGGTAAGTATGTGTTGAAAACCATGCTACTGAATTACCGAGTAATTATTAGTAAAATTATAGTTATGTTAACACAACATGATTTAATTTATCTCCATAAAAGGCTAGTTTAGTGCATAAATAAATTTAAAATCTGTTTAGTACGTACAAAATACTAAAATAATGAACTCTTTTTTTTTGTTTTTTTAAATCAATGAACATTGACAAAGATAAAACGCTTCGAAATTCTACTAATATTTTTTTTTTGAGTAGAGTTAAGATAAGGCTCCTATCTCAGCATGGATTATAATATCATACCAATTTTAGGCCTCTGCCTCGAATCTTGCGGGCAGCGGGGCGGCGGCGGCGGCGGCGCTCGCAGTTCGCGCCCGCCCCGCTGCCGCCCCGCTGCCCGCAAAATTCGAGGCAGAGGCCTAAGATCCTTCCGCTCCCGCGCCGCCGCCACCACTGCCCCGCTGCCCGCAAGATTCGAGGCAGAGGCCTTAAAACTGAAACCTAGAGGAGTGACTTCTATAACAAATAATGTCACATTTTGTCATAGTAGGCTTTAGTGAGAGCATTCCATTTTACTGCTACCTACTCCAATTTCACACATTCCGTTTACAAAATGCTCAAATCAAATATGGCCGTTATACTGTTCGCATTTACGAAAATATGTAAGTGTGAGCTTACAGTCCTTTCACAGTTATAATACCACTGACAGCTGCAGATCACATGCCAAAACCAGCTCTATTATTTAATAGAGGGTTCGATTGCGGATCTAATATTTGTATGATCTACAAGTAGTTGTTCCGGGTTTGGGTGTTTGTGTATGTGAGTTTCTTTGTTTGTAAATGCACGACCACGATACAGGAAGAAATTCCTAGCGTGGGGAAATGTTTCTAAAAAAAAACTAAAAAGGATAAATATTATCATACAAAAAACACAATAAAAAATACAATATAATTTTGACAGACTTGTCAATGGTCTACCATTTGTTCGCTGTGGTTTTAACGTCGATGCCAATCTTGCCCAGGACGGTAAGGTGATTTCAGGCCTATTTCGAATATAAGTCCACGTTTCCACGCGATGTTTTCCTTAAATGATGTCCAAGAAAAAGTTCATAAGCATAAGTATTAGCAAAGACACGTAACATTGGTATCTCAGATTTGAACTCACAGCAAAAGGCGAGGTGTTAACCTCTAGCCCTTTATTACGATCCAAGGTCTGTGGTGTGATGTATGTATAGAGGGCGACACTAATCTTCCCTTGACGTTTGTCACCCCACCGCCATATTGTCCCGCCAATAAACTTTCTGCTATACGGACGTGTTTCATTTCATTTTGCTTCTGCTACTCGTAAATATTCCTAGTGGTAAGCCAATAGGAATATTTGGATCACCTGGATTAGGCTCGGACTTATCAGGTGGTATAAAAACTAGAAAAGTACTGTAGATGAAATTCCCAATGTTTCACGGTTGTCGCGCGTTTCCGCGGTCACGCGGCGACGCGACGCGACTCGTTAGCCGCGCCGCGATTTATTCGCGTTACTGTCGGCCTCACGTTATGTTATTTATTATTTTATACAAAACGCTTGATTTATTTCGTGTCGGTTCAATGGCGAATTTGTTAGAATTAGAATTGAACACCCACGGGAGTGTGGGTGGGTGCTCAGGTTAAAAAGTGTATCATTAGCTTCTGTGGGATTCTGTGCTATGTAGAATTGTACATATACTTAGAAAGTCTTATCACAAGATGCAAGTTTTGACGTCTAAATAAATAATTGTTCATTCTATATAAAATAGGTAACAACATTAAAACTCTTATTTTTGGGAAGGAAAAGCATCGAACGATGCTGTTGCTACCCCATTCTGGGTTTGCACTTTTTTCACTTTGCGATCCAGGGCCACAGGAAGATATTCCTTAAACGGTTCCGCGACAACAAAATGTAACTATAAGAAATATATTCTAAAAATTAATTTATAAGAATCTGGATGAGCGTCGCTGGGTCAGACCATCAAAACGGGAACTCTACTATTTTTGTAAATCTTGAAAGCCTTTGTCAAACAGACAGGCGTTGCGAATGCGAAGCGTGACGTTTTTATTTGTAATGTATGGATTCAAACAGAATCCAGTCCGATAGTTCTGTCACGCTATCGAAAGCGATCCGATAGCGTGACAGAACTATCGGACTGACGTCTCGCTTCGGTTCGGCATCGCTTCGGAAACGCTTCGTTTTCGCCTGTCTGTTTGACAAAGGCATAAGTGTTGTAGAACCTCGTAGAAACCAGCTATGCTATTCACAATCAGAAATCACATCGCTGGATACTACGATGTGCTCTTCGACTCGACGGCTTTGAGATCGTTCAATCGTGAAACGCGAGCGCTCACTGTTCGCGCCGCACGATTGGTTAGTACCGCTGTCAGTAGCTTAGAGCATAACAAACTTTAGTCCCAGCGTGGCGTCAGCGCTGCCGCCGCGCGGTCATAAGGCTGTATTTATAGAGAATAGCACTGCACAGAAGCGTGTCACAAAAGAGGTCTTTTCAGTATTTAATTATTGGGTGGAACAAGTCTGCCAGTGGTTGACATGATGAAGTGTGAGATTGAAGATAGGAAAGTTCCTTTCATGACAATTACAACCAACATTGGCCATAAATTCAAGTTACAGAGTTGGACACGCAAAAAATAATTTATTGTGAGATACTGCACCCGAAACCTTTTTACATTTATGAACGAAACACTTAAAACTTTCGAGGTAAAATTAATTGTTATCCGCAGTACTTTTAAAACACAACAATATGTACCCTTCTTCGTTGTTTATTGTTCTTCAATCCAACAAAGTAGTTGCGGCGAGAAATTGATAGTAAGTACTTATTCCTTACTTGAAACGTTTGTAGACCGTTAATGATAAATGGATACACGAAGAGCCTACTTATCAGCACTCATTATACCCATAACTTGATATAAAAGCATGCGGAGGCTACTTATAGGCGGGATCCCAATTACATCGCAGTATTCCTGTACAAATGTTGCTTATTCCCTTATCGGGCGCGCGTTACCCACAGACATGACTTATAATTATCCCAAGCTATATATCACTTTTTTTACAGTGGCGTGCGTACGCTCTTGCAATTGATTCCGCGCGTTCACGCGATCCGGCAAGATTTCTACTCGCCAATTGCTCCGCAAAAACGCACCTCACCATTTACGCGGCTCGGCACGTCTGGCGCCTCCACGCACCCCCCGCCCCCCTCCTACACCGCGTCCAACCAATCACAGTAATCTATTCGAAATTAGAACTTCACGCGCGCGATTACAATCAAAGAGTGCGGTTTGCGCGGAAAACGTTGCGGCGCCATGTTTGTTTTTTTTACTGCAACGTTCCATTTCACGCGACATCGTTAGCGGTTGTTCGCGAAATAATATTTCAAACCTCAATTACACCATCCGTCAAGTTAATTCTCTGGGGGCAGCAATTTTGTCATTCAAAATCGTTGAAACCAGTCGGTGGCCCGTTATGGGATTAATTAATGGTCCGCTGGTTGCGGGGTGGCCATAAGCCGATGTAAACGACTCGGTTGCTTGTCTCACATGTTCAAGAAAAACGTTGGAAGCGCGTGTCTCCTCGATCGTGACTACATCAGTCAAATCTTCGCTTGATATTCAGGGGATAGCATTCGTTACGACATGCGACAGCGCGTGCGACTCTCATACGTATTATGGATTATTTGCTGAATATCTTATTGTAATGTGTGCAGTTAACAACCCCAAGCTTATTTAAGACCATATTAGATACCTACTAGTGGGCATAAACTTCGTATAATAACATCACTTAGACATGACATGACAAGCATAGACTATACAATTGTTCAGACAGATTTATATGTTTCCATCTCTAGATGAGAGAGATTACTCTAAACAGCCAACAATACTTGTCATATTATAAGACGTATTTCACCAGTAAACAGAACTGGACAGAAAACTAGAATAGTCCGCTCCATACAATCCGAGAACCATCGTAAATAAAACTAGAATGAAGCTCTGTAATTTTGTTGGCACAATATTTATTATATAACACAATATATGACAGCACAATGAGGCCAATACGGTAAACATTTGTAATTAAGCCAACAGAGAAGCTACACAATCACACCCTTTGTCCGGCAGTACATTACATGGCAGCCTTCTATATCACAACAACCTTATATTAACACTTGAACCACTCAAAAATCATCTCTACGCCTCAGAAAATTAGATCAAGCGTTTAATTTTCCTTCGCAAAAATAATATTTGTCGTATTTCTACGTAAAAGGCGTTCCAAATCACGCAGCGAACGTTGCGTTTAGTCCGCACAGACAATGCTAATAAGACAAGTGCTTCGTACAACGGAACGTATAGATGACAGGTTACAATGCTTTCAAAGGAAACCATTTTACGGTCTGTTAAAATGATTTTCGAACTGTATTGAGAGTTGGGGATAAATGAGGTATTTGTGCATAAATCATAAAAGTAGTACATAACTTGGATTAACCTGACATATGATATTTTAGATCTCATCATCATTAGCCAGAAGACGTCCACTGCTGAACATAGGCAGTTCACCGAGTGGGGAGGCCTGCCTATACTGCTTCTTCCTGTCCGTGGTCACTCAAGAACTTTTCTGGCTCATCGGTTCATTCGATTCATTCATTCATTGACTGACAATTAGCAACAGAACCAGAAATTCGAAGACATGTGACATCTACCAACCCGTGGTGGATTATGGCCCACTAACTCTCATAGATAGAGAAAAGGCTTGTGTCCCAGGAGTGGGTACATTATAGGATGATGATTATGCTAAAGTAATTGAGCACAGTTTTATCCTTGCTGACTGGCATATTTTCCCAAGCATGAAATGGTCGACCATGGACCATGCCCGGGTCGACGGCGCGTTGTGTTCCACGCGCGCCTCAAAGAGTGTCGACGAGAGAGAGCATAATGACTTGCCCCTGCCCCGTCATTATGCTGACGCTCTAGAGGGCCAAAGCCTTCCGGGGTCGCGGGACTTATGAATTACCGTGATCCCGGAACGTAAAGGGCTATTGAAGGACACCGTGGATTTTAACCTCCCGCCTTGCTTTGGGTAGGAGGACTTATTTGATGATTTTATCACGATACAATAAAAAAGCATGAAATGGTCTCAGTTACAACCGTCGAAGAAAACGGATCAGGAGTTGGATTGAGATGCAAAATTAATTTCAGTTAAAAATATATATTTTTTTTTGTTTCCGCCTCTTTTCTTATGGTAATCCAATATCATTTACCAGAGCTTTAAATCCAAATCAAGAGGTTGCGAAAATATTGCTAGTATTTACTTATTTACCTAACATTGAAGGAGTTTCCGTTGACACGAATCCTTAATGAATCTGAATGTATTTCATGTATTCAGTAAACCATTTCGTAATGGATTCAGACACACACGATCTGAATTATTCGTTATGGTAATACTGCCATTGGTAGGTGCCCTTAATTGCCATTGATCGCTATCATTCTCAACGCACTAAATTTCAAAAGCAAGAAATATACGACACGTATTTAAAAAAAGTATAAATCTTACAATCAACGAAAACTAAAGTGACAAATGTTCAAATATTTAACAGAAAAAAAAAAACTTGAAACAGATGATAGACTTTATTATTTATCTGTGTTGGATAATAGCGCGGTATTATTTCAGTTTTTATTTTTTCACTTTGTGCTTGTCATATAAATGACAATTTCTATGGGAACTTGCCCAATGGTTACCTATATATTTTGATTAACCTTTTGTTTAAAATAGGTGGATGGTGTGCCATCAGAACATAAATTGTACCTCCGCCATTAAAAAAATATATTTTGGGGGCAAAACATGGCAACTGCCTATCTCAGACAATCGTTTTCAAATTAATATATAACAGACTGTTATTCACTAAAAAATATATATAAATAATACATTGCTTGAACGTTATTTTAACATTGTAAGACACCTTATAACATAGTCCAGGGGCTCCCAAACTTTTTCAGCTTGCGGCGGACATACAGGTTTAGATTTTTTTTGGCGCCCTAGCTATTTGATACCAGGTGAATAATAAAACAATAATACCTGGTTCCGAACTCCACGAAATCAGAGCACGTGAATCTGAGTTTGTTGCTGCAAAACAAATCAATGAGACCATCCTCTTCTTTCTGGTGGATATTTTATACATAATGTAGAATCTTGGTACCACGCAATATCAAAACGGAGAATGGTCGACCCTCGCGTCTCACGGCGTGCGGCCACCGTTTGGGAACCCCTGACATAGTTAATTAAAACGGAATGACAAAGAGCGTGTTTGTCGATGTGCATTTGATGTTAATTCCATTGTTTCATTTAACATTTTAAAATAGATTAAACACTGCAATAAAACTTGTCTATGGGTTCCACATTTACGTCCATTAACCTCAATTACAGAATATTTCGAACATGGACTTTCAATATATCAAGTTCGTTGCAGAAAACGTGTAGATAATCCATTACAAGTGTGATTTCAATCGTTTTCCATATAATTTTCTTAATGCCCATATTAGGCAGTGCCACCCAGACCGAATGCTTGAATCCTAAAGTATACGACAGTTACCTATACTCTATGTCAACTCTATTCTTTGAATGTAAGGTTTAAATTGCCTTGATCTGTCGGTATAAGAGGTGGTAATATGGTGTAGCAACAATGATGGAGGAGTGTGTCCAAAGGCGGGGACCAACACGCGGCATTCGCGATACCTCTATAAAGTTAAAATATAAACAATTGCGCGACACATTTACTATTGTATGATTGTTTCTTTGATTTGTGATTGGAGATTACATTGTTTATACAAAACATTCAATACTCAACCATAAATGGACTGTTTAAAGTTGATTTTTGAAGAAAACGGCGGTATTTACGATTTGAAATAATGCAGTTTTGGTATCATTAGTTAAGGTTTCGATAGTAAAGTCGTAAAGTTAAGCGTTAAACATACTTCTTGTGTCGTCCCCTGAGGCTGGTATGCTGGTATTGTGTGCAGTCAATACAGGCGGCGCGGCGCCCCGTACCAGGGCGGGAATGTAGGATAGGCGCCAAGTCGTAATATGCACCTCTTTTGTTGTAGACTACTAATTTGCCATTCTGTTAGTTACCGTTGTATTTTATTTGATGTTGTTAAGGAGGTCGGCGTATGTCTTGCATTAATTAGTACTTAATCCCCCGAATCCGTTGTTTTAACCAGATTAATAAAGCTATAATTATAACCAGTATTTATAGATATGATTGCTAACGTTTTTCTTCTCCCAAATCTCAAGGCAACAAGTGTAAATAATACAACTAAGAAACTAAATTGTCTCATATAATGTTCTAAAGCATAGAACGCATAAATTGTGCGTTCCTAGCGTCGCTAGCGCACATAGCGTCGGTCGTACTGCGCGGTAGCCGCGTTCTTACCGCGTGTGTAGCGGGCTGCAAGCAGAATGCGACGCATCATCCCTTTAAATGGTAAACTGTAATAGAAGATATTGGGTAGCACAAGTGATGAGCTGAAAGAGGTACGAGTGAGATTTTTCCTGCAATGTTCTTTCACCGGACTGCCAGAGTAATTCCAGTGTGGGAAAGAGAAAGCGATATACAAGTCGTCTAGCGCCACCTCATTCCCTCACGGGAACTACTCTGGCTTTAAGCGTCATGGTAGGCTACCTGAAGTGAGAAGATTTTACTAGAACCTCCTTATAAGGATTTGAAGGAACAACAAAAGCTCATGGGTCACAAATGTTGTTCCATGTCCAATTCCACTCTCTGAGTCCCAAAACATGCTATTACAATGACCTCTAAGCTGACTCTGCTGCCCCGGTGGACACTGGCGAAAACCGACATTGCAGCCACTAAAGAAATTAATTTGATTTGAAGCCACTATTTAAAGAATTTTGATAAAACAGTGAAACTTCCTATGGTATCATAGGGAGTTTAACTGCGAGTTTTAGCTGTAAGTGGCGCTACAAGCGCATAACATATACAACGTCAAGTGTAGCTTCGAGTGTGTAGTGTATGTCAAGTTAATCATACAGTAAATTGACATTATGCGCTGGTAGCGCCATCTGAGCCGAGCTTGGCGTGAAACTTCCCATTGACACATTATGAGAGAATTACATACACTTGACACATTTTTTTTTATTTTTTTTTATCGTGGTAAAATCATCAAATGAGTCCTCCCACCCAGGGCAGGGCGGGAGGGACTGTCAGACTTGTACTGACTAAAATCCACGGTGTCCTTCACTAGCCCTTTACGTACCGGGGTCACGGTAATCCCTTGGTCCCGCGACCACACTTGATCCATAGATAAACATTTTATTTAATGAGCTTCTAAAAACACAAATCGCTCATCCATTTCGCTACCTTTTCACCGTCAAGACAAGAAATACATTATACAGGGTGGCCAAAAAGTCGTGGATCAAACGAAACAGGGAGATAAAGGAGGTAATTTCCAACAAAAAATCTTTCCCCAGCATGGCCATAACTTCATTGCACGAAAAGATATGAATTATTTTAGTTTTTTCAATGAAACTACCGAGTTTTTTTACAATTTAATCAGTAAAAAATTAAATTGATTAAAAACAATAAAACAAAAGGTGTTGTATTATGAGTCCATAATGTATCAATACTACAAAAATTGTATTGCAGCTCTTGGTATCAAACTTAACGAGCAATGATTTTTTTCCGTAAATTTTGAAGCGTTACAAAAAATTACTTCTCACTTTAAGAGCACCATTTGAAAAAAAAATGTAGTACGGAAAAGTGACCTTGTATTAAAAAAACTTGCTGGTTTAATGCTGATTCAAGTGAGATACAACACTTTACTCTTTGATCTTTAGTTTTGGATTTATGGTCGTTTTTTCGTATCAAGGTGCAAATTTAACAAAATGGTAAATTTAAGGAAAAAAAGATTTTTTCTCATACATACTAGGTAGTAATTTCAGAAGCCATCATGAAATAAAAGAACGATAATCGTTCTTTTATTTCATGATGGCTTCTGAAATAAAATAGCCCCAAACAAAAAAGTCTATGGGATTTAGGTCGGGCGACCGGGGTGGCCATGCAATAGGTCCGCCTCGACCAATCCACCGGTTAGGGAAGCGCTCGTTCGGGCTATTTTAAAGAAATAGTGTATCAAAGTGAGAATAACACCGAACAAGAACTACGACAAAAGCTCGAGTTTGCTAAGTTACAAATTCTAAATAACAGACGTGCATTCCGCCGATTACGTGCGAATTTTATTAGGCGGTGCAGATTGTGCATTATGGTCAGAGGTAGGAACTTTGAACATTTAATGTAAAAAATTGTATTTTAATAAAAATTACTAAGTCATAATCGTTCTTTTATTTCATGATGGCTTCTGAAATTACTACCTAGTATGTATGAGAAAAAATCTTTTTTTCCTTAAATTTACCATTTTGTTAAATTTGCACCTTGATACGAAAAAACGACCATAAATCCAAAACTAAAGATCAAAGAGTAAAGTGTTGTATCTCACTTGAATCAGCATTAAACCAGCAAGTTTTTTTAATACAAGGTCACTTTTCCGTACTACATTTTTTTTTTCAAATGGTGCTCTTAAAGTGAGAAGTAATTTTTTGTAACGCTTCAAAATTTACGGAAAAAAATCATTGCTCGTTAAGTTTGATACCAAGAGCTGCAATACAATTTTTGTAGTATTGATACATTATGGACTCATAATACAACACCTTTTGTTTTTATTGTTTTTAATCAATTTAATTTTTTACTGATTAAATTGTAAAAAAACTCGGTAGTTTCATTGAAAAAACTAAAATAATTCATATCTTTTCGTGCAATGAAGTTATGGCCATGCTGGGGAAAGATTTTTTGTTGGAAATTACCTCCTTTATCTCCCTGTTTCGTTTGATCCACGACTTTTTGGCCACCCTGTATATTATTTCTACCACACATGATAAAAGAAAACATACACTATTTCTATATACTATTTCTACCACACATGATAAAAGAAAATAATATACTTACCAACAATATTTTCGAATGTAATTACGTACTTTTTGCACCAAAATGTTTGTTGATAGTCGATCAGTCTTGTAGCACGTCAAATATTACAAAACATTCGCTCCTAACTTAAACCACACGCTATTAGTATGGTACAGGATCACGGGTCGCGCCAAATTGTCCCATTGGCGGCTCATTGTTGGGACACTCTGCCGCGGAAATATCCCACATTGTTATACTATAAATGGTCACCCTTTATTTCGTATACCAACTACTGTCGGCTTTCAAATTGACTGTAATTTAGGATCGTCTTGATTTATATATATGCAGAGAAGCTGGCTGGAGAGAATAGAATTATTTTCAATTGTTATTTTTCTTTAAAAACTGCAGTATTGCAGGCTAGCATCTCTTTCTTTATTTATTATTTAGAAACGATTAAATACAAGCTATCTGCACAGTGATACAACTTATCTATTGTCAAAAACTATGATGTTCCGAACAAATTTAAATTTTCTGGTAACCATATTTTGTAAATGTGATTTTTACATGAGTAACTCATCAGAGTATCTAACATTGACATAGCAATTTTCTAATCTTTTTTTTTTATCGTGGTAAAATCATCTCATGAGTCTCTCTCTTTTTTCATCAAATTCACGTATACCCGTTTATTTTACGTATCAAAAACGAGAAACGTCGTACTGTATAACGTGGCCTTTGGAATCCCTTTTTTTATGAGTCCCACCCAGGGTAGAACGGGAGGGACTGTCAGATCGTACTGACTAAAATCCACGGTATCCTTCAATAGCCCTTTACGTTCCGGGGTCACGGTAATTCGTACAGTCCCGCGACCAGCCATTTTCTAATCTACAAAAAAAAGAGGAAGATTTGATTGTTTGTTTGTATTGAATAGGCTCCAAAACTACTGGACCGATTTCAAAAATTCTTTCACCAGTTGAAAGCTGCGTTGGTCCTAACTAACAAAGGGAATGACGGGGGCCGGTTGGGGGCCGGTGTGCGGGCGAAGCAGCTGGTAAAATATAGTACGTAATAATTTGGAGGACTGTATGTATTGTTTTTGTCTCATTAGTAATCTGTCCATCCTTGTCACATCACAACCACCTTCTTTGCAAGGTACACCTGTTTAAAAATGCTTCTAGATTCAATGAGCTAGGCGTAACGTTCTCTATCAGTGAGTAAATTAAAGATTTCATGTCTACAGAAAAAGCTCAATCATCCGATGTACAATTTTAATATTAAAGAACAGGCACCGTTACCTACTGATTTAGTAAACAAAATCCAGTCACATTCTTCACCGAGATTATCGTTCAAAACAAATAAATAAAGCCGACTACAAACTATTTCCCTAGCGTGAAAACGCGCAAATGATACTCCAACCGAATACGGAACGCGCGAAGATTGAATAAGTGCAGCAATTATTCCGCGGGCGTGTGTAAGCGGTGTAGACGCTCGTGTGTAACTAGCTTATTTGTATTGGACAACGATTTAGAGTTAGGTAGCTATGACGATAAATATGTTTGGACTACTTGAATTTTCTCGAAGCTAGGAGTAAATAATTTACTTAATTTCTTCAAGGAATTCAAAGACGCGAGCATGCGGGCGGCGAATAATGGGCGACTCGCTGTCTGATCATGGACCATGCCCGGATTGACGGCGCGTTGTAATCCACGCGCGCCTCAAAGAGTGCCAGCAAAATGACGGGGCCCCCCTCTAGACGGCCAAAGCCTGCCGGGGTCGCCGTACTTAGGAATTACCGTGACCCCGGAACGAAAACCACCATGACCATTCGTATAGCGAATTTCCGCCGTGCTTCGGAAAACACGAAAAACCGTTGATCCCGGCTGTCATTTGTAGATCTTTGACAGTCGTTACTGTTATTTAGAAGCTCTAAAGTCTAACACCTAGTCTTACCATAGGGTGTCGTATTACCCAGTTACTGGGTTGTTTAGGTCCCTTATGACATCTGGGGGCACGGCAGTGCCCCAGCCAAGTCTCGAGCAAAACGGGCACGGCCGTACCATCTTTTCTCGATGCGATTCGCGGCTGTTTCGCCCCCCCTATATCTTCGACGTGGACAAAGCTAGGAGTTTAGGTTTTCGGTGAATAATAGTAAGCATTAGAACAAGCTTAAGTTCGAAATTACATGCCAATTGAATTAATAGTTTAGGAGTTACGGTCGATCAAAGTTACACCATTTTGTCACTCACTGACTCACTGACTCACTGACCGATCATCAAAAATCTAAGGTACTTCTAGCAGACTTAGAAACTTCAAATTTTGCACCAAGATAGGTCATTAGCCACATATAAAGGAAAAATTATAAAAACATTAAAAAATTATATACCATAGAAAACAATTTTATATTTGCGGTTTGGCAAGAACATTATGTATGGATTTTGACTGCATTGTTAACTTTGTTCGTTGTTTAAGTATTCAATTGGATGAATAAATACATAGAATAGAAAAGAATAATATAAATGTAATACATAGACTATAATTAATACATAAAGTTCATAATTCATTAAATTAATAAAGCTAAAACTCCATTGTATTGCGATAAATTTCGATTGTATGCGCGCTCGATAGATGGCGTTGTACCTGTCTGAATCGCGCTATGGTTTCGTTACCGAGCGCAGTATAAGTAGTACTTTAAAATAATTCGATAATTTTCATTTGATAGCGCCATCTACCTATGAAAAACCATTTCGAAACTAAAAAAAAATTGTAGCTATATTCGGAGAACTTAAGTTAGCCGGATTAGATAGTAGATTTATTATTGTTACTGAAACAGTTATTTAGGCAAATAGTTTATTAATATAACATATACATAGTTACAATATCTAGTTGTTTACGTGTTATTTAGTTTAGTTATATTTAGTTTGTAAGTTAGTAGATTTATGTTTATTTAGCTCGTTGAAAAGAAACAAAAGAGATAGAGATAGAGAATGGGTTCTAAGCAAAGCAGTAGCTGAAGTCCAAGAAATTATGAGGTCACCTAAAAAAAAAAGAAAGAAATACACTTACAAAAAATAAATGAGATCCCACCAAAAACATCAAATGTAAAAAAATGCCAAGTCTCTCGATGCAGTCTTTCCATCGTAAAAAGTTTTGAGATCTCATAGAAGCCAAGTCCTATTCAAATTATTTTGTAGTTATAAATCAACATTTAGTAATTGTATCAATAGTTTTCTTTATATTATAATTATAGTGACTTGGCAATGAGCACAAGAAGAAACAAAACGGCATATTTGGAGTTGAAAGTCACACACCGCATGCGTAAACATTAATATCACAAAATTAATTTTCTTTTGGTTTATCCGTGTCGTCCCAACCGAATTTCGGCAACGGCAGTCAGTCTCATCCAAGACTAGTAAACTGCGCAGGACATAAATTATAATGCACAAGTGTGTACGCAAACACTAGTGTTAGTGTACTCTCGGTTCATTTACTTTCATAAAGCGATGGCCCGTAAGGTATTTTTTATTATTGCATTGGAGCATGTAGTCGGTAGTGGCCATCATGATCCACACGTAACAAATAATCTGATCACAGGTCTCGTCAGTAACATTTGCACATAATTCCAGGCAGCAAGCAGCTTTTAATTGGTGCTCATTGCCAAGTCACTATAATTATAATATAAAGAAAACTATTGATACAATTACTAAATGTTGATTTATAACTACAAAATAATTTGAATAGGACTTGGCTTCTATGAGATCTCAAAACTTTTTACGATGGAAAGACTGCATCGAGAGACTTGGCATTTTTTTACATTTGATGTTTTTGGTGGGTACAATTAACGCGGTCCTTACTTCAAGTACACTGTAAATGAAATACGGTGTGCTAGAGCCTCTGAGACGTGGACGTGTAGTGGAGTTCTTACAAACAAGGAAAACAGTTTTAGAAGACAATACATTAACCCTGGCAAATATGAGCCAATATCCAAACTGCTGTCAAGGATGTTTTTTTTTTTGTTTCATTTAATTAATTCAATTTAATTAACATGCTAAATTTAACAACTAAAATTAAAAGTAACATATTATAAAAATGACTAAATTAAAACTAAAATAAAAAATGTGTAGGGCGTCAAAAAATTCAAGAATGATTACATAATAACAAAGTTTCTACATTTCGATATTAGCAACGTAAGTCAAGTACTAATTTAAATCATCTTTAAGTATTCAGTGTCCATTTATTATTTTACTGTAACATTAAATTGTATTATTAATCAATTAGATAGCTACATACATGAGTTGTAAAACTTTCTGTTAAACTTTGAATGATGATGCAGGAAGATCACTATAAAATATGTTCTGTACTTAATTTCCACCTTATCGCGAGCTGTAGACAAATACTAAGCTAACTTATACATCTTCTAACCTAAGTTTTCAGTAGATAACACACATGTATACAGAAATAGTAATCCATATTGGGAATATCAGCCGACATAGGATTTTCCAATGAATAAATTACGGTGTCAAGCTCCAAGACCGGACATTTGCATCAAAGCAGTAAATTGAACAAATTTGAAATTCATCGATCCGACATAGTTTCAACACTTGCTGAATTAAATTCCCATAACATGGATTTATTCGTTGGCTTATTACCATTCGAATCTGGATATCAAAAATACAATATGTCGATTTTCCATACCGCCATGAAATAGGCAGAATACAATATCTCCTTTCTCTTTGAGGAGATTTTAAAAAATCCGATTACAAAATTAGAAACACATTTCGAAAAATGCATGGAATTGTTAAGTGTTGTAGAAAATGTTCGTAAGAAACGGCAGGATCAACACGACGGTACTAATCGATAAATAAATCGGTGGGATAATCGTTATCTAATAAAATCAATTACTAAGTAATTGATTAGCTCGCAGGTTTAGCATTCTCGGAATCTCTACAATGTCTATGACCACTTAACTTTTTTAAAGGCAAAGGCACAACAACTTTAAAGCATTATTTACAGGTTTTTTCATTGCAGAAACAGCTTCATCCAGCTTCTACCAGATAGTAATTGCCATATAAGCCAGTTTACTTGATCCTAGAAAAACCTTACATGACTCCCGCATTACTACTGAATAGGGAAAACTGTTGATTTCTACAGCACAATTTTGCACTGTAAGTTATCTAAGGCAAGGTTTAATTTGAAATAAAAAGTGACTAAACTAATTCAATGTTATATTTAAATTATGGCCGCTTTAGAAGTCACATCCAGGTTTTAATATATTCCTTTAGGGTAAGTATTCCATGAATTCATTATTCAAGAAAAACGAAAACCATGACAATTTAAATAGAAAAGGAATACAGGTTATTTTCTTCTTAAGAATAATCGATATTTTAGTCGATTTAAAATACTATTTTCAAAACACCAATAAATTCCCAAGACTATTAAGCCACTCGCAATCTTTAAAAAAAAAAACTAAACCATAGACTCAAAATGGTAACTTCTTCCTTTTATTTTAATCTCGGATATAATTTGAAAATAGAATAGAAGCTAGGAAATGAAATATTCTAACAAGCTGTACTGACATAACAAAGAGTAGCCTGGAGCGGTTTTCATTACGCCACACGGTGGGCTGGAATCGTCAAGTGGGGACTTAAGGATTCAAATGAGTATTTTTGAATTTTATGTACTAATACAAATATTTTTTGTTATATGTAATTTTTTTATACTTAGTATTTTTCGAGTTATAGACCCCTAAACTTTGTATGAAATATTAATCGGTTTTTGGTTTAATATGACATGTTTTAATATTGTATTACAGAAATATAGCAAAAAAACAAATTATTGGTAAACATTCTACACCACCCTTATGACGTCATTTATTTTTCACGATACTCACACCACCCTTATGACGTCATTTGTTTTTAACAATACTCAATAGTGCGGTGACTCTCATTAGCGCATCGTCCATTGAGCGCAGCAAAATGATGACGTGTCATTATGTGATTGGATGATGAATAGCAGGTAAAAAATTATACGGTTACATTTGAAAAACAACCATCCTCAGTACGTTGTTACACATCGTAATAAACGCACTACCCTATCTCACATTTTCGGAATACTAATACTATTTATTACGTAAAAATGTTCGATTTGGTGTCAAATATTGATATTGTTGTGCTATTAAAGGAAAGTGGAAGTTTTAAAAATAATAGTGTTTTATATAGTGCTATTAAATCTAGATTAGTCCCCACTGTGTTAAGTGATGAAAACGATAAAGCGCTAAAAGCGTTTTGTGCAAAATATTGCTATAATCTGCAAAGGAGATGGCAAAATGCTCATAGCAAAGAGGAATTGTTCAGCAACAATAATAGTGAATGGTTATCATCGGAAATAAAGTGGCCTGATTTCATTGTAAGTGCATTTGAAAGAAACCAAGACTCTGTTCCTAGTACATCAAGTGAACATGAATCTCCAGCAAAAGTGTCTACTGCCACGTCAACGAACGTAAGTCCAAGAAAACCATTTTGTGAATTAGGACCTAAGCAAAAAAAGAGACGTACAGAACATATTCATACAAATATGACTACAGAGGAAATATCTCATGCATATATTATGAAATTACGAGAGGATGGTAATCAAGGAATAGCTGAAATCCTCGAACACCTACTTAAAAATCCACAGGATGTGCAAAAAGCGAAAGATAGTCTTTTAGGTAAAAATGAAAAACCTAAATTTACTCCAGATGAAGCTTTGGGACTTGTTTTGTCCCTTAAATTAACAAAGTGGCAATATAATACTTTAAGAAAAAGTATCAAAGAGAAAAATGTCGACATGTTCCCTTCCTACTACAAGGTGCAAAATGCAAAACAAGAATGCTACCCGCCAAAAGATGATATCACCTTAACAGATACAACTGCTAGAATAAAATTGCAGCCTCTATTAGATATAACCGCCAAAAGGATATTCAAAGCAATCAATATTGATAGCACAGACTTTAAGGAGTTGACAATGATAAGCAAATGGGGAATGGATGGTGCTTCGAATCAAGCAAACTATAAGCAAAAAATGACAACGGATGACAAAGTGGACAGTGCTTCGATAGATGATTCAAGTATTTTTATGGGTAGTTTAGTACCAATAAAAATTATTTCCGAGGAACAAATTATCTGGGAAAACGACTCACCAAATTCTGCATTTTGGTGTCGTCCAATATTTTTCAAGTTTGAAAAAGAGAATAAATCAACGATTTTAAGAGAGAAAACCGAAATTGAAACGGAGATAAATGAATTGAAGGAAACAGAAATTGGAGAAATAAAAGTCTCACATTCATTATTGCTTACTATGATAGATGGTAAAGCAACATCAATCCTCTCTGAAACTTCAGCTCAACGATGTGACATATGTAAAGCTGTTCCTACAGAAATGAATAACTTGTCTTTGTTATTGACTAAAAACATTGATACCGACTTGTACAAATATGGTTTATCATCGCTTCATATATGGATACGTTTTATGGAATGCATTCTTCACATAGCCTATAGACTGGATTTCAAAACATGGGTTGCAAAAGGTGAAAACAAAGTTTTGATGGAAAAAAGAAAAAAAAACATTCAGGAAGCTTTTAAAAATCAAACAGGCCTTTTAATAGATGTTGTAAAGCAAGGACATGGAAGTACTAATGACGGGAATACCGCTCGAAGATTTTTTTCAAATACAGAGATTGCTGCTGCAATTACTGGTGTCGATGAAAACTTAATAAAACGGTTTTCAATCATTTTAGAAACAATATCTTCAGGTCATAAAATTGACACAGTGAAATTTAAAGAATATACGGAAGCCACCATAAAATTATACGTAGATTTATATGAGTGGTATCACATGCCCTCCAGTGTGCATAAAGTTCTCGTTCATGGAGCAGCTATCATTGAAAACTTGGGATTAATTCCGATTGGAAAGTTATCGGAAGAAGCGGCTGAATCTAGAAATAAAGACTTTAGGCGATATCGCCAACACCATTCAAGGAAATTCTGCAGAAGAGCTAATAATGAGGATATTTTAAATAATTTAATAATTAGTTCAGACCCTTATATATCATCAAAACGTCATAAAATGATACGGAAACACAAACCATTTTCAGAAGAAGCGAAAGCCATGCTTCTTTTATCTCCAACATTTGAAGATGATGAGCGGGAAAATATAGAATTTGTTAATGTGGAACATTTAGAGAACGAATCTGAATCTGATGAAATTGTCTAAGTGATAATTTTGTGAGTGCGTGTGTTTGTGAGTGAGTTTGTGAGTATGCGTATGAGTGGATTAGGCCTCCTGGGGACACCACTGATAAAAAAAAACGCGCTTAGTTCTCTACCTCAAGGGTGGTGTGGAAAAGGGAATGAAAAACAATTTTCTCCAAAATCGAAGAAAATCGAAGCAAGTGATATATCGGATAATTTGCCTAAAAAATAGCACAATCGAATACCGAAAGCGGTTATTTGAGAACTCTTGAGAATTAAAAGTTATTCATATAAAATCAAATTTCTCCATACAAAAATAAATTCAAATCGTTATAACTTTTAAAATATTAGGTATATACAAAAATCGCAGAACAAAAATTTCTTATATTTAGTGGTAGATCACCAAGCCGTCTTTATTTTTTTTTAAATTGCTCATCAATTTTCGTGAATCCCTAAGTCCATTAAAGCTTGATTTCAGCCCACCGTGCGCCAGTGCAAGTATAATGACACAGCTGAGCCGACCTTTGGGCTTTGAGGAAACCCTGGCTCGCACATAATCGTTTCGTTATTAATAGTTAGCGGTAAAGATTGGATTATTGCAATGTTTATTATGACCTGAATAGTCGGGGAGTTAACTTCCGCGAAAAGATGGAATGGTATCAAACTGTGAAGAAAATTATGTGCCTTACATTCTTAAAGCCTGTAGGCTAATCGCGTGAAATACTTATTATGACAATCCTTTTCAATTTAGTAACTAGCAACGGACCAAGATAGTCTATATTCCGAATTATGGTTATTATTGTTTGAAATAATTATAAATATTTGACCTCTAATCTCAGCTTTAAAGGATACCCGCTGTCCACAAATATAACCATAGTCATCAGGACCGTTTTCAGAGGAGGACTACTCATTAACGCGGAACATAAAGTGCAAAGGTGTATGCGCAGGCACAAGTGCACTCCCTGTTCTTTCACTCTTATAGTCCGATGAAAGGGCAATCCTACAGGACCGGGGTGAAATCAAGTCCAGAACTAGCGGTATGTTTTAGGCAAAGCCAGAGAACTTAAGCTCTTTTCTGAGAAAGGACCCTATTCCAATACCACATAATTCGTATTGGTTGTTGATTTCGTGCTTTAAACAGTTTCCTCTCGATGTTTTCTATCACGGTTTGATTACAATCGTGGTAAAATATGTAAACTGTTTGATTGAGCTATATTTTAACATAAATATAAATATAAATATTCCACAACTATCACACAACGCCATCTAGTCCCAAGCTAAGCAGAACTTGTGTTATGGGTACTAGACAACTGATAAACATACTTATATATTTCTAAATACATACATATTATAGATAAATTACACCGCATACATATTATAGATTAATAACATTATTAGATACACCGCTACATTGCCGCTTCGCTGAAACCAATGACATAAGATTCTTCAGAGCGCCCAACACGCCTCTAAAAACAAAATAAGTTTTAGCGTCCAACTGAAAACATCATTAATTTCTAAGTTTATCCAACAGCGTCGCGGGACTGTACGAATTACCGTGACCCCGGAACATAAAGGGCTATTGAAGGACTCCGTGGATTTTAGTCAGTACGAGTCTGACAGTCCCTCCCGCTCTGCCTTGGGTGGGAGGACTCATTTGATGATTTTACCACGTAAAAAAAAAGTTTTGTTTTAGTTGCAAAATGAAAACGCGTAAAGTAAACGAGATCAGTGACGGCGATTTGATGGAAAAAAAGATTTATTGACACACACAGGATAGAATAACAAAAAATACATGAATAAGAACAACAAAGAAAACAAAACATATAAAAGAAAAAACGACAAAAGGTAAAACCAATAAAAAACAATTTAGTCCTGTGCGAGGCCAAAAGGCTCCTATCTCAGCATGTGTTGCGACATTTTTAAAATTGTCAATGCGCTGGTTTTCTGAAAGGGCCAAAGAAGCGCTTTTACATATAGGTACTATACACTAAACACCGTACATACTTCAAGTATAAGGCATAAGGCCTCTGATCGTTCTTATTCAAAGTAGTTAATTAATACAGGCTCCAGAAATGTGCCTTAAACACTGTGCTAAGCGAGGAATCTCCATCATGCAAGCACTTAGGATACACACGTAACTCTGAGCGGTACTTGAGCGACCGATGACCGTTAGACAGGGTAATTCTGGAATTATTTGCATAATATTGCGCCTGAGCACTTATTACTCGTGGTTGGTAAACGTTCGCTGTAGTTATTTGACGTTATCAGCTGTAAGAACTATTAATTTGATTTTAATTTTGTTTAGGGTTGACAGATTAAAAGATTTGTTTTTTTTTTTAAATTAGTGAGTATTAGTCAATAGGCTTGTCTACGAGGTAAAAATCTACTTAGTCAATTAGATTATCAAAAAAAGATGTGCCGTATTTTTACTTTTGTTACGCATATCAACATTGGCGAAGATTTTTTTTTATCGTGGTAAAATTATCAAATGAGTCCTCCCACCACAGGCAGGGCGGCAGGGACTGTCAGACTTGACTGACTAAAATCCACGGTGTCCTTCAATAGCCCTTCACGTACCGGGGTCACGGTAATTCGTGAGTCCCGCGACCCCGGAAAATTGGGGGAGACACGACGGTTTTAAAATTGTCAATACTTCAGGCAGGCCGTGGTATATTTTTTTAGAGCATTGCGACCTTCCAAACGACCACTCCTTCGTTTTGATGCGTTCTTTCTTTGTCAATAATTCATATTGATTTAAAACAAAAATCACTACTTAGAAATTTTTATTTAAATAAAATAAAATAAATAAATAAATAAATATTCCACAACTATCACACAACGCCATCTAGTCCCAAGCTAAGCAGAGCTTGTGTTATGGGTACTAGACAACTGATAAACATACTTATATATTTCTAAATACATACATATTATAGATAAATTACACCCAGACACAGAACAAATGATCGTGCTCATCACACAAACATTTGTCCTGGGTGGGAATCGAACCCACGACCTCCGGCATAGCAGTCAGGGTCACTAACCACTAGACCAACAGGCCTGTCAAAAGTTATTTAGTTTTAATGATCTCTTCAGAAAATGATGTGAACAACAAACCATTTTCACCAATCTGTTAATTAAACGACGTTATTTTGAAAAACATTAAGAGCAGGTCATCATTCATTAATGTCTCTTCGTTAGATTAGCAAATTAAGATTTCTTGACATTTTGTTTTTTATGGCGTTTTAAGGTAGACTAAATTTCAAAGAAGTCGCTGCTAAGTTGGTCAGTATCCTCAAGAGTTTCAGAATCCTTTATAATGCTTAAATCTTAAGTACAGTCAGCAATGTAAGCATTAGCAGTTTAAAACATTAAGGTACTGATACCATCACCAGATCGTCATAAACTAAACTAATAGACTCCATAATGTCACGCCCCACACATTGCTCCCATATTCTATTAATCGTAGGCACGGTAGTCTGGTTAATACGACAACAATGTTAACTTTATACCCTCTATAACTTTAGTAACTTATTTCAATTGACTATTTGACTAAAAAAAAAACAAATTAGTCCCTCAGATAAATATCAGAAAATATTCTACCCGTATTTTTGCTTTTGGTACGGCAACTAAAATTGACGGAGATACAACGCTATCAAAATTTGCAATATAGTAACAATTTCATACAATTTCTATTGAATTCTACGTCACCAGCCTCTCTCGAGTTTTGTTGCGGTTATATCTTGGTAAATGTTCATTAATTTTACAAAAGACAAAATACGTATTCGTTATTTTTCAAAACTATAAATGACGGACTAATTAGATTTGTAATAATATATTGATACTGTACAATAGCCAATTATACGTATATGTATGTTTTGAAGGAACTTTTAAATCTTTTTGAAGATACCGTTTTGCCTATGAAATTGACACTTATAAAATCTGTTTCATTTGAAGTTGCAAATGTCCCGCCTGTATCGCAAAAAGTTATTCCTATTGACACTCCTGGCCAAAGCCATCCTCCTGGAATTGTCGAAAATGATTGTCCTAAAATCAATCAATCTAATTTCGAGTAGAGATTCACCTCGTTATAGTAATATTCCGTTCACACCTTTTTTAGATAGTAAAATTTCTTGTCAAATGAGTCCTCTCGCCGTCTGACAGACTCGTACTGAATAAAATCCACTGTGTTTCTACAATAGCCCTTTACGTTCCAGGGTCACGGTTTCCTGTTTGGACATTATCGCGACCCCAGCAGGTTCCTGAAATAATAAAAAGTTTTTAGTTCAAATATTACACTCTGTCACTATCAATTAATTTCAATGAAGGTTGTAGACGATAATTCCTTTTTAAAAGTTGCTTAGATACATAGTGGTACTTACATAGTGTCCGAACCATGCCTATACCTATAGACTATAGACTTACTGGCATCCGCGTCCGGTACACGACATGATGGTGGCTATTACATCGGATAACGTTTTAGACTTTATAAAGCATCCTTCTACTGGCCAGCCAGCAGTCTAAACATTGTTTTTTTTTTCACAATGCCACATTTTAACGTTCTTTATTGCTTTGTTGCAGATTGGCTGTGAAATTTGACGAAATTAAACTAGTATGCATCCACTTATACGCAAAAATTGGTAAGCGTTCAAATATTTTTTTTATTAATATATTGAAGAATTTTGAACGAGAAAAGAAAATCTTTTTAAGCCGTTTCCTTGCCTCCATAGCATTGCTTCATTAATGTAAAACCCATTTTAACTTTTACTTAATTTTAGTTTCTATAGGGCCAATTGAAAATTGTCATAAAGCTAATAACAGTGTCCTATTAAAAACAATAGATTTGCATGTGCAGCGGCCATTACTACTTCTATTTGTTTATGGCGCGAAACGCAACAGATAAAATATTAAAATTAGAACGAGCCTATTAATTGTTACACACGTACGTTCGGAATCGATGGCAAATTGAATGTTGCTAAAAAAGGAGGCGTGTAATGGCATTGTTTAATTGTTGCAGCGATTGTATTTTAATTAATTGTTCCTCTCAATTATCATTTATATATAAAGTTATTTAAAAGCTTGTACGAGCATACTGTACAAATATTCTACAAATATTGTTTCATCAGCGTGATACTGCCACTTGATTTTATTGTAATTTTAAAACCTAATCGAGAAATAAGAAATATGGCATATGGTGCTTCAACTTAAAACTTATTCCTGGAAGATAAATATGCTCAATTTATAAAATTAATGCAACACTTATTACTTGTCAACTTTATAGTCCGTGTGTCACTAACAACAGTAAAAATAATCGCACCACATACTGCTACCTTGCTAGTTGCTACCATCTTGACATATTATTTATCGATATTAGAATATCACGATATTAGAGAATCGCGTGTGCTCAGCGCTTCCATCGCTGTTACAATTTATTTTAAGCGCTACATCCGCTTCTCAATCTACTAATGGTTATCACCGTATTTGGTATACTGTATTTGGAAGGGAAAGGTGATTAGGCACTGGTGTTAAATCTGTCTGAAAACAATGAATTTATTAAGGAAATTGTTTTGTTCATAAACACTAAAGCCTACTCTTAGGATCTGTTATTTTACAACGGTAGCTTGTAGCATTGGATTTATACTACGTTGAATTCCACGAATTGGTGTCTTGGAAATGTGCAAAGTGCTCATGAATTTCTTTCTCATTCTTTGAGCTTCGATTTTCACTTTTATGGATTTGCATATGAAAATAATATTAATAAATCACATAACTTCTACAAAAAAATAAAGACTTGACGACAAATTATGATTCGAAACGTAGAATTCCCATAAAATCTTGGAAAAAGAACTTATTCATTCTTAACAGGTAGGTAGCTATTGCCTGTAAATCATGTCCCATAAATAATGTAAAACTAAGGTACTTAGGATATCCCTCTCTACTTATAATCTATAATAATCGGGTTAAAACCCATAATTCTTCATCCGTTTAGTAACGGTATCAACCATTTTGTTAAGTTGCCAGTATAATAAACGACAAGCACCTGTTTTATTTTTCCCTCTGGCAACATTGATACGAAACACGCAATTTACTGAGATGAAAATTGTAATTGAATTTGTGTTTTTGCATGAAGTTTAATTTAAGTATGTAATGTAATACCTTTTTACATAATGAGGTAATCATTGGCGGGGTTCTTCTTACATATTACAATCAAGATAGCGTTTGTTTAATCTATGGTTTTAATTTAGATAAGTATCTTCGACATCTATGGTCAGTAGAAGTGATGTTCGGACTTAGCATTTTTTTTTGTGTTCGGTTGGTTCTGTTATGTTCAAATTATGTAGGTATGATTTAGATTTACAATTTTGTTAAAAATCTTTATCTTCTCTGAAACATTCACAACCCCTTTTCTCCTCCCCACCCCTCTTTTTCAAAGCAAATTACGGAGTGAAAAATAAAAAAAAATCGTTTATTTAATTCAGGCAAAAAGTGTTGATTATTCCCTCTTAATGAGCACCATAAATTACATGAACAAATTGTTTTCATAAATGTGTAAAATTTCCCACTTAGGACATTTATTTTATTTTTCTAAATTCAGCTATATTTCTAGTACAGTCATGCAAAAATAATTTTTCTCCAACCCTTCCTGTAAAACACATGCCTTACCTATCGCAACGATACGCTGCGATAACACGCGATTTAGATGCGATACGATAACGCAACTTCGCAACACGTGTGCGCTTCCTCGAATTAATTAAACTCTGAACAAGGCACGTTAACTTGTACCTGTGTTTAACTTTGATTCGGTTATTATGTTCCGCAATTGGTTTATAATGAGCTCAGTGAAGATGGTCGGGAGTTGGATATTAAATAACTAAATGAATTAATTATAGTAATTAAGACCTTAGCTCCAAATTAAAAATTAAACTTCCGTGAAAATATAGACGAATGTAGAAAGCAATTATTGCCTCACATAAATTACCTAGGTACCTACTAATTTATCCTCCGCACCTTATTACATAATATTAAGATTCTTACCTATTCTTCTCCATTAAAAACTAGCCTTACGATTGGGTATAGAATTAATCCTATTTCCACTTTTTTTAACGTTTAACTATAAAAAGTTCTTTTTTTTCTTTTGTTCCATTCGATTCCTCATTGTGTACTCGTAATGTTGAAAAAGGAAACATGTATTCCAGATTTTCTGACTATTTCTAGGTTTTGCAGGTCACCTTCACATGGGAGGCTGTTATTTTTTCCCCAGGAAATTCTAATCTGATCCGACACACGCATGCCTTTAGCGCTCTAACCTGGTACTTTACAGTGACAAACAGACAGTTCTAAAATATATTCTATCAGATCGATTCGCCTGAGGTATCGATATCGATAACTCGAACTAAGAAGAGATTCGATTGTCGATAAGACGCCGATCTGGGTCCGATAACGTCGCGCGCTACATATGTTAGACGCTGACGTTATAAAGTAGCTTTTATACGATGCACGATGCGCGTATCCGAACGCGTCTGGTTTATGGTTTGTCTGTTCGTGTAGCAGGGTGTTGTAGAGTTGTTCGGAATTTGAAAATGTTTCCCGCTTCGCTGAAGATAATATTGTTCATTCTTTTTTTTTGTTATCATTTGAAAATCGAATTCCTTTTTATTTTCGTCTCGGATCGTAGGAAAACTTGTCCTTTAATATTGTAAGTTTGTACTGCTTGTTTTGGACATATAAATAGAATTTATCATAGCTGAGAGATCCCCCTGCGAAGAGCAACTCCTTTATCAAAAAAATATATTTTAGCTGGTAACTCTGAAATGGTTACAAGTACTACGAGATTTTAATAAGGATTTGTACTTTAAGGTTCATCATTTCGCATACAATCAGTTTTATTGAAAACTTCCAATCTCATAGACGAGAACCACTTATTTTCGCAACAAGGAACTCTCAGATTAATTTATGTTACTATAATTACACAATTATCTTCGCTTACCATCACTAGTGTCCATTGGTTTAAATATTATTTGTACTGAGACTGCCTCGCCCGAGATCCGAACTGACTGACCACCGCTCTAGGCACTCATTATGGTGTGGCACAACTTATAAACGATGCGAGGTTTTATTTATTAAATTATTTTTAAGCGTTAATTAATAATTTAGGGAATTGTTAAGTTATTTATGAATGTATATAGTTACATCGCCATCGGCTTTAGCAAATTAATAAATGGCGTTATTGGACTGGCTGGAAATTCCATTCTAATTTTGGAATTATCCTTTTTTATAATATTTGTTTTTGACTTTCGTGTTTTTGGTCTAATATCATGCTGTCATTTAATGGAGCAAAATAATTTAACTGAATCCTGAGGATATCATGCCTGTACTAGATGTTTTTTTTTTGGTTCGTAGATCTATAAAAGGCCCTTTTTTCTAAAAATCGAAAAAATCTTATTTAATAAAGTCTGTCAACCCGCTACCCGCCTAAAGCTTAGTCCACACTATAAGATAAAGTAGCCACGGAGGTAGCAAGCAGTAATCACGCACAAGCACGCTCAAGGGTATGTGTGTACCGGCCTAATCATTACAACATACCTATAATTGTGGGGAACCGTTTCACACAAACTACATCTAATGTTTGTCTTTAGGAAGTAGGTACAGCTTCAATGGGCCAGGAATATGTTTTTGTTCATTTAGTTCACTAGGGGACCTAGTAATGGTCGCGGAACCGTACGAATTACCGTGACTAAAATCCACGGTGTCCTTCAATAGCCCTTTACGTTCCGGGGTAAAGGGCTATTGAAGGCCACCGTGGATTTTAATCAGTACGAGTCTGACAGTCCCTCCCACTCTGCCCTGGGTGGGAGGACTTATTTCATAATTTTAACACTTTTTTCCCTGGCAGCACCAAAAAGTGCATTATATTCAAATACAACACACTAATTTACCTTCTTCGTTTTGGGGTTTTAGATGGTGAAAATTTTTTCACAAACGCTAAAGAACCTCCACTGTTTCTGCAACAGTACTATGTGAGTTTTGCAAGTAACTAGACTGTTGTACTTAAGTATAGTGCGATTTAACCAAGGAGGATAGCCTCTATGGTGAAATGGTAAATTTTTAATATTGTATATTATTTTTATTATCGTGTTAGACTTATTCTCAAATGATAATTGTTTATTTAAAACCGTTTAAGGGTTTAAAAGTGTTGCATGACGTAACAATATGGCGTCATCAACTATCCTTCTGAGTTTAAACGCATCATACGTCCTTATAACCATAGACATAATTATTACTAAAGCTCAAACGACCATAAGCTAAATATCGTCTTCCTCATCAGGTCTCAGTAATCCCGGTGACCTCCGGAGGCCGGTATCTGCGAAGCGCACGTTACTGCAATCGACAGTTAAATTTAACCGGAGGCAATAAGATACAGATATCTTGGTGCTACTTTAAATTTATCCCTACGTATAGTGTGGCTACATAATGTGGGGACGTGTTAAAAATTGGATGATCCATCTTATAAATTATAATCATTATGAAGAAGTATTTTTGGTATTACAATGTTACGCCAATTATTTCTTCGGTTTCTGAATTAAATTATCAGTAAAATTGTATTGTACAGACGCCAACACATCAAGCTAAATCCTCCTAAATCCATCTAAATCCTGTCCTAAATCCGTCAAATTGCAAGAAGGTTCACGTTCGATTGATAAATTTTGACAGACTTGGGTAGGTTGATGTGCTGACGTCTGTACAAATAAGATGGCGACGTTAGAACGCTGAACTTAAAAAAAAAAACCCAACCATATTTAAACATAAGTACAGGTACCTACTTATGTTTAAATATGGTTGAATTTTTTTCGACCTGGTCGAAGTTTGCTCAGAAAGTATAATTATATACCAAAATATACAATTTTTTAGTTTTAGTTTAATAGTATAGGATATCGATATCGTTTAATAGTATATGTCACGAAGCTTCGACCTCTCTAACGACTTGATCTAGGCGTGGTTAACAATGGTTTAATTAACGCCAATTCAGCGCGCTTCTCTCCAAACATGGATAATCACAAATAGGAGCTTTGTTTTAATTCGGACAATTATTGTCCGAATTGCGATTTTCCGTGTTTGGACTCTTGGAAATAATCACTGGCGTTGCTATTGTCTTCCATGACTTTCCTTCCACCTGTTTCTGACTTTACCTTAACACATGTTATATGAGAAACGATTATATTTTTCGTATGTTTGTTTTAAGAGGCCTCTTACAGTCCACTAGCGCCGCCAATCGAAAAAATGTCATAACTCGTAAGCTGTTTAGCTAAATCGTGCATTCTAAACATAAACGGCCGTTTTTGTTACAAATAAAAAAATTTAGCTAAACAGCTATATTTCAAGTGTTGACAATGTGTTATAAAATTACGTCATTGCCTTTTCTACAGTAATTACAGACCACGTTTTGTATTTTTGATTCTATTTACGAGTTATGACATTTTTTCGATTGGTGGCGCTAAGTATTTAAAAACAAAAACTCGAGGTTTTCCGGTTAGGCATCCACTGAAATGGCACCTGAGCTAAAGATACCTTAACTGTTTCACATAATATGGCTCCTATCTAAATTATTCGCAAGTGTCAGGTGCCCAATGTGGTTCCACCTCAAGTGAGCTGAAACTGATACATTAGCCATTGACAGTTGCCAAAGGAAATAAAACTAACACGGTTTACATGTGCTGATTTGACCTAAAGCTCTGAGTTACCAGGTCATAATAAAACAAAAAAAAAAACATATGTTGATCCCTAATCACTTTCATATTCAATGGTGAAATTCGTCCTTAAAACGTGTCGATGATTTTTGAAATAATCCTAAAAAATTGCCGTGATACTCTGTGGTCACCCAATACATCGATAATCAAGCTCTTAGCTGGCCGCCCATTAAGGGGAAGATAACTCTAACATCGCTAAATAAATAAATACAGCGCTTGTCACGACAGCATTAGCTTCCACTTAACTGGATTAGATTAAATGTTCGATTTTGTTAGCAATACTGCAGTTTATATTGGCAACACCGTTACTGAAGATGGAGATTTGATAGACCGCTGTAATTGGCCGGTGGAATGGTCAAAATCGATTACTTGAATCTGCGTATATATAATTATATATCAAGGCACACGGGTTCATCACTGTCAATAGGCCCCATTTAAAGAATCTATTTGATATACAGTAATCAATTCTCCTATTATGATCCCAATGCCAAAACACTCAGGGCATAGATCTTTCTGTGAAACGAAGTTAGCCATAAGTCATTCCTAACTGTCGAATGTTTGACATGTTTTTTTATATTTTAGAACACATTTCTTTACCGTTTTGACAGCAGATGCAATAAGTTGAAAGAAATTATATAAAAAAAATGTCTACTGGCAAACGGCACATATACATAAAACATAAAACATAAAAAAAGAACATAAAAATTAAACTGAGAAACTAAACAAAGAATTGCCGTGTAACTCACGGCTACGCCAACTTTTTGCAACGCACTTTGTAAAATGGGTATATCATAATAAATGACAAATGATATTTATTTTGTAAGTTAATTATAAAAAACACACGTCACAACCAATACTTTTAAAGCTAGATGAGGCCGGTGTTTCGTATCTGACTACTCTGAGAAGAAACAGCCGAAACAAACTCAGAGGTCTCTTTTAAAGTCCAGACATTGTTTTGCTAAGTTCATACCAAGACCATGCGGATGTCTGAGATGGTCTTTTGAGGAAAGAACCACATCGATTTGATTTGGACCAGTCATGAAATGGGTATTCCATTTCGAAAAGTTCGTTCGTTGCAAATAGTAATGTCGAGCCTTTACCATTTAACCGCCCCTTTTTTTTTTCATGGTAAAATCATCAAATGAGTCCTCCCACCCAGGGCAGGGCGGGAGGGACTATCAGACTTGACTGACTAAAATCCACGGTGTCCTTCAATAGCCCTTTACGTACCGGGGTTACGGTAATTTGTGAGTCCCGCGACCCCGGATTTAACCGCCATTGGCAAAACTATCCAATAATGATCCCGCCGTCCTCTTTTTGAGACGGAGCGAGCTGAAATCGATGCCTGCCCTTAAACTGTTACTGTTGTTTTTTAACCCAATCGTACAGGAATATCGTCGCCAACCGCCATCTAAATGTTTATGACGCCTTCCTAACTTAATTAAGATACACCCTACAATATTTATGAAGTCACTATGTATCTGATAAATAAACTCTCCAAAGTACGAGGTCTGATTGCCATATCGCCCGTAACGAACTAAGGTGTATGGAACTGCGGTAATCAAGGGGCATGGGAGGTAAATTGCGATACAGAACGATTTGAAACTGCAGGTGGATGATAAGGCAGATATACAGAATTCTCAGGAAAGTATAGATACTTTGTAGGTTCCATTTCCCACGCCTAATGTTTATGTTAAAAATAGAACGTATTTTCCTACTCCTCTGCTATTATTTTCTGATTAAGTCCCTTGTGGGGTCCGACAATTAAATTAGAAATAAATATGAATTGCGTTTATTGTCATTAATTAAATCTTAAAACAAAATACAAAATCATCTCTAGGACTTTGTGGGGTTCGTTGTTTTGCCACTTTTCTAGTGGTTTTGGAAAAGGGCCGCGGGATTATCCCAAAATTTAAAAAAAAAAAGTAAGTTCGAAAAAAGAACGTGTTAATTATCAGGTTTTTGTCTTCATAAAATTAACCGTCCAATAGCTTACCTATGAATTCTCCTAGAGTTGCCAATAACAATTTACACTAACACTTGAAGATGCTGGAGTAACTCATGTGCCATGGCATACTACTATGCGTTGAAAATACTACAGCATACTTCTATTTAGGTTTATAGTTATTACTTTTATCATACCTACCATTCAATCAGAAAAATAATCATGCAAAAAACGAAGATCTAGCTTAACTTTCATTATTTTTTTTCTATTCTGCCTTCAAGTGTGCTTAGTAGGTCAGTTGACTGCCTTAAATGAGCATCGTGACCCTGGAACAAAAGAGGAAGTCTCTTCCGTTCCAACCGCGTCAAAAGGACACCTTTGAGGACAATACCAGGTTAAAAAAAAAGACATGCAGTCGAAGACAGACACTCCAGTAAGTGCAAGTAATTACAACCTGATACCAACTGGCACCTCAGTGTCACCCATCCAATCAAAGGCGCATTATTAGCACGTGAAGCAGACGGCGCGTCGCGTGCGCATGTGGGCGGGGCTAACGAGCCGCGTCAACGTCGCCGGGCGGTGACACATTGATTGATTTGAGCGTCGGCTGACCAATTAAGTGTTTGTAATGAAACGTTTACTAGATGTTAGTTGTCTATGGATCTGCCATAAATGGTGTGGGTGCGCTTCCTGATGTGTTTCGTGGAGAGTTCAACAGCTTTCGTTTATAAGTATGTGTTTTTTCCGGAAACTCTACAGCACATTAATTAAGTCATTTGAACGTGAAGCATAGTTTTCTTCGCTTTCAAGGGGCCCTCTTAAAGACATTAGACTTTGAGAGAACTACCTTTACCAGAAGTACTAATTAAGAGCGTGTGCGCCGAACGACATTTCACACAAACTTTCAAGTCCCATTTTTTCGTCTTAGTCTTAAAATCTATCTAATTTAGCTGTAACATTGTTTTTCAAAAATGTTGTGTAAGTTTTTTTTCTTCAGCCTATACTGTCCCACTGCTGGACAAAGGCCTCCCCCAAGTTTTTCCATGTGTTCTTGTCCAGTGCCACTTCGAACCAGCCCTCACGGTGTGTAATTTTTTTTTTAATCTTTGGGCCCCCTCATTGTTGCTGACACTCTTTGAGGCGCGTTGTGTTCCACGCGCGCCTTGAATAGTGTCAGCAACAATGACGGGGCCCCCCTCTAGAGGGCCAAAGCCTGTCGGGGTCACGGGACTTATAACTTACCATGACCCCGGTACGTAAAGGGCTATTGAAGGACACCGTGGATTTTAGTCAGTACGAGTCTGACAGTCCCTCCCGCTCTCCCTCCGCTGCCCTGGGTGGGTAATTTATGATTTAAAATAAATAAAAATAAAAGACCTATGTAAGAGAGACACCATTTAAATAAAAACATTTTCTATAAACAAGGACTAATTAAAAGTTTGAATGAAAAGCCGTTCGGTTTACACGCTCTTAACAGCTAACAAATTGGCAATCAATGCAAAATATATATTACTCAAATTGACCATTTGACTTTTACAAATATGTGGTTGATATAAACGCGAAGCCACATCAGTTCACGTCATTGTTAGTAATGATTGGAACTCCTTGCTGCCCCGGGTGATACTACATTTTAATGACTTTGTGCACACTTGTTCATACGATGCGATGGTGTACTCAGTCCTTATCAACTTAACCTCAAAACCTTGTCCACGTTTAAAAATTTGGTAAAAAAGCACTAACTCTCTCCTTATACGTGTGGCATGTTTCTTAGGTTTTGTTTCGTGATTATTATATTTATTTATAATGTTTGTATACACACATCAAACAGTTATTAGCATAAGGTGATATTTTTTATTTTTATCGTAAGACAATTGAGTTGTTTTATATTCTACTTAAATCTATATTTTTTTAATATAAATTCTTAAAGGAAGAAGAAATCATAATATAATCTACCGTAACAAAGATGCCTGCCGGGGTCGCGGGACTCACGAATTACCGTGACCCGGGAACGTAAAGGGCTATTGAAGGACATCGTGGGTTTTAGTCAATACGAGTCTGACAGTCCCTCCCGCACTGCCCTGGGTGGGAGGATTCATGTGATGATTTTACCACGTAAAAAATAGGTAATCTACCAACAAGGGGCCGCGTAGTGGATTACATCCCACTCCCTCCCACAGAGAGGAGGCCTGTGTCCCAGCGATGGGAACATTAGAGGAAAAATATAAAAAATAAAGCCGAACCAATCAAGCAAACAAATACTTCCCGTACAATAGCGAGCACGAGCAGTGTCGGGCTTGTACAGTCAGCAACACAATTACGTGGCGCGCGGGGCAGTTAATTGTGCCGGTTAATTAGGGACGTGTCGCGTGGGCAGGACGCCCCCGCGCTCGGGCTTTTGTGCTGACCGTACTGACTGCAGAAAAGATGGAAACTGTCTATGATATTTATAATTTTTGGAAGTGTCATATATGTTTATGGCTCACATCTTCTTGACACATGTTCTGAGGTACGACGTAATTTAACTTCTGTTCATTTTTTTTTTTGCTTTAATCGTCAAATGAGTTTACCCGCTCTGGGTCGAACGGAAGGGACTATCAAACTTTTACTGACTTAAAATCCACCGTGTTCCTTGAGAAAGCCCTTGTGCTCCAGGATTACGGTTACCTATACAGACGGTTCCGCGACATGCAATGAATATCATGATCATGAATATAATATTGTATCAATAAGCTGAAAGACTTTCGCTCTGTCGCTACTTGATATTGAATTTTAGCTTAATTCCTGTGCCATGTGCACATGCAGTCTGGCCGCGTGTATGAAATACGCACTGACGTTGTGCATAATAATATTAAACAATTAATACACAGATGCGAATTACGATCAGTTCTAGATTCGGAAGATATCATACATGAAGATGTGAATTATCAAGATCACTGTTACCTTCAATATAATTTTATTAAATTTCGATACAATGACAAAATCTTTATCCATCTCGTGATGTTTCTAAATCCATCCAACAATCCAGATCAATCAAGCAATATTTGATTTTACTCTACACTTTTCAGTTTATTTATACTGTAAATTAGAAAATACTTCTGGATGAGGGATGCTTAAGACCATAAAGTGTGGCAGAAGAAAATAGAGGTCGAAATCGAACAGAGGATGACGAGTGAGGAAATTCAAAGATGACTCTGTCTCTCTTTCTCTTGGAAAACTTTTCACAAATATTAATTACAGGTTTTATTTACAAATAAAATATGGTACTACTTTATCTATCCCTACACATCCCAGTTTAATTCTAGTGCGATGTAAACGCACTTATGAAATACTCGGCACCTATTGTGCGCGATGACTACAAGGCGCTGCGCCACGATACTCACTGGATATGGTAACTATGCTCATCTTTAGCCACACAATGATGTGTTCGCTCGTATTTGGACTATTTGTGTTGTTCTTATCCGACAAGCTTGAAGATTTAAGTAGGAAATGAGGCTGTTGTGACTTCTTATTGGCTTTGTTTTGTTGAGAGTTCCTGCTAACGGATATGGTGATGACTAGCTTATCTCTATGTGACAGAGGCTGCGGAAAAATATAAAAAAAATTAGCATAATGACGGGGCCCACCTCTAGAGGGCCAAAGCCTGCCGGGGTCGCAGAACTCACGAATTACCGTGACACCGGAACGTAATTGATTATTGAAGGATACCGTGGATTTTAGTCAGTACGAGTCTGACAGTCTCTCCCGCTCTGCCCTGGGTGGGAGGACTCATTTAATGATTTTAGCACGCTAATAAAAAAAGCGTAACAGAGAAGATTTTTCAAATTGATTGCAAACTTTTTTTTGGTGTACGTGTGTGTAAATTATATAACCTGATGCTATGAACGATACATTACAATGGATAAGTACGCTGTAGCAAACCCAAATCAAATTGTTGTAGCTGTGTAATTCACAATTTAAGTTATAATATATCACAGGAAACGATCATTAAAAAAAACCATTCCCTACTTCACTCCTTTTTAACTCGATGCCAAGACAAACCATCGTCAAATCTTTATCCCATTTTCGTTTTATTTTAAGAACAACGTAATATCTAGACATCTGATCGTAGTAGGAAAAAAAATCCGATGATTTTGTACTCGTAGTATTTTTGTAAACCTCTCGAATAAGTCAATAACCTTCTCCAAATAAAACATTACACAATCCACCTGCTCAAAACCACAATACACCAACAAATCCGCAACTAACAGAAAAACCATCAGATTAATAGATAGAAATAAAATCAAGCCATTCGACGTATTAGAAATTCCTGCGCAGTCGTGACCGGCCCGTCGTGAACAAAAGACAGCTCGGAAATCAGAATGAAACCGAACAATAAATCCAAGCTGACTGCGAGCTGTACAGGGAATCAATTGAGCTTTTGAATCTGGGTGCTACTTTGTCCAAACCCCCATTTCCCTCTTCATATTACTGTTTGTTTAATGTCCCCCTTTTGTTTCAACTCACGATCAGATTTGTTGTCAGTTTTGATGTGTGTAATGGTTTTAGTTGTTGTTTTAAAATGCAGTGACAGAACGATGAAATATTGATTGTAGATGATTAAAAAGTTTAAAGCCTTTGTCAAACAGACAGGCGAGTCCGAAGCGATACGAGACGTCAGTCCGATAGTTCAGTCACGCTATCGGATCGCTTTCGCTTTTCTATGTGACTGGATTCAAACAATTCCATACATTACGAATAAAAACGCTTCGCTTCGCATTCGTCACGCCTGTCTGTTTGACAACGGCTTTATGGCTAGCTCTTCGTGTACTCGGCTGTTACTTTTTTTAAACATAAAAACGTTGAACACTGATTCTCCTGTATCATGAGTATTTACAATAATTTAAATGGCACGTCTGCAAACAACCAGGCCCGGAACAACTGCCTGTAAGCCATTCAAATATTCATTCTGTAATCGAACCCACGACATACAGTGCAGCAGCCTATCACTAAACAACTACACTGTACTACAATAATAGACTCCATACATTATTAAAAAGCATGATTACAAGTTTAATTTTAGCTAACTCTTCGTGTGTATAAGACAATCATCAACAATTGTTACTGCCGCTACTTCCATCAGCTCGAATTAAGAAGAAATATAGTGAATTTGTCATAATTATGAGCATGTCAAACTTTTTAAATGCACACTGTACACACTACATCGGGTCTAAAACGGTGCTTTAACAATATTCCTAATGATTCACTTTGTGAATGAATAATAAAAGAATAGCCAATGACGTTGCGTAGTGAATCATTGGGAATATTGCTTAAATTCGCCGCTTTAGACCTTCGGGTTCCTTTGATAACTTTTAATATGAGATCTATTTTTTTTTCTTTTCGGCAAAAAATAAATGGCTGTACACTAAATTAACAATCAGATAATGTTTTCAATTACGTAACATGTTATCTAGACATAATCATCGAACTAAAACTAAAGTGAATTTCCGACCATCAAACCATCTCAAATCCATCAATTTACCCCTTAGCCGTAGAGCAGGAACCATAGATAAAATGGCTCGTTCCCCGGTTCTTCTAGCGATGTTGCCATAGATAACAAAGCACACCTGTTTCCTAGGCCGATGCGGACGGTTCGCCACACAGGAACTAAGGTCGAGTCGCTGCGGGCAACCAACTGATTTATATTAATAACTAGCTTTTTGAACAACAGTTTGGTTGGCGAGTAACTTGGGAAATAATGCTTATGCATGGAAATAACAAATACCGGAATGGAAGAACAGAATGCCTTATTAAAGTAAAAGATTAAGCTGGCTGAGTGATCAACTGCAGTTGATCCTGCACTGAACAAATATTTGTATGATCTGCAAGCAGTTGTTCCGGGTGCAGGTATTTGTGGATGTGAGTTTCTATGTTTGTAATCGCACCCACGATACAGGAGAAATTCCTAGTGCGGGGCAACGTTTTAAAAAATAAAAAGAAGCCAAAGTATTGCTGCGTTCTTCTCATGCTAATAAAACATTAGCATTGATCAGCACGCTTGCGATGACCACACATCAATGGCAATTCTTGACACGGTGATTTATTTCAGTGATATCAATGTTATCCAAAATAAATTATAAATCTGAAACTTAAAAAAGTACGTATGACTATTCAATTTATTTCAGGTGAAACAGCGTTTCATTATTATTATCGCGTTTGGCCGTTATTGACGTACAACATGATGGCCCTCGACCTCGGCCATATTATACTCCAATAGTGACCACACTCCCACGTGGTTTTGAGACATCAGTTTGAGTGCTAGATAATGGCGCGTTTTATCAACTAGGGCGTATTACCTTTTTACTATGTACAGAGTGTTCCGGGAAGTGTTCTTTTTTTTTACGTGGTAAAATCATCAAATGAGTCCTCCCACCCAGGGCAGAGCGGGAGGGACTGTCAGACACGTACTGACTAAAATCCACGGTATCCTTCACGTACCGAGATCACGGTAATTTGTGAGTCCCGCGACCCCGCCAGGTTTTGGCCCTCTACAGCCCGTCACTACGCTGACACTCTTTGAGGCGCGCGTGGAACACAAGGCGCCGTCGACCCGGGCATGGTCCATGGTCGGACAGCGAGTCGCCCATTACTCGCCGCGCGCATGCCCGCGCCAACGGTGGCCGGAGATCGTCTGCCGACGTCAATCGCCGTGGGCGTCTACGAGTGCAAGAATGATGGAGCGTTTTGTCAATTAGGGTGTATTAACTAAGTAGTTTTACCCTGTACAGGGTGTCCCGGTAATTGTGGATCAAATTGAGCAGGGGCCATGGGAGAGGTCATTTTCAATCTTCTCACCTCTGAGGTATATGATGCTATTTTTTACGGTTTAAAAGTCAAGACCACTTTTCGTGTTCAATTAAATTAAAATTTAAAACTGTAATAAGTATATCCCAATGATTAATACTTCTAATGATTTGTGGGAGTTTATCTAATACGTGGACAACTTTCGCTATCTAAAACTTTTCGATATTGCAAACTTCGTATCTTTTTTGAACGAAAACTTTTTGCAGAAGAATTCCTAACTTTTGTGTGCATAAAAAAAATAAAAAGATAAAAAAGTTACTAGAATTTCAAGCGATATTCTTTAGAATATTGGTTTTATTATTCCTGAATCTAAAAGCATACTAAGTTGAATTCACGGCTAACTTACTCATCCATACAGATCCCACCCATCCCGCATCTTCTACTCCTGCGCAATCACAACAGAGCACCATTAGTATCGGAACAATGGCCGCCATGTTCTAAATAATATCAGCTAACTGGAAGGCCATGCTCGTTATCATTACGACCAGTATCTGATGCATTATTTATAGCTGATGTAACGGGTTCCTGTGAGGGGGGGGGAGTAATCTTCTAATGTAGAATGTATCTGGGTTGGGAGAGAGGATTTTTCGTTTGGCGATCTGCTTTTGTTTGTATGTAACTGTTTCATAGATTCTATAGGTAATATATGAATACAGAACACAGCGTTGTGAATTAAATTATTTGGTATTGAAGTATAGGTAGATGTTCATCTAACTCAACTACTAAAATGCGATAGCTTTTTTATCGTTTTAAAATCATCAAATGAGTCTTTTCACCCGGGACGGGGATGAGGATGATCGGGGATGACTGGAGAGACTGTCAGACTTGTACTTACTAAAATCCACGGTGATCCTCCAATAGCTGTTTACATTCCAGGGTGACATTCCAATGTCGGTTAATTTGGTTCTCTGTTGAATGATTTTCTTCCGTATTGTATCAACCAGAGAACCCCGAGCAATGCTCTCTCCATTGCACGCTGAGTAAATGTGAATTTGTGTAGCACGCCTATGGTAAAGTCCCACGGGCGCGGGACTCACGATTTACCGTCACCTCGGAATGTATCGAAGGACACCGTGGATTTTAGTCAATACGAGTCTGACAGTCCCTCCCGCTCTGCCCTGGGTGGGAGGACTCATTCGATGATTTTATCACGATAAAAAGCAAAGAAAAATTGTAAGTATCCATGTTTCGGCTCAGTAAGTCATTACGGATAGGGCACACTGGTATAAACCCTAGTTAGTTAGAGATATTAGGCTACAAAAAAGAGGTTAAAATAACAACCTCTGAATTCTGATAGGTAAAAACACTGCAAACTTGCCAATTACTGTTCTTTAAAGACCCAATTAGTTTTAAATGCTTTAAGATAAAAATCTTAAGGATTGGATTACATTGATAATAGAATTTTATGCGCCATTGAAACGGAAAAACATCTCCGAACTAATAAGGGCTCTAAAGGTTCAAATTTCTAAAGAATCTTGTGCAAGTAGAGGACCTTTACAAGTGACATTGTTATTTTTTATTTATTTACTACTATTACTTGTTATCATAATCAAGTCAATTGCTGAGCATAGGTTTTTTCTTTAAAAAAAACGTTGCCCCACACTAGAAATTTCTCCTGTGTCGAGGGTGCGTTTACAAACATAGAAAGATACATACACAAACACCCAGACCCGGAACAACTACTTGTAGGTCAAACAAATATTTGTTCCGTGCGGAGATCGAACCCGCGACACGCTGCGCAGAAGTCGACCGCTCAGCCACTGCGCCAACCGTGTCGTCAAAAATATTACCAAAAATTAGAAACACACTGCTTATTAATTCAGAAATATTCTACGACAAATTAAGGTGTGATCTTCACGATACTAAAAGAACATCGCACTCTTTTTTTTTCTTTCCAGATTACACGATGCTTTAAGCCGTAGCTATAAATAAATATAAATGTGTACTCCTAGTGACCCTACAAGCACCACAAAGTAGTGCCTTGCAACAAACACCGTTAATATCTGTCGTTGTCCATTGTCCAGACATCCCATTTTGAAAATTGCAGCAATCACTTAGAGGGACGATCGACACGAACCACGTCCCCAGCGTCCTCGGGCCACTACCCAACAAAACTGTTATTTCCCGATTAAATCAACAAACCCAGAAATAACAGATAACAATTCCATGAATAAATAATCGAATACGGTAAAACGGTATCGATTTACAAACAACAAAACCCACCTTTATTTATTTTCGCCCGGAGCGTCGCATTACTTATAAACGAATAATCGATTCAGCACTCAATTTCCCGTCAGCACTCGGTATAATAACAAAACTATCGATAACTGAATCGCGGGCGACGTCTCGCGATTTCTATTATTCGAATGAATCGATTTGCCCGCAGCGAGTAACGATGCGACAGCCATTATTCGATTCGGACGGGATTATTTTAGACGAATTTATCATCGAAATATAAATCTTATGATTTATACTTGTGGATAATGAAGGTGGTATTAGCTTCCTGTGGAGGACAATGGAGGTGCCTCCGGGTTTATGGTAACAATAATATATTGTTTTCAGATCAGTGGTAGCGACAGCTGTGTAATTGCATTATGTAAATAAATATTTTCCTTTGACATTTACAGCCCACAATAACCAAATCACATAAACCATCTCGAAACAATCAAATATCTTAAGATTATTTGAACTGCAACACTGTCTATGGTCATTATAAGCCTGCCCACAGTTTTTGTAAGTAAATACTATGCATTTATTTCATTCAATAATAGCCTTCTACAAAGTATTATAAAAAAAGTATTATAAAGTATTATTGCAGACAGAAAACTCTCTGATCATTATAATTTAACTTATATCTCACCTCATAAAAAATTCTAAGGAAATGTTTCGAACACTTCCACAAATATTCAACTAACACAATGACTTATTCGGCACATGACTCGGCACGCTATGATTATTTCCGCGTTTATGTCTTTTACGAGTACTAGAGAATCACTGCCTCAAGAAAAGACATAAATGCACATAAAATTCTGAGTGCCAATTGGGGCTGAATTTTCTGCTAGGCAAAGATATTACGGGGTCGCGAGACTCACGAATTACCGTGACCGGTATGTGACCAGGGCTATTGAAGGACACCGTGGATTTTAGTCAGTCAAGTCTGACAGTCCCTCCCGCCCTGCCCTGGGTGGGAGGACTCATTTGATGATTTTACCACGATAAAAAAAGGCAAAGATATTTCTTCGGATAATATTATCCGAAGCAATAAGTATCTTTTTCCGCAGCTCTTCTAACATACAACCTCGTTACACAATCGAAAACACAATATTAATTACTCATTATGAATTATGCAAATGAATAGTATTCATACTGAAACCTTTACAACTGAATACATAACATAAACAATAATTAATCCGGCCCACTACAGCTTATAAAGCGGGCTGCACACATACGACTGCGACACTCGATGCCGGCGGCATAGCAACGACAATTGTAATAATCGTACGTTTGAGTCGTGCGCGGCGTTTCATAGAGCTTGCGTATCGACTCCTGTATTGCTTGTTTATTAAATAAGGCTTTTAAGGAAGATTTTAGGACTTCCTTTTGGTATGTGAGTGACTAGTTCTGGTGGAAAGGTTGTCACTATGGATTTTGTGTACTCAAGAGATTAATGTTGGAATGGAATGCCCAGAAACAATTGTAATAGAAACTAAAAAGAATAATTATGATAGATACATTTCGCTTACTAAGAACAAAACCAACTGCTGACCGGTTTCTTAATTTAATCATTGAAGAACAAATCAAAATATAGCAAAGTTTTAAACGAGTGTGGTAAGATTAGTTCTCTATTCAAATTCTCAAATCAGTAAAGAGTTTAACAAGGTTCTGAACAATCACAAATTGAACTATTAAAAAATGTGTTGAACGTGAAATGCTTACCACATTAAAACGTTAACCCAACTACCTAACAACCAGTCAACAAAACAGTCTCGACCTAAAAAACAAAGCCTACTTAACAGCCTTAAAAAGTTTAACACCATCTCACAATTGTAAGGCAACCTGCACAAGTTCGACTAGACGTGCCGCGGCGGCACAATCTGTAATCGCCGCCTGAGGCCAACACGCGAACCATTCTTCACCTGCCGACGATGTGAGCTTGATTAATCGCCGGTGTGTAGATACCCTAACGCCTACGGAGAGCACTAAGATACGATTGTAATATGCAACAAAATGTGTAAAAGTTACCGTTTGTATTATTTTAATTCTAATGTCTTGAGGCTATGAGGTTGTAGATGTCAATTTGTGAATGTAGTGCATATTTTTAGTCGCGCTATTTTCTAGGTGAAGCAGCTTACCGAGATCGGACTGTGGGTGCACTGTCCTCTGTCCCAAGGAAAACACGTCGTGTTCCGGCTGATATTTGTAACACTTTGATAGCCATTAAAGATAGTCTAGAAGAAGCCCAAAAGACCGACAGCCAGTCTTACCAACTTCACCTTGTGAAGGTCAGCGTCAGTCGTCAGTCGACAAGCGCTCCATGAAAAAAACTAATTATTCAGATGTATCTTGTTACACTGGAAGCTTAACCCAACAAAATTGGAAAAAACTGGAAAGGTGATGTTGTAAGGCAACCAAACCTTTGTAAACTCATAGAGCACTTATATTTTATTAAAAGCACCCCTACTTAGCATTCTTATGTTTAGTTAACAATTGTACGCACCTAATACGAAATATTAAATAGTCTACAAAAGCAAGAGTTTTTTAACGACATACAGGATCATATAGTATAATGTAATTAGAAACACTAATCGCAAAATACCAAAGTTTGTGCATTATCTGATTGACATGAAGAATTAATTAAAAGAAGAAGATATTCTATCCTCTTTGGTAAATTCGAATTTGATGACGATTTCAACTCCCTCTGAGCTCGAGTGTCGACGATCCAATAGTATGTTTTTATTGCATTCATTTATGTTGTTGAACATGGGCGTATAATGTTGCCCACTCCTGAGCAAAAGCCTCCCTCGTAACTTTAACGTAGGTCATTCATAATAACAGGCGCTTCCCTGGTGGTATTGAGGGTGATACTTGGCGTTTCTATAATTGTAAAACGTTGAAATGTTGAACATGTCGACTCCTTGTATCAGCTGTCTAATGTAATTAACTAGTACAATCAATTGATACGTACTTGGATCGAAATAACGAGGAGTCACATTCAAAACAATTATTTGTAATCGCGTAATCGTATTCTTTCATAACAGCGTAAAAAGTAATTGTTTTCGAACCGTTTCTACAAATGCTCATGCTCAAAGGCTGCAATTGTTTTAAATAGGGCGCGCAATCCGCCATTTGCAATTGCATGACGTTTAAGAAACCGCGGCAATCACTTAATTAACAATAAACGAGACAACTTCCCTTACTTTAATTGTGAACAGTTATAATGATAGCAGAGACATTCTACATTCATAAAAGGAGATTAAAAGCGATGAGAAACTTTAACGTCCGTGTACTTAATTGTTATATAATGCTTGCCACCGTAACGAAGTTGATTTCAAAAGGTTGCCAATTGAGAAAATTGCATACTAACTATGTAATTCCAAGCTGATTAACAAAAAGTTATCATTGTTGGGTTGTAAAGCAATCGATGATGATGTCATTCAATTCAGTTAAGCTTAATCGAATATCGAATAATGTTTTTAATATGGCTAAAATTTACTTTTTTGTTACAGGTTTTTTAATTAAACTAGACGTTCAAAGCTGTAATTTGCTGGTAAGTATACTTGATAAAAGAAACCACGAGGTAGGTAAATGAAATTGTTAATTTATAGCCCCCAAGGAGCGTGTATGAAGCACTGGAATTCAAAAGAGGGTCTGCCACGGCAAGGGTCTTGGCGGTCTGGTCGGTGTGCCATTCTTACTGGCCTGCTAAGTCCCAAGCTATGGTGGACCTTGTCAACATTTAGAAGATCATCAGCATCAAGATAAAGAAGACGTAATTACTATCTAAAATAAATTCAGGCACGAATGTGTTCTTAAGTATTGACAGTGAGTTATTAAAATAAGTGATTATAACACTATGGCACTGAGGGCGTTGATAAGTGGCTATCAATTCCTGCATAGTTTTTCTAATTCATAATTTATGGTTTAAGACTTTCAGTAACTTTATCAATTAAATATTTTTTACTTATAGCTAGTAGAATGTCACTTTATCTAGGCCCTTCAGTCTGTTTCGTATGCTTTCAATTACCCACAAAAATTTACCTTTACTTTTTAATAAATTCAGACAGGATTATAATTTTGTCTTGTTTCTTGTACAAACGCCTGTATATCAACGTACAAAAATCTCTAAACATGTTTAAATATTTTTTACTTTATTCCAAAGGTTCGATTTAAAAAAAAAATGACAAATTGGGGTAAGTTGATATGCTGGCGACTGTACCTACTATTAATTATGTAAGTTCTTGATATACGCTAGAATATCTTTCAAAAGCAATTCCCAAGCCGAACCCAATCGAACCCACAACTATTAATTGACCAAATACCCACCAATAGACAATATTACAAACTAAGAATAAAACCCAACAATTGTGGCGACCATTCCACTAATTGTGCTATACAATGTAGCTTGCTAATTAAGAGGGCTCAGCAGATCTGTAGGGCAGTTGACGTGACTTTCATGTGGCCGGCGAGAGCATTGTATTGTAGATCACAAGTTCACGACATTGTCTCAAGCTTGTTCATCAAATGAATGGACGCTGATTCCGATGTTAGAAATGTTTGTGACTAACGCCTAGTTTATGGACGAGCGGAGCGGAGCCGGAAAACAAACAAGGCGTTGTACAGAGCGTTCAAAGAGAAGCGACAAAAACTGACGAACAATAAATTGGCCCACCCCGCCTGACGCTTCACGTGCTCATGAACAACGTATTAAAGTTTTGTGGAGCAATGATTACAAGTTTACTAAAAATGGACTACAGCAAATTTTGATACCAAGTTGTAATATTTGTAACATGGGCCAACATTTAAAAATTATCAACGGTTACTCTGCAAGATACGAGCGATAACATCAAATTAAAAGCAACGAATCGCTGCTAAAGCTACTTAATATTTTCATGTTGCAAAAATGTTTTGTTTTAACCGCTGGTATTAACCGCCGGAAATTAATAAATTTATCTCGGTCACACCTTTGGTCCCGATTCGGAAGTTCGGGATCACAGCAGTAACCAATCGACAACCGTATTTTGCTATCCGATTTTAAATTGTTCAATCAGAAGCAGCCGCATACTAAAAACGATCAGTATTTGAATTCAGATAGTATATTAATTTCGGGAGTTGGTGTAGTAGTTTGCCAAAGGACTATGATGTTTAAATTGTATAAATAACTGTTTGCAATGGTGAACCATTCACATGAAAACGATTCTAGATTTAAAAAACTATGTTTCTCTTCCTCACTTCTCTCAGTAGAAATTTTTTGTCTCATCAAACAAAGTGTTTTTTTTTTTACTTTTTTTTTCCATGAATGTGTTGCCAGTGCGTCCGAACAATAAGGTCATTATCTATTCAATAAGTAGTAATTTGTATTATGTATGTATATGTTACTATGTGGATAGAGAAGTATGTCGCCGTAAAGCTGGGGTTTCAAAGCGGCATGTGCCTCCCGCTATGCAATGCCCTTGGAAATCCCAAACGTGCTGGCGACGACTACCGACTACGATTCGACGAGGAAGATTGAAGATTCGTCATACGTTGTCATGTTTTATTGTTATAATATTGTGTGTGATTTGTATATATTTATTTTAATTGTGTAACTGTTTTTATGTAAGTATTTGCCTAATGCGTGCCTCTTTTACCAACACTAAAAGGCTTCAGCTCTAATGTAAGTCACCTAGTGTTCATGGAAACGGACGTACCTATTTATTATTTAACAACTCATATCAAAACAAAAAAAAACTGTTTTCCAAATGGTCAGCTTTTCTTTTATCGTGGTAAAATCATCAAATGAGTCCTCCCACTCAGGGCAGGACAGAAGGGACTGTCAGACTTGTAGTGACTAATATCCACGGTGTCCTTCAATAGTCCTTATGTACCGGGGTCATGGTCTTCGGTAGTCCCGCGACCCCGGTCCAAATGGTCAGCTTGGAGTATATTTTGAATGTCTTTTGGTTTATTATTAGTTATAACATTATATTTATGTATTGTATCCATGGGCCTTCGTAGCCTGACAACAAATAAATAAAATATCCAAACTCCCCGACTTCTGACTTCTAGCCGCAGTGGTAGACGCCCACGGCGACCGACGTCGGCAGGCAATCTCCGGCCACCGTAGGCGCGGGCTTGCGGGCGGCGAGTAATGGGCGACTTGCTGTCCGACCATGGATCATGCCCGGGTCGACGGCGCGTTGTGTTCCACGCGCGCCTCAAGGAGTGTCAGCATAGTGACGGGGCCCCCTGTAGAGGACCAAACCTGCCGAAATCTGCCGGGGCCGTGGGACTCACGAATTACCGTGACCCCGGTCCGTAAAGGGCTTTTGAAGGACACCGTGAATTTTAGTCAGTATGAGTCCCCGCTCTGCCCTGGGTGGGAGGGCTCATGAGATGATTTTACCACGTAAAAAAAAACTCCCTGACTTGGGACCAAATCCTGAACTTTACTTCATGCTTTGAACAACTGCGCTTAACGAACGAGGCAATTTAACTTAGTTTTCAAACATTGTATAGCAAGACAATGCAGCAATGTTTAGTTAATTTTATTCGAAGTTGACTAACTTAGGTGCGAATTTAGAATATTCTGGTATTGTTTAATTAGTCGAACAAGGTATGTACTGCTCTATTAGTATAAATTCGCAGTGTATATTTAACAGGTACTTTACATTTCCGCAAATGTGTATTTTAATTGTTGTACGACATATCGTTCGCCGAATAAATTGTATTATTAATGTTTATATTTTTTTAGTTTTTTAAGTTTCTAAAAAAATATATAACCTTTATTCTTTTTTTTTGACTTATTCTTTACATTTTTAAATATTTTTACTAAAAATAAACTTAAAAAATGTAAAAATAGGAGTCCACCAGCACAATAATTAAGAGACTATTTAGAACGTTAAATACTTTCTTTTTCAGTTTTCGCGATTAATATAAAACTTTTACCCAGTATAAACTAAAAAAATAAACAATTCTTCTCCTAAGTAATGTTGGGGTTGTTAAATCATCAAATAAATAAATCGGGCCTCCGTCTCCCGCAACGGGTTTAGCAGATGGAACGGTCAGACGAACTGTCAGTACTGACTAAGAACAGCCCTATTCCTTCATAGGCCCTTTGCAGTACATCAAGCCAGAGTTTAACGCTATGCGATTTTTATATTGCGAAATGAAATCGTAAACTAGTTCGTCAAATCACAAACGATTTATTTTCGCAGTACGCGGATTGTAGTACATTTCTATTGTTCATTTTTTGACGTTTTTTTTTGCAACGATTTATTTTCGTAGTGCGCGCTTAGCTTTATACCCTTTTTTTACGTGGTAAAATTATCACATGAGTCCTCCCACCCAGGGCAGGGCGGGAGGGACTGTCAGACTTGACTGACTAAAATCCACGGTGTCCTTCAATAGCCCTTTACGTACCGGGGTCACGGTAATTCGTGAGTCCCGCGAACCCGGCAGGCTTTGGCCCTCTACCCTATACTGACACTCCTTGAGGCGCGCGTGCATAACAACGCGCCGTCAACCAGCCTTATACCCTTAAGAAAATTAAAATGTAAATGAAACAACAAAATACAACATCGATCTATTTAATAAACCATCAGTCCCAACTATCGCTTTCCTTGAAAGCACTCACACAATTCGACTTAGCTTTGCTGTCAAACTTCTCAATCACTCTCTTAGCTTCTACTTTTTCATTAATCTTTTCTTTTTTCTTTTCTGTGCTATCTTTTTTCTTAGTTTCTTTCTTCCCAGTATCTGCTGGATCAGTCTTTTTGCGGCCGTTCGTTGGTTCGGCCCGTGGTTTTGGAGCCTCGACGGTTGCTTGGCTGGCGTCGGCGCCTGGTCGGGGCCTGTCGGGCGGACTCGGAGTCAGCTCCGGTTTCTTGGGTAGAGGTTCCGACTCGTCAACCTGGCGGAGATAGAGGATCGATTAAAAGGTATATTGGACATATATGAACATAGAAGATACTTTTTTCTATCGCATCTCCTGAAGCATATTCAACTCCTATCACGTTGGCACAGCTGGGACGAGGGCTTCCTCTCTGTGAGCCATAGAGGCAGTTAAAGAACATTCTGGCCTGCTCAAGACCTTTCACTGTTTCCAAAGACACTTTTTACAGTTTATTTCATCACCAGCAGAGGTTACAAGGCAATGCTATTCTCAGGGCCCACTTTTACCCACTTTTTCAGGGCGGCTGCTAGCAGTTTGGGCCTCCACGTACAATACAGATATTTTTTATTGAAGAGCGAGTGAAGCAAACTCGTAATAAGTAGATATTATGATTGAGATATTATGATATTATGATTGAGGATGCTCCGGGACCCTAGATATAGTGGGGCCCCTAGGCCTACTTTGCCTTAAGGTTAATCCAACCCTGGAATTAGAATTAGAAGAAAATATATTCCTAATCGTCATAACGTGCTTACATAATCGGCAACAGATTCAAAAGGATACAACTAAAAAAACTACATTTTATATACAGGGTGTAAGAGACATCGACGCACAAACGGTTACCATAGTTAATTTCCATTTCTAGTATTATTTACATTGCTACTTTTAGTGAAAGTAGCGAAATAATTACTTTTTTGTTAATAATATCATTGGGTTAAGTAAGTATAACGATTATGAACAGTCTAAAGTAAAAAAAAAAAACTCAAAAAAAAAATGAGAAAATTTGGGAAAAACCGACGAAAAATTCCAACATGAGGTTGCCCATGATATTCGTCTGTGCGTCAATGTCTCTTACACCCTGTATGTACTTAACTGCCTATCTACCCTCAACCCTCCAAAAACTTCTATTCTAATATACATTATTACCTTAATAATAAATTAACAGTGACTAAGAGAAGCCGCTTACTTGGAACACTCCCGACGAGGTCCTCTTCCTCGTGGGCGCGGGCGGCGAGGTCATCGAAGTACTGTTGGAACGAATTCTGCTGACTTTTTGGGGAAGCGTCTGGGATTGGGGCGACGTCCACTGACTGGTCAGGTTTGTCCGGTTCAATGCTGAGAACAAGAATATTCATGACACTAAACCAAATAGCATTAAAAAGTAGGTTTTTTTTCACTCATACAATTTGTATGAAAAAATATTTTGCTAAAGAGCAATTTCCGCCCGCGTCGTCCCGATTTTTTTCTTCCCATACAATGAAATGATCCTTACATGAAACAGAATTGAACGGTATTAAAAAAAAAATTGGGCACGCTTGCCTAGAATTGAAACCATGGTCATTGCTGTCAAAGTTTCTCATATCAACCTTTTTATTGTGTTGTTGTTTTTGTGTTATTTTCACCCAAAATGGATTTACACAATGGTACATTTAATTGTTTAGACAATGGTTCAAATGACGGTGCTAGTGTTCGTAAAAACGAGCATGAAACTTTCTAATAATCCAAGAATTATAAAAAAGGATCATAATTAGAAAATTTAAATTAAGTGAACGTTACTAACCTTGTCGCTGTTTTTCCATCTTCGCTCTGAAAAAATAATAAGCAATTGTTAGCAATACTATAATTTAAATTTCTTTTTATAGGGATTACAGTAAGTAACCTTTAATGTGTCGATACCATTAAAACGCATGCATATCAAAACCGAGCTGCAAAACTAACCTGAAAATTGATGGATAACAAGGAAGCCATGCAAACTTAAACCTGATTGTATTTTGCCAAATGATAGAATGTCCAAATGCGAATATGATTTGAAAAAGTAATCTTAATATCATTTTTGCAAAATTTTGCAAGATCTCCTCTAACTTTTTGCTCAAATCTTAAAATGAAACGAATGACCATTCGGAAACAGACCACCGCAATGTTTTAATTTGAAACAAGAACGCTGGCATTTCTTTTTTTTCTAACCAGAGCGAAGGCGCAGGACTTGTCGCCGTGTCCGCTTAATTGGTATCCGAACGCATCCGCTAATTGTGGGTGAAGTATCGGGCAGCACTAGCGACACTAGCGCCGCGTCGCGCATTCACCTGTCGTCGACGCGGGAACACGCCGCCAGCAAACCAAATTACTCGAACGCGGTCACGACCAAAGTTGTCTTTTTTTGCTTTTATTTTTTCTAAGAATTCTTGAAACTACTGCGTCCTGTTTTCTTGGAAATAAATGATCAATTTGAAGCAGACTTGTAGATTTACTCAATCGATTGCCTACAGATACAAAATATATCGTGGTTATAGTAGATTTAGTACTATTCATGCTATCTTATTAAGACACAGTACAGTTTCTTTTGCAAAAGGAAGTTAGTCCTTAAAAGGTTTTCAGATAACTCCCCTTTTTATTTTCCACGTCAAATTATAAGGGTACGTTGACAGGCCTCAGAATCTATTGTTGACTTATAAAAATGTATTAGACGTTCACACTATGAAGCGGACGTATTTTATATAGATTTATGGAATAGCCTACTTAAATCTAAGACGATCCTTATACCTTACTAAGAGACCTCTTCAATCTCCAACTAACATACGGCCAGACATAAAATGTCGGAATCCTCTTCATCCAACCCTCGCATTGGATATAAATTGACTTATTTTAAATCTAATACTCGGTACTGGAGATCAATCAATTATATACGATGAGGCAAAACATAATCCAATAAAAACTTCTACGTGATAAGATTGGAAGTATTAGAGAAGAAGACTTTGATATTTTTATATAAAAATGTTATTTATATGTTATAGTTGCGGACGTGAGGGAGTCAAAGCTGACGACGGTTCATCTATCAAACGTTTGCCCGTATAAGGCGAGCGGCGCGCCGCGCAGATGACACACCAGAGACAACGTTTGATTGACTTGTTACTTTTTATTTTTTGTTGTAACGCTCGCTAATAAGCTATGTTCCCGCCGTTAAGGCAGCGTTCGGATATGCGGATGAACGGAACGCATCCTAGTGAATCGGGATAACATGTTTCTTCGGCATCTAATCGTGAAGTGCTGATTACAGTAGTACAAGGTAACAAGGCAAAGGTAGTCTGGAACATACGCACAGCCAAGCTTAATAAGTTTTCTACAAAAATAATTACAGTAAAATCAATACATTGAATAAATTTCAGAAAATACAGTTCCGTGACTTCCAGTTCAAAGTAATGTAATGAAAACGTGTAAATGGCAGCAAGCAACAAGCACCGATGCAATAATAGAGAATGGCTTTTCTAAGTCATGATACAAAATTCGCCACTTTTTCTTTACATTTCATAAAATCCATCAAATATGAAAAAGCCTATTTCGATTAAAAAACCACCAATCGATTTTTACGTTCAGTTACCCATTTTTTGTGTAAGCCAAATACTTGGTATTTGCGTGATATAGGAATCGCCAACCCCGCTGTGCGAATCCGATCGCAACATTCGCAACCGTTGATAATAAATTTATAAACGTAAATAAATTAAAATGGCGAAGCACGTAGTTAACGGATGCTTAGATGATTTTTTACGACTGGAGAACACGTTTCTATAGGCTTTTTATTTTTTGTAACACGATAATGAAATAGAACATTCCATTGAATTAGTGGTCACATTTTTCAAATAGAATACAAGAAAAAGTTTAACCGATAAATTAGTTGAGCTGTAGCAAGAACTTTGGTTAGTGCAACGGCTTCATAAATAAATCATTGTACAGACGCCAGCACATCAAGCTACCACAATCTGTGAAATTTCTGTTATCGCTTTTCAATTTTATCGATAAATAAAAGGGTTCACCTTCGATTGGCAAAATTTGACAGATTCGGGTAGCTTGATGAGCTGGCGTCTGTAGAAGTAGTTTGGTTATCTCTATCCCTTTTAAATAACAGTATTTCTAAAAAACCTTTCATACAGTTGAACCTGGTTCTTTGAAACACTAAAAAAAACCGAAATAGGTAAATTAACTAGATGACGTCACTGGCTGGACAGTATGTTACGCTCATGACTTATTAATAAAAAAATCACAAGCCTGGAAGTTTTGAGGCGAATCTAGGACTCTTCATTCAACTTCTAATGATCATGTACTGCCTATTTTAACCAAAAGAAGGACCAGACCTAACTGCCCTTTAATGCCTCCAATGATACTCATATCTTCGCCCATTAATCATCTCCTTAACCTAGCCTATCACACCTCAGATCGGCAGAACAAACCCCTCAATTTGGCCCTCATGATTTAAAAAGCTCACACATTCCGAATCTATCCAGCCAAACGTGTTACAGCGCAAATAACAGCCTTATAAAGAGAAATGGGCGAGTTAACAGACCATAGACAAGGCTAAGGACATATTGTTAGTGCGGGTATGATGGAGTCTGAAAACAAAGTGCACCTCCGGCCACAGAGCATCCGCCTTTGTAACGAGCGTCAAATACATGCGATTTATATATCTTCACGGGTTTTGCCTTGTTCGGATGGTTGAGTTTTAGGTGGGCAGTGTTCATCAGTGTCACTCAGGAGATTTGGAAGAACTTCATAGGGTAGTCCACTGGATAAATAAATTGAAAATCTGTTCGGTCCGTCAGTTAGAGTATTGAAAAATAATGAACACGTATTTTTGGTTTTTTTAATCGATGAATATTGACAAAGATAAAACGCTTCGAAATTTGGGAGTGGGGGCTTGTGACATCATAACGCCTGTAAAATTATACCGACCGCGTGACATTTTGTGATTTTTAGAAGCGTTGTTTCTTCGTCAATTATGGTTTACGTTACAAAAGAAAAAATACGGGTGAAATTTTTTTTGATTATCTATCTTTTGGACTAATTAAATTTTTTGATTAAATAGGCTTTTTCTTGAGCTTGTGCAACGATTTAAGTAGTACCATTCCAAAGTATTTCATCGATTCTAACACCTAATTTATTAAATTACTCCTCAATAACTCTATTTGACAAAATTCTGTGAAACTGTGATAGCAATAAAATTGCTTCCGGGACAGGTACTAAGAATTCAGATACAGAATCGAGAATAATGCCAGCACCTTGAACAATAAAACTCGTGGCAGAAAGGCATGAATCCATTTTGAAGATTTCATATAAAACAAGCAGAACTATAATAAAAGGGACTTCTCTGTCCATCTGTTTTTCTGTTTAATAAAAATACGGTATAGAAAAATACGTGGAGGTCTAGACGCACATACTGTATTGTCAAAAACATTCGAATTTTAAATTCTAAGCTACGAGTAGGATACAAATTGATTTCGAACGTTTTCTTAAGGTAAGGTGAGCCTTCTAATTCAACTGTGTTTAACTTTGCTATACATATATTATTTTAATTATAGCTATATTTGTAAAACATTCAGACACCATTTAAATTGATATCGATAACCTTTTTCATTTTACTCTTTTTAGTTCTTAAATGTAAATTCTTGTCAAATACATAATCCGTAGGTTAATCTATACTTGGAAAAAGCGAAAAATGCTCATAAAAAGACATAAAAAAGTACTGAACCAAAATTTTAAAGTACAGTCAAAGTCAAAAATAAATACAGTCGAATTGAAAACTTCCTCCTTTTTTGAAATTGTTTAATAAATAAAATGAAAACTTCGTCTCTAGATCTATCCCAAATTATTATATCTGTCAGCGCACATTATTATTATTACTTTTCACAGTAATTCTACACGGCAGTGTTACAGGTCAATCCGCATTTATTACACACGAAATGGTTTCACAATGAAACCATTTCGTTGTTCAATTTCGTAAGACTGTGCGAAAATCATGTTGGATTAAATCACAGTTAATGATCTGGTAATCAAATGATTTCAGTTCGATAGCGAGACGATAAGCGTAGAATTTCATTTCTGTTTGTTGCGTGATTGGGTCTATTATCCTATTTCTGTTAGAAAATAGGTTGTTAGTAATGTGGTTGAAAACGTTGCGAGTTTGCAACCCCTGTTTTTTTTTGTGCAGTTATTTTTATCAGTCTTGTTTTTACTTTTATAGTGTTTACTGCTTCTACCTTTAAGAATCTGTCTTAGCCTTGAGCTGTCGTCCAATTAGTACCAAAGACACTAGAATTTCATATCGACGAAGTTCAAATAGATTTTTCTCATATGTTCATACAAATCCAATTACTCTAATTGACGCCTTAAAAGCAATGGATGCGGAGTTACCAGCATACCGTTTTAAATAGATAATAACCTCTCATTATTTCATAAACAGCATATTCACACGAAGTGTCCACATTTTCATAGTTTTCTATGAAATCATTACATTTTTATACCGGACGGACCCGTCCCGGCGACTTAGCGTCACCTTAGCTTTATGTTAATTGAATGTAAGGAACAACGATGGGCGATTATCGCGACGAGTAATCGTTCTTAGTGGGAACTATTTGGCGCGCAATTCGCTCAGGGCTGGGAGTTGTCTCTGGTTTTACAGTGTTGTCTATGGTGCTAGGGTCCGCTCGAGTTTTGAATATTTTTTTTGATTATCTGTTGTGCAATGTCTTGTTCAAATACCATCTTCAGTCTTTTAGGTTACTTACTAGCTACGTCGCACTAAATGAGTACGTGGAATGAGAATGAAGCAAATAATAAAAATATTAGTAATTAAATAACAACACAAAAGCGCAAAAGGTAAGGTACCATAGTAAAGCAAAATGTAGTTAATAAATAGTTATCAGTTTTCCTCTATTTTGTTTAAAACAGCGAACCTTTTTAGAATGATAATGAAAAATATGCAGTGTACAGGTACACACCGTCTAACAAGTCTAATTAAATTATGAATATAGAACTTTATCCCGAACGAAGTTCAACCAAAAACCAGCTAGGAAGAAAGAGCATATTATAATCATAATTTTTTTTCCAAAACCCCTATTACTTTAGTTATTCACAATTTAACAGCAGCTCTTTTTAATAACCACCTAACCCTCCACCTGGCAACCCTGCACGCTATGCCCCGGGTGCGTGTGCGCACGCGCGTTACGGCGCCGTTTTGAGAGCCATTAACGCGATCACTGACTAATCGGCATTTACAGGAAATTCGTACGATTTGCCGCGCTTATTGCTTCACCAATATAACTTGAAACATTAAAGTGGCGCTGCTTGTTAAGAACAACATCACCCAGCTGTCAAATTCAGTACATTTCAAACGAAAGTTCCAAATTACGCCACGTTTCAAGTTATGTTGGTCAAGTAGTACCTGTTACTGACACATAACAGCGATACTTTGTAAGTTCTGGAGATGTTATCGCTGAATTGATGTGGACATTCACTATTGACACTTGATCTAGCGTTGATTGGCTTATAGTGACTATAACATGTTTTATTAACCACATCTGGACATTGGCAACAAAATACCAAGCTAATTTAATAAGTGGAAGTACGGCCAAAACGTTTCATTGTAACTTTTATCGTTTTCAGAACGGCAAAAGTTTCCGCTTTACTTAAGATACGAGAACTATTAAAAATGATGTGCATTATGTTATGTCAAAAAAATATGAACTACATCGAAGACAAAAAAAAATTGCATTGTAAACAATGTATATTAAAAAATAAACTAACCACAAGCAGAACTATAAAACAACTAAGGACATTTGAAGTTACTGTTTTGAAAATACAATATTCACCCACAATAATAAGATTTTCTCAATCATCTGTAGCAATATCAGTAGATATTGTTTATAAAAAAATAGACACTGAAAGCAATACCTTTAATGAAGTCTAAAACAACACCAAATTTCCTAACTCTGACACCAAACTCGATCACGTCTTATCGATTCCCTGAATTATAATAACGCAACAAGTAACGTTCTCAGATTTTACACCGTTGACATTTACTCGAACAGGCAGGTGAAAACAAGAACTTATGATTCAAGTAACTATTTCAGTTTATCTATGTAAATCTGTTGCTAGAATTTGTGTACAGGTGTCTTGTTCAGAATGTAACCCTATGGTCTGTTGCAGAATCGACGGTTTGCATTGCTTTGGCGACAACTTGATTACAAAGCTAAAACGCGAGAGATATAGACAATATTATAAATTACTAAACATTTTGACTAAATTTCTATAAGTCTACAGTCTTTGCCTAGACGTTTTAGAGATCCATAGAAAAGGAGGTCTATTAAGAGCATTAAATACAGATAATATTTAGGGATTAAAATCTCTCGACAATCTAAAATATCTTCACCATCATCATCATCTGCCTAGCTTTTCCCAACTATGTTGAGGTCGGTTAAAAGATCTACATTTTTTAAGACCTAAATGAATTTTAGATCTGAATAGGGACCTATCGCAATTCAAATCTGACAACGTATGATACAGGAACATTTTGAAGCTACCATTGCGTGCCTCCAGCACTACGAAAACTTCTAGCAACTTTTATCTAGACCAAAATAATTTCCGCACTTCAAGTCTAACACTAAACTGGTACAAAAACGAGCTCCTAAAGCTATCAAACGTAACCCTACACGTTCTTGTTCCGGACTAACGTTTAGGTCTCGTCTTTAAATCGCTACCCGTATTTATTAGTCGTGTCGCTTAGAGAGGGGACAAGGGCGGACCTCGGGTAAATCACCTGCAAGCGAAGCCCGCTAGGCTAGCTAAGGCACGTTTACATGGTATCCAGCCACTTTTGGTGTGATCACCCATAAATGGTTGAACAAAGAAAAGGGATTGTTTCGGTGTAAGGTGACTGTTTTTTGATCCCGTTTAGGTTGGGGTTAATGTTGCTTAACTGGTAAGAGTGGTTAATGGGTGTCGCGGTGAAGCTGAAAATGGTAGCGTTGAAATTAACGTGTGAACGAAATTTTTGAGATCGATTTAAGATCGAACAACTATAATTTGTAGATTTTAAAATCGCAGATATACCACGTCGGATCTACGTTGTGAATTTAGGCCCAATCGTTCTTAAAAAGAGGAGGCTCATGACCTAGAAGTGGCATCGGTGATACCTGATTTTGATCCCAGAGTTGCACTTAATTGAAAACATTTGTCCAAAATCCCATGCCACATGAAGCATTTTGTTCGGAAGTCTTCGACGCACCTAGGAGAAACAAGTACAAAACCTATACAAGCAAAACAGTCCACATTTCCCAATCATCATGCGTCTAGCAGGCACTAACGAGGCGCGCTAATCGCACGTCGCACCGACACATCGGTACATCTCGGGGACGCATTCGATCAATGCCGTACCAATCCCGCATAGTTAACGAGTTAGCGCGCATTTTACTACCAATGAACTGGGATTTAGATGGTTTTGACGCACCCTGTAGATCTTTGGATTTTTTCTCAGAATACTGATCTCAATTTTTTCTTATCGACGATACTCAGTTTGGCCCCAGATGGTGATCATATCTAGTGCATAAACATTTGGCACACCAGATAAGACATAATTAGACCAGGAGTACTAATCATGTCTCTATAGCATCATTCCTTTAATTTTTTTGAGTTCGTCGCAGCATCTCTCTTCCATATTTCTTTTGTTATATTGAATGAAAATTATGTAAAATAACCAGTCGTCATGTAGACCGGGCGTGCACTAACAAGGCGCGCTAATCGGGCGTCGGAGCGACACATCGGTCCGTCGCGTGCGCATGGTCGATCACTGCCGCACAAATCTTACATTGTTAGTGCGCATTTTTACTTCCAAGCAGCATAGATGCATCTTCGTTGGTAAATGTGATCCTTTTTGTATGTAAGTGAGCTTTGTTGTGAGTATACACGTTGAGATTTTTAAAGAAAGTAATTTGCGTTGTTTTTAAACCTGACATTTATTCAACATTTCTTCTAATTTCCTTGCATATTAGATTTTTTAATTTGGGTCCAGACTTCGAGTGGTCATTACATTAGTGACAGAGAAGGCTATTTCAGCATCGACCATCTGGCCGCGCCTTACGAAGCACGGAATCACTCTTAACATTTAAAAACCCCAGACACGTTCCACGAAATCGCATTCAAGCGACATTCACACTCGAAGAGCTAACATACGTCCGACCCCACGACCGCCGCAACTCCGCGACCACAGTAATTGACGATCATTTGACAAGCGTTGTCGCGCCCAAAGCGGGCCCAAATACGTAAAACTCAAAATGTCAGTGACAAAACGACCCGGACACGTCGCTCAACTTAATTGGCTATTAGCTAATGAGATTGTAAGATAGTTATCTGGTCGGCGACGCAAAGCGAATATCGAGTATATCGAAAGCGCCCCGTTAGGTGCCAGACGATGACAGCGGGCAGGCGACAAGACGAAAGGGATTTACTGAGATACGATGTGCGAATGTAACTATCGGAAGACTGATAACAGATCCTTGTAAGGGCTGAGGATGAGAGGTCACGTATTTCTGTGGTGGCAGTAAATTATAATAACGGTTGATAACTCTCGGCTGATTACCACGGCTCGTCTTCAATCGTATCAAAGTCAGTCAGTCGTACATATCGTAACGGTCTTCTGCGTCTTTGGTTTCGATTATAATCTGTGGCAGATTTATTATCAGCTCCCATTGCTTCGGAGACCGTTGCAGACATTCTGATCGTAATATCAATTTGAAAACTAAATAATTTCAACTAACACTTTAGCTGCCTCAAACTAACGTTGACTCTAGCGAACACAAAATATCTCAATTTGCTAAATAAAAGCATTGTTCGTTTTCCATTAGTGCTTACTTAATGAACTGTTAGCACAATCCCCGGTGGATCTAAAGCGTATAATGGAACCGTGTAAAGAAATCCGTACACGTTCGGTCGACCTGTCGAGTGAACTCGGGCCCTTTCGAGCGAAGCGTTAATTTCGCAGAAACTCTCGGTTACATGTCGCTATGACCTTTAGGGGTAGGCAGAAGATTTAGTGCCATTTATTTCATGCTTCGTTCATTTTTGAAACGCTGTTTCCGTTGTGGAAAATTTTTATGTACCTAATTAATCACTTGGCCTTTGGGGTCGACTGATAATATTAGACTCCGTACTAACAGGCATCAACTTTTTTTTTGACAGAAACTGGAGTGTATCATTTCAGAAAAAAAAAACATTAAAGAGTTTGTCAGACAGTAAATATAGTCATGAACACGTAACAAATCAACAAAGTATATACTTTTACAACATTTTAATATGACTGATCTAATTCAGACCATTTCAAGGCCCCATGCAGCGATACCTAGGCCCTATTCCAACAAAAGCTCATAGAAAGTGCTAACAAATGAAGCTCTTTCACAATTCAACGACACAAACAGGAGTCTTATAAAATCTAAAGCAAGTGGCTCCGCGATATTAGTCAGAGAACAGACTCCGGCGCACGTGCCAAATAAACAAAAGGTGAATGATAGCGGCAATAGCGCCGAGCGCAGGTATCAACCTGGTACTAGTGGTGCACACTGGGGGAATTGTGCATTTTGGTGGCTGGGATATACAACTCTTTGGGACATTTGAGCACAGCTCAGGAGATGATATGAATTCTATAGGAGCGAGTGAAACTTGGCATCAACACTTAATATTAGGTGCCAAAACGTTGGATTTTCCGTCGATTATAAGGGTACTGCCTGAACAAGCTAACTAAAGTTGTACAATATTTCGCCTGTTACAAGCACTCATTTTAAAGCGTGTCTTTGTAGTCTTATACTTTGTAGTCTTACTTACTAAAGGAAGACTGTCAAGCAGAAATATGTGACGAAATCTAGGAAAGGTAAATCAAGCAAATAATTTTGAACAGGGTTGCTTTACTAGGGACTTACTTTAGTGGGGATATAATCCCCATTTATGTTACAGCAAAACCGGTACGGACAAATTGTGGACCAAAACTGAAATCTAACAGGATAAGCTACTATAATGAAATATCCGTCAGTATCTAATGTCTGCCACTCGCACAGAAGCTGCCAGAAATATCATCTCGTGTGTCCCGCCCTTTATTCGCTGACGTGATACTAATGGCACCACCCGACGATGCCCGCGATTTATTGTCGCAAGCACCGCCGTCGGCTCAACGACTCGTATGTTTCACTCCTTAGTTCCTTACAAAGTGTAGATTAAGCTTTAGAAATGTAAATGCGCGGGAGTGAGGTTGGGGCACTTAATTTATGATGTCTTTGGCTCGTTTCTAAGTGGTGTAGCTTTGTTGGTTTGTAAGGACGGATGTATCAGTGTTGTATGAGTTAAAAAAATGACTGTGGAGCTTCATAGTTTGAAAAGAATAACAATCAAACACAAACCACGCAGATGATGACACTCAATCGATTGTTGGTCTTGAAAGCCGGATAGGTTGCCATGAGCAATCATCGGACAGATAAGCAGACCAGTCCACCACCACTATTGGTGGTCAACACATACATAAATTCAGCCTTTTTCCCCACCTGATAAGACCCTTACATATTCTTTTTTTACTTTGTCCTCATTCCACCTACATCTGGTCATGTTCACACACTGTCAGCGAATTGCGAGTACATTAGCAGTTTTTTTTTGTGTTGAATATCATGAAATACCTTCTTCTGGGTGGAGCGGACAAAAAGGTCTGATGGTAACACTGTAGGGTAACCGGTGCTCCAGTCCGGCGCTACTTAGGCTCTACAACACAAAATTTCACCTAACCACTCAAATTCACATTTCCCCTAAACTATCCTCGAACAACCCGTCTCTTACCTTAAAACAAACAATAAATTGAATTCACACAATTATCGCGTGATCGACCGTTGTACACCGGCATTAGCATGTGGCCACATCACGAACTATTAAATCAGCCACAATGTGCAACTACCGTCATCGCTATCTGCGGCCGAGGCGCGAACGACCCAGTTAGGCGCGTGCGCACCATAGATCAACTGATTAATGATAGACCACCGGGGCGCGAAAATTTTGTTGCTGGTTTTATAATTGGGGGTACTGTTTTTGTGACTATGGTGGCCAATTAAAAAGCCATAAAGGCTAGATAGCTCAATTCTTGGGTATTTCTTTATAATGATTTTAATAGCACCAGCAAGTTTTGTTGTTATATGATAATAGCCGCAGGGAACAGTCTGTAGGATAAAGCAACGCGTGCTGAAATGATCAATGGATGGGTGGCCATCCATTACCCGAGACTCGGAACGCAGTTAGTCTCGGCTATTATTCGCAGATCTTTGAAAGGCGTTACGGGCAATCCGATAGTCATGCCAAGAGATATTGTGTTACCCAGTCAATGGATTATAGAAGTCAGATAGGTTAATGCTCCAATGTAAAACACTGGCACCCGTGCAGACAGGGCATGGTAGATGACATGTTTTTTTTAAAAAAGCCAGTCAGTCTTCAAGTGGTAGTCAGTATCACGGTTACAGTAACATTTGTCTCTTACTTCCATTTCGAGGAATGTAAGCAATTCGTTGCAGTTCCTATCAAAATAAATACCTTCAGTAGCAATACTCATTATTAATAACGTCCAAACCCATTGTCTGTTCATCTAAACGACTCCTACCGACCAAAGATGATCGATACGTCGGTTCTGCGTAGTCTGCTAATCTTTGGCTCACGACGTAAGTCAGCGGGCTCGATATGATCGGCACGAGCGATGCATCGCGGCAGTTTACGAGCCTACCGGCGAGATTGCGGCCACGGGGCTTTTTATACAACCAGCATTTGAGGCTCTTTATCTATGCACTTGTCCGTTTCTATGGATTCCTGGTAGCGATTCTCTAGAGCCCTTAATGGTTTGGTGGAAATATGCATCTGATGTGGTGCAGGGATACCTGTTTTGATGGTAAAAAAGCAAGGAGTTCTATACAAAAAGTATTTATTAAAAGAAGCCTGATACTGTACGACAGTAAATCAACACAAGCTTTCGATTAATGGCTTGTTAAAAAGGTACCGAATTTATCTAATCACTTTAAAAATCTACGATACTAAAAAAACATTTGCAAACAGAAAACAACTACGAGACAGACACAGAATCTAACACAACAAAAGCGCACATAACTACCCACATTTTGCACTAGAAAATTCTGCACTACATCCCACACGGCAAGATCAAAGTCTAACATCAAAGTCGGCTTAATTTCGGCGACAAGCACGCATATACCATTCAAGGAACCTCAATTTGACTTTATAAGGACACAAAAGATTTGCCAAATAGACAGGGAAGGCATAAACCTTAGAGAGTGGGCGGAAATCTCCGAATCTCCGGTGTTCAGGCGCATGCAAATAGTTGTACAATATTTATGAACTATGTGGTAAAATGTTAATAGGAGTTGACATGCTTAGATAGGGACGGGGGAAAGAATGAACTGCGTTCTATGGGTATTTGTTTATAAGGCATAGTTAGGCCAGCCGCTTTTGATAGGCATTTGCGAACTTTTGTCTAGTTTTTAATTCAGCTCTAAGCCAGTTTCCCGGGGTCGCGGGACTGCAGGTGACTGTGACCCTGGAACGTAAAGGGCTATTGAAGGATAATCTGGGTTTTTAGTCTGTACAAGTCTCACTATGAGGATGGGAGGACTCATTAGATGATTTTACTACAATAAAAAAGCTAAACCAATTTGAATTCGTCGCGGGACTTATGATTTACCGTGACCCCGGTACGTAAAGGGCTATTGAAGGACACCGTGGATTTAAGTCAGTACGAGTCTGACAGTCCCTCTCGCTCTGCCCTGGGTGGGAGGACTCATTTGATGATTTTACCACGTTAAAAAAAAACAATTTGAATTACATACCCGTTTTCGTTCCTAAGGCTTTTTTTAAGATAGAAAATCTAGAATATTGGAAATTTTTCATAGCTATGACTATATTTTGGCTAAACAAGTAAGTACTGTCGTTTTCAGGTCTAATTGACGAACTTCAGTATATGGGGACTACGCTGCATCAAATGGTGACCAAACAAAAAAACTTTAATTGATTTAATACTCCAAAAAAATAAGATCACATTTTCGTTTTATTGAGCTTTCAGGTAAGAGAAACAACTGCCAAGTAAAAGATGGAATAAATATAGAGCTTGAAAGTTAACTATTAAAATATCTCAAACTATTCACGTTTACAAACACACAATCTACCCAAACGTGCAACAACAAACCAACAATTCACAACAATTAAATCTAAAACTACAACTACCAACAAACACAAACAAAACAAACATAGAAAGTTCCATTTAAGTGCATAAGTAAACTAAATGAGAATAAAATATCATCGCACACGTCTTAGGTATGCAAATGGGGCTGCGCGGGCGCATTAAAATGCAAAATGGCGGAAGCGCGCACGCGAGGTCGCGGGGTCGCCGGTATCGCCACGCGCCATTGTCCAGGCTACTGAGTAGGGCGGCATCAATTACTGTGATACTGAGATATATACTGGATATATTTTATATACTATTGTGGAAAGTTATTTGTAAGTGACAGAGCGGAATGAAATGTTATCACTCAATGGAATTGCGGTGTTGTGTGGTCTTAGTTACGAATGGGATCGTTCCGTCACTTTTGTGAGTTGATTAGTGTGATTAGCAATGAACCATGATGATGAGTCCAGACTGATATTTAATTTTGATGGTAGCTCATAATAGCAAGCTAGTAGCTCTGTCAAGAATGAGATCTAAATTTATTAGATAAGATCTAAGATCTCTAAATTTATTAGATATCTATCTAATATTGATCAGACATAAACTATTAACAGTAGATACAAAAAATATAGATATGTGATATAATAAGTGGATAAAAAAAACTGTACAAGGATTTTTTGCCGCGTGGCCAAAATTGGAACTAACACTCCCCATTTAATAACACATTGGATATACATTTTCTATCAACATATCTATTTACACATAGTGCTGCAGTGCTGCTGGTTAATTTTTGTGACATAATTCGGAACCAATACTTCATAATTTTCTATCTCGTATTTTCGTCATGCAATCGCCATTAGGACTATAGAGTACTATACAACATTATTTTTTGTTTATGCGAAACTCGATACACCTGTGTAGTATTTTTGTGTAGAGAATCTATGTACAAAATTTTAAAACCGTATCATATAAAATCACAAGGTTATAAGTTTGTATATTACCTGGTTGTCCGTTCAAAAACATGCTCATTTCGCGGTACACCCGCGTAAACCGCGTCTCCTGTGTTATACACTCGTGATAATAGCTTGGCAAAAGGTACCTAACCGTACGGTGATTGTATTGTAATTAACTGGTAATAAAATTTAATTAAAATATTTTAAAATATATATATAACATGGCGTAAAAATTATTAGAATCGAATCAGTTACTGATTCTGAACAAACTATATTCAGGTTTCGCATATACTAAAAATAATGTTGAATAAGGTTAATGGAATCAATGGTTGGTATGAATCAAAATTAGAGAACAAAAAAATTGCTATTATTTCTACTAATTACGGACAGTCCCACAGAACACAAATTCCTATCCCCACTACTGATATCTTCTCACGATCCGCTAAATCGCGGCGTACAATAGCGGCCGCGCGGTGGTTCGGTCCGCTAAAACAAAGTAGATTCACAGCTTGCACAATGTGTGGCGAACAGTTAGAAGATTATTTATGGACCATTTATATAGGTCGGTTACTTGCTGCCCTGAGGCCCGTGGTGGCCTAAAAACAGGCCAAAACAGGCTTAGTTTTAGACTCTTGTAAATGTAAGGCTAGAACTTCTTTCAGAAACGTTAATGTTTACTAAGAATTTAGATTTTAGTTGCCAACTGTTAACTAAAGGGCGTAAATTGTAAGACCGAGCGAAGTGAGCTCGAATATTTTAACAACAAGAATATGAGGGCGGGAGTAGGAGGATAGGATACAAAAAGGAGAGAGCGAAGCAAGCTCGAAAATATTGCATTTCGCTTCGGATGGATTGGACTAAAGTAGCCCGAGAAATAAGGGGTGGATTGAAGCCCACCACTTCTATTCAAATGATTGCAATTTTGACTTTTTTTTAATTAATACATGATCTATTTAGTTTCAGGTATTCCTGAAAAAATGAGTTTTAATAAACAGGCAAACCATAATGGTACGTCTTTGTGTCTACGGAACTTATCATCTTGCGTAGCCTTTTCCAACTATGTTGGGATCGGCTTCCAATCTTACCGGATGTAGCTGAATACCAGTATTTTACAAGGAAGCGAATGTTACAACCCCGTTATTACTGTAATACTACACCCCTTGGAAAGTACAGTTGTTAGACTTTCGGGTCACTAGCAGTAACGACTGTCAAAGATCTACAAATGACAGCCAGGACCAACGGCTTAACGTGCTTTTCAAGGCACGGAGAAAACTCTCTTCCACGGACCGACCGACGAAGGAGGAGCGCGGCGTAAAGGCTTAATTTACACGCTGCAAGAAATTGGGTATTTGAATCATCAATCAATTGACATACTTTTTATAAGCTGTCAAAACGCGATTCTCCCATAGAATTTGTAAGGCAAAAGCAAATTATGACGTCACTAATTATTGAACTCAATGATCTTACTATTTATTGATTTCAGAGCTAGAAAAAATCTACTTTAAGGGGTTTTTGTAAATTAATCGGCCTTTCGGGCCTAAAATAAGAGGTGTTTTTAAAAAGAAATTTGGTTTTGGAATTATTGGTCAGTAGAGTCAATTTATGATAAGTTACTGCATGCAAGTTTCACTATATTGCGGACAATGAATTCAGTTGATCAAATAAATACAGCAATGTAGTCAAAATGCGTGCAACTCGCATGCAACTTATGCATCGTCTAAATGAGGCTTTACCTACCTGCGACCCGTGTGAATGTTATAACGGGATGAAAAAACAAGATCATGGTGCACTAAGAGTTTATTTAACTATCCTAAGTACAGACAACTATGGTATCTACTGCTAAGAACATAAGTCACATTTACTGCTTAACCTACTTTAATACTAATATTATTGTCTTTAGCCTTCAAACGCATAGGAGGAACAAGTTAAGCGCATATCAAATGGATAAAGGATGACACATGCATGTTAGGGTTAATACAGAGCATTTAAAAAATAGAGGTGCGTTTTTTATACCACAACTTTCTCCATACACCCTTTATTTATAATCACTTAAACTTAAAATCACAATTTCACTCTGTCACTATGATTATAGCAATCAAATACACCAATATTTAAATCTTTAGATATCCTCACCAAACGCCGCGTCAAATTGTGCTTACAAAAAAACACACACAGCCACATGAAACAAAAAGTTATATATTTTTTTAAATATAAAAATACTTTTTTAAAAGTAATTGTCAACAATACAGGAACGTGATCGTTTTTGACACGGTAGGAAGAATCTAAGGATTAAAATCGTTGATCATACACCCATTTTTCACAACGAACACATTGGAACCTCTATATTTTAAAAACTCTATGGAAACGATACATTTTCGACACAGAACAACACAAACATAAATCTACCTTTAAACATTCACACAACCTTCTTAAACTAAATTTTTCAAACACATGCACAATTAGTCAACATGTTTATTGTGTACAATCGGGTAATAACTTATTACCCGACTAGCTTTTGCCCGCGACTTCGTTCGCGTGGAATAGTAACTTCCGGCAGTTTTTTTTTTTTTATTATTGTAATAAAAACTATCCTATGTCCTTTCTCAAGTTCCAAACTATGTCTGTACCAAATTTCACACAAATCGGTTTAGTAGTTTAGGCGTGAAGAAAAGACAGACAGACAGAGTTACTTTCGCATTTATAATATTAGTTTGGATTGTACACAATAAACATGTTGACTAATAAGTCAGTCAGTTAGAATTTTGAAAACCAATCATCATCATCAACCTAAATACGTTCCCACTGCTGGGAAATCAAACAATGGACCCTTTTTTTTAGTTGTTAAATCAATTAATTTACTAATATAAAACACGATAATGGGGGGTTAATGACGTTAGAACCCAGTAAAAATTGTACTAGGTTATGACGTATATATATTTGTTATGACGTATTGCCAATTTTAAAAACGTCGTATCTTCGTATGGTTTGGTTTACATAGCAAAAGAACTAAATACAGGTCATATATTTGTTGATAATGTAACTGACGGAATTATTCGTTTTTTTTTTCAATCATATTGCCTATTGTTCTATGTTATTGTAAGGTTTAAACAATTTTTATTATTGTCTTCGTCGCTTACGTAATAGTAGAAAATAATAATAATCGAATTCACACTGGGTAGTATTTTAACGGGTACCCACCCGGAAATTACTAATAGTTATTTTGAACTAGAAATATAATAATATTTAATAGGAGAGAAAGCTCAAATATGAGATTGTTGAAAGCACTTTAACCGATTATAATTTAGTTATTGTTGTATCATAATTTCAACAGATAACATAAAATAAAATCGGTTTTTTCAATAAAATCAACGTAGTCAAAAAATTGGTAAAATAATGCGGGCATAAAATATTCGAGGATGAAAATATTTGACTGAAAAGTCATCTCTGCCAAAATGCCACAAAAAATATACCATACCGAATACCTGAGTGTTTAATATCCTTATATTATTTTTTATTTCGAGGATATTTTTATACGGAACGCATAAAAACGTTCATTCTTCTTTTTCTTTTCAGGAGATCTACTCCTAAAATCATCGTAGCCTAACTCTTCACAGTCAGTGACCATAAACCATTTTGAAAAAAAAAGGAACAAAATTGGTAAAAATTATAAATCTTTCAATTGTTATCATTAGATGAAGATGTGACCATAGTGTACACCAAAAGCTTGGCAGATCAAGTAAAAAATAGGTTCGTAGATTGCCGTGTCTATGGTTCATATCTCAATGACAGCCTCTTTTCTAAAGCTGTATGTGAAACTTCCAGGCAAAGCTACTACAAGGTAACTATAAAGTGTTAATTAAAAAAGAACCTTAAAGTTTGTTTGTTATCAAAGTTCTTTTTCGTCAGGGAATTCAATGATTGCGTCTAAAATATCGATGAATACCTTGGATGCGAAGTAGTAGCAGTTGAATAAAATTAACAGCGCTATGAAAGACATTAACACAAATACGAACATTAGTTTATACGTATCCGGTTTGGACCGCTCGCCCCGCAACGCCATCTGTGGACAAATAATTGCAACATTAGGAAATATTTATTTTATTAATTAAGAACAAGTATTACGTAACCATCGTTGTGCCAAGAACAAGTATTTTTTTCGGGATATCACTAAATGTATTTCTCAAAACGAATTCTAAACTAATTAATTATTTTCATATTTAAACTCGATTTTATTTACATCCTGTAATAGTCTACCAGACTCGTAGTGCTTTAATTTTTAGTATACAGAAATCCTATTTCCTACTTAATATTATAAACGTGAAAGTTTATTTGGATGGATGTTTGTTACTCTTTCACGCAAGAACAGATTTGGACAAAATTTGGAACACAGATAGTTTATAACCTGGATTAACACATAGGATAGTTGTTATCCCGATTTAATGTTCCCAAGAGATCTTTTTTTTTATGTTCCCGTGGGATTTGTAGCGGGCGGAGCCGCTGGCAACAGCTAGTATGACATAACTGTGACGGTTTCTTTCATTTATTTCAATAATAACGTTATATTCACATAATGTATTAGGAGCCCATATTCAAGCAACACAAGATCATTTCAAAACGTTCCTAACTATTTCAACGTCTACACAAAAACTTTTGCTAAATACGTTTCACACTCACCATTCTTTAATTTTCCAAAAGTAAAATCTTGCCAAAACGTAACTTGTGCAACTTGTTTAAACACCACTTGTATGTAAACTCTGGATGATATTTATCATTTTATTTTAAACTTCGCAATCCATGATGCTATAATTTTGGAAAAATGAAGAAGGGCAGTGTTTTCCTACTTACATGAGCTCAGCCGACCCAGGATGGGGCAAAGAAGAGAAAAAAATGAAAATTTTTCGCATTCGCAGCCTATCCCATGGAACTTAATACTGTCATCAACATAATAAATGTCTTTGACCCAAAACTTGAAAAAGGAAATTATGTTAAATAATATTTACCATCTTACCACAAAAAAAAGTTAAACATCTATTGAACACTTCTCTAAAAGAATTGTCAACTGCAAAACGACTTTTGACGTTGATATAAGAGTCATTTTACAGCTACACTTTATTAGACAGGTGTTAAACAGATGTTTAACTGTTTGTGACACGACGGAATAGGTTTAAGTGACTTGATCGGGTGTTTAACAAATTACAAGACACAAACCGTCGTACTACATAAAGTTAAACATTTCCCAAAACGACCTTTATATCAACGTCAAATGCCGTTTTGCAGTTGACATTTTTTTTCCATTAATATAAAATGACGTTTGTGGAGACTCTGTGATTGTTCGAAGTAATAGAGAGAGGCCTTTGTCCAACAGTGGGACAGTAATAATAATAATATTACTGTCCCACTAATAATAATTGTCAGTAATAATTATTGTGGGGACACTTAATACCGGAACGAGGTAGCGACATAAAATAGTAACTTTTCTCTTACTGTTTGAAATATACCATTCAGTGTCCAATTATGAGATGAAAATAATTAATATTACTGATGACAGTATAATTATCAGTCCCATGAGAAAAGACTAATCGATTCAAGTTTACAGGACAACACAAAACCAATATTTTTCAAATAAACCTGACTATAATAAAGTAGCAATGTCTTGTATGCTCGTCGCAATGAGCTTATATCGAGCGTAGACGTCGGACTGACGCCACATAGACGGTCTCTACAATAACTAAAATACGCGGCGTCAACGTGACGTTTACGACGCGTCTGCGATGCGTATACGTTCGACGAACCTAGGCCGAATACACTCCGAATGCAAAGGGTATCTAAGAGCGGATTTCACAAATGAAACTGAACGCGATTAACACATCTGAACCGCGTTTAAGGGCTTTATTACATGGAATATTTACTAAGTTTTTATTTTTATTCATTTGAAATTGGTTCGCATTTGACCACTATCTCGCTTGTTGGTAAGCAATAATGTGGCGACAGTGAAGTACAGGTTACTTAGAAGTAACCTATTCGCTCTTCACTTAAATACTCCAAGGTTATAGCTATCCGATCGCGGGACTCACGAATTACCGTGACCCCGGTACGTAAAGGGCTATTGAAGGACACCGTGGTTTTTAGTCAGTCAAGTCTGACAGTCCCTCCCGCCGTGCCCTGGGTGAGAGATCTCATTTGACGATTTTACCACGTAAAAAAAAAATTATAGCTATCAGGAAACAGACTCTGGCAGGGAGTTCATTCCCTAATTGTGCGCACAATGAAAGTATTTACTAAATGCTCTATACATAACCTAACCACTTGAATGCTAAATGAAATGTCATCCGCACAATTGATTGCAACAAATGTAGCTAATGACAGTTAGGGGAGAAAACTTCCCATTGGCATTGTAATGGGTAAGGCACCGACGCGTTTAATTTCATCGATTAAATCCGTCCTTAAGCATATCGACATGAAAAAAAAAACTGGCTTTACTTATCAAAAGTTGAACATACCGAGCATACCAGTAGTCATAATATACTTTACAGATGGGAACTTTTTTTTTTCGTGGTTAAATCATCAAATAAGTCCTCCCACCCAGGGCCCAGAGCGGGAAGGACTGTCAGACTCGTACTGACTAAAATCCACGGTGTCCTTTAATAGCCCTTTACGTACCGGGGTCACGGTAATTCGTACAGTCCCGCAACCTGCAGATGGGACCTAGGACAAAACAACGTGTTAGGTACCTCGCTGTCCCCGCAGGTTGACTTGTACTTGTGGTATGGCGTCAGGGTCACGCGTGAGTTCTTGGCGAGCGCGCGCATGACGTCACTGGCTTGTTCACGACGGTCCAGACCGATGTACGCGGAAGTCTCGTCTAGGAAGTGCACTGTTATTGCCCCTGTAATAAAGAATTATGCTTAGTAACAGAGACATGACAATAAAAGTTTTTTTTTAAGAGGCCTCTTACAGTCCACTAGCGCCGCCAATCGAAAAAATGTCATAACTCGTAAATAGAATCAATAAAGGCAATAACTGTTTAGCTAAATCGTGCATTCAAAACATAAACGGCCGTTTTTGTTACAAATTGCCTATTGCCTTTACGGCCGTTTATGTTTTGAATGCACGATTTAGCTAAACAGTTATTGCCTTTTCTACAGTAATAATAGACCACATTTTGTATTTTTGATTCTATTTACGAGTTATGACATTTTTTCGATTGGCGGCGCTAGTGGACTGTAAAAGGCCCCTTAATTCCAAAAAAACGTTACCTACGTTACTAGGAGATTTCTCCTGTGTCGTGGGTGTGTATACAAACATAGAAACTCAATTACACAAACACCCAGACCCGGAACAACTACTTGAAGGTCATACAAGTATTTGTTGCATGCGGGGATCGAACCCGCGACACGTTACGCAGCAGTAGATCGCTCATCAGCTACGCCAACCGTGCCGTTGGAATAGTACGACCAACGAGAGATCGGACGCAATTCAAGCCTAAAAGCCTTTCTCTTCGTTGTCTAAACTTCTAAACAAGCTTTCAAACTCCAAGACTTCTAGAATCGAGAATAGAACCCAAGACACTACGCTCAGAGGTCCGATCGGTTGCGACCAATTAAGCTAATAGGACAGTTCAGCTGTCCAGCAATGTATTGGAATAGAAAATATTGATTCGTCAAAATTATTAAAAAAATCTCTCGATATGCTGATTTTTTATTAAAAGTGCTAAAAAGGAAAACAACTGCTGGAAATAGGCTTTGAGGTGCGCATGAGCACCACATCAACCAGTTTGGTACTTCCTTTATCCAAATTGTTCTAACTGCAATAGAGTATTGGACTGAAAAAATCTATCTGCTACATTATCAAAAAATATTTGAGCCGTTTACTTTATTTGTTACGTCATCCAAAATTGACGAAGATACGACACTTTAAAAATTGCCAATATACAGTTTTCATTTGCTTCTGACGTCGACGAGCCCCCACTCTTGAATTGTGACGCGTCATATCTTTGTAAATATGCAATAATTTAACAAAAGAAAAAATAAGGAAAAAATATTTTTCAAAACTTTTACTGACGGTCTAATTAAATCTGCTATTATTGATGCTGTTAACATGCCTATCAAATGCTTTAGAAATACAAAAAAAAAAACAATAAATATCTCACCGAAAGGACTGAACAGTTGGTTGAGATCGTTCCTCTGCCACTCCTTGGGGAACACCAGGTGGAACACGTGATCTCTGGACGGCGCCGCTGAAACAAATATTTTATATATCAAAGCGAAAGATCAATCGCTCACTCATCACGATACCTCAAAAACTACAAAAGCTAGGAGTTTCAAATTTTGCATGCGGGTTATTTTAAGGCTGTAGGGGTTCTTTTTAGACGGGGTTTTGCGAAATTCGACCCCTAAGAGGTATTTTTGAGGTTGATAGTTTGTATGAAACTTCGTGACTACATATCTTCATAACACGCATGCGGGCTATTACCAAGAGCATCTTGTGCGTATTGACAGATCGATGGGACTGTTCAATGCTTGTGCGCAGGATACGACTGCATGTGGTCATCACCATTACAGGTCCCGTTGAAAATTTATTACACTGTAGTTATTTAGAATTTGTGAAGTTTTCATAATTTTATTCCAGGTTTAACAATGACGCAAGACGATCTCCGGCCACCGTAGGCGCGGGCATGCGGGCAGCGAGTAATGGGCGACTCGCTGTCCGACCATGGACCATGCCCGGGTCGACGGCGCGTTGTGTTCCACGTGCGCCTCAAAGAGTGTCAGCATAGTGACGGGGCCTGTAGAGGGCCAAAGCCTGCCGGGACCAAGGGATTACCGAGACCCCGGTATCTAAAGGGCTATTGAAGGACACCGTGGATTTTAGTCAGTACAAGTCTGTCCCTCCCGCCCTGCCCTGGGTGGGAGGACTCATTTGATGATTTTACCACAATAAAAAAAAAAGGTTTAACAATGAAGATTATATGTGAGAATGCCTCGTAATAATAAACTAACATAAATAAATAATCAAAAAACACTTACGATCAGCGCCCACTAAATTAATATACGGACTATCTTGCCGAGCAGTCTTGGCCAGAAAGATCTTGTTCAAGAACGGCTTCAGCGTCGCCGACTGGGGAGCCAGGCGCACTGATAATTCACCGCGCATGCGCGAGAGATGCGCGTGCATGGCCAGGAAGCAGAGGCCGGTGATGTACGCGTCGTAGCCCGCCTCGTGCTCCTTGTCGTCGAGGCGAGAGTAGCCCCGACCTTCTAGAGATCCTGGGAGGATAATATGTTGTTAGCAGTGATCGGAACTCGGTGAGCTTGTGGATACCTAAAAATTAAAGAACAGAGACAAAAAAATGTGGAGACTTCCTCGCGACAATTTTTTTTCTTTTTGTGGAGTAAAAAAAACGTGTGGCTGCTGCGACAAGTGCGCGCAAACTGAATTATCTGTACTATTATTATAAAGCAGAAGAGTTTGTTTGGTTGCACGCGCTAATCTCAGTAACTACTGCTGCGAATTGAACAATTATTTGTTGGATAGTACATCTATCGAGGAAGGCTATAAGCTATATAACATCACGGTATGACCAATAGGAGCCGCGCAGCAGGGATTGCGTGTAACACGGGGAACAGCCAGTTTCATATAAAATGGCATATCCCGCCGGCCAAATTTCCGCGTGAGGGATGGGATATTTTTGTTCGTCCCGCAGCCGCTGCCGTATAATGAGCGCATTTACATAACATGTTACTCAAAATTTTAAAAAAAAACGTTGCCCCACACTAGGAATTTCTCCTGTGTCGTGGGTGCGTTTACAAACATATAAACTCACATACACAAACGCCCAGACCCGGAACAACTACTTGTAGATCACACGCTAACCGTGCCGTATAAATTAGTTGGCTGCATCTACGCGCCCAATACGTGTGGGGCTAAGGTTTATGACTAACCAAAACAACTAAAAAAGAAAGAAGATCCGGCTCGAAGGACCATCAGTTAAACATGCTTTACCATTTTTTTTTTTTTATCGTGGTAAAATCATCAAATGAGTCCTCCCACCCAGGACAGGGCGGGAGGGACTGTCAGACTTGTACTGACTAAAATCCACGGTGTCCTTCAATAGCCCTTTACGTACCGGGGTCATGGTAACATGCTTTTCCATAAGAGACGAATTGAAATAAATGGTCACTTATCTACAGCAAGCGGATCACGCTTTTGTTATTATGATATGAGCAAAGAAACAAAATAATGATACGAACCCACTTCAGGTATAGAGAACGGTGGTTCAGCTAGTGTGGACAGCAGTTCCGGCAGCACATTGGAAGCGAGCTTGTCTTTGAATGGCGGCAAGCTTGACATGTATTTTGTGTCTAATAATCTGGAAATAAGAATAGAATTATATACAATCAGCCTGTTGCGTCCAGTGCCTTCCCAAAAGAACCCTCCCGGTCCTGGACAGTTCACATCCATCCGCTGCTAGCTACATTCTTCAAATCCGCAGCAGCCGCGTCCTATACTACGTTTGACCATTCGCGGTCTCCACTCTACATGTTGCTCCATCGACCGTCCGTCCGTCTGCAGACATGGCCAGCCCACTTCCACTTCAGCATGCTTATTCTACGCGTAATGTCGGTTACTTTGGTTCTCTGGCTAATGACTTCGTTTCGAATTCTAGCCACCAGAGAAACCCCGATCTTGAATTTGTGGACCAGGCCTATGGTAAGTGTATATGGTAAGTGAAGTAAAATTACGGGTACGTAAATGTGTCAGTTAAAGTGAGGTCCCGTTAGTGCGTTTCGTCGTCACATCGTTGACAGCGGTGGACAATGTTCCACAGCTAGGCTTCGCGCCAGTTGTGGCATAAAATGTGTTGATAATTATGTTGCTACGAGTCTACGACGCAACGCAATGCACTAATGGTGCCTCACTCTTAGTGCCTATCTGTTCCATCTTTACTCTTTAACGGCTGAACATATTTAAGATAAATTATTTGTAAGTTCAACTGTACCTCAGTTACGACTTAGGACAGACATTTGATGTAATAGTCGTTAGCTATGTTTAGTTATGTTTAGAATAAAAAGCAAAAATAAATTATAATTATTGAAGTATTGTATCACAGAATTAAAGTTTCTGCAAAAGCTTACTTACCAAATATAAAAGTGAATGCAACAAATATCTTACTTGGGGAACATACAATGTGTGAACTCCTTGAAGGAGGAGTAGTCTGGGGGCAGTGGCTGGAAGAAATGGCCCAGTGTGTGAAGGACATCTAGCAACATGTTGTGGCCGACTACCAGCTTTTCCTGGAAGAAAACATTTTATTACTTAACTGTGGTGAAACTAAAAACGGTTACTGTGTTTGACCTGCATGTTTCAAAATATTGTGGTCATATTTAAAGACCCCTTTATGATTTAATCTGTATTTTTAAGGCACATTGATGATTAATGAGAATAAAAAAGTTGCTAGCTAAATAAATAATACAAAAAAAGTATTAAAAAACCACTTTTATGAGTTATTGAACCAATTTACCACATTCTAAAAAATTTGACATTTTAGGACTTCAACATTATGAGATAACAATATCTTAGTCCTAAAATGTACAATCAATTTGGCACTTGGACGTTTTGGGATTTGGACATTTTAACTTCGCTAGGCATTTTGAGAATTCGACATTCTGCCCCTGAACATTTAAAAGAGCAGTATTTTTTTTCTTTTTGTACTTTTAATGTGGTTTAAAAAAGGGGTAAAACTTACCGACTGGCTTAACATCTTCATCACTTTGGAGAAGCCTACAGCCTCCTCTAATTCATCCCATTCTTTTTTCTTCCTCATAGTGTCTTGATCGTCCATGTCATCTTTTTTACGTATCACTTTGAGCACTCTAGAAGAACAGGTTTGCACAGAAGAAAAATTGATATTTGCAGTGTAAAGTTATGAACATTATTGCCCATACAGGGTAAACTTTCAAACTGGGTGAGCTAAGTCCAAAACTATGAGGAATAGCGAATAATACCACTGGGAGTCTCTAGACCAATTTTGATGAAAAATTAATTATTGGATTTAAAAAAATAAAAAGAATATTCGAAAATCAATACGGGGTAAAAATAATATACAGATCATATTTTCACATGAGTGTGTTGTGTTGTATAAGGCAAAGAATTAGTATAACACTCAAATGGTTACCTGCTTTTATTATCTAAAATCTTGGTATCTACTATAACTTGATCCTTGAACCGGACCCTTAGCTCTTGGAAGAGTAGCATCCTTATAAAAGCATTGCATTTGTCTATCTCCATCTCATCATCTTTTGTCTTCTCTATAAAATTCTTCACTTTTTTGCTGTAGAATTAAATAAATTATGTTATTTCTTGAATAGGCAATTTCACAAGGGATTGAAAGGATATGTTTGGAGGACCATAGATAAATGCATTCATTAACCACAGTCCACAGACTTCCTTAATAGTGTTGGTTTATAGATCTAAAACATATCCAGATAAAAACAGATAATTACTTCTAAAGATGAGAGATATGAGATGGCAGAAAACATAATGACTTTGAGAAATGTGTTGGAGAAAGTGGCGACCACTTAATTTGTTGTATTTGGACTGAACACAGGTAAAAAAAAAATATTAGACTGAGTCCAATATTTTTTTTTTACCTGTGTTCAGTCCAAATACAACAAATAAAAGCAAGAATTATTTACAATAATAATTAATCATCGTGTCTTTATATCGCCCTAGAAAATAGGGCATAGTTTTCTTCGATAATAAAACCAGCCAAGTGTATCTATAAAAAGAAAAAAAAACACCATCATGTTTTTTTTTCTTTTATTTTAGCACTAACCTTATTTTGTGTCATGGCAAGTGTATATAATTAAGCGAGTCCCTGATTCAAGCTATTCATTTATGGTTTTAACTGATAAAATAGGAATACTAAAATGGGGATAAGGAATATTGTAATTAACACATTAGTCACACAGTAACTAATAAATGATGTTATGGGACATTGAAATTTTTAAATCAGCACAGTAACATGCATTTTAAGCTGTGTAGATAGTGTACTTCTTAAAAGAAACTCTCGTCGTCTACGTTATTTTTTTTAATTGTCACTGAATAAAATATTACCATATATCCTCGATTTGCTGTTTGTTTTCATCAGGTATCCTCACTGTGTCCTTCTCCTTGCTGTATGACTGTTGTCTCTCGGTCAAGGACTCTCGTAGCCTTGTCTCGTTTGAAGCAGTCATGTACGAGATACCTTAAAGAATTATTACACAATATGACATCATGCAAGATATTTGTGAGGGGTTAGACAAGGTAACAAATATTATTACACCTATATTTTGTCAGTTCTGTTTAAGTGAGTAATAAGGCTAACCTATTGCTATTACATCAATTGGGCGTAATTCCTGACTACAATCCAGGCTGCTACTGACGAATTATTGATGATAAAACTGAATAAACCATCAAAATACGAGTTAAACCCAGAACCTTGTGCTTCTCAGTAACTATAATGGGCCAATATTTTCGACAAAAATGACCATGAACGTAACTAACCTTCTTTAATAAGTTTGTTAAAGTTAAATCCATTCGCAGCTAAGAAATCTAAGCTCGAACTCTGACAGAGGAACATTCTGTCTGGTCCAGGCCGGCCGCGAGGGTATAGGTAGAAATTGTACGTGTCATTCATGTAATGATTTTTCTGCTCATCCCAGTAAAACGCACTCAAGCCAAACTGTATCAATAAAAAATCACACGAGCCATTCATAATACGAATGTAATAGTCCTCGGGTGAATCAAAAACAGACACGTCCCGCCCATTTATAAGCCCTGTAAATTCCGCATCTATAGAAAAGAAGTCCGCTTTCTCTATAGAATCACTTATTAAGGGCAATGTGTCCTTAAAATCTGAAAAACAATGAAAAATCAATAAGCATTTGCCGCGCTTATGGTACAACAAACATTTTGTGTATTTTTACTCACTGCTACGAACTACCTCCATTATTTATATAGAACTATAATGTCCGATTAATATAATATCATTTAGAAATAGATTTGTATAATATTTGTATTTATTTATTTAATAAAATGGACAAACAGAAGAAACAAAGATAACAGCGCTGCTAACACGCGCATGTCAAAACACTGTCAAACAGGAACGAAAAAACGTCAAATGCCGTCATTCATATCGATTTTACTGATTTAGTTATGGGTCTTTTAGCAAATTAAGTTAACAACTTCAGTTTATACAATACTTTAGAGGGTCTAAAAAAATAACGAATTAGAAGCAACTAACTCAACTTATAATAAACTGGAAACAATTTATTATTTATGTCAAAAACTCGGTTTTATTGGTAGACGTTACCAGACGTCTTCAAGGACGTCACACACCAAGTCTATCCGGAATTTTCGCACGAAGTTTGAAACTTTTGTCATTCTTATTTTCTTTTTTTTTACCCGACTGCGCCAGAAGGATGGTTATGGTTTTATGAGTCCAGTAAACGATATTTTTTTCTTCTTTCCGTCCGTAATAGTAAATAGAGTCAAGCAACTTCACACTACAACTTCTCACATCCGTGATGCGACTAATATTTTTTTTATCGTAGTTCGTGCGCAGTGTAATACCTACTTTCTGCGAGGTTTCATAGTACAACTTAGAATCATTTCACGAGAAGTGAAATCATGATCGCGCATAAAGATTTAACTTCTCGCCTTACGCAAAAGTTTAGTGAGCAAACTAGCTGTAATAAAGTTCAATGTAAAGTCAAAACTGTTACATTGTAGGAAAGCAAATATTACGTACACCAAATTTGTAGAGCGTTATAATGTGAAGGTGTGCGTGCCACCCTGAAGAAAACTGACTTCAACATAGTTGGGAGACAACTAGACAAATGATGATTGCAGAACGGGAACATAAACTTAATTAACATATTCCCAATTTCGCGGAGTTTCATCGTCGACGACATTTTCGCTCACCATCAGGCGAGATAGTGGTCAAACGCGCACCTACAGTTAAATAAATGAAAAAACCTAGTTGGAAATATTTTTCAATGGCGACCATTTGCCATTTTTACAAAAGTCTATAGCCCTACAACATGGACTTACTTCCTGAAAATTAGGTTAACCAAGGTCATACCTGTATGAATCTGTAGAAACTAATTGAACTGTCGATGCCGGCTTGGGGAACTCTATACAACCACTCTAATCTATGTAACCATGTTCAACAGTAGATTTAAGTGCTGCAGATTTTGCACTTATTGTCAATGAACTCAGATACCGCAAGCACACTGAGCGGTTACTTAAAACCAAATTCAAATACATAATTTTCAGAGGTCGGAATTAGGTAGAGTTATTTTAGTACTGTTTAGTACTCTGATAATTATCCACCTTAAGATGATCTGATGGCAATACCTACTCTAGTAATCTGGAATTTCTCAGTTGCAATCACGGAGATTGGATTTGTGCCCAACTGACAGCACAACATAATTGGCTACATACATACAATACAACATAACTGGCTAAATGTGTTTGTTAGTAGGTACCTACTAATATAAGTACGAAGTCTGTCTAATAAATGTCTGTGATAATATTTCGGAGTTTACCACCTTTGTATTTTTAATAAATGATAATAGGTATTTATTATAGTACCTATGGACGCGAAGTATGAATCTAACCAAAACGATGTAAGTATACGTACAATTTGTACCTATTACGTAAGTGACATAATTTTTAGGGTTCCGTAGCCAAATGGCAAAAAACGGAACCCTTATAGATTCACCATGTCTGTCTGTCTGTCCGTCCGTATGTCACAGCCACTTTTCTTCGCAAGTAGGTATAAGAGCTATCCTGTTGAAACTTGTTAAGTAGATGTATTATGTGAACCGCATTAGGATTCTCAAACAAAATTATAAAAAAATTGGGGTTACCCCATACTTACTTGGAATTGAAATTCACTTACATGTGGGGTATCTATGGATAGGTCTTCAAAAATGATATTGAGGTTACTTATTTAATTTTTTTCTAAACGGAACAGTTTGCGCGAGAGACACTTCAAAGTGGTAAAATGTGTCCCACCCCTCCCTGTAACTTCTAAAATAAAAATGATAAAACTAAAAAAAATGATGTACATTACCATGCAAACTACCAGCGAAAATTGGTTTGAACGAGATCAAGTAATTAGTTATTATGTTACTTGCTGCTATGGAACACTTTATGGGCGAGTCCGACTCGCACTTGGCCGGTTTTTTCTGATTGAAACCGAAGTTCTGTGTATTACTGATGAACGATAATATGATCAATAACAAGGATATATACGAAAAGTTAGGGTGTGCTCAGATCCGCGAGCTAAATATACCATTATTATTTTTTGTTTCAACGCTTTTTATCTAAACGCGACATACAATTAATTAGACAGGCCTGTTGGTCTAGTGGTTAGTGACCCTGACTGCTATGCCAGAGGTCGTGGGTTCGATTCCCACCCAGGACAAATGTTTCTGTAATGAGCACGATCATTTGTTCTGTGTCTGGGTCTGTCTATAATATGTATGTATTTAGAAATATATAAGTATGTTTATCAGTTGTTTAGTACCCATAACACAAGCTCTGCTTAGTTTGGGACTAGATGGCGTTGTGTGATAGTTGTGGAATATTTATTATTTATTTATAATTAAGAATACGCCTGCCTGATGGGAAGCGGTCGTCGTAGCCTGTGGATGCCTGCAACACCAGAGGCATGTCCTGTTTTCCCGAAACTGCAGAAACTTTTGGATAATGTGACTACTGAGAGAGAATTAGGAACCAACTCGGATTAAGTCCTTCTTTTTTTGTCTTAGAGTCCTATAGGGGAACAGTGTATAAGACGGGGACGCGAGGTATACTGGGGACATACAATCTTTAGGCATACTTAACACAACACTAACGAAGCGCAAGCGCCATCAGGATGTCAATTGCAAGCGGACATTAACAATTGGCGTCCTGTTGGCGCTTGCGCTACGATAGTATTGTAATAAGCTTGCCTAAGTGTGTGATTTCCCATCATATTCCGCGTCCCCGTCTTATACACTGTTCCCCTACCCCTGCAGCTGTGAAAAATTTATAGACGGATTATTTAGGAAAAAAAAAAACACAGATACAGCTCCAGAAATTAAAATGAAAAATAATACAAGTTAAATCTTTATTCATATTTTCCCTCATTTGTTACATTTTAAAATTTAACAAAAAAAGAAAAAAATATTTAGAAATATAAAAAATAGCAGTCCACCAGCACCGGGAACAGGGTCAGGGCTACGCGTGGTCTAGGTTCTTGAGAGAGGAACCTCCTTACAATACGCGCCTAGTTAAATTATTTTTAGCGAATGTAACTTTTACTGCAAATTTACGTTTTAGAAGATGAAGCTAAAGATCTATAGAATTCAATCTTTGAATGAGTCATTATCTAGTTGATACCTACAGTATCACTGCCCACATTAATGAAACATGAAACTGCCTGTAAATTACCTGATATGTATACATAAGGAATGTCGCGAAAACGAATGCATCCATGGAAGCAATTTCCAATTAGAACCACCACTATGTTTTGCATTGTTTTTGCAAGTCTGTTACACAATATTGGGGTCTGGAATTTTCTAATAGTTTCTAATGTGAATCAATATTTAGTTACTTAGCCATAAAGTAGGTATTACCATTCCGTTCCCTCATAAATTAAATTGTTCTGGAACTATTAAATAACTATTAGAAACTAGTTAGGTAAGTAAGTAATGGCCTCATATTGCTCGAGCCCTTAGAATGTCAATTATCACGTTCGCGAGAATGATGCAGTATTGACAAAATGTTCTAAAAATGGAAGTTTACACGTATTGTTGTCGTTGCGGTTTACATTCTTCGGCGTCAGCGATGACAATTATATAATTGCCAATGCTAATGCTGGGTTTACATTCGGTTTAGGATTTCCTCAGTTAAAATCTTCATATATATAGAGAGTCAGTCTTACAAATAGTTCAGTGCTGTCAGGACTTGGGAACTTGGAATACTTATACAATGTAAGTTATAATAGTAATATTTTTATTAAAGTTTATTTTTGTGTTTTTCTGTGTGGTCGGCGTGCTGTTATAAACTTTGCAACGGATTTTGATGCAGTATTTTTGCAAAAAATTGGAAATGTTTATTTCAGTAACGCTTATGTTAAGTGATATTAAATGATAAAATTAAAAAAAAACTACATACTTATTAAAAATGATAGAATCTATGTTTTGACTAATCGTACGAACTGCCAAGCATAGGTATTGCCTAATACTCGTAAATCGCAGTGAATTATCATTTTTAAAGAGGTGCAGGAAATCAGTTTCTAGATTTTTACATCTCCTATTAAAACTAATATTTCAAATCCGGAACTTTATTTTATTATAGCCTGCTAAATATTGTGCATAATATATTTTCACTAATAGGTACTAAACGTCACTAAAATGCCGATGCTTAGTAAGTTTTAGTGAAAACGGACAAAAGTTTGGCGACAACTTCATAGTCAAAACATATTCATAAAATCTTACCTACAGTTGGGTCCTGAGTCCTAGCGGACTCATTTGATGATTTGACCACGTAAAAAAACCTAAAACCAATGCGCACTGGGACCTGTGGTGAATATCAGGCCTCTCCTTACGGAGGGCCCTGTCCCACCATGGGAAATACTACAGGCCTTAAAAATAAAGTCTTCTATCTTTTTCTACAGAAACATGAAGACTATTCTAATCCTATGCGTGTTAGTCGCGGCGGTGTCCGCATATGACACCCGGTACGACGACTTTGATGTCGAGACGCTGGTGGGCAACGTTCGGCTGCTGAAGTCTTACGGACACTGCTTCCTGGGCATCGGGCCTTGCACTCCTGAGGGAACTGACTTCAAGAGTGAGTAGATTATGTGATTTTTTGTAACTGACCTGTGATTTTTTTGGAGGAATCCACTGCTTAGCGGACTGTGTTCTAGCGGTTGGCTTGGCTAGCGATCACGATCCTGTCGGCAGTTCCGGATTAACCCATAAATAAATTAATCAATTGCTTAGGGCATCACATCTCAGGGGGCACCAGAAACAGGACCGAAACAATATTTTTGTTAGTACAAGAGGTAAAAAAAAACTTCGGTATTTCATTCTTTCTACAGGTAACAGTGGTGGTGGTCTGTGCCAGTCGTTATATTTTTAGATTCCCGAGTGACTATTATAGAGTACCGTGACTCTAGCAGTCGTTTAGCCTATAGAAATAACGCGGCGGCGATCGGGCATGTTCCTTGGTCAGACGGCGAGATATCCCATACTCTCCGTCCACAAGCCCGAGTCCATTGTAAAAAAACATTTTGTAATAATACCTATTTTTTGCCAGAAACCATCCCCGACGCACTCCAAACCGGCTGCGGCAAATGCTCGCCTAAGCAGAAGCACCTCATCCGTACCGTAGTCAAGGGCTTCCAGACCAAGACTCCGGACATCTGGCAACAGCTGGTCAAGAAGGAAGATCCCCATGGCGAGTTCAAGGAGGTCTTCACCAGGTTCATTAACGGTTCAGACTAAATACTTACCAAAGAGTTTCAAGACCAAGGAGGTTTCGACCTAGATGAGCTGAGAAATTCTTATGCTATAATTAGTCAGGAACAATTATTCGTTAAGCAAATTCACAACTTTATTTGTCCGATATTGTGTCATGGTTATTTTGACTCATTATTGACAGTGAGCTGGTGGTTAGCCTTTGAATAATTGTGTTAAAAAACTTACACATGAAAATAGAACTTACCACCTATTTTTTTGGACGTCATCGTCAGTGAAAACTAAGATGGTGCCGTTAGAACAGATCATAGACATAGAAACTGAAACCAGCGTTCCATAAACAGCTATAAACTAAATACGGACAAAAGTGTGAGTGCGGCAAAGCGATCTTGTAGAATGTATAACAACAGAAAAGAGACAGGCATTAGGCTAATGATCGCATTGTCTCTTTTTAGATAGTGGTCAATTTTATGTGAGTATTGCTCAGTCAATTCTGTATGTCTATGGTTTAAGTTATAAAAAATAATATCGTAAGAAGTCAGTTTGCTCAACAATTTATTTTTGTGACCTTATTTTGTACAATACTGAAAACGAATAGATCAGTGGGTTTTATTACGATTTGCATTAACATGTATATGCGAAAATTAACAACTTGTGTGCTTGTACATAAAGTATCAAAGTTTATGTTTTCGTATAAATATTCTAGCTGACCTTGGCTTATCATTGTAAGAAACTATTCTAAGATTTGTTTATAGGCATATTATTTTATCGTGAAACATCACATAAATTGTTAACTAATAACTATGTAGTTTTAAATTTATTTTATATTGTATTTATTTTTAAATAAATAACTAAATGAAAGATTTATATTTCGTCTTATCTTTTAAAAATATCTTGCCGATATTTTGTTAAAAAAAAGAAACTAGTAATTCATGTTTAAAGTAAGAGGTAAAATTACTGTAACATAAGATTAAACCTAATCTTGTTACAGTAAGGCCCACTTGCACCACAATCACTAAACGGGTTTAGCGCTAAACTGCCTTAGAATATCACTGTATCCCTGTCAAATTGTTTGAAATTAACAGAGACAGAACGATGTTTTAAATCAGTTTAGTGCTAAACCTGTTTAGTGATTGTGGTGCAAGTGGGCCTAAGTCTAGCTTCGACTTTAGCGACCCAATATCGACCTTAAACTAATGATGATAAGCATCATTTTGATCATTTTAGTCACAGTGGCTGAGCGTTCAACTGCTGCGTCGCGGGTTCGATACCCGCACGGAACAAATATTTGTATGACCTATAAGTAGTTGTTCCGGGTCTGACCGTACATGTATGTGTGTTTTTATGTTTGTAAACGCACGCACAACACAGGGGAATTTCTATTGCGGGGCAAAAAAAAATTGCTTTATGACATTGAATTTAAACGCAGTGAATAAAAAAGTACCTAAAAACTTTGGTTAATTAATTGTGAAAGCACGATAACTATTAAATTAAAACCACATCAGTTCTATATATTTTTTTATTACATGTAAACTTAACTTAGCAACCATTCATGTGCACATCAACAGAAAACTCTTTCATAAAATAAAATATTACCTTTTCTAATAAAATTCAGTATAATTAAAATAGAACTACTTTAAGACACATTTCATAAATAAACATACATACGGTCAGGATAAAATAACTGGACTAGGTAACCTGACCCATAAAACCACGTTTTAGCACATTTTCAATATTGTAATTCAAATCATGCATATAACCTATCTAATTAAAATAATACAAATTATTAATATTGGCGGTAGTAACTTCGTCAGTCTGACAAAACTATCCAGAACTCCAGTACCAAGAGGCATCATAAGGGAACAGTGTATAAAACGGGGACGAGTAGTATCATGGGAATTCACACAGTTAAGGCAAACTTAACGCTATACTAACGTAGCGCAAGCGCCAACTGGACGCCGTTTGTTAATGGCCGCTTGCGACTTGCGCTACGTTAGTGTTGCTGTGTTAAGTATGCCTAAAGAGTGTATGTCCCCATTTTACGTCGCGTCCCCGTCTTATATACAAAGGAATAAGGCGCTGCGCAAACGTAGACACTTTATTGCCTACACGGCACACCATCACAGGGAACCGTAGTTCACGAGTATGTAATAACTGGAAGCAACTGGACACAAAAAATGTTTACCGGTTGAGCAGTACACGACCTAATAGAGGTCGACCTGCGAGATGCCATACACAAAAGAAAAAAAAAAAAACGACGGGTTGCACTCTGGGAGTGCCGGCAGAAGTGAAAACTTGATTATTAACGTTGAGCATGTTTGATATAATATTTTGGAATGGTTAGGGAATAATTTTGCACCAATTGCTTTATCAGTATAAAAGTACTATCATTTATGTGGTAGAATACAATATTCATTTATTGCGCTATCGTACACGGTCGAGGTCGACCTCGACCTCGACCTCGATTCGTGGCACGCTGTAACATAGACGAACATTCGCGCAAGCGCCCTGCGCCGCCTAAACGAAACAGTAGGCCCAGGCATACATTTTCGCCGCGCCGTAGAGAGGGGATAGCTGTCTACTCTCCATCCGTCCTACGCTTTTTCGATCAGGGTCACGTGTCCTGACGCGAGTGTCCTGACGCGAGTTTAAGATTTTATACCCATTACAGAAAAAGTGCTCAACGCCGCTAAAGAAGTTTTCACTTCAAAAAAAAATGTTTACGTTTGCGCAGGGAGTAAATGATTTCATACTGGTTCACATCATCTGCCCATCATCATATTATGGGATGTATAGCTCTGTCTCTTTCCCACAGTGGAACTACTCTCGCTTTATGACGTCAGTGTAGGCCCGCTGTGCGTTCATGTCTCATAAAGGGAGTATTATTAAATACTTGCTAATTATGGGGTAAAATTATTATTAAAAAAAAACTGACTAGACTTTGTTACTATCTTTAAGAGTTGATAGTATTTTCTCAATGTGAGTGGACAGTTTTTCATAAGCCGTCTTGTTCCTGTATAGATGTATGTTGGCTCTGACCTTCCGCATGAGAAGCGGCGGGTCCACATCGCTCAGCTTCATCAACGCCTCTGAAACAAACAAATTAATAAAATGATCAGGATAAGACCGAGATTAAGATGTCATCAAGCGATGTTTCTGGCAAATAAATAAATAGTAGCTTAGGAAGAACATCTTTTTTTTTTATCGTGGTAAAATCATCAGATGAGTCCTCCCACCCAGGGCAGGGCGGGAGGGACTGTCAGACTTGACTGACTAAAATCCACGATATCCTTCAAAAGCCCTTTACGTACCGGAGTCACGGTAATTCGTTAGTCCCGCAACCCAGGCACTTGGAAATTTCGATTTTCGTTTATAAATTTATGCAATAAAGTGTACCAACTGATATAATTGAACTGAAAAAGTCACGACATCTCCTCTGGACATAGACTATAATCAATTGATAACCAAGGTCTCAAAAGCCCTCAACATATGTTTCCGGAAAGCATTGTCTATATCATCATAAACGTCTAGCAGTCCTATTTCTCCCTGAACACTCATCATTTATTACACCATAGACTACTTTTTTGTAGTCCACTAGACACAGCTTTTCCTTCTCACACACCATTTATTACACCGTAGACTACAAGCTTCTACCAGCCAGTGTCTCAAAAGCCTAGAGTCCAAACTCACCCAGCATTTGTTTCCGGAAGGCCTCATCTGCGTCGTCAAGATGTATGAGCATGGCGCTGTACAGCGCGTCGATGTGCGCGCCGTACAACACCGTGTCGTATGTGTCCGGTCGGTTCGTGAACAGTATCACTAGAGTCTGAACGGCGTAAGAGCGGACTTTGTCGCTACTGTCGTCTAGGCGTTTCAGTACCACTGGAATTAAACATGAGTGTAATTTGTTTTAGAAAGGCTGTACTATGGTATAATCCGTCAGTTAGATCACCAAAGAATATTTATGACTCTTATTTTTCCTTTTGTCACTTAACCAAAATTGAAGGAGATACGACGCTTTTAAAATTTACAATACTGCACAACAGTTCTGACGTCAAGAGCCGCTACGCGTAATTTTCTTCGTAAAAAATTATTGATTTTACAAAAGAATAACAAGTTTCAATTATTTTTCTAAACTCTAAAGCCCTTGTATATTTGTAATGTGTGAAATTGTTTGAATCCAGTCACATAGAAACGCGAAAGCGATCCGATAGCGTGACAGAACTATCGGACTGACGTCTCGCTTCGGAAACGCTTCGCTTTCGCCTGTCTGTTTGACAAAGGCATAAATGAAGGAATAATTAGATTTGTAGGTGCTGTCAACATGCCTATTTAACAGACAATGTTGACATCTACAAAAAAACCTTTGCCTCTCATTGACAGTGCGGTTTGCGGCTGCGATCACTTTCAAAATTGAACCTTAAAGTAGTTTAAATACTTACCAAAATACAGCTTGTGCAGTATATCCCCGCTGAAGCAGCCCCGCTGCCGCGCCAGCACGGCCAGGCAGCACACAGCTCGCAGCGTGTGCTGGCGCGTCAGGGTCGAGTTGTCGTCAGCGAGCCCCACCAGCAGAGGAACCATCTTCTCCAGGAACGGTTCCAGGGACTCTTTGGACGGGAAGAGATTTACCTCCTGGGGAATTAAATTTTTATCTAAAATAGATATGATCTAAAATCTTTACTCGCTTGAGCTAGCAAATTAAAGATTGAAGATATTAAAAATAGCCCACTTTTCTTTAATTTACTGGAATTAAAGAAAATTGTATTTTTAATTCGTAATAATTATTATGTTATCTGATTGCGTATAAACTATTGCAATAGATACGCGATAGCAACAATCGACAATGGTTTGCTATAATTCATTGAAGAGCTCCCTGGATTTCTCCAAGACCCCGTCATCAGATCCAGACCTTATTACAATGAGATCATCTCTTTCAAACGAAAAAGAATTTTCGAAGTCGGTCCAGGAGTCATGGAGATATCGGAGCCAACACTTAAAAAAAATACGACTAATTGAGAACCTCCTGCTTTTTTCGAAGTCGGTTAAAGATGGGTATGTTCTTGACCTCAATCTAGCCCAAAAGCAATGACGAGGCCCATAATGGAGTGAGCTCACCCAGAACGGACTGGAACTCCTGCGCACCCACGGAAGACATTACAAAAATAATTGCCAGAATCCGACAGGACTTTCTATTATAGAAATTTTAGAGTAGTTTTACTTTCATGAGAATACAGAATACCTCTGAATTGTGTAACTGTCAAAAAAATCTTAAACTTAGTTACAATAAGGATGATTTTCCATTATTATCGATGGCAAGTCAAAATCATAGTCATCTTTATTTTCCATTAGATTGCCACCATCCATAGATTGACTGCTGCGCAGCGAGTTCGATCCCCGCATGCAACAAATATTTGATCTGAAAATAGTTGTTCCGGGTGTCTGGGTGTTCGTGTTTCGTGTATGTGAGTTTCTATGTTTGTAAACGACCCACGATACAGGAAGAAATTCCTAGTGTGGGGCAACGTTTCTTAATTAGGTATTGGAATTAAGAGTATCCTACCTTGTCCCCTGTATCGCCATCTCCTCCCTTGACCTCAGTGAGAAGATTCTCGTTGTAAGGGTTCTCCTGCAGCGCCGAGCACAGACAGGCCACGGCGGCCGTGCGGATGGCCTCGGCAGTGCGGCCCGCGCACCACACTAGGTTCGGCATTATTACTTCTAAACAATGAAAGATAAACATTTAATTGCACAATAACTTATACAGACCTGCAAAAAATACATAACATAACAAAATTCAAAACCAAAATTAGCCAAATCTGTCCAGCCGTTCTCGAGTTTTAGCGAGACTAACGAACAGCAATTGATTTTTATATATTATATATTGATTTTTATATATAGCACTTTGCCCGCGACTTCGTCCGCGTGGATTACGTACTTTCTTAATTCCCCCTTTTCACCCCTTAAAGGTTAAATTTCCAAAAACCCCTTCTTAGTGCTCCCCTACATTATAATAGGAAGCCGTGTGCAAAATTTCACATTCCTAGCCCCAGTAGTTTCGGCGGTACGTTGATATGTCAGTCAGTCAGTTCTCCTTTTATATATATAGAAGATAGAAGATGTAGATAGGGCACTTATAAAACGTCGATAACAGATGCTCGGTTGAGGTTAGTCGTTTCCATGGAGAAGAACCGGCAAGAAACTCCATGGTTACTCTTTTAAATACAGTACCACAAAGCCGTTGACTTACGTACCTTCAATAACGATATTCAGAAAGGCTTCAAGCTTATCAGTGTCACACCTAGAGAAGTTGACGTCTCTCCTCAAGAGGAGGGTGGATAATGTGGTGAACACCTTCAGCTTTACCTCCGGGTCCACCTTCGGGGTGGCTAGGCACTCCCTCAGGAGTGGGGCTACTAGGTGCAACTGGTTACCTATCGCGGAACCTGGATAAGGGAAAACAAATAAAAAAAAAGTAGACGAGGAGATTTGGGCATTACATTTGTAAGCTGGGACACCGTTTTCTGGTCATTAGAGGATTGAGCAGTTCTGTTATCTATTTTAAAAATTTATCGCTGGCATTTCAAAAGTGAAGGATCCCAAAAACTGATGAGAAACTAGCCATTCACATCAAACAATCCACTCACGCTATTACGTCCGACATACTTGCGGGATTTACAGGTTACGTGTATAGTTAGTTTACGTGCTAGGAAAGACCTCACTAGGAAGATCAGTGGTGGATTTACCAAAGTAGTAAATAGTAGGCTGGAGCCAAGAGCGGCAGATTTTAGGAGTCCGCAAATTAAGAACCAATTTTTTGGGCTTCCAGAATGTTTAAAGCAAATATTCATTTAATGATATCACAAGCCAAAAAAAAGGGTATTTAATCGTAGAGGTGGTGCAAAATTTCTACAGTTGGGCGGCACATATGCAAGTCCACAACTGAGATGAGTTTTTTTCACAGAGATTCCTCAACATACAATCCAATGCAGTGCTTACCCGAATTCAGCATGGCACACTCGAGCAGACACTTGTCGGGCGACAGCTGCGTCCAGGTGAGCGCGTCGCTGGTGATGTCGGCCAACACGCGTCCGATGTGCTTGTCATACAGACTGATCAGGGTCTTGCCGCACTTCTCCGCGTACCGCAACTTGTCCAGGTTGGCTGGGAAAATGCACTAAATCATCAGGCTTTAAAAATAGGAACGTACTCTATTCCGATCCAGCCCTGGATTATTGCATGCTGTGTTGGATTAAAACAATGTGTGTTGATCCCAATCCAGCGCTAGAATCTAGTTGGATCAAGCTAGTGGATCAACGTAAATCACCTTTTAGACTTAAAAGTGACCTATCTATTTAGGAGTTTGGTACTTGGCACTGCCTCTAGAGTGGGGCTACGAGGTACAGCTGGCTACCTACCGCAGAACTTGGTGGCCTACAATGACGTAGGAAAGAGACAGAGCTATAAAAGTCATCTAGCGCCACCTCGTTCCCAGACTGGAATTTCGCTTTAAGAAGTCTAGGTAGGCCATCTTAACAACAAATCAACAAAGTTTGCCTACGAGATTTGGGGAATGCATTTAAACGCCCAATCACCATTTTCTGATCAGATGAATGAGCAGTTCTGTTAGTTTATTTTAACTAAAGCTAAGATACTCACAGAGCGCCATAAACTGTATAGTATCATCGACGGGCATGGCGTATAAGGTAAAGTTGATGGTGAACAGGTCGTCGGCCATTCGTGCGCACGCGTCGCCGCATAGGTCGAGCAAGGCCTCGCAGGCGTGCAGCAAATTTAGTTGGTATTTAGGCTGAAAAATGATTGTTTTTAAGAATAAAAAGATCTGGGCACAAAGAAAAAATCTTTATTTAGCGTTTGACACTATTAAAATCGATAATTCGAAATTATAATAATTTCTCTAAAGTCTCTAAATATGAGGCCCAAAACCCGATTAACTTTAAAAAAAACGGTTTTTTTTAGTATCTCGGAAATCACTAAATGCATACAATATAATGAGGTAGTGTGTCACGGTTTGCAATAGAAATGCATGGGAGAATCTCGTTTTGACAGCTCATAAAAAGTATTTCAATGACTTGTTCAAAATTGCATTGTTCCCATGCATTAGACTCAGTGTATCAGTGAATTTAAGCTTCTTATACTCTATATCCTGAAATATTAAACCTCTTACCTTCCTAGTCCTGCATCGATCAGGGTCAGCGGCCTCTCTACACAGTTCTTCTAGCACCTTCTCCTCGATCAGTTCCGAGCGAGAGCCCTTGATGATGTTAGCTATAACCAGGAGAGCGGCCCACGAGTCTACCTCAGCTTCTAGCAGTGGCCACCAGGTGGCAGGCACTATGAAGTAGCCGAATAACTCGGCAGCGCGTTTTATCTACAAATAGAGGTTTTAAATATAACTTAGACATTCACATGAGTAATGTTTCGCCGCGCTTGCTTAGGTCATCGATCATAGCGAGTATTCCTCCTGCCCCGGAAGGAACGTAAAGACTAAAGTGTTGATTCCGGCTGTCATTTGTAGATCTTTAACGATCGTTACTGATAATCAGAAGCTCCAAGATCCGACAACCAGTCTTGCCAAGGAGTATTGTATTACCCAGTTACTGAGTTGTGGAGGTCAGATAGGCAGATACACCCGGTTCGACTAGAATCCGACCCCAACATGAAACATAGTTAGGAAAAGGTTAAATAGATGATGAGACATTCAATATGTGTAATGTTACAGAAATGAAAGGTCCCCATGAACGGGCGTTATTCTCACCTCTGGTATAACCCTGGGATCTTCATCAGTGGCGCCGCGAAGCATTGTTTTCACGATAGTATGAGCATGTTGAGTGGCGCCCTCTTCCGCGCAGAGAATCAACCAGCACAGCAACTGGGACACGCGGAGTCTAGCGTCTGGTTGCCAGCCTTCCATTTCTGATGAGAAAAGGAATCGCGTGAAAGCAGTGCTGAAAATAGGGTTATGCCAACAGTGCCCAGGCATAGGGCGCAGGCCCTGGAGAGGCGCAGAAACGGCCGGACCAGGGCGCAGTTAAAGAAGCTCGCACTGAGCGCTTAAATGACACGCAAAGTAAAACAGATCTGGATCTATGACAGCTACTGCGCTGCGCTACGTGAATATATTTTTAAACGCACCCACGATATAGGGGGGTCGCGAGACTGTCTTATCAGGTAACCGTGACCCTGGAACGTAAAAGGCTATTGAAGGATCACCATGAATTTTATTCAGTACGAGTCTGGACACTCCCTCCCTTCCCGGCCTGGGCTCCCACCCTGACTCAATTCATGATTTTACCACGATAAAGTGTGTCTGTATAACCCATACAGACACACGGAATTAAAACGGGCGCGGCGGCGCTTTCAAAGGAGCCAACTTGCTCGTAGTGGAGTACTTTTAACACGCCGCTGCCGCCCCGCTCTCCGCACGGTCTTACTGTAATCGTAAACTTCCAAAGAGCCGAAAAAATAATACTCGTCAACTCACCTCTAGATATAGCAGGTACTATTTTGCCAATATTGCTCTGAACCAACATACGACAGCCAAAGTTGGGTCTCTTAATATTTGGTGGGTAGTGCGTCGGCACGTCCTTGAGGAAGTCGGTCTTCTTCTTAAAGTCTTCCTCATTCTCCTCCATATATTGAAGACCGATGTCGTGCCAGAATGAGGAGGCGGTGTCTCTTATTTCCTCCATTACGTCGCTAAGACTAGAAGAAGAGGAATTTGGTTTAAGAGAGGAATATATATGAAGTTCGAATTAAAATAGCTGGCGAAAATGTGCAGATACAGATTTTATAAGGTACGCCTAATAAAATCTGTATCTAATAAGTTTAAATAACCAATTCTTGTTTGTCTTAATTTCGAGTAATTCGGAAACGGGTCTCAAGGTTTCAATTAAGTATTTTAATTTGCAATTAGGTTTAGGTACATCATTTAATTGATGAAATCATCATCATTTAAATGATTTTAACAAATAAAATTAGAATATATTATTGTAATTTAAAGCCACTTTAAAATTATTTGTTTGACACTTTAACCTGAGTTTAGAGATTTAATCAATTATTAAGACCATATTGACTACATGGTTTAAGAATACCTGCAACATGTTGCAGGTCTGATTCCCGCACAGAACGAATATTTGTATGATCTACAAGTAGTAGATCCAGGACAGGACACAGGACAGGACAGGAGAAATTTCTAGTATGAAGCAATATTTTTAAAAAAAGGAAAAGAAATTATACTTACCTTGTCAGCAGCAACGGTAACATGCGATGCCAGAAGGAATACCGGTCTCTGTATTTAAGCATCCAGTTGGCAACTTCCAGCGTAACCTGCATCCGCACCTGGGTGTTCTCGTCAAAGAGTTTCTCTGCATAGGGACTGATGGACAGTTCAAAACATTTTGCACTGCCTGCCATTACAACTGCTCCTGTCACATGGAATATATTCTAGTTTTTTATACAAAAACTTGTGATCATTGAAGGTAAAGTTACACAAACAATATGATAAATCACTTATTCAATTGAACAATATTATTTATTAATTTATTTCAACCTGCAGAAATATTGATACCATTATATCTGCAGCAGTGTTTCAGAGGTGAATTTTCATAAAATGTATGGAATCTGAGCATACACTTGTGTTTTAAAAGAGTGCAAAAGAATTACCGATAGCTTTGATAGAAGAAACTCGAACCCTAAAATGTTGATGTGCAAAATTAGACATGATGGGTTTCACATAACTCTCCGATTGGAAGTGGAAGTCCCTCTGCAGCGACTTGGTGACAATGATAATACACTCACAAGCTTCTAGCTTCACACTAGGGAACGGATCAGCGACTGTTTTAGTCAGGATGCTAGTCAAGTCATTGATGAAAGGACTTAAAAGATAAGATACTCGGTACTTGTCCAGTATTTTGTGTACTAGCTGAATAAGCACCAGACGTATTTCCTCTGATTCTTCCACGATTTCCGGACAGCCAATACGGCGTACTATAACCGGCAATATGTATGTCAAATAATAATCATTTAATGGTAGTTTTTCAACAAAGTTCGATATTATCAACGCTGCGATTTCCCGACATCCTTCAGATGCGTCAGAGAAGCTCTTCAAGACGTAAGCGTACACTTCTGGGAAGACAACAGTCAAGTCGCAGTCCTTGTTTGCTGGGTTTTCAAATATCTCTTCGTTTATTTTTACAAGAGCCTGTTTCCGAGCCATTTTTGACTCGCTTTGTAAAGCAGTAATATAGGATTCTAAAGCACCGCGAGGGTTATCCATCAGAGTAGATTTCGAGTCACTCATTTTTGCGATATCCATAATTCGACGACCGCAAAATCAGAAATATCGACGAAACAAAAATACTTGATAAACAAAATCAGTTTCCATGACGACTGCTTCAGTCAGTCAAAAAACCGGTGACAGTGACACATGTCACAGCTGATAACATGACAACGGATACCTTTTTGTGCCGAACTGCATAGCACTGACTAAAAATTCTATAGTCATCGTTTTCAGGGATTTTTATTATAATATTAACCAGCATGTTATAAAATAAACTATTTACTAAAAAAAATATAATTTTGTGTTATTGTCAATCTTTGAGCCACGGAGAATTACCGCACAAGGGGAATCAAATTAATATAATCGAACAATTGAACGAGCTTCAGCCTTCATTATCCACTTTAAGCTGCGAATTGCAGGAAAGTCGATGTGGTGGCAGGTTGTAATTATTTTAATTAGGTGGTAAAGTCATGAAATGAGAAAAACGAGAGGGGGTCCTGGGTGGACCAGAAAAAATTGTCAGACTAAACCGATATCTTACTGAAAAAAGACACCCTGTTCCTTCAGTTTGCCCTCTGCATTCCAGGGTCATGGTTATCTTTACAGATGGTCCCACCAAGTATTATTGCTTAGAAGAAAAATGTTGTGCTTGATCAATCAGATATAACTCATATTCGCCTAAAATAAAATTGATTAAAGCGGTCCGAATCGAACTTTTTTAACAGACCAACACGTGTACATCTCCAGCATGCCACAACGTGCACCAATCACAGCTCGCCAAGTAAAGCTGTCAACGTTTTCATTTCGATGAATGGACGAGATTCTTCTATCACCTAAATTTTATACTATTTCTATTTATTCTGTAACAAGTTGTGCTGTACGTAGCAGCTGGAGTTAAATTTAGCCTATCTCTTTAACAAATAATAGTGCAAAATGTTTAAATTAAGTGTGTTTCATTTATTATTCTTGGCGACGATCGTGCAGGTATCGCTTGCACTGAAGGAAGGCGAATGCGAAGTTTGTATCAAAACCGTAGAGAAATTCGCAGCCACGTTATCAGATGATGTCAAGAAGGTTCCTAAATCAATCGAGACTGAGTTCAAGAAGTTCTGTAAAGGTACGAAGAACAAAGAGAACAGGTTCTGTTATTATTTAGGCGGTCTGGAGGAATCCGCGACCGGTATTCTTGGTGAGCTCTCAAAGCCGCTGAGTTGGTCAATGCCCGCTGACAAAATCTGTGAAAAGTTAAAGAAGAAGGACGCACAGATCTGCGACCTCAGATTCGACAAGCAGATCGACCTAAACAACGTTGATTTGAAGAAACTCAAAGTACGAGATCTGAAGAAGATCCTGAACGACTGGGATGAGGTCTGCGACGGTTGCATTGAGAAGACAGACTTCATCAAGAGAATAGAAGAGCTAAAGCCCAAATATATGGGCAAATCTGAATTGTAAAATAGTTCAAATAAAATTTTAGGTAAGGTTATGTTCTGTTAACTTTAATGTTGCAATGTTTAATTGATTTCAAAGCCATATTTTCCGCCCACGGTATATCTAATTCATTATGATAACATGGCAGCAAACCGATACATTCTATGACTGTGAGTCACACTCCATAACTACAATCGTACAGTATTTGTGATGCAATGAATAGTGTCAGTAAATACAAGGGTCAACAACCTTAATTGCCAATCATGAAAAACACAAATAACATCATCAGTCATAAACTGTTAGAGATATACCAATGTTCATGTTCTTTTTATCATATAAGTTTTTTAGTAATTGATATAAATAAACTAATTTATTGTTTCAAGTTGTGCTTTATACATGAATAAGTCTGTTTTTAACATAAAATTGCAGAAACCTTTCACTGCTTACATCAAATAAGTTTTTATTTTTATCTACTCTCATTTGCACAATTTTTTTGTCAAAACAAGGTCTCTAGGACCACAAAGTACATTTGGATCATCATTTTAAAAGGATGACTCTCACATAAAATTGTCCCTTTGTATTTATTAGATGCTTGGGTTATCCTCATTTCACCTATGGATCATCAGTAATGTTCATCCTCATACAAAAATAAAACACATTTTCCCAAGGGCCAGTTTAACATGGAGTATGTATAACAAGTGGCATTCTGTCAGGTGTCTGTCTTGCAAACATCACTATCAATATCTTTGGCAGCCTTGTATCACTTTCTGATGTTGTCAGAATCAGGCAATTGCAAATCAATTTAGTCTCCATGAAAAGTACCGGACATACATTTTTATGTTCTAAAATCAAAGATAAAATGCATCAGAACTCTAAAGAGAGTACTTGTATTAAAAATTATTCCATGGCATGACATTTTGTGAATTTAAAATAATTGTGGTTTCCTATGTCATTTTTAATTTGATAAAATCTAACTGACAGGCAAATTAAGTTTTTTAGTTGCCACAATATTCTTTATAACTTTTTTTATTTATGTCATCATAATTCTCCCATGCCAATCCCAATTCATTTCTGGTTATTCTATCTTGTGTTCTTCTTCCTTTCCTCTATTTTTCATCCTTATAAGTAATTGTTCTTTATTTATTACAGAATAATTTCATGGGACACTTATGTGATATCACATCTCAGTAACAAGCTCCGTTGTGCTGCGGTAGCGGCAGTCAGTGATCAACAGACTATTGCATTTGTCGAACTGTATGCAAGCGTGTGTGGAGAATGCATGTGTTGAATAAATTATTATTGCTATTAAGTAATTAAATATTTTTTTGAAATTATATTTTTTTTATTCATTTTTGTTTATCAATTATAACATACATCTATGTATAGTCTGATAGGATAGTTACTTGCTTTCACACTACAGCAATGGATAATTTTAATTTGTCCAAATAATATAATACAATCTAAAATTCAATTGACAGTGTGGTTGGCGCAGTGCCTAAGCGATCGACTGCTGCGTAGCGCCGCGGCTTCGATCCCCGCACGGAACAAATATTTTTATGATTGTAGATCATACAAATGTTTGTGATGTTTCCGTTTGTAAATGCAAGCAATTTTAAGCGTGGGGCAACATTTTTTATTTAACTTTTTTTAATGGTAAAAAGTTTTGTTAAGCTTTGCTATGGTCATTTAAAACTCTTCAATTTATTTCTTACTCTGTTTCTGCCTTACTGGGCTATTTTCACCAAGATATTAAATTCTAAGCTCTAAACCTATTATAATTATGTATGTATGGACACCAACAGGTCAACCTATAATCGACAAATTTTACCAATCGAAAATTAACCATCCAATATTGTGGTAAGGTTGAAAATCTATTAAAGGAATTTGACAGATTGAGGTAGGTTAAAGTGCTGGCGTCTGTACATAACAGTGAATTTCAGTTTCTACATGATGAAGAATTTGGTGTGTCTCAATGGACCTGCTTCACAATACAATAATTGTAAGAACCAGTGTCAAATTCAAATGTGGATAAAATATAGGCTGAAATTGAATAAAACAAACAATTAGTTCACACTAATAACTTTATTGCAAGTATGCTTGATCTAGTACATACAGATTCAGATAATTGTTTGAATACATAAATAACATGCATAAGGACACAAGAGGGTTCCCGATTAGTGGTACTTGTAGTTCCTGTGGTGCTCTGGAATACAGAAAAAAATGTTTTTATTGGCTGAAATATACCAAATAATAAGTTTATTTTTAAGAAGATAGTTATTGCTTTAGCTTATGTTCCTTTATTCATAAAACAATAATGAGTGTTTAGTTTGGCTCAGTCTTAAGATGTTCAATGCATTTACTTGTAAAGCCCATAAAATATTTATAGTTAGCAGTTGCAAATAATTACTTGTTTTCTTTTGCATCTAAGAATGTTCAATATGGTACTTTAGATTATGTTTATTTCAGAACTATGATGACTCTGCAATGTACAGACGCCAGCAGGTCAACCTATCCAAATTTGTCAAATATTACCAATCAATAATTAACATTAAACTTTCTTGATTGTGATAAGGTTGAAAATCCGTTAAAGTAATTTGACAAATTGTGGTAGGTTGATGTGTTGGTGTCTGTACATCAATCTATTGATAATTTGATATAATGAGTAAATGACTCTTGAAACTTTATGTGGCCCTATCCTGTCATTCTCCCAGAAAAGCCGAAATATAACACAAAAAGTAAAAAAATCCTTACTCATTTTTCCATAGTTAATGACATAGAAGAAAGTCATGCTGCCCACAAGCAGCTGGAAGAAGGGGGCCATGCCCACCTTCTTGGGCTGCACATACTTGTGCTGCCACCTCCACCAGGCTGAAATAATATTTTTTATGTTTATGTACAGGACTGTGTAATTTCAAATATTCACATAAAACAATGTTTGAGGAAATAAATAAAAAATTTGAGAAGAGAGAATTATTATTTTGCAGTAATATCTCATCCTCCATTTCACTCATTGTTGTTGTTCAGTTAATCATAGTAGTCATATTAGAAATTGGATGTAATTGAAATAACTTGTAAAATTTGAAGGTACCCTGATATGTTTGGTTATTTTACATGTAACCTTGGGCCTTATGAGAAATGCATCTAACAGTTGTTTGATTAAAAAAAATAGTTATTATTTTTAACACGACAGTATCAAATGTTACACAGGACAGGACACTGTCCACTGACATCTTCCATACATTTCTAACCTCAAATTACTTATTCATTTACCTATAAAATACGTATCAAACTAGTTTGTTACCTCGACTGAAAGCACCAGCGACAGCCTGGGGCGACTTATTCCTGCGTGCGAACCATGCACCGAGCTCATTGATTTTTACCTGTCCGAAAGGAGTATCAGCTGAAAACGAGATTGAAAATTACATAATCAAAAATGGTAAACTGAAGAGCGACATGATATCAACTTAACTCATACTTACGCTTGCCATAAAAGCGGGCGGGGTCATAGGGCCCATGGACCGAAGGGTTGTATTCCTTAGGGTAATCACCGAAACCCATGATTACGGGATTTCACAAAAATTTTATGGAATGAAACTGACCTCGGATTTCGGTGTTCGGTCAATCTGTCAATTCTGTCAAATTGTAAACCATAGCCAATACTCTTGACATTGGATCGATATTCTTTGATGAATGAATTTGTTACGGAATTAGGTAAATCAATAAACTTTAGATGCGTCTGACAAAGAGATATTTTTGTCTTAGATATCAAAGGAGTTTATGAAAAGAAAATCGACCAGTGGAAAGTGGAAAGTCATCAATTTTTAGACGACATATTGTTAACATCTGTGGACTTCCCTCTATATTTCAAAAACGGTGATCTATGATTATACAGCAGATTTCATTCTTTGTGAGGTGTTCGCAATTTGTTTATTTCCGAGATAGTCGCCAATTAATCTAACAAAATGGTTTTGGAAAGTACTATGATTTGTGTGGATAATAGTGATTATATGAGAAATGGAGATTTCCTACCAACAAGGCTGCAGGCGCAACAAGATGCAGTAAACCTGGTATGTCATTCTAAAACACGGTCAAATCCTGAAAATAATGTGGGTTTATTGACGCTAGCTAATGTAGAAGTGTTGGCCACGTTAACCAGCGATGTTGGGCGTATAATGTCCAAGTTACACCGTGTCCAGCCTAACGGGAATATCAATCTTCTGACTGGCATCAGAATCGCTCACTTAGCGCTGAAGCATCGTCAGGGCAAGAACCACAAGATGCGCATTGTTGTGTTCGTCGGCTCTCCAGTCGAACTCGATGAGAAAGAATTAGTCAAACTTGCTAAAAGGCTGAAGAAAGAGAAGGTAAATTGTGATGTGGTATCATTTGGCGAGGATGCTGAAAATAATCCTCTACTGACGACCTTTGTTAACACTTTGAATGGTAAAGACAGCAACACTGGAGGCAGCCATTTAGTATCTGTTCCAGCTGGTGGCTGCGTTGTACTCTCAGAAGCTCTGATTTCTAGCCCATTGATTGGTGGTGATGGAGCAGGTCCATCTGGCTCTGGTTTGTCTCCATTCGAGTTTGGAGTTGATCCAAATGAGGATCCTGAGCTTGCACTTGCCCTGCGTGTGTCCATGGAGGAGCAGAGACAGCGCCAGGAAGAGGAGTCTCGTCGCCAGCAAACAACTACTGAAGGAGGAGAGGCTGGTAAGACTGGGGAACCTCAGAACACTGGCATGGAGCGGGCTTTGGCTATGTCTCTGGGTCATGAAGCTATGGAACTGTCTGAAGAAGAGCAAATTGCTCTGGCCATGCAGATGAGTATGCAGCAGGAAGCTCCAGCTGCTGAGGAGAATATGGATGTGTCAGAGGAATATGCTGAAGTTATGAATGATCCTGCATTCCTACAAAGTGTACTGGAAAATCTTCCAGGGGTTGATCCTCAGAGTGAAGCTATCCGCAATGCTATGTCCACCATCAAAAAAGATAAGGATGAGAAAGACGATAAGGAACAGAAAGAAAAAGACAAGGAGGGGAAAGGCTCCAGTGGTTCCTCCAAGTAAACGCAGCATTATTTTTCAATTTTTATAATTGATACATTTTGCTCGTAAACTTTAACATTAGACACCATAAATGTTACAACCAATATAAATTTATAAAATACAGATTGTTTATAATTTATCTTGTGTTCATTTCCAAGTGATCCAATTGAGACCTTCGATCTTTTCAAACCCTGAAAAAACATTAATTGTTATTTTAATTTGTTGAATATTATCTGTAACTAATCTGCAATAAAAGTAAATCATGGTATTTTTAAATTGTCTTGTCTTTGAAACTTACTTGAATCTTCAAAGAACCTAGAACTTTGGAATTTCTTTTTACATTCTATTAATTTGTGTCTTCTCCTTTCCTCATTGAATTGGTTGACAACATGTGAATTCCTGTATGAATATTTATCTAAAACGAAAGAAAGGTGATTAGGTGCATAAAACACGTTAAATAAAATAGAATTAGAGAGTTCTATTACCTTGTGTGAATTTGGACTGGATTCCTTTAGTTATTAGCATCCCTTAAACTATAATCAGTCACTCTTGCAAATGAATAGGAATGCAGACCATTCACTAAAATAATAGATTTAATATTACAAATGGAAATATTCAAGAAATCAGAATCAGGCAATTTAGGGAAAGCAAAAGTGTACTAATCCACATTTAAATAAATGACCATTTTAGAGTTATTAAAAATGTAACTTTGCCTTTAAGTATGGTTACCATTTTAATTATGAGGGGGTCATTTTTTAAAGTTGATGGTCCTTACCTAGAAATGGATAAATCCAAGGTGTAACTTGACCATAAATGAAAATACCGTAAAATGTGGGTTGGGCCACTTTTGTAGACAGTCCCATTTATTGATCTTACTATTTATATTATTTTGAATTGTATTGAAAATGTGTACCGGCTTTAGTAACCGTTTTTGCGCTATCCTGGGACAAAGTTTTGTTTAACAATAAATAAGAGCTCTTTATATCTTCTAACTGGGGTTTGAAACTTCTATTGTTGTGGACTGGCGCTGAAAAATATAAATTCAATAAATTCTATATTCCAAAAATACAGTAATACATAACATTTGATTATTTCATGAATTATTTCTCCGTAACAAGAGGCAGGAGTCGGTAACAAGAGTAGCTTCTGACTACACATTTTTTTCTGAGGAAATCGTTCAGACGCACAAATATTTGCGAGGTACCTTTTTTTTCTTTATCGTGGTAAAATCATCAAATGAGTCCCCACCCAGGGCAGGGCGGGAGGGACTGTCAGACTTGTACTGACTAAAATCCACGGTGTCCTTCAATAGCCCTTTACGTACTGGGGTCACGGTAATCCCTTGGTCCCGCGACCCCGGCAGGCTTTGGCCCTCTACAGGCCCTGTCACTATGCTGACACTCTTTGAAGCGCGCGTGGAACACAACGCGCCGTCGACCCGGGCATGGTCCATGGTCGGACAGCGAGTCGCCCATTACTCGCTGCCAGCATGCCCGCGCCTACGGTGGCCGGAGATCGTCTTGCGACGTCCGACGCCGTGAGCGTCTACCACTGCGGCTGGGGTGGAGGGAGGACGCTGTCCTCTCCCTCAGGCGGCCCGCCTCCGTCTTCACGAGCATGACTGCTTCACAGAAGGAGGCGACCGCTTCCCACTCCGTCTCGCCTCGCAGCATGGCGTCGACCAATGCCGGGCGCGAGAGGTCTCCGCCTATCGCCGTGGTGAGGACACGGCGGTGCTCTGCCCAAGCGGGGCAGTCCTGCACCGTATGCTCCACCGTGTCCTCCGGACGATCCTCGCAGTGGTGACACCCAGGCGTTTCTTCCCTCCCTATCAGACACAGGAACCTCCCGAAACTTCCGTGTCCGGTGAGGACCTGCGTCATGCGGTAGGTCAGGACGCCGTGACGCCTATCCAGCCACTCCTCAAAGAGGGGTCTTACCGCCGCGATTTCGGCGTGCCCGTGCGAGGTACCTACTATATCAATTTTACCAAAAAAAAGTTGTTGCAAAGCCATGAGTGAATCCTACCTTTAGTATCGGTAGGTAGGTTCCGTTAGTTATACCAACTTAATTACGTTAGTTAGACCATATTCTGATTTCTGAATAATTCCATGACTACAGCTATTACGACTACGAAAAAAGTAGGATGAACATTACTGTTGTTCAGATCTTTTTCTATATCTTACGTATTATACTTACTAAATGGTCTAGTTAGGGGAGGAGGTGACATTTCTTTATTTTGCGACTGGTTATTTTTTTCATCATATTTGGTTGATGTTGGCGATTTCCTTTTCGCTTCTAAAAGAGAAAAAAAAAACTTTCCTAATTGTTCTAGGGCCGTAATCTGATGTTGACCAAAACAGACATCAGCCAGCAGAACACGAAAATCTGAGTTACAAATAATATAGTGCCCTAGTACGTCTACCACATAATTATATTAAAGTACCTAAAGCCTTCAAATATCTACCTAACCATCAATTAGAAAGTTATAATGAAATGATTGTTACCAGCAGCTGCAATTCTGTCCTGCATTGGTGATCTAACCCTGTTCGGCGATCGTGGCGGCGTTTTATTCCTGTCTGGAAATACAATATTCATGTCAAGATTTGTTGTCAGGTGAAATAAAAAAAAGAATTTACGAGTTTACGGTCGTTTTATGAGGGTTGGTATGTTTTAAATAAAAACAGTTGTCTACCTGCCGTCCAATGCTTCATTTCTGGAGGATCACGGTTTTCTTGCTTTAATTTGTACGTAGGAGTGTTATTGTGTTCTGATAAAAAAATAATAATTAAGTAGGTACCTATGAAATCGATATAAGATTGATTTGTTGAAGCTAATCCGACCGAAAGGTTGAAGCGGCTGATCGTGACTTCTATTTGAGTTGTCTTTTATCGAGAGAGAACGACAGACATGCTGTTGAAGATGCTTAAATAAAATGAGCAGTGGACTGACATTGACTTACACTACTGATGGTGAAAGGAGAACATCGTGCTATGCTGTTGGGATTGACGGTATCGTTAGGTAATATCGTGGGAAATATGGAGGGTTATAACAGCGGGTGGTGTCGGACTGATATAAGCAATGATGACCATACTATTTTTTGAAGGCACGCTACATCTAATTTGATAATATTATTTCCGACACCGTTCTGCCCGCGGGCGATATTTGATATTAATTATTCTCATTTTAATACCTCGACTTTTTTCTGGTGATTTTTTTACTGTCTGTCTGGGCGGACTTTTGCTATTAGATCTTCGACCGTGCATTGATGATGAGGAAGGCCGTAATGCTGGAAAATCGAAACATGCTAAGAAAAAATGTCTATCCAAAACATATATTATTCTATTTAACTTGATCGCAGGACTCACGAATAACCGTAACCCCGGAACGTAAAGGGCTATTGAAGGACACAGTGGATTTTAGTCAGTACGAGTCTGACAGTCCCTACAGCTCTGCCGTGGGTGGGAGGAGTCATTTGACGATTATACCACGATAAAAGAAAAAAAAAGCACCGATAACTGCAAGACATCCACGCAGCCGCCAGGAGAGAGGAGCTAAGCTGAAAACAAAATCTAATAAAACATCGATTTATACGAAAAATGCACTCACATTTAGCGCCGAAGTTGGCTCTCAGCATGGGAATTTTAGTATCCGGAAAGACATTGGGATTAGTATTCGACTCCCGTAACTTGTTCCCGGATACTGTAACCTTCGTGGCTGTCCAAAACAAAACGGCAAATACTATTATAGTGACAATCAAGATCCCTCCGCTACCCCCGTGCGGATAGACGTAGCTGGTGATGCGAGCCACGCGCCAAAATATTAAGTGTCCGAGAACACTCGTAATAACATCAAATCTATGAAGCTTTACTGAAATAGAACCGTCGACAGTTCGGTTGTTAAACTATTTACTATAATATTTTTAAGTTCATAAATATTCTGCCGAGAGGTAACTGTCGCGCAACTATGGATCAATGTCCGAGCAACATAAACACAACAGTCGGTCAACTTTCGCCACTGGCGCGCCACAGTGACTAAACAGCAATTCTACATTGTACGGATACAATATTGGCAATTCATCTAAATATTTGGCAAAGTATTCCCAATATTCTAGTGATTGAGAAAAAAATCCAGTTCTTAGAATATAACTAACTAGCTTTTGCCCGCAACTTCGTTCGCGTGGAGTAGTGACTTCCGGCAGATTTTTGATTTATTTTGATTTTTTGTAATAAAAACTATCCTATGTCCTTTCTCAAGTTCCAAACTATGTCTGTACCAAATTTCACACAAATCGGTTCAGTAGTTTAGGCGTGAAGAAAAGACAGACAGACAGAGCTACTTTCGCATTTGTAATATTAGTTTGGATTTCGTTCTGAGACGCAAATATTTGGGTTAGTAAGTATAGAACCAATATGAACGAGTTTAAAGAAAGCTGTTACTCACGTATTTTGGTGCTGATCAACTTTGGCCGGTGAAGAGTGGCATTTTGGTAGGAGGTTTCTCTGTTTTCCGCTTGAAAAAACATTCCATTAATGAACAGAAATACTAGGTAGTGTCTAATGTCTTTATACAGTATTTCAACGGAAAAAATGTATTTTAAGGACTGTTTCCATAGGTTTCGGTGCGGTTTTCTCTGTATGGGAAATAACTTTATTTGAGATGCGCTTAACCTAGCAATAAAGGCACTCAATGCACCCATTAAAATTCATTATCGTTTGAGCCCGGTATCTTTCACGGCTGGGTATAGACCTTTCCATTATTTTACCATACATCCCGATTCTGTATCTCTCTCAGACATTTCCCGGGATTTTGACGATATCATCAACACGCTTTTGGACGGTCCTGGATTCTTTTACCTCAATCATTTAATAATAATCACTATAATATACCTTTGTTGTTCTTGCGGTTGGGAGATTTCGTACTGGTTAGGTTTGGCGTTGTGACCTTATCTGCAGCGTCTACAAAAGATGTTTGAATGTTTAATCCGAACCTAACAAAACTAAAAAAAAGTCACCGATCTCTTGTAATATAATATAACATGAATATAACATCTATGTGATAATACACGAGTTCAAATCGTAGGTACATAATGTAGGTATTATTATTTATTGAAATAAATTAGTTCTATGCACAGGTTCGAAAACATATTTTAAATAACTACCTATCTAAACTCTTTAAAATAACTTCAAATTTTGTTGTGGGTTAGTACGTTTTTGCATAAATAAGCTAATATAATGCCGTCGTAGGTTAATATAACTTGCTATGAGTATCTTCATTTTTCATTCAAGTGACTTACTAGGCTTATTAATAAGCCATGGCTGGTCTCTCCTGATGGTCAACCTTTTGTTGATTGGTGTCACAAGCGGCTTGCCGTATCCCTTGGTTTCTGGGCTCTTACAGGCGCCAGATCCTGGAAATATTATTCATGCAAAAGTGACACATGGAATTCTAAAACTTTATACATAACAGTTATTTTTCGCAATTTATCTCTGATTTATCTCTAGGTACTATCGGCAAAGTTGAATTATGAGCCGAATTACCGTGACCCGTGACCGGAACGTAAAGCACACCGTGGATTTTAGTCAGAACGAGTCTGACAGTCCCTCCCGCTCTGCCCTGGGTGGGAGGACTCATATGATGATTTTACCACATAAAAAAAAACTATAAGCTTATTTTCATAATCTTTCTTTCTTCTCTTAATCTTTGTTATTTTGACGGATTCAAACGACTTATTGTCAAATTTATGGGTCATGATTCAACTTTGTCGATTGTACTTAAGCTGGTGAGTTTGTTTATTTGTTGTAAGTATTATCTGCAACTACAGAACTGATTTATTTGACAATTCTTTTACCAGTAGAAAGCTACATTATTCTTGAGTGAAATATGCTATATTTTGCTCTACTGTTTTCCCAATAATTTAGTCCTGTAACAGATAATTTCAGTTGTTCTTCTTTCGGTAGCTGTACAAGTGAAAGAGCAAGCGGAAGGTCCTCTCGATTCTCGGTAACTCACATCCAGCGAACAGCTACTAATGTGTCCTTTTTTTTTTAATCTGGTAAAATCTTCAAATGAGTGCTCCCACCCAGGGCAGGGCGGGAGGGACTGTCAGAGTTGACTGACTAAAATCCACGGTGTCCTTCACTAGCCCTTTACGTACCGGGGTAACGGTAATCCCTTGGTCCCGCGACACCGGCAGGCTTTGGCCCTCTACAGGCCCCGTCACTATGCTGACACTCTTTGAGGCGCGCGTGGAACACAACGCGCCGTCGACCCGGGCATGGTCCATGGTCGGACAGCGAGTCGCCCATTACTCGCTGCCCGCATGCCCGCGCCTACGGTAGCCGGAGATCGTCTTACGACGTCCGACGCCGTGGGCGTCTACCACTGCGGCTGGGGTGGAGGGAGGACGCTGTCCTCTCCCTCAGGCGGCCCGCCTCCTCCTTCACGAGCATGACTGCTTCGCAGAAGGAGGCGACCGCTTCCCACTCCGTCTCGCCCCGCAGCATGGCCTCGACCAATGCCGGGCGCGAGAGGTCTCCGCCTATCGCCGTCGTGAGGACACGGTGCTCTGCCCAAGCGGGGCAGTCCTGCATACTAATGTGTCCTAGCTCAATATTTAATAAAAACTCACGGGCGTTCTTATCTCGAGGTTTTGTGTTGTTCGTGAAATCCATAGCTTCGTCTGCAGTGGGAGGGCGCCCTGGAGACACAGTGTTCACTGTTTTTGACCGAGCTATAAATTACAAACTGTGGTTTAACATTAGCTAAAGTTTCGCTAGATTCGATTTACAGAATATAACGATGGACAGATTAAAAATAACCGTGGCCTGGAACGTAGAGGGGAACCGAAGGAATAGGGTCGATCTTTATTCAAGAGGCGGGAGGCCGCCATTGTTTTTTTTTTAAATAGTGTGGATCATCCCTCAAACCTCTTTTCTGCACCAGCGGCGTCTGAATTTCGATCCATTTTTTTAGCGTTGTAAAAACATCAAAGGCCCATGCAACTTTTAGTATGGACCTTGGCATCAATATTTTTTTTCTTTTCGCCAGTGATTAAATTTTGGCCACAATTAGACTACTACCTAAGAAGTCCATAGAAAAAAAAAAGAGTTTCTAAACCGTAACCAACCAGAGATATGGCGGTTTTAATTTTGTTCTAATCAGGAGTGATTTACTCCCGATTAGAACAAAATAAAATCCGTTATATCTCTGCTTGGTTACGGTCTAGATTTTTTTAAATATTTTTTACGAAGTTCTTAGGTTGCAGTCTACTAATGACCAACATTTCATTACTGGCGAAAGAAAAAAAAATTGATGCCAATAAGTTGTATACCCCTTTAGTACTCATTTGATGATTTTACCACTGTCTGAAAAAAAAACCTAATACCCGCCCTACTGTCTGACTAGTCCTGACTAAAATCCACGGTGTTCCTTCAATAGCCTTTTACGTTACAGGGTCACGGTTGCCTGATAAACAGTCTATTGACCAAATTTAATCTCTGGCCTACATTACATTTATAAAATTGGTAGGTATTGTAATAGGAGGTCAAGGTGTACTCACTGTCTACACACATGAGTCCTGAGGGGCTCTGACTGGGGGGCAGTTTTGGAGGTTGCATTTCTTTGCAGGAATTCACACTTGCTGAGTAAGCTGTAAATACCACCTCATATTTAGTATAGCCTTAAGAGTCAAACAACTCCTTGTTTACTAAGCGCAAGTATAGGGTCCGGATTCGATCCTAAGGGACTTAAGCCATGGCGCTACACGATTCCAACTAAAAGTGAAAATCAACCTTGCTTCTACGATATAATAACGCAATTCGATTTTCTTGACGTCGACGTGGCGTTGTGTTTTTCATCTACCCGTCTACACAACCGCAAGGTAAGGTAAGGTTGATTTTCACTTGTAATTGGAATCGGTCGAATCGTGTTGCATCGCGCCATGGGTAAGCTCCCTAACTGCCCGTTCAAAACCTTGCCGCTATGAGCGGTAAGATCAAATGTTTGAAAGACGCCACAAGGCACCGCCAGTCGCGAATTCGCGTATTTTCAAGCAATTAAGGTCTTTTCACACCCTCCGTCGTCGCACCGCTGAGCGGGCTGTTACGTTGGCGTTAAGATATTGAATATTTTTATTCGTCATGATTCTTATTAAGTTTAGGTTCTGTCCGGGACTCTTAATACATGGAGCTCAAACATGATAAATACTCGAAAAATATAAATTCGGATTTTCTTAACGACTGATGCCTTTAGGGTTCCTAGAGGCGATCAACTTCGAAATCAAAAGGTCTCCCACGAAACAGGAAGATTATGACACAATTATGTCCCTAAAATTCCATTAGTTGATTTAATCATCATTTTAAACTGTCGCAGTGTAAACAATCTCTCTATAATAATGATTGCAGCTATGGGTAGAGTGGTTCAAAAGTTAACATTGACAGACTTACTAAGACAAAATATTATGAAACAACATTGTGTTAGAATGAGATATTTACGTGGTGAAGCGTATATTTGGGGAAGTTTTTCTTTCTCCAATGCTGGGTCTTGCTTTTTTTTTATAGAATGGTCTCTACGCCGATCTTGACTTCGATCCGTGCTTGGCTGTCCTATTCAAAATATAATTATTTCTTTTAATAGTTGATTTTCCCGTTAATTTTTAATTTAATATTTGCCGTTATCATTACCACTGTGAGTTATGTTCGTATTGTTTTAATAGTATATGGATTTACTCACGAGATGTTGTATTCTTTGGAGTTGTACACTTTGGCGTAGCGTTTCGAGAGGTATTCATCCTAGAGACCGGTGAGCCTGACTCAGACGCCGAGTTACTTCTGCTGCTTATACTGCTCCGTGGGTTCCTCAGCGCACCCGTTATCGTCATACCCTTGATCTCTTGGCGAAGCCCTAAAGAAACGATCATGTTTTGCATATCTTGTAGGCGAGCAAAAACTTTTTTCATTCAGGTTTTATACTAATGGGGAAGACCTTCCAAGGAAAAAACAATTTTGAAATATAAAAGACATTAAAAAAGTGTTCCACCAATGACGTTGTTTGGGACAAGCTACCACTAGTTTCACAGTTTCCTTTCCTATTGGTCATCATCGTGCAAATTGACTTCCCCACAGCTGGATATAGGTTTCTCTTTATTTTTATCTCGACGTTCCTTTGCGGGAGAACGTACCTAATTCATATTTACCTGACGAAGGATTGACCTGAATGTCTTATATATTATATTATCTTTTTATAACATAATACATAAGATATACATTATATATCGTATTATCTTTTGACACATACTTAATGGTGGCATTATTTATTTCAAAATAAAGTACCCAGAAGTAAAAATAAACAACAAACAGGCGCGCAAGTGTGTTGGACATCTTACTTGAAGCATTGCTCTCCCTGTACCGCGCGCGCTTGGCGGGTGCGGTCGAGGACACCGTGCTGCGGTACGAAGGGTTCCTCCGGTTGCGGTTCAGCGAGTGCTTGGACTCTAAAATAGATGTATTTATTATAATGATACTTGAAAACTCTAGCTGCACGTGGTGTCTTTTGGCTACTATAAGAGCTCCACTGTCGAACTACTTAATGTTCACCAACAACCAAATGTAATGCTAAAATGAAGCAACCGTTGGGGTTTGGTACTTTTTAGCACAATTGGCCACTTTTCATTTTCTTTCAGCCAACTATATTATTTTAAAACAGTGATTTCTTTTCTATGGTATCGTGTGGATCCATAAAGATTTTGTGTGCGTTCCATTTTCGCTAACAGAAGAAGCTATCTAAATTAATGCTTGGAAAATTGTGCACTGTAGAAATTCGAACTTTCGGTAGGTACAGCATTAATTTAAATGTCTGTTTTAGTGAAAATAATGAAGCGAGAAATATATTTACATACTTACGTGAAGCAGCAATCTACTAAATTCTAACAGGAAATGGGATCAAAGGTGTTAAATTAATGAAACCAAAGATTACATGACATTATTTATTGATAATTGTAACAACATAACTAAACGTACCAACTAGGCGTACTTTATACAAATCTAATGCATTATATGCGAACTTATAAGTCTGTCGTCGATTACTTAGTTAAATTCTAATGTTTGCTGCGACAAAACAACTGGGATTCGACATGTGTGTCATCATATAAGGCGCGTTTCCATTAGGCAAGTTATGGAAACAATTATGACGTCACATTCGCATACAAGTAGCTTGGGTTGGAAACATGTTTTCGAGAGTGCGCAAATTGCATGCTGGTTTTTAATTTATTAATTTAATTTTAATAATATTATTATAAAGGATATAAACTAGTCCAAAGTACAAACCACATTGTCATAGTTATTCTAATCTGTTGTTCACTATTGTTATTTAATCGCCAAGCAATCAATCAATTTTAAATTTTAATTAATATTTTGCATGATGTAATTTTTTAATTTTGTATTTATTAATATGATGTAATTACTTATTACCTATCTAGTGGCACTCATTATCATATTTAGTTTTGTTTATATGTGGATAATGTAGCAATATTGTTAATATTATGTATTATCTTTTCTCTGTTTCAACACATATTGTAGCTGTTTATTGTCCCTGAATAAATAAAATAAAATTTACACCGAGGCGCGACGCTGTACGCACATTTCAATAGGGTGACTCAAAATCAAACTTTATTTAATACACGAAATGATACACATTTCACCGAGACGCGACGTGTCGCGGCGATACTGTAAATGTACATCTTACCGTGAAGTAATTAAAGTTAGATTTTGAGTCGTTATTAAAAGGTGTGCGCGCCGCCGCTCTGTGTCGCGTCATCAATAAATGTGTATCTTTTCGTGTACTAAATAAAGTTTGATTTAGAGTCGCCCTGTTGGAATGTGCGTGTAGCGTCGCTTCACGGTGTGAATTGACCCTTAGAGAGCACTGGAGGCCAGGCTCTCCCTGAAGAATATCTCTAAATACGCTCATGCTAATGTTTGTCAACTGTCATATAATTCACACCAAGAATATTGTTGAACCTCTAAAAGGTAATTTCCAATTTGCCATAGATGTTTTGTCGCAGCGTTAAGTAATTGCATTTCATATCAATTCAATAATCAATTTTAAACCTTAAAACAACGAATAAAGGTTACAATCACAACATTATTTTAGAATCGTGAAATTCAACAACTATACCTTGAAATTCGAGCTTGTTCAATTTTAAACAGAATTCTGCTGTTTGTTTACAAAATATTCATCGAAAGAGATTAAAGTTTAAAAATAAATACCGATCTACAACTAAGGTATAACATTTGTAGTGTTGTAAACTGAATACGCTCCAGTCGTATCGCCAAATTGGGACACAAAAAACAATCACATAATATTGTAACTCCTGTTTTCAATTACTCTAACCGGGGCTTAAATGAATGCCACAATAAAAGCTCGATGTTAATTTTTAACCCTCGGCTAAGAGCCAAAAGTTAGAAATCCAACACCACGTTTTTATTTAGATATCAAGCCGCCTAGTGTTACATTCAATGTAATGGCATGTTAAATGCATTATGCAAGGCCTTGGAGTAGTACATATCCGAGATCCTATCGATCATATTGACCCCACCCGGACTGGGGCGGCAAACAATTGGCTATTTGACAGTAGCTATAAATCTATACATATAATAAATCTGTAGAAGGGTCAATTCTGTACATTGAAAATATTGAAAAAATAAATAGCGGGGGGCGTTGCTGGATCGATACCAAACCCAAATATGTGATTTAAAAAATGTGCGTGCAGGCATCACGTGAAAACTAACGGTTCGATTTCGATGAAACTTGGTATAATTATACCTTATTATCCTGGGCATAAAATAGGATACTTTTTATCCTGGAAAAATACGTAGAAAATAAATATTATTTTTCAGTTTTATTCATAGACGTTGTTCTGTAGAACCGCGAATCTCCTTAATTATTATAGGCTTAGCCGTATTTGGGTCCAATACATATTTATAAGATGTCATTGTCAGAGTTACTCAAAATGGAGAAATAAACCATCCACGCGAAGACCGACATCCGCGCGGACGGAGTCGCGGGCGGAAGCTAGTTACAAATATAATTAGTCCGTCATTTAGACTTATAAAAATAACGGGCACCTTTTTTATTTTGTAAAATCAATGTATATTCTCCAAAATACAACGCATCAAAACTCGAGAGTGGGGGCTCGTGACGTCAGAATTCAATAATTATTGTACTAAATTGTGACATTTTGCCAATTTTGAAAGCGTCGTATCTTCGTTAATTTGGTTTACGAAACAAAAGAAAAAATACGGGTCGATTATTTTTTGATAATCTAAGTGACGGACTAATTAGAATTTTTCAGTCAAATAGCCAATTGTTTATTTGTCGCCATACAAAAATGTTGTTAGATAACCGCATCAAAATTGGTGAGCTTATGTGACACTAGCATATGTTGGCAAACCCCTTCTATAGTATCTGTACCACTCCAAGGCCCAGATTACCACTTGCCATCCGGTTGCCTCTTCGACATTGACGTGCCTTTGTTTTACTATTAGTAAAACGAACATAAAACACTATGTTACTTAACTAGTATTAGCTTCAGAAGTTGCATTAGAGTTTTCCTGCTCCATACAATCATTGCTTTTACCATCATCCGTTATCACACATTCCGTACTAAACTTTCTAGCATGAACAGGCGAAACACTTTCACTACTTTTCGAAGACCGTTTACCAATACCAGGCAAGTTACTATCCTCATTTGTGTTCAAGTTACTCTCCTCTTTTTTTAATTTATTTTTTTCGTTACGGGAACGTTTAGGTGTTTCGTCGGAGAGACTAGAATCGCTACTATGGTTACGTGAACGTTTACCGGGCGGTAAGCTAGGAGTGGAGTCCCTTCGTTCCCGGACACGTTGCCTCTGTGCCGCCTTCAGTTCCATCTCGACGCAGTGCTCCGCGAACATCAGTTGTAGCGGCGCGTACATGTGGGGTAAGAGTTCTAAGTCGCTCATTGTGATCTGGGGACAAGATTTACAAATTAGTTTAAATCGAATGTAAGGGGGGTACACAGGTCGCAGGACTTACGAATTACCGTGACCCCGGAACGTAAAGGGCTATTGAAGGACGCCGTGGACTTTAGTCAGTACGAGTCTGACAGTCCCTCCCGCTCTGTCCTGGGTGAGAGGACTCATTTGATGATTTTACCACGAAAAAAAAAAAAAAAAGAAAGGCCCCCCAGCTCACGACATATTTTAAACACACAACGCAACTTTATCAGTTAACACGGGGTGATCGTGAATCGTGTGCAGATACAGCGATATAGACGCTGTACTGGCTTGTAGTTTCCGCGTTTTGGACAGAGACTCCTCGTCAAGTCGTCAGTTGTACAGTCACTAGCAATAATATGTATACACTCAACAAAATTCCAATGCGATTTTCTCGCGAAATACTGGTTTCGATTTTGAAATAAGACCCACATGTACTGACTAAAATCCACGGTGACCTTCACTAGCCCTTTACGTACCGGGGTAAGGGTAATTCGTAAGTCCCGCGACCGTGCTAGGGGCCTAGTACATCGTACCTGCATGTTGTCAAACGCGATCCCAACGCTTTTATTGTCGTTAAGTATGTTCGAGTTGAGTCGCGGCAGACGCGCGTATCTCTGACTGAAGTGCGTCAGCACCGTGTAGCGCGCGTTCATCTTCTGTCCGATGTCTATGGCTTGAGTTGTCGTTGAGTGCATCTTCATTCGAGCTTCGTCTGCTAGCTCGTCCTCCATTGTCGCTTCGTGGATTAGGAGGGTTGAATTTTGGCCTGGAATAAAAAAAAAAAAAATCCACAACTATCACACAACGCCATCTAGTCCCAAGCTAAGCAGAGCTTGTGTTATGGGTACTAGACAACTGATAAACATACTTATATATTTCTAAATACATACATATTATAGATAAATTACACCCAGACACAGAACAAATGATCGTGCTTATCACACAAACATTTGTCCTGGGTGGGAATCGAACCCACGACCTCCGGCATAGCAGTCAGGGTCACTAACCACTACACCAACAGTTGAAGATTAATATTCGAGAATTTAGTTGAGAGCTATGGATTTTTTCAAAAAAATATGAGAGCTATCGTTATATCACACATACTATTATTAAGCATCTGGTTAGACTTAAATACTATAGACCTAGCTTGGTTGAAAACGAGTAAGGTTGATATTATTGTTGCGTTAATAATGCTGCTTTTATACAACAAAAGAAAAAAAAAATTGGCGTGTTAAATTCAAATAGCTTCCAGAAAAGAAAAGATTTTTTAAATATTTCCGAAACACACTGGACATGACAGTCCCGGTAGACTGAATAATATTCGCCTAAGTCAAATATTAGAATTTTTTATTAAAAATAAATAAATTGCCCCACTCCCACACCTAGACTTTACCAGATGTAAAGTATAGGTGCAGGGCAACTTTTTTTTACGAAAAACGCACCCTCTATACAGGTGTATAGTGGGTGCGTTTAAAAACATTAAGCTCACAGACAAAATCAGCCAACCTCTGAAACCATTCTTCTACCATACAAAAATATAAATATTTACCGAAACTGTGAATAATTGACAATTGACTTACCAATCGTGACCAGCTCCTCACACGGCAGTGTGTCTCCGGAGTAGGTCAGCTTGTACCTGTTGTCCACCTCGATGCTCACTCCGAAGGCGTTGGGACAGTGCGACACGAGGCACGTGGTCAGGGCCTGCACGCCGATAGCGGCCAGCACTGCTGACGTCACGTCTGTGTGCTGAGGGTGCTCGTGGAGCTGTGAATAATAACATTATATTGGTTTATATACATACACTAGCACTTTGCCCGCGACTTCGTCCGCGTAGGTTACGTACTTTCCTAACTCCCCCTTTTCACCCCCTTAAAGGTTAAATTTCCAAAAACCCCTTCTTAGTGCTCCCCTACATTATAATAGGAAGCCGTGTGCAAAATTTCACATTCCTAGCCCCAGTAGTTTCGGCTGTACATTGATATGTCAGTCAGTCAGTTCTCCTTTTATATATATAGATTAATATTATGAAGCTGAAGAGTTTATTTGGTTGAACAGGCTAATCTCAGGAACTACTGGTTCGAATTCAAAAAATCTTTTTGTGTTGAATAGTCCATTTATCGAGGAAGGCTATAGGCTACATAACATCACGCTATGATTAATAGGAGCCGAGCAGCGGGGGGTGAAACGTAGTACTTTATAACTTGCGAGATTGGCCGGGGAATATTTCAAAGGAAGGAATGGAAGGGAGACATTTGCCCAGATCATCACCAAAATAGCCTTTCTCCTATTTTGGAGTCAGCCAGTGGAACTGGACGAAGCTGAATACCAGTATTTTACGTGTAGCGACTGTCTATCTGACCTCCACAACCCAGAAACTGGGTAATACGATAGCCCTTGGCAAGTCTGTTGTCGGACTTTCGTATTTCTGACTAACAGTAACGACTGTCAAAGATCGACAATTGACAGCAGGGACCAACGGCATTACATGCCTTCCGAGGTACGGAGGAAACTCGCTATGATAGATGGTCCAACCATCCACAGACCAATCTCGGCAAGCGCGCCTGGAATATCGATCTATGCGGCTTTAATTATATAGCCACGAGCTCCTGGAGACTTTTCCCAGATGTGGGTTAAAAAAATAATTAAAAACTCACCAAGTTCTGATTAGGAATGAGGGTATAGTCATCCCGCAGCCGCTCAAACTGCGAGTTGTACAGTGTGAGCCACGTGACGATCTGTCCCGGAGCCAGCAGGTACAGCGGGGGCGGGGGGGAGCTGTCGCCCGGGGCCACTTCCTTCATCGCTTCACGGCGGGCTTGGATCACGCCGATTAGCCCTAGGGAAATAATCGCAATTTTTACGTGTTTTCTTTCTAGCTGCACAGTTTTTACTCTAAGGTTAAACTATACTGGGGAGCGGGACAGTCTGTAAAGGTAACCGTGATTCTGGAACGCAGAGGCGAAACTAAAAAAGAACAGAGTGGATTTTTAGTCAAGAGTCTGAAAATCCATTCCGGTACACTTAGAGCTGGAGGAATCATTTGATGATTTTACCAGCCCCAGATCAATCGATCAATTACATAACGATCTTTAAAAAGAAATAGTATCAGCTTCATATAGCGTTATCTTTGTCTCACTATGCACTTACTAATCACAATGAACGACCAACCAACGACAAACGTCATAAAGACAAAGATAAAGCTATAACTAAGAAGCCAAAACTAGCCGGTTATTTCTTTGCAAGTTAAAATTTTTCCATCTTACTGTTATTCTTGTCCTGGACGATTATAAGCTTTATTTTGAAAAGTATATTCACTTACCAATGTGATGGTCCGCGTGTAAATGCGAGATGTATATCGCGTTCAGTGTCCTGAGGAAGGAGTTAACTTTCTTGGGCCCATAGAACCGCACCAGCTGACCAAAAGTACCTTCTCCGCAATCCAGTAGCATTGAATGATTTTCGCTGAAAAATAATAAAAAAGTTTAGCCCTTTTAACTTCTGCATTCTACCTTTTATGTTTCTTTTGTTTTTTTTTTTTCCTTTTTCCCGGGATTTCATTTCAGTACTTAAGGTATTGAATTAAATATTTTGAATATTATAAAGAGGAAAGGTTTTATTTCTGTAATGGATAAAAACAAAAACTATTGGATCGATTTTAAATGAGGAGATGATCCTAATTGACTAGGAACATGATTTAGGCCCACTTGCAACACAATCACTAAACGGGTTTAGCGCTAAACTGCCTTAGAATATCACTGTATCCCTGTCAAATTGTTTGAAGTTGACAGAGACAGAACGATGTTTTAAATCAGTTTAGCGCTAAACCTGTTTAGTGATTGTGGTGCAAGTGGGCCTTAATGTTAATAGCTTGATATATTTAAGCGGTAAAAATAGTTTCGTATGGTGCTTGATGATAAAATCATTATCACTGTTCATCATCGTTGTTTATCTACAATTCCTGACTCTATGTAACATGTTGGTGTTTAATTAAAACAATAGCATGTTAAGATTTATTTCTGACGACGCAAAAGGAATTAGTATTGTGTTAGATGGTGCTATAGTTTCTGCCCACACCTATGAGAAAAAAAACCTGAGTTTATGCATGTTTGTAGTTATAATAAAACAACTCACTCAATTTGCAGCACAATAGCGCTAGTGTTCCTAGTCTTGCTCGGTATACAGGAGCCTGTGCCCAAGAATACGACCCTGGGGAACTCCTTTGAGTCACATCTGGCGTATCTCATGCTGTCCACCAGCCGACGGAACTGCTCCAAGCTGCCTACGAAGCCGTCTACGTCCATCGTCTCCTGGATATAATCTTGGATGTGCAGCTTTGGTTCTGCTGATCTGAGGTGACCAAATAGAGAGGGAGATCGTGATTGAATTAATCAAAGGCTTTGACGAAATCTTTTTGTAATTAATTCTGCGTTAGTTTACTTTAAGTTTATTTTCATCTATTCTTTTCGTTTATTGCTATAAATTGGTGAATGCTCTTTAGGCTAAGGGTTGTTAAAAAACGGAATATTGATAAAAAAACATATTTTCAACAGCATTAAAAATCATTGACAAGAATGGATTAGCCAAATAATAAAACTTGGAACTTACCTATCCAACTGCTTCTTGGGCCTCAAATGGAACATCGTTAGCGTCCTGCCCGCCAGTAGTTCTAGTTTCGTCACCGAGTCACTGTCGTCCATCTCGGGCGGATAGCCGTCACCCTTAGCGGACCCCTCCAAGTTTATAATGTTCTGGAACTGCGCGAGCGCTATCTACAAATCATTGTATGTGATCGCACCTTCACCGCATGCATTGCTAAGCTACGTTTAAAAAGTTTACTGGGTCAAGCTTTGGCTTAGTCTAAGCCTTTTGTTTAGAACGGTTTTACAATGCTTGGAATATGGGTAATCACAATAAAAGAGGGGTTGATCCTAAAACGTCGTTAAAATCACTTGGATTTTGCAATACACTCTACATTTATTGTTTAGTTCGCTGTGTATTCTCTCAAACCAAAGGATTGTGAGAATATAGCTGATGTTTTTTTTCTTGTTTTCAGCTTCAGTTGAAAGAGATTCATATTAAATTCAAACTAATATTATAAATGCGAAAGTAACTCTGTCTGTCTGTCTGTCTTTTCTTCACGCCTAAACTACTGTATCCTTGTGTGAAATTTGGTACAGAAATAGTATGTAACTTGAGAAAGGACATAGGATAGTTTTTATTACAAAAAATAAAAAACAAAAATCTGCCTGAAGTCACTATTCCACGCGAACGAAGTCGCGGGCAAAAGCTAGTTATTAATAAATGGAGGCCTGTGTCATAGCATTGAGATCATTTAAAGGCTGAAGATATGTTGTAAGATATTCATAGATATTCGGGTTAGTAGTAAGTAAACTTACGTGAAACAGCTAAAGCGCCAATATAAGCTCACAGTACCCGAAATTTACAATTTTTTACATACCTTATTCTTCAGTTCTTCCAACCCCTTCAGTCTAACAGGACTATTAGTCTTAGGCACAGGGGGGTGTGCGTTCCATACGGCGGGCACACTGACGTCACGAAGCAGGGGGAATATGTCCGGGTCTAGTAGGTGGAGCTTATGCTGGGTCCGATGAACTGCTTCCGAGCCTAGACACGAGTTCTGGGAGTTGAGGACTAAGTGGCGCGGGAGGGGACCGAACATAGCCATGAAGGCGCGGTACCTGCAAAGTAAATTATGTTTAAAGATTTTAGCATTCTTAGTCGATAAAACTTTTAAGGGGAATGCTCATTGCTTTGGAAAATGATCTCATTTATTCATTTATTAATGGGCTATGCGCTGGTCATAAAGGCAATCATGCACACGCTATAAAAATTGATAATCCGATACGGTACAGTCGTAAGCTACAAATCGAATGAATACGCATTTTTTTCAAGGACATAAAGTTTCTTCTGAGAACTGTAGTCGATTCCCTATCGAGTGATTACTCTCCAAAAAAACAGTCTGTCAGAGTCGTGACGTGAGCATAATCATTGGTCAAGTGGCCCGGGGCTCCCGCAGTCCATGAGGGCCCAGGGTTTTAAAATATAAATAAAATAAAATAAATAAATATTCCACAACTACCACACAACGCCATCTAGTCCCAAGCTAAGCAGAGCTTGTGTTATGGGTACTATACAACTGATAAACATACTTATACAACATTATTTTTTGTTTATGCGAAACCCGATACACCTGTCTAGTATTTTTGTGTAAAGAATCTATGTACAAAATTCTAAAACCCTATCATAAAAAGTCACAAAGTTATAAGTTTGTAAATTACCTGGTTGTCCGTTCAAAAACATGCTCATCTCGCGGTACACCCGCGTAAACCGCGTCTCCTGTGTTATACACTCGTGATAATAGCTTGGCAATAGGTACCTAACCGTACGGTGATTGTATTGTAATAATTATTGGAATCGAATCAGTTACTGATTCTGAACAAACTATATTCAGGTTTCGCATATTTTTTTTTTTTTTTTATCGTGGTAAAATCATCAAATGAGTCCTCCCACCCAGGGCAGAGCGGGAGGGACTGTCAGACTTGTACTGACTAAAATCCACGGTGTCCTTCAATAGCCCTTTACGTACCGGGGTCACGGTAATCCCTAGGTCCCGCGATCCCGGCAGGCTTTGGCCTTCTACAGGCCCCGTCACTATGCTGACACTAGGTTTCGCATATACTAAAAATAATGTTGTATATTTCTAAATACATACATATTATAGATAAATTACACCCAGACACAGAACAAATGATCGTGCTCATCACACAAACATTTGTCCTGGGTGGGAATCGAACCCACGACCTCCGGAATAGCAGTCAGGGTCACTAACCACTAGACCAACAGGCCTGTATACAGTCCTAAGTGCCCAAGGCCTTCAAAAGATTAAAGACGGCCCTGTTGGTGGTCTTAGTCACATGGTGTATGAATTATAACTTACGTTGGATGATGAAAAACGTCGGGAGGTGTGAAGTGCACGATGACCGCGGGAATATTCTCCGGAGGATTGGTGCCGTTGTCGAAGTGAGCTGCGAATTCTGACTCCTTCAGGTACGACAGCTCTGGCACATCTAGGACTGGAAGGTAAGATCACAACTTAATACCATGATCGTCATATTGGGAAATGGACATATTGGGTGCATTGAATAAATGCCCGTAAACGCCGACGCCACCTTTTCATCATCCTAAGCCTATAAATGTTCCCACTGCTGGGACACATGCCTCCTCTCTGTGAGAGGGAGTGGGCCATTATCCAACACGCGGGCCCGGTGCGGGTTGGTGGATGCTACATGTCTTCAAATTTTTGGTTCTAGGACATGCCGGTTTCCTCAAGATGTTTTCCTTCACCGTTTTGAGAGCTGTGGTGATGAAATAAATTACGCAAAGTAATACGCCTAGCTTGGTTCGAACTCACGACCTACAATTCGTAAGTAGAGGCCAATACCACTGGGCCACGACTGCTCTGGACGCCGACGCCACCTTTTGCCTTAGCTTATTGCCCAGATAAGTTTCTGCTATTTTTTTTTTTTTTGCTAAGACGCTGTCATTACTTTTTATCCCTAGTGACCGGCAATTCATTTGGCAATAAACTCCTTTATGCCCATTTTGTACATAAAAGTTTTTCCCCTCGGCCCATCTCTAATGGCAGCTTCTTGACTGTCCGCTGCTATGTAACATCACTTAAAATTAAACAAAGCTACACAAGAGAACAATAATTTTATTATGAACTAAAATATTATAATTGGTGACGATGTGGGACAAATAAAATTACATAACAGACTAGAACCATCACTTCTAGTCTTTTGGGCGCATTACCAGCTGGCAGTGTTAAGGAGTATTTTCGCTTTAGGATTTTTTGCTTTGTAATAGCTTAATTATATGATATTTTAGTAATTAGTAATGTATATTATACCTATTGTTTATTTTGTTTTAAACTAATAACATCTCACCAATAAACACAGGTCCAGGATCATCAGGTGTCTTCACATCTTTGGACAACACCAGGGTACCATCAGGTAGCACCACATCCAATCCACTCTTCAACTGGCCCAATAGTGGACCAGGTTTTACTCCTTTTTCCACGCACTTGGCTAGGTCGAGGGTGCCCAGTCGTTTCTGTGAAGGAGGGTCTAGAATTTATTAAAGAATCTTTGAACTAAAATGAGGCTCTTATATTTTTACCAAGGAGTATGTAGATACATAACATATACCGCCTGCTAATCCCCGAAGGATTAGGCATATGTGTTTCTAATAGTTTACCCAGATTGACGAGCCTATTACCATCAATCACGCATAAATCTGGTCTCCGTAGCTGCTACTCAGAAATTCCTAATGGAAAAATCCAATACCACCTAGGAATCGAACCTAGGACATCTTGCCCAGCAGTCTTTCTTGCGACTACAAGAACAAAAAAGCAGTCAATAGTTTGATATAAATAAACCTCAATACTCACCTTCAATGTACAGATGTAAGCAACAGAACAATTGGTTTTCTTCTGCAATTCATGTAGAACCTTGTCTGTCTTTTTCTTTATAGGATCTGAAGCAAAAAAAAAGTGAGTTTATTTGAATTGTTAACAATTACTACATAACTGAATAAACCATTGACCTGCTTTATGTTTACCTGGCCAGAGTGCACACTGAGATTTTGTCAAATATGAACATACCTAGGTGGGAGGACTCATTTGATGATTTTACCACGCAAAAAAAAAAGCGTCTGAAGTAGCCTGGACATGCGGGCTTGAAGTGCGGTTTAAAATTAATTGACACTAACTAAACAAAATTGTATTGTATTGTATTGTATAACGGGCTGGTATCCGCAACTCCACGTCAAATGCGCGTATTTTGCGTGCGGGTGGGAAAGAAGTTATTCGATCCACCCCAGCTCCCCGAGGAAAGCCAGCAGCGCCTTCGTGTTGCCGACGATCTCGCGGAGAGTACCTGGGTTACCGAAGTACTTTGCCCTGTATGAAGCAATTTCAGGGCAGTGTAGGAGCACATGACCTGCTGTCTCGTCCGCCGCCATACAGGCTCTGCACAGGGGGCTGTCTGTGATACCTAGGACAAAGAGGTGTTTATTAAGGGAGCCGTGTCCTGTCAGGACGGCTGTGATTGTTCGTATCTGCTGTTTGGTTAACCTGAGCACGAGTTTGGTGAAGCGGCCATTGATGGCGGGTAGCGCCTCCTTGGCCTGTCTGCACTCCGCCTGATCCCGCCACAGGCAACGATGTAAGTTACCTGTTCGTTCCCTGACCAGAGTACGTATGTAGCCGAAGGGGAGTGGCACTATTGGTTCGGGTCCCACCGCCGTCAAGCTAGATCCCCTTCGAGCGAGTTCATCCGCTGCATCGTTGCCTCGGGAATCGCTGTGTCCTTTGATCCACTGAATGGTTATGTTGTTATGCTCACCTACCTGGTTTAGGTTCTGGTGACACTCGTATATTAGACCAGAGTTAACCGTGTGGCTGTCTAGTGCCAGCAAAACGGCCATGCTGTCTGATAGTATGCGAATTGAGTGGTCCTTTACCCCTCTGGCTGCAATCGCTGCCGCCGCCAGGATAATGCCCATGCACTCTGCCTGGAAGACTGTGTTGTGGACCCCCAGTGATCTGGCAATGCGGATGTTGAGGTCTTCTGAGAAGACTCCAGCACCAGTGCCGCTACCTGTCTTAGATCCGTCCGTGAAGATCCGTACCTCCGCCGGGGTCAGCCCCTCGCAACGGTGGTCCTCATGGAGCTGGATTTTGTATTTCTTATCAAAGATAAATTGTTTGGGTACCCGGTCTTTTATGGCCTTTGCCATGGGAAATTCCTCATAAAGTCCCTGTAATATCGAGGTGTGTTGTGACTCCCTCTTACCCCAGAGTTGTATTGTTTCGAGACGGACCGCCGCCAATGTCGCCTCTTGCTGTATGAACAGGTGGAGAGGAGGGAGGCCCAGCATTGCTTCCAGAGCTGCAGTAGGCGTAGTCCTCATACATCCTGTTGTCGCCATGCAGGCCAGTCTTTGTATTCTTTGTAGCTTGTTTGAAGCGGTGGCTAACCTGGTGCGAGGCCACCATACCACGGCTCCGTAGGTGATCATGGGTCTAATAACTGTGCAGTAGATCCATAGTATGATTTTGGGGGATAGGCCCCATTTCTTACCTATCATCCTCCTGCATTGCCAGAAGGTAATGCAGGCCCTGTTTAATTTGTTGTCTAGATGGCTGCTCCAGTTTAGCTTGTTATCCAGGATGACCCCTAGATATTTGACCTCATTGGCTAACTGGAGTTCTGTATCAAATAATTTAGGTAGGCGAAAAGGTCCAAGCGATCTTTTCTGAGTAAACATGACCAAAATGGTCTTTGTGGGGTTCACTGAAAGGTCGAAGTCCCTGCACCACCGCTCTACTATCCTTAGCGCTTGTTGCGTTAGATTGCTACCTGGATGTTTGCTAGGGGAGGATCTACTTCCGCCTGTGTTGACGACCTCCAGGAGTTCGTCGCGGGATCCCAACCCTGAGGGACGTCGCCGTAACGGCCGTTTGGACCCCGGAACTTCAGGTAGACGCGCCCCACACCAAATGCGAGGCGACGTCCAGCCTTCATAAGGGTCGGTATTTGGTCCTCAGGGATGCCGACCACCACGAACCAAGCTGAGGCTTGTTTGTTGGCGTGCAAAAGTACCCAACGCTTGATGCCGGCCCAGGGGTTTTGGTAGCTAAGAGCACGACCTAGGAAGGTCGGCTCTTTAAAAACCCCCTGCTCGTCAGGGATGACGACGCCGCATCTGACACGCCGCTCGATGTCCGCTTGGCTCTTGACCACTAGCGAGCTACTAGTGGGAAGAGCCAAGCCGGAAATCGTTTTCCTTAGCCAGGCCAAGGTTTCGGTGTTGTCGCACCAAAGTTTGAGGGCTCCCCCGGAGTACTGAGGCTTCGCATTGAAGATCGGTCCCGGTTGGCTCTGTTCGTCAGAGAGGCACTCGACGAGGATCTGTGACTGGATGGCTGCCAGAATTTTGACCGATTCCTCTTCGGTAATGTGGCCTCTCTGTTCGCAGGTGACTGCGACGTTTAGGTCGGGGCTAGCGGCTTGGGCGTAGCTCCGGTTTACTGTCCGCTTGGAGTGGTCCAGGCGCGGCTTCTTACGCTCTCCACGAGGGGAGCTTGTTTCGTTGAGCTCGCGTTTGGCTGTGGCTGGTTCACTCCGAGCAGGTATGGTGGTGCGTGGCATCTTCCTCGCGCTGCACGTTGGCTGGCTGGGTCCTGGGCGGCTAGTGCCTGCCCCGGTCTGCGAGCGCTTGCCTGCGGAGAAGGATACCTTACCGCTGTGTTGTTTGTCCGCGCTAACTGCGTTAGCCGGAGTGTTGTTAGCCTTACCTATCTGCTGGGCTAGTATTCTGTCTTTTTTAGACGGCCGGTTTCTTCTCCTGCCCCGTCCAGACGGGGCCGTGAGACTCGGACCCGTAGGTTCGGCGCGCTGGCCGGTACGGGCGGGTCTGCCCTTCCCACCGCCGCGCCTGCTCACCTGTACCTGCCAGGCTTGCGCGAACGCACTGCCGGTGGTACAATCCTGCCCTGGTTGGCTTTTGACAGCCAGCGAGGGGGGGGAGACTTCTGGGGGCGGATGGATAAGAGGCACCCTGCCTCCGGGTTCGGTGTTGGAGGGAGCGGTACTGATCCCAGGCAGCGCCGCTGTCCCTTGTTTAATCTGGGATTTAGTTTTGGTCGTGGCCACGGTTTTCGCCATGGCCGGACCTTTACCCGCACTGGAGCTCGCAGCAGAAGCCGCAGAGCATCCGGGGGTGAGAGAGGTGTCAACGACCCTCCTCTCGGGAGTTTCGGCTAACGCCTCCGCTCCGGTGTGTTTATGTGATGTGTGAGTGAGTGTGTCGTGGTTAGATGAAAGAGTGTGTCGTGTGTGTGTCGGTAGTGTGTATGTTGTGTGTGTAGATGTGTGTGTTGTGTGCGTGTGTGTGTGTATAGGCCTTTTGTTGTCCATAATTAAAGTTTATGTGTTTCGTCTCTCTGGCTTCCCACCCTCCATGGAGCCCGCACCTGGGAACGTCTTGCTACAAACTAGCTCGATCGTTAAGACTACCAGAAGAGATATAGGAGCGCAAGGCTGGCTTAGGGTGCGACATCCGGTGCTTGATCGGGTTGGCGTAGGGGGGCCATCCCCTATGAACTGATCAACCCTCACTTACACCGTCAGCATGACCTTTGCCCACCACGGTGATCATCCGAGGATGACCACAGTGGACCCCACGCTCCTCGCCGTGCCCCTCTAACGGGACACAATGGCCATTTCCCTACCCCCGGCTAAAGGGCAGGGCTACCGTTTTGCCTGAAATCCAGACCAAAGGGGGCGTGTTGCCTCACGGACGCATTACAGCCAGCGCCGATCGGCTCAGCCCCCCAGGACTCCTTCATCCCTGCTTACGGCGCTCAACTGCGCAGGTCCTAGCGCAGGTGACTGTTACTCCTACACGTCAGCAGTTTGTTTAGTGACATGCCTGCAGCCTCTTAGTCACGGAGAGCTGCAGTTAGGAGACAGAAAAGCGCCTGGTGGTTTCTGTTGCGTCTATTTCTTAAGGAATTAGACCAAAAACGGGGCGGCAACCTCGAGAAGGTGTATCCACCAGACTTGCCTTGAGGATCTACGTGACAGTAGCACTCTCCCTCAAGACCCCGCCACCCTGCTCCCTCTGATGGAGGCGCAGGGTAGGTTTGCATCTATACTACCAAGCGAAGCAAAAGCAAAGCATGTCGTTGTGCAACCGCAAAAGCATACATACAAACCCTCCCCCAACTAAACAAAAGAAATAGTCTGGAATTATCAGAATTTTAATTTGTAAGACGGACGTTACTGGGCCACCGCTGCTCATATTTAAGCAAGAAATAAACATTTCAATTGTGCAAAAGATTCGCCAGATGTATAAAAGATAGCAGTAACTTACTCTCCATCACTGAAGTCTTTGGTTTAGGCTTCGTAGCACTTGGTATGTCTTTAGCGTTCTTGCCTTTGGCATTTGTGGCCATCTCCATATTACGCTGTTCGGGCTTATAATAATCAGTCTCGTCGTGAACAAATTCTTCATACTCTTTCTCTATATGTTGGTCCATTTTTGGTTTCTTTGTGCCAGATTTTTCTTTGCCTGCTAATATATTGTCGTTTGGGCCTCTGAAATGACGAAGGACCATTAGTTTTATGTAGGTAAGACTGTTCTAAGAACTGTTTAATTTGTGGTAAAGCTAATATCAGTTGAGACTTTTACTGCAGTTTATAAATTTCGTAGATCTGGGGCTGCTCTTGACTCAGATGTCAGAACTATATAGGTTATCTTGTCTTTTTTAAACAAAGATTTAGAAAATTAAAAACTTAAAGAAAATAGTTCATAATAATTACAATTATTATATTTTGTAGTAGAGAATAGATTAGTTCAACTCACAATAACACATATTTAACACTCATAACATTGTCATCAAAGTCTTCACTGGGGCTGCATTTGGCCATTGTTACTTGCATGTCCTTCATAATAACAAACCGCTTTGTTACAGCATATAATTCATCCTAGAACGGCAACAAACAGTGAAATGAAAAAGAGAACCGAGGAAAAGTTATTCATTATCTTGAGCAGATATTGAAGAAGTTGGAAATATTTGAGGTTTACTACAAAAGGAGGACTATACAAGCGTCGCAAGCGTGATTAAGAAGTTGGTGGTTTGATAACCTGTGTCTCGGAAAGCACTTAAAGCCATTGATCCTGCACCTGATCTCTCTCCAGTCATGTCCATCTGCTATCTCATCATATTGTGAGAGTGAAAGAACAGAGAAATCACCTGAGACTGCACACACTTGTCTACTATAGTATCTCTACAGCACTGATGGCCAATCTCCAGTTAATTTGGTTACCATGGCCAAAATTAGTTAGGAAAACTACTGCACTAGGATTTGAAAGGCAAAAGAAAATGTGTCAAATGTTTAAAACTACATACCAAGCCTTCAGGTCCATGCAATGTTATATTTGGTACGCCAACATCTTGCAAGGTGAGTGATAATCCTGGCAGGCCTCCGATGTTCCTCCATGTTTTACTTGTGATGAAAACATGATCGAGCCGAGAGAGTTTCACTTTATGCTCATGGGCTAGCCTTTGTGTGCACTCGCCGCAGTTGAATAAATATCTGGAAGATGATGTAGATATGGCCATAACTGATATAAGACAAAGGAAAAAAAAAACTGTCCATCAGCCTCATTGCTGGACAAAGGGTTCCTTCAAGTCATATAATGGTAGCTTATCCGTTTCTGATAGCAATTAATATTGTCAAAGTCGCAAGAAATACTTGGATGTGCAGCACTGACTGGGAATTGTGGGAGAAGAAAATACAGGCCTACAGTTAGCAATGGATGATTTAAGGCAAGATTTTGAAGGTAATGAAAATATAAAATAAAGCATATTAATAATTAATAAAATGCAAGAAAAAAAACAAGGTTTTAATGATTTGTAATCATTAAATCCTTGTGTTTAAAAGAAAATGTATTCCATAGAATCATCTCAGGGATCAAAGGTATCAACCCCATAAAATATTTTATCTATCATTATTTCCTAATCACTAAACTAGAAGAATATAATGATGATGCAAAAAAAAAGTGAAACAAATTATTCTCAAGTTGCATCAGAATTATGCACAATTGCATGGATCTCCAAAAACCTTTTTGATCTTACTTATTCATTAACCTTTCCTATCTGTCAGCATATCTCAAAAGCTAAATTGAAGAAAATAAAGTTATTTGGCCTCATATTAAAAAAATAGAGAGAGGAATGCAGGCCGCATTCCAGAAATAGGAACTTTATTGCCAAATATAGAATAATTGTCTGTACCGGTAAATAATTACTGCCCTACTACTGAAAACTGTGGTCAACATAAAAACAAAACAAAGCTTAATGAAATAATGCCTTAATTACTACAGGCAGGCGCTCACAAAGAGGTAAACAAAGTTCCTTCAAAACAAAAGGTTCTGTTTTTAAAACTATAGGCTTACCTTTTTTGGTCAGTGAAGAGGTAAAGTGTGTTGGGCGCCCCCCTTGCGCCTGAACCAATCACCTGGAGATACACAGTGCTAGGAGCATACTTTTCGCTTTTCTTCGATATGTGTTGCCTTTGACGTTGCGCCTCTGCGATTCTTGCCGAATTCACTTTCGGCATATCGGCTAGAAATTCCAATAGCTTCTTAGTACTACCAGACGAATAAGAACGTATGCTACGTTTGCTAACTACACGGTAACTAAACAATACACTTAAACCGTACATGTGTTTTGAGGTTATTAATATTCCAAGACCGAGTTTACGAGCATTCGTCCAATATTTTACTTGTAATTAGAATGATTATTTTTGGGATAAGTTATTTCATAATTATTTACTTTTCATGACAACTTTTCAGATTTAGAACAGAGTTTTCCTCTGCGACATTCAACATTTTCTGAATTTTCCGGGCTTGACAGCTGACGTTTTTCATCTATTTTATTTTTCGTAATGGCAATTATGACAATATTTCGTCGCTGGCACCTAATTCATTATAAAAAGACAAATGACAAAATAAACAAAAGTAGCCAAATTTATTGATTTTTTGGTCCCTTAATTTATTAAAATAATTTAATTATTGGGGTTACTAACATAGTGAAAAGTTTCCAAAAAAAATGTTGCCCACGTTGCATAGCAAGTAACAATGGTAGAAAATTTGAAAAATACATACAGCAACACTGATTTAGAAAAATGGCGTTCTATACAGCTGCGGGTTGCGCAATTTTTATGTAAATGTGCACGAAATTTATTAGGAAAATTAAGTTTTAAGTGCAACAAATACTTCAGACTGTGGGCATGATCTTTTTTTATAATTTAATTAGTAAAAAACGTATAGTGTAACAATATTTTTAGTTCAGTGCAAACCTGTCATGGACCGTGTATTTTTTGTGTTGTGATGTATGAAAACGATAAATAATGAAACGGAAAATAATGCGGCTGTGCAAATAATGTGAAAATGATGAGTATGATATGGGTGGTGTTATTGGTGGCCTTGACCGGCTCACACTTGGGACACTGTTCGCCTCTCCGATCAACGCCGCAAACCTACCCTCATGGTGAGTCATTTTGTCGAAAAATGCGTGTTTTACATTAATTAAATAAGTATTTATCTCACCGAGCGTTTCCTACGGATGCAAGTGAATGGGACATGTACAACTTTTTGATTTTCTGTCACTTACATTGTGTCCACAAAAGCTAACATCTGTTCAGATTAGAAAACGAATCAGTTTGTGTTAAAAAGGAAGTGATACAGATTTCCGTTACAAATATGAGTTAATCATTGTTACTATACCCACAAAATAATAATTATAAATTCCAAGCATTCACAGTTCATTACTGCTGGCACTTTGTTTAGTAGTCAAAGCCTGTCCTTGTCCATACATGTATCTATCTCTATGTTTACATATGTATGCAAACGAAATGGTAGTGTTGTATGAAATCTGTGAATGTAATCAAAATTCACTGGAAAACAGATTATAAACTATTAACATAAATATTTCCAACAATACATTTATTATTTAATTTTACTTATTATCTAGTTTTACTATTGCTTACCCCAAGCCAAGGTACAAAAATGTGTTAAAGTAAATAAACACTTCTTATCTCAGGCTTTGTTTTCTAAACACACTGTTATCACTGCCTTTATTATTGTTTGGGTATTATAAAAATAGTATTTATCTTATTGTGATAAGAAAACACCTGTATGCCTTCACTAAATAGGACTGGTATCTTAATTATTTCTATTTCCTGTGAGTAAGTAAGTCTTTATGGATTATTATATTCCTCTATCATGTTTGTAGTTTTATGATCAATGATTTCTAATTGTTATGTTTTGACTAGTAGTGTGGTAATATTAAGAACAATAAATTAGAAAAAACAAACTGTCCCCTATTCTATGTACTGTGTACTCTTTCTCCCATAGAAAATAATACTTAGTTTTGTTAAAAACATCCCTAAAAATAATCTATACAGCACCTACATCATCTCTACAGATTTTTTTGCTTTACAATTTGGTTACAAATCTCTAAAGTTTAATGTTTAGCCTTGACAATATTACCAATTTTGTATGTGATTTTGAAAGTTCTTTTAACATTTATTTACTTGCTTCATGATTATATACAGACTATAAATAAAAACTTACTAGTAATATGTACAAAAAAGTTGAAAGTATGAAAGTTCTTTAATGTACTCACAAAAACATTTGATAAATGATGTGTTTCTAGTTAGAATCCATCTGTTTCCATTTTTTTTAAATTGCCCCACATTAGGTATTTATACTTTATCAAATTTGTTCTGATCCAAAAGCAAAGTCTCAGCCTTCATATAAGTCCCTAATATACCATGATGTAACATCTATCCTATTCCCAAAATGAAATAATAAAAATATAATCATGAAACACAATTTACTACATGGTAAATAAACTTGACCTTACTCACAAATGTTGCAATTTTTCATTGCATTCGTCATTCTGAAATAAATTACAGTTTATTTTTGTTCTGGATGTCAATGAAAACAAATGTTTTTACATTTGTTTGTTTGTCATTGAGAAGACACAATGTCAAACTGACCCAAGATCTGACAAAAGATCTATACGAGTTGCTATTTTAGGTTTCCAGTTATGCCTAGTATGTAATATTCCACTGCTAGCCTGCTGTCATCAACTGTCATAGAACTTGGGTAGCACCCCAGAGGTATCATAATAAGTAATGTAATATAGCTGCAGAAGACCATGGTGGGTGCAGTAGCTAACTAATTGACTACAACGCTGCATGTCACAGGTCCGATCCTCACATGGAACTAATATTTGTATGGCTTATAGATAGTTGCTCTGACTCTGACTGTTTGTGTATATGATAAACATTACACCTTAAAACATGCCTTAAAGCTCCAATTTAGCATAATCTTCATATAAAATCTATTAGAACATGATAAAATTTGTATTATAGAATAATCTAACCTAGCTTAAGCTACGAGAAGTAGAACAGTTATTACATATGGGATAGTTTTATCACAATTCAATTTATGATTATGCTAAAACGGCCTTTTAGACCCCCTATCTCAGCAAAAATCAATGCCAATAACACAGGTTGAGATGCCGATGAGAATGTACAGATAAACTAGAATTTCTCCTTTGCAAAACATACCTTTTCCCTACAGATGCACGTTCACAGTCCCAGTTGGAGGGCTGGGGCTCCCAGGGCAGCATGTACGCGGCGGTGCCTGCGCTGGCGCTCCTCATCACCGCTGTTGGTCTGCTCCTCGGGTGCACCTGGTGCTACCGGCATAAGGACTGCAAGGTATGTCACTGAATTATGGAAATGTTAATATAATGTTCGAGTTGAGTTTTCAGTGTGCAAATATTTAACATGTTGTCTCACATCAAAGATTGACTGAAGAAAGAGAGGGAATAGAGATTTCAATATGTTTTATGTGTTAACAGTGGGAATGCACAGTAAAGTGTGCATGATGTTGTGTTTGCCTTTGATAGGAAAGCCACAAACTGTAATCTAGTCTATACTCACTGCCTTGCCAATAAAATGTAATCCAATAATACCTTTTCTATGAACAAGCCACTACATTTTTTTTAAATGGTCCTTGTGTCCCATCAGGACCCTAAAGAAAAGTACACAAAAAAAAATTAAGATTATTTTTTTTATTTGTCAAGGTTTCTCTCTTGACTCTAGTTTTAATCAGAAGTGACAGAGGCAATGTCTATGATGGAGTGAGCTTACTCAGAAGAAGCATGACCACTCCAACTTTTTTTTAATCATGGTAAAATCATCAAATTAGTGCTCCTCCCCAGGGCAGAGCTGTAGGGACTGTCAGACTCGTACTGACTAAAATCCAAGGTGTCCTTCAAAAGCACTTAACGTTCCGGGGTCACGGTAATCCCTTGGTCCCGCGACCCCGGCAGTCTTTGACCTTCTGAGGAGGCCACGGTGGTGCTCTGCCCAAGCGGGGCAGTCCTGCACCGTATGCTCCACTGTGTTCACTCTAAATTTGAAAAAAAAATAATGTTGAATTGAGTCCCACTTTATGAGTAGCTTTTTTTAAATGTTATTTTTGTAAAACAACGGTTGAAGCACTATTCAAATAACAACTATAACAGAGGCTAGGTTACAAATTATCTGTGTTTGTTTATGTCAAACAATATAATATTTGTGGCCTACTTGATTCTTAACTCAATAGACTCGTAGTAGATAATTATTATTTAAGTATTTAGTATCCTGTTGTGCTGCTAAGAATGATGTGAGAAGTATTAGAGAAGTTACAATTGTAATATCTGAGGATATAATCTGTCTACAAAATTTTGCATAACAGCATTTAAGATTAACCAAAGAGTCTCTTCAAAGATCTAATGGTAAGTTTTGTAAATTCTTGCCTTTATAATGAATTTGAATAATATTTACTATTAAAGTATGCAAACCCATAAGGAAGCCATAGAAAACAGCTTAGAATCTTAGATTAAAACCCTTGTTTTTTATGTCTACAATCTATTATTAAAACTAAGAACTTAATAGCACGGTAATAATAGTTATTTCCCACATTAATCTCTCTAACTTGTAAAAATTAAAATGATGAACTTTCTCTTGCATTTTACAACTCTTTTTAATTATAAAACCCATTTCGCATTGAACATTTTTAGATTTAATATAAATGGTAATTCTTTATTACTTAGGTTTTCATCTTAGGGTGCCTCCACACGGGTTGCGGGACTCACTAAACAGGGTACCGCGGCCCTGGCCCGCAGAGGGTAGTAGAAAGAACAGAGTAGGGTTGTAGTTAGTTGCCTCATCAACCTATCCATATTATAATGGATCAGTATATGCCGATCGACGTCGAATCCATTCTATTATTGATGGATCGCATCGATCTATCCTTAGAACGACGTTCTTTCAAGGTTTACTTAACATAAAGGAACTAGACGTGCGCGACCTTCCCTTAGAAATACTACTTCATTCATAATATCACGTATTTCTGCTTCCTCGGAAGTGTAATTTCCGTAACCAGTAGTAATCATACTTAACATGCTAATACTAGCATTTGCTGCGGTTTCGCCCACATGCAGAGATACAGATATCCCACGGGAACTTACTAATGGGATGAAAGATATCTTTGAGTCTAACACATTCTGTGGTTTATCAATCAGTTGATTGATGATGATATGATGTACCTGAAGACCGTTGGTGTCGACTGCTGGACTTAAGCCTCTCCCAAGCCATTTACAAACTTTTCCTCCGCCCTCCATAACCAGTCAGATCTAGCCATGGTCTATCTGTGTCCCAAGATATCATAGAAATCCAGGCCGTTAGGGTTTGAACTGTTTTACATTCACTTTCGCATATATCCGTATGAATATTTTTGTGCGTACAAACCTACTTATTTCTATGATACATTGCGTGACACCCACGGGAAGAAACAATGTCCTATTCTTAGCCAATGAGTGGTGACACCAAACAATTTGTGATACATACAGTTCAAGGTAGCTACACAAATATATGTCGTATGTGTACTTACATAAGGCACGAGTTTTCCTTATTGATTCGTGTCTAAATGGGTACGGAATGCATCAGCTGCCACTTCCCATGCAGGAGTCACCAAGGGTCACCATTGTGTGGAGGTGAAGGGTTAATAACTTGTCACAGTTTACACGACGTTGCAGCATTTTAATCTACTATCAGTATCTTTGTTGTGTCGTAATAACGTAGTGTTTTTATTCTATGCCTAGCACTGTTTAGTCCGCGGGCATGCGGGCAGCGGGTAATGGGCGACTCGCTGTCCGACCATGGACCATGCCCGGGTCGACGGCGCGTTGTATTCCACGCGCGCCTCAAAGACTGTAGAGGGCCAAAGCCTGGCGGGGTCGCGGGACGAACGGATTACCGTGACCCCGGTACGTAAAGGGCTATTGAAGGACACCGTGGATTTTAGTCAGTTCAAGTCTGACAGTCCCTCCCGCCCTGCCCTGGGTGGGAGGACACATTTGATGATTTTACCACGATAAAAAATAAATAAATAAATATTCCACAACTATCACACATCGCCATCTAGTCCCAAGCTAAGCAGAGCTTGTGTTATGGGTACTAGACAACTGATAAACATACTTATATATTTCTAAATACATACATATTATAGATAAATTACACCCAGACACAGAACAAATGATCGTGCTCATCACACAAACATTTGTCCTGGGTGGGAATCGAACCCACGACCTCCGGCATAGCAGTCAGGGTCACTAACCACTAGACCAACAGGCCTGTCAAAAAATGAGTTACAGATTGCAACTGATCTAGTCATCAGGCTTCTTGTCTTTGCATATCGATAGCAGAGAGTTCAAAAATATGCTTGGTCAATAATTAAGCTATGCGGTTATCGCTCGCTCACACAGTTAAACGCTCATCAAAGTACACAAGCGTCACAAGAGATGGGGCAAAAACATTTCGACGGTCCCAACGTACAAACGGACATGTCAAAAACCGAGGTTTACAGAAAAGCGTTTAGCGACAATTGGTATCGAACGCAAAAAACGAACGAGAAGGAGGGTACACCGATTTGTCTGCTCATAAACACCCATCCTTCAGTTCATCCATGATCATGGCACTTGCTACAGTGCTGATATATCGGAAACTCAAAACAAATAATAAACATGGTAAATATACCGTTTTAAACCCTAATATTTATAAACGTTTTTAATGTTCAAATTGCTCTAGAAACCATTCTATGTGTACACAGAATTAATTCCAGAGAGAATTAAAATTATATATTTCTAGAGCGATTTGAACCTTAAAAATGCTTTCCTGCGCTACGATTTAATTTCAGTTTTTGACATGTTCGTTTGTACGTAGGAACCGTCGATTTATGCACAAAATGGGCATAACCTTTACGTATTGGGCATAAATGAGTTAACGTCCAAATAAATGTTCTGTCAATCGTTCTTACAATCTAATAACTTTGTTTAGTAAAAAAATATCTGGCCAAAAAGCCGATCCGAAAGACATTCGGCGTTTACGGGTATTTATCGGGCGTCTATTCAATGTCCCTAATTTATCCAGGGCATAAACTCATTTATAGTCACAACAAGATAGATTCATTCTTTCTAAAAACTATTCAAAGCAAAGACAAAACAAATAATAGTAGTTTAATAAGTCATCCATCATGTTTCCCGCCCTCATTTCAATTCATCATCAGCGTTGCATGCCTTTCTCTCCTCTTCCATAACACATTTGTATCAGACACGTTATGTATTATCCCTTTACCAACCATATCTTTTACATAGAAGTACGTATGTGCTGTTAGTATCAACATGTAAACAGGTGTTTTACAGCTCACTCTACATTTAAGAACCATTTAATTTACCTCATAAAATACGCAATAAGAAAGTTTCAGGCAATTTTTGCCGAAGAAATTGTTCTTTTCTATATTTATTTTATATGACCCAATAAAACCCATTGGATCAAACATAGATAATGTTAGATTGTCCCAAATGTAGGTCAATAAACTTTATCAGTTTGTATACAAAAATGAGTATGTTTATGTCAAAAGAATGTTTTTGTTTAGAAGTATATATCTGTTTTGAAATTGAGGCCATTGACATTATCTTTAAATTGTGGTATAATCTAGAAGATTTGATCCTACCCCCGTCACATTATAAATATCAAATGAATATAATATTTGTTGGTTAACTTAAAGGTCAACCGCAAGATAATCCGAAATTAAATACTATCAGTCCCAATTAATAAAGTTTAATTAATAAACTTGTTAGCCTCAATTTATTCCATTTAAATAGATGGTTAGGGATAATTTTATAGAAGTACCTATTTTGTTTAAACATAATTCAAATTCAAACTCAAATACTGATGAATTAATCTGTATAAAGATGAATAAAGCTAGTCTCTATCATACCATTAGAATGGATAACGCATACATAATAGATCCTTGTGTCGAGGCGTCATAATCTCGCTCCCATGTGTATGGTCTAATAAAAGTTGCAGTTGTGTATCTAATCAGTGACCGACGGGCGGGGTCAACGCACGCGGCACGCCCTCGAACACAATACGTGCGCAAGACAATAGTGCAGATCCCGTGCGCCCTCAGAATCCACATCTGTTCCGCTAAACGTATGAGTGAAACACGACCTAGAAGTAGGCACGATGTTCCGAGAGAATTTCAATAAGCAACTGTATAATGCGAAGCTGATCTCCCCCAAAATCAAGGCTATAAATCTGGTACAAAGAAAGTAATGAAACCAGGTCTTCTTCATTGTATGCTTCAATTCCACCGCATGTGAATTACTTACTTTTGTACCGTATTTCCAAATTAAACTTCTGCTCTGCTCCTCATTACGCTTTCGTGGCCGGAATACGGGTATTGTGTCGCGAGAGATTTGATAAAATATCCGCAAACATTCTGGGAAAAGTGCGCTTTCGTGTGACGGACAAAGATTTTGTTAAGAGCCCCCTTCAGAGTAATGGGAGACGATAACTGTTTATTTTTCGCGTGGGTCGTCAATGACGTCATTGTTACGATATTCTCGGCCTTCTTAGTCTTCTAACTGTCCCTTTCATAACGTAATTTGCTTGTATTACTGGATAACTGTAAGCCGTTTAAGCAAAATTATGCGCACTTTGCTATAAGTTATTTAGATAGTTATTAGTACATTTTATTGTTTGAATGTGTTAAGCTGTGGACATTTGAGTGCATTTATTATTTATATTTCTTATTGAGAGAATGAGGTAATACTTATAAAAAAGAAACCACAAAATGAATACGCAGAAGTGGCGTAGTAAAACAACGTAATACTTGATAGCAAACCACACGCAAAGCTCTTAAAGTTACAACAGTATTAAAAGATTGGTGAGGATTTCGTAAAGGCAACATTTCAGAAGCCATTTGACCGTAAACAATCTCTGCTTAATTTAATCTGGACTTGAAATAAGGAAAACAGATTTGTGGTCCTTGTGTGTGGTTTTATATGACCTATATCCAGAGATTTAATGTCGCCAGGCTGTTTTCGCGATGATAATGATGTTATGCGACTTCGCGTCGATCTGTGGTGTTGATAACATAAATCCCCTGGTATTCTGAAAATCTTGTAAGGCAGGAATCTAAATTCGGACAGCAATCTCGATAACAAGATAGTGTGTTTGACAAAAAGAAAATACCTTAATTCTAGGACCTTACTTGTTTTTCCCACCCCTCCACTATTCTTTTCTGATTCATTTCGTTGCAGGATCCAAAGACAGGTAAATTCATTCTCCTGGACACGTCGAGCTTCATTCTCTCGGCGCTTTTTCGGTGGTTGCCACTGTTGATTCTGGCTTTCAGGAGTTGCAGTCGTTTGCGAATAGTCTGGTGGTATTGTCCCAAAAAAAAATGGCATGGTACAGTAACGGAGTGGTAGACTAATAGAAATTGCTAGAAGGCCATGTCATGCAAAATTTTCCGCATTCGATTTGGATCAATAAGCTTCTCAGTCATAGGGAAACGCCTGCGCCTAGAGATGTCAGCCAAACGGTAACAGTAGACGCATGCGGGTCTACCCGACACTTACTCAGCCGTTGGCACCGGTATTGTTCTATTCCATGCGATGATGCATCCACACACATCAACGAGGCATGTGTACAGTTATTAGTCACAATGTTTATTTCTGGTATTTATTACCGCTGATATTGATCTGCATCTGATATCTTGAATTGTTGGTGCATGAGACTTGGCTTTAATGGGCAAGAGATAGCTATTCGTAAGATGTTCCGGTCTGCATATCCAGCTTCTGTCTGTGTGTTCTGTCAGTTAGTGTTTCGACTAAGTCCATGCAAATATTACGACGGCACTTTAAACACGAACGCTAAGTGACCTCACTTATTGTATTGCGTACTATGAATTAGCAGATGTATCATGAGTCCATTGATGGATGTCGATTAGCAACACAACTCTACTCAACATACAAGCAAGTAGTCTGACGATTCTGTTGTTCTGCAAATATTTTTGCATCGTTTTAAACCCAGCACACTTGGTTAGAAAATACTTTTCCTCAAAAACGTTTCGTCTGTCAGCAACTTCAGCATAGTATGAATACTGCAAAACAAATTCTGGCAAAGCTTTGCAGTGTTAACTGTGCCAAAAACCACACAGTTTTCTTTAGCCCAAACAAATATTTGGGAACCTACATTCGATAGGATTGATTAAACTGTCTCGTGTGGTAACAGATGTATTAGCTTCGACTAATTATAACTTTATAACTCATCCACTTTTCCGCAGACAGGAAAACTGAGTTCAGTTTTCATAACTAGCCAGACTGTTTATTTTACGCATACCAGCTAAGCCAATGACTTTTCGATATACCTGGTTTAACAATAGACAGATATGTATCTGCTAACTATGCTTCTTCAAACACGGCTGGAATAAATGGTTGTATGTTTCCCGTTTTAGTTTCACTAGATACAAATTGCTATGTCAAAAGTTAGAAGTTTACATGTGCCCTTCGTGTCTCCAGGGCCTGGTAACCTCTAGCATTATCAATTTTAGGTGAGCTCCCAAAGGAATCTTTAAAAACGCAGTAGTCCAAAAGCGACCTTTTTAGAAGGGAAATAGTTTCTGTTCTATAATTCACTACAGGGAATAATATGGAATAGCGGTTGGCCAAAATTGAATATTAATATTTCATTTCGGGAGTTGCCTTGAGGATGTATCAAGAATTCATGATGTTGAGCTAAGTGAGTTACTTCCGTCTTTGTTTGGCCGAACCTTATTTGTAACTTTGTCTGGCTGTTTTCTAACTAATGCATTAGGCCTTCTTGGATGATCTTTATATTGATCATTTATATTTGTATTACTCCTGTCTGGGTGACGCTGACGCATCAGGGAGGTCGTCCTTATCTTTATGAGCCCTTATTAATACCAACTGACCGACTTTATTAATAGTCCAGTAATTAAACCTCAATCGCCCCTTAGTCCTCGAAAACTAATTTATCAATCTGGATCAATGTATCGAAAGTGAAAGTGCCCATAGAATTTTATCACAGCACTTATTGTAATTAAGTGATTAAACTAAGTGTTACAAAGTGGAGTTTGTGTTGTGGCGTCGCTCTTGAACTGAGCTCGATTGATTTTGTGAACTTTGGACTTACCTGGAGTGATAGGCATTACTTCAAACACTGCCTCGTTGGTTGAATGGTCGCAAGCGCAGCATTAGAAACCAGGAGAAGCATGACCTGTGTGATCTATTCGGGTAAAGGGTTTTTCTACATATAATTTGAAGTCAAGCCACCAGTCAGTACCAGAGTTTTATGACCTGGTAATCCTTATTACATGGGATTTCAACATTAGTGGCGTTATGGTTACTAAAACACACCTATGCCTAACCCTTTAGTTAAATACAATACCTATGCGACTTTTCTTTGTTCATCTCTAAGAATTGTTCTAGATAGGTGGTTTAATAGTCTGCTACACTTAATTTCTAGGACGACATCAGATATAGATGTAAATATTGTTTGGGCGAGGGCATGACGTAAACTTGTCATTTCTAGGGAAGGGACGGGTCGTAAACAAGTTTATGACGACAAAGCCGGCCATGGGCGAAAAATTGCCAAGGTATTGAAATACTGTAAAATTTGTTATGGAAATTGGACATTTTTCATTTGTATTACTCTGAATCCTTGTCAGAAACAGTTTAATTCCCTTGGGGCATTACTGATATTACCAGTTACAATTTTTCGTGGAAGCAAATATTTTTTTGTTAAAAAACTACAGCCAGACTGCGACCATTACAGCCCAATTAGTGAAATGGAATTGGATTCACTTAAAAAAATATACTGTTTCTCTATTACCCACGAACATAGACTTGTAATAAACTATGCTTCTAGTAGACTATAATTCTTGGTTTTCTATTTCGCATTCCGTAGCGTTTTCTAAAAGCCATTTGGTTGAATTTCAACGTATAAATGGAGCAATGAACTTTGAAGATTCTCTTCAGATTTTCATGAGAATGGAGAGATATTTTCAAAAGTAAATGTAACAAGCGAGTATCCGAAGACTTAATCCTAAATCGAGATAGAGATAAACGCTAAATCGTGCCAAATTCCTGCCCAGTTTCCTGTGAATTATGGCCTTTGGTTGCCCGAATTTCCCGCGGCTATATTCCTTGATAAGGAACACTAACAAAAGACATTTCGTTCACACAATTGATATCTTTACTGTAGTCGAGACAATTAAACATTGATGATTCACTTTTATTTGAGTATCTACTCATTCAAGTTTTCCTCCATTATACATTTTCTTTTATCTCCGGCCAGCTATCAATTGAGAACGAATCTCTTTGCTGGTACACTTGGAATAACGCATTACGATACGTTCCACGTCTCGGTGCTTTTATTGGGGGCACTAAGTACACTCATCGTTGACCTTGTGGGAAGCCTCAATTGCAACGCCCCAGATTACACACTGGCGCTTGTAAACAGTGTTATTCACACTTATAATTGTATAAAAACAATGTGATAATCGTTATCTGTGAGTCAGCATGTTCGCCCACCTGTCTTGACAACGCACTAACGTAAACATGTGTGACATGATTTTATGCAGTTTGTTTTAAATCGCATTGATACAGTCTCATTTTTCTTGTCTCGATTTTGGCTAAGATCAAATATATTATTTTGTGAACTTCATTTATTTAAACCACGTAATAAACAGAGCGTGGGTTTACGTGGCCTCAGGCGAGACTGATATTAAGCATACTCATTCTGGTGTAAGTAGTTGGTTTTATCCTCAGTTTCAAGACCAAAATTACAACTGAAAATATCTTATTTTTTATAATTCGTCTGAACATGTTTCGACTGAAATTATTAACAGTGTGTAAACGTCTCACAATATACCTTTCACTCGGTTATTAAATAAAGAGTCTTGAAACGAATGATCTTGATCAAGCTCAAGGAAAAAAAGACAAAAGGGGGCGCCAAAAATACACAGCAACATTTCTCACAATACACTAAAACAATCCGACGCAAATTCTTAGCACGGCGGACTTTGAGATACTTCACATAAAAACCCTAGACTACGCGCGAGACATTCACACGACGGAACAACAATCTGATATTTTTCATCCATCAGCATTTAAAATGAACCGTATGTGTGAAAGATTAAGATTGAAAGTAGATGTAGTGAGTGCAATATAATGCCAGTCATCTGACGATGCAGTGGCGCTTCTACTTGGCATAGAGCCCGCGGCGGGCACACCCCACAGTCGTGCCCCTCCCACGCTGTCATCGCTTCACACCTCCCCCATCGCTACTCTGATTCATGTACTAAAATATGAAGCGGCTATAAAACCGGCAATGTACTATCATGATGAGAGTGGAACACGATTTAGATTATGTGCAAAGTAATGTGAGTACCTGAGTAACGTCCGTCACGTGCCAGCTTCGGTATTGTTGTAGCTCTCCTCACCAGATCTGTCCGAACTGTATTTATGGCAATGCTAAACGAGAGCTGTCTTAATTCCACTCCAACATCTAGCCGAAACATAGTTTTAGAGAGTCGATGTATTTTAGTTGTTAAAACGAACACTGACCGATTTAACCTGTCCAATATGCCAATTGTGGAACTGCTAATACCCGTAAGTCTTCCCTTTTCTCCACGGTCGTCCTCTTCACAATCTTCCAAGCTCTTGGAAACATCCGACTCTTATTCTGGCAATCTTAAAATTCCTTGTGACTAAATTCCCAGAACGACTTTGAAGTATATTTGTGTAAATGTCACGTCGCAGTTTTAACTTTGAACGACAAACATCCTTCGTGAAAGGACGTCTATTATAAAACAAAATTCACACGCTGACTCAGCCATTGAAAGCAAATACCTTGACGGGTTAATCAAAGTCAAACGAAGTTTCATTGGTCTTTGCATCAGCGGGTTGAGGCAGGTCTCGCAAAATTTTACTTTCATCTTTGATCCAACAGGTATTCGGTAACCGTTTTTGTCTTATGTATACACGTTAAACTCATTACTCTGAATGCACTGTTTCTGTTTAATGGGATTACTTTTGTAAGATATCATTAGATGGAGTGCTATAAATATAATTCGTACTTGGATTTAGGAATCGAGCGCTACACCTACACCACCAGAATTTATAGTCCCAGTGGCATTCCGGTTCCGAAATGTCTCTTAGGCTAGTTGAAATCCTGGTTTAAACAAAAACAAAGCCTCCCACATACATATTATAGAGTCGTACAATTGTCGTATGCTTTTAGCAAAGATGTCAACAGCTCTTTAGCAAGCCTGGGGCTGTAAATACGGCGTACAGCAGCATACACCATTGTGTAACCCTTTTGAATTATAATCCCGCTCCGATGAATATTTTATATCAGCTGCATACGATTTACAAGCAAAATGTTTACCCTTGCTTACATTTGCAGTACTGGTATACGTCATCTTCCCAACATAGATCTGTTCCGGAATAAGATTAGTGCTACACTTCGTCTTTGGCCTTTTGTTTGTCCTAGTTTCAAACTCAACTCGGACAGTTCTCATATTTTTCTATGTCCTTCCTACGGCTTTGAAACCTTTTAAAAGAATTATCATGTATTGTTGTTGCGTTGTTTTTTCTGTATCTTCTGCCTTGTGGTGATTCATATTAAAATTTGATTTCGAATTAGTTTATAAGTACTTATTGTAATGAGTTCAAAAGTAGATTCGAAAACTAGGTTGCCTATCTTCTTCATTTTGGTAATTTAATTGGTTTTACCCATCCCACAGTGCTTGTTCAAGATGGGTCGATGATTTGACCAATGTGGCTGGCAGCGGATGGATGCGGACTTGGAGGGTTGGTGCTTTTTGGGGAAGGCTAATGTTCAGCAGTGAACGGCAATAGGCTGATAATATACATGTCACAATATTTTTAACTCTTGGCTGCCTATCACATAAAAAACTTTCCAAGAATTTCTAGATTTTCAGCGTACCGGAGTTCCCATAAATTTCCTGTTAGGCGACCGCAGGCCGCTACCGTGTTGTGGTCACTGGTCGCAAGCCGGATGCGCGGTTCTGCCGACATAAAGCCGAACCTCTGAAAGCCCATCGTCGTAATGCAGTGTAATGGCCAATTAATTGTGTCAATGTAATACGAGCGCGCTCGACGCTCCTCGGTTATCATTGTTTCCTGAATGGCTTGGATTTTTGGCTCTTTATGCTAATGGAACTGTTTCTCTTTTAGTGTCTAGTGGTGCCTATTATTTTGGTACTAGTTAAAGGTAGTATGTATTTACGCAGATTCTTCTTTTTTTTTAGTCAGTGCTCTGTTGGTGTAAAGTGTCAATTAAATTCAGCACTGTCATCTTGATTTGCCTTTCAAATTCTGACATCGGCCCCAGATCCCAGATCTCATCAGATTCAGACATTTCCGATAGGTATCATTATTTCTTTGTCGCGTATAAAAGGGTTGCTGCCCACTAAAAATAAAATGCAAACCGCTCAAATATATGCAATGTGCATACTGATGTAATGACGTCCGTGCTTTATCAGTACAGTGATTCAGCTGCCGGAAATAGATCATTAGGAGAACTACGCATAAAAATGTCGGTACTCACTCCCAAGACTGCGTATTAACATAAGTTATGTCTCTACTAGGCTGTTTAGTACCCATTAACATTTAAATTCGTTTGTCAGTCATTTGCTCAGATTTACGTCTCGACGTCGTCTTAGACTTTTATTTATATTCCATCATTGTTAAAGTTATGTCTATCCCCCACAATGCTTGTCCAAACAACTATCCGTCTACAAAGTGGCGACGACACTCACAAGATAAAAGCGAATGTATTTTATAATGCGCGGGCGCATCGCATCGTCGCGGTGACTCACGCGCACGCTAATTACAATGTACAGAGCACGTGTTCGCCTTGAACACGGCCCGTTTATTGATAACTAAGACTTATTGAATGTTCCTCTGTTCTAACAAAATGTTCCTTGTCTAAGTGATAAAGTTCTTTGGAAAAGTTAAATGGAAACATGATCTTTCCTGAGAAGACAATAATGTTGTTTTTCTTGTCACTCGTATTATGTTTCACTTTCTATTCTTTTCAGACTTTGGGCCAACATCAAAGCTTTCAGCATTGTTGTGTCATACACTCAGCGGCACGGAATGTGGCCCAAGTGCGTTATGTTGTTTATTATCAAAATTAAAAGCGAAACAGGGTTTTTTTGTTGTTGTAAAACTTAAATGTTTATTCAGATCTTATATGCTAACGATTAATTAACAAAAAAGTGAGTGAACTTTAATAAAATTTTACAAAACCATAAAAGGCATTAAGCTCTAAGTCTTCAAAAAAATGTTTTTAAATTAAATTTACAAATTAAAGCTATGGTACTTAAAATTAATAGCGGGTATTTCCACCTCTGGCCCTGATGACCGCCTGCATGCGGTCAGGCATGCTGTGGACTATGTTTTTGATGTCCACTTGGGGTAATTCGTCCCAGGCGGCCACCAGAGCGCTTTTCAATTGACCGATAGTCTCAGGATGGTTGGGACTGGATCGGATGCATCTTTTAAGCATGTCCCAGACATGTTCTATGGGATTCAGGTCTGGGCTTCGTGCTGTCCACTCCAATTTCGTAATTCTCACCTCAGATAGGTAATCATCCACGCAACGAACTGTGTGAGGTCGGGCATTATCTTGCATAAAAATGAAATCTTCGCTACCGACGAATGCCACGAATGATAAAACGCGTTCCTGGAGGATCTCTTGAATCTTTAGCACTGCTGTTAGATGACCTGGTACGACTACCAACTCTGTGCGTGCGTCTGAACAGATCCCTCCCCAAACCATAACTGATCCACCATGGAAACTAACGGTTTGTCTGGTCGTAATTGGCATAAATCTCTCCCCATGCCTTCTCCACACACGTTCGCGGCCATCTGGAGCTCTTAAGGCCACTTTGCAGTCATCAGTCCACAGAACTTTACTCCACTGCTCGTGAGTTCAATTGGCGTGTTCGCGAGAAAATCGAAGTCAAGCTACACGATGATGCCGGAGCAGTTCTGGACCTCGAGCTGGTCTTCAAGCACGCAGATTCTGTTCCTCTATTCTCCTTCTTATTGTCCGCTCACTTACGTTGACCCCTCTTGACGTTTGTAGTCGCTGCCGTATTTCAACCGCAGTAAGGAACCGATTTCCCAAAATTGCGAGAACGATAAATCGGTCATCTCGTGCTGATGTACACCTAATACCGCCACTTTCTGGTCTCCTTGTTTATAGGCCGATCTGATCGTACCTTTTTAAGGCAAACTTTAGTGTTGTACGCGGTACATTTAAAGTTTCAGCAATCTTTCGCTGCGTTCGCCCCTGGCTCCGAAGCAACACAGCTTGAGCAACTTGAGCTGAAGTTAGGGGCATTATGTTCCAGTTCTGGAAGCATTAATTACTGCAGATTAATTAAAAAATAAAACAACAAAGATTAAAAGCACGATCATTTGAATATCGAAGTTTAACTTACCCGTGTTCTTTACGTTCCAGTAACAAACTAACGTTAAGTGTCACAGAAATTAAACAAATGAACTGTTTTGTGCTTACCCTCTTAAATTAACAGTAGCATTAATGTCCTGACAAACTGCCACTTGAAATTCTCATACGCGATACCAAAATCGCCTGTTATCGGTCTGTTTATGTTTGGGCCACATTCCGTGCCGCTAAGTGTAGTTTGTTAGCCGAAAAACTTGGCGAAAGTTTACCACGCTAAAGGCAATGAAAAAAAATGATGAAAGCGTTCACATAATCACATTGTATTTCTATCATTTCACCAAATTTTATGTCAGAATATGATTTATTTTACCGGCCATTAGATATCAGTCGTCTGATCGCTACATAATCTATATTTTTATTTTACACTTTTTTCTATAATTTTTATTTCGAAGAATGTCAATGCCCACACCGCTATTCCAATTATTTTGGCACCAACACGGTGTCATTCATTTTAAATCTATTTTTGTTTGGAATTCACAATGTGTACATCAAATGGAAAATGCATGTGGTCTTGTAAAGTTTAATTTTCATGTATTTTTTGTGTAGGTAGACAACAATGCAATTAGACGGGAGATTTGGTGCTAAAGCCAAAAAAATAAAAATATTTCGTCTGCTACATCCAATAATGACTAGCTTTTTCATATATTTTCTCCTTTTATGCCAAAAAAAGTGGTTTGTAAAAATACGACCGCGTTTATTGTCTGTTCTAAAAATCGACGACATTAATCAAGGTGCTTGATTAAATTCATGTTAAATTTCCTCTATTTTTTCTAATGAAGGAAGTCATTGAGTGGCCTATCAAAAAAAAAACAAGCATTTCTCCTCAAGCCATTAACTTTCTTTGCTGCGGCGCGGCGTCTTGCATGACTCAGGAAGTGAGCAATTACTGTACCAACAAGGATACTTACACGCGCGACGTCTTGATAATTAATATACTTAACTGGGTAACGAGTACGTACAATCAACTTTACATACTTCAAATTTGCACTACTAAAATCACTCTTACTGACCATAGCGTCAATGTCTCTGATGTGCGTGTCGATGACAGTACTTGGCTGTCACACAGGGACCAAGGAAAATTCAGCTGGATATACTGCTCTCAGACAAATAAAGTTTTGGGTAATTTCGTTTTCTATTTCAAAAGGGTTTATGTTTTGCCTAAATTTTCCAATTTAGTGTCGACGGCCTCGTTGACCTAGTAATTTTGTTAAAGCTAAAAACATTTTGTCTTTCCTTAAAGTTGCAAAAATAAAACTGCATTTGGTCAATAGAATCCGAAATGAATTACAGGCATGACAGAACGACCGAAAAATGTCCGCCATACACAATTATTCCGTAAAATCAGTAATTTCTGGCGCATTCGATACTTATGACCGATTTCGACCAAAATATTACTCGTTAGGTTTAGAAGTAAATCCAGCTCTATCATCCACTTTTAAAACTAAACCTAAACTGAAACAATCAATAAAGCAATTACTTTTAACAGTCATCATCGTAATAGAATTCCATTAAGATTAGTCTGCGTATTGCTACGCAGTTTTACATATAAAACCTTGTTTACATACTATTCTTATAATAAGAATAGGTCAGTTTTCTCCTTTAGTCTCGGACTCATGTTGACTTTTCCTTGTAATATTTCATATTTAAGACGATTTTCATCGAAAGGATTAAAGTCTGTATTTGATTTCCTTATTAAAACACGTGAAGTATCTGTTCCATCTTCGATAGATTGTTTTTGAAATTGGGGGGTTCCTGATGTAAGAAAACTTGATGTGTGTCACAACGTCTATCATCAATTCTTACGATTTTCTTGCATTGTTGGAATTGATCTTTTTTTTGCGAAAGTCCTTCATTCGTCATGGTTGATCAGTACTGAATATGGAACGCATATTTGTCCAAAAAAGAACCAAATTCTTCTTCCATATTTTTAATCCGCCATAAAATCACACGTATATCGATTTTATAACATTTGGACACGCGACATCGGTTACGATGCCGATCGGTGTTACGTTCAATCTAGTTTCGTAAAATTTATCTTGTGAAGAAATATTTTGCTCAATATTATCTTGTTTGTAAGACAAGCATATGCAACTGTTGTAACAGTTCACGTCATCAATTCACACAATTACCACACTTCAGTGCATATTATCGTACTGTATTATGCGAATGGCCATTCAGAGAATAATGTATTGTAAAGCAGTAAATTCTGCGATTTGAACCCGATTACGAAATGACATTGATACATATTAGCACTTAGTACCAAAACGTAATGGAGCAGCCCTTATTGGCTAAATTGGACATTTCTAAAGACCTTGCATTGTCTGGCCAAAGTATAGTGACAAGCTTTTGTATTTGGTAATTGAATTGGCTCTTCTGCGAATACGACCTTCTTGAAGGGTAGCCTGCTCCACCAGTCACTAGCTTTATAATGACGTCAGACTGATCCTTTGTCCTATTTACTGAAACCTCGACAATTTGCTTAGTTGGTCGGCCTAAGTAATTAGAGAGGGTGGGATATTAATTAAGTTTACCACTTTGCGTAACGCTCGGCTAATTTCTTTTAATTTCCGAGTTCATCGCTATTAAAAAGATGTCGTATTAAAAGCTTTTAATCCAATTTTGTGTATCACAAATAGGCGTAGGATTAAAATTTATCAAAGTCTCGTTTTGAGAACCCCAGATTTGATACGTGAATGATCCAATTTTCCGCATTAAAAAATTTGTCGGTATAATTTTTGCTCGGACCGTGACTCATACATCGACATTCATTTAACATCTCTAAGAAATAGATCAACAGTGACTTCCATAAATACTTAAATAGTCGTGGGATGTAAATTACGAGTGACATACGGATTGCGGGATTTATCAGATTTCAAGCAATGAGTAATTGCTCAAGATTGAAGAGTTAATTTGTTAAATCTCACTACCAGGTTTTAATAAAACCTTAAAAATTTCATGAATCAACATCTGGTGAATAGGAACATCATTTAATTAAAGATAATCCCATTAATTGGCCGGATAAACGCTACTTCGCCTTCAGCAACAAAAAGCGACATTCAATGACCAGAAGTTGTTTTTTACCAACAAAACAAGGAAGTAACGGATTGATCCGAGCATCCAACACTAACTTGTCACAGTCAAGTAGTCGTCCTACATTTCGACACCGTTATCATTCACTTTCCCTAACAAGGCTCAGATACTTGGATCAAACAATGTGGAGCAGACTCAACTATAAACTTTATAACTTCATTGTGTGGTACTCGTGTTCTTATGAATTGTAGACTATTGTTGCCAGCAGTGCCGGTGTTGCCAACGTTGCCGACAGGGAACGCTTTTTATATGCATATTATGTTCTGTTATTGCGCAATTGTTTTTCCTTGAATGTGCTCGTTCGTTTTTTTGTGATAGGTGATTGATCTTGATTGTAAAGAATTTTAAATTAAGCATTGGAAACTCCTCTTCAGTACTGCCTTTACTTTACAGAACTTCTTTTGAATTTAAGATCATTTCTTTTGCGTGAAGACATCATTTACATGCTGAAGGCAGTCACTATTTAGCAGTCCGTACACTTATGGCCAAAGTTAAAAATAAACCATTCACTATAATAATGACAACAATGTCCGGAAATAGGCCGATGTACAGTGAGTGTGAATTAAAAATAAATGGTCGTTGTAAATCTTGACGTAACCTGCGATGAACTGCATAACATGAATCGTAATACGAGCTCGAGCCGATGTCGAATACATACATACATTCGTCACGCACACATATACGAACAATCATCTTGTTAACAGCTCGTAAGTCCGTTAAATGCGTTACGTCATTCATAGTAATTAAACGCAGGTGTCGTTATGGACTTACGATGATTTCATGAGGTCATTTCATTCAGAAATTTTGAGCTATTTAGAGCTATCCTGAGGTTAGGTTTGGCTATATTGAAATCAGTTTCCAATGATGTATCAAGTGGTGAATTGTGGAACCACAGAACTTGTTTTTCAAATAAAAAATCAGAAGGTTTTGCTCGAATACATCAGAACAGTAGTGACAGAAATGAAATCTGGATTGCTATTCCTCAGTGTATTTCAATTTAACCGAAATGAGGATGTTAGATTGTGCCTAAATCAATTTTACCGGTTTCACCAGTCATTAACTGAACCATTCGAATTAATTTGCCTACAAACACCATAAAACATCTAAATGAAACCTAATGAGATTACAAGTCAAGTAACTCTGAACATTCGTGCCAGTTCACACGATTCGTTGCGTGTGACACCTCGAGAGATGCAACACGATTGCCATAATGAAAACCTTGCCTTCCAAGTATTGACGTACCGTGTAATAATTAAAAAAAAAAACGTAAGCAATTTTGTCCCCGAATACAGACAGACACAGTACATAGACCACGCTTGTGTAGAAGACAATGCTTATTAAATTATACTGTCAATGTCGGAGCGTACTTGTGCGAAAAAATAGAATAGCGTTACGCGTTTTTATCAAAAATCGATATCGGAAAACCCCTCCTTGTGTTTTGGGAACGTTTTATGCGTTTTATTTAACCTTTTCTGTCTATTTATTGCTGGGAAAAAAACGTCCACCTGCACTTTCTAATTGTATCTGTGTGGATACCACCCAATTAACTTTCATTTGTTATTTAATATCGGGCAATTATTGACACTCAATCCCAATCAATTGTAATTAACTTACAGATCATAGGTATCCCAAATATTTTAATAGATCGGCGACCCATAAAGTTGCAGGCGACCGATGCACAAGCGGCTTGAATCAATCGTTTCAAATGGCGAGGGAGACCCGAGTTGTACAATAAACGGCATCCGGCTTCAGTGATTTGTAATGATAAATCTTTGTACTATGATACTTTTGTCCTAGTTTTAGAAGCTAGACTCGGGTTAGATTCAAACTGGTGGAACGCCAGTGCTAAAATTTAAAATACGCTCATGCGAGGAAGAAAACAAAATGTTGTGTGATCTACCACGTTTTCAGAAAGCCCGATCTAGTTTCTGATCAAATTTCATGTGAGTGACATCGTTTGCAGAAAATAAAACGGCCAAGTAACAATAAACAATAAAAAAGACAACATCTTGCAAACCAATTCGTACACGATCTTCGCAACGCAAATCGTCGTTTTGTCCACCTGGCACCTGCTGTAAATTCGTTTGTCACGACATCCACCGGAAGAGATAAAATCTTTCGCAGTTCATTGCCATCTGCACCTGCATCCCGAAATGCATATTTAATAGTTTCGTTGTCCGCTGTACTTTTGAAAGTATATTGTGCAGAGTTCACCAAATAATCTCTAAAAACCCGTTAAACATCCCAATTCATGTAAAATTAACCTCATTCAAGGCAATTATTGTCAAAAAGCCTTCGGATTGGCTTCGCTGGCTGAATACCCCTTTGTGACAAACGATCCCACAGTCAATGGGCACGGCTGTACATGAATAGAGCGCCAATCAAGGCCATACAATTATTGTTACGAGGTTTTTTTTTGCTTTTGGCACATAAATAAAATTTATATTCTGTCTAGGCGTATAATTTACTCGAATAATGCTGACCTAGTAATCACCAGATATAACATTTTACGTTTGAAAAATTGAAGTGTAACCTAGTTTCCCTGAAAGAGGAGTGGCGAGACAGGATTGATTTGCATAGCAATAATGTAATGTAATAGTCTGTAAAGTGGCTGAAACGATTACGTGTATCTCGTAGTGTACGAGATTCTTTTAAAAAGTTACAGCATAGTAGATTCTACTTTATATCTTAAAAACATTTATTTATTGTCAGTGAATGAACGGTCTAAACCGCTGACGCTAGAAGTATCAAATTTTGCACATCTTTTGCATATTTACAACAAAAGTATGGGAAAGAATATTAAAAAAATCGTCCCTTTTCGTGGTTTATTATGGGGTACTAGCACTTTTCCCGCGACTTCATCCGCGTGGGTTACGTACTTTCGTAATTCCCCCTTTTCACCCCCTTAAAGGTTAAATTTCCAAAAACCCCTTCTTAGTGCTCCCCTACATTATAATAGGAAGCCGTGTGCAAAATTTCACAATCCTAGCCCCAGTAGTTTCGGCTGTACGTTGATATGTCAGTCAGTCAGTTCTCCTTTTATATATACAGATAAGATGGAAAGGAAGAAAATCGTATTTTTTTCCCGGTGGGAAATCAGCACACGGCTTGTAAATTGTGATAAGACAGAAATGCACCTAAAACTCCTGGAATACTAAGGCTTACATGCAGAACTAATGACCTAGTTACTTAAAGTAGTACATATTATTATACGCTGGTAGTTATCCTTTGTGAAAGCGAACGAGCGCTGTTTTCCTGCAACTCTCTTATTCACAGACAGTAATTGACCAATTACTGTTTGTATGTAAGTGAGGATTACTAGTTACTACTAGTGCTTAGCTTTTCTAGCGAACTATTTAAAAGGCTGTGTATGTAGAAGTACAAAAGTCGTTATTAACCCTTTTCCTTTAAATAGAGACTTCAATTAGTGCCGAATCTACATTCAGGTCATGCTTTTTTTAATGTTGCCATTGCCGTTGCAATGCCATTTTCAAAATTTGTCCTACGATATATCGTTACAAAAATTACCCTACGTCCTTTGGTAGGTCGCGGGACTGTACGATTTACCATGACCCCGGTACGTAAAGGGCTATTGAAGGACACCGTGGATTTTAGTCAATCAAGTCTGACAGTCTCTCCCGCCCTGCCCTGGGTGGGAGGACTCATTTGATGATTTTACCACGATAAAGAAAAAAGTGACTATAATCTAAAAATCTATAGTTTTGTCATAGTATTGACCTTGACCAATAGAAACGCCGATCGTACACAAGTTGTGGTAATTCGCTCAGATGAGCTAATCCGGGGGGCGACGCCTGCAGCTAGATCGCATTAGTCAATTAGACGTGACAGAAGTATGCCGTTGTACAGTCATACTTGCATTCTACTCTAATGCTTCATGTCATATAAAATGACACAGGGAATAGTAAATGACGAAATCTTTATGACGCCTAAATAATGATAGAGACAACATTTAGCCCCGAAGGAGACTTAGGTCTCGCACTACAAATCACTAAATGCATTTAACATTCAAGAATGAAAAGTATAACGATCTTTTAAATTTCTTTTACGTTACACAGTAAACAGTAAAACATTTTTAATTAGACAAAATGAAAGCTATTACAAACTGTGCATTTGAGAATGTGATCTGTCTCTGAACTCATAGACATTGAGCATGGACTAAGTATTATCTGCTTAAAACTGCAAAACACTGGAAAAAGACTGAAAAAAACTGTAGGACCATATTTCCTTTACCATACAAAAGACATTATCTATGTCATACAGAGATATAGATAAATGGTCATATGATTATTATTTGAAATTTGGCAAGAGAAGGCTCAGTCCATGCTAAAACTTTATGTCTGTACTAGACTACAATTTCAAAATAAACACCAGCTTCCCTAAAATCTAGAGCACGAGGTACAGTCCAGCGTCATCCCTCTCCCTCTTCCCTGCAGTATCACGTAACCTCACTTAGTGCTTAGGTCCTTGTACGAACAATACCAAACATAACTCTGTATGAACAAGATCAAATTTCTGATGCATTGTTTTCTCTTGTCGCCAGCCGAACGAAGGAGCGGACAATCAGGTACTTAGTAGATGACGTAGATGTGTTTGTCCCATTGTCTACTTTAGTTTTCGCTTTTAATTGTGTGTTTTTATAGATTTCTGGTGGAGGTTATTGTTTGAGGAGTTGGCCACGTTTTGGGACTCCCAAAAATGTTCATTTGATTTTAAGTCTTATGAATTTTGATTTGGACACATAATTTCTGTTTCAAGTAACATCATGTTATGTTGTGTCTTTGCCCTTTTGCATGATTATTTGTGATCGTCCATAAACACAATCAAACTTTTATGTTTAGCAATTAGAATTAACAGTTCACTAACTCCCAACTTAGTATTCACTCCATACAACACCTATGTTTCTATGTTTGTAAATGCACCCACGATACAGGAGAAATTCCTAGTGTGGGGCAACGTTTAAAAAAAATAGTACTCACTAGAATCATTCCCTTTTCTTCAAACCTTCAGACATTAATGGTTTCAAATCTTCCACAGTTGTTTACTGCAAGCGCGACCCACCTTCACGATGGTCGTCGGGCCCATCCACCCGACTCGGGCTTCGCCGAGCCCGTCAACAATAACATCAGTGAGGACAACAACAACGGGCCGATATCTCTGCGAGAGATGCAGAACATTGCCAACAACAACGCGGCTGCGTACATCGTGAGCGAGAACGAGGAGAGGAACAGAGTCAGCAGGGAGTCGGTGGTGGAGTTTGAGCCTTTACCCACTGGGATTAGAGTTGCTGATCCGTTGGAGCATTGTGCGGATTGGTTTGGTGAGTTTTCATAGTTATTACGTACCCATGAAAGCGATTTACTTTTTTTTTTTACAACTACCACACAACGCCATCTAGTCCCAAGCTAAGCAGAGCTTGTGTTATGGGTACTAGACAACTGATAAACATACTTATATATTTCTAAATACATACATATTATAGATAAATTACACCTAGACAGAACAAATGATCGTGCTCATCACACAAACATTTGTCCTGGGTGGGAAATGAACCCACGACCTCTGGCATAGCAGTCAGGGTCACTAACCACTAGACCAACAGGCCTGTCAGGCCTTGAATCAGTGTTGTAAACCAGTCATTAAAAGTAGATCGTAATTGTACCAATGATTAAACACTTCAATCCAGTCCATTCCTCGCTGGTGTATGCGGAATTGAAGCCATCGCTAATTGGACAAATATCGACATACCTCGAAAATAACCTTGACTGTTAACTAACTCTGCTTATAACCTTCGAAATAAAATCATCGTTATTCTTTTAGTTAATAAAATAATCATAGTTATCCGATCGATTTATAAAATATCGTCAATATTTGTTACCGGCCCACCACCCTTTTGTAAACCTGTGATTTTTATTCACCCAGTTCTCGTCAGTCACTTCCTTCCTGTGACTGCTTTCCGGTCGTTAAATAGTACCTTAAGCCGTACACAGACTATTTGAATGTCAGTTAATAGACAACGATGTTTTTTTTTCTTAGCCATTCAATGTTTGGTTGCGGGTCTGACGAATTTACCGTGACCCCGGCGTAAAGGGCTATTGAAGGACACCATGGATTTTAGTCAGTACAAGTCTGACAGTATGGTGGGAGGACTCATTTGATGATTTTACCACGATAAAAAATAAAAAAGGCATACAAAGTTGATGCAAACTCTTTCTCAGATTGGGAAAATAAGAGTAAATCTCGATCCTCAACTCCAAAAGTCGTGGCTTTGCTCGATATTGTGTAACTTACGTAATAGACATTTACAGCTTCCAAATTGTATAGCGGTAGGACGGGATAGCTTTAGGCTACCCAGGCAGTAAAATAAATCATTCTAACTAAACGGAACGCCACAAAAGTCGTGGCTAAAGGCCTCGTAAAAGATAAGGGCTACGGTTTATCCACTCTTCGCTGGATTTCAATCTTTAAAAGAAATAAGTTGTGATAAAACGACATTTAATTCACGCTAAATGTTCAGAGAGTCAAAAATTGTCATCGATCCTCGTCTCCAGGGAAATTATTTGGTAACTTATAAAGCCTTCAATATTGGGGGCCAAGTCCCATAATCCGTAAATCAGTGCCTAAACCTTACTTAAAATATTCACCCCATCATATCGGAATATAAACCTTAAGTTCTTATAAATTAGATTAATTTTCGATTACTAGAGTAAACCGACCTAAGACCTTTCAGAGTTTATGGCAGGCACCATTGTTATCGTTCGACCATTACAAAGTTCCCATGACCGATGACTATCACTGCTTAGCTTAGTATAGAAACATACGAACAATACACTGGGTGCAGGCACGGTAGTTTGGGATTTATTGTCCTTGTCTCCAGGGAGTACTAGATATTAATGAATAGGTAGTTACTGAGACAAATCTTGAAGATTTCTATTACCAGGCAGAAGAACGGAAATTTCGGTATGAGGAACAAAAAGTCAGGATTTCGTCAGGCTCAGGACTGCCCAGCAAGTGAAGTGGGGGTCATTTTTCATTTCGATTTTCTGAATAGCAGCCCTGTGTTTAGAAGTTGGCGGTTGATACTCCCGTGCCTCGAAAAGTACGTTACGTAGTTAGTCCTCTGCCTGATTTTGGTGTCAGATTGCCGTCCCATTGAAGAGTAAAGGAACAGAGAGTGCACCTGTGTGTGCTCACACACTGTGCACTGTGTAATATCTTCCGCGCCGATGACTAAATTCAATTAAGATTGAGATCCTCCCGAAACACTACAAAAGTGATAAGATAATGAAGGGCTATGTAATATATTTTTGTGTGTTTTTGACATCGCGACCGCACCCACTTTAAACCAGTGTGTTTCCATACAAACTTGCTTATACAGAGAAACACACAGCAAATTGATTTTAAATGTACCTAATTTACCATATTTGGTTACAGATGATGAAGATTTCCCGCGTAATCGATTGCAGTACCTAAGAGAAATCGGCAGAGGATTGTTTGGAAGAGTAAGTACACTTATTACCAGTTTATATAATGAAAATTGAAGTTTAGGACTTGTCAAATATGGGTTAAGTTTAAAATTTGTATTAAGATGTATAGAATTCTATATTTCACACAGTTATTTTGTAAATATCGCATCAGAAAATCTCGTCGTTAAAATGTAAAACCAAAAAGACACAAGTTCTGACTGACTAAACCAAAATTCGGACTTAAACCGAACGCATGAAGATCTGGGGATAATTTAGACACAGACCGTCTTACTACAAAAAAGTCTAACATCTTTTGAACATAATTTTGTCTAAAAAAACTGTGAACTGCAAAACAGCATTTCACTTTGAGATTGCGGTCGTTTCGCAGTTTCATTTTTTGAGACAACAGATTTTTTTAGTTTAACAGCTGTTTAACTTTTTGTAGTAAGACGGAGATAGTTTAAAAAAAGAAATCGAACGTCTGCTGATCAATACAGGACACTTGTCTAGGTTAACCTTGGGGCTTGGAGGGCTAACCTAGCAGTAGAATATGTGTTCTGACTGTGATGATGATGAGGTACTTTGTAATGCAATATTTTGGAGCATAATATTTGTCTGTTGCTTTAAAGAATAAGGTGGAATCACCGAGCACAAAATGCTTTAATGAATTATAGTTAAACCTTGTCTTGTAAATGAAGATCCTCTGATTGGTATTTTCCAAGCATAAAACATGATTTATGACACTTTATTGAAAATGTAATAAAACTAAGGGTCAATTCACACCGGGACGCTCCGCTACACGCTCATTACAATAGAGCGACTCAAAATCATAACTTTACTAAACGAAAAGATGTAACACATTTCACTGATGACGCGAAGCAGCACGGTGCCATGCACACTTTTATAGCAAATCAAAATCTAACTTTGTTTACTACATCAAGATATACACATTACCAGTATAATTGCGTCACGTCGTCGCGTCGCGTCGCTGTGTGTTTTGACCCTAAGAAGTGCATGTTCAATTAAATCTGGTATCAATGCCATAATCAATGGTGACGGCAAACGTGGTCATTATTATACATCACGTTTCGCGTTATTATTGCTCTTAGCTATAATATATGTTCTTTATTTGTGCATGCCAATAGACTAATCTGTATTTTTATTGTTATATGGTCAACTATTTGAAGTTTGAAGTTATATAGTGAAATAAACTTGAGCAAAAGAAATCTTGAAGAAAATTTTCTTCATCAAGTAGCCTACCATGATCTCTTAAAGCGAGAATAATTCCAGTGTGGGAAGGAGACAGAGCTAAACAAGTTGTCTAGCGCCACCTCGTTCCCACACTGGAATTAAACTCGCTTTAAGACGTCATTTTAAGCCACCAGGGTCTCCCGAACTGTAAAAATCCAAGGACATTCTTGATACAAATTTTCTGGTAATTAATTACGGGATTACTGGTTGTATGTAGTGTAGAATTGAGATACATGTTTTTGATCTTGTATGCAGGGGTCGAAACTAGTCAGTAAAATCAGTAAAAGTCAGTTTTTTTTAGCATGGTCAGTAAAAGTCAGTTTTTTGAGAAAATGGTCAGTTTTTTCAGTTTTTTGAGATCAACACATATATTGCTCCATATATTTTTTTGGAACCTTATTAATTATTTACTGACACAATTTTGCCTGTCTGTGTCGTTCCTTTTTACGCCTACCTTCTTCATTCTAGATTTTGCTTAAGAAATATATATCTTTTAGTATACCTACTAGCAACCAAACCCGGCGTTGCTCGGGTTTCACCTTTCAAGTCCATTCATTTCATCAGTTGCAACACTTTTTCACATTTTCGCCACCCACAACCGCGACCAAACTTCCTTACTTTCAACAAAAAACAAATTTCTAGTCATTTCTAATTTTCTTAGCCGGGCCCAGTGAAGGTTTGAGGGCAACTAATAGCTGATACTCTATTATGATGTCTTGTGGCAACTTAATATTGTAGCAACATTATTTCGACGAAAAAAGTCCAATCCTACTTTTTTTCTCGAAATAAATACATATTTTATTATTGTAAGTTTAACTTTGTATATTTGTTACAGCTTCAGCTTTTTAACCTGCATTGTATGTGATTTAATTTGACTGCTGTGTGATTTGTTTGTGGCTTCTAACCAATTAACTAATATGGGGAAATGTAAATTTAATGAGGACTGGCTTTTTTTTTTTATCGTGGTAAAATCATGAAATGAGTCCTCCCACCCAGGGCAGGGCGGGAGGGACTGTCAGACTTGTACTGTCTAAAATCCACGGTGTCCTTCACAAGCCCTTTACGTACCGGGGTCACGGTAATGGGTAAGTCCCGCGACCCCGGCAGGCTTTGGCCCTCTACAGGCCCCGTCAATATGCTGACACTCTTTGAGGCGCGCGTGGAACACAACGCGCCGTGGACCCGGGCATGGTCCATGGTCGGACAGCGAGTCGCCCATTACTCGCTGCCCGCATGCCCGCGCCTACGGTGGCCGGAGATCGTCCTGTGACGTCCGACGCCGTGGGCGTCTACCACTGCGGCTGGGGTGGAGGGAGGACGCTGTCCTCTCCCTCAGGCGGCCCGCCTCCTCCTTCACGAGCATGACTGCTTCGCAGAAGGAGGCGACCGCTTCCCACTCCGTCTCGCCCCTCAGCATGGCCTCGACCAATGCCGGGCGCGAGAGGTCTCCGCCTATCGCCGTCGTGAGGACACGGCGGTGCTCTGCCCAAGCGGGGCAGTCCTGCACCGTATGCTCCACCGTGTCCTCCGGACGATCCTCGCAGTGGTGACACCCAGGCGTTTCTTCCTTCCCTATCAGACACATGAGGACTGGCTTAATAAAAAAGATAAAAATGGACACTTTATATCTGAATGGGGAAAAAGGGATGGTGAAAATGAGGTTAATATGGCCAAGACATTAAGTTTAAGTTTACAACTATTTGTAAACTTTTTAATAATAAGAAGGTGGTGATGGTTGGCTATGGGGATGGTGGAGGCCAATAATATATTTTTTTTTCAATTCCACATGAAACTTTTATTTTAAGTTAGTTCAGATGGTCAGTAAAAGTCAGTTTTTTTAGATTTCTGGTCAGTAAAATCAGTATTTTTGAACTCTGAACCTGTTTCGACCCCTGTGTATGTTTTGACAGGAATAAAGACCCTTCAACATCATTCCTTAGACATCTACATGATACCTGTTATTTCTGGAGGTTTAGGCAGAGGTCTACCTAGTTATGTTATGTCAGTTATGTTTAAGGATACTTAGATTATATTTGCTCCCATGTAATAGGGAAGTGAGCCTATTGCTATCAACACTTTTCGCATGACAAGACTTAACCAGAATTTACCATCCTCAGGTGGTAGAAGGCGAGATAGAAGACAATGGCTCCACGAGCACAGTGGCAGTCAAGATCCTCAACCAGAACGCGAGTCTGGAGGACAAAGCACGGTTCCTGGACGAAGCCAGGATGTACCGTGTTGTTCGTCACGAAAACGTTCTGGCGTTCGTCACCAAATGCCTGCAGGAGGACCCCTGGATATTGATATTTGAACTTTGTTCTATGGTAAGCATGACGTTTTATTCTTTAGTTTTATGCGCTACTCAAAAAAAAGTTGAAAGCTATTGGATGCTCCTGACTGTCGATTTTGGCCTGGACAGATCAGGTAACGCATCATAAAGTGGGTTGACGATATTGTGAAGATCGCGGGGAATAGTTGGATAAGAGAAGCACAGAACCGAGAGATTTATTTATTTATTAAATAAAGGTTTTCCAACAAGCTTCTGTGTACAGTATAGAAAAGGTATGGAATTATAATAGGACTAGGACTTACACAGTCGCCAATTACAGGTTAACCAGCATTCACAAAAATAAGTGATATCTGAGAGTGAGAGATATGGCATAAAAAGGGGGAGGCCTATACCCAGCAGTGGGTGATCCCGGGCTGATACGATGATGATGATCATGAAGTGGAACTCATCTGAAGAGACATTCCATGGAGCGGAAAATATTTGACACACCAAAAAGACCATAAGGGAAAGACATAAATAATCCCTGCACGCGAAGCATGACCAATTCTATCTCTATTCTACCAAGAATAGACAAAGTCATTTTATCGTTATTTGTATACAAATCGACTGTTTTTTGCACATATTTGACACGATTGGTACACCATTGAAGATAGTAACATTTTTTTTTTCTATATTTTATGCATTTCCTTTCTTAAAACGGTCAAAATCTTTCTACGTTTTGTTATTTTGTCTTTTCTTCCGTCGACAAACGCCGTCGTCTACGGTGCCATGCTACGCGTGCTGTAAAATAATACCGGTCTTGTGACGCATTGTAATTTTAAGAAGAAAAATTTGGGTAAAATATTTTATCAATTATCAGAATCTTTCTCATTATCTTGCAGGATCTCCAACAATACTTGGTAGTGAACCGTCCTAAGATGGCCATCCTGAACGAGGGCGGAGTGCCGCTGCGGCTCATGTGTGACGTCAGCGCTGCGCTCGCGCACCTGCACTCGCGCGGGTACTTGTATGGGTGCGTATTTAGTTAATGTTAAAGTGACCTTTAAGTCCAGTTATTACATTAGCCTGTCAGATAGGTAAGATAATGATTTCACAAAACAATCTACCCTAAAACACATAGGCAAAATCTGATTTTTATTCTCTCGGCAAGTAGACTTATAAAAATATTTCCTATATAAAAATTACACAGGTGCCTCCTGGCGATAAATATTGGCGACCTTCATAAAAACTTAGAAAAGCGGCTAGTTCCAGCTTCATAGAATGTGATGTTTGTTGCTGGTTGGTCGTGGTTGGTTAGTGCTTGGTGGGAGAGAGATAACGTTCTACGAAGCTGAAACTACCTTACTTAACTTCTTTCCAAAGATCGATGTTAAAGATTAATATTTATCGCTGGCATTATTATTGAAGTTAATTGAAACACGTAGTGCATTCCACATAAAAAAAAGGTTTAAAGGTTTTTGTTATGGACAGACAGATAGCAAAATGATCCTGTAAGGGTTCAAGTTTTAACTTTTAACGCACGGTACCCTAAATACATTCATGTTTTTAATAAATCTGGACACAAACTCTTTATTTTTTCCTGTGGATCTATCTTGGCCTCTAATTCAGAAGCAAAGATGAGATGTAAGATTTGGCTAAAACAGACCAAGCAATAACTGGTATCCCTGTGAACACCGTAAAACCTGTTCAGTCCTGAACTTGGACAGCTTATATCCTCCCACACTGTTACCTTATATATTTTTTGTCCTTTTCCAGCAACGTATGGTGCGGATCGGTGTTAGTACGCGGCACGTCAGACAACGCACGCGCCGTGTTAGGAAGATACGTGTCCGCTGAGCCGCCCTATGATTTGTCCGCTCCAGAAACTCGCACGCACCCACCTGTGTATACGGTACGTAGTTATATCTTTTTGCGTGCTTTTGAATTTTGAACTTAAAGACCTACAGAACGCACCTCCAAACTCAAGTGTTACTTGAAACTAGTTTCAACCAATCAAATGGCATGAATCTAGTTTTAAGTAGTGCTTGAGTATTAAGTGACGTTCTGTAAAACGGGCCTAAGTGTAAAGCCGAGTTTCATACACGTTTAATGATGATTTTTTTGTTGTTTTCAAGAGTTAATTGGTGTTTTATGAGTAATATATTGCGTCGTATGTCAGAAGAACTTATAATTTAAATATAAACTAAATAGAGTAGCTAAGAAAACTTCGTAGTGGTATGAAAAGGATATTTGACTGAAAAAAAAAAAAATATTATTTTGTCAGCTAGAGTTAAAAAAAATAAAGGACACGTATTTTTTTCTTTTGCTATATCATATTTATATGCATATTTACAAAGATATAACGCATCAAAATTCGGCAATTTTTAAAGGGTCGTGTCTTTATCAATTTTGGTTTACATCAGCATCTTCCTGCCCTTATCTCATTTTACTTAGGGTCGTCGCAACACGTTTTTCTTCCATTCTCCTCTATCAAACGTCACAGTATCATTTACTCCTTTTTCTTCCATATCATTCCTTAGGCAATCCATCCATTGTTTCTTTGGCCTTCCTCTTCCTCTCCATCCATCAACATTCATACTCATCACTCTCTTAGTCACATGAGTGTCATCCCTTCTCATCACATGTCCATACCAAGACAGAATAGAAAAGGGAATCGCCCTTTCATTTTTTCTGTCACAGGCGCCACTTTCAAACTTCCCCATATAAACTCTTTTGGTTTACATAACGAAAGAAAAAATACGTGTCAAATATTTGTTGATAATCTGACTGACTGACTAATTAGCTTATTCAGTCACATACCCTACTCTATAAGTACATCATTTTGGGTATGAATTTCAAGTGCGTTGTGAATAAAGGTTTCGATTGTGAAATTTTTCAGTCAAAGGCTATTGTCGTATGACATTTGTTTTATAAATATCGCAGGATGACGTACAACTAACGATTCAAAACTTGTTTGATAACTGAATAGAAATGCACCTTCAAAAAAAAAAAACAGCGCAGTTTTTCACCCTATGTTTAGTAAACATAAATCTAACTCTGAAAAAGTGATTTCATTATTGATATAATTTTTAAATTTGGTAGCTACGAGATTTGCAAACTTTTGGACTACCTACATGCGGGCCCAATATAAAACAGCGCTGTGTGGGTGTGTAAATTTAAATTTAACAATGAACATAGACAAAGAAAACAAATCTGCCTGCCTTCATGAGAAGATGTTGCGTATTTATATGGGTCAGGGATTCTCAAGCATAGCACACCCCTGATGTAGGAAGTTACAATGTTCCCACTGAAACACAGGGGTCCCTGCAATGACATAGTGGGCTCTAACCTACCACATGAGATTATTGCTATTTGGTAGATGTCAAATGTACTTATTCTAATGTTTCTAGAACAGCCAGTTTCCGGGGCCGCGGGACTAACGAGTAAACGTGGCCCCGGAACGTAAAGGGCTGTTGAAGGACACCGTGGATTTTAGTCAGTACAAGTCTGACAGTCACTCCTGCTCTGACAGTCTCTCCTGTGTGGGAGGACTCATTTCATGATTTTACCACGATAAAAAAGAAAGGACAGCCTATTTCCTTACGATGTTTTTAATTTATTTTCAATCGTTTTGAGATGTGATTTAAGTTAACTGAATTTATTGACTGTCGTAGGCCCGCAGCGAGTCATGGTCGCTGGGCACGCTGGTGTGGGAGGTGTGCGCGTGGGGCGGGGCACCCGCGGGGCTCCCTCCGCCGCTGCCCGACCTGCCCTGTCCCTACCGGAACCATCTGTGAGTACAGTATTATTCTCATTTTTGTCACCATTTCATACGGGATACTTTTCCGACATATAACACATTTTATGCTACTCTGAAAACAAAAATAAAAAATAGTTATAAAATGGAAATACTCTATAGTCTAGACATCTCTTCCTGACCTTCGGTATGATCATAGTAGATCAATGGACACGTTATAGAATATAACATTTGTATGTATTGTTCCAGCTATCAAGTAATGCAGCTATGTTGGAGCCCCAACCCGGAGGCCCGGCCGACCTCTGCCCAGGTGCACGCGCTCATCAACCACCTGTACACCTCGCACCGCGACAGCAACCAGCCGCACAGCGCCCACGACGACGGCTACGGCAGCGCTGACTTCGAGGAACGATGGCAACGTCTCAAGCCTAACTCCATCCCCAAGCTAGATGAGCATCGAGCTATAGTCCACGCTCCATCTACCTCTATGGCCTCACACTTCACAACCTCCGAGCAAGACCTCAACACGCACGTGCAAGACTCCCTCAGCGTCGACATGGACACAGCCGTCTCGCGGTCCAGCAGCATCATGTCCGACAAAGATATGTCTGTACAAATTAAGTCCGAAAGCTTGACAAACCTCCACGGCTCGTTAGAGGACGTCAGGAACATCTACCTCACACATAACGAGACGGCTGCGCTTGAATGCCATCAAGGAAACATCAGTCTCGATGATGCTAGAGAGAAGGAACAGGACAGGTCTGATGCCTCCATGGATCCCTGGCTTAAAGACATCATAGCAGGCAGCACTGATGACGTCAGCTACTACAAAGATGTCAGCGACGTCATCAAGAATCTCGATAATATACTGAACTCTGAGAAGACCTCAAGTTCAGAGTCCAGCCACCAGGCCAGTCCTTCTAGAGACAATCTGAGCTTAGACTGCAAGAAGGATTATCCAATGCAATCCAGTATGGTCAAATCCCCTGGTATTACGAATTTCCAGAACATTCTAGATACTGGGTTCGGTTCTAAATCTGAAGATGCCGAGACTGGTGAGGACGATGAACTAGATAGGGATACTATCGGCACTCTGAGCCACTCGTTCGAGCGACACAGCGAGCTCGACACCACCAGTCAACACACGCTGGAGAACCTCACGCCGGACACACCCGTCAAAGACGTAGACGTCGTCACGAGAATTGAAATACAAGTCCAAGTTGAAAGAATTACAACCGATGTTATAGTTGATGATAAAACAGACGAATCTGTGCATCAACACACTGAATTGCCAAATGATAACAATATAGTGAGTAGTGATAGTGAAATACCCAAGCTGAAGGAATTATGTGTAGCGTCGATACCTAGTGCTAGTGATAACGAACAATTGAACGTTAGAAAAGACTGTCAAACATCATGTGATAGTAACTTAAAAGAAATAAGTACTGATATTAAGAATGAAACTAAGTCAATAGAAGATGTAGGGAAGCAGAGTGAAGATACGCCTCATGAAGTAGAGAGTAAGGATTCTTTAGATAAGAGCGAACTGGAACAAATGGTAGATGATATATTCTTGCCTATAATGGTGCATGGAATGTCAACTAGTGAAATAGATCAATCAAATGAAGAATTGACTGAAGGGAAGCAAGGAGAGAAAACTGTTGAAGATATTATATCTGATACAAACGTCGAAAGTGGTATTGAAGAAGTCCTAGTTAGTGATCTCATAAAAGTAACTGAAAGTTCGAAATCCCTTGAAGACTCGAAAGAAGATAGTTTAGGAGAACTGAGTGACTTAGAGCCCTCAGATCCCCTCTCCCCCGAACAGACACCTGAGCCAGTACAAAGTATGAATATTATTGAATGTTCTAACTTGAATGCAACAAAAGAGACTGAAATACCAACAATTGTAATAGAGGAAGTAAGATCTCCATCGCCAGAATTGCCACCTGAAATAGTACAAAATATTTTTAAGGAAGAAAATAAAAAAGTAACAGCCACAGTAGAAGAGGAAATTGAAAATGCAATGAAAGAAGAAGACAAGGAATCTGTTTTCAGTAGAATAGAAGAGAACAAACAATCATTTGCCACTGCAACTGAAGATAGCAATACTGAAAAACAAGTTCTTAATGAAACAGCTGATAATGTTAATAATCAAACAAAATCAGATGCGAATAATTCCTTTGCCGTAAAAGCTGCTACAAATATTGCTAAAGATGTTTCAAATTTCATTCTGCAAGAAAGGAATATTGCAGCTCTACATGAAGCAAAGAATGTGTCTAATGCGGCCGAAAGTTTGCCAGCAGAAGATATTATAGAGAAAGACTTCGATGTTATTACTGAAAAAGATCTGGAATCATCTATACATCAATCAAATAAGACAGAAAATGTCGTGGTACAACCTGAAAGTAATGTTTTAGTTGAAGAACTTAAAACAGAAAAAGTAATTACTATTAATAATGAACTTAAGGATGCCAACATTATTGAAGATTCAAATGTAGTTGATAAGGTGGTCCCTTTAGTTGAACTGGAAACAACTACCACACCTTCTCACGTGGAATCTAAAGAAATCGATCTAGAAACTTCTGTTAAAATCTCAGAGAGTTATACTAATAGTTTTAAAGAAAATGAAACTACACAATCTAATGATGAATCTATCGTCGACGAAGAAGTCGTTGAAGTTTCGAACAAAACCTTTACTGTAACTGAAGAAACAGCTTACAAAGACATCCCTTTAGTTACTGATGTAGAGAAAAATAATGCTGATACTATTGCCATTAATAAAATGGAGATGGGTGAAGCTGACATCAATAAAGATGGAGCCAGGAATGTTTCCGAAGAATCTTTGTCTAAAGTTGAACAAACAGTACAAGAAAACTTTGCCGTGCCTAAACCAGATCATAACGAACAGTCTATAATATCTGTCATCGCTAACGTAAATGTAGAAGCGGCAAAATTTGAAGAGGATATCGATGAAGAGGTTTCTATTAAATCTGCTGAACCTATTAATGAATTTATGAACTCTGTTGTAGTTGAAAGTGTTAATGCAACACCTAATAAAGAAGATACGGTTCCTAACACGTCTGTTTCTGAAGAGAATGAAAAGAAATCAGCTGATGATGATATCACAGGATCTGATAATCTAATACTGACCGAAATAGCAGTGCCATCTCACAGCCCTGGGTACATAGATCTAATGAACGATTCTACTAACGAAATACTAAACGACAACGCCTTAGATAATAACGTAAGAAACGTTATCAAATCCTGTCTCGAAGGTTCTAGCACAGACAACACATGCTCTATGGTCAGAAACGAGTCTACTGAGTATCTAGATCTACCCAGTTTTGGGGTAAAAGAGGTTGATAACTTCCTGCACATGGAAAGAGTATTCAACTCTCAAAATAAAGAAGTTGTATCAAGTACGCCATTAGCAAGTGACAGTTCAGTTGAAGTTAATAATACCATTGAAAACTCAGTCAGAGAAGAAACACAGTTTTTATCAGAAACGAAGGTTCCTGCTGATTTTGGAATGGGAACGTCATTTACAAAGTTGGAGCAGAAATATGTTCCGGACAGCTTGAGCCCTTTCGAATCGCCAACTAAAAGTCACCATACGGACACTTACGATGAAAACAGTTCAGTTGTTCTAGGCCCTTTTGAGAACTGCACTTTAGAACTTTTCAAGGGAGTGAAATCAACCGAATTAGTGGATTTACCGAAAGAAGAGTTACTAGCGTTCTCGTCAAACTTCAGCGAGATGAATCTCGAAACTCCATCTCCATTACGAGACGGTAACTTCCTGAACGAGGTACCCGACATAATGCATGATGATCTACAGTTCGATGATATTCAGAGTCTTAGCGAGAAGCAATCAGACCCTCAATCTGAGACAGACAGCGGGAACTCCGGTACAGAGAAGCGAATTTCGCCCTTAACGCCTCCTAACTCCCCCGGAATATTTCTCGCGTCGACATCACAGCAGAAATACGTTGTCGATATAGATTTAACTCCTGAAGCAGCACCAGCACCTGTGTTACAACCAGACCTGTCTTTACAGAAAGAGATAGAATTAAACCAGATAGAGTTACAAATAACTTCGAAGTTAGCGATGGCGGAGAATGAAAACAATATGAATATTGAATATTCTGGTCCTTTAACAGTTGAAGGTTTAGTTTCTGATGAAGAGATGATGATGAGGGAAAGTGATGAGTTGCCGGAGTCTTATCTGGCGGGGAACGGAGGGTCAGTTGAGGATCTGAGAGAGGATTTGACTCTTGATGAAGAATGCGTCAAGGCCTTGAGAAATGAATTAGAACTGAAGTTGCCTTTGGCTCAGGTAAGTTTCAAAACCTTACGTTTTAAACCCATTTTTTCCCGAATGAGCACATTTTCATTTGCCTTAAAACTCTTTTTGCCTGTCATTTACTCACTGAAATAACTACATCTAATCATGTCATGAATTAGAATTTTGTTCACTGCCAAATTAATAGACTCATTTTTTATTGCTTTCCTCGAAATAAGAGGCAAAAAGACATGATGATATGAGAATTAATTTAGATTAATTTAGATAGACATGATAATTAATTTAAAAAAGTAGCTTCAGAAGCGAAGATAACACCAGAAACACAGAAAAAAATAATAATAATAATAGCAAACAATGACTCACAGCTGATAGTAATTATATAAAAATATTATTCTACATAAAAGCCTAATTACTCCAAGTACCTACACAGAATTTATACAAATATTATAAAGCTGATGTGTTTGTTTGTTTAAACGCGCTAATCTCAAGAACTACTGGAATTGAAAAAAGTTTTATGTTGGATAGTCCATTTATCAAGGAGGCTGTGTGACATCACACTTTATTCAATAGGAGCCGAGCAGCGGTTGAACAGCAAGGAACAGTTAGTCTATAATAAAATGAATAGCAAAGTGACTACAATTATTAGTATTTATGGAAACCAAATTCTTAATTATCACGAAAGCATCTGACTAAAATAAAAGAATCTGACTTTTTTTATCACTAGCTGTTCCTCGTAGTTACAAACCTGCTGCTCGGCTCCTGTAAGTCATAGCGTGATGATATGAAGCCTATATCCCTCTTCGATAAATGGACTATTCGACAAGATTTTTGAATTCGAATCTGAGTTCAAGCAAACAAACTCTTCATCTTTATAATACTAAGTATAGGTTACGTGGGCATGCGGGCAGCGAGTAATGGGCAACTCGCTGTCCGACCATGCCCGGGTCGACGGAGCATTGTGTTCCACGCGCGCCTTAAAGAGTGTCAGCATAGTGACGCCCCCCCCCCCTCTAGAGGGCCAAGCCTGTCGGGGTCGCGGGACTTATGATATACCGTGACCCCGGTACGTAAAGAGGTATTGAAGGACACCGTGGATTTTAGTCAGTACGAGTCTGACAGTCCCTCCCGCTCTGCCCTGTGGGAGGACACATTTGATGATTTTACCACGTTAAAAAAAAAGTTTAGGTTACGTAGTAAAGATTTAAAGATAGATTAAAGATAATGCGATGATTCACAGTAAAACAATGACATGTAATTCACGATAAGTTTACAATAGGACTTACCTTCAAACGACAACGCGTAAAGTGAAAAAAAAATTGCCTCATATACCCTGAAATACTGTAAAAAACCCAAGAAATGTAATCCTTATCTGGGATTAAAATTATCGATGAGTAAATGCTAGCGTATCGCCCGGTAGTAATCTATCACTGAAAGTGATGAACTCACCTTATTCTTGTGTAGTGATAAACAGGACGTGTTTATTCTAGTTTTTGAATAATAACACTACATTTTCAAGAAGAAAAGTAAAGAGTTTGTTTTCAATCTGATTTAAAAAAAAAACAGTTTGTTTCACAATTACCGAGCCTTTACTGTATGTACTATTAACAAGGGGATTATTTGTATTGTGAATAAATCTTTCGTCTTATGACAAAATGCGTTTGGATTTTTCGATGGAAGATTTTGAACAGGTATTTATTTTATCATACCTAATTGCATGTCTCGATTTGTGTGCAAATTCCATTTGTATGTTTCGTATTTAATAGAAGTTCCTGGTTGACATAGGACTCTACAATCTCACGCCATTTCACTTGAGTACCGGCTAGTCTCGTCCAGCTGTTACCTAAACTGGTCCGCCAGTTTAATATTTAAAATGTATTAAAAAAGAAAAAAATCAGATTTATCAATATTGTCCCTAAAAAGGTGCAGACATTTAATAATTAAATAACATGACAATCAACGCTTATACAACATTATTTTTAGTAAATGCGAAACCTGAATATAGTTTGTTCAGAATCAGTAACTGATTCGATTCCAATAATTTTTACACCATGTTATTTTTTTTTTTTCAAAAATAGTTTTATTAAATTTTATTACCAGTTAATTACAATACAATCACCGTACGGTTAGGTACCTATTGCCAAGCTATTATCACGAGTGTATATCACAGGAGAAGCTTACGCGGGAGTACCGCGAAATAAGCATGTTTTTGAACGGACAACCAGGAATAAACAAACTTATAACCTTGTGATTTTTTATGATACGGTTTTATAATTTTGTATATAGATTCTTTACACAAAAATACTAGACAGGTGAATCGGGTTTCGCATAAACAAACAATAATGATGTAGACGCAATCTACCAACTGTTTTTTTTTACGATTCACAACCGTCAAAATTCGATGTATACCTAATAACGGTTAAAAAGAGATACGGCGTCAATTTGTTTAGTTACATTTTATACATTGTCAATGCCTCCCTGCAGGTAGCCGCAATAGAACCTCCATGCGAGCAGGAACAGGAGTGGCCGGCCGAGCTCCCTCCTCCGCCCGAGCTCATCGTGAGCTACCCCGGCGCACTCAGTCCCATCGCTGAGGAGACCGGACAGCAACTGTCGGCTTACGAGAACGATTTGAACTGTAAGTGTGCTTTTTTATCATAATATAGAGTGACCAAGCATGCCTTAGAAATATATCGTATAGCTATTTTAAGAAGAAAGTTGATATTTTGAATTCATAGATTAAATATGAAGTGCGCCCGGATTTCTGTCTGATCATTTGTTGTGGCAGGTAATGAAAAATACTATTTTTAAACAGAATTAAAATATTGATAGGTACTTAAATATTGGATGGTAAATTCACCAAATTAGTCCTCCTTCTAGGTGGCTTAAAAAGGACTGTCAGACTCATTAAAAATCCACACTGTTCCATCAATTGCCTTTTCCAGGGCCTCCTTCAGAGTTTCTAAATTTAGCTGCCAGACTTGATGAAAAAATTGCTTTAAGTTGTACTTTTCGTACATAAATATTTCTACTACATTTATACCCTACCTTGTCTTCTAGGGAACCTATCAACCCGCACAGAGTCATCAGAGAGCTACCCTGAACCCTGCAACAACAGTACGGATGACGTCACAGAATTACCAACAGGCGCACAAAGCGGCACTCACGAGCACTCCACGTACACCATCGAACAGTCGCGGGAGCCCTCCCGGGACGGAGCGCGGGGCTCCCGGGATAATACGTACACCCTGCACCGGGATCTCGACCTTGCTAGCAGTAGAGAGTGAGTACATATTTGTTTTTAGAAATTCAGGAAGCTCTAATTGTTGTTGGTCAATATGTATGCAGGTTAAAGAACGGGGCTTTGAATTTCATTTGTTGGATGAACTGCATTGAACATTCTCGGCTTTACGTTCGATTGAAGTGGACGAATAAATTGTTTAAACTTTATCGGTCAAAATATTGTTTCCAGCCTCTCAGGTTGTAATGGACGTTGCCTAGTACAGTTTAATGGCAACGCTTAGCCTCTAGCGAAGAATGCCAGCTCTTGGGTCACAGGAAATGGTAGAAAACTGGGAAATGAAATTTCTTCTATTTTATTTAAAAATATTAAACCCCCTTTGATTGATACACTAACGAGGTATTAACCCTGAACCTGCTGTGGAATCTAATGGAAAGCTAGCGATCCAAATTGTCGTTATCTAATAGATTATTTAAATTGACTCATATTGAAGACCGACACGCAAGCTATTCGATTACGAAATTATGCGCTGTTAATTAAAACGTTTAATGCAGCAATTAGCCACCAAACGTCATTCGAAACTACAGAGCTTCACAACAGGTGCGTCAAACTCTAATCTATAAATTATCTATTTACAGAATTACTATGAGCGCAGACAGCTTGAACGCCAGCCCTTTTAAGAAAGTAATACCCGATATCGAATCACCGATCGACGACAAAACGTACACGAAGGAAGAGGAGAAAGAATCTTTAGAGCGAATATCGCAAATATCGCCCTTTCTCCTGAGCCCTACCACCGACACCTCCGCCCCAGATACCGACCTCGACAACGCCACGGGAGTATCGACCTTATCGAAGACCACCCTCCCCACAGACGCGAAGCACTCGAAACCGTCCGAGACACAGTGTCTGTCCAAAGCCACCAGCATCGACTCGTGGTGTTCCAACGACACTTTATACAACGTCGAGGAGAACTTTGATGATCTTGCCATGGACCCGGATGTACCAGAATTCGAACCAGAGAAGGAAGAAGGGAACAGCGAAAGCACAGACACGTTGACCCACAACGATGATGAAAAGGAAGCAAGTCACTGTTCCACCTACATCATACACGATAGCAAGTCTGAAGCCTGTGAAACTTTCTCCCCGGACTCGATAACCGCCAATGAAAACTATACGTATACGAAAGTGAAGACTGATAACGCTGGTACAACGCCGTCCGTTTTAACTAAGTCAGATTTGAACGATTCTACGAAGAACACGACTAAGGATCTCGCCTACGGGACTCTTATGTCAGGAATGCCATCTTATTCAAATTGTACCACAGAGGTTGCATCTGGATTTGATGACTGGAAGGTGGCCCAACCAGAGTTGGTTAGAAAGTCTCCCATGCCAGGAGATGCAGATATGACGCCACCTAACCCAGCTGAAGATAAGGTAACTGATATCACGAGCCCGCAGCTTGTATCTGAACCTTGTCTGAAGAAAATGGAAAGTGTCGACATCTCCTGCCTACAAGATAATCTGATAGATAGCCAGAACAAGACAGAAGACCCTGAAAGCCAAGGCTTGTTAGTTCACACGGACAGTCCTAACTACAACTACAGGAACATGGAGCCGTCAGTAACGAGCACTCCTTTCACCGACCTCATCGACGACGCTGACAACGTCGAAGGTATCCCCATGAGACTGCCCGAGGCTCACACGGAGTCTCCCGAAGACAGCGTCAACTTCCAGACCTTCCTACAGTCCGCTGAAGTCAGACCACAGGATCTGTCTTCCAACGCAAGCAATGAATGTGCCAACCAGGACACAGAGGTGCTGTTAGAGGGAGATAGCAAGACTTTGAGCAGGAACAGCAACAGAGACAGCCTCGCCGTGTCTGAACGCACGCCGACCTATTCCGACTTCGAGAACTCGGCGGTAACGAAACCTCAAGATGTTAACTCGAAAGATAAGTCTAGTCAGAGCATGGAGAGCGGGATCAGTTCCGAGGATTTTCAGAGGTTTGAGAGCTCTGTGAGGAGTCGGCCACAAGACCTGTCGTCCTTGATCGATGCCAGCTCACTGCTGCTCAAGAGTGAGAGGATGTCGAGTGAACTCGCCATGGGCTCACTGGCCACGGACTTCGATCAGACTAGTCAGTCGGAGAGCCGAGAAATCGCGAACGAGCCGCAATCTCAAACGAGTCCGCCTATCGTTACGAATTTAAATGAATCTCACAGCTTAGTTAATTTTAGAGAACCCAATTTTTTAATAAATTTCGATGCTGACGATGAGACCGAGCAACCGCATTCGATTATAATAACCGAAACTACGATGGATGCCTTCAAGGAGAGTCCGAGCAGGAGTTACGACCCTTTAGACTTGAAAATCCTTGATGTGGATCATTCCTACGATCCCCACACTAGTAGATTTCAAGCGCAGGAAGATTTCGAGAAACTGCTAGAAAACAAAATTAATGGGGAATTAGATTTCAACGAAGAAGAGAATTTGTTAAACTCTGAGCATTTATCGCCGAAAGTCGAAACAGTATCAGAGAAGACGGACACAACAGTCAATAGTATATTTCTAACTGAAATACATAGAGCGACACCCAACACTTCGAAATCGAGCGACAAGAAAATTCGTAAAGTGAACGAAGTAAACTGCAATGGCGGTAGCGAGAAATTCGCTACAGTAAACTTTCTAAACGAGACATTTGAGGAATTGATCGAGAGTAACGTAGATGATGATACAAAAGACCCGAAGACTGAAGAACCACCGAGTGAAGGAGTAGACCTGGCTCCCGAGAGGGTAAAAACCCCTGAAACTCCTTTACTGGAAGAAACAGAAGTACTAGAGAGTCCTAAAGAGTCGAAGAGTATAAAAGATGAGCTGCAAGAGATTGGTGAGCTAACGAATGGAGTCACAGAAGAGAATGATAGAATATCAGTGGTCACGGAAGACTTTCTACAGAATGAGAAGAAGTTCTGTACGCTAGATTCGTACTTTCCGATGCTGAGTGATATCAGATTCACTGGTGAGTTACCATATTTTTTTTTTTCGTCCCCTTTTATATGCTGTCAATACAACGCTTTTTGACTCCCATTCTCCTTCACTAACTCTCTTGCTGTCATTTACTCCATTTCCCTTTCTCATACAGTTAATCTTCTTTTTTTCATCTTCTTATCGCTTTCTATTTATGAACGTTAATACTTATCATTCTAAACCAAATTCTGGTTCTACAACATTTTTTTTTAATTTAAATGTAAGAGTCACTTACAAACAAAAATTTATTGAATATGTCGGAGTGATTAACTAAAAGTTTTTTTACGTACTTGTAACGCCATCTGTTGGTATTTGATGGTGCATTAAACTATCATTGAGTCAGGAGGGGGAGTTGTCTATGAGCTGTCGTGTGCGGCAGTTGAGACTCGAAGCTCGACCGTGATGGATGTGCGCACTAATTCTATTTAACCACGTGCAACATGGCGGACACAAATATAAATCCCTCTGAATCACTTACATTTAATAACCTTCTGTATGACTTTTTTGTATAACGTTTAGTATGAGAATAGGTAGTAATATTTTTTTCAGCCGCTTAGGGAGCGTCCCCATGACGTGATTCGTGCGATTTGCAATTTCTACCTACTAAAAAGGAAAATCGTCCTTGCTACTACGATATAATGATGTAATTCGATTGACTTGAAGTCGTCGTGGCGAGTGGCGTTGTTTTGTTTTTCATCTAGCCGGAGACATCAGCACGTTTTATGTCATATGTCTTAGTGGTAAGAATGATTTTACCTTTTAGTTGGAATCGGTCGAATAGCGACACCCCATTAAAAAATGTTTGAGATACCCAACCGAGTAGGCACGGGTCAGCTATAGCTTATTAATTTACTAGCTTTTGCCCGCGACTTCGTTCGCGTGGAATAGTGACTTCCGGCAGAATTTTGTTTTTTTGTAATAAAAACTATCCTATGTCCTTTCTCAAGTTCCAAACTATGTCTGTACCAAATTTCACACAAATCGGTTCAGTAGTTTAGGCGTGAAGAAAAGACAGACAGACAGACAGAGTTACTTTCGCATTTATAATATTAGTTCGGATGATTTGTGGACTTTTGGGTTTGATATTCTGGTCATCCGTGGTTAAGCGACTACTTCTATAAAAGTAATAATCTCTTAGATTATAAAATGTCCAGATTCTATGTTCGAAACAAAACGTTTATCGTGATGCTACTTTTAAAATATGTGAGTGAGCGCCACGCACACATTTAAATATTTTCCTTGGAGATGTTCACTTGTTTTACGTAGGAATCGAACGACTGGGTTAATTTTTCTTCCGTGGCTTCAATTCTATGGCTGAGGCTACATTAGACAGCGATTTGCGATGCGACTGGAAGAGTGAAACAGATTACACGTGGTATCGCTGATGTACGGTGTAGCCATATACGTGAGCATTTCTTTATTTGTTTTAATCGCCCATTTGTCGCAAATCGCGTCGCGGCCTAATGTAGCTTCAGCCTCTGTCTACTAGGAATCTGAACATTCTATAATCTAAGAGTTATCACGAAATTCAAAAACTTTACTACAGGCCCAGCTACCGAGATAATGAGCACATCATTCACTCGCGACTCTCCCACGGAGCCCACCTCACCGGAGAGCGCTGACAAGCGAGACACCGCCGCTGAACTGCTGAAGGAGTGGGACAGCGATTCTGACTCGCACACCAGCAACTCCAGCAGTGGGGAGTTTATATGGAAGGTGAGTGTGGGGGGTTGAGACGGGGGGGGGGCTGTGGTTGGGTGTGACCTGGTTCTAATGGAAGCTGTTGGTGTTATTATTTGAAATTGAAGCTTAGTTATATAAATACAGAGCTGGGTTTTGCGACTACACTTCATTTAGCTTCTGGTGTATTGGTGATTGTTAGTGCCCGTGTAGGAATATATTATTTTGAAAAATTGTCCTATTATTTGAAATGATAATTTGTAGTTAAAAATTCTTACTTGAAGATGAAAACCCTTGTTTATTATTTTTTACACTACTCACTACCCAAAAAAGAGTTTTATATATACAATAAAATGGGGAGCATAAAAATATTCGCTATAGTACCTAACAATTGCTTAGAAACTAAGTCATGCCCAACCAAAACATTTTCTTTACAAATCCTAGCCGGTGTGAGATTTCGCGGGCTACTGTTACTAAAGCAATGCTATACAACATGTGATTAATGTAATGGTGTGGATACTCTGTAGTTTTCTCCCCGCTTTGTGTTGATCTACTACCATATATCTAGATATGTGATGACGTTTAATTTGACAGCTCAGTGACAGAAGGAGGTGTTGGCTATGGTTTCCATAGACAGTACTTTTGTATCTTTTTTTGTGAATAACTTGTAAATATTGTATTATATATATTGTTTCCTGCTAACTGCGAGCATTCGTGCACTATTGCCGTATGGCACAGTATTTGAGCAACATTTGTGCATTGGAACCTAAAAACAGGCCTGATGGTCTAGTGGTTAGTGACCCTGACTGCTATGCCGGAGGTCGTGGGTTCGATTCTCACCCAGGACAAATGTTTGTGTGATGAGCACGATCATTTGTTCTGTGTCTGGGTGTAATTTATCTATAATATGTATGTATTTAGAAATATATAAGTATGTTTATCAGTTGTCTAGTACCCATAACACAAGCTCTGCTTAGCTTGGGACTAGATGGCGTTGTGTGATAGTTGTGGAATATATATTTATTTATTTAAAGTTTTTTTTAGTCAGGACATGACTACGAGGTCTGCCTTTCAAATCGCACTAACAATGCTTGTCTTCGCGAACTCTAGACAATATCCAATACCTGAATTTCAATTATTGGTGCTGCAGTTATACCATGACATCATAAAGCGGTAGTTATTCAACTGTGGGAACGAGGTGGCGCTATACGACTTGTATAGCTCTGTCTCTTACCCATAATGGAATTATTTCTGCTTTAAACTGTCATAGTAACCCTGCAGAGCATTAAAATTCTCATTTTGTTTTATGTAGCCGTTCTTCGGTAAGAAAACATCTAGAATTAATGTTAGAGGAACGGCCATAGATTTTTACAGCCACGTAGAGATTTGCTTCCAAAATTAAATCCTCGTTGTTTGACCACACTTTATACACATATTTTTGTAAAATTCTCTTTGACAGAGCTATCAAGTTAAACCCACTAAAGGACTTATAATGCAATTTCCAGTTTATGTAATAAATTCGTCCTACGCTTCTTTGAACTATACAGTTTAGCTCCCCGTTATTTATTTATACAGATGTACACGAAGCCATTGCTATGCCCCGATATGGTCGCTTGTGTTGCTTGTGGGAGGAGTGACGTCGTTTTGAAATAAAGTATTATTGTCGCTAAGAATTTAGTTGTTGCCAGCGGCTTCGCCCTGCTACAACTCGAAAATAATCCCACGGGTATAAAAAACGGGATAAAAACTATCCTTTGTGTTAATCCAGGTTATAAACTATCTGTGTATCAAATTTCTTCCAAATCGATTCAGTAGTTTTTGCGTGAAAAAGCGACAAACATCTATCCATCTTCACGAACTTTCATATTTGTAATATTAGTAGGATAGAATAGGAAGTAACAATTATCATATAAAAGTATATGGGAAAGAATAAATTAGGAATAATTTTAGAATTTATATTTTCACACACACAAACGTGCTACACACAGAAAAAGGGGATAATGAAAAGAGAATTATTAATAATTAATATTTGGATAGACATTTTTAAATATTTTTACAAAAATTAATTACCAAGAAAACATTAAGTAATATATTAATATAAAAAAATAGTGGTTCACCAGTATCGGGAACAGGGTCCAAGGTGCCGGTGGTTAGGGCTCTAGAGAGAGGAACTATTAGAAAAGTAATAATGTAAATAATTTATCTTTCGTCTGGTTTCATTTCTACATTTTATATCATGGTGCACATCATAAAGAGTATTATATCTACCTGCTTATAAGATACGTCACACCTCCCACAGCACATGAGTGGTACATGTATATAAATATGGGTGTCGGTGTGGTGTGCATGTGACGTGACTTGTGTGTGTGCTAGGACGGCGACGGCCACGAGACCGCGGTCGTGCCATCCACGCACTTCGACCACGTAAGTCTTTACCTCCTATGTGTTATGTGTGCCTGGTACTTTTAATTGCTTGCTCGCTTTTGGAAGGCTGGTTAAGTTGTGTATTTACTATGCAAGTCAACTATGAAGGTCAGGTTTGTTGCGGTTTTAGACGTTATTTTCAACAGTCACTTGAAATAACGTATAGCAATAAAGTTTTATCTTATTGTATCAATAATATTTATCCCACATATAGCGTGAACAAACCTTCCTTCATAGTTGAACCGCGTAGTATGTGGTGTTTGTTATGTATTTTTTTTTTTTGTATTTTGACATATTTTTAAGATTTTTTGAATCTGAAGAAAAACATTTTTTTTTTGTTTTCTGTCAGACATTTTAATCAGCATTTCAAAACAATTTCATATTTAGGAGTGCTTTACACATGTTCGGATCGGCTTGATTAGGCACATCGTTTAGCGAATAGCCCATCATAAAGTCGAATACTTATTTCAATTTGAATTTAGCCAAAAGTCGAAGCAGCATAATTATCTTCATCATATAAAAAAAAAAAAAGGATATTTCCTTCTAATTGAATTGTTCAACAAATACAGACGAATCAAAAAAAAATACGGATCCGAAAATGCGTATAGCAACCCCTTTTAGATTACATTTATTTTTGGTTTTGCATTCTGTAATGTGTTCTTATAGTTACAAATTATTTGTATAGTGTAAAATTGTTCCTTTAGTATTTTGCGTAGTCATTACAACACATTATCAACTCATGAACTATCGTTTGTCTTGCAACTCGTATCAACGCAGGAAAAATCATTTGTAATGTTCAGCTCAGAATCATATTTTTGTTTCTGTAACTATCATTGTCTTGTTCAGTACATATTGGGGTTGTTTAGTCTCATCGCGGCTGAAAATATATTTTAATTTGGTGTATTACCCAATTCTATCAACGCAGAATCAATCGGAAGTTTTAAGTGTACAGAAAAAGTATGAAAATTTGTCGTTCAAAATTCAAACGATGTAATGCCACATCGGTGAAATTTAGTCTTATTACGCGGACATGTTGTCAACTAGCATGATAATTAAAGACTACTGAGCGTTAGCGGCCGGAACGAACGAAAACGTTATGTAGTCTTCAATAGATTTTCAATTTTATACCCAAGAGCGTAAAGTTGAAATTCTATCGGAGACCACCGAGCGGTTACGTTTATTGTTTGTCTAATGACTTGGACGGCAGAATTCTGACCATTCCGTGGTGAAGCTCTGAGGCAGTGACCAAAATTATCAATGCAGCATCATTTTGAGCCGGTTTAAAAGACGTTAATCACCTTAGTTCGGATAATGTGAAACTAAACTTCATTAAATGAAATTATTTACTATAAGTGATAATACCAAGCTGATTCTGCGTTCATAAATGTGGTGAACACCTTAAAACAGCAATAACTCTTCGATATAACTCTGAATGCCACATTCCTCACAGCAGCGAACAGGCGAGTCTCGCAACAACAGCGGTGGCGACCGGCACGGGTCTCCGCCCGGAGGTTCAGCGGGCTCGGGCGCTTCAGACGCGTCTGCGGACTCCGGCTCGGGCTCCGAAGGCGACGAGGTGGAGTTCGTGCCGTCTTCGTGGGACTGTCGCGCAGCACCCTCTAAGTCTTCACTAAGGAGCTTAGAGGCTACACCTGTATGTATTGCATAATTTTTCTCGTTTTCAAAAATTGCGCTGTTCGATTTTCAACTTTTGGCGTTGAACCGAAAGTAGAACATTTTACAACGGGTTGTTGTATAGGTTTCATTCATGAAAGTTTCTTTCAGTGTTTGTAAAAACTGAGATTGCTATTGTAACTTAAACAGACAACGAAACCACAAATAGATTATTTGAAAGATCAGTTTTGAAGATGCAGTCAGTACGTGCACTATTTAGTTTATAAACTGTAACGACATAACTCAGTTTTGATTAAAAAGGCTAATTTAGAAACATCATATATATGCATTGCGATAAAAATAGTTAAATGGAATAGTCTAATGTTTTGCACACAATAGAGTAAAATACTTTCATTGACAAGTGACGTTTCTATCGTTAGATTATGTTCCATAGTTTCTGTTTAACCCGATATGTAGGCGTGGGTTTATATATGTATGTATGACGTATTATATGATAAGGATTGTAACTAAAGCTCAGTCAAAAGTAAGGAAGGAAACTCGCTAAACTTTATTTATAATACATGATGCATTCATGTACTATTATTGTATTCATTTGTATTATGATTAATTATTGCCATATTTAACACTCAGTGTTTAAAATGCTTTAGAAGCAGGTGTTTTTTTTATCATTCTTAAATAATTTATTAAACAAAATAATGTTATAATGCAAACTTGTTCTAATTTGGCGTTTGTTCCCAGGACCATAAGAAACGCGTTGTTTTCAAGCGCCAGAAGTACCACTGTGTGTACGAATACCCGCGAGAGGTGGCCGATATCGAGGCGCACTCACCCGCCGCGTACCTCCCCGACTTGTCTACATACTCAGGTATTTTAAATATTAAATCTTTGGTTATATCTGTTTGGGCTTGTGGTCGACGAGTAATGCATAGCTTAACGACCGATTAAGGACCAGCGGCCGTATTATGACGTCTTAAAACTAGGCTTGTTCCAGTGAGTGAAAGAGACAGAGCTATACAAGTCGTCTAGCGCAACTTCGTTCACTCACTGGAACAAGCCTGGTTTTAAGACGACCCCAGGCCCGGCTCGATGGCTCATCGTATTCCACGCGCGCCTCACGGAGCTGTCAACAAACTGAAGAAGTTCTTAAATGCAAAAGACAACCGAAGGAACAATGGACTGACGATCCAGTTCAGAGTGTTGATTATGTTTAGATATTTTCTTTTTGTATATGATTGGCTACAAACTATTATTAGAACTTAAAACGGGATATCGTGATTATTAATTTTGCAAAACAAAGGCTGTCAACAGCAGACTTGCAGGTTTAAAACGGCTCATATTGGTCGTAGCGTGGAGTTTTAGCTTTCTTCGAGAAATGGACTATCCAACACTTTTTTTTTTCTATTTGGACCAATAGTTCCTGAGATTAGTACGTTTATCCAAACAAACAAACTCTTCAGCTTTATAATATTAGTATAGATTTGTAATTGATTTTATTATTTTGTAGAATGGGACCCAACTAGTGTGGAAGAAGCTGAACTAGGCTACGGGCAGCTGTTCGGTGGTCCCAGTCCGCTTGACCTGTACCCGCTCAGAGCCGGCATCGCGTTTGGAGCTGGTGCGTATATAAATATTTCTATCCTTATATTAGGGCCACAGTAGCGGGCACGGTAAGCCCCTCCTTGAAGAGTGGCTGTCACGGCGTCCTCACCTTCCGCTTGACGCAGGTCCTCGCCTGACACGAAAGTTTCAGGAGGTTCCAGTGTCGTATAGGGAAGAAAGAAACGCCTGGGTGTCACCACTGCGAGGATCGTCCTGAGGACACGGTGGAGCATACGGTGCAGGACTGCCCCGCTTAGGCGGAGCACCGCCGTGTCCTCACGACGGCGATAGGCGGAGACCTCTCGCGTCCGGCATTGGTCGAGGCCATGCTGCGGGGCGAGACGGAGTGGGAAGCGATCGCCTCCTTCTGCGAAGCAGTCATACTCGCGAGGGAGGAGGGACGCGTGAGTGAAAGGACAGCATTCACCTCACGACCCAGTCGGAATTCGAAAAGCCGTTTATTATCGCGATTTTTTTTTACTGTTTGACCACCCCCGCATTACAAACCGTAAAAAAATGATCCTTGATTTGATTCCTAAGCAGATGAATAAGCGGTGCATTGAGTCTTTAATTGAGTAAGTATTGAGATACACGTATTTCGATATCCACTCAATAAAAGATAATAACTAATAGAACAAAAAACTGGGACTTAGCTAATTGTAGTTGTGTGACTGATGCATGTAAAGCAGTCTGCTATTATTGTCGTAGATATCATGATTACCCGTTGTTCACAGATTACGACGAAGACTTCTTCATATCATCATCAGCGCGCCCCTTCGAGAGCCTGGGCATCATGTCGACCACGAGCCAGTTCTTCCCGGGCAAGCACGTGAAGCCGTCCCTCCTGGACCGAGACCTGTCCGACGACCTCGCGGAGGACTTCCCGCCCCCTCCCTCCCCGCTACCCACAACCACGCTTATGCAGACCCGCACACCTTCCTTAGACTTCACCACACCAGACTCAGGAGTGGAAGACATAACTCCAGGCTCCACAACAGATGAAGACTTCAAAAAGAAACTTCCAGAAACAGAACTCACCTGGAGACCGGTCGATAGTGCCAGCTCGAGCGAGTCCGTCAGTCCAAGCTCCCCGGGGGGCGAGGCGCTGGGCGGTCTGCGACATACCAGAGACAAACTAAAGCTGGATCTCCCACCCAGCCCACACATACCATCACCACGACACAACAGAGTCTTCAACTTCGTCCTGGACAAGCCGAAGCGACGGGAAGAGATTGGTTCGACGCCACTCGTCATGACTGATGACACGCCCATAGTGACCACGACCCTTCCTCTACCGAAGGATTGTGAAGAGCTACCAGTACCAGAACCGACATTCTCGACCTTCGGCAAGAGCCCACCCAAGGTTGAAACTGAACAGAAACTCATACTTACCGACGAAGTCGAGGAAAACACAACAGAGGTCAAGGACGAAAGTCCCAAGGTCGTAGAAGCCGTCAAAGGCGAAGGGACCGTCCTAGACAGCGGTGATGAAGACTCCGGCATCGAGAGCAGCTCCAAGGCCACCCTCGAGCGCAACAAGACAAACGTCTCGTAATTAGAACAAAGTAGCAGTAGTTTTGTATAAATAGGTACTGAACGATAGATCTGAAAGTAACTGAAACTTTGTTAGAAGAATAAAGTTGTAGGTTACGTTTTGAGAAAGAAATACGGTAGTTTGGATTAAACTATCAGTTTGTGTGAACGTAAAATTTATTTAGTAGTTCTCATTTTCTGAATGTACCTTCTTTTAGTACTTTACTGGTTCTAATTCAAACTAACTGTTTCATTTCTCGTCGTGGAGGTTATCTCAGCCCTCACATAATCCCGTCGAACTCAAGTCGACGAACTATTGCCATTATTAAATAAAATAGTATTACAATCAGCAAAAAGTATTAAACGCTGGACATAAACTTGATATACATATCGGAATTATGGGCATCGATGTTTTATAGCCAATCATTGCGAGTTAGGATAACTTGACGTGTTTCTAACATCCTTCATTTTCATATTTTTGAATGTTGCCAATGATGAGAATTAAAATTTTACAATTTGCCTTGCCTAACGAAAATTGCCTTTGAAAGTTAAATGCGGTCTTTATTCTATAAGTATCGAAAAACCATTAGACATTTAATGTAAATAACATGCACGTTTGAGTTTCCTAACTCGAATTCATTCACAGTATTCACTGAACTGTATGCAGCTGCAGTCGGCCGACTTCCATAGTCAATACCAGAACGGGCTCAGTTCGTTCGGTGATCAAACACTAAGGTACAAATCGCCATGAATTATATCTATAGTGTATCGCTTCCGTAAGTTAAGGCTTTGATACTTTTTACAAAACAGCCTAATTTTATGAGATCAGTCGCGTCCGGGTTTTTAAGAAACATGTACGTTAGTTCTAAGTCGCGTGCCAGCTGATTTTGTTTGATGCACGTAGAATTGTTGAATTGCAGTCAAAATCATACATTTAACTGTAAAAAAAATGAAATGTTTTTAATTCGCCAACGTGTATTCGGAATTGTTCACGCTGTTTTTCTGCACGCGGCTAATCCGACTCCACACACACTCATTGGTAGTTCCAGCCTACCATAGACTAACTCTCTGTGAATTCATACTAATTAGTTAATCCTCAATTATTTTATATTTGTAATAAATGAATTGTAGAAGGCCTGTCATCACATTGATCTACAATGAAGGCAGCCGATCGTCGTACTTGTTAGTAATTTTCATACGTAACGTTTTTTACTCTTATTTCGTATGATGTAGTGATAGAATACGCTCGCGTTGCGCTCGCGGCACACGTCCACTAAAATTATATGTTTTATGTATAGTATTGTATTCCCACCAAAATTACTTTTTATTATTTTGATACGTGAACAAATATGTTGTGGCGTTGTGTGGCGTCCCAAGCGTGTGCCCGAGCGCAACACATCTCAATGTCTAAATTACATGTTGTTTGTGAGTACCCATTACTTTACGCACAAGTGAGTACGCATCTTCCATCTTTTAAACCTCAAAAATATCTAAATTAAAGCGTTTCGGTCTACGATTGAGGTTAAAAAGCCAATTCTTAGTTAAGTAAAAGTTTATATTAGATAAGTGTAGTGTTAGGTGTAACAAGTTGTGGTGATAGATCGACATTGCGTATTACGTACACTCAGCAACAGAATGTCTAGCTATAATTAAATTCCCAGTTATTATTTATTATTATTGAAGTGTAACGTAGTGGCGTCCGATACATTGATAGTCCCGCTGTTGCTGACTGTACCGCGGAGTGTGCCACTATATTATCGTCATCACTATAGTATGCAATACGTCCAAGTGTGAACCTGATGTGCAATTCTTCTCATTTCCATATCATCGCGTTTTAGTTGTTTAGTTACTGCTGTAAATATAATTTAATGTTATTATGTATTGAAGAAAATAATCTTTTTGAATATGAAAATTTATTGATTGTATTAATTGTACTACACGTTTATTGTTCTGAACATTATTTTTTACAGTTTTAGAATGTTTTCGTTAATGTACAGATGTAAATAAGTGATAGATGTTCATTTTGTTACGATGCGTAGGGGAGGTAGGTATGCGCTGTTGACTGCGAGCCGAACAGACAACGTTAGCTCGGAGTACTGGAACCGAACTACTCTATTGGTTTGTAGAAAATCTTACTCAGCAGAATAGTTTACTTCAAGCTTATGATATAAAAAATAAGGAATTTATTTGAATGAATTGTCCAGTTTAATTATGGTATTTATTGATCGTAAGTTGTTATTGATTTGTATGAGTTGTCGGCAGTATTTAGTGAATGTGAACGCATTGGAAGTCTTTTCATATTGTGACTTTGTCGAGTCTTTTAAAAGTATTTCTATGAAAAAAATAATAATTAAATAAAACTTGTGACTCAATTTAAGACTTTTACTTAAACATAACATACGGAATGTAAATATAAACTTATACTGTAAACAATACTATACTACCAGATCTAGTTTGTGAGTTGAAGCACAGAAGGTCAACTCCGTCTCCATATGATGACGAGGCCGGTGACGTCACTGGTCGCTAGCAGGCTCTCGTCGTAACTGAAGCTCACGCCGATCACTGGGGATGCGTGGCCTGAGAACGGCAACAGAAAAAGAGAAAATTAACCTTTTAAGCGCTTGGCTAAATATCAGTTGCCGTGCCCCTAGCGCCCGGCTACGAATCGTGCTTTCCTCTTCTTCTCTCTTTCTGCTCCTTTTAAGCTCTGATTTGTATAATATCATGGTGTACAATAAAAAGTATTCTATCTGTCTATCTACATAAATAGAGAGATAAAGAATAGATGCAATAAAAACGAACAAAACAACAAAAAAACGTGAATATTCTCTGTAGGATAAATACGACACGGGCGATAGGGGCACGGAAATGTTTGTCGGATATATACGACTCTGGCGGTTAAAGGGTTAACCTCTCGGGCGATTTATAATTGAAAATGATAAAAATCAACGTCCAATAAGCGACTGTCTGTTATGTACAGACGTGTGTACGTAAGGCGCTGGGGCGTTTTCGCTTATGTACACCCGGGTGTACGTAACGCGCCCGAGAGGTTAATGAACTCAGTATCTGCATTGTTTTTCCACGGGGGAAAATGGGCAGAAAAAATGAAAGAGAGAAGTGAGAACCAAAAAGTATTGTGTGTTTATTGGCGTTTTAGGTAGCCATAAAAATAATATTTTGCGAAAACTAGCGGCTATTTCTAAAAATAAATTGCAAAGGACCTAACTTACAGATTTTTTTTAAGTTTACCCCACTAGGAATTTCTTCTCCACAAATATTGCTTGGGCAAAGCTTTTTGCGGCCGACTTTTTTTAATTTATTTATATTAACTATGGGTTTTCTGTTAGCCTCAATCTAGCAAAGTCGAGACCTAAGATGATGCAAGCTAACCCAGAAGAGACAAACTCCTGCACACAGATGGAACACAATAAAAACTGCTTAGCGCCAGACTCCTGTCGGATGATCTGGTTCTGGTTATATCGATAAATATGATTATTTCTTAAGTAACCATCATTTACCTTGTAGTTTATTAACAACGGGATGTTCAGAATGCCCCTCGATGTCCAAGAAGTAGACGCAGGAGTCCTCGCTGCCGCTGACGACGCAGACGCCGCGCCTGAACGACATGATGGGGCAGAACGTCGACTTTACGCTGTGCTGTGTGTGCAGCACCTCGAAACGTTTCTTTAGTTGCAGGTTGCCTTCGCGGTCGATTATCCTGTAATGATAGGTTTTATTTTAATACGCTATACATTTAGAAAATGACTTGTTATAAAAAGTTAATTGAAAGTTAATTGGGAATGAATGCTTTGTGGGTTTTAGTCCGCATAAATACTATTATCAAATTTAATTCGTGGCTTTAATAATTACAGCCCCGCACGGGCCGGGCTTGACCAAGGCTGTGGATGGGTGACCATCTGTCATAGCGAGTTTCCTCCATGTCTCGGAAAGCACCTAAAATTGTTGCTTCCAGCTGTCCCGGTTGTTTTAAGCATGAAAAATGAAATTTAGCAATTTTTGTTTATATTATTCAATGGTGTACGATCGTTCCACACCCGTGGAAAAAGTCGTATTGTTTAGAAATAACGACGAAGTAGCTTGATCTATTCCAGGGAGAATAGAAATAGATTGGTAATGCTACGCGTGCGTAGGTAAAGCTTGCCAAGTAAGAAGAGTAAGCAGCAGCATTGCTGCATTTGATATTAAAATAAAAAATAATATTGACATATGATTCCTAGGTTATTTGGCATTTTATTTATTTTTTTAAAAGAAAGGTTATTTGGCAACACAGTGATTTTTATTCTCGTTGCGTTCAGAGGTAGCATGACATTACTATGAAAGAATTAACAACACCAGAAGTACTTTTTTTATGTGGTAAAATCATCAAATGTGTCCTCCCACCTAGGGCAGAGCGGGAAGGAGTGTCAGAGTCGTACTGACTAAAATCCACGGTGTCCTTCAATAGTCCAAAAGTCGTGAGTCCCACGACCAAGACCAGAAGTCCTAGCATAACTTTTTACGATTTTGTGACGTAAATGGGAAGTTTAAAGTTAATTTGACGGAAAAAATTAGTTTCTCGTTCGTATACTAGAGGGTATTTTTAAATTTTCCATACAATACACGCAGTAAATAGAGACGCCAGCACATCTACCTGCCTCAATCTGTCAAATTTTTTTAATAGATTTTCAACCTTGTCACAATAGTGGAAGGTTAATGTTCGATTGGTAAAATTTGACTGATTAGGGTGGATTGACCAGCTGGCGTCTACTTCAAGTACGCTATTAATAATATTCAGAAATAGGCCTCTGACTGTACTTCCTTTGGAGTTATCCCGCAGCCTGTTATCACATCCCAGAATGACGTCACAGTTACCTGAATAAATACAGCGAGTTATCAGCAGCGCTGACCAGCAGGGCGGGGTGCCGCGCCAGCCAGGGGCTCCAGCTGAGGCAGGTGACGGCGCCGCCCACGATGCAGCGCCGCAGTTTGCTTAGTCCGCCGCCCATGCTGTCCATGCGATAGCTTACTATCACTCCCTGTGGAATATAGCTCGGTTAAAGCCTTTTTTTAATCACCAATGATATTCTTCTTAACAATTCATCATCATCATATCAGCCCTAGGACGTCCACTACCCAAAATAGGACTTCCCCATTTTTTTTAGCGTGGTAAAATCATCAAATGAGTCCTTCCACCCAGGGCAGAGCGGGAGGGACTGTCAGACTCATAATGACTAGAATCCACGGTGTTCTTCAATAGCCCTTTACGTTCCGGGGTCACGGTAATTCGTACAGTCCCGCGACCCCGGCAGGCTTTGGCCCTCTAGAGGGGGGTCTCGTCTTTTGCTGACACTCTGAGGCGCGCGTGGAACACAACGCACCGTTGACCCCGGCATATTCATAGATTTCCAAAAAAAACCGGTTGAAAGCGGATTGCATCCAGCGCAATCCAGTGCTCTTCATCTAATCGTCTGTCCACTTTGTAGGTAGACATCCTCCGCCTTATTACAAAAAGGGGTTTAACTAAAAACCCAGGTTTAATCTTGTAAAACTACGGTTTACACAAACATTATTACAAATCGTGGTTTTGCGATAAACCGTGGTCTAACTGTAGTAGCTGTCAAAGGTATGTCAAAGTTTCTCATAGCATATTTTTCATTGTGTTGTAGTTTCTGTGTTATTTTCACCCAAAATGGATTGAAACAAGGTAGATTTAATTGTTATTACTCATTTTGGATTTAATTGGGTCTTAGACAAAGTTCAAAAACAAAGCATTTCTTACGATATAAATATTATAAAAATAAAAATATACTAAACAAGAATAAATATACCACTTATTCAAAGCTATTACAAAAATGTATCCACAATGCGAAACGAAATGCTAACATAAAATTTATGTACAATAATGACAACAAATGTAAAGCCGCATGGACAGTTATCAAAAACGAAATACACAATACGGACCTAAAAAATAACATTGAACACATCAAAACACATGACAACACCATAATTACCGAACCAGCAGAAATAGCCTCTGCCTTCAACAAACATTTTACAAATTATATTCCTGCTCGGAATTGTACAAATAGTTGCCGTAGTGACACGCTAACTGCTAACTCGATGTTCCTCATACCTATGTCCGAAAATGAGGTTAGGAAACAGATATTATCTCTGAATAATACTAACTCTGAAGGCTATGATGAACTTAATACCCGAATTATTAAGACGTGTATCAATGAAATAAGTGGGGTATTGACTTATCTTATTAACTTGTCCTTTTCACAAGGAGTCTTTCCTAACGCACTAAAAATATCTGTGGTCAAACCGATATTTAAAAAGGGTGAAAAATGTGATATGAACAATTATCGCCCCATAACGCTGATACCCATCATGTCAAAAATTTATGAGAAATGCATGAATCAAAGAATAGTCGATTACTGTGAGAAATTTAATATAATTACAGAAGCGCAATTCGGTTTTCAGAAGCATAAGTCCACATCGTTGGCCATTTTTTCACTCTTGAGATCAATACTGACCAGCATTAACAACAAACAGCTAACGACAGGGCTATTCTTTGATCTGTCGAAAGCATTCGATCTTGTATCACATAAAATATTACTTTTAAAGTTGGAGGGCCTCGGTATTAGAGGACTGCCTCTTGATTGGATATCATCGTACTTGACTAACAGACAACAACATGTCACGATCACCAAACTTGATGAAAATAGGGACATGACAAACTACACGTCGGAATACATAAATATAACACGCGGCGTCCCCCAGGGTAGCATATTGGGTCCCATTTTATTCCTACTCTACATAAACGACATAGTTAAGGTAACCAACCATAAATGCTTCCTTTTTGCCGATGACATTTCCATAATTGTTACTACCGATAAGAAATATAAAACGATTACTGATCATGAAGCGGACATAAATAATACAATTAACGATCTAACGCAATGGTTAAATAATAATAATTTATCTATTAATCTTAATAAATCAGTATACATACAATTTAATCAATCTTATAATAATAAATTTAATTTTAAAATGGACATACCGAAAATTACACTTGTAACACAAACTAAATTTTTAGGAGTCATAATTGACGAGCATTTAGACTGGAAAGCACAGGTTGATTTCGTTTGCACTAAAATAAATAAATTTGTCTACGCGCTGAGACAAATAAAAAAAGTAACCAATATTAAAACGGCTGTGATGTCATACCGCGCATATGTTGAGTCTTCACTACGGTATGGACTAATTATGTGGGGAAATAGTACGGATAACAATAGAGCATTTGTCGCCCAAAAGAAATGTATACGAGCCATATACGAGATTCCATCCGACGAATCCTGTAAACCGATATTTAAGGAGCTTGGTTTGTTACCGCTACCTTCATTGTATATTTATGAAGCATGTATGTTTGTTAGAAAACACAAGGAACTTTTTAAAACAGCAGAGGAAATAAACTCGAGAAGTCGACGTGACCAATATAGACTTGTGTTGGACGAGCTGCCTAGATCAGCAAAATATAATAAAAATTCTTTGGCCATGTGTGTACGGATTTATAATAAAATACCAAATACTTTTAAAACGCTAAATTGTAAATTATTTAAAATACAATTATATAAATGGCTCAATAATAATAATTTTTATAATGTTAATGATCTTTTGATATGAAATGTAATTTAATTTAATTCAATATTATAATGTATTGTTAGTAAGTTTGCATGCTTTATTTTTAAGCAAAACATGTAGATCTAATTTAATATAACACCTTTTATACCATGTTTTAAGCAAATAAACATATCTAAACATATCTATCTATTGTTTAGACAATCGGTCAAATGGCGGTACTAAAGTCGACGTTTTATCTAAGTTTTGTAATACGGACAAATTTAAACCATGGCTCTGCAGATAAGCCTGGACTTGATAGACCAGGTTTAAACCAAGGTTTATTTAGTTTTTGTAATAAGGCCGCCTATGTTTAACAATTCACCAACATTTAATTTTATTGTAGAGTAGATATTTTCTCCTAACATATCATTTCCCTAGACTGTTCACAACACGTTTGGGTTCGGCTTTCAGTTTAACCGAATGCTGCTAAATACCAATATAAAATATCGCCTATCAGATCTATCGGAGCGAATGCCTATTTGGACTCCACAACCCAGTTATATCTGGGTAATACGATATACCCCTTTTCATAACATGCAGCAATGTAAATGTATTGTGATGTTACTAAATACTAGCACTGTATCAATTAGTTTCTTCCATGTGGAATGAATATTTTTTAGCAGAATAGTGTAGTTTGCTGCATCAATTAATTGAAAATCAGTTTATTCCGTCAGTTAGAGTATTGAACTAACTAATGAACACGATTTTTTTGTTTTTTTATCATCAATGAATATTGATAAATATTCGAATAGATCGCTTCGAAATTCGGGAGTGAGGCTTGTGACGCCAAAACGCCTGTAAAATTATACCGTCCGAGTGACTTTTTGTGAATTCTAGAAGCGTTGTATCTTCGTCAGTCAATTTTGTTTTTGTTTTTTATTTTATCGTGGTAAAATCATCAAATGAGTCCTCCCACCCAGGGCAGGGCGGGAGGGACTGTCAGACTTGTACTGACTAAAATCCACGGTGTCCTTCAATAGCCCTTTACGTACCGGGGTCACGGTAATTCGTTAGTCCCGCGGCCCCAAAACTCCCGCGACCCCGGAAGTCAATTTTGGTTTACGTAACAAAAGAAAAAAAAGAGACAATTATTTTTTGATAATCTATCTTTCGGGATAATTAATTGTTTTTTAGTAAAATAGCCTAGTCGAGGCTAATACAGTATTATAAGAATTTTATGGAAATAAACTTTGACAGATAAAAAAGGTATAACCGATTAATCGGAAACACTTAAGTTTCCACACCCATTTTTGCAAAAGCTCCAAAATTATTATTATTATTTATTTAGCCTTTCAACAAGTGGATTGTTATTATTGTTTAAAATACCAAAACAAAAGAAGGTACTTATATCATGTTTCACAGCTTTGTATTTTATTTTGATTTCCAAATACTTGAAAATGTTTTCAATAAACATAAGATTCCACAGATAAATACCACAAGCAAAATTCTGTAAACCTTGTAACTATTCTTGGTAAAATATGCAGCGTGTTACGAGTTCTGCGTATTTATTGCGTCTAAAATTAGCGTTTAGAGGAAAATGTGGGTAGTTAGGTACTGTACTTTGTCATTTGCCGCCCAGAACATTCTGCCGCTTGACTCGCACGCTATTGACAGGACTCGCCCGCCCAGGATACTGCTCCCACCTGAACAAAGAAATTATTTTAGAATTACTTTTCAGGTTGAGTTTTTTAATCGTGATGGCGTAATCTGAAATTATGAGGAATACCGAAAGGACCCTTGAGCCCGATTTTGATGAAAACAAACATTATATAACTAGTTACGGTTAAAAAGGCATGAACGTTTGCCTCAGTTCTATTTAAAAAGATAGTATTAGTATAGTTACCTATTTCTACTGTTTGTTAGCTCTGTTGGATTAAATAAGTCCATAATCGTTATTATTTCGGATTTAATACACTTTTTTAAACAATACTTGCACACTTCATTATGGCTCACACAGATTTATTCGCGACTATCATGGATTAATTTGACTTGCTCGGCTCAAGCCCACAGAGTACTTTTTATGTATAGGTATAGAGGCTTTACTCGGCGGGTTCAGGAGGAAAGTGATTGGCAGCGCCATCTGTAACTATAAACATACAACTTTCCAGCGATGTATATATCTATAGATCTACTATCATTTCTGCTTTGAGCCGTTTTAATACGTTTTGTTAATTTATTTATTAAACCTGCAGGTAATTTACTCATAGTCAATTATAAAATACGTTTACTAAATTGACTGAGTAAATTACCTGCAGGTTTAATAAATAAATTAACAAAACTCAACTGTATTCAAATAAGGCTGCAGAAAATAAAACCTTAATTATGATAAAAATAGTTTATTTCTCACCACAAAACAGTTACATGTTTTAACTATTTTCTAAGATACAATTTTGGTCGTTCAATAACCTTATATTTTATCTTAACATAAAAACACGTATTTAATAATCTTTTTCATTTATTATGTATACTTAGTAGTCGTCCTATGGCAACGTCAACTCATCATAGAATATTTAATTCTAGTAATCAACGAGTATATTTTTTCAAAAAATTCTCCCACCTTTGTAATTTTGCATGTGATGAAATTAGATGCACTTTTTTACAAAAAGTTAGTTGAAAAAAAAATCTCATACACTTTCTATATAATGTAATAATATTATGTACGAATGTATCATTTAGAATAGATTAAGTACATTTAGATAGGAATCTCACAATTTCAAAGAAACTCCCAAATTTCATTTTTGGGTTGTTTATTTATAGTATTTTAATATCCTGATTGCATAGCTTAGTTTATTATTAATGCATTCTAGATAAATCTCTTTTATATTAAAATCAGACTGATACTTCAGTAGAAGTTATAGAGTAAAAGTGAAATTTAGTTTAATTCTCTAAAATTGATAAATTGTTGGATTCATATTTATCTGTACTAAGTAGTACATTTGTGTGTACAAAGTATACAGAAAGTATTTCAGTCTGAGGAATTTTTAACAAAGAGTAACAAACAACTTAAAAAAAAATTAACTACTCGTAAAAAAAAAAATAATATCATCTAATTTTATCAATGCCAAATTTCATAGGCGGGAGAATTTTGGGTAACATAAGCCCCGTTGATTGGACTATTCAGCACCCTCCTTTGACATTATTTTAATAATTGCATTGCATTGTTGGCACAATGCATTATTATAATAATGTCAAAGTTTCCTCTTAAAACATCTTTTAAAATATTTTTGTGCTTTGCACTGCATTGCATCCTCATCGCTGTCTATATTTTTTTTGCCTGTTAAAATTTTATTTATATTTTTACAGTAAGTGAACAAAAAAAATCGGCAAACTAAATTTATTAAAAAGTCTATTAATTTATCTTTGTGTTCGGAGCATGTCATAAAATTAAAGTCTAAAAATAAAAGAATTATGGTTTTTATGTTTTCCCTTAAAAATTTATGTTTTAAATTATTAGATATTATTGTGTTTATTATATCTTGCATGTTTGATATTGATTCCCAAAATGCTGGGCTTGGGCTGGAAAGCCAACGACGATTGGCAAATTCTTTTCTTTGTATGAAATCATTTTCAATTTCACTATAGAGATTACCCTTACAAACTTCGCAAGACCTAAATATTTTATTTTTCGTCTTTTTTAAAAAATATCCCGATACATACTGTAGGGGCCCCATTATTTGGGGCTGACTTTTTTCCTCTAAAGGTGTAAGGGTAATCTCATTAACAATGTCTAAAAACATATTATCACCAGTCGTCGTAGGTTCCCTATTTTTTGTAACAATGAGGGCATGTAGTGCATTGCATTGATCTGCTTCACAATTTGCTCCAGGGGCATGGACACTGGACAGGTTATTGACCAATAATGTTGTTAAGGCTGACTCAAATCTTTCAGGTGTTGGATTTGTGTTACGGCACCCATGGCTTCTTATAGCCCCAAAGAAATTTTCGATTGGGTCTTGGTTTAGGTGCCGCATCCATATAGAAGTAACATTGTGGTCAGTGGCTAACATTTTAACTAATGCTTCTATGCCTTCCAGTGTCCATATCCAATTATTAATGGTAGGTACACTAGCAGTTTTGTTTTTATCTGTGATAAATTTCATAGACTTTAAAACTTTTTTTGCTTCTCTCCAAAATTCGTGGTGTCTTGAATTTGGTGTTACGGGTCCCAGGAGTGGTTTTGAAAACCTATTTTTGACAAAGCTGCCATTCACGGAATCAAAAAGATTGTCAAAAAAAAGCAGTACATCTGCAGTCTCCTTGCATTCTTCTGGGAGGATTCCGTTATCTGTAAAACAATAACAATTCAATATTAGAATTTAAATCATTTATGCTTTAAGATTACTGTGCACATAATATACACTTAATTGTATAAAATTGTACATATACACCTGGGTATGCTTTGGAATGTGTGTTTTCATAGATGGCAAACAAGAACCCAGGTGATCGTAATACATAATTATGAATTAGAATCGAAATATTTAAATTCATGCAGATGTTTATTCTAATATTGGTGCACTAAGTATAGTTGACCATTACACAAAAACATCTCTTGATCTTACCTGCAAGGTATCCCATAGTAGAAGAGACAGATCTACTGAACACTTGACTGGCAAATTTCACTTTCATTTTCGTCCTCGTCGGATCAACATGGCTATCAGTCAACTTAGGCACTAATCGAATTCCTTTATATGCGGGATTTTCTTGATGCAATAGCTTTATGTGATCCCACTTAGCTGTCTTTTCTCTATCTGTTGTATACATTAAGTTTTTCTCTAATAGGTTGTTGCGTATACCTTTTAATAAATGCGGGGGATCATACAGTGGAACAATTTTTTTGTCATTAATTATAATTATTTTTGTATCTTCTCTGACTTCTTGTCCACTTCTCAGCATATGTACCCTGGTTTCATTTAAAAGAAGATTTAAGGCGTGTCTATTATTAGTGCCTTGGTCACACACTGTAGCCACTACATTGAATCCAGTTTCTTGTAGATTTTGGATTATGGTTTTAATTTGCAAAGCCAGCTCTGGGCCTTTAGTGGCCGCCTGTGCAAATGTATAAGCAACAGGTTGCTTATATTTTCTAATCAGGCCCCTGATCATGAAAACCTGTGCATGGTCTGCAAAGTCTTGTTTTGTCTCGCGTCCATTGTTTACAAAACCTATCACCAAATCTTTTCTCTCATTATAAGTTAAGTTAGGTTTCAGAGACATTTCATCAAACATTAATATGCAGAGCCTGTCTGCTGGCTTCATTTTATTCGCTCTTTTTCTAAGTTGTTCAAATATGTTATTATTAATACCAGGCTTTATGTTGGCTTGGTTCAAAAATGTAGTCAGTATTTGCCTTGAAGGCAAAACCAACATTCTTCGCAGAAAGCGATAGCCTTTGGGGCTTTGCTTTAGCATTGCTAAAGCTAATATTTTTTCTTCCGTGGAAAATCTTCTCCCTTTTTCTTTCTTTTTGTGTTCTCTGAACTGCAACATGGTTAAAATTTTAGCAGCACTTGGCAAATTGTTGACAGTATCTATGAAGTTGCTATTCTTCATAAAGTTTTTGGCTGCTTTTAACTGTAGGGATTGTTTTTGTGCTCTGTTCCGGCATTTAGATAATTTAATCCTAATGTTTACCAATTTTCGGTATAAGTTTTGCTCCTTTTTGGTCATTTTCCCATGAGTAACTACTTTTTTAGCAGTGTTTGGACCTGCAAATAAAATGAAGCTTTTAAAAACGAGCTGCCTTAGCTATTATTATATCAAAAGAATTATTTAAACAGAAGTACTTTCCAGCAGATCAAATGTGATAAACACTGCTGTGCCCCATGGCTTCAACAGTTCATAAGAGTTGTAGAGTGAAAGATAAAGGCAGTGGCCATGAAGCTAGTACTCCATCTTCAGGTTTCTTTTTTTTTTTCTTTAAATTTATGTAAGCTACTCACCATATTTATCCTGCAATTTGTATCCTTGTATTTCAAGATGCTCAACAGCTGTATCAAGTTCAACAGTTGCTGGAATACAAAAGTTATAATTAAGTTTATAGTTTTAAAACGATATACTATTACCACTAATTACTTATAAATGTTATAATATGATGGTTATAATATGTATTTGCTGCTGAACTGATATAAAGCAAAATAATTGTTATAACATTATTAATTAGCAGCAAAAATTTGCAACTAGCAAACTTGTAGTAAGAAAAAATTGGATTATATTTATATATCTACCTTGTGCTGATGCTTCATTTTCTTTCAATGGTTTTTGGGAATCTTGTAGAGATAGTGGCTCTGAAACAAGAATAATAGGACAAATTGTTATAACTGAATATATGATGTTGCTGCTGCATGAAATAAATATGCATTAAATATATATACCAGTCTAAAAATAAATTCATAGAATTACAACGGTCTAAAAAGTACCAGTCTAAAAAGAAACAACTTGAAACTTTGAGACAACAAATGTTATGAAACATTCTATAATCATACATAACTGCTGTGTGGGAGCACCTTTATGTGAAGTTTAGGTGTACTGACCTTTTGATGTAGAAGGTAAATTTTGAACTTCCCTGAATGGTTTTCTATCAATGCCGATAAATTTTGATATAGATAGTGGTCCTGCAACAATAATGTAGGCAACTTTAATAGGATTGATACAAACACCCTATGGAACCTTGGAAACAAAAGAAACAATCTCTCTGTTAAATAAGACATTGAATTAATTCAAGAACAAACTGAATAATATATCTAAATTTTAAGGGTAACAAATGTTTGATTTTAGTCAGTACAAGTCTGACAGTCCCTCCCGCCCTGCCCTGGGTGGGAGGACTCATTTGATGATTTTACCACGATAAAAAAAAAAAAAAAAAAAAAAAAAAAGGGTAACAAATGTTATCTTCCATTTGAAATTCTAATTCAAATTTCCTGAAAGGAACAGGTTCATTCTGATGTGTATAAGCAAAATGGTAAATAATAGTAAATGTTTTACTAAATACAATACATGCAATATTTATTTTCAATTTAATGTTAGATGACAATAACAAATGGTGCCATAATTATGACACATTAAAAGCTATACTATATATATAATAGACAAATTATACATTATTTTTTGTTTATGCGAAACCCGATACACCTGTCTAGTATTTTTGTGTAAAGAATCTATGTACAAAATTTTAAAACCGTATCATATAAAATCACAAGGTTATAAGTTTGTATATTACCTGGTTGTCCGTTCAAAAACATGCTCATTTCAAGGTACACCTGGGTAAACCGCGTTTCCTGTGTTATACACTTGTGATAATAGCTTGGCAATAGGTACCTAACCATACGGTGATTGTATTGTAATTAACTGGTAATAAAATGTAATTAAAAAAAAAAAAAAAAAAAAATATAACATGGTGTAAAAATTATTGGAATCGAATCAGTTACTGATTCTGAACAAACTATATTCAGGTTTCGCATATACTAAAAATAATGTTACTTACTTAGCTACATAGTTTACATACCTGGCATAAGTAATGTTGGTACAGCTATGTTAGAAATTTTGTTGTTACGGCAACAATATTTCTCTTCGAAATGAGCATGACATACTCGACGAAGTTTATAAATATTTTCATTACTCTGACTCAAAATTTCTCCTCCAATAGCATGAACCCATGTTCGGAAACGAGCGATGTCCTTATCAGGGTTAGGAAACCAATGAAGAACTCTGTTAGAGCCTGCAAAAAAGGAGTTTAAGTATAAAATTTTTAGAAGAAAAACTTGTGACCTATCATATTACTAGAATTACTTCAATTATTATTTTTAAGATCATTTTCTCCACTATATGACCGTTTAAATGCACAGAGACTATTCGTGTATTTTTCTAAACATACGTCGCAGGCATATTTCTATTTAAATACCCCAAACCCCTTTCTTAAAAAATAATTATGTCGCCCAGAGAAGAGGGCATGGTTAGCTATTAATGTAATTATTATTTTTGGGTTACATGAGTATGAAATAAGCCTGTCTGTACGCACATAACTTTCAAAAGGCTATGTTTAACTTTCAAATTGCACCAGTGCAAAGACAGGGCGTATGAACTGGTTTGGTGTCGGGTTTCAAACAGTTTGGTTACGTACCTTCGACTTCCACACACTGAGGAACACAACAACGTTTACTAGACATGGTAATGTCACTTAGAAGCACTACAGTCTTCAGAGTCTCTGTCTCGAAAAATACTAGTACAAACACTCGACGCTAATCGTGAGGAGCAAGGGCTCAACTCAACGAATTCACGGAGAAGCACTAGTTTGATGAAACACTCGACGTAAACCCAAGGAGCAGTGGCTCAACTTGAAGAATTACGGAGATTCGGAGAAGCACTAGGTTGTAAATTGATGAATTTATCAACAAAAACAACCGGCACTAACGACAGACGGACCGCCATTGATTGTTGACAGGTTGCTTCATTACTGCAAGTAAAAAGTACAAAATAACTACTACAACACGAATGTTGTTAATTGTTTAGATCCGGTTTTAGAGTTAAAATTACGTTAAAATTTATGGCAGTTTTTATATTCATTTTTTAAAACCTTATTTTAAAATATTAAAATAAAATTCGTAATTTAATTAATTCAATGATGAAAAACTAAAACTACTAAAAATATATATTTTTTTCTAATGGTAACATTTAGCATCCACCATTAGGATTATAATGATGCAAGAATAAAATAGTCACTTCGTCACTACAGCTGCAATAAATGGAAACCTTATTTTCAATTTAGTCGGTTAGCAGCAACAAGCGACATCTGTATCTACAAACTGGAAATACATGGTTCTATAATACAACAAAATTAAAAAGGCATTCATAGCAGGACTTGTAGACTAGATGATGGTGCTCTTTCAATTTGGTATCACTATTTTCGCCCAGTTGCATGGTAAAATGTTCTAAGATTGTACAGCCTGCTCAAGCCTCAAGGCAGACTGACTGTAAGATCTAAAATTCGCAATTAGGTCAACGTTAACAAAAATCAAAAGCAATGAGGGTAGTGTGAAAAACATATACTAAGATCGAATATTAATCCTTTTGCATCGATATGAACAAAAATTTTATTTATTTTCCTTTAAAATAAATCTGTAATTGTTCCATAATTATCTTTACTGATTATGGATATAAAATAAACAATGAAAACTAACATTAATGTTACCATACCACAAAAATTGATTAATAGTAACACTATATAGTATAAAATAAAGTCGCTTCCCACCGTTTGTACGCTTTTTAATTTACTTATCAGCAGGAGGGTATTATTAGCAACACGCCAAAACATACATGTACAAATTTCAAAGTAAATCATTCACTCACCTCTAGGGTATATTCCAGTAGATATATTGAGTACTTCTACCATTCCTCTTGCGTTACCAGCCTGGGATTACTATTAAGGATTAATTTTTTTTTACCTGTTAGAATTGTATCGTAAATGAAAGCACATTGAAAAACCAGTGGCTATCCTTAGATGACGAAGCAACTGCACTCATATTTGTTAAAGTTGTGTGAATTAAAATTCGTGAGGGAAAATTTCGCGGGAATAAAATCGTAGTGTGTTATCGGTCATTGCTGTCTTTGTGATTGGGTGAAGTTTAATGTTATCATTCTCAATTTTCTTTGAATGTGTATAACATATCTACATCTTCCAGTTTAGTCATTTCATGAATAAACTCATTTTTTATAGCTTTCATCCACACCGTCCATCCATGGTTTCTTTAGGCTGTCCATACTCTTACAACTATCCACATTCAGATAGACCTGTCCTCACATCATGATCCTCATTCCTCAGCATCACATGCCCATTGATAATAACCGACAAGTTGAATGATATTCTACCATATGTACTTTTGTGAGTTTGTTTTTGGGAAGTAATCTCTAAAACTACTAAACAGATTTTGAAAATTCTTACACCAGTACATTATTCCTAATGCTGGGGCCGCTAATAGAAAATGCCGTTAATTATAGCGATAATGGACGTCTATAACGAATATTAAAATTCTATTTTCGTGAAAATTAACGGTATTTCCCGTTGATGTGGCCACATAAGTGACATAAGCTTTTTTTCTATTTTACCCACTCTAGGAACATTACTACGTTTCCTGAGTCATGGGTCCGAAAACGAACATAGAAACACACAAACACCCAGACTTTTACTTACTTTATCTTCAAATTGTACCTGGGTGAGGCCAGGGCGAGTTGCTAGTATCTTTACAAAAAGGATACAATAACCATATTGTTATTAGCCGGCTGGAACACACAGCACAGTAGCGGAGCCCCCAGCTGGTCGGACACGGCCCGGAGGCGCCGCCGCGCGTTCACCTCCCACAGGCTGAGCGCTCCGTCTAGAGCGCACGTCACTAAGAGCTCGTTCGAAGCTGACCAGTCGCATCCTGGATGATTGAGGGGTAAATGTCTTTAAAGAATATTAATAGTATAGAAGTTACTTTCATTATTTCATCATCAGCAACAGAAACAAGTCCCGGAAAAACTATTTGTAGGTCATACAAACATTTGTTTTTATGACCTACAAGTGCGGCAATGGAAACCACGACAGCGCAGGAGTACGCTCAACCACTGCGTCGAAACATGTAAAGCAGGCTTTAATAATACACTGGCGAGCAAATCCAATCCTTGAATAAGTGCGTGATTTGAATGACTTTGGTACCAATCTCAACAGTTAAAGCCTTTGTCAAAGAGACATGCGTGACGAATGTGAAGCGTGACGTTTTCATTTGTAATGTATGGAATTGTTTGAATCCAGTCACATAGAAAAGCGAAAGCGATCCGATAGCGTGACAGAACTATCGGACTGACGTCTCGCTTCGGTTCGGTATCGCTTCGCTTTCGCCTGTCTGTTTGACAAAGACATTAAACCTTTGAAATGGTCCTATTTTTATTATTCTTAACTAGTTATCAAGTACTCAAGATCGCAGAATCAGAGTAAGTTATTCTAACCTTTGATCACGAGTGTATTTTTAAGGTTACTTTGATCAACCATCCAGGTGGATCCTTATCGCGGGCATGCGGGCAGCGAGTAATGGGCGACTCGCTGTCCGACCATGGACCATGCCCGGGTCGACGGCGCGTTGTGTTCCACGCGCGCCTCAAAGAGTGTCAGCATAGTGACGGGGCCTGTATAGGGCCAAAGCCTGCCGGGATCGCGGGACCTAGGGATTACCGTGACCCCGGTACGTAAAGGGCTATTGAAGGACACCGTGGATTTTAGTCAGTACAAGTCTGACAGTCCCTCCCGCTCTGCCCTGGGTGGGAGGACTCATTTGATGATTTTACCACGATAAAAAAAAAAGGTGGATCCTTATGTGACATACCAGTGACAGGCTTGGTGTGTCCGTCCAGTATGAAGGAGACGCGCGGCGGTGTGGCAGTGACGTCACAGATGGAGACCGTGCCGTCGTCCGAGCCGCAGCAGAGTTTCGAGCGGTCGTTGTTTGCGAACTTCACCACACTCACTTGTTCTGTGTGCTGAGGATAATAGGGATTTGTTTAGTTAGGTTTTAAAAATGTACAGGTGCCGTATTATGACGTCTTAACCAGGCTTGTTCCAGTGAGTGAACGAGATGGCGCTAGACGACTTGTATAGCTCTGTCTCTTTCACTAAAACGTCATAATACGGCCGTAGGTGGCTTATCATGACGTCTTAAAGACAGAGTAGTTCTAGTGTGGGAAAGAGAGAGCTATACAAGTCGACTAGCGCCACCTCGTACTCTCACTGGAACAAAAACAAATCAAGTTATAGAACACCAGTTTATCGTGGTCTTGCTTAGTATAAGCCTAGCATAGGTTGATGTGAGCAATGACAAATATTGTACATACATTGAAAGAAAATCGTCTAGTTTGGCATCATTATTTAGGCGACTGCCGATCTAGCTACAAACGTCATATAAATTCTATTGTGAGAAGAGTTTTGTAAATGCGGTCGTGGGACTCACAAATTGCCGTGACCCCGGAACGTATAGGGCTATTGAAGGACACCGTGGATTTTAGTCAGTCAAGTCTAACAGTCCCTCCCACCCTGCCCCGGGTGGGAGGACTCATTTGATGATTTTACCACGATAAAAAAAAAAGTGTGTTGCAATCATATAATGATTTTACAACCGTACCTGATCAAATATATGATGAACTCCTGAGAATGCATAATTCTCTGATATTGTCATGTCATTCTTCCTCTTTGAATTTGCACTTGAAGGAGTCTCATCCAGCAGGATGCTAGCCTAAAACAAAAATTTGTTACTTTATGGATTTATTATGCTTTTAAAACCTTTGAAAATTTAATATAATTATGGACAAGGCAAGTAAATACATGTAAATTAAAAAAAAAAACTTCTTGCAATTTTACAAATAAAAAATATTTTGTGACATATTTTATCTATACTAGCAGCTGTTCTCTGCGGTTTTACCTGCTGCTCGGTTCCTTTTGGTCGTATCATAATTTTATATGTATACCAAATAGCCTTCCTCCATAAATGGACTTATTAACACAAAAAAAAATTCAATTCAAAGCAGTAATTCCTGAGAAAAGCGCATTCAAACAAACAAACTCTTTCTCTTATAACATTAAGTATAGATTTACCAACTGTTATTTATTTTCCCTATCGTGAGTTCTGCCACCTTAATATCCATTCACTTTCAGATGAATAAAAAATCAAAGCAATTATTTTAAGATTGTTCAAAAGTACTTTTTATCAAGAAGGCTGGTTATGGAAAGCTCAATGTTTGCTGAATTCTGTCACATTCTTGTTATTTCTTTTAGTATATGAATACTGATTGTACAGAAGTTACCTTGCTGCTCGACCTGGCTCTTGAAGATGATGAACTGATAGAGATATTGTCCTGCACTCCATAACGACGCTGCAGCAGCTGACTCCTCACATTTATGTACTTCTTTATAGTTTCTATGTCCTACAATTTATTATTTAAGAGTTTTATTGATGTACAGATAATGGATTGCAAAAGACTATAAGAAGCTTTATTATAATTATATTGTATTCAGTGTTACCTTAAACTTAGCATTTTCTCTCAGGAGCTGACTTCGACGACGAATGTAGAGAGTTTCTATAGGAAATAACAAAGATATATTAAGTTTTAAATGACTAAATTGGATATGCAGTAGTTTCTCCACCTCTTGAATATAGCTAGCAATTATTGATCTAAACAAGAAAGTTACACTAAAAAGGAAGAAACTGGATTATAAATGCATATAAAAAGCCATACTCACTGAAATTAGGATTGTTTGGTGCCCTGTAGGCATTGAATCGTGCATCCAGCGCAAATATCTGTTGTTGGAACGCCGCCGCCATTATTACCATTCAATTTTTGTAACAGAATAAACAGCACACCTTATTTATAATAAAGTATGGTTTATTTAGTGGTTTTCAAGTAAAATAAATCACGAAAACAAAACATTTTCGTGATTATTTAGTACTTGGCACGTCAGTGTCAACATTTGTTTGACAGCTATCAGCTGTAAATTGTGCATTTACAGAGGTGGTTAAGCCAACCAAGAAACCAAAAACATTTTATTTTTAATTAACAGTCACGATTAAAAAAATTAATGCCATTAAAAGTATTTTCTAGCATCGGCGAACTCAATCAGCAGCTCATGAATTATAGTAATTTATTTAGAAACTTATTTTGCAATACCCTACAATGGCGTAACTTATTGAGTATATTCAACGATTCTTATATTCATGTTCATAATGTGCACGGTCGGTTAACATTTTTCACTAGCAATGATATCCATCATTGACCATCTTGTTTATTTGTACGGAATTCAACTATACATTTCTGCTTTTCGAACGAAATATTTATGATTGCCCATTACGTGAATGTAGGTACTTAAATGTTTAGACATGTTCAAGAAACAAATAAAAGTACAATCTTGACCTCAGTCAATTGTTTAGGGTCGTTAGCAGACGAACCCAAAAAGTCCATTAATTCTTACACCCACACTAATGCAGGTGAGTTCGTCGCGCGTCCTCCACGCGCGGGCCGGCTGAGGCCAGCGATTTCTTAGAATCCTTATTTCCGATCCGAAATACTCGGCGCGGTTATACCAGGAAATCTTGACGGCGTTATTCTGGGGCAATGCCGTGTAAAACCCGAAACACGTAGCTTTCTAGCGAGGTGGCTCTGCCTGCCGTTATAAATAATCAGAATGCGTAAAAAGGAGTCGGTGACCCTAAATTACACACTCATCATTTCTCGTACCAAGAAACATCTTTTCTGCTTCTCTTACAATTATATTTTTCAGAGGAACCGCATCCTTGGGGGATTGGAAATAAAACTGCGTAAGTAGTTGTAGATATTTAAAATTTCATTATACATAATTAATGAATGAACATACCATACATCGTATTCGTAACATGTAAAATCCATCATACAACAAACGTACGTATAAATGACAACGTGATACAATCCAGTGAACAGTTACATATAAACCGACTTTATATTTACAAATTACAACTATGAGACGGATTAGTGCTTTACATAGATTCGATTCAGGGCAAACAAGATTATTACTATAGTAACAAACGACAAACTCTTTACTGTAAATATTCAATGCAAATAAATTAATGACTTACACATCGTTATCATAAAGAAATTACACTAATCCATCTTAAAAATATGTAGTTGACTATTGTTTGTTGTACCTAAATAGTTTAAAAAATATTTGCATTGACTTAAAAGAAATGCATGGAGTGTAAAAAAGTCACTATAAACTATAACACGTGAACATTTAAATCAGTCAGTCAAAACTTAAATAAAAAACTATGAAGGCAAGTATCACTAAGGACCACAGAGCACTGAGACGTAGCAATATAAACACGTCTGAAACATTACTTAACGTACAGGATGAATGTGCAGACGGATCTATAGCAATACGTCTCAATGGTCAATGACGTCTGATAAAATTAACATACGCTAACAGTTTTTATACAATTAAAAACATCTACATTAAGTTCTATGTACCTATATACATAATTTCGTTAAATTCATTATAATATCAACATAGTTTTAATTTATTTTTGCCGACAAGCTACACAAACAGTCGGATTTCATTCAAACTTACTTACTATTCAGATTTCTTTTAGCGTTTGCTTACAAGCTAGCGGGCCATTTTATAATGTACTTCAACTTGCATTTGATTAGAATTTGATTAGGAGTAAAGATTAAATTTGAAATATAAATCTGTAAATTCAGTCTTACGCTACAATTCACATCTACGTTTAATGTCGTTAGTAAAATTTTACGTAGCATTTCATGAGAATGCCATATTTCATTTCAAGTGCCTTGATTTTTTTACAAGAAAATCTCTAAAAAGCCTCTAAATAGCTTATTCAGAAGACTAATTAGTAAGCTAAATTGAGTGACTTTGAAACCGCTCTTAATTAGATTCTCGCTTGTAAAGACCACACTGTGGTTACTTCATTTAATAAGAAAATTATTAAGCTACTTAACAATGTAAGGTTGCTATTTGCCTACTTGTTCTTTATATAGAATCTTGGAATTACTGAGCCTTCCCTCTGGAAAATATTCACTTTAAAAACATGTATCTATTTTCCTCTCTCTACTCTTAGTTGAAATCGTTTATTCAGACATTAACATGGTTTTTATGTGAATGTTTCGCCAGTAGGAATGCACAGTTATAGGTGTTACTAACGACATTAGACATTGAACGCAAGTTGTACCCATTCGATGAGACACGCCACACAAACGCATTCGAAGGCGTGTCCCGACAATTACTTTTACCAAGCAGGTACCTACAAAAATTAAGTAATAAAAGTTGATTGACTTTTAATTGATTTAAATGTAGCAAGCCCTTTAGCTTGTTCAAATACGATTATATTTTCAACTAGCGACCGGCCCCGGCTTCGCACGGGTGGACATTTATTTTTTAAGCTCTCTGAAAAAAAAAATCCGGGATAAAATATAGCCTATACGGATTCGGAAGAATCCCTCTAAGTAATGGTAAAAGAAATTTTGAAATCGGTCCAGTAGTTTTTGAGCCTATTCAATACAAACATACAAAAATACAAAGGTTTCCTCTTTATAATATTAGTATAGATATGTAAAATTGGCGGATTTAAAACTTAACTTTTAATATAATATACGCTAAAACAATGGCATTATGTAAAGCACCCACACACGGACAGCTGCGTTTTTTTTTTACATAATCTCTGATGTAACTGTGCAATTCTGCCTAAATTGTAGAACTTCTCTTTATAGAGAGGAATCGATACAAATTGAACTTAATTTTCAAGTAGTTTCAGTTTACTTCTTAGAAAAATGCAGTACCTTTATTTTAAACCACCGCTTTGCTTCTCCGTGTACGTCTATACAAGACTTTGAAATAGCGCATCGACTACTTTGAAAAACTCGTAAAGTTCCAATTGGTATCGACTCACTCCAAAGTAGGAAAAGCAATTTCCGGCTTGAAACTTACATGGCTAATTTAAAACTATAGGAAATCGCACAGAATAGCTTTTGAGGTTTGACGTGTAACAGGCAAGACCCGGCTTCTAAGCTAGTGCGGAAATGTTACGACGTTGACGACATATTGACAAAATTCAAGCAGAACTTGCAAAACTGCGAATTTTCTTCAATACCCAAGATAAAATTAATGACAGGACAAGAAACTTTTGTTCATCCAAGTTCTAAATCCTGTTGATTTAAACTAACTCTTATCCAGAAAGTCTCTTATAAATCATCTGTTCTGACAGTTTCATAAACTATCGAGTAGTGATTTTAACCTAACAATAATTTTCAATTACGATTTTAGTGCTTTTGTTGTTTATTTAAGACAATACTTCTATTATTTTCATATTCCAACGGCTCGAGCGGAACATTAATTTCAACGGAACTCGTAACCCGTCTTAATCCCACTCTGAAGTTATTGTGCACTGTATTCTCTTGGAGTTTAAGGTTCAAATTGGAATACATGTAATAAACTCATGAATTATTCGAAGCGTGCCTTCAATTTAAAATAACAGAGGGATTATTGCTTAAAAGTATTAAGGACGCTGTTAATCATTTGTATGAGGATATACATCGAGAAAAAACTTGAGGTTTAATGTATTATTATGACCACTCGTGACACCGGAAAACAACAGTTTTAATGAGCTGTTTAACGCTCACTGATAAATATTAATTAATTGATTGCTTTACTGTAAGCAATTGCGAAACTTAACAACTGTTATTGAAAACATTTGCTTAAAATAGAAATTCTCTTACAAACATTCTACTTATAATATTAAATTACGACAATTAGGACCTTATTCTTAGACAAATAGAAACGTTATTTCGTAATACATTAAGACACCAACATTAATAGCTAGAAACAAGCTTATCGAAGAAGTTAGCAAACAGTATCTGTCCCTAATCCGTCCTCGTAATAAAACGAAGCTAACAGTTCGTGTGAATAACTGTGGGCACGCGTCGCAGGCGCATACTGATGACCAAAACAAAATAAAGAGACGCACACCTCACACGCGTCGCCGCCATTTTACCTAATACTCAGATAATTAAACCTCGTCACGTGCAGATGCAGCCCATGTGTTGGGCACGCGAATGAGAAATAAATAGGCTTACAGCCTGACTGCCTAAATTGCCTACGTGTTACGCCTGTAATCAATGTTTTTTACGTCCCTATGTTTTTCTTGATGTATAGGGTTGCTATCCGTCCGGGTTTCCCCGGATTTGTCTAAAGTGCATCCAGGGAGCATAATTTTAAAGATGGCAACCCTATTTATGTACATCTTTTAAGGCTCTCCTCCAGACTTACTCGTAAATCGAAGATAATTTATACGTTTTTATAAAATTCGTGTATTCATATAAAACCTTCCGAAATTTCTGGTGAATTCAATAATAAAACTGTTGACATAGACTACTGGATGATGAATCAAATATATTCTACGAAAAGAGTGGACAATATTAAGTTAGCTACTTTTTATAGACATAAGTCAGTGAGTAAATTACGTAAGCATTACGTGGATTTTTTTCTAATAACTTGAAAGTTATCAGGTACGTAGTTTTTTGAGCAAGCAACATTCATACAAACTTTCTAAAACACGTGGTCCATGGTCTATACAATATACAGAGCTCAATTTAAACGTTAATTTATTATTATTTCAAAACATTTAACTTTAAATATTTAATCTAGATGAATAATTGATTTGTAATTGTGCTTAAAATCTGAACAATGTTTCAATATCAACAGTGTAAACAAAATTCTCGGTATCGTGACGCACTGGCAGGCAGTTCACTGGCAAGCGCGAACATTCGCAAGGAACATGCGTAATATCATTCATTGCCAATAATACGGCGCCTTGTGTGAAATACCGCTGACTCTGCCGTACCGCACCGAACATAGAACTAGTTCTCTATCAAAAACCAGTCTTGCTTGACCTTACACTTACTTCATGCTATGCAGTTACATTTTAGATTGGTCATCGAAACTTGTACAGCTTTCTTTCCCATGTCGCTTTATATTTAGCACCTATAGCACTGTAGGCACGATCATCACATGATCCTATCAACCTAGATTCCATCCTGTTTTTTCCGCATGCTTGATTTTATTTTTAGAACACATCAACACTGATGGATGACGTTCGCAATGAATACTCTATTAATTCTTACATTAATACCTGTTCAGATCTAGGACTTATAATTCACTTTCCTTACTTATTAGGCCTATTCTATTATTTGTCTCATCGATTAGAAATGGTCCTATTCGATTATATCGAGAACTCGATCATGTATCGCGGCAGCTTTTTCTCAATTCTGGAAATGCTAATCAGCCGAACCAGTTGATAGTTTGCGGGGAACACTGTTAATGTGGCCGAGCACCTTCCTAGAAACGAAAGCGAGATAGTCACTAGTGAGAAATACGATTATCGTAATAACCTCCCGGAACGAGAGCCCTTTTCCAATCTCTGTTTGTAAATAGAACTCGACTATTAAAAACTTCACGGAATACTACCGTCGAGTGAAATTAAATTGTTCCTATGATCCCCTTAAATTACTTAGTTGTTGATTTGATTTTAGTGTTTTCGCGAAACCGGCGGAATGTCATGATTTTACGTTATCAAAAAATTTACATTTTATCACTAATTTTGTTTATAAATACTATTTTAAAATACCTACATTTAAAAATTTATTACCGTATTAAAATTCATTATAATTAACTAGGTAAACCCCAGTACAACGACATTAGCAGTAATTAGTATGCGTCAGTGACGTTTGAATTGCGGTGAAGTGACAATATCAGTGACGCAATATTATATTTTCTTACTAATCGAAGCCCGAAACTCGAAACTATGTACTTTCCAGAGTACAGTATTATTTTATCTCTATATTTGTAAACATTTGTGAGATGTATTAAAATGACAAGATGGCGCCGTTAATTCCGATTTTGGCCCCGCGCCAATAGATCCTAGTACAGCCCTGCACCTTTCATTTTCTTCCAGTTCTTTGTAATTCAGTGACGTCAGTATGAAACAAAATACCATTATTTGAATCAGTCCACTCAGCCTTTCGTAGTCCACCGGTAGACATAACGTACGGAGGTAATTATACAATAACAATTTATGTTTAATCCTGATATTTTCCTAGTAATTTAGAAACACGTTTACGACACTTCCATTCATTTCTAGACTAATTTAATTTTAATTATAGTCAACATCAACAATAAAATTACCCTAGAATAAGGAAAACGTTTCCGAAATCTCTTTAACCATTATTTTACATAGCTTTCGAGATATTTTGGCGTACCGAGAATTGAGGAAAATCGTAGGATTTTACTCAGATAATTGAATAAACATAGCTCGTGTAAATATTCTGACAGTTTTTGTTTCATAATACGAACAAAAACATTTCATTAGACTGAAATTACATGTTCTAAGTATTCGGAAATGGACGAGATAAAGGTCGACATTAATCGATTCAGAATTGTATGTCCCACTCCGCTTCCGAGAAGGTATGAAAATTAGAGTTACATAAAAACCTAATGCGGAATGACCATAAATATACCTATTATACGAGCAACAATCGATAACGAGTTTTCGGAGAACAAATTAATGTGTTTTTACTTAGAACATACAGATGGCAGTACCAGGAAAATTATCTTAAGAGAACCTCTTAATTGGGGACCGGGGAAGAAATACTACACATTTGAGAGATATAAGCAGTAATTACGACAAATATTCGCCCTTTCCTGTACAAAAATGTACATAATTTTATTTAACTTTACAATTTTCTTCAAAATTTTAAAATATGTTTTACTCTTTCATAATTTTAAACTTAATAAATACTCATTTTCATGAGTATAATTACAGTAGAGTATGCAAGGAATATCGTCGTCCGTGAACTCAGAGGACCTGCAGTTTATATCGATCGTGTGTTCCTGTAACGACTTTATTTAAAGAATTAATACTCACTCGAACATTACGCCCGTTGGCGCCTCACTATGAATAAATCGCGTGAGAAGGACAGCGTTACATGACTTTCTTGCCGTCTCTGGTCTTTGTGCCAGGTTTTCTTTACAAACTGCAGGTTCATTTAATACACTTATCATGTTGCTAAACATTAACAGTGATAGATACTAATAATGCTTTTAGATCTTCGAGGTGCTCACTCCAGAAGAATAGTGTGCCTTTTTGAATTACAAAATTGTTTCTTTTAGTAACCGTTTAAGAGTAGCACCTCGACTTCTAAAGCCACTTACTCATAGTTAAAAGGTAAAATAATTCTTCTTTGTTACGTCCAAAGAGGTTGTTTACGACCATTCTTCTCCGCTGGAAGACTGTGGTGAAGACTGGTCAGGTTCTGGTATGACACTGGCCAGGGTATGGAGTACGGAGCCCCCTGACCGCTCAGCTCCGGAGATACCGCGTCTTCGCATTGACAGCTTTGCGTGGAGATCTGCCATCAGGTCGCCGCCAGATGTGGAACCGCTCTATGGACAAGAGAAAGGACTTGAGTCAAGTTTATCTAGGTTAATGAGGAAATTGGCTGGAAGAAGGTAGAAGTCAATCACAAAAGGGACATGATTCATGAGATCATCTTTATTTTTGCTTAAGATTGTCCGTTGCGTAGTTTTAAAGATCTAAGCATACATAGGGACAGAACTTCTTACTGTATATCAAATTGACTTTTATAATTTTAGTAGGATTTTCGCCTGAACCAGCTTAATTTTTAATGCTAAGTGATCTGAAACGTTTCTCCGCATTCTCCAGCCCCCCAGTTCTAATGAGGATTCACTCTAGTCCACATTAAACATTCAAGCAGCTAGTAGCTTCGCCGGTGTACATACATATAAGTAATATATAAACATAAATATTTGCTCATCATTAATTGATGCCTCGCCACGTTCGCAGGCGGGTCGCTTCGGGGAATCCTAACCGAATTGTGTTACTAATTTGCGACGTCTAAAAGGTACATGTTGATATGTATTTGTGTTGAAAACTAGGACAAGTTTTCCAAATAGTTCAACATCAATTAACAATGTTATGTCACCTGTCTTCTGGGAACGGACACATAATAGATTATGACCTTAGTCTTTGCCTTGAATTATTTTAATTACTAGGTTATGCCTACGAATTTGATCGCCCCATTTCTAATAGCTTATAGCTGTTTTTAGGGTCCCATCTATGTCTGTACCATAATTCATCTAAATTGCTTCAGACGTTTAGGTGTAAAAGCGTAACAAATGAAGTTAATTTCGTATTTATAGTATTAGTTAGGATGACATCGAGAGGTTTATCGATTCACTAGCTGTTCCCCGCGGTTTCATCCCCGCCGCTCCGTTCCTATTGGGCGTATCGTGATTGTATACAGCCTATAGCCTTCCTCGATAAATGGACTATACAACACAAAAAGATTTTTTGAATTCAAACCAGTAGTTCCTGAGATTAGCGTGTTCAACCAAATAAACTCTTCAGCTTTATAATATTATAAGTAAAGATAAGTATTGATTTTAAAAAACGTTCTCGAATTTCACCATTCATGGTTCATCTACATCATTGATGTTATGATACAATGAAGTAGATGATAATAGTTGTTAATTAATAGTACATTGTAGGCAGACACAGATGTCGACAGTTCATCGAATCGGCCATCGTGGCCAATTGTCAGTGGGCGATGGCCGATGGTGCCAATAACCTCGGCACCAGAGGCGGCTGCCAAACAATGAGATGATATGTTATCCGATCAATACTTAACACATATGTTATAGAGACCTTCATTAAAATAAATGAACCAATGAATTATGCTATTACAACCTATTCAATTATCGACCATAGACTAGGCTTTTGTACCAAAAAATCTATGTAGTCAGTTAGATTATCAATAAGTATTGTACTAGTATTTTTTATTTGTTTACGTTACGTTACGAAAATTAGACGCTTTAAAATTTTACAATACATCGACTGACGTCACAATCTCTCGAATTTTTATGCGTTTTATATTTGTAAATATTCACTAATTTAACAACGGTTAATTTAAAAACAACAATATTATGTGTCCATTATTTTTCAAAACTCTAACTGACGTACTAATTACATAATTATGTAATGTATTGATACTAGAATTGTGTCTTCAGGTTAGTGAATTTCCTGGAGCTGTAACCACAAAAAAAAGTTTACATATACAAACATTTTTGGCACGAGCCATAATTAGGTACCTCAATATTATATCCACTAAGGTGTTCACGTGGGATTTACTGGCTAAATTTTTATTAGTCATATTTAGAACTGATAAATGAATTCGTTTGAATACCTTATAAAAAAAATCTTTTTATTTTTTCATAAAAAGTTGTTCAAAAGAACCAATTTATCACTTCTGGCAAAAAGGATCGGCTATCCATATAATGATGAATACGTAATATAATATTTTTTAAAGGAAACCAAATCGGTGATTTCACGGAATCACTTTGAGAGTTCACCATCCTGTTCAAATGAAAATAAACTTTTCTTCAAATTATTTTAACATGAAATCTTTAACAAGAAAAGAAGTTGGTTGTGCGCGCTAATCTCAGGAATTACTGGTGCGAATAGCGTTGCCAGGCGTCCGAATATAGCCGGACACAGTCAGGCTTTTTGGTCGACTGTCCGGCCAAATCAGACCGCGTTCGGCCTGTCCGGCTTTTTGGACTTGATCTTTTTTTTGTATTTGTCATGACTTGGCTTCCACTCCACCCACCTCACCTTATATCATCGCTAGCGCAACCGAGAGGACTAGCATTAGCCACGCTCGCTTACGCTGTTGGACGGCGAGGGCAACCTTGTTTAGTTAAAACGAAATTTAATTTTAAAAAACTTTTTACCCAAATGTCCGGCTAAACTGACGGATCTATCCAGCTTTTTGATTTTAAGACCTGGCAAGCTTAGGTGCGAATGAAAAATATTGATGTTCGTGTTGGATAGTTCATTTATCCTCAATAGCCCTTTACGTTCCAGGGTCATAGTTACCCCTGATGATACAGTCCCGAAACACTAACATGCTTTGGCCCTCTCGAGGGAAGCGACGCGCCGTGGACCCAGGCAAGGTGCATAATCAGACAGCGAGTCACCTATTACTCGCCGGCCACAGCCCGCGCCTAACGGTGACGAACTAACTCTAGGTGCTCTAAGTTAGCTCCAAAGTTCAAGTCCAAAGTAATCTGTGCTCAAAGTGCTAGTAGTGTAACGGACAACGATGTACAGTCACGAGCATTAGTATGTATACACTAAGCAGTATTCAAAAGCGATGTTCAGCTACCATATTGCTTAAACTTTTGCCTTTTCATTAGACTTCTGTTTTGGAAGCCATGCTATTACGAAATAGTTCTTATTTCAAAGTGGAAACCAGCGTATTGCGTTTGAATTTTGTTAAGTGTTTACATATTGTTGCTCGTGACTGTACTTGGGTGTGTTAGCGTCGTCAATATAGAAACCTGTCATAAAAAACCTAGACACATAAACCAGTGAAAGTAGGCATCGTTTCTACTAATTCCGATTTTCCTGTTAATATCGGAATTTTTACTGTAAAGGCGAGGTCTAAGCCATTCTATTACTGATAAGTAGTGACATAATTGGCAAAATGTATTGAACTGACATACGCTACCTCCCTCTGATCGAGAGCAAGCTTGTGTCCTAACCGTAGGAACGTTATTTGCTGATATACTTATGCTAAGCGACATAGTAGGGGGTCGACGGCGCGTTGTGTTCCACGCGCGCCTCAAAGAGTGTCAGCATAGTGACGGGGCCTGTAGAGGGCCAAAGCCTGCCGGGGTCGCGGGACCAAGGGATTACCGTGACCCCGGTACGTAAAGGGCTAGTGAAGGACACCGTGGATTTTAGTCAGTACAAGTCTGACAGTCCCTCCCGCCCTGCCCTGCGTGGGAGGACTCATTTGATGATTTTACCACGATAAAAAAAAAAAAAAGCGACATAGTAGGTCTCGGGACTGTCTCAACAGGTAACCGTGACCCTGAAACGTAAAGGGTTATTGAAGAATCACCGTGGATTTTAGTAAGTATAAATCTGACAGTCCCTCCCGCTCCGCCCTGAGTGGGAGAACTCATTTGATGATTATAACACGATAAAAAAGTGACTAGTTCTAGGTCTTGTTGTTTGTGTGTGTGAATTTAAATGATAGTTAAATAAAGGTATAAATGAAAATAAATGTTGGATATTTGTAAACGCACCCGCGATACATGAGAAATTCGAATATAACAAAATTAATATAATTAAATAAAAAACTTTTTTACAAAAAAAAAAACCGACTACCAAAAATACAAACGCCCCACCTAAAACCACTAAAAAGAGAAAAATAAACTACTATTTATCTATTTTAGAAAACAAAAATGCACGTATTTTTCAAACGAATTAAATAAAAAACTTATTACCTACCAATTCTAAATCAACTTACAATATTATTTTATTTAACAAACAAGATATTATGTATTTACAAACAACCTATAATGATTTATTTACAAAATTACAATGTGACCATTCTTGTCTAAACCTAATTAGCTATAAATTTAATTATAATATTTTTATAATGTTGTGTGCTAGGCACCTACTGATCTGTTTGAAGTCGGTGCCAAGCCAAATAGGTATTCGATAGGATACGCACGTCTAGCCCCGTCACGCCATCACGCTACATCTAAATCACACCAAATCACCCTGCGCTTGCGACCGAACGCGCGATCGTGGGTCGGCAAGTCTTGAGCGATTCAACCCAAACGGGCAGGCACGAGCAGGCAGTCTTTGACGGTCGTCTTGAATGCAATTAAGTTTTGATGCGTTATAGTGCTGTTGATAAATTTTGTATTTTTGATAGTCGCTTACGTGTTCGTAGGTTGCTATTTGTTTATTGATAAAAATATTAGATGTTTTTAATTATAACCCTGTGTGTATTATATTACTAAGTATTATTGTTCTCTTTATTTTTGGCTTGGCACCGACTTCAAACAGATCAGTAGGTGCCTAGCACACAACATTATAAAAATATTATAATTAAATTTATAGCTAATTAGGTTTAGACAAGAATGGTCACATTGTAATTTTGTAAATAAATCATTATAGGTTGTTTGTAAATACATAATATCTTGTTTGTTAAATAAAATAATATTGTAAGTTGATTTAGAATTGGTAGGTAATAAGTTTTTTATTTAATTCGTTTGAAAAATACGTGCATTTTTGTTTTCTAAAATAGATAAATAGTAGTTTATTTTTCTCTTTTTAGTGGTTTTAGGTGGGGCGTTTGTATTTTTGGTAGTCGGTTTTTTTTTTGTAAAAAAGTTTTTTATTTTTCCATTTTTTGTATAAATTATCGTAGGTACGTATGTATTCGGGCACGCCGCAATCGTGGCGGTAAGACCCCTCTTTGAGGAGTGGCTAGATAGGCGTCACGGCGTCCTGACCTACCGCATGACGCAGGTCCTCACCGGACACGGAAGTTTCGGGAGGTTCCTGTGTCTGATAGGGAGGGAAGAAACGCCTGGGTGTCACAACTGCTAGGATCGTCCGGAGGACACGGTGGAGCATACGGTGCAGGACTGCCCCGCTTGGGCAGAGCACCGCCGTGTCCTCACGACGGCGATAGGCGGAGACCTCTCGCGCCCGGCATTGGTCGAGGCCATGCTGCGGGGCGAGACGGAGTGGGAAGCGGTCGCCTCCTTCTGCGAAGCAGTCATGCTTGCGAAGGAGGAGGCGGGCCGCGTGAGGGAGAGGACAGCGTCCTCCCTCCACCCTAGCCCAGTGGTAGACGCCTACGGCGTCGGACGTCGCAAGACGATCTCCGGCCACCGTAGGCGCGGGCATGCGGGCGGCGAGTAATGGGCGATTCGCAGCCCGAACATGGACCATGCCCGGGTCGACGGCGCGTTGTGTTCCACGCGCGCCTCAAGGAGTGTCAGCATAGTGACGGGGCCTGTAGAGGGCCATAGCCTGCCGGAGTCGCGGGACTTGCCCATTACCGTGACCCCGGTACGTAAAGGGCTAGTGAAGGACACCGTGGATTTTAGTCAGTACAAGTCTGACAGTCCCTCCCGCCCTGCCTTGGGTGGGAGGACTCATTTGATGATTTTACCACGATAAAAAAAGGTACATATGTAGTAAGTTAACTTTGTCATTTTCTTTTAGTTACATTTAGTAATTTATAAAACCCTCTGTCTTGATACCCCATCTGATCAGTAGGTTGTTTTTTTTTCTATTTTTATTACTGTAAATATCGTAGGTGAACTACGTCATATCACTTGAGTTATTATTCTGACTTTGATTTTGACTTTTAACCGTTAAGGAATTTTACCTTCCAGATTCCATCATCAGATCCTGACATGGTGACAATGGGTGCTCCCATTGTCACCATGTATACTCTTTCTAACCTCGGGAGTATACTCTTTCCAATGAAAAAATAATTTTGAAAATCGGTCAACATTTGACTAGACTTACTTCTGAAGTTATTTTCACTTTTTTTGTGTTTTTAAAGTCGGTTTAATTTTTTGCAAAAAAGTTTTTTTTATTTCTCAATTATTTTTATTAGTTGTAATATCCTATACAAATATTTGCTATGCATTTATTTTACATTGTTATTATTAACAATATTTTTCATGGTAATAGGCTTATCCCCAATAAAATGAAACTTAACATACCAAACTGTCGAAATATGGGTATACTGTACACATCTGCGTACCCCCTCAGAGCATACAGGCGTGATGTTATGTTATGATGTTGTGTAAACAATAAACATCTAAGCGATTGCAGCAATCACGACAGATTTGCTGTCTATTATTGAAGAGTTCCGTTCCATATCTCCGAAGTTCGTGATCAGATCATGGCAATATTTCTATGGGACCAACTTGGAAGTATACCCTTTCAAACAAAAAAAGAATTTTTCAAATCGGTTCAGGCGTCTTCGAATAATCGGTGAACATACATAAAAAAAAAAAAAAAAAAAAAATACATACAGTCGAATAGAGAACCTCCTCCTTTTTGGAAGTCGGTTAAAAAATAAAGCACACAACGTTCACATTTTCAATTTGTTTGATGACAGTACCAGAACTGTTAAAATTAAAGCTTTGTACATTTCAACAATGTTTCTATTATTTCGCCACAATCTGAAAATCATTTTTGTTTTGGACGGGCAACGTGATTCGTATTGTTTTTAACTGAAAGCGTTTGTGTACGACTGTACGTCAAGCATACCCGCGGGTGCGGATCAACGTGACTGATTTTCTTTGTTAAACGGCGAGAGGGACGAAAATATAAATAACTTTCTTTTTGTATACTTTATTTAATATTTATACTCCTGATGTTGCATAAATGGGGATGGTTATTTTTGAAACTAATGACGCTAAAATTTAAAATAACCTCCTCTAGATTCAGCATAGAAGGCAACGTATTCGCGCCATCAGTGCATTTGCCAATGCTTAAGTTGATGTTCGTTCTTGTATCAGTATCGACGAAAACACTTAAGCCGTGAATGGTGACGGTAACAGCCTCTAGAAATCTACTTTACCAAACTGACCTTAAAATAAATAGTTATTTGTTAGAAAACGTTCTATGTAGACAGCACAAGTAGAATTTAAGTAATGGCAATGTCTTATATGCAGAATAGCAAGTTCCAGGCGTTGTCATTAAGTATGTTGGTAATTTTATACGACAAAATAGTCAAATTGGGATCTAGCTATAGTGACGCCATCTACAATGAAGTTTGTCAGACTCTGTTCTTAAACATGGTCAACACTAAAATTTCCTCGAAACATTACGTTTGACGTTGTAGTACTAGTACAATATATTATGTTAGTATTGACGTAGATGCCCAATTCGCAAGTATGTAAATATTATGTTCAATACGTCAAGGTAACCAAAACAATACCGATAACTGTTATCGCGAACTAAAACTGTAGGATAACAACATTCGGTTATAATCCGTTCACTTTAACTAACTTAGTAAACTGGATAGGTAAACAGGAAAACAAAATGGTTTTCCCTATTCAAATTATAATAATTTTACGAGTTTTTGGAGGGTTACTCTCCTGAATTTATCTGATTAACTTTTCAACAGTCTTCTAAAAAAGGAGGTTACTCAATTCGACCGTTTATATGCTTTTTTTATTTGTTTGCGCCTAACTTCGTCGTTTATGAACCGATTTTGATGATTCTCTTTTTGTTGGATAGATGATATTTCAAAGGTGGTCCCATGATAGGAACTTAACGTAACGTACTAAAGGACAATTAAAAAACCTAATGACCTCCATCTGTCAACTGTCATTCAAAAATTACTTTTAGCAAAAAATACTTAGTGCAAATTAATTTTTAATAATATTTGTTTAGTTTTTTTTTTAATATTTTGTTAATGTTATTTCCAAATGATTATTGTTTATTTGAGAGCGTGCGTTCACAATATGGCGCCATGACACCTTCACAGTTAATTTTGTCACCTAGTACACTAGTTATTCAATACAGCATGACAGCTGAGTAATATAATTATGTATATGTATAATAAATCTATTATTATATTCCCCCAGTCAGATGATGATGAACCTTGATTCCTCCTAACCGGTTCACTTCCGACAAGATTCTCGCAAGCGCCGCGAGCGACGCTCACTGATAAACATTTATTAATTAAAACGACGAATGATAACTCCCTAGTACTGCGTGTGCGCAACCATTGCTATACGAAGAAACGCATATCAATGAAACAAACTTATCATACTGACAACTAAAGGTCAATGGCACGCAATTATCTAGAACCGTCCCACTAGAAATGACAAATGATAAATAATTTATTCTTTCATAATTTATCATTTTTAATCATTCATTGGAAATCGCTACTGCGACTCTTTCCAGTTCGTTATCATAAAAACAAATGTCAGAATTCTGATATTAATAGTTACAGATAAATTTTGCGTTTTTTTCAACGAAGTAAATTAATTAATCCGTTTTTTGGAATTCCCATGGAATTTTCTGAATAAAAAGCCTGTTTGTCAGAGTTTTATTATGGCAACGACTCGTCTTGTTCGGAGAAATAAGATGTACGATATAAATAAATTATGTAAACCGAACAAGGCCGACTTATGTAAAATTCCGAAATACTTAGTAACTTCTACGAATTGCAAAAATATTCATACCACTTGAATACAATTTAGTTTGCAGTAGCTTGTTCTAATGTAGACATAGGTAATATTGTAGTGAAAGTAAGACCTCTATCTGAAGTCGATCCTTGAACATCCGGCTTATACAACCACGACTCGAATCTCTTCGCTACCTACTTTATTCCAAAAACAATAAAGTCCTTCATATTTCGTATGTACTATCTTGCTGTCGTTTACGCCGAACGACTTGAAGGTTACATAAAGACCACAGTATTCAGCATCTCCAGCAATATCATAAATCACAAACTTAACTAATGCAGGGGTGAGCAATCACCCATCAGAGAAATAGAGACACTCGAAATAAGTGCCTCCTTGTCTACCTATCCAATGTGCAAGAAAGTATGGTTCTGAAGTGTGGAAGTGGCCCACCTGCACCATTACGCCAGCCGGAGCCAGCTCGCACTGACAGATATATTATGACCTTATCTCACTCATTACCTTAACGGAGACCACTTCGAGGAAACCATCTCCTTTCTCGTAGCATTGTCAACTTGCCGGGATATTTTACGAGGAAAAAATTCATGAGTTGGAATGTGCTGAATACATTTGTAACTGGCAACACAGTTACACATGCTCGTCTTCGTATCCTGTACGAGAAGCTATTTGTGATTTTAATGCTGGAAATACTGGCAAATTAGACATAGCGACGGTGTTTCGTAAGAGAGAGTGCACGCCTGACTAAATAAGAAGTAGATATTGTTGAAGCATACCTTGCCTTTGACAACTTCAAACGCTCGTCAGGAATACAATTATGTTTCAGTTATATTGAGCGTTAATTGTGTTCTGCAGGTCTTGAACAAGCGAGAGCATACTGAGTACCTATTTATTGTTTCCAAGAGAAGGAAGAAAATTGTAAATACAAGACTAAAGAGAGGTATTATGAAGCCCTCGTCGCAGAACTTTCCGCCAACATAAGTCACTACTATTCAAATTCCACCAATGATGATTTGTATTTTCCTATTTCCAACCACAATTTACTGTATAAAGAGTCGTAGAAAACGCTTCCAATCACAATAATAGTTGGAAATTCTCTAACCAAAGAAAAATACTTAATTAAGTAGCACAAACAATAACAACAATAGACAGATATCATAGCCAACAAAAATAAAAATGAGAAAATAGCAAACGACTTGGTGCTCCCAAAATAAATATCTAAAAACGTGACAAGTTGCGTATTCACAAACTCGCTTCAAACTGTTATCGAACAATTAAGGCGTACTCAAAACTAAATTCCGAAAAATGGTTGAAAGTTAGGAACAAGAGTATTTGTAGTAAAGGCAACAGGGGGCTAGCCGCGTCCAATCGCTCATTGTGGCCCACAATGGGACACGTCTCAGTTCAAACGTTGCGCCCGAATTGAAGGAGTGCCTCGCTATTGTCATGCGAGTCTAAAACGTAGGATATACAGCGTGTGCTTTTATGTCTGTAAGAATTTGACCGCTTGTGTGCCGCTCTTTGCCAAAGGCTTGTTGTTAGCGTTTGCTGTCTCTGTCGGCTTTCTGTCAAACGAAAGCTGGCTTGGATTTAAGGGTTTTCTGCACGTCAGGAAACAGTGCTAATTGCTCGGAAATACTATGCAGGTCCCTAAAGCCCAAATCTCTTTGAATATCCTGTTGGTGTTTGGTTGTGGGCAAGATAAATTAATAATTTGTATCAGAGTATTTTCGGTCATAAAGGTGTTGTATAATTTATTGTAATACCCGCTCCCACTCGTAAGCCGAGTCATGCGACGCCTTCAATTCCTGCAACTTTGTATTTATTTGTGCAGTATCGAATTCAAATTTTACAAACTTATTTATTTAATAAGGAAATCTACAACATTTATTGCCAAATAATGCCTGAAGCGACGAAGAAAACGAGAGGTTACAAAATTAGAACAACATTCAAAACCATATATTCCATTATTTGTGATCAAGAACAACCTCCTACGTCGTCGAAATTCTGTGAAATAAGGACTTATTCAAAGTAGTCTGTGCAAACCCACGTTAACAAAACCACAGGCTGTATAAGTAGTAAATAAGGACCAATTTGTATTGTGTTATAAATCCTTATAAGTAAAGTATAAAGGGCATTATAAGTCCGGCACGATACGCTGTAGATCCCTATTTGTTCCGCGCTTGGTCGGACCGTGGCAAATCAAACATCTGAAATGTGCCGTATAATTGGCCCAGCCGACCGGAATGCAGTCCGCCCGACCACTACGGAATGGCGACAAGTTAAATTATAATAAAGCATTCGTCGTATAATTCAGTACCAGTTTGGTCGGTATTAGAAGAATAAGCAAACTCAGATTTTTAACAGTTACTCAGATTAAATTCAACAGAACAAGAACGCTGTTTAACAAAACTGTTCAACTCTACTAAACTAATATAAGTGCGAAACTGCTATTTAATCAATTTCTATCCTTTCACTTGAGTAAATATTAATCTAAAAAATTGGACAGGTTCAGAACAAACGACGCCGAGAGTCTAGACAAATCGATCCAAACGGATTAATAAGATTAATACCTCTAAACAATTCTGAAACACACTTGTTGCCGAGAATAAAGAAGAAAGAAGTATTGGCAACAACTCAATATGCTAACATGACAAATAAACATACGTTGAGAGATTAGGATAGTTTTGTTTCCCTTATTGTTATCTCGAAAGAATAATCCTTTGTCTATGTTTTACTATTTCCTTTGGAGTCGACATAATGTACGAATGATGTTTATATTTTGACAAGAAATTTAAAGATTTCTCTGAATTAGCGTACGTTTGGCGCTTCTCTAACGTGGGTTTATTTATACGCGATTAGTTGTAATCACAAATCCGATAGTATTTTCTCCGAAGCCGAGACGACTCCGACCGATCGCATCCTCTGTGAAGATGTCTGGCGCCCACTAGACGTTAGATCACTAATAATAACGTACGGAGACTTTAAATAGATGGACATTTGTCACGGCGTGAGGCGCCAACTGGCAATAGCTAATGTAAACTCGTTTAATTGGAGCGGGCAGTCAAAATCTCCTTTGTATTAATTATATCAACTTTACTGTTCAAAAGGAACTGAACCAGTTTTTGGGAACATCAATACAAAGCCATGTTTTTTCAACAAATTACAGTACCTCCTATAATCTATTCGCACTGTTATAATAACTAACACATCCCGCGATTACCGCTCGAAGCTCCTATTACGGTGTCGGAGAAAAAATCCCAAAGATACACATAATTGTGACCACAAAAACTGTACTGAGAAATCAACAATTCTTCTAGGACCCTGTCCATATGTAAGATATGTATGTAATATGCGTTACTGTACCTCGCACGGACAGGAGTTTAACAAAAACTGTTTATTAGCCGAGTTAGTCATCCATGCGATCTGGGCTTAGTGCTAAATGTCAACATGTGACGTCATCGTTAACCCTTCGTTTAAGTCGCTCCCTAACTGGAACATTTACCTGTAGTGTAATAAACAATCCAGAATTCCATTCAAATAGACATTAGACGCTTTCTCAACAGGAGCATTCGCCTGCACGCGTAGCATGACCAATTCTATCTCTTCTCACTCTCTTTAAATAACTTTTTCTATTCTTGGCAGAATCCAAGAATATTATAGAATATTTCATGGTAATTACCATACAATTCAACTGTTCTTTTATTCGATTGTGGCATAATCCAGAGTATCATTGAAAATTTTATTTGCTATATTTTGAACATTGGCATGCTTATAACGGTAAAATTCTTTATACGTTCTGTCATTTTGTCTTTTCTGCTATCGACAAACCGCGTTTCTACCGTGCCTTGCTAAGCTTGCCGTTATTGTGACAATCCAAGGTTAAAATTTGTAAATAAATAAACAAATATGCCATTACAGGTTAGGCAATGCTCGATTCTCCTCACTTACTGATGTAATTTGTTCAACTGTTACATTACAGGCGAATGCTCCCAGTTAGGGAGCGCTTTAATAAAGTCCCCAACGGAATTAAAGCGAACGTGGGGCGAGTATTTAATATAAACTGACCATTCAGTTATTCCGTGTGTTCACGTAAATGTTAACGTCCATTCAGGCCCACGCGTTAATAATAAATTGTGAGCGAGTGTATGCTCCCAGAATGATGATAAGTGTGGCCGTTTGTCGGAAACTCCCTGTAGGACGTGGATACAATGGCTTCGAGGACGATAAGTCTTCTAAAAGCAGAGAACCGATCTTATATACTTACGTATAAGGCAAATATTAAGAAATGTTTAACTATCCTTGCGTACCGTTACTCATTGATTACTTAACAGAGTTACTAATAAATCACAGTTTTGGCACTCTCAATGCTGTGTGGCATTGGCAAATAGACTTGGGCACGATTTTACTATTTCGTGGAAGTGTTTTATCTCGCCAGAGGATATTACATACATTAATCGCCATCAGCATACATTATAGTCGCGAAAAACGTTGTTTAAAATTCTGATACCGTCTGAAATTCATAACAATTTCAACGTAAAAGCCCACGCACGTTCTGACCAAAATTAAAAGCACATTTTATCAAAGGCAAGGTTTTTTTTACAACTTAACATACCTAATACAATTATCTGATTCACAGAATAATGGTCGTGCAACAAAAAACAGTGAATTCATAGAAGGTGGTGTTCTTGTTCCGCATTCCCTAAGTACAGTATGTTCAGAGATTTAAGGCCCAATTTGAATATACGGACAAATCACGTGGAGTGAAGAGATGCATACATGCATGCGGTAACTGGAAGCATACACAATGTTAGCTAGAAAAGCACAACAAAGTGGAATGATGAGAAGCGCGGATTCCGTTAAACTGTAAGATAGGGATGGACGACACTTGCGTTTGTATCGATACTTTGTGTCGATAGAAATGAGAGTTTCGTTCTTATTAATCTCTATAAGAGTCGATAAAAATCATGTCTATTACATATATTATAAAGCTGAAGATTGGTTGTTTGGCTGAACGCACTAATCGTGCTAATCCTTTTGTGACGGATCTTATTGTAGAAGGTGAGCTAGTTTTTAATCATGTAGGTTGGTACACTGTGACACGCTAAGACCCTTTGATTCATATACAAGTATTTTTGTAGCGATCCAAGCATAAATTGATCCTATTGTATCGATCCAAAATATAAATTTGTATTGATACTGGATCGGATTAGGTCGTACATCACTACTGTAAGACGATCGATACCATATGACGCGCGCTAAATAAATGTTTGGGAAGACATTTTATTGCTGTCTTTGTATCCTCACGGTTCCTTGCTGTAGCGGCATGAGCTGAACTTCAAAAGAGACTGCGTAAAAACCCATTGGTTCTGCCAATGCGTTTAGTGTTTGCCTATAAGAGCAGACCGGGCCTTATACCATTATTTAATATTGGGTAAAAGAAGTTGTTAATGTCTCTATACTACTAAAATTTCATTTCTTTTTGCATATTACTTGGAAGCGGAGTAGCACTGATAGCTTCCTCTAGATACAAATGTTAATGCATTTGCCATTAATTCTTTTGCTATCAATATCCCCAGAAAAAGTTAGTACATTACACGTTTAGTATTTCACGCGTTTTTCTATCAAATAAGTTTTTTTTTTTCTCAATTCAAGGTCAAGTCTAAAATAGACTTGACTGTTAGTGTCATCACCGTTTTTGTGTCCGGTCGGCACTGAAGGGATCAAGAACTAACATCAGCAATAGTATAGGAAAATATATTTACGTGTGGCGTGCGTTGATTGCCTTGTATGCGGAGTCTAGAGGAGGTTATATGTGGGGAGTAATTTTTTATTATTTTATTTAAGGTTAGTGCACACTGCGCAGTGACAACAGAACATACTTGTACATGATATGGTACTCTCCACGAGATCGTCGGCAACACGAAGGCGCGCTGGCTTTCCACGGGGAGTTAGGGTGAATCGATTATAGAATGATTATCCAAACCGCACGCAAGATAGGCGCATATGACGTGGAGTTACGGATACCAGCCCGTGGTACAATACAATACGTTAAATGGTAACGAGATAGGGAGCTTTTTTTAGGGTTCCGTAGTTAACTAGGAACCCTTATAGTTTCGCCATGTCTGTCTGTCTGTCTGTCTGTCCGTCCTCGCTTAATCTCTGTGACCGTTAGCACTAGAAAGCTGAAATTTGGTACCAATATGTATATCAATCACGCCGACAAAGTGCAAAAATAAAAATTGGAAAAAAATGTTTTTTTAGGGTAGCCCCCCTATATGTAAAATAGAAAGTGATTTTTTTTTTAATTTCAACCCTAACGTGTGATATATCGTTGGATAGGTATTTAAAAATGAATAGGGGTTTACAAAGATCATTTTTTGATGATGTCAATAGTTTCGGAAATAATCGCTCCTAAAGTCAAAAACAATGTGTCCCCCCCCCTCTAACTTTTGAACCATAAGTTTAGAAAATATGAAAAAAATCTGGAAAGTAGAACTTTATAAGGACTTTCTAGGAAAATTATTTTGAACTTGATGGAAAGAACAGTTTTTGTGCAAAAAAAACAAGAAGGTGGTACAAAATTCCTGGACTAAGTTTGTAGTATAATCAATTATTTAAGTTTAAAAAAAGGCTATTTGTTAACACTTATTGTAACGGACGGGAAACTACGGAACCCTACACTGAGCGTGGCCTGACACGCTCTTGGCCGGTTTTTAAATTCAATGTTGCCCCACACAAGAAATTTCTCCAGTGTCGTGGGTGCGTTTACAAATTTATGTTTCGTAAGAGAATCTAACCCGCAACATGCAGATCAACAGTCAATCATTCAGCCACCATCAAAAAGTCACCACGAAAGGGAATCTATCTCGAAACATTGGAGTTTGTACCTTATTACCACTAATTACGTATGAATTTACATTAGCATTTAGATTTAGGTAAAATATACTGCGTGTGCGCTGGATACGGTAACTAGTGTCCAACCATCTCACGATGTTATCAACTCTAAGGAAAAAACGTCTGATACATACACAATTAACGAGTTTTTTAACATGGAAAAACGCATGCAAATTCTAAGTAATTCAGAAGTGTTTAAATATCTTGTAAGATCTGGTACTCGGAAAGACCCAGAGTAAAAAGAAATGACCAATTGCGAATTAAACTTACACATAACATACAAGTACATTCATGTAATATCAATTGACACTAAATTCTTAATTTAAAGATGATTTGTAAGAAAACGCTTTAAACTGTTTTTTTTTTTCAATTGATCCCGTTTAGTTTTGTTGTTTTATAGATCACAAATACGTTAAAATTTCAGGCGTACAATTTTACAATTATCTATGACTATGACAGACAAACAAAATATTGGAGCCGCCGATTGACAGCGTATCGCAGGTTCGATCCCCGCACGGAACAAATATTTGTATGATCTGCAAGTAGTTGTTCCGGGTGTTTGTGTATGTGAGTTTCTATGTTTTTTTTTCTATGTTTTAAACGCACCCACAATACAGGAAGAAGTTCCTAGTTTGGAACACTTTTTATTTAAAAAAAATGGGAATCCCTTGGGCCCAAAACACAAAAAAAAATATACGTAGAACACGTTCGAAAAAAAATAGTGAATCAAATGATGACTCAGTATCAAAACAAAAAAGGTTTTTATGAATCGGAACATTATCGTGTACAATCATCGCCAAAGGCAGATAAGATTATTCGTACGACCCACGCTTGGACAACGTTTTCTCGGCTTTCCGATAATAACTGCACTTACGATGCTCTTACCTGTTATGTAAGACCACAAGCCTTTGAAATAACAATATAATTTTAGTATGCATGACATTTCGTTTTTTTTTTAACTTCGTTACTGGGTTTTGTTTGTCAATAAATATACTTGTACACGTTTTTTGATGACGGAAATATAAAGCGAGGCCAAGACAAAGTGGTTTTGTATAGGTTGATGTTTAGCCATTCTTTCCATTTCAGGCAATGTGTTATTGGGTTTATTAATTATCTGATGGATTTCGGAGTCTTGGTTAACCGACGGATAACATTCTAGTAGGTAACACGCTTGATGTCATGTGTGAGATTTTACGACAATGCTCTGCTGCCAGAAATGAAAAGTCTAATTTGGGAACATAGCTGTAACAGTTTTTATAGATTTTTAGCAAATATTGTGATTTTACCAGACACATTTATTGTTCTAATTTTGCTGAATAGTCTATCTTACTAAACTCTTTTTTAACAAAACTAACAGTAGTTCCTAACAGAGCATACATAACATTTGGGCATAAACTACAGTTTCAGTGTGAATTTCCAGGAGCATTATAAACATAGTAGTAGTATACAGATACCGTGAGATCATCTTTCAGTATGTGTGTGAGCGATATAATGAATTCAAGTCACATTTAGTTTAACCCAGGGAGTCTAAAAATCACTTAGGTACTTTTAAAAAAAAAAACATGAATTAGATACAATTATTATACGATTTTTATTGCAATTTATATTATGCTTGTTCCAAACTCTGCTAAACTGTCGTTTTCAGACTCCCTATTCAGTTTATTTTAACTCGAAAGTCCCATTGGATCCATGATGGATACACCAAGCAAATAGTATGTCGACCAGTAAATACACATAAACATTCCAATTCCAACTACAAGTTAAATCGAAACACGTCAATGTTGCCATCATAAATCGCCAGTGTTTACATTCGCAAAAAAACAGTCTGTTCATTCACAATGTGGTATGTTTACACATGCGCCAATGCTATTTCGCGTTTAATTTTAACAGTGGAATCTCAAGCGTATTCAAGGTTCCGGAATAAAAATATGCGCATAATCTGCTGACGTCATTAAAACAAAACATTATGCTTGTAAAACCCGAGGGGTTTGTTAGAGGTGTATCTAACAGAGTAGTACACTCACATTTTGCCGGTTATTTTTCAGTCCCCCACTGAAAAATAACCGGCAAAATGTGAGTGTACTACTCTGGGGAGGGGAGATTTTATTTGCATCAAATCACAACAAATATTGGTCGCTACTAAGAAATTTCTGTAAAAAGTCCAAGAACCACGTCGTGCTCATGACTAACTTAGATGCCGGAACAAAAATGCACATCATCAGTCGACGTCATTAAAAAATGAGGAAAAAGATTTAGTAAACAACTATGTATAAGCACGTGGAGACGCCTCACAATGGGTGCTGATACCATTATCGTCTTATCATGCACTATTATAATGGCCTTTCTTAGAACCGAAGTAGCCTGGCGCGCTATGCAATTATCGCTCTTCTGTGAACCGGACTGTGTTCGTAATTATGTGGGTGTACCGACTACCATGATTTCGTTGTTTTACCCACAAAAATTGGAACTATTATAGATAGTTTAGATAAGAAAACAATAGATTACTTGGAATCATAGGTAACGGGACGTCGAGACCGAATCGTTCATATATGTTAATATAAAACCAGCTTAACAATGACGTAGATGTCTATGACGTAATGAATGAATATTACGTCATAGAATACGACACTGTTAGAAGTTACATAAAACCGTAACACGACCTTACCCGAAGAAAAAGGTCATATTTTAATCTACATAGAGCAGATTAATATGAAAGGTAATTCACTAAATCACAACTGACGCAGACATAAACAATTTACTGGATTAAGAAAAATCTCAAAATGTGACTAGACATTGTCTCAAGGTTTAATTCAAAAGAAAATCAAGAATCCCACACAGCGAATCTGTCGTAAAAGCCCATGTGTAATCCAAGTTCAAATTACAGCTAGCTGCCAAGTGTCTATGGCTTGGCCAGACATAAACAACAAATGTTTTCTGTCAACGACTTAACGCTCGAAGCAAGGAGTCTGTATAACGTCTGTTAAACATTTCAATTTGGTTTGAATATATAATTCGAATAGAAAATTTGTATTAAGATGTCGTACATGAAATTATAAATTGGATTTTAAATAATGCTGATATAATAATTTGATTTGTAGCACAATTACAGAGCAAGGTTGGAAAAAAACAGTTTTTTTTTATAAAACAAACAGTTCAAGTTGTTAAACAAGTGTTTTTTTTTTTAATTTCCGGCATTATTTCAAATTAATTTGTACGTAACGTATTAGAGACTTTGAATTTAGCTATCAAATCTTAAGACATTCAAAAAAAAAACAATAAGGGCAGGTATCTCTAATGTCTATTGAAAATGGAAAACGGTAAACATGTAGGTTAGGTACCGTCTCAACAATGTCAAATCTACTTACATGATAAATATATTTCATTGCGTTTTTTTTTTTTCTTTTCAAAAATATTGGTATGACACAAAAAACATTAATTTGTTTTTAGTTGAGGGGGTGGGATATAACTTTAGTTATTTTCGAGTTCCACGAAATATGTAGATTTTTTTTTTTATCGTGGTAAAATCATCAAATGAGTCCTCCCACCTACTGTCAGACTTGTACTGACTAAAATCCACGGTGTCCTTCACTAGCCCTTTACGTACCGGGGTCACGGTAATCCCTTGGTCCCGCGACCCCAGCAAAATATGTAGATTAGAATAAGAATAGATTTTGTGTTTACCGCAATAGCCGAGGCTATTGCACGAAATACTCTCGGGCTTCTACTAAGCAAAGTCTACTAATGTAAACAGGTTACCTCGGCACTGGCATGCAAAGGGCAACTGAAAGAACAGGTTGCTTTATAGTGAATCAAGTCTAACAGACCCTTTCGTTCCACACAATGCTGGGAAGACTCATTTGTTGATTTCACAAAAAAAAGCACCTAATTCTTAGCGGTCGACCTAACGACAACAAAATCAAAATGGGACCTATCCCTGCAAGACAGTAATATGTACTTTTCTTTCAATTACAATCTGCTTACTGTCGAAGAATTTATCTCTTTTATTATATGTATTCGATAGGACAAGTCGTAAAATGTTAATTGGTCAACATCTTCAATGGCTGTCATTTACTATTTCTACGAACCGTAAGATTCACGCGTCAATTCTTATTTTTTACACGTGTACACACGGCTGCACGTTAAGCTATACAAAACTAATTTGTCTTGGCTTCACTTTACATGATTTTTCTGTACATTTAATGGTCAGCTTACACTAGTTTCGTAAAGCTTGATGTGTAGCTGTGTGTACAGTCACGAGCATAATTTATTATCCATACTTTTTATCATCAACTAAGCTGTGAAAGTATGCCATATTACATTGAAAATACGATATTTGTATATTCACAATTAATATTTGTTAGAAATTATATGAAGACGCTTTCCGAGTCTATAAAAATATTAGATTTATTTCCTTTACAAATCATTTGAATGATGTTTTTTGCAATGTTTAATGAATATTTGCAATATACATTTGTACATTGGTATTACTATATGTTTAATAGTATATAATAATAGATGTGCGGGGTCAAGTATCGTTTAGATAAACTTGTTATTGTAATTTTAAAACGAAATTCCTGGAATGACACTTCTCAATGAATTGTTTGCTTATATTTAAATTAACCTAATGACACTAGCTTCTACTGAGCTCAATCTTAATGTCTTTTGGAAGTTAATTAATTTACGAAAATCGTTTATAATTATTTTATCAGCTCATTCTGAGAAATATGGGTACCAAATCCTTTTATGTCATCATCCTTTTAATTATTAAGTGACAATCCCAAATTATTCGAATTCTATGCTTCTGTTAAATAATGGATTTGATAGGAGATTATGACATGCCTCCCTACTATATTAGTTACTAGCACTTTGCCCGCGACTTCGTCCGCGTGGGTTACGTACTTTCTTGATTCCCCCTTTTCACCCCCTTAAAGGTTAAATTTACTTCATAGCTCAAAATGTTTATAAAATGTCCTTTATTCATTAGTTTCATTTCACTTATTATATTTTATATATTAAAAATATATAATATATAATTAGTAAGTAGTAGTAACAAACACAAAAAAAGAAAAAACATTTAAAAATAAAAAAAATAGCAAAAGGTAGGCTAGAGGAACAACAGTAAAATCAAAGATTTTAATAAAATTCAAGCGGATGGTACATTGCCATCACCAGTTTTCTGCTGCTTAGAAATGTGGTAAAACTCTTTAAACCTATGGTTCCCTAGTCCTGAAGTATTGCAACCTCCCCCAACGCAAACCACTCAATGGTAACTACAGTTTTCAGAATAAAAATATCTATTCTATCATCTGTGGTAACTAAGCTACCAGTAGCCATCATGAAAGAGTTGTAAAAAAACAAAATACGTTAAAAAAATTCAAACGAATGACAGATGGCGTCTCCCCCAAACAGCACTCATCAAAAAATTCTTTCTATACAACAATTGTCTACATTTAACATTTTTCTTTTATATCCTGTAAACTCATGCTATCCTAGTAATTGAATATTGGAGTCTCCCTCAAAGCATCGCGCGCCTTTGCTCAGCAGACTGGGTGCTTAAGCTATGTTATTAGATATATCTATTTCCCGGGATAAAATATAGCCTATACGGATTCGGAAGAATCCCTCTAAGTAATGGTAAAAGAAATTTTGAAATCGGTCCAGTAGTTTTTGAGCCTATTCAAAACAAACATACAAAAATACAAAGGTTTCCTCTTTATAATCCAAACTAAAAAAACTAATATTATAAATGCGAAAGTAACTCTGTCTGTCTGTCTGTCTGTCTTTTCTTCACGCCTAAACTACTGAACCGATTTGTGTGAAATTTGGTACAGACATAGTTTGGAACTTGAGAAAGGACATAGGATAGTTTTTAACCGACTTCAAAAAAAGGAGGTTTTTATGTTTGTTACCGCATTACGACCGTCTGGGTGAACCGATTTTCATGATTCTTTTTTTGTTTGAAAGCTGGTGCTTCCCGTGTGTTCCCATTGTCATCAAATCAAGATCTGATGATTGGATCTTGGAGAAATCGAGGGCAACCCTCAAATTTTATAGGCCCACGCATCGTTTTTCGTAAATCTTATGAAGTAATTTAAGTACTTGCGTATGGTAATCATCATCTTATGTAGCTGAGCTGATACAACTCCTTAACAGTAAGGAGTAGGCATCGACTGATTCATTGTTCGCATATCTCCGGAACTTCACGTCCGATTTAAATAATTCTTTTTTTTTGTGCTAGGTATCGTTCAACTTAGGGAATGCTGCAAGTTTCATCAAAATCGGTTCAGTAGTTTTTGAGATAGGGAATTTTATTTTCTTATTGTGTACATGAGGGATGTTATTACCAGTGCTACGGATTATATTATATGTATTTGGCAAGAACTTGGGTTGAATATTTTAACTAAAAAGAGAAAAATAAAAAACTTTTTCAAAAAAAAATGTAACCGCCTTCAAAAGAACCACAAAAAAGGGTAAAATAATCTACAAAATAACTTTTGTTTCGGAAGTCGGTGGCAAAAAAAAACAATGAAATAGAAAATAACAAAGCCATAATTTTTCATAACATTTTTGACATTTGCAGAGTTCTATTTTTTTTTTTATTCGTGGTAAAATCATCAGATGAGTCCTCCCACCCAGGGCAGGGCGGGAGGGACTGTCAGACTTGACTGACCAAAATTTACGGTGTCCTTCAATAGCCCTTTACCGGGGTCACGGTAATTCGTAAGTCCCGCGACCCCGGCAGGCTTTGGCCCTCTAAAGTAATGAGCACTTAGAAAGGAATTCAGATAATTCCACCCTCAAGAGATTCCCTCTAAATATTAGGTATAGGTGTTCAAAGATTGTATGGAAACTAATTTTGAAGTTAAAAATCTGGGATGTACGATGTGAAGTTACATAAAAAAATATAAGTAGGTATTTAAAAAAATGTCACGTAACTTAATGAGGCAGACCAAATTCTACGCGAGCGAAGCCGCGGGCAAAAGCTAGTATTAGTATAGAAGTATAGATTGCTGTACTAAAAAGCCAGTTTCTTATCTAATTTCTTCATGGTTTGAAAAGAGCTTCTTTTCCCGCAGTTTCATAAATGATAAATCATCTACTATCATGTACAGTGCTGTAACTAGCTTCTTATTCGCTCTGGTCTAGTCATTTTCCATTCAACAGAACACCATCTTACATGTATTAGCTGCGTATGTAACCTTTACAACACATTTAATAGTAATCCACCCTTGTTATGATTGCAAGTCGGATATCGTAGACTTACACATGAAAAGGTGAGAGTTGTGTCTTACCTTTTGTGGTGTGGACTCGGAAGCCGAGCGGAGCTTGGCGCGGCCAGCCCCGCCCGCCTGACGGATGGCGGCCATGAGGTTGGAGTGCGCGTCGCCGACCGGCGCAGGTGAAGCGGCAGGCGTCGACGACGCAGGCTTCACATCTCTGTTGACAATAAAAATACACGTTTTAATAAGCATAATCCTAGAGAACTGGAGATTAGCGCTCAACAAGAACAAAGTCTAAGTTCAATAAAATCGCGAATGTGAGCTGTTCCATCTGGCATGGATATTCAGAAATATTTGCAGATGTTGGGCGACCTTGAGTAAATGGAAAGGCACGATAAGAAGAAGAAGAATCTCTGTGTTACAGATAAGTAATTGCCAATTGCCTATTTAAACCAATAACAGAATAGCAGTACAACGATTCCTAGCGAAAACGATTAGTTCGCAATAGCAAAGATTACCGGTCCAAAAGTAGACTTTAGCTTCTGTTAAAGTGGCATTTTCAAACCCCCAGAAATGTAGACCAGATTTACTTTAACTCGATTGCACAACTCAACAGCGTCTTCAAAAATAGTTGAGGAAAAATATGTACCACAAGAATTAAAAGAAGTTGTAGCTCATACAATGTAAGTCCATTACGATATAAAAAGTCACTTAATCTTAACGCAAATCATAACAGCGGAAGACAAATTGTATTCACGCTATATTTTTTACACACCTAAGACTGACAGTGATACTGATGATAGACCGTGAGAAACTACATCCATTACAATTAAAAGATTACCTACCGCCATTACCAAGGATTCTCTTCGCGAAATCCTCGCGTTTCGCATAAATAATTAAATTAAACATAGAATCTATTAATTTGTTTACTATATCCTTGTGTGTTTCTCAGTAAAACATAACTAATTATACCGACACTAACATCACTAAAGATCACGATATTAATTTAAAGATAGGTTCACACCTGCGTTCATTTACCATGACTCGATGATTCTTCCCCTATCTCAAAATAAAATCGTTGGGTATATAGGTAATTAATGACAGATGTGTCCTAAGCGTTGCAAGAAACATTTTGTGAGCAGTAAAACACTCGTAACATTGTAACTTGGTACTTAGAACACGAGTCGTAAATGTAGCCATTATGTTGATCAGATGACAAATACAAAGGGCACCTTTGCCAGACTTGGTTGAAAGTCAGACTGGTTTGAAATATAAACAAAATTAAATTCTAGTCGACTCAATGGGAGATTAAAAGGCAATGAGACAAGCGTCTTGTCTGCGATACACAGGGTTTACAAAGCGAGTGTGGCCGCTATCCACCAACTATTTGTTTATAACTTTCCCCGAGTAAGGATCGATCAATCCCTCGTCATAGGTATTGGCTTCGCTTACCATCAAACCAATATTGGGACCAGTAAACACGATATTATATAAAGTTCACCTTTGATCATTTGATCTTTGATATTTCAAATGGCCCGGAGGGTATCGAAAACTTCCATTTCTGCTATCCAGGTCTTTACCTTCCCATATAATGAAATGAACCATACACAAAATCTATTTTCATTAACGAGAAAAAAAGGGGCAGAATAGTTGGGGAGGAGCGAAGCCGAGTGCAGAAGCTAGACAGCGAATGATAAACACGTGACAGCCCTTAAGCATTTGTCAAACAGACTGGCGTGACGAATGCGAAGCGAGGCATTTTTATTTGTAATGTATGGAATTGTTTGAATCCAGTAACATAGAAAAGCGAAAGCGATCCGAAAGCATGACAGAACTATCGGACTGACGTCTCGCTTCGGTTCGGTATCGCTTCGGAAACGCTTCGCTTTCGCCTGTCTGTTTGACAAAGGCTTTAATGTTAAAACTTGAATCGCTTCAATAATAGCTCAAAACCGATACTACACTTTTTTTACTACAAGAAAGATGATCGCAAATTATACTTACCATTATAAATTTAGGTGTGCATGTAAATATCATACATTATAAAATGTTGAAAGCATGCATATCTTTATATTATATCATTCTATATTTATTTTTTTGTCATTTACCCTTTCCTCATCACAAAAGTACTATTTACATAAAAATCATACACGACCCTAAAATAAATATTTATGTTTTTTTTTTTTAATTTCTTACTATTTACACGCATTAAATAACTTATAAATAAACAATAATAACAATTTTAAAACGAATAGGACGCCTTTTGTCGAAGCACGTGACGACTTGTTGCGACCGTCGCTTCAGTCACAGAAATGAAACGGACTTTATCGACTAATGAACAACGACTCTACTACACTGACTACTAGAGTCTTGGGTTCAGTCTTGTTGACAATCATGTGCTAGAGCATACCCGCAGGCTACAGTTAATTTAGGAACAGCTACAACATACACGATCCACGCCAGAGCCGCACAGGCCTCGTGTCAGCGACGCATACGAGTCCTAACATTGAGGCCGGGAAAACATTTTGAATACAGTCTACAGTAAAGAAATGTTCAAAATTTATAGCAGTTTGTGATTAGGACTCAAAGTTGTCCACTTTCCTCTGGTGCGGACTTTATACTGCATTAAATTATTCCTGACCTTAGTCGAGGCGAGTATTGATTCGACCAAGCTCGTGCCTCGTCGTCTAGCCAAGGTACTCTAGGCGACTCCGACGGCGTTACGTCATATTAATTAAAAATGTTTTAGATCAAAAGGCTTATTGGAGCTTCACTTCAACTTGTACTGAAGACTCTTAATTAAAATTGTTCAGCCTATTCTGGTGATGCTTCAAAAGTTATTTCACATTTATGTAATCCTGTAGAGATAGATAAATACCTACCATGTCTCGCTCGGGTAACAATCTTTTTTTGTAAGGATCTGGAGGAAAACGGTCCTTCGAGTCGGATTTCATGGAGTTACGTAAAAGTTGAGACGTAAAAGAATTTTATTCCAATTTAGTACAAGGACATCGCATTGCGTCATCAAAATAATACTAACAACTGTTGGACCTAACGACGGTGAATAAAGAAATTGGCACATCAACTAAATAAAATGGCAATAAAGAGAACTTTCATACGTATGTACACGAATATAGACGGCAGGTAACAAATGTTCTGAAATAGAAATAATTCCCATCTGTTGTATGTCTCATTAGTCTCATTACAGAATGACATCAAAAGTATCTGTGTACCGTGAAAATATATTTTTAAGCCTGTAGGCAATATTCGGGCTACGCAGCATTTTTTGCGTTTCTTTGTGATTATTAACGGAAAATGTAAAGCGGATCAGTGGCTGGGTTGCGTGGGATACAGCAGTACAACTTTATACTGGAAAAGTATTATTAAAAAAATCGATATACTTGTTACGTTCATACGGTCAACGATCGATACTGTTTAGTTATTCAGTGATGCAACCAGCATGTGTAGTATGAACTAGTTCAAAACCTCTACAGAAAGCTGCTACTGTACTGAATAATATATTAAGAACGAAACACGGTGGTATTCAGTCTTTGATAAAGGACCCGTTACCAGGAACTTGTACCCCCTACCGATAAAATGGCGATGAGCTAAATAAAAAGCAATTTTGTCGCTAAAAATTTACGACAGATTGCGGGTCCCTTTATAATTTGCTGATCGCCGAGGGGTCAAATGCCGATGAGTATTCGCGAGAAGGCAGCACTGATAAAGTCTTTTATACAGTGACGTTAAAAAAACTGTGCGAGGATTATTCCGCTTGAAATGAACCCATGCTCAGCTGCTAGCTCTAATCGCTCCTCGCTAAACAGACGTTGAAACAGGAGCCTAAACCACGTCATAATCTCTCTAAATGCACAGCAGCCCTTCGTCAATCAAATTACCAGCGCTACTCTCTTTGCTAATGAAATAGAGGAGAGCACAAAACAAAGGTCGATGCTTTTATCAAATGACGACCTTCGTTTGTTTCGACCTGAATCAAGCATAAGTTTGTACCTTGTGTGCAGAGTACAAAAGGACCACGTTCATTTGTTTCAACCAGAACATAGTTTGAGCCTTCTTAACAGAAGTAGATGATGGAACTAAGAGCGAAATTGCTTTATCAAGAACTGCCAACTTCAATTGTTTCACGAGGCGCTGTTTTAAGTCAAAGACCGCTTTTTCGTACTTCAAACTCGGAGCACATTGTACCCAACAAGTTCAATAAGGTTATATTGCTGAAGATGAGTCAACAAGATACAAACAAGATGAAATTGTTGGTAAGGTCAAAATATCAATTGATCATAATGAAAATAACAAAAAATAAATATAAAGAAACGTGTTAAAAAATATGTGGGATTGGATGTGTCTATCCTACCCACTTCAGATGGAGAGGATGACATTGGTGCAAAATATTCGACCGGATTCAAAACAACCTTCTCCTATTTTAATACGGTAAAACAGGAAGATGATGATAGTAACTACAGAAAAGGCGTGTAGTCTCTTACAGTAATGAGTTCAGTTGTGCAAAAAATTTTAGAATACTGCTTTAATTCTTGCATTTAAAGAATTTATATTTTACCAATGAGTACACAGCTCTACTACATAATTAAATTGAGAAAGATCACAACTGTGAGTTACTCAGTATGGACATGATAGCAGTTTTACCCCTCGTCCTCACTAAGAAACCAGTTTGATACTAGTTTGATGCAAAAATACTTGTCAAGATATAATTATTTGTTTTAAACATTTATTGAGACTGTTTCAGACATTGAACTCCTCGCTTTTATCAAGGTTTTTAACATGTTTTCTATAAGGTTTGTATACAACATGTTTTATACATGTATTTGTAAAACGAAAACATTGCAATAAATTTGTAAAATATATGTGTTATTATTATATGTAGCTTGTTGGGTACAACGAGGTACGGGTAAAACGAGGGGTTAACGAGGCCGATACTTTGGCACTAAATTCTACCAATAATATCGTTCGGAAGCGATCGATCTCAATACGATAACCCCTCGAATGATTACTATGTGCTGACCTGCAGCGGATGCAACAAATTTAACTGTTTACAACATAATTTGAAAATGACCACGCTACTTGCTGATGTCGGTAGCAATGTACTGTTAATTCACGTTGACAGCTGTATGTTTGGTGACAAAAAATAGCCCCGTTGATAAGTCGTTAGAAGGCAATTCTGCACTATTTAGGATCTGAGTTTCAATTCTTGGACTTTTCGGCGATTGGATAACTGAGAACAGGGTTCGAACTTAGTAATGCCTTAAATTATTTTTAATCGTGATAATTCGATTGATTCGCGTTACAGAAGGCGCCATATACGTTTAAAAATTGTGGGTCGATTTAATTTAAATTGTTATCGACAACCTAAGGTTGGTTTTTATATACAGGGTGTAATCATCGTCCTCAAATTCAGTAGTGTAGTTACGTTACGAGCAAAATATATGGTAACATTTTCATATGGCAGTCTCTTATGACATGTAGTAATTTTAAATTCGTTTGTACAAAGAAACACAGATTTTGATGCACAGATAGTAAGTAAAAAAAACAGAGATTCGGAAAGCAAAAAACAAAATAGTAGCCTGCACAAAGCACTGACCTTACTAGGCGATAAAAAGAACCTGCTGGATCAGATTGGACGATTTGAAAAAGACAGTCAATAGAATTTAATTCGGAATTTAAAATAACAAATACAGGTTGACAAGTTACGATGCTGGCTTGGAAGTCGTCTAGCGCCATTTCATTCCCACAGTGGAACTACTCTCACTTTAAGATGTCATGGACCCCAGGCGCTAAGATTACACGTCTAACAAAAAAAAACTGGCATTAAAAACCATAATCTAAGCAAAGAACAGTCCACAAGATCAATTATCTCACCAAGTGATTAGGACTAATAATGCATACATTCTGTACTTACGACTTATATTCAGAGCGTAACTTCACAGCACTTATAATAACAGCAAAAAATATGTGCTTAGCTCTCAGTGCTTGTATACAAAGGCATACACGCAATTTATTACCCCTTTAAAGTCTCAAAAAAAAATATGATTCCCCATTTGGCATAATTGCTTGGCATTCCGTGGTAAATACGTGACATTGCAAACATTGGAATGGGAACGTTAAAAGCTTCACACTCAATCCCACTACCCTAGCTTTGTTTTCCTTTTCCATATTCATATTTTTAACGCTTGCATTTGAGCAATTAGAAGCTTTAATACTTTCTTATAAATGCCAAATTAGCTTGGTGCTTGTGAATTTATGCCAGTACCTCAGCTTGGACGAAACCAGACAAGACAATCCAGTCCGGTCATCATTCTCAGTAACTTGATGGAATTAAATTCGCAAAAAGTCTGTAATAAAGTTATTTACATGAATTCTTATTCCAACTTGAATTAAATGTTAAATATTATATTGATATAGGATTATAGTTGTTGTATTATGTAAGTGACGTTTACCTTATCAATATCGGCCAACAACGTTGAACTTAATATATCAGAATATCGACCGCTCTATTTAAAGCTCGCTAATCAATATTCTAGCAGTCTGAACGACTGCCAGCTAATTTTATTAAGTGCAAAATACTACCTTCTTTTTATAAAAAAAACCTGCTATCATAACAGGTAGAATTATAAACGCAATTATTTTGTAGTTAGTAAGTACGTCGACCATTTTCACATAATGTATTTTCACACATTGTACATAATGTATTTTCTCTTTGGTCAGTTATAAGCTATTATTTGTAGTAAGGTAGTATAACATTCACAATAAGGAGATGAAATTAGGTAGCCCCCACGGCTTTTGTATTGCCAATATTGAAAGTGTCGTATCTCCGTCAATTTTGGTTTACGTACCAAAATAAAAAATACGGGTCGAATATTTATTGATTCGTTTGGACTAATTAGTTTTTTTTTATCAATTAACCAATTAACTATTACTTTGAAGAAAAGAGAATTGTTAAATTAGCTAGCAAAACTCGTGTGGAGCTTTCGTTAAGATGAAACATTTGAACTATTGAGGTTTCGCTATTTCTGCATCCGTCTTCTAGACTCCTCTATAATTTCACTTTCGCAGAACAACTAGCACTGAAAGGAACGTTACAGGAATAGAACTTCGCGGTATATAGAGTACTTACATAAACTAGTAAGTACATAAGTCTAAATTATATGTAAACCTAACCGAGATGTCTGGGAACAAAACCCGCATAATTACACTGTCTTTTGTTTCTAAGCTTGAACAATTTACTGAACATATAAAAATTATATGGATATTTAAATAAAGGAATAAAAGTTAAAATATGATCTGTCTAGTCTACTCAAGATAAATCAGTTTTTAAATTAAATAACTTTTGTGTGCGACTCATTTCAACGTTGAAAGAATGTCTAAAATTGAAAATACCATAGACTTTTCTAGCCAAATGTAAAATATAATTGCTATACAGTACCAAAGACATAATGTATGTCATACAGAAAAGGGATAAGTAGATGGTCCCACAATTGTTTTTCTCTCTTTCTTGAAAGGATGTAATTTTAAGTAGATAATATACGCAGTCCATGGGTTTATGGAAAATACATAGATAAACTCCTAAATCGAGAATGAAATCAATCAAACAGCCGTAATTAAACGCATTTAAAACTTCAAAGGGCTTTGACATATTAGAAAAGCAATGTCTTTTTTTTTAGTGTGGCAAAATCATCAAATGAGTCCTCTCGCCCTGGGTGGGCCGGAAGAGACTGTCAGACTCTTACTGACTAAAATCCACCCGTGTTTCTTCGGATGCCCTTTACGTTCCGGGGCCGCGGTATCCTGGATTAAGAAAAAATCCGCGACCCCAGCAGGCATTTGGCCCCGTAACCCCTTACAAAAAATATAGATAAACTCCTAAATCGAGAATGAAATCAATCAAATAGCCGTAATCAAACGCATTTAAAACTTCAAAGGGCTTTGACATATTAGAAAAGCAATGTCTACAGGAAAATTGCCCTACAAACTATAATAAACGGTAATCTAGTAAATATCCGAACACGGTACATGATTGCAACCTGTCAAACTCAATGGAACGAGTAATCGCCTTTGCATGAATTTGATCCAATATTACCTGCTACGATATTGTTTAAAAGGCTTTACGACCACTATAGATTTTCAACTTTATGTTTTACAAGATAAGGTTGAAAATCCATTACAGACAAAACTGTCTCAACAAGCGGGATCGAAACAGTTTGCCTTTAATAGATTTCCAACTTTATTTTTTAGAGCATAAAGTTGAAAATCCACCAAAGACAAGACAGTTTCGACGCTGCCGCGACGATGAGACCAAGTCTTTATAGAATGGCACTTTTGGACCCTATCTATAATTAATCACATAATTTAAGCTCAAGGCTCCAAGTGAAAGGTTTAATAGTAAATATTATGGAAACGGGTTATAATAATCTTAAAATATTGACAACTAGATTGGATTTAATGGATAAATCGGTTCAAATTGCACTCTGAAACGAACAACAGACGAACGAAGTAAAAGTTACGTAAGAAGTACTTGCATGGATTACACGCAAGTCTTAGTTCTAATTACATGTTATCGGGAACACGCGAAGCCATATCAATGGATGTTACTATAATACTACTAGCTAAATGAATAATTTGCTCCGTAATTCTATAAATACACACAGTATGACGCGTCGGTTTAGCGTGACGTTTCGCTATAATATTTATTTCGTGTGAAAAGGGAATAGCCCACCACTTTTTTTTTAACAGAAAACCACATTGTAAATAGTAAATGTAGCACTAGTCAGTTTATAGTTTATTCCAGGGTTGAGTCGAGCTTCATATATAGATGGTCACTAGTCAAATCCGACCACGGATGTTAAGTTGATCATATTTCTAATTCAATGTTCAAAAATCAAAGATGGGGATTGTAATTGGAAACGGACAGAAATTACGAAACATAAATAGTTTCTCAGAACTTTGGGCGAGAGACGTCATTAAGTAACAAACACAAACATTTATCTAATACACTTATGCATAATAACTGTGTGGGTGATACGGTACTGCGAAAACTTAAAAGTATTACAACACCACGACGATGTCCTACTTCTGAGAAGAGGTCATAATGCGTAAAAGATCGACCGGTCATGACATTCGCACTGTCAATGTCAAATATGAGAACTGTCAGTTAAACGTCTAAATAAAAAGCGAACGACCTGACAAGATGAAACTATCAATGGTAGAGGACCCGTCTCATGACGCAATCAGGGAATCCCACTTTTTACTATTCAACTTTGGTCACGTGGTTTAAACCTAATGCTTTGGCTATCCTCCAGTACTTGTTTATGGTCGGCGCTGATGATAATAGGTTCGCGAAATCCTTTAGTCTATGAATAACAAAATGGAAAGCCGTAACTTCGGCGAAGTCACACGTGTTAACTGCGGCAGCCAAAGGGAAAAGGTGTGGACTTTACAGCCGTGGCCATATTGTAGAATAGAAATGACCACTTCATGATGTTGCTAACGTCGCAAATAACTGTCAAATATCGAATAATGTGCCACCGTGACTAAATATTAAATGCAAAAGCGCTGTATACTAAAATATTGATTATGACTTGCAATAACTAACATCATCACACCGAAAGATATGCAAATCATTACAAATGCTTTCAATAAATCAAAGAAAATGTATCCGTATTCCGATCTCAATTAATTAATTCATAATGGCCTATAAAACTGCGGTACAAATCAGCTATCGCATCTCAAATCAAATGTTTCACCTTAACAAGGCAGTCGAAACATATATTTTACGAACAATACATAATTTGCATGCATGCGATAATTTAATTTGCGCGCGCGCATGTTTATTTGTGCGCGATAATGATTTGAAATCCGGTGCTAAAGCCTTATTAGTAAAACAGGACAATGGATTGTCTGAAATAGGAACGCTTTATTTATGTTACAATGTTTGATTTTCGGAATTAAATGTAATTTGTACCTGTAAATTGTACAGGATGTATATTTGTGCGTAAAAACAATTTAAAATTGTGATTCTGTAATGTAGTACTCAAAATCTTTCTAAGAACCGCATATCATATATTGTGAACATAAAAACATTACCAAGGAACGGTAGTTTCACGTAGATTATTAATTCACAGAAGGAGGAAATTACGCACAAACAGAATTACCGAACGACAAAAATATTCTGTACCCATACATAATAGATTTGTTTGTGCCTACTCGACATTAAGTCTTTCAAGTCCACAAATTCAATAGAAATGACGTTAATAAAATGAGAAACAATTTTTAGGAAATTAATATATTTATACCCTGTAAACTTCACCGCAATATTGACGATAAATTACGATGAAAGTGGACTAGTGACGTCCACTTTCATCGTAACGTCAACGTCAAAACAGATTATAATGCAAACGACGACCACTCATCAATCAGTATTCGATAGATCGATCAGCGAACAGTATTTGTTAATCGAATGACACGAGCCGAGTACATGTGGTCTGAAATACCATAGACAGACGCACCGACTTTTTTAATTAATTTTGCCCATAGACATAAAAGATGGACATAGCGGAGCTTTTCTATTAGATTTTATATTTTTTTAAGTTATATGGTGAATGAGATAGAAAAGACAATACGACTGACTAGTGTCCCAACTAGCAAAAAGTTGCTTTATAAATGTCATTAAAGCCAAAAAAATATGTTTTATAAAGGCCATATTAACACCAATAAGATTGCGTTTGGGCACAAATTATAAGGAATTAAACCTTGTAAAGATTTTATAGTTACCATTTAATAAGCTAATCCCCCTTAAACTCGTCATGTAAAGGCATATTGTATGGCTGATTAACTATAAATAGGTAAGACATTTGCTTTTAAGTAACAAATTACCCTTATAACGACAAATAAAATACGGCTATAAGGGCAATTGTTCGTATTGTAGCAAACGCAATACGAATATGAGAAGTTCATGATTTATTCAGACGTCATTTGCCTCTATTCTTGATTTATAAAAGATAAAAATTGTCTGCATAAAGACATTGACCATATCGCTCTTTTTTCGTATATTATACTGGAAGTTTATGTGGAAAAGCAGATTTGTGAGAACTGTGGGTAAGTTTTATGGCAAATTTTTAATGCGCCTCGTTAATTTTAACTTTTTTAAATTTTAAAATCTATTTTATTTTTGTGAGTTCCTGTTAATTGCTACTCTAAGAAGGATTAGCAAATCTAATGCTTTTATAAATCATTTAAAAGTCATGTACCCTTATTGTAGCAGGCTAGTACAGATATACTCAACCATATTGAAAAAAATTAGGGTTCAGTTTCCATTATTGTTTATAGTAACATTTTGTGAACACCTTTTAATTTGCACTCTTTTTTATTCTACAGAACCTAGACAGTACCTAACATGGATGTGGACCGTTTCATGACAAAGGACGACGGCCTTGGGAAATCACACATTTTATAATAAGACAAGAATGCTTTGGATGTCACAATCAGATTAATTCGAATTTTCCATTGCATTTCATTATCACAAAAGAAAAAATAAAATATTTATTTCATGTAAACGTTATTTTTTTTAAATTCAAAGGTTTTGTTTCTCCTTTATATATCCCTATCGCCAAGGGAGACATTTGTTTGATTTCGTGTACATTACATAGAATTGGCCAAAATTTATGGTTGGAACTTTTGTAAATTGGTAAGGTAAGTGATAACTTGTTGGGTATGTCAGAATGATGTTGTAAAAATTGGATTAATTGGTCCGTTAGTCCATTGTGCCAATAATATCCAGTGCCTATTTCAATTATTTTAATTTTAACTGTATTACTTTTAAGAAGTGTGCGTGCAAATGTTGGTAATGAATGGGGTACTAATTTATTTACTATTTCAAAAAGTTTATTAAATGCACAATGTGTAATATTATTCTCCACAGCCCAAGTAGCTATATCATCTCTGAACCCGTCCTTTTCTATGTCTTTCTTTATGTCACTGTCACGATCAACAGATGATTCATTATCAATTTGAGTAAGGTAACGTTTTAAGAAATCTTCATCGAAAGTGTAATTGTCAATATTTTGTGAAAATAATTCTACGGAACCCATAACATTTTCTTTCATCTCTACCCTAGAAGAAGTAGCTGCTGAAGACAACGAATTTGATGAAGTCATAGCGTCGTATCTTTTCTTCACCTTTCTTCTATAAGAATCAATTCGCTTTAGTTTTTTCCAGTCATTTAAATCCATTTTCACAATACCGAGTCACTATTTTAGTTACCGATTCTAAAATGTCATGGCTGACGATAAACTTTTGTAAAAGCAAAGTCAAGCATACATATAAGAATAAAGTTCTTGTACCTGTTACATAGAGGAGCAGTCAACACTTTATATACTTATAGAAGCTATGTAGCTTGTCATTTGGCATTAGCTTTTATGCTGCATTCAAATAAACATTATAAGGGAAAAGGTTTTATATTAGCCCTATTAATTTTACAAATAGTATGAGACTAATGCGCCTACAATGCTTAATTATTATATGTCTGAAAAGCCGTATTATATGCTTCTATATGTCCAATGCTTTATAAGAGACATTTAAATTGGTTATATAAACGTATGTAAAATAAGGTAATAAGACCGATATACCATATTAGCCAAAAACACTTAAAACTTGCATTTATAAAGAGAGTTGTAAAACTGATGCCGTTATAAAACATTTACAAGAGTTAACACCTTATAAATCATTTGTTATATAGCAATTTTGCTAGTTGGGGTGCTTGTCTCTCTTGTACTTCTGCCCGCTTTTATTTGAAATTTCTCTTAGTTATATTTTTTTCCCTGTAAGCGCTAATGGCTTTCTCTCGTCAGCTTGTTAATAAATCTCGGATTAAAAAGGAGAGCTTTTTAAAAACGTTTGCAACAAAGCATATTTATGATCAAAAATAAAAGGCTTATTAAGCTTTCATAAAAAAATAACAGGCTGTATTTATTTATTATTTTTGAACATTTTTCTGGAGGGAATTTAAAAAAAAAATTAAAACTATGTTTAGTCATCCTAATGACAATTTAAACGTAAATCTGACTACTAATAGAAAAACTAAACGGGTTCGAATGAAATACTTTGCTTTTTGCTTGCTCGGAGAATAAACTGGGTAAGCATTTTTTTTTATCGTGGTAAAATCATCAAATGAGTCCTCCCACCCAGGGCAGAGCGGGAAGGACTGTCAGACGTGTACTGACTAAAATCCACGGTGTCTTTCAATAGCCCTTTACGTTCCGGGGTCACGGTAATTCGTACAGTCCCGCGAGCCCGGATACTGGGTAAGCATAGGATAATTTTTATCCCAGCACCGCGCGGGTAGAGCCAAAAACATACGCTAGTAAATAACACATTTTCTCAGAGCATAAGGTCGATTCTATAATTTAATATTGCACACATATACGAGCAGAGAGATTCGTATTACACTTTCCACCTGCGAAGATAGAAAGCGACCAATTGAAGTTCTCAAGTTCATAAGAAGTCTATAAATAGACTGCAGTACTTTGTACACTTTAGATCGAAGTGCATGTAAGTGCATCTTTAACAGACTTCTAAAAGAGGTTTTACCTCAACAGAAGATGAAAACGGTATTTAAAAAAGGAAGACATTTATTTTTAAACTGATATTGTCACGTAAGCTGTTATTAGAACTTTAAACGGGATATCTCCCATGTTTATAATTAGTCTTGTGTTTCCGATTATTTTGACACTGTTACAAGCGCCATGATGCCGTGACAGAATTGAAGTTAGTAGTAGCTGGTGCATTATTGAGTACTTGAAGGAAAATAGAAACATCTACCCTCTTCTTTATTCATTTTGAAAAAATGATATAAAATGTACAAAGTACGCGTTTATTAAGTTTTCTGACTAAAACTACTAAGGACTGACGGAATATTAGAGTTAAACGACACAAACGGGTCGCATTTTGCAAGTTCGAAAGAGACCTTTGAAGTTTTAAGAAAATTAAGTATCAATATGTATTTAAATCTTTTTTGTAACTACACATCAACAGATTTATTTTAATCATTTTTTTATTATTTGTTTTGCTTACTTAATTTTACCCTGTATATCAATATTTTCTTCTCAATCGCAACACAAAACTATAAATTACCCATTATAAGGCACTCCCGCTGTACTAAGTACCCTAAGTAATAAATAAATAAGTACCCCGTGCAGCCGTGCATACAACTTTAAACGCATCACACATAATGTAACATTAACCATTCAGTATGGGCACGCCCTTATAGGGAAACTCATTAGCATATGGAGAAACAATGTGGCCCGGCAAGGACGTTTGCATAAACAATTTCTGACAATGATTTATCTTTTGCGATCCATACCAACCATCCAATATGGCGACGATTTTTTGAACGGCAGACTACTCGGAAGACACATTAACAATATACCGATAAGTAATAAAGACGAATTCTTAGTAGTTGATGCAAAATTAGCACTTAAGGTAGTAATTTCTTACATTTCTGGGACGAAAATCGTAAAAAAGGGGTACCTTAATTGGATGTTTTGACCTTGACAAATGACCTACTGCTCAAGGTTAAAAGCTTTCTCACGACACAGCGTATCTCATTACCTACCTTTTTGACCTATGTTATATGTACAGCAATATAATTTTACAACTGTACAGGGTGGTAACATTAACTGCAACCACAAATAGCCGATGAATGTAAAATAAACAGAAACATAATAGGATGGCCAAGCCGATAATTATGGGACTTTGTTTTCATAAAAGGTTTTTTTTGTTTTCATAAAGGTTTTAATTTAATACCCAGGTATTATCTGTTGTCTTTAAAATAATTATAGCTGTTGTATGGCTACTTTGTATTATGTCTACATAAACTATGTAATATGTGGAGTTTAGACTTTATACGTCTTTTTACGAAAATGACGCGGTCGGAGGAATATGAAAGATACGGTTGAAGTTTCTATGAAGAAAAGGCAATTTTTTTTCATAAAAAAAAAATTATTTTATTGTTTGATTCCTATTTTTGTTCGGCACAGTTGCATAATTACCGCAATTAAAATCAATAAGAAATAAAAATAAGATCGTTATCAAAAGAATTTTAAAACTTTCTTGAGGCCTTTTTTTTTCGGCACCAGTACATTAACATTCAGAGGTTAGAACACAAATATATACATTTATGTAGGGTTTATATTGATAATTATTTTGTTACTAAAATAACATCCATGATAACGTTGTCTATCTGAGAAACCTTATTTATTATTCATTACAAATCATAACCTGAGAATGATTGGTAAAACCAAAAAAAGGTATGTAAACAAATCTAATTCAGATCACAGAATACATTAGCTTAAAGAGATAAAAAAATGTCACGATCTAATCTGCATTTATATTACTCCTACGCGCCTATCATGACACCGTAGAAAGTAGTTTTGTCGACTGAAGAATAGACAATATGACAGAACGTAGAATGATTTGTATCGCCTCAAGCAAAGCGATGTTTTTAAAAATAGAAAATGGTTTTTTTTTCTTCTGCCGTGCCATATATGTTTTTATATGTATCGGTAAGCAGGTTCAGTCTAAAAAATGCTGAATTGTATAGAAATAACTTTATCTATTCTTGGTAGAATACAGATACAAATTGGTCATGTTGCGCGTGCTAGTCTTGTTTCTACTTCGAGCGCCTATAAAAAAACAATGCATTGCGAGATATTCCTCTTTTTTCTAAATTACTCCCGAACGAAGTCGGGGCGGGTCGCTAAAAATATCCATAAATGAAATGGGTTACCCACGGATTCCTAAAAAACATTTTTTTATGTAACTTAACAAAATAATAAACAATACTACCTTTAATTAAGATCTTTTATCAGCTACTATCGAAAAGATATGATAGAAGATATCATAATAATATCGTATAAATAAGTATTAAGTACAGTCACGACGAGCACTCTTCCATCTCAATGGGTATTTTACAGCAGCAAGAAAAAGAAATGTTAGTCAGATGTAGAGTATTGAAAAATAATGGATACGTAATTTTTGTTTTTCTAAATCAGCTTGTGACGTCATAACACCTGTAAAACATGACATATTGTGCTTTTTAAAAGCGTTGTAACTACGTCATTTTGGTTTATTTAACAAAAGTTCGTACTAATTCTTTTTCAGTAAAATAGCCTAAAAAGATCAAAATTCAAACGTGGTTTTGTTGTGGAATAAAGATTACAACTTTTTGATTTGAAATGATTCAAATGTGAACAAATTGATGCTCGTAACTGTACCAAAAGTAAGTGGTACATACATCAAAGTGATACCTTTTCATTTGAATTTTATTAGCTATCGATAAAAATTTTAAGGTGTTCGATGATTTCTCGGAAGGGTATCGATAACATCGTAATAAATAGTGTTGTTTAAATAGGTATGTCGATAGGCTAAGTAGAGAAATCGTCGGACAACTACGCGCTAGATAGATAACCCCATAAACACAGATAACGAATTAGAAATACATTAAAAGTTTATATTTATCAGTTTTCTTTAACGTTTATAGTCAAACTAAACGATTTCGATTAATTTCCTAGCAATCAATTCAAACGCGTTTCCATTAGGCAAGTCTTGCATACAAGTATGACATCACATTGGTTAACAAGTCGCTTGAATTGGAAAAAAAAAAACAAAATGTTAAGATCAAACTACCTACCTAATTGCAACTTGTAGTAAATACAAGTAACTTGTATAATGTTAACGCGGTCTTAAATAAAAAATAGAAAGAATACCTAGTAATTTTGAAGCAGGCAGCTTATAGAATTATGAGTCGTTGAGCACATGAAAAATAAAACACGTGTCAGATGTTTTTGATGCATTTTCCTCGTCTGTTCATTGATAACTATTGCGTTATGAGATAACCTTAACTGCAGTAGGAGCAATTCATTGAATTCCTCTTTATAATACCCCCAGTACTGTGACGTAGATAAGTAGTAAATAAGTATTCATATTCCAATATAATTGTGATAAACAAAATAGAAGTTTCATCGGTTTTTCGGTCTACAAATACTGTCGATTCCGTGACGTGATGATGTGTTAACCCGATTGAATTTCCCGTTCAGCACAAGTCGATTGAAGCCGCACAAGTGCTGCGATTCGGGTCGATTTTGTTGACCCGAACAGACACCGACGATCGGCCCGTTTATGTGTGTAGCAACTAGCAACCCCTAGCCTTAAGACAAAACCCTTCTTCTACTTGATCCCACTTCACATTTCTCTTTCAAACTTCCAGGAACCAGAACAAGTGAAAGTGAACAAACTCATTCACTTCGTAACACTCAATCCTACTTGTTTCATTTGAAATTCGGCTTATTTGAAGCTCTACGACTGCTCACTTAGCAAAGGAAGCCGCCAGTTACAGGCGGCAAATAACAAGTAATAACCATCCATTTAAATAAATGTGAAAGTTAGTCTGTCTGTTAGTCATTTTTAGTAACATGTTGTACACATCATTTAGTATTTCACATCGTGAATACGCTTAGCCACATCGTGATTCGCCGATGATGCCTTCATGATGTGTCCAGTAAAAAGTCTAACAACGTATTTTTATCGTATTACCAAAAGCAAGGTGGAACGGACATGAACACAAACGGTTACCAATGTTACCATACAACGTAACAAAAAGATCTCCTGCAAAAGTGCAATACCCGCACTACACGATCAAAATGTTTGGAATTTTCATAATTAATTTAAAAAAAAACAATTTTAAAAACAAGCTTTTATTTAAATGCTCTAAAAAGGACAAAATAAACTTTAAATTAAATCAAACATATAACTTAAGTATAATATAAAAGCTTGTCGCGAGATTTGCCTGTGTAAAGTATGTTATGATACATACATTTTTACGTTGAATTATTTGATTGTTTTGTTTGTGACAAGTAAATCTCGCGACAAGCTTTTATATTATACTTAAGTTATATGTTTGATTTAATTTAAAGTTTATTTTGTCCTTTTTAGAGCATTTAAATAAAAGCTTGTTTTTAAAATTGTTTTTTTACTGTTATTTTATTTTTAAATTTTTAGTTTTCGTTGGACATATTTCGCAGTCTTTCCATTTCATTTAGTGCGTCATTGTTGCATGGTTGTTTACCTGTTAATTTCGTACAGTCAAGTTCTACAATAAGAAGACCTTCTAGCGATTTGACTCTACTTAAGGCCACGTATGCTTGGCCAGCAGCGAAGAGCTTTGAGCCTAAATAGACGACAAAATAGTTTTTTTTTTATCGTGGTATAATCATCAAATGAGTCCTCCCACCCAGGGCAGGGCGGGAGGGACTGTCAGACTTGTACTGACTAAAATCCACGGTGTCCTTCAATAGCCCTTTACGTACCGGGGTCACGGTAATCCGTTAGTCCCGCGACCCCGACAGGCTATAGCCCTCTACAGGCCCCGTCACTATGCTGACACTCTTTGAGGCGCGCGTGGAACACAACGCGCCGTCGACCCGGGCATGGTCCATGGTCGGACAGCGAGTCGCCCATTACTCGCTGCCCGCATGCCCGCGCCTACGGTGGCCGGAGATCGTCTGGCGACGTCCGACGCCGTGGGCGTCTACCACTGCGGCTGGGGTGGAGGGAGGACGCTGTCCTCTGCCTCACGCGGCCCGCCTCCTCCTTCACGAGCATTACTGTTTCGCAGAAGGAGGCGACCGCTTTCCACTCCGTCTCCGTCTCGGCCTCGACCAATACCGGGCGTGAGAGGTCTCCGCCTATCGCCGTCGTGAGAACACGGCGGTGCTCTGTCCAAGCGGGGCAGTCCTGCGCCGTATGCTTCACCGTGTCCTCCGGACTATCCTCGCAGTGGTGACACCCAGGCGTTTCTTCCCTCCCTATCAGACACAGGAACCTCCCGAAACTTCCGTGTCCGGTGAGGACCTGCGTCATGCGGTAGGTAAAGACGCCGTGACGCCTATCCAGCCACTCCTCAAAGAGGGGTCTTACCGCCACGATTGCGGCGTGCCCGGACCTCGGTTGCGACAGTCGCTCTCTCCATACTGCCCTGAGATCACGCCGGAACTCTTCCCGCCGCGCCTCGACTTGTCGAGGCAGCGGCGATTCGACCCGACGCTGTGCCTCCACGCGCCACTCATAGACGCGCTGGAGGGCAGTCGCCTCCAGATCCCAGAGCACGACAAAATAGATTAATATAATAATTAATTTTATTAATAGCCTAAATAGATTTCATTGTCGTTGTGACCATATTCTATCGGGAGCAGCTGATCCTGGCTGCACGACCAAGACACTGTCACCATATTATTGTATTATTATTTGGGTTGCCCTATATGTGTATATATGTTATAGCTCGGTACTATTAACCATTGAGGAGTTCCCTCGTATGCAGATGTCCCTGGCTGCACCAACAGGTTGTTATCATCATATTATTGCGTTGTTACCGGGTTTCCATATACATTTCAAGTTTTAGTTGTGTACTATTAACCATTGAGGAGTTCTCTCGTGAGTAGACGATCCTGGCTGCACCACCAGATCGCACTTATCATATTATTGCATTGTTACCGGGTTTCCATATATATTTCAAGTTTTAGTTGTGTACTATTAACCATTGAGGAGTTCTCTCGTGAGCAGACGATCCTGGCTGCACCACCAGATCGCACTTATCATATTATTGCATTGTTACCGGGTTTCCATATACATTTCAAGTTTTAGTTGTGTACTATTAACCATTGAGGAGTGCTCTCGTGAGCAGACGATCCTGGCTGCACCACCAGATCGCACTTATCATATTATTGCATTGTTACCGGGTTTCCATATATATTTCAAGTTTTAGTTGTGTACTATTAACCATTGAGGAGTTCTCTCGTGAGCAGACGATCCTGGCTGCACCACCAGGTCGCTGTCACCATATTATTGCATTGTCATTGGGGTTATATATTAATACCAAGTTTCAGATCGATTGAGTAATTACAAGTGATTCTAATTTGACTTGCAAGATTTGATCTAAACAAACATACAAACATTGCAAGTTAAATAAAAGCTTGTAAAATAGAACACAGCAGCTGTTTTATTTTTAAATCGATCGATGTTTTCTACGTAGGTTTCGGAATTTTGTACTGTATCCACTAATAAAAAACGTAGTGATCGATGGCTATAACCGTTTATGCATTGATGTTTTAAATTTTACTTTAAGAAGGTTTTACACCAAAATTTGTAAGCCTACGCGAACGAAGTCGCGGGCATAACCTAGTTACATAACACAATCGAGTCGTCGTACTCTTTCGCTGCTACAGTAGTACACAATTGATAAATCCGCTCTATTAAGCGGTAGAAGGCAATCTGCGAAACGTTTCGGCGAATGACATCTCGTTTTATTGTCAGCTTTATAAAGCGAATTTAGGAGGCTCGGAAGTATAGGGGAGTAATTGGATGATTTCACGTTGCAATATGCGTAGCTTGGCACCTTAGGTTTTGTCGACGGAAGAAAAGACAAAATGACAGAACGTAGAAAGATTTTTACCGCTTTAAGCATGGAAATGTTTAAAAAAATAGAAACGAAATGTTTATATTTTTCAATGGTGTGCCATAATTGTACAAAAAACTGTCGAATTCTATAGAAATAACGATGAAATAACTGTCTATTTTGTGGAATAGAATAGGTCATGCTGCGCGTGCCGGGCAAGACTCATTCATAGAATAGAGGCGTGATTCCTATAACGCTGGAAGTTAATGATCTAACACCAGTCGTAATTTTGATCCCGATGTTTGTCTACGACAAATATACGACCGAATTTGCAGCCGTCAAAGAAAACCGATAAGTTCTTGATCGATATTATTACCTATGTAGAATATATTATTATTAAGTTCGGGCGTCAATTACTTCACCTAAATTACATTAACATGATTGCAATGTTAGGCTCTAATTGTGATACCGAAAACGTATACCTTCAATCCTTGCATGCCTGAAGATTCACTGGTATACGTTGGTGTCACTAAATACATTACTAATAGGCACACGAAGCGCTAATGTTTATTTTAAAACTACATTTATAATTCGTTTGACAAGTGAGCAATTCGAAATTCTCGTGCACGATCGATGCCATTAAAAATAATGTTAAAACAATAGTTTTTTTGCTAATTCTATTACCCTGCAAAACATAAACGTGAAATCAAAGCTAATTACTATTGTTCTGATTGTTCCAGAGTACCTTCAGGTTTACTGAGAAATGTGTAATATAGACCGGTGTTAAGAGAATTTATAATTAGCAGCTGCGAACGCTGGCTTTTATACTGTAGAGGTGTTTTGTTCAGCAAATATTTTGGTGTAAGGTTTTCCGTCTGAAAACCGAGTCCGACAACAATTACTGCAATTTGCTGATCCCAACTGCAGATTATTTTGGAAAATAATACCGCCATGTTTTCACTACCTAAAATGTTTATATTTCTGTTTTTTGACGTAACAAGCTCGCATACTGTGCACGGAATTAGGTTCTTCTAACATCCCTGTTGATTTCTTCCGTCTTTACGCAGGAACGTCATTACAGAAAATAGAAGTTAATAAATCTTTCTGACAAGGCGACACCTGGAAGTTGGCTATAATTTAGCTCTAGTTATCTAATGACTTCGTAGCTGTCAGCAAGCTGCCTTTATTACTGCAAAACTTATTAGTGAAAAAGCTTCCAACTAAGCCGCATTAGGCTCGGGACACGCTGGCCGATTACACAAGAATTATTACAGCTTAAAAAATACACCACGCCATATCAACTATGTTCCATACAAGCGTCGCATTAGCGATTTTTATCAGGCCGCCAGGAATGTTTTTCATGCAATTTATCGCGACTGAAAATAACTTTAATGCGCTCCTCGCCTCGCTAGCGTTCTGGTAACAGCTAATTAAATGGCACGAAGTGGAAATGAGTTTAATAGAATACTTCGACCTTCTTTCTACAGATCAATTTGTGTAAAATAAACAGAAGGCACTTAAAACGAAATTACCAAAGATATAATGCTTAGATTCTCCATTCATACAATAAAATTGTTTCTTATCGACGAAATCAGAAAATATGGAACGCGAGAAATACACAACAACGAATAACAGGAATTAAATCGAATTCCTAGACTGCCCTCATAACACCTATTAAGCTGAACAGAACAATATAAACAGTATACACGGAATCAGACAGGACTCGTTACTGTTAAAGAATCATGTTGCATCTTTCTATGAATGCCCACATTTCTCTTAATTCCACATCTTTGGAACAAGTTTAAGATTGATGGCTGAATAGGCTTTGGATATTGCAAAAACTATTTATTTGCCATAAGAGGACTTATCAGAGGTTGGTAACAATATTAATTGGGTTGCCACAACTGAGTTTCAACGAGGATCAGCATTTCACATACAATTTGCCGACATTTAATTGGGAATAAATCCTATTGGTACTGATGTCCTGATATCTTTGGACCTGTCAGCCTCAGTTTGTCAACAATGTCCCTATTTACAATGAATGCTGGATAGTGCTTGTTTTCAGGATTCATGTCTAATTGAAATGGATGTAAGCAATTTATCCGACTGAAGGACGAGCGTCTATGGCTGAGTATTTTCCGATTCTTCACACGCTACAGTTTTAGTGATAACCTGTTCCAGACTTTTTTTGTTACTTTTTGAGTCAGTAGTTGACAGTGGATCGTGAGCGGATCTACTATTTGTCGCCGATAACCGCAGAAACATAAGAAAGTAAACATCAATACTATTTGTACAATACATCGTTCTGTGGAACACGCTGCACTTGTTTTCAAAACGACTGTTTCTACTTAAGAACACGGTACTGCGAAAGCCGTGAGGTTTGTAAATAGTCCACGTATTCTAGAATATTCCATATTCTAGATACTTCTATAGTCCTAATTGGCTTCCAAGAGAAAACTATATGTGTTTGTATATTTTAATTGGGGGTAAATGTTATTCTTTTTCTCTTAACAGAAGCACAGCTTTAAATATAACTGTGGCAAATGAAAAAGAGAATGTTTGTTTGTTTTTGTACTCGCAGATTTTCTCATTAGATTGCTAGGAATCCATTTAAATAAAATAGGTAAACTCAAACAGACTAAACAGTTTTTTTAAGTATTGACATGTTATCGTATCTACATTATGATTGATATGGCATAACAAAGTACTAGAAACTATTCAGACTCTCAGGTAAGGAAAAAGTATTAAAAAAAGTTTTTCATGTTTATCCCAGCTATACTGCGAAAACACGATAAGATTTTCTTATATCCACCAATGATGTATTGAATGACGTACGAAATACATATCGGTAGAATATCATGTAGGTATATGTATATGTGTTGACTGTTGATGAACGGTATGTAGTACTATGCAAGAACGTGACTATTTACTATTTTATGTTCCTAGTTCTATAATATTGAATAGGAAATTCTACCTAAGGTCTAGTTCACTATTTGTAGAAACTGATATTGTTGAAAAACCGAAGACATATTAATTACTTTTTCTCTAAATAATGTACTTTTAATTTCTCTTCCACCCAACCCCCCATGCGTTCCCATGATTCTCATGAGTAACTAAGGCAAAGATGGCGGGACGAGATTGACTACCGAAACCACTAGCAAAGCAAAAGACGATATGGTAGACCTCTGACCAGCAGTTCAGAAATTATAACGATTTATTTTTATTTATTTCATCATCGTACATTGCAGAGTTCGGACTCGGAATTCTGCATGATCCAGTAGTAAGACTGATAGTATATACATATAGTGACTATCTAGCCACTAACTCCAAGAGAATCAATCGTAAGTTTCATCGTGATTGTCAGCCTGTATTCTTCCATTGCTTGACATAGGCCTCTCCCAATGTGCGCCTCTGAGCTCGCTCGGTCTTGAGCTTTCCTCATGCAGTCTCTGACAGCTGCAGGTCACCGCACCATCTGGCCGGCGGGCGTCCTACACTACGTTTGTCAAGTCGCGGTCTCCACTCAAGGACACGTCTACCCCAGCGGTTGTCTGACCTGCGAGAGATGTGACAGCCCACTGTCTTTTATTTATTCTTTCTGGCATATCAGCAAGTTTGGTACTTTAACGGATTACTTCGTTCCGGATTTGATCCATCAAAGTTACTCCGAGCATAGCTGGTTCCATAGCTCGCTGAGAGGCATTAAATTGGAGGACTAGTCTCACTGTGAGTGTCCATGATTTGGCACCATATTTCATTATTGGTAGGTAATACGCGGTAATACGCATGCATTGTAGACTAATCGTAAGTTTCCTTTACCAATTAACAGTTACTTAGATCCCAAGTCGATTAATAAAAACACCTCGTGTGAAGAAAACGAGGATCTAAAGTGATCAACAGGCATCAATATTGATTAGCACGCTACGTTGCCAGAAGAGTCGCCACAGTAAATGATACGAGCACTAATCACCACATACCATATACAAATCACCTAGCTACCCTGATAAGCAGCTGCAGACTTTTTCTTTCACTTATATTATGCATGGAAATTATTTTTAAACGGCTAATTAATAGATTCATGTCGAACAATCTCACATTAAAATGATAAAATCTTAAATTAAACACATACCCAGTTGATTATTGATCAATGCAGATCATTCTGTTTTTCTTACCACACGCATTTTCTTGAAAAAGCGGTCGGGTGTTGGGAATACTTGCAAGTACTATAGAGCATTCATTAAACCTAATGCTAGTGGGATATTTTTTGTGTACGTGTTAATCAAGCTTCTTCTAATACCACTTCATCTTATTACAGATGGCGATGGAACCCCTTGGTGCTTGCATAAATTTATTAGTTTGTAAAATTATTCGTAGTGCAATATTAATTGGATCTATCTCTCCCTGACCGTATAAATGTCACAGGACACGTCTTGTTTTTAAATGAGAACTGGACAAGCGTCTTTGATCCATTATCTGGTTCAGTTTCGAGTAAATATTGACTTGATTAAAATACTGCACGCGAACTCGTCATGTAAACTCACTTCACGTCGCGTATAAAACAAACATTTATTTTATGAAGTTCTTTAAAACGCACTAGAGCTTATTTATACAACTTTAGATCTATTTAATATTCCATTGATGGAGTAAACAGGGGTCAAGTGACCCATAACTCTAATCCGGAGGTGGAAAACACAGCGATTTACATTTTTCTACGAAACTGTATCTATTATAACGCCTTTCTTTTGTAGTGAAGGTGCTTACGATTCATGTAATTCAATGCATCTACTGGGAACCGTGTGCTGGCGGCAAACCCTGAAGTGTCGGCACACTTGGCGCTCTTACCGGGAATTATGGGAATCACTCCGGATTTATACTAAATTACGTTTTAATTTGAATATTCCCACATTATTATCGTGAGAAGTTTACATCAAGTGGCTACATTTAACTCTATTAACAACCATTAGAGATTTTTGTTATGCAATGCACTTCGCAGTGAGGTGGCGCCGATATTAGTGAATCAAGATGCGTCGCACCTCGTTACACAAATATGTGAACCATTTCTTATCTCTGTTGCCTTTGCGTAGCAGTATCAATTAACCAACCTGTTCCCACTAGCTGGATGGCTCGGGAAAACAACCAAATAATATATATGCACATAAATCATAGTTGCAAAAAAATATGTTTTTACACATAGCAGTATTTGTGCTATGGCAAAGACTGTGCATCCATATCGTAAAGCAGGCTTCTCAAAGGTGGCCTTACAACATATACGGTAATCAATGAATTAATTGAGTAATTGATCCCTTAGAGAACTGTCCTTATAATTGGAAGCACAGATGATGCATAGTCCAAACGACTTTTTTAAATTATCAAGCATCTATAATGAACTTTTAATTACACAAAATCCCATAGTCAATCAGTGGACACATCTAGTGTCTTAGCATTAATGTTTAATGCATCCAGCGGGTTTGACGTGCACCTGGCTACAGCGGAATGAGTTTCATATTTATATTAACTTTAGAGCTAGGGATGAAAAAACCTCTGTTCTCGGCGCATATGGTGTGGGAAGAGACACAAAAAATCAGGTAAAGATATATGATAAGGCTAATAGATATGGGCCTTGATGGGTAAAAAATAAACACGTGTTGGAACTAAGGAATTTGGTACTAGTTTTTTGTCGTAATCTATTTCGCGAATGTTCTCAGAATGCAGTGATAATGAGGCAGTAGAAAACAAACAAGCATCTGATGATAATTACGTAACATACAATAAAAAGACAATCAATGATGGCTAAGAAAAGCCTATAATCATCATCATGGGTTAATAAATGCTCAGATTGATATAATGATGCAGCTGCGTGATGAAAGATAGTGTGTTTAAACATCTTCTGAACTTGGACAGTCCTTGATTGTCAAAGAGACTGAGAGATATGTTTGATCAAATATTTATTAAAATCACTCACGTCATTATATTTCATGAAAATCGGTGAGCCAAGTAACTGCTAAATATTTAGTCTCGTATATTTCCAAAATAACCCACGTATTCGACAAATTAATAGCTAATGCCTTATCGACAACACTCTAATATATTTAATCTGTACCAGTGAGTCATGCATTAGAATCACTCTGCGATCAGACTGATTGTCGAACCTATTAATTTCGTTTGTGGTGGGACATTTGTTTTTACAACTTTTCGACCCTCAACATAGAAATCTCTTTATGGACTACTGTAAGTGTTGGGTAGTATGAAACATTCCAGATTTAACAAGACACTTTTAACGCCATTAGAAAACCGTCAACAATGGATCAATTTCTACTAATCCTACAACATCCTGCTCCTAAAGTTAACCGACAAATATATTTTTTTTAAACACTTACCGGTTGTTATCGACGGGTGGTGTGATGTCCATTGGCGGAGGTGGTGGAGGAGGAGGCGGCGGTGGTGGAGGCGGCAGCATCTGCGCTGGGGGCGGAGGAGGAGGGGCATCAGGTATATCCGGCACTGTCACCGTCACTGGCACTTCTTGCTCCTTCAACACATTCACATCCGGCAGCTCCTTCAAATCCGGGAGTTCTAATTCCGGTACAGTCATGACAGGCGCCACGGGTGATGTAACCACTGAAGGTGCAATGGAACCCTCAGTTGTGTTGGAGAACTGGACGTCACCCGCTATGCCTGGCAGGTGAGGCAGGTCCAGCGGCATTTCGAGCTCCGGGACCTGTTGATGGGGATGAGATTATGAATGAAAATATAGTAGATTCTGCAATTTAAATCAATGATAACTAGGTATGATAAAACATAGATATGAAATTCTATATTGTAGATTGTCCCAATAAAAACAACAAAGTTTTCTGAAGAAAAGTAAAAAAAAATACGTACCATACCCATACCCGGTGCATACAGATATTCGTCGGCATCACGCTTCAGAACATCTCTATTCATTATCGAGCTAGGCGCCGCTTCCAGGAGACTCTTGCTCTCGACCTTAGAGGTCAGTACAGGCACGTACGCCGTCGCCGGCCGCGTGGTCCCCAGATAAGGACTCTCATCAGTATTAAAGATCAACAGGTCACCAACACTTGATAAATTATCAATCATTGCGTTCAAGTTAAAGTCCTGTTTAGGCTTCGCATTTTTAGGCTCTGCCACTTTGACGTGGTAGAAGTGTAGTTTCTCCTAAAATATAAGACAAGGTTTTACTATTTTGCGGTTAGTACCACATAGCGATGTTGAGGAGCTAAATTGTGACAAATTGTTCGTTTAATCTTTCTTTCTACTAACTATAATAAATTGTGAGCACTGAAGAGTAAATTGTGAGATCTAAAACGATAATCGTTTATGCTCAGTAGTTCATAATAATTCTCACCTTTATACTTTAACGCATAAAGTATAAAATCTATGAAAGATTTATTGAGCATTAACGACCAGGACAAACAAAAACGCTCTGAAATCTTTAATAAATTTTCAACTTTAAGCGCTAAGGTGTAAAGTGTGAAATGTATGAGTATGTACCTACTAAGCGTTAAAGCTTATCGCTTGCAGCGTCTAGAGGGCAGTTTTTGTGTTAAATTAAGCGATAACTTTTTAGAGAAAATATCCTACGCGAGTTCATGTTCGTTATGGCAATTTAGAGTTATTCTATCATAAATTAATAAACTAATCGTATTTAATGAAATAACTAGTTGCTAACGTTAAGCAAGTAGTAGTGTCGGCAATAAAGTTAACAGAAAGGATCTTTTATTACTGATCCACGTAATTTACGATATACTCTTGGTCTCTCAAGTTGTGTCCAACATTAGAGGTTAACAATTTACAATGTTCAGATCTAATCTTGCTTATTTCCCCATCCATGATGCAAGTTGTTAACGAGTTCACAATTGCTAACACAAAATTGGCTTGTAATACACAGTGTAAGAGGTCCCAACATAATTATTGACTTACCTGTAATTCCTTTTCGTTTGACTGCCCCTGAGACTTCCCACTCAGAGTCACCTTTTTAGGCTTGTGCTGGTATCCATCTGCGTCGAAAGCTGATTGGTAATGTTCATGGGTTATTGAGGCCGGGTACTTCGCACTCGAGAACACTTTGATCGCCTTCTGCATACCAGTTAACTTCTCCACTTTACATCTAGATAACTCTATCCGGTCATTGAGCTTCGTTGTCTTATCCAAGTTCTGCTTGATTCTTGTCGTCAGCCGTGCAAACACATCATTAACGATGCCGTTGAGATTATCCAAAGTGTCCGCAATCTGCAGGATCGTCTCCTCAACGCTCAGATCACTTGGTACTAAATTAATTCTATATATACCCTCCATGTTTAACCTCTTTTACACGCGTATTTTAATTTCTGTAACAAACATCACGTGTTGTAGCGCTTGTCGAGGTTCAACGGGGAAATAATGCAAATGATCAAGTTCTTCTAAGAATTCAGGGTTCTATATTATTAAAGCTGCGTATGAAATCTTACCTACTAAGCTTCTTAAAAATCACCTAAAATAAATTAATAAGGCACAAGAATTATCACTAGACAACACATCCACATTCTTGTGTGTAATTATATTATGTCCAATAATTTTATAGCACTTCGTAAAGCTCCTAAAGTTCTTTATTTACAACTCAGTCACTTAGTCTATTTTATCAGTACTGTGTCACTTATTGTATACTATATTGGGCTCAATTTTTCGACAAGTTCAACGTATGCGAGTCAGTGAGCAACGACTGGAGATTATCGTTCGCGGGGTCAGTGCTCCAAGAGAATCGACAGTACGCGTCGGGCGACATCGTCGGGTCCAATATCGCGGACTCCTCGAGCTGACCGCCAGACAGCATGTTGTTGAGGTGTTTGTTTATGACAGCATCCCCGGGACTTACGTAGCCACTTGATGCCGGCGGCTTTAACGGTACAGCGTTACGTACTGGTTGCTTATGACTAGGCAAGGCGTCCAATGACTGCAACTGAATATAGCTGCTGTCGGCGCCGTTTTTCACTGGCTGTGGCAAGGTAGGCATAACTGGCAAGCTTTCAGAACCGAAAATTTTTGTGGGCGACGGTCCTAACTTGGGGAAGTTCATCATGGACTTTGCCTGAGCGTCTTCAGGCATCACGTAGCCCGAAGAGGCCGGTGGTTGAGTTGGGACGCTGGGGGGTGCGACTCCTGTCGTGAATATAGGCGGGGCCAGAGCTGCCATAACGTAACTCGAGCTGGCAGGCTGAGCCGCTGGTTTCGCAATGGGGCTTGTATGGGGTGCAGGAGCAGATTGTACATAGCCGCTGACCGGATTCACAACAGGTTGTTGTACATAACCACTAGGATTTTTCTTGAATGATTTGTCACTAAAATAGGGAGAATTCTCTCTAGAATTGTCGGTTTCAGAATTTGCAGAATCGTCATCTTGCAAAGCATCATTGTCTTCAGATCTCACGGGTTCAACTTCTAAGTGCAAGGACGAATCCGAGCCGTCGTCTGAAGTGGAGGCTTGTCTTTCGACTGCTCCGCGGGACGTGTCCGAAAGAGCGGTGCTGTCCGTGTGGTCACTTGAGCCGCAATTGTTTTCAGAGTTCTGTTTGGTTTCCGGAGTAGACACAGTAGTTCTACTGTTCGGTAGTAACAACATCTCGTCTGATGATGGTTTATCGTCCTTATTTGTTGGATTCCATCCTCCAAAAGCGTATTTAGAAATATCTTTCTCAGGTATACCTAAACCACTTGGTAAGACTGGTTTTATATCTTCCATTTTCCTATACTTTTTGTATAGTTTGATGGAACCGTACATCATGCCAATTAAAGCACAAATGGCAAGAAGGATCAGAATCATAGCTAGCTCATCTTTGCTTCTACAAGCTACCGAGCTTGGAGGACTCCATGGACCAGGATACTCAAGATGTCTTTTATTTTGTTCTGACAATAACTGTACTTCTTGTCTATCAGCTAATATTCCATGAAATAAATCATCATCAAAGTTTACTGCTCTGATTTGGTAGGTTTCACTTTCATCTACATTTTCGCAATGTATTAAAGAATATTCCAAATTAGTCGTATTTAATATTTCTATTTTAGTGACGCTTTCGTCTTTTACTCTTTTTATTTGGTAGAGATCCACAGTTCCACCTGGCTTATCAGGACGTTCCCATATCAATTTATCTGGATTATTTTTTACTGTAGGAGCCTTCATCATACTTGGAGGGCCAATTCTGGTCCTGACATAGATGCCATTATCTGGGCTTGGCTTTGAACAACTTCGAATAGCTGAATTACAAGCTTTTACAGTGAATGTATAATTGTAAAACCCTTCGAGGTCAGTCAGTTTGTACTCCATTCTTGTGGTATTTTTTCTCTTTTCATCTTTTTCATGCAATGTTTCAAGCACTTTTTCAACAACCCTTGTTTCTTTGCCATTTTCGTTGATTGAAATTACATATTTTCCTATTACGCCATTTTTATGAAGAGGTGGATCCCATGAAATTATCAATGAGTTACTCTGCACATCAGAAATGACAACATTTCTCGGAGGTGTTGGTGTATCTTCAATAGTTGTCACTCCTGTGGAAGCATTCTCAATTGATTTCAGACCACTAGGTGTATCCAGTGCCAGGGTGAACTGATATGTTGTATAAGGTTTCAAATTAGTAATGTTCACTTCCATCTGTTTTGGGTTGGTAACATGTATTGTAGATTTGTTTCCAAAAGAAGAGTCACATTCAGTGCTTGTGGCTAAGACAGGGCAATATGTTATTAGATAGCCTTTTATAGTACCTTCTGGTAGAGTACAGGACATTGTCCAAGTGATTTTGACAAATGATTTCCCTGGAACATCATGATTGACTTTCACAGGAAAACCATATATTGGAAGACCATCCTTATAAATATCACAAGATGCCCAAGTCATTCCACTTGTTTTGAATCCCCTATTAGCTGATATAGCAAACTGATACCTGCCATCTCTAGGCAAATCAATGACATGAGTGTTTTGATTAGGATCCAAAACAGTGAAGTTCATGCGTCCTGTACAAATTTGACTTGTATTATGTTGACACCAGAACAAGGTATAGTTGTCAATGTTTTTGACACCAACCCAGGATAGTTTGTATGTACCATTTTGATAGGCTAGTTTAGTAAAGGATTTTACATTTAGTGCTTCAGTATCTGCTTTCGAAGGGATGTAAAGGTGACTGCTGTTAACAGATGAACCAACTGCATTAGTGGACCAAATTGTCACATCAATAGCATCTAAAGTTATTCCATCCAGTATAACATAACTCAAGCTTTTGTTTTTATCTGGAAACAATGTCTGCGGATGTCTCGAACCTTGTACAAGTACTTTATAGGTGAAATTGTCACCAGCTTCCTCATACTCTTCAAGTTGTTGCCAATATACATATATAACTCTTTTATTTTCATAAATAGATTGGTCAAATGCTCCAGTAATTGTATCTGGTGGTCGCCGAGGCTTCTCACTTGCAGTTGTAAACAGCACATAACTGAAGTCTGACCAGTATTTATCTTCAGTGGCTAATTCTGACTTGATGTATATCCTGACCTCATATGACATGTGTGCATATGGTAGGTTTGATAGCAAGAAAGTATATGTCTTATTATTTCGTTTTTCTCTAGGTATCAAAGATGATGCATCAACACTACGAAAGTAAGCTGTGTTATCAATTTTAGCAATTTGGTACTCTATCCTATGCACAATTGCACAGCCCAGGAAGTCAACCATGTTATGTGGGATCTTCCATTGAAGTAAAACACTGTGTGTATCATTACTCAACACCTTCAGCTGTTCTGGTGGATCAGGCTTCACTATAGAGAAATGATCAATAGTGAAATTCTGTATATTTTCACCAAAATAATTTGAGGCTTTTAAAAGAAAATAGTATTGATTTTCCATCTGTCTGTACCTAGGCTTGCTGGTAGAAGTCCAAGTAACCCATCTTACTCCACCAGTCCGGTTTGCTTTACGAGGCTCAACCATGTGTCCATTTATCAAAAAAGATAAATTATAATTAGTTGAACTGAAATCAAACTCCTCTGGAGAAGTCCAAGAGCATTTCAGTTCATCAAGGTTCTTGGATATGCATCCAAAGTCAGTGACATTGGATGGAGGCATGTCCACCAGTACTCTGGAAGTGCATTGCTTTTGCGTTACTGTGTTCCTGCAATAGTATGTATATACCTTCCTTGGCAATTTTGGAATATACAGCCTCCTTGTAGTTGCATTCACTTTTTCTGATTTTTGAATTCGTCCACCGAGTGAAAACACCAAATCATCAGCGGAGTAATTCTCCGTCACACAAAAGATTTCTAATGGATCCCCATAACGTATATTGAGCATACTATCAGGGTACACAGAGACTGAAATGTCCACTCCTTGACACTTGGAAATAATGCACGGTAAACTGATCAAACATTTGATTAAGATACACCACATCCATAGTCCTAGCTGCGGCCCCCTTCGGAACCCTTCACACTGTCTTCGGGTATTATTTTCCATAACTGCTGTGTTAATCTGTCACTCCATCACGAACTGATGCACTGGTAACAACTAAACCGATCGCGGAGAAGGACACATTCCTTGTTTTTTTATATCGCGAGCTAAATGGCGCACCGATGGTCTCAACACGATGACACACACTGACTGAGCACCGTCACTATACACGCACCACATTTATTTATCAAACGCTACTATTATCCTGGATCGAGTACTCGATAAAAGTTGTAAGCGCGGGATCGGGTCTCGTCTAATCGTTCTGCATTGAAAATTTTTGTAACGCCTGCAGTACAGTACTTACATAAAATAGAAGAAAACTTTGGGAGTATTGAAATTCTCAGAAAAGCCAACTTCAGTTCGGTGTTGCAGCGATCGACAACGGTGTTGCTACCTATCTATAATAATATAAATTACCCATTGTTTTGATAATGCCAATATTTTTCGCAACTGGAACGCCAAAACGGTAACTAAAAGTAGGAAACACAGTAATGACACTACTCAATAACTTCATATATATTCAACGAAGTCACACAGCAACCTGCAACCAACACCTTATTTGACAAAAAATTAACAACGAAACGTATTGAAAAATATGTTGTCGTTTTTCAATTTGGCTTTTAAAAAATCGTGTGACTCCTGAAAGTTAAGCGAGAGATGTTTGTTTGTTTCATTAGTGTTATGAATATAAAAAAGTGCATTACGGTGGAATACTAGAATAGCTCTTGGCAACATTTCGATTGACATCGACTGAAGTTAGCAACAAGCAGGTGAAAACAAATCAATTTGTACTGGAGAATGTTGCCACATGTTATGCTTCCCTAGAACTTGGTTAAAATGCAAAAAGTGGAAAAGTCCACAAATGCAGATTCACATTCATATTCTGTTACTTTGTCATTGCCTAAGAACGCATTATCTACTTAAGCAATATTTTTATATAACAAATAGAACAAGTGGATAATTATCAACTCTTAGCTATTACTTGTGCAATAGATAGAATATTCCATTTTAACTTTGCATTTTAAGAATTTTATCATAATTTTGTTACCAACATTGCTCAAGTGGCGGTTTTAGACCCGTAGTTGTTGTAGTTTTGGCTCATGTTTTTCTTAATTCTGAAAAATAATAAAATAAATAAATAAATAAATAAATATTCCACAACTATCACACAAGGCCATCTAGTCCCAAGCTAAGCAGAGCTTGTGTTATGGGTACTAGACGACTGATAAACATACTTATATATTTCTAAATACATACATATTATAGATAAATTACACCCAGACACAGAGCAAATGATCGTGCTCATCACACAAACATTTGTCCTGGGTGGGAATCGAACCCACGACCTCCGGTATAGCAGTCAGGGTCACTAACCACTAGACCAACAGGCCTGTCAATAATAATTATTCAGGCGTATTTCCAACATTCTGTTTTGATACTAATAAATAATACATTCATTTAAACAAACCCCACCTAAACAAACATCTGACTTTGACAATAATTGACAAAGTCAGATGTTTGTTTATGTCGGGTTAACGTGTGAAGACAGGCCACCACTCATGACCAGTGTTGCCAGGATGATTTCCCAAAAATGGACGGTTGGCTTTCTGAAAAGGTACGTACGGTTTTTAACTTAAAGGTACGGTTGGGTCGGGATACTTCTGCAAGAACTAGATCAGTTTTTGAAGTGAAAACTTCTTTAGCGGCGTTGTGCAATTTTTTTGGAATGGGTAAAAAATGTTAAACTCGCGTCAGGACACGTGACCTGATCGAAAATTTGTAAGATGGCGCCGGGCGCTTGCGCGAATGTTCGTGTATGTTTATTACTATTCAAGTTTTCACTTCTGCCGGCACTCCCAGAGTGCAACCCGTCGTTTTTTTTTTCTTCTTCGAGTTAACTGTCTGCGACCATAGGTTGGAAAAAAAAAGCGATAGGGAATCTAATATTCAAAGGCATATGGTAAAGTAGAACATTATTACCGATTGCCAATATCGAACAAATTCATATGTAAATCAATTATAGAATTAAGTAAAGTCATTAAATTCGTTAATGATGCAATGAATAAATTTTTTTTTTGATAATAATTTATCATAGTACCTAATAATGTGATGAGGAATTTCAGATATAAAGCAATATTATGCTCTATATTTAAAGGAACAAAAAGTATTGTTTTATCCTATTGTTTTTAACAAGTGTGCAAAATTCTGTTGTTGGCATACCTGTCAGAAACTTGAAACGAAATTACAATAATATTGTTTAATTGAATTATAATACAATTAGGTGATTATTCGAAAAACACAACACAATACCTTTTTATTAAAAACAAATTTAATGTACAAGCAACAAACTACCTATTTAAAACTGTTCTGTTTTTTTTAATTCATCGCTCCTTGTAACCCAAACAGCCAAGTCTTATTTGGATGGAATTTTATAAACGCAAATTCAGAATGTTGAGAAAAACAGGAGAAGGCTATTTTTTACCCTTTGTAGTGAAAAATAAATCACTAGTCTTGAAAAGGTACGAAAAAGGTACGGTCTACACTGAGGTACGGTTGTGGTACGATTGTGTGATGAATAGAACGGAAAACCGTACTTTTTGGTACGATCTGGCAACGCTGCTCGTGACCTGCGGATAGGCTCTACATTTTTTAAAGCAATTTTATGTAATTACATAGACACTAGCGCTGCGTCAAAAGGTCATGCCGAGTGGTGATTGGCTCAGCGGAATTACGTATGTACAGACGCTGGCAAACCAACCTACAAGAATCTGTAAAATTTTACCAAATAAATATTAACCTTCTTCCATTTTGATAAGGTTGTTAATCTGTTATTAAATTTGACAGGTTGAGGTAGATTGATGTGCTGGCTGACTTCAAACAATCGAAAACTAGAAGTCTTGTATTTTGGCATTTCAAACACTTTTTGATATTTTTATTTTACATACCTATGAAAAATACTTAAATATAGTATGAAAATAAAAAAGCACATCTGCCAATTATAAAAATATTAGTTTGATGCCGTTACAAATAAAGTACCCAGTAAGCTACATACGATGTTTTGACATTAAAATTATGTAATAAAATACACAATACTTTCAGAACGCAACTGCAACCTTCATCAGTGTTGATAAAAATAATTTCATAAAATATTTCTTATGTCTACAGTGTAATATTCTTTATAATCAATTATGTGAATGACAAATGATACAATGGATGATAGTAACTTACACTCCTTGGGCTATACAACGAAAACAGCACTCATAAAACTCCGTGATGATATACGAAGTGTTATTGAGGAGCACAAGAGGAAAAATCCAACCGGGTATGATCATGTTTTAGTTTTTACTAGAATCCAGGACTTTATAGAAACCCCTGTGCTCAAAGATAATAAAAGAGAAAAGCTCTGTTAGTTATGTCGTAAATACCTTCACCTATAAGATATTGTTTAATATTTGTTTGAATATTTCAGATTTGGGTTGATACGAAATATTATTTCATTTTCATCAGAGAAAGTGCTGCTATCAGGCGTCGCTTACACAATAACACTAGTGTACATAGTCTGCTTGATACTGACATACTTCCTTGGGGACTCAGTACAAGCCCATGCCTATTTATTATGGGAAGCATTTTTCTTAATTGTAATACTATTCATAAATTTCTTGGTGGCATTCAATGAAGAGTATTTATACAGGAATGAAATACCTCATAGAGTAAGGAAAGTTTTAGGTAAGTGTTCAAGACATGTTTGTTGTAATTTTCCTTATTAAACTTTTATTGGTAAAATGTAGGATTACTAAGAAAATATCTCTGCCTAACATTTGAGGTAAATGGTTTTATGTATAATAGTTATTTATGTGTTGACAAAATAATAATATAGCGGTAATCACAAAGTATCACCAATAGAATATGTTCATATGTGCATTAGTATTCGGTATATAGATTAACTGTCCTTTTAATCTGGCTCAAGGTTTACTTGTGTGCAAATTGTTTTCATTGTAAGATAGTTTTGCAGTGATCGGTAAATTCAAAACTATCTTATGTTTAGAGCTGGAATTAATCCAACCCAGTTATACAATTTTATTGAAATTGGATAAGTTGTTTTGGACATTAGCATAAACAAACACAAGATTTTTTATATATATTAAGCTAAGATTGATAAGGGATTCCTCTGTAAATAAATTAGCCAAGCAAAGTTAAATATAAGCGTCCCAATAGAATGACCACACCCATACAATCCATTTTGGTTGAATTTGAAATCATTGGCATTCTTCCAGAGGTGAAAGTACTTGTTAACATAAACAACTTTGTTTGTAGGTCAAACAATGAGGCAGAAAATAAGTGACAAAATATCTTTTTCGTCATTTCATAGCACATTAGGGTGACCAGCACTACACCAAATTCGATTAAGACTCAGCGCTGGGACAGTGCTGAAGCTATATGTGAATTTGCGATTTTGATTTGATGACAATTTGCTCGTCATCAAATCTTATAGAGAAGGTGCACTACCTAGTCGGCCTAGTAGACCTAGTTTGGCGTCCACTCGTCTACAGGTCTCGGTATCACTATAGTGGAGTCGCTAACCTTGATTCTGGCATTGTCAACAAGTCAACAACTTGTGTTTCAACTACGAATTTTCGAGTAGTCTAGAAGCGATTGTCAGTTAGGGACCTCGCAAGAATCATTCCCAGGCAGCACGTTGATATAGTTAGCTGGTTTCAGAGTTGACATAGTTAGCGTATATTCATAGAAATTCATATATATAAAGAATTCTAACCGCATGAGAGGAGGCAAGGCGGGTCTAGTGCCAGGCGGCTATAATGAGCTATGACCTTTAGGTAGAGGGCAAGTTTATTTTTACTAAGCAGGTACAAATCCTGGCATTACAGTGTGCTAGACTGCTGTGGAATAGCCTGATAAGACTCCCCTCCTCTGGGACCTCATGTTCAGCACTTCAGCAGTAGAACACAGTCTACTAAAGGACTAATCTAATATAAAAAGGCAGTAAAATCGAATTAAGATCAGTTCAAAATAAGATTAATTCAAAATTACATTGTTCTTTGTTTTAATGATACATTGTTTATTACAGAGACATTGGATGAAGCTATAGAGAGTTCAAAATGGAAGGAAAATCATTATCCACATTTATGTGCTCCATATTCACCATGTGTGATCCTGCAGTGGACTTATCGAGATTGTAAGAAAGTTTTATTTTTGACCAGTGTGCTTGAAAAGCTATTAACATAGATTCAAAAGAAATATGTAAGAATGGTAGAAGGTTGCAATCTTTTGTTTCTTCCTATGCCCATACTCACCTTCACCCCATGGGAAAAGGTGCGAGTTTTTAGACATAGGCTTAATCTTAGATTATAGAATGTCCAGATTCCTAATAGGGCCCAGTGGCCTAGTAGTAGTGTTTGTAATTTGTTTACCGTGTTTTTGTGCCAAAAACACGGTTTACAAATTACCACTGTCATTCGATTCATACATAAACAAGTGAACATATCCAAGGAAAATATTTAAATGTGTGTGTGGCGCTCACATTACGTTTTGTTTCCAAAACGGAATTTGGACGTTTTATAATCTAAGGGTGTAATACTCGTATTGTAAATAGATATTTGAAGATTTTGTCTGGCGCTGGTATTAGGATAATAGCACATTTGGCAGAGCCACAAGGCTGCAGCGATTGGCACAAGCTTATCTGATCCTACATAATAGTGTTATCTGATTGTAGGAGTTAACTGTACTTCAAAATTAGCATGTATTGAACTGTACTCAATAGGTAGTAGTAGGTATGTCTTAATAAATAATTTTGCCTTTTAAAAATTTTTTCCTACACAATCTGCTAAGGTTGGTTCATGCAATAGCATACCGTAACAGGGTGTTTCGAGATATATCTTTAAAAGGGATGGTTTCTCCCTTTCAAAGTTGTTTTTTTTTTTTTTTATACATTTCTGCCATGGCTTCTCGGCCTTTATGTTTAATTTCTAAGTTGAATTGGAATGTTATTTTGACATCAAAGTCTCTAGTAGAAATAAGTAGATATAGAAGTATAATTAAAGTAACATATTATTACCATAATAATTCAGCAATCCAAATCAAAGACTTTATTTCAAGTAAGCCAGTTAAAGGCATTTTTGAATTGTCAAAAGACAAAATATAAAAACAAAATATTAATACAATGCCTTTCAAAGTTTTATCAGTGTTTATCTTAAATCGCCCCTGTTTTTCTATTTAACATGTTTTACTGAACATGGTACAATGTTACTAATCATACGACGAAACCTACACAGACTTTAAAAAGGGACCAAATAAACAGGGAAGAGAAACCTATTTCTAGTAGAGCACTGAAATAGACTAAGTTGATTATGCCCATAGCCTAAGGTACAAAAGAGGTATTTTTTCAGCGACCATAGTGAACCTGCCTTGGGCATTACTGGTGGAAGGAGACGTGATAGTGCTCAGACCAGGACAGGAGGTACCAGGCCACTGCCGGGGACTGCAGCCGGAGGATCCGGAACAGTTCTTCGGACAAATTTTTCAGCCTACTACACCGGTAATCGTAATTACAATTTTTATATTAACATTTGACTAGTACAAAGAAATTTTGAAACTCGTCGCGAGATTAGAAAAAGTTGAAAACTTACAATATATTTTTTTTTGTAAACGCGCCATGGTCCTATTCTGAATTAAAACTCATAGTACGATTTTCGTACCCACACCGAAAATTGTAAAGTCGTAGAGGTCGAGGTGTCTAACCAATCAGTGCGCAAGGTGCTGTACAAACTGAACTGGCCCTATAGCCAAACGGCAAGCGATAAATGTAAACGCTCAGGAATCTAATAGATTTTCAACTTTTTACCTTACCTTTTACATCTTTTCTTTACCTTTTATTGACCTTTACAATTTCTCCCAACAATGCCCAACAGCTGCTGTTGTCCCTTCTATAATTCCCCCCACCCCTCATCTTTGTACCACGCAGACCCAAGGACAAAGTTTGTAATAGTTCCCCTTTTTAAAAATACATTTTCAATACTTTTCAAAATAAAAGAAAACTCCGAAAAATTAATAATTATTTATTTTAATAATAAAAAATTGAAATCGGGAAAAATATTTTTTTTACATTTTTCTATATGCTGTTAAAAACACATTTCGATTTCACACCTTACGGCGCTCCACTAATAATCAAAAGGTGGTATACATCGCGTAGAATTTATATTGAACATGAACCGCATTCGTGATTTGCAACGACGACGTAATAAAAAATTAGACTTATAAAATAAACATTCACATTTGCTTAATAAATCGTGGAACTTTATTTACGTATCTCTAATGTAGATGATAATCAATTTGCCACGATGTGGTTGTCGATAAAGTAAATTTAGACGTAGGATTTATACTTATTAATAAGCAGAAATAGCTAGGTAATTTAAAATCTAAATATCGTCCCGCAGAACCGATATTAGACCTATCTGTTTTTTAACCGGCTTCAAAAAAGGAGGAGGTACAATGTTCGTCGTCCGTGTATTGTTTTTAGTACCAGTTTCAGCGCTAGCCGTATAAAAAGAGCTATAGTAACAATTGATAAATTAAATGTGTTTTTGAAAGCGAGCATTTTCAAAAATAATACAATCATGTTCTTCAAAATTGAATACGCGAAAATTGTCATGTCCGTCCTATTAACAGTTAGGAGTTCTCGCATTAGGAGACAAACTTAGCTTGATGCACTGACGCAAGCACATTAACACAAAAGAAGAAGGCTCATGTTCGATCGGGAAAATCTATGATTAGGGTAGGTTGACGTTTACAATAAATTATACTCTTTCTAACTACTAACATTTCTTTTCCAGCAAAAAGATAATTTTCACACTCCCCGTATTCGAACACCACATCGAAATAAAGCGTATAGAATGTGCGAGACTCCTTACATTAAGAACCTGAAGCTGGCCTTGGAACAGGCTACTATCAGGCCTGTCACTGTTTTTGAGAAACAGAGGTACCTGGTAAGCATATTTCAATCATTACATACTATACTTAGACAGGCCTGTTGGTCTAGTGGTTAGTGACCCTGACTGCTATGCCGGAGGTCGTGGGTTCGATTCCCACCCAGGACAAATGTTTGTGTGATGAGCACGATCATTTGTTCTGTGTCTGGGTGTAATTTATCTATAATATGTATGTATTTAGAAATATATAAGTATGTTTATCAGCTGTCTAGTACCCATAACACAAGCTCTGCTTAGCTTGGGACTAGATGGCGTTGTGTGATAGTTGTGGAATATTTATTTATTTATTATTTATTTATACTTGATAGTTGTTCGGTTTCAGCCCTGCTACTCGGCTCCTTTTGGTCGAAGCGTGATGTTATTTAGCCTTAGCCTTCCTCAATAACTGGACTATTCAGCATGATTTTTCAATTCGAACCAGTTGTTCCTGAGATAAGCGCGTTCAACTAAACAAACAACCATTCAAAAATTGTAACAATCTGTTCGTAAAGCATACCATATTTTAAAAGAGTAACCATGGAAATTCTTGCCGGTTCTTCTCCATGGAATCGACCAACCCGAACCGAGCACCTGCTGTCGACGTTTTATAATAGGCCTATGTGAAATAAAAACTTTTGATTTGAACATACTCTTCAGCTTTATAAGATTAGTATAGATTTCACTATAAGAAAAATCATAATTATGAAAGTAAATGTAAGAATATGTCGAAGATAATTTTAGCAAAACCTATGCATTATTTAAGACCAGTATCCACTTTTTTGTCACATGATAAACAATTGTATCAGTAATGTCTTAAAGTTAAATATTGTGTGTAAAATAGACACTTAATGCCTGGGTCGAACTTTATATATTAAGGCAATTAGGATACAGTTCTTTATTCAATGACATCAACAATTTTGGGCGTGGTTTGTACCATTATTGTAGCATCAGGCCCTTTTCTTTAATTCTTATTAATTAAATAAGTCACAAAAATTCAAAGCCATGTGACATCTACCAATCAGCACTGGGTTCGGGAGGTGCAATATGGCCCACTCCCTCTCACAGAGAAGAGGCTTCAGTACCTGCTGGTAAGCAGCAGTAAGAACATTATCCTCATAATCCTATTCCACTTCCGGTTAAACACTTCCGTTACATTTCAATAATATGTTACAGTGCACAGTAAAAATAATGGAAGGCATAGTCCTGCCTCTCGTCATATCGCTGGTGGTGATAGCCAGTTTCGTCCGCCACGTGTACCACCTGCCAGGCGTCACGCATTGGACGGAGATCTACTTCCTGCAGACGATCGCTGCCTCGCTGCCTTTGCTGCAGATCGTCTTCCCTATCGCCTGGATCACTTTGAACTGCTATGGGCTAGCCAGGTATGACCTTGAAATACAATATTCACGTTAACGGCGATGTGGACTTATTTTTGGCTATGCGACTGAAACGCATTTCGTTTTTATGGCATGAACATTTTCCGTGTGTTTCGTGACCTTGGAACGCCAAAAGGCAACTGAAGGAACCTGGTATTAGTGACCAATAACCGGGGTTACTGGTCAGTGAGAGTAACAGTCTCTTCTTATAGATGTTACTACCAAAAAAAATATATCACCTGAATTATTGTAAATACTCTCACGTCTAAATCACTGAACTGATCCTCCTGAAATTTTACATAAATAAATTCAAATTCATTTATGGTTTGATACTGAATCAGGTGGTTCTACTCACACTATTTTTCTTTCTTTCATTTTTAGATTCAAACTCCTATCAGAAACTCGCCAAAAATACGTCCGTCCGAAATCATGTTCCATATCAGAAGATGCAGGGGATCCTCTGATCCAAGCGATGAGCGAGTCCAACCTTCAGCCGCAGAGCCTCAAGTCTTTGGGCAGGACCTTCTTCAGCATCCTGATGGGCAGGGAGGACATGGTCTGCAGAACTGCCAACATTGTGCATGTGCTCGGCTCTTTGTCGGTAAGTTCCATATGGTTTCGAATCTAACCGGCTAGCGGCGGTTTAGCTGAATAAAGTTGCTTTCATAAAGAAGTATGCTTTCGGTACAGACAGGTCGGCACAGGAAGGTACAGATCGATGCAGGTAAGACTTCCTGTGTATATTATGTGCCAGGGTACACGCACACGCAACAAGATTAAATTGGTCTAATTTTCCTGCACTCACCCGTACCGATCTGCCTGTACCGACCTGCTTCTTTATAAAGACACCTTAACACTATACAAACACATGAACCACCTACTTATAATTTTTTCCATTTTCTCCAGGCTCTAAGCTGCGTCGACAAAAAAGGCATCCTATCCTGGCCGAACCCCACAGCAGAGAAGGTGTTCTTCCTGCGCAACTCCAGTCCATCATCGCACAACTCCAGCAAGACCAGCCTGGTGGGTTCCATGGGCCACCAGAGCGATGAACATATTGACACGCCCGTCGAGGGCACGAAGACCGCTGAACCTTCTACGATTGTTGAGGTAAGTGAAGTTGAAGTACGCGACGCCACACTACGCTCCAAGTACAAAATAGTCAGATCATAGAAATGTATTAATTGTTCGTTACTTCATCAGGTTTTAGACCTGACCCATGACCAGAACGCGCCGTTCTGCGTGGAGTTCGACGACCAGCGCTGGCGCCAGCACCTCGCGCGCCTCAAGCCGCTCGGCCTCGCCGCGCTACTGAACACGTGCGCGCCCGCACCCAGACACACGTATGCGCACTTCTGCGCACATCTCACGTGCGAGGCGCAGTACAGGTACAACATTTGACGCCACAAATACATTTTTTTTTCAGAACATAACTTTAGCTCGATATTGGGACATAAAAGTAGGGTTGACTGACAAATTCTGGGTTGCTCAACGCTCACTTGACAGGCTAATTTATAGACTAAATGCGAAATGCAATAATAGAGTGTTGTAACAACTTAGAGCAGGTCACAACTTGAAAAAATACGACACAAACATATATTTTCTGGTATTTGCTACTTCTCAACTGCTGATATTTCCTTAACAGTGAAGACCTGGTCCCTGTGACGAACCGACGATGTCTGTGCGAGCTAGCCAAGCAGATTGGCTTCACGGACGCTGTCACCGAGTCTTACCAAGTGCAGGAGTGCCTCGCGATCTTTAGACAACTGGTAAGTGTAAGATTTTTCTTTACTGAAATTGTGTGTTGTTATCTGCCAAAGCTGTTTGGAATAGGTAATATACAAAATGCGATCTTGGAGAAGACTTCTTAAAGTCTCAAATAGGCGGTGTCATTGAAAAGTTACATCGGTTTAAAATATTCGTGTGCTTTTTCTGTTATTGTAAACTTCGTTTTTGGCAGATAACGGAATTTTAGTTTGATTGATACCACATTGCGGAATATATAACACACTTTTCCTTTTTCATTGATACGCTGTGTGAATGAGGTAGCTAAACCCATCTGTTTTATTTTCGACCAAATAATTGCTTACCATAAGACGAAATAGTGGTCTTAAGATTTTTTTTAAACTGACTGACAAGCCTAAAAAGACGGTTCTTGACAGTTTATAGCGGATTTCTGATCATAAACAAAGACGAAATTATAGATTGGATTGAACATTCTCTATTATGCAATATGTTGGACACTCCTCATCTATCTATCTATCTCTTTCCTGTAACACACAGTGACTGACGTAGAAAAAGTGATTGTGACCAATTTGTTCGTTTGTCTCTCTCACACATCGTATTAAGAATAGAAATGGGTTTATACCCGGGATATTTTGGGTGCGTTGAATAAACGCCCGATTAATGCGCGAATAAATGCCTTTTACCTGGGCTTTTTGCTCAGTTACGTGTCTGATTAATTTCTTACTAAACAAAATAATTCGTTTTTATGCCCAGTGACCGGACATTTATTTGGGCGTAAATTCAAATGCCCAACATGCCAAGTTTATGCCCATTTTGTTCATAAATGTTTTTGCCCACGGCTTATTTCTAACTGGGAAGGATTCCTTTCTCTATGTCTATGAGTATTTGAAATTCCATTGTTCCACAGCAAGCGGACACAATACGTCGTGAAACCCGTTTCGTTCGTTCTCTACAATTGAGCACGAAGGTCAAAGTTCCTCTGCCACACATGCTGGCCGTCGTAGTGAAGGACCAGGCCAATCAACTGCAGATGCTCACTCAGGTAAGCTAAGAAGTGCAAGATAATGTGACTCTTATTAACATCGACATGTGTCTAATTAAAAAGATACTGTTTTTTTTGTAGCATTTCATAGAGTTATAATAGTCTTTTATACTCACACTTTTTATTAATGCATTTTTCTTTCCATTTGTCATTAAAACAATTAGTGGTAAAAGTTCTAGTATCTCATACATTAAAGTACCTATAATTTCATAAACATTATTTATTTTACCAAAAATTAGAGTCTCCTACATCATTCTTTCTCTAAGTAATACCAAACTATGACGGGCCCCCTTCTAGAGGGCCAAAGCCTGTCGGGGTCGCGGGACTTACAAATTACCGTGACCCCGGTACGTAAAGGGCTATTGAAGGACACCGTGGATTTTAGTCAGTCAAGTCTGACAGTCCCTCCCGCCCTGCCCTGGGTGCGAGGACTCATTTGATGATAATACCACGATAAAAGAAAAAAAAAAGAAATACAGTAGAATTCATATATAACGACTTCGCTTATAACGACTAACCGCCTTTAGCGACGATAATGTTTACTCAAGTTAGGTTTCATAATTAGGTACTGAGAAAATATAACCGTTTAGTGCGACTCCGGTTTAAGCGACCAACTGCTTATAGCGACCAGTATTTATGATAATACGTCCGGTTACAACGACCCGCAATGTTTTGTTTACACATCCTACGCACCAATACCTCGGCGCCCCGCCCCGCGCGCTTTACCTCTCCTTATTGGCGCGCGTAAATCACGGTTAGTGTTATGACAAGTTCTTAAACTCGACAAAATGAGTTCCTTGAAGCGAAAGTGTTTTACAATTGAAGAAAAAAGTGCAATATTACACCGATTTGAAGCCGGTGAATCAAATGCAACCCTTGCAAAGTTTGTCAAAAACAAACACAAAACACAGACTTTCTACGTTAGTAACACAGAGTTTTTTCGTGTATTGCGTGTGTATTTCATCTCTTTGTATTACAGTACCTTATGTACCTACATATTTCTAATTTGGAATGTTTAAGAACCATTAAAATAAAGCACATGTGATTCCTGCAAAATGTTTTATTTACCTAAATAGGAAAATCAAACTTTCGCATTTATAATACATATGTATTCGTAAGTTAAGTACATATGTACTTAAGAAATAATCCTGCCGTTTTGTACGTCATCCGGATAGTACGACATAGTATCGCCGGTCCCTTGAAGGTCGCTATATCCGGATTCTACTGTACAAAACTAGATCCTTATTATTTTGCTTCTTAATCCTTCTTGAAAAATAACATTAAAATAAAAAGTGGACAATCTGGTCAATTCAGAAACATAGGACCTTTCAGAAGACCTTCCGCTACACTAGCGCCTGTAGCGGTGAATTCAAGCACCATTCCTCCATTGTCCTCTGACTGACTCACATCGCTTTGCTCCTGCAGGGCACAGCCGACATAATCCTAGACTCGTGTGTGGACTACTGGAACGGGAAGGACCTTACGCAGATCTCGCCAGCCGACCGGAAGAAGATCATCGACTTCTACCAGAGAAACTCGCTCACCGCCTATTGTACCGCCTTCGCTTATAAGTATGTACTGCATTGCACTTCGCATTCAACAATAGGGTATTCAACTGAAAAAAAAAACTTATTAGACCGTCGCTTAGATTATCAAAAAATATTTGATACGATTTTTTTATTTTGTCACGTAAACCTCGCGACGTCCGAAGCAAATATTTTTTTATATTTGCTTCGGACGTCGCGAGCCCCCCCCCCCCCTCGAAGTTTGATGCGTGTCCATTATTTTTCAAAACTAGCTTGCGTAATAATTAAATTGGTAATTTATTAATGCTGTCAAATTGCCTATTTGAATCTTAACAGTAAGCAGTCGTTATTTTGTTTTATTTTTGGCACTGATTATAGACAAAAAGTTCCTTGCGGCCGGCTCAACTTCATTGCATTTTTAACTATGGCATAATCAGCGCAATCCCAAATGATCTTCACAGCCCCAGATCTACGATTTCTTGCAACCGGAGCAAAACTTGATAGTGGCGCCCGCTCTTCAGCTTTTCAAACTAATTGTCAAAATCATTTTTTTTAAACAATGGTACTAAGCCTGACCAATCGATTTTTGTCCTATTTGACTCGTGAACGAGACAAAGATATAACATGATCAGTCGATATGCCGCCGTCTGGAAATGCAGGCCTGCTCGCCCTAGCTTCTGTCCGGACCTCATTTAGACCCTAATTTCTAGATGATACTTTAACTTCACATACACTATGCACATGTTCATAAATTAATTTTGCATTTGTTCGAAAACCAACTGGGTGATACAAAAACGTTGTACTAGATGCTAGGCGATTAGGTTTTTTTCTAGCATGCATCAAGCAAGCATGTTTATGATTTTGGCGCCCTTGGGAGCTGGAGCCCTGGGCACATGCCCCGCCTGACCCCGCCTAGTTCCGGCACTGAGTCTTCATAGTATTCGACTGGGAAACAAAATGTCTCCGCGACAAGTCACCAGTGAGAGCCTGGCTTTGATCTTCACTATGTGTTCCGCAGGCCCCTAACCCGCGGCATATCGTCTTCCCTGTCGGCCATGTACCTGGAGCTGCCGGCGGACAGCAGACAGTTGTACGCGCCGCTGTCCAACCACTGGGCAGACGCACCCGCTCTGCATTTTCATTCTACGGGTAAGATAAAATATTTACTTGTAAATTGTTTAGGGATATTTGCTGTAGACCAACTGCTTTCACGAGTCCTCAGCGGGTCTTCTTTGTCGTCGTACCCCCTCATTAAAGCGGTCGGTGTTGAAGATATTGTTTAAATCTATGTATTACATATATTGGTAGATTCGTAGAAGCCATCGTAGTATGATTCTGCAAAACATTGGAAGTTGTCGTGGGAAAGAGCTGTAACAGGGATAGTTAAATTTTTTGTAGTAACCAGAAGTATTTATATATTTATGGAGGAGCTCGTGGCTAAATAATTACAGCCGCACAGGCTGATCTTCCGAGTTAAGTCTGATCTGTGGATGGGTCTGTCATAGCGAGTTTCCTCCGTGTCTCAGAAAGCACGTAAAGCTGTTGGTCCCCGCTGTCTTTTGTAGATCTTTGACAATCGTTAATCACCGTCAGAAGCTCGAAAGTCTGACAACCAGTTTTACCATGGGGCATATCGTATTACCCAGTTAATGGGTTGTGGAGGTCCGATAGGCAGTCGCTCCATGTAAAATACTGATACTCAGCTGCATCTAGTTCGAATTGAACCCGACGTCAATAAAGTTGGGAAAAGGCTAGGCAGATGATGGCAGGAGTATCTATATGATTAACCAGTATTTGGGTTACTAATGAAGCATTTATTCTTTCTTTAGAGGGGTAGGCGAATAAGGATGACTTTCCCTTTTTTTCAGACTCTTTGTTGTTCAACGAGGTGACAGATGACGATGTCAAAGACGCTGAAGGTTTCTTCGACATGCAGTGTAACCAGGTAAACCATTCACCATTCCATTAAAGGGGGGTGCGCCAAGGGCTGAGCATAATGTACAAAAGTCTTATGTGTATAGAATTAGCCTCAAATGGCAGGATTTCATTTATTTATAGTATGCAACATTGATTTATTAAAATTACAAAATTGTTCAGCCTTGTGATGGGAGAAACCGGTTCCAATACGCAGATTGACATGGTTTTGTAAATAAATAAAAAAGATAATTATGAGTTTTAGGCGCCTGTGTAAGAAGTGGTATATTATGAGTAGTTTTCACTTATGCTTTACAAAATCAATAATTTTTGAAAAAATATTCTTCATTCAAATATTATGAAAAATATTTAATTTTGTAATTTGTGTTTGGCGCAAAAACATTGTTTGGTGCTACAGAACCCTTTGCGTCCGACACGCACTTGGCTGAGTTTGACGAAATTTGTTAAAGTTTTGACATAAACCCTACTCCCTTTCACACGTCAAACGTATTAAGAACCGCCTTCTTTGAATCTTTTTCAAAAAAAATAATAATTTCTAATCTTCACAGGTATTCATAGGCATGGTAACAATGCAATACCAAGCACAAAGCGATATGGTCGAGCTGATTGAACGCTTAGAACGCGCCTGCATCCGCTTCGTACACTTCAGCAAGGAAAACGAGCTGAGATCCAGGGTCTTCAGTGAGAAGATGGGTTTGGAGTCAGGATGGAACTGTCACATTTCCCTCATAAGTGAAGAAAATGCGAGGTAATGTAGACTCTGTCGATACATAGAAAAATTTGATTATAGAAACGTACCTTTTTCAATAGGCATGTTGCCAGCATTAATAAATTGCAAATTTAATTATTCCGTCAGTGAGAGTTTTTCTTTTGTTGAATTAATGCATTTTTTTTATTTTTTCGTGGTAAAATCATCAAATGAGTCCTCCCACCCAGGGCAGGGCGGGAGGGACTGTCAGACTTGTACTGACTAAAATCCACGGTGTCCTTCACTAGCCCTTTACGTACCGGGGTCACGATAATTCGTAAGTCCCGCGACCAATTAATGCATATTTACAAAGATATAACGCATCAAAAATTCGAGAGTGGGGGCTCGTGACGTCAGAAGCTAGTGAAAACTGAACTTGCTTGTGACGTGTTGGCAATTTTTAAAGTGACGTATCTTCGTCAATTTTGGTTTACGTAACAAAAGAAAAAATACGTGTCAAATATTTTACAATGTTACTGACGGACTAATTAATTTTTTTTTCACTCCAATACCCAGTTTCTTTGTGTTTAGGATTTTCCTAAATTGTTTAATAGATTTTTGTTATATGGATTTCGAAGAGAAAAGTGTTCTATCAAGTGAGAAATGAGTCTATTGATCCGTGTAAAGTTGATCAAGTTAACGAACTTGTCTGTCAATGTAATTTAAACCTTATACTTATACACCAAAAGAGTCATCTGACAAGTTCGTAAACTGTATCAACAGTTAAATTGCATCTTTGGACTGCAATGATAATAACCGTTCTTTTGCTTGATAGAACATTTTTTCTCGTTGAATACAGACTTGTTCATCAACTGTTTGTCTACAACTTTATTGGAAAATGTTATTGAACAAGAAATTTTTTGAATCCATATTGAAACAACGAAATTATACTAAAAAAGTGGGCATTTATTCAAAAGAGAATTTGTAATATAACAATTCAATTTGTAAATACACTAAAAATAGCCATTCACTAAAAAATCAAAATCATAAGGGCACCAGAAGCATAAGCGCTACAAGCCACTATGCGCAGGCGGTTTCAAAAACCGCAAAACAACATGGCGGGACTAACAGGGTGTTCAATATTTGTCACATTAACATGGCGCTTGAATTGGCAATTAATATCAATTAATTCGGCATTTATTATAACAATTCACATCATAATCACTACAGCAGTTACACAGCACAAGTTTAGACGTTTCTTCTGTCTTTGATTTAACTTATTGATGTTATACAGGGTGGTTGGGTACAAAGTAAAAATACTTTTTTATTAAATTTGTAAAGAAACGTACCCAACACTCTTTAGAAATTGATGTTGATGTTGTGTCCCTTTCTTAGCCAAAATTCCTGAAGATAGATTTCAATGTTTTTTAATTCTAAATGTTAGTGTTTTTTTTCTTATAGTTATAAGTGAGGAACTACAGCCTAAGTCTACCATTTATTAAATTTTACTATCGAGGCTAAAAAATATTGCCATTGGAGAGTGTAATAAGGCCACTAAGCAATCTGCCTAGGTATCACCTCTACAGTGTTGCCAGCCCCCAAATAATATAGAACAAAGGTACAAAGTTTATGAGTGTTGCTAGAAAAAAAAGTCCATCGACTAAAAAAACCAAAAAATACACATTTCCACATATACCGGTCGACAAAGAAGACCTCTTACAAACCCCACTTATATTGCAACACTGAAATAAAAATACCACTAACAAAAGTGGCATGACCAAAGCAATTGCAATGCCGAAATATCGAACTCAAAACTAATAATAAAAATGGCAATTATCCCGTTCCGTTTTCTATTATATTTTAATGAAAGTGTTAGTGACCATGTCAGTTTAAAAACAACAATATTTTAATACCGCCTGTAAATCTGCAATGACTGGCACTACAAGAGCAAAGTGTTTGTCTTAAAGCAGGCTGTGGTCCATCACTGTTACCGTCACACATTGTTGACAGCAAGACCGCGTCGCCCTTGTCGTCGCAAACGTTGGCAGGCAAGGAGCGCCCGCCGGCCACGCTCAATAGGCACATCGACGCCTATGACGCTGCCGCGCTCGGCTTTTACTATAGGTTTGTTTCCTCAGCTCTATCGCGCTTGCTTTGTTATATCACGTCTGGGTATTGTGACATTTTTGTCACGTTAGAGAACTGTGACAAATATGTCACTTTTGGACAGATTTGTCACATTTACAAATTGTGACATTTTTGTCATGTAAAATGCCACTAAAGTCATTTCTTAGTTTATGAAGTTTGTGCCCAATTTTCATGAAAGTTAAAAGATGTACACAAAATAAAAAATACCCAAGTTTTTTATATCTTTTCTTCACTAAATTGACACAAATAAGCCTTGAAATGTATAGAATTATATTTTTTACTCAACAAACGTTCACTACACTGATCAGATCAGCACGATACGACGCGTGTCGGCAAAGTTTGGCATCAAAATATTCTTTCTGGTGTGAAGAGGAATAATTTTATGTAATAAATGGGCCATATAATAATTAATAATAATCATTATAAGGGTATCATAAAATTTAAATCTGGGCGTGAAATAACATTGCTGCATTAGTATTTAATCTTAATTTATGATTTTGTTCATATTTATAACTGCAGTTAAAGAAACATATACTTTATTATTTAAATAAATTTACTTTTGTTTCTTGCATTATTATATTTGAATAAACCAGAAATACATACACGAATTTAAAAAGATAAATAAAAGGTAAATTTGAACAAAATCATTCAACATTATTTTAAGTTTCGCTTCGCACTTATGCTTGAGCTAACCTGACTTCAGCACTAAATTCTCACATTTACGTTATTAACATTATAACCACTACATATACACTGCATTCATAACATACAACGCTTATTTAAGACATAAGATGTAAATATGTATTTATGTATATTCGAGCATTCTGTGAAAATGTATATTCTACTAAGATATTGTAAAAAAAAGCTTTCAACGATTTTTTTTTTGTTCAATTATACAGCCTATATAATATAATATACATATAAAGAGTATCTTGTGACTTTACGTATTCCTTACAAGAAAAACGTACTTTTCTGTCCAAATATCTATTATTTGAAAAAGTATTCGTATCTGCTAATAAAATAATTATTTGAAGAATACATAAGGAAAAGGTTTATTTTTTGGACAAGCATTCATGCTGCCCCACTCCTGAACCATATATAAAGAAAAATGTATTATAATAACATTTTAAATTGTCATCATGTCTTGTAGGTGATATGCAAAATCACCAGTTCTTCTGAATTCAATTTTGTGATTGACTTGGCTGTTCATTCATAATTATGGCACAAAGAGATTAAAACATCGTTTTTTTTTCATCTTTTCGCTTCAAACTCATAATTATGCACATATTTATAACACACTTATCACGAAAAGCTAGCCTAAATAGAAATAGGTGATAAAACTAAGTATTTTATAGAAAAAAACGTGCACATTATAGCAGTTAGCTATAAAATTGTAGCTTGTGTGTAAGTATAGTCTACCCTAGATATGTACTTTATGTTTCTAGAAAATAGATGCATTAATAAATGAATGAAAACCTAATTCATGAACAACTAAGTCATCAAACTGTTATTGGAAAGCCACATAAAAATGGATCATATTTTAGAAGGCAGTTTTGGTGCTACACATGTTCGAACGAATTTGGCACAATCTGGCGGCAAAATTGACTGTACATTTTGCCGTTTAGTTGTGCCGAACGAACCACCTCGATCCGAAAATGTGTTTAGCATAACTAACATTCTGCGATTAAAAGTAACCTTTGAGTAACCCATTGAAAATCTGCCAAACGCCACAGTAGCAACATGGCGACTTCGAAAGCGCTGTCCATGTCGGCCCCTGGAGCCATCAACCTGGACCACAACACCGTCAAGTTTGACAACGAGATCAAGAAGGCCAGGCACTCTATCACTACGCATACTAATTTGAAGGTACTGCTTATGGTTTCTATGGCTATCTTCTACTAACCTATGGGTTGATCTTGCCTCGATTTAAGTTTTCTTTCAAGATAGTTCTGCGAAAAAAGGGGTGTTTATCCAGTTTAGCAATGTATTTAACATGATTATTTTATGAGTAAGGCCAAGTTATGCTTCCAATACAATTTAATGCCTCGACGAATTCAGACTCGCTAGGGCTGGGATAAGGGTTGCTAGTCAGAATTTCGTATTATGAAAAGTTAATTAAAAGTGTCGTGAAATGAAAAGTTCTTTGGGATCAAATACGAGAGACACCCATGTCAAGCAGTCATGACTGAGACCGTTTGGAAGTAAAAAAATTATCATTTCAGAGTCTGTTCCATTTTTTATTTCCAGTCATAACATTTTAAGTGGCAAAGGGCCAGTGTTTTGGGGGACTGTCGTTTAAAAATATTTTTTCAAGAGCCTCGTCTGAACTCCAATTTGAGTTAGCTTACCTTTGACAGTTCCAACGCAGCAGCATATCGACCAGCCACCCGTCAGCGGACGCGGACTCCCTTTTGGACGACGACGAGGACGACGAGGCCGGGTCTCCTGCCGACGCGTGCCGCTCTCTCTCCTGTCTCACCGACTCCACCGACCATTCCGCGCCTGTCAACTTCGACATGAGCAATAGAGTAAGTCTACACAAGCAGGACATGTTTGATGACAATCTGCAATTTAATTTTGTGGTAATGTCGATAAAATCTATACTATATTTTTTGTTTGGTACGAAATATTTTTCACCATTGATTTCACTGATGACTGTGTCACAGGCACCACCATCTGTGCGCGGAGTTTAAAGTGGTTGTCCAGACCTTTCCTTTGCTATTCTTTCATGTGCGTTCAAGTTACTTGCATTTCCAACTTTGGTCGAAAATCTCCGTGTGAAAATCGTAAGAATTAATTACTAGTCGTGAACAAGAGCTGGATTTTCAGTGGAAACTGAACTCGTTTTCCTCAAATATATGTGGTCTTGGAAATTGCAAGTTGGCAAACTTTGTGCCTGTAAAGATTTTTTCGGAAAGAAATTGACTGCAACCGGGACTCGATTTTTGTTTGTCCAAAAAAATGTTTACGACTCGGGACGCGGGTTTTATTACGTATAAATATTTATATTTTGTGTCTGTAAATACATAAGGTAGGCAGAAGGGAATGATAAAAATTACCTTCTCGAGCATGATTGCGATTAAAAGGTTGCTCGCTCAAATCCTGCTCGCGATTTGAATTTTTCTTTCCATCAAAAAACCTCAAAATATAAGGCCAAATCCTCTGAAAAGTAATCTATTTCTATAACCCCAGGCAAAGCTCCCGCGCGGCATCGAGAACATCCGGCCGCATATCGAGCAGGTGGACAACGTGCCGCTGCTGGTGTCGCTGTTCACGGACTGCTCGGCGCGCTCCGTGCAGCAGATGATACAGATCATGCAGGACTACGGGGAGGTGGTCTGTGTCATGGGATCGGCCGCCAACTGCCTCAACATGGAGATCTTCATGCAGGCTGATGCCAGGTAACCATATCATTCGGGGTCGCGGGACTATCAAGTAACCGTGGCTTCGATACCAGTCAGTACAAGTCTGACAGTCCCTCCCGTCCTGACCTGGGTGGGAGGACTCATTCGATGATTTTACCACGGAAAAAAAATAGGTAACCAAATCATCATTACTTTCCTTTTTTTAACTTTTCCGTGCCGTTCCCTTTCTGGAAACCGCATCAAAATCGGTTCGACCAAACGCGATATAATCGCAGATAAACAAACATACAGGTCGAACTGAGAACCTCCTTTTTTGAAGTCGGTTAAAAAGTCATGGACCCGGGTACGTTCTTAAACTACGACCAGCCACCGAAGCACGGGCAGCAGCGTCCTTTGATCCCCAAGCCGCCTGCCAAGTGTGGATAGAGGGAGAGTGGAAATTATGGCAACCCCGAGGTGTCCTCATGTCTTTATTTTTGAAATTTGTATATTATTGAAAGAAGCTCAAGTATTTTCATTTTCTCATTTATCGTCCGATCCTTACATCTCTCGCACATATTTCAGATATCTAACTAGTTTTATTTCCATTGTAGCATAGCAGTTGAGCCCCTCTACCCAGTATTGTGCCAAAAGATGCCTCCGTACCAAGTGCCGGAATCCTGCATCGGACCCATCGACCTGGCGAGAGCTCTCAACTCTGTTCCCTGCTCCCTATCGGTAAGTATTGCCAAACGAAAGTGAACTCTAAAGCCAATAAGCACGTTACAGATTGGTTTAAGCACAACGCGTCTAAAATGGCCAAAGCTACTTAAGGGGCTCTATTAGATCCCCAGGTCGATAAATATTGCCATCGACTTTTAGAAAGAGATAATCGGTTAGTTTCAGCTTTGTAGAGCGCTATCTCTGTCGTACGAAGCACTATCCAACCAAAATGAATGACAAACTTCGTACAGGTATGTAGTGTGTGAGAAAAAGAGAAAATGCTCTATGAAACCGAATAATCTGGTTCTGTTTCATCCACCCCGTTGCCCCTGGCCCGAAAACGGGGTAGATGGGAAAAATAGGTTCAACGACCCAACTAGTTTCGGCTAGTCTTAAATCTGGGAAAGATTTTTTAACGTTGTCGGTGTAAACAACGGTTAAACCTTAAGCTGGCCTCCCGTAGTGCAATCATTCAATAGAATACCAGACCAGCTTATACTGGTTATTGGGTCCACCACATATGCATTATTTTCATAACTTCTGCATATTTTCACGCTGCTCAGTTACAAAATAAATGGCAGGACCAGCCATTTACTAACTACTGTAGCCAAAAGGTATGTATAAATAGGATTATTGCATTAATGTTTACATTTTTGCAAATGTTAACCATAAGTATATGTGAAATAAGGTTGATTTCAGAATGAAAGATTCTAATTAAAACCAAACTTTATTTCAATTTACTAAAGTTCCCATTGCCAAAGCAGCCTCACGAATGTAGGATAATGTTCACAGATGACCCGAGACGCTGACGTGTCCCTATTCACCCTGATCACCATATCGCGACACTACATGACTTGTCTATGGAACAGTACGCAGTTCTGGATATGTAGCGTGTGCTTCATCGCTCTGTTACAGGTATGTAAATATTTAATCGATAAAAAAAAGTACGTTCTCAATTCGAATGTATCTTTTTTATGTTTGTTACATGAGGTAAGGAATGATTTAGATGTTTTTTTTGTTCGATGCAGTATATCTGCTATCTGGTGCCATAAGTTGGTGGCAATAATGAGTAAAAAAAACAGAGCCACCGACTTCCGAAAGATATTATGTTTATTTTACACTTTTTTTGGGGTGGTTTTTTAAGGTGGTTAATTTTTTTAAAAGCATAGTTCTCCCTCATCATCTCCAATTCCTTCCTATCTGTAGCCCTACAACTTATTAATGCTATCATTAAGAGGCCTCTTACAGTCCACTAGCCGCCAATCGAAAAAATGTCATAACTCGTAAATAGAATAAAAAATACAAAATGTGGTCTATTATTACTGTAGAAAAGGCAATAACGTAATTTTATAACACATCATTGTCAACACTTGAAATATAGCTGTTTTTTGCTCAATATTATACGCATTAACTCATGTTTCAAAGCTTTTTATAGAAAGAAAAAATCGACCCGCGAGCAGGATTTGAACGTGTGACCTCCGATTCAGTACATCAGACGCTCTTTCCAACCGAGCCACCGAAGTTCAGGCTACTGCCACAGATTACTTATTGTGTCGAATTCTTCAATCCATTTCTAAATTCTCAAGGTGACGTTTCGCGCTATCTATTGCAGAGCATGTGTTAATGCATATAATATTTATAAAATATTTTATCTACTATCATGCTATTAATCCTCTATAAAAGAACCTATAACGATTAGCTTATTGCCAACATTAAAACACTCAATGCTATAATGATCATTATATCATCCAAACGCGTGTTATAATGAATTTCAAAAAAAGAACATTCTCATGCAATGACATTTTTACCACCAGATCGCTAACATTTTGAAAAAAGAACAATAAATTGTAGACTAATTCGTAATTTCGGATTCTCGTCTTATCGTGTTATTTCCCGCCATCTTGAATTCACATACTTAGTTCTGTACAACACCCTATGGTATGAAAATCTTTTATAGAGAATTCACATCATGATTGTAGATAAAGTCTTGTATGCAACTGTTATAATTAGGTATTAAAACACTCATGTGATACTATTATCACACTCGGCTACGCCTCGTGTGATAAACCCACATTCGTGTTTTAATACCCCTGATTATACAACAGTTGCATAAATAACTATTATCTACTATCATGCTATTAATCCTCTATAAAAGAACCTATAGCAATTAGCTTATTGCCAACATTAAAACACCCAATGCTATAATGATCATTATATCATCCAAACGCGTGTTATAATGAATTTCAAAAAAAGAACATTCTCATGCAATGACATTTTTACCACCAGATCGCTAAAATTTTGAAAAAAGAACAATAAATTGTAGACTAATTCGTGATTTCGGATTCTCGTCTTATCGTGTTATTTCCCGCCATCTTGAATTTACATAGTTCTGTACAACACCCTATGGTATGAAAATCTTTTATAGAGGATTCACATCATGATTGTAGATAAAGTCTTGTATGCAACTGTTATAATTAGGTATTAAAACACTCATGTGATACTATTATCACACTCGGCTACGCCTCGTGTGATAAACCCACATTCGTGTTTTAATACCCCTGATTATACAACAGTTGCATAAATAACTATAGTATGATTGGCGTCATCTGTTACAACATTGATTTGACTGTTGGTGTTGTAGTTGAAATGAGTAAGCTCGCTTAAGTTACGATACTTTCGGGGGTCGCGGGACTCACGAATTACCGTGACCCCGGTACGTAAAGGGCTATTGAAGGACACCGTGGATTTTAGTCAGTACGAGTCTGATAGTCCCTACCGCTCTGCCCTGGGTGGGAGGACTCATGTGATGATTTTAATACATAAAAAAAAAGTTACGATACTTTTGTACGTACACGTGAGCGGCGGACTCAATTTTTGTGCGCGCACATAGCTAAACTCGTTCAAGTCAGTCCAATGAAAGATTTTATAGAGCCGTGTCCTCGTACAGGTGGGTTCCCTGTGCTCGTTCGTGCCGCTGTCCCTGAGCGTGGGCGGCGCGGTGTGGGGCGGCGCGTGCGTGGTGCCGTCGCTGGCGGCCGCGCTGGCCTTCGCGCCGCTGGACCCCGCGCTCATGCAGCGCGCTGCCACCAGGCCGCAGCTGCTCATGAACGCTAAGGTCATTATTGATAACCAATTTTTAATAGACTTCGAAAAGGAGGAGGATTAAGTTTAATTCGAGCGTAAATAAGTGGTAACGATTTTGATTTGCCTCCAAATTGGGAAACTCGGTCAGTGTCTCTTTTCATTGAATTCCCTAGAAGACTGTCCGGAAGAATACCTAGAAAGGAATTAGTTCCCTTCTAAGACTAAGAAATTAAATGAAGAAATATGTTTGAAACCACTGAGCCCTATGTACATTTGAATTTTTTTAGTGTAACTGAATATTCAAAATAATAATTTAATGACTGTTCTTTTACATTGAATTATGGCCCTTTTTGTAGCTTATTTATTTTAGCACTTGCAACGAAATTCTCTTATTCACAACAGATGGCAGTCTTCGTATTCTGGTGCTACGCCCTAAAGTTCCTGCCAGCGGTCCTCTCAATCCTCGTCCTCTACGCGTTTACATTGCGCGCTTTCTGCGAGCAACTGGCGCAAGCGACCAACGCCACCGCGTGTTGGATAGTGTATCCGATCAATGTCGGCCAGTTCAACGAAACGCATGACCTCTCTCTGCGAAGTTGGCACGGTTGGGGAGATGACTTCTACGATGGGTTCTATTTGGCGCAGCATATTACACTTGCGTTGATTACTTTGCATTTAAGTGAGTATTACAGTTTTTTGGTCCCTCCCGCTCTTTGTGTAGCGGAATGGAATTTGTAAAAATGTAGAAATAAAATCTTAAGTTCATTATTTTAGGAGCCACAAATTCAATCTGCTATTTAACTGAAGTTCAGGTCGACAGATGCACCGCTTTCGCGATGGCCACGAAATCGACGCTCCAAGCGAATTCGCTTTGTACCGCAAGCGTCAGCTACAAAAAAAAAAAAAACGACGGGTTGCACTCTGGGAGTGCCGGCAGAAGTGAAAACTTCAATAGTAATAAACACACACGAATATTCGCGCAAGCGTCCTGCGCCGTCTTACGAATGTTCGATCAGGTCACGTGTCCTGACGCGAGTTTAACATTTTTACTCATTCCAAAAAAGTGCACAACGCCGCTAAAGAAGTTTTCACTTCAAAAATGTGCATCGGCCACGAAAGTCTACATAATAGACATACGTTTGTTTTTGACACTGGACGCTAACGCTTGAAGGGCAAAGCGAGTTCATTTGGAGCGTCGATTTCGTGGCCCTCGGGTTAGTTCTAAAGATCTCCATGGCCGTGCGGTTTGCCGTGTTTCAGTGGCGCGGCGACCCTTATAACTTTAAGACGATAACTTTGACAAAAAGTTTATGGGAATCAACTTTTACAAAATATTGGCAAGTTTAAAAAAAAATACTATGGCCGCGCCTTTGAAATAGATGTCGCATTCTTCTATTCACTATAAAAATCATCATCAGCTACTTAGTTACACTCTTAAGCCTTTATCAGACAGGCGTGGTGAATGCGAAGCGTGACGTTTTTATTTGTATTGTATGGAATTGTTTGAATCCAGACACATAGAAAAGCGAAAGCGATCCGATAGCGTGACCGTACTATCGGACTAACGTCTCGTATCGGTTCGTTATCGCTTCGGACTCACCTGTCTGTTTGACAAAGGCTTTAGTATCTCTTGTACAAAATCATTAAACTATGTATTCATTTTCAGTTGTGATATCATTGTCATTTGTTCATCGACAATCTTCTATATGGCAGAAGTGTTTCTGGGCTAACAAAGTGTGGTCGGTCACTGTGCTCGTTTTGTAAGTATACATTATTTAATTCATTACTAACATGTAAAGTTGTTGGAAACCTTAATCGCTCTTTTTGTTCAACACAAGCCGTCTTACTACAAATAACTTAAACATCGGTTAAACACTTTTTTTTTTCATCGTGGTAAAATCATCAAATGAGTCCTCCCACCCATCACTGTCAGACTTGTACTGACTAAAATCCACGGTGTCCTTCAATAGCCCTTTACGTACCGGGGTCACGGTAATTCGTTAGTCCCGCGACTATCGGTTGAACACTTGGCTAAAAAGTGTCAACTACAAAACGGCATTTTACGTTATTAGTTCTCACGACCTTGGAACGGGCTAGTGAGAGCGCCAAACTCGGCTGAACGTTAATATCGCGTCTACGTAAAAAAAAATCGTACTAGAAGTACACTGTATTATAGAACGATAAAATTGATCCTCGTGGACCGAAATTACCACGTTATAATTTCTAGTGATTCACGGCTGACTGATTTTCAGTATATCTCATGCATTTTCTTCCAGAATCATAGCGCAGTTGGCATTTAGCGGTATAATGTTGAGCAGTAGCTACGGCTTCTGCGACAGATGGGGGGTGTGTGACCTACAGTACTATGTTCCTTGGCCTCTCGCTGTGGGGTACGCCGCCTCGCTGTTCCTAGTCTTCGCACTCAACGAGTTTATCAAGTGGCAGGAGATCAAGTAAGTTGGTCATGTTTAGGAGGATCTAGAACAGACTGACATTTCCTAATCCTATTTTAAAAGGGAGAAGCAGTCAGTATCATCTGCATAGCAAACTAATCTTCTATGAACCAGCACAGACCCGCAGCTACTTGTCTTTACCGACAATCTGCGTTTTTATAAAAGCACCCATACACGGAATTGCTCGAGCAGACGCACTACGAGTATTTCGAGCGGTCGGACTGCTTGACGCAATCGCCAGATATACACACTGCTCACGTAGTCTATGTAATGGCCTAGTTTTACTTAAATTGTGATGATTATGCGCGACAACCTACCATAAGCAATTTTTGTAAAATTGTGATGCTCGCCGGAAGGCACTCCCTACATACATTTAGTATTAGATACTGCAAACTGTAAGAAAAATTGTGACGTATCGCCCCCGTGCGATACTCGGCAGAAGGTGCATTTTGCATTGAAAAAGTTTCCGCATCATAATTTGTGATAGTATGCGGGGTGCATCCGGCGAGCATCAAAATGCGGTCGCGCTATAACCCCGCAAATATTTCAGCTCCACCAAGTGTTTGTGCATTTCGTTTCTATCAACCCTACTGTGACTACTACCAAATCCAGCTTTTATGATAATGGATCATGTATGAGTGTTATAAAATGAACTTTCCTCCTTCAGGGCCGACGGTCGCAACCAGCGCCGCGCCCGCCTGGACTTCGGCACTAAGCTGGGAATGAACTCTCCGTTCTAATCTACGTCTAGTCAATTACGCTTTAGTTCAACTGTGAATATAATATCGAAGCCGTATGGCGTTTATTTTGTAAGAGAAATATGACATGTACTTAGTACTATTTTGTACTTACTTTATTTGTATGATGTTTTGATGATTTTAAATAAATTTCTTACTATAATTCTTGGTTTTTATGTACCTCAAACGTGATCAATGCCTGGGATATAATTATATATGACAAGCACTTCGCCCGCGACTTCGTCCGCGTGGGTTACGTACTTTCCTCTACAAAATTCGAAAGCTGATTTTTCAATCGATAGAAGATTTTCCATACAAACAAAATTCCCCCTTGTCACCCCCTTAAAGGTTAAATTTCCAAAAACCCCTTCTTAGTGCTCCCCTACATTATAATAGGAAGCTGTGTGCAAAATTTCACATTCCTAGCCCCAGTAGTTTCGGCTGTACGTTGATATGTCAGTCAGTCAGTTCTCCTTTTATATATATAGATTGTGACCGCAAGTTCTGTACCGTTGATAAAGAGAGACTAGAGTAAGACCTATTTTCGGATATTTCATTTCATGTACTTATCATGTTCATTACTGGTGTAATTAACGCACGTTACCCCATTACGAAGTGCAGTGGGCTAGTCGGCACACGCATGCACGTTAGTACAGCATAGTACAGCACTCGCGGTCACGCTTTCGCAGTCGCTAAATTGCTGATTTTAGGAAAATATGGGTAAGTAAAATAAAGAAACTACAAATTGAAAACAAATATTTTTTATTTAGAACTAAATTATGATAATTTTGTGATGCTTATTAAATGTTGCCAGTCATTATTTTGTTATACCAATTCCTTTGTTCGCTCTGAGGTCAAGATTAACAGACTACATGTAGTAAAACATATTAGCAACATGTTACTCTTACTTCAAACTACCCTCACACTACTTACTACATTACTAAATTGACAATTTTTCACTTACACAAAACTTTGTTACTTCACGTTGTAGACACATCATCTTTGAAATCAAACATTTAAAACCGCCGCGTACGCAGATTGCGATTGCCACTCTACAAAGAATACATAATTTAATTTTTTTTATGGTTAATAACATTATTTTATATCTTTTCAATTATTAAACTACATTAAGGTTAGTCGGTAAACGGTTGTACTTAATAGGTACGTAAATAATGTTCCTATCACTAGGATTCATCTGGTAAGTCTAATATTTCTTGAACGAATGACGCGACGTCAATCTCCTGACTGTGATCCAGACAGAAGGGGTGCGTCAGCAGCGCGTCGTAGTTCGGTCTCTGTTTGTAATCTTTCTGAAGACATTGTACAATGAGGTCCTCGAACTGCGCAGAGAACTGGCCGGCAGGTAGTCTGGGAGGGTCATCCTTGACGACTTGTTTGAGCTGTTCGAAAGGCGTGCCCCACGTGTTGTATGGGAAGGTTCCGGTCGCCAGCTCGATCAGCGAGATGCCAAGGGACCACACGTCGCTGCGGATGTCGTACTGGCCCGGGTTGCCGCTCGGGTCGATCCTCTCGGGTGCCATGTACGGCTTGCAGCCCGCGTCAATGGTCTTAGCAACAGAGTCCACCAAGTATCCTGATATACCAAAGTCACACATCTTCACCTCCCCTTTCCTGTTGATCAGGATATTGGATGGTTTTACATCTCTATGGATTACTCTGAGCTTAGAATATAAGTAATGTAAAGCACTGACTACGGAAAATGAGATTTTTCCAAGAATGTTTTCTGGGATAGTGCGCTTGTTGTGGTAAACCTTCATGTAGAACTTGTCGAGGCTCATGTCCATGACCTCCATACAGATCCAGACGTCTCCCTCGCGGAACATGGCACCATAGAAGTGCACTGTGTATGGACAGGCACTGGCTCTCATGGACACGTCCAAGTCCATGAGCAGACGCTTCAGTTCTGTTGACTGGCTGCTGAATGATGCTGTTATTCTCTGTGTACAAAAAGAAAAGACATAACCACAGAGAAGAGAAGCCTATGGCATATGGTCAAGCTTTGTTAAAAAAAACATATTTTTCAGGCATTCTCCATTGGAATGATAGCAACTCAAGGATAAATCAGTTTTGTTATCAAACAAAAAGGAGGTTTCTGATTAATTTGAGGACTGAGCTTTTGTTGCTAGTTAAAAATATGTACCTTGACTGCCATAGTGGTGTCACTAGGAATATGCTTCATCTTCTCTACAATCCCATAGGCTCCGCGGCCCAAGTCACAAATCTTGATCAGGTCATCTGCGTGGACGGTGAACGTCTTGTCATCAACTGTTATTGTTGTTTGCTTGTCCAAGTTTCTTGGTGGTGTACTGAGGAGTAAACCAAAACCCTTATAAGATTACAAATTTTCTTTTCCTTCTACCATTATAGTATTTTAATTAATTGCTTTAAAGATGTAAATGAAAGTATTGTTTCTTACTTAATAATACTATTTCAATTTAACGTATTTTATTTATGTACTATTTTATTGTTTGAAGTTTTGATGATTTAGCAAAAAAAATTATATACAAACTATAAGTAAAAACTTACTAGTAATATATACAAAAAGAATACAAAAAGCTTTTCAATTTCTGTTAAAGTTCCATCGAATCTTTTTTACAGAATATTATCATCTGGCATAAGCATGAATAGTGCACCAAAAAGATTACAAATGTGGCATATTTGAACTTACTATCCAATTGTTTTAGTCAATGGAGGTAGACAAATAACACATACTAACATTGCAATGTGTGCATATAATTATCTTTTATCAGTTAAATCAAGCTTCATAATATCTAAATGGCATGACCTTTGTGGTGAGAAATATTTTAGGGGCAACCTATTACCCCATCATTATCATTGATATTATCTATCTAGTTTCACCTTCCTACCCATGCCCATAGTGGTATGCTTATCAATTAGTTCTTTAAAGTTTTCTACTTGATTATAGGCTAATAATACTTTTAGTCAATTATTCCCTCTTTTGGGCAAGGTCTAACCTCAGTCTTTATTGATATGTACTACACACTGAACATAATCGGTACAACAAGTATTCAGGTGATATTAATGGTGATTTTGAAAATCAAATGAAATGTCTGTTTAACATGGGTATCATCATAGCAAAACAGATATGTATGCCCTAATTTGGGTAGAAGGAAGTTCTTCATTAGCATCAATATATTTATAATCTTCTTTCGATGTAAAGAACACAAGTTGTAGCTAATGTGTATGTCAGGTAGACAGATTAGAGCTGGTTGACACTCACACGACCTGCTCTTCTGGGGGCTTGAAATTGAACCCTGGAGGCGGCGGCTTTCTCCTCGACATGTCGCCGACGTCCTCCTGACAAGATCCGAGCCAAAAACCACAAATCCGATCAGAATTTCACCAAATCCCTCCACGATACGCTTCAGGCCAAACTGTTGACTTAGCGTTAAAAAACACAAAGTTTAGATATAAAACACAGAGACATTTTATAAGGCAATATTAGGCTTATGCTTTGTACTAGTTAATCGAAATATATACAATATTATTCAATTATTTCCAAAAATTATGCACTCTGAAGAAGGCAGCTAGGTTTTGACAGTTGAAATATTTTGTTGCCATATTTTAACTTATCATACCAAGCCAAAAGGTTGATATTCTCGATATAGTAGAAATACGTATACCACGCCAATATGCCTTACTATGTTAGACAGAGACATATTGTAAGCAAGCAAATTGCTATAAACCCAACCCACTACCCGAACTGAGCATCTAAACATTTGCTCTACTTACCCCCGAAACAAAAAGTACAGACACCAGCACATCAACCTACCTCGATCTGCCAAACTTTATTGGATTTTCAACCTTATCACAATAGTGGAAGGTTAATATGGCAGTGGTAATTTTTTTTAGATTGGGGTAGATTGACCTGCAGGCATCTGTACATTACCACACTTTGGGTATTTAAAATAAAACATAAGTTGAACAAAAATATTAAAGTGTAATTCTTTCAATTATAATTAGAATAAATTCGAAAAAAAAACCCTTGTAATCTTAAAGTAGTCATGGATGGATTTATTCACTTGGAAGAAAATCTGATAGCTCTCACAGCATCTTTAGCTTTCTTTACCGCTTCTTCTTTTATTCTATGTCGTTTTTCTTTTTCTGCTAATCCTACCACCACATCATGTTGTAAAGCACTCTTAACATTAGCTTTAGCAAATAATTTACTTAACACATAATCATCATCATTTTTTTCTTTCTCTTTTTTATGCTTTTTTTTCTTCACTTTTTTTACTGCAACAACATTTTCTACTTTAATTTCTAGATCTGGAGAATGTTTCCTTTTATGAGGTTTTTTAGTTTTATTAGCAACAATAGGTTTGTCTCTTTCGGGTGTTCTTTCTTCCACTGGTTTTTCTTTGCATTCATTGTCTTGTGCACTCTCATTTTCTGCATCATTCTCAGGACTCTCCTCTCCACCATGATCACTTTCTTCTTCTGCATTCTCTTGGGCTTTTAAAACATTCTTTAGTAAATTTTCTTCATAATCCTTTTTAATATGCATATTTACAATATCTAATTCAGAAAGTATGCTTTCAAATGGAACATTAGTAACTTGATCATCAACTAAATTAACTTCAGGTACTTCAATTTCAGGTGGGTTTAGTAGTAATTCTCTTTTCTTTTTGTACTCTTCTCTGGGGTCTTTCTCTTCTTTACTCTCCTCTTTTTCCTTAGAAATCTTTTTGCTTATTGCTCTTGCCATCCTTTTCATGGCTTCTATTTTTTTCTTGGCTAATGAGGTAGCTTCGTTGGAATGTTTGTCTTCACTTTTAATACTTTTAGAATTATGATCAACATTTATTTTGGTGTGCTTGAAAAGGGATGCCGTTTCAGTGTCACCATCACAGTTCAGCTCTTCTAATGTGAAAAGACCCTGTAGTGTGCTAGTGGTCAATACATTCTTTTGATTGGGGTCTATTAATATTTTATTACTGAGAAAATGCTTGAATATCTGTCTCTGATAAATCTTCTCTTCAATAGTGCCAGCTGATAATAATCTGTAAACTGTTACATTTCTTTGCTGACCTATTCTCCAAGCTCTTTCTTTAGCTTGGTCATCTGTTGCGGGGTTCCAGTCAGGGTCATATATTATGACTCTATCAGCTCCTGTGAGATTAACTCCTAGCCCTCCAACTCTAGTTGTAGCCAAGAACACCAAGTATTCAGGATTCTCATTAAATGTTTTGATCATGTTTTGTCTCTGGCCAACATTTACTGAGCCATCCATTCGCAAATACTTAAATTCTTGAACTTGTAAATATTGCTCTAGCAAACACAGCATTCCTCGGGACTGAGAGAATATTAAAGCTCGGTGACCTTGCTTTTGCCAAATTTTCAACAAAGAATGAACAACAGTCATTTTACCCGATCTTTTGTAGCTGCCAAATCTTTCTGGGTCCACCTCATCACAATCTTCATGAGCCTCATAGAGGTACAGATCAGGGTGATTGCATATCTTTCTCAAAGTACAGAGAGCAACCAATATCCTTGCTCTCAATGGGTCTCCATATTTATTATCTTTGTCTAAAATACTCCTTACAGTGTTACCAGTGAGGTATCCCATATACAGATCTTTTTGTTCCTGACTTAGTGCACAGAACAACACTTGCTCATTTTTCTCTGGTAGTTTAATATGGCTTTGAACCTCAGCTTTTGTTCTTCTCAACATATAAGGTGTTATAATTAATTTCAAGGCCTTTGCTATTTCTAGAGCAGTTGCTTCTTGGTATTCGGTAGCATTAGCATATCCACCCTGAGTAATGGGCATTGCAAAATGGTCCATAAATGCTGCATAAGTGCCCAATAAGCCTGGTCTCATGAAGTCAAACAATGACCAAAGTTCTTGTAAGCTGTTCTGCATGGGAGAACCAGTAATGAGGATCTTATGAGGAGTTTGAAACTTCTTCACAAGCTTACTGACTTGGGTATCAGGATTCCTTATTTTGTGGCCCTCATCTAAAATAATGTAATGCCACTTCCGAGTTGTTAGATCTTTAGTGTACTTCACAACACCAGCATAAGTGATTAACAGGATCCCATGCGCAGTGTGAAGGTCTCTGATCAGTTTGTTATGATTGCCTGCATGAGACCCAGTGTGGTGGAGCACAGCTACTCTTAGGTATGGACACCAGAAGTGAAAATGAGAGACCCATTGATAAATTACAGTTGCTGGAGCAACAATAATGGTAGGACCAAGTCCGCCCCAAGCTCCTAAGTTACTTTTGGACAAACCAGCCAGAAATGCGATTATCTGGATAGTTTTTCCCAAGCCCATTTCATCTCCTAACATTCCCCCTGATTCCACTTGGTGCAGTTCCCATAACCACTTGACACCAATCTTTTGGAACTTGTAAAGCTGCCTCCAAATAAAATTAGGTACACACAAGCCATTTTGCAGTTCATGGAGTTCTTCAGGGTCCTTGTTGCCTTCTAATACATACTGTACATCAGCTGTCATTGTTTCACCATTGTAATTACTTGATTTAGCTGCTGCCAAATTTTTCTTCCAGTTTTCTATTCTCTCTTGGTAACTAGCTAAATCACCATCATCTACAATTCGCTTTAAGTTATGCTTTGTGCGAGTAGTGCCGGTAGAGGTAGAGGGTCCAGCAGCTATGTTAATAATATCATCAGCCTCTTCTTCAGAAGGCAAATAGTCATCGTCAGAATCCTTCTCTGAAGAAATTGTGGATGTCCTCGTTCTGGAACTGGTTGGCACTGGTGTATCCTTGGGCGACACTTTTGGGGATCGTTTTCCAACCTGTTTCGATTGCTTTTTTGATATCAATTCAGCTGCAGCTTTACTTTTTTCTGAAACATTGTCCTTTTTGCTTTTAATTACAACTCTCTGTTTCGCAAGCGCCAGTTGGTTTTCCAAATATTTATTTATATCAACCATTGTACATAAAAGTATGTTTAATATTTCTTTTTTGTCATTAACATCCTGTTTCACAAATAATTACAAATATTGCACGAAAACTTAAAATCTAAACAAGTTTTGTCTTGCATAGAGTTTGACGTTCAGTTATAACATTTTTGAAGTCAGTCTTGATTTCTGTCTGCCATCGTGTGTATCAAACATTCAAACCTGCTAAAGGTATCTAGGAAATAATAAAAATTTTGACATAGGTTAAATTTTTTATATTGAGAGATTTTAAGTTTCAATGCAAAACATTCCTAGCGAAAGTCAATATTTTATGTTGTTCAAATGAAATTATTTGAACCTATATTTACAAACATTAATTTAGCGTCAATGTCAAAATGGAATATCTGACAGAACAATTGTCAAACAAAAAGAAATAATTTGCACGTGTGGTTTAAACAATCGAGCACGACTTTAATTAATAAAATAATCCGTTTTACTAGCAGTCAAATGACTTAATTACTTTTATACGCATCGTATTATTATATATCGTTTACTAGAAAAGTGTGCGTAGAATTTTAGATTTCATAACCTCGTGCATTATTTGTGCAATTAATTGAAAATGCAGAAAGTTAAAAGAAAATCTAATGAAAACGATGCTAGTTCACCTAAGAAAAAGAAAGTGAACTCAGATAACGCTGACGGTAAACCAGCTGAAGGTGAAAATGCTAAAAACAATAAATTAAAAAAGGATTTCAAGAAGGATGCTGTGAAAGGTCCAAACAAGTTTGGGAAGCCGAAATTCAACAAAGATGGGAAAGGAAAACCTGGCTTTGGCAAAGATCAAAAAAAAATTGGTAAAGGAAAGCCTAATTTTGGTAAAGATGGCAAGGGTAAGCCTAATTTCGGCAAAGATGATAAGGGGAAGCCGAATTTTACGAAGGACCAAGCCAATGGTGAGAAGCCGAAGTGGTCTGAAATGAAAAAAGAGAAGAAAGAACTAAGGTTAACGAGGCGCAAGGCTAAGGCCACTGCTGAAGTATTTGAGGTGTCACATAAGGCTAAACTTTTAGCTGCACAAATTCAAAGGTAACCTGAAAGTTATTGTAGCATATTTTCTTTGTTGCCATATTAGATACATATTTTAGTTATTTTGCCAAATAAAATAACTAAAATAAATCATTTATCTAAACAGTGGATTTGCTTGTATTTAAGAGTGTGATGAGTTTAATTATTATGAAGAAAAAAGATAAAGTTCGTAACCTCTTTCAACCATTCAATCCTTGTTTTGATAACTTATTTATGTTCCAGGAAAGTGGTAAAACAAGACTTCAGGATGAACTCCTGCAAAGAGCTCCACTGCTTGCTGAAAGGCCACTACAAATCAATAGCCCTAACACATGACCTCAGCAGAGTCATTCAAGTCTTACTAAAACACGGTCCTGATGACATCAAGAATGAAATCACGGAAGAATTACTCGACTTAATGGTGCAAATGGTCCAGTCAAAGTATGGGCAGCATGCTGTCAAACGCATATTGAAGTATGGTACAGAGTTCATACGACATGAGGTGTTAAAGAAGTTCTTTGGCCATATTGTATCGATAGCCACTCACGCAATAAGTGCGCCTGTATTGGACTATGCATATGGAGAGTTTGCTACAAAGAAAGAGAAGTGTCATATGCAGCAGGAGTTTTACGGAGATATTTATAAGAATGTGAGTTTGCCTTGTTTTCAGTTAAGTTCTTAAAAAACGGAATATTTTGTTCTTGTTGTGACATTTATTGCAGTTTTGTATTCATTCCAAATAATAGTTAGTAACCTAAATAAATTGAACAAAATCAGAAAACAATACTGAATTATTTGTGATTGAAGAGTATTTTATGTGTAGTAGTCAAAATACTCTTCAAGTCTTATAACTAGATTTCAGTAAGAATCCTAATTTGGATACCCTTAAGCACATTTTTTTAAATGATGTTTTTCTTCCCTAACAGACAAAGGATGACAAAGTGAAAACAATGAGCGACACATACAAGGACAGTCCTGAGATGAAGACTGCCATCCTCCAGGCATGTAAAGCTAACATACAGAAGATTCTAGACAAGAATCTACATGATGGAGAGTAAGTTCTTTATTTTCTTTAACCTTACTATATTATTCATTACGCGCATATGACGTGAAGTTGCAGTTACCAGCCAATTATACAATACAACCTCACTATATAGCTGTTCCCGATGGTTTCAACCCGCTGCTGGTTCCTATTGGACATAGCATAATGTTTTATAGGCTATAACATTCCTCAATAAATAGACTATACAACATTTACAGAATTTTTCAATTCGAAGCAGTAGTTCCTGAGATTAGCACATTCAACCATACTAACTCATCAGCTTTATAATATTAGTAGAGATTTAAGTGTTTAAACTTTATCATGTATATTTTATACATTATAGGTAAAAATAGCGCATGAGTCGTGCATTTCCAGTCCTACATTGTTCTTGTACAGACAACACCATACTCATCTATGGAATATAGAGGGTTATTAAAAGAACACTGGAGTTTAGTAAGCACAAGTGAGACAGTCTTATTTAATGACTTTAACATGAAAAAAAAAAGAAAAGTCTCTTTATGTGTCGCACATTTACACATAGCTCTGTAACATGACATCTAAAGAATCTAATATCTGTCTATCCCTCCAGAAATTAATTTAATTTGATACTAAATTATTATTTTTTCTAGATTATTCCACTCAATCCTGTACGACTACATGCGCGAGTGTAGTGCGGAGGACCGCGTGGAACTGATCTCGACCCTCAGCCCCCTTATAGTGCCGCTCAGCAACTCGCTGCCGGGCGCCAACGCCGCCTCCATCTGTGTGTGGCAGGGTACGAATAAGGATAAAAAGGTGAGACAAATGAACATAAGGAACTGTGAAAGAATGATGCACAGAATATAAAGTATTTTGTAGTAAAAATTGGGAAAGCAAGAAATAATTGACTTCTCCTGCTAATGGGGTTGAGGAGCCCGAGGCTAAATAATTACAGCCGCACAGGCCCATCTGGGTTAAGCCGTGCTTGCCGAGGTTGGTCTGTGAATGGGTGACAATCTGTCATAGCGAGTTTCCACCGTGCCTCGGAAAGCACGTAAAGCCGTTGGCTCGGCTGTCATTTGTAGATTTTTCACAATTTTTACTGTTAGTCAGAAGCTCTAAAGTCTGACAACCAGTCTTACTATGGGGTATCGTATTACCCAGTTACTGGGTTGTGGAGGTCCGACAGGCAGTCGCTCCATGTAAAATACTAATATCCAGCTGCATCTGGTTTAACTGGAAGCTGACCCAAATATTGTTGAGAAAAGGCTAGGCAGATGATGTTGCTAATCGGTGGAGCAAAAGGAAGTTCATCCTTTACGTTCCAGCGTCGCGGTCATTCTCCTCTCTCTCACTCCTTTAAACGTTCCGTCAACCCTGTGCCGACTGTGATGATAAGCCCCAATTTACCTGACAAACATGCTTTTCTTGAGTTTTAATTAGAAAGTGCAGCAATGTGCGACTGTAGACTTCTCGAATTTATGACTGCTCAAATACAGCCTGCATTTTACTTTTCTCATTACGTGTTTTACACGATGTATATTATTAGTTCCTACTATGAATTAGGGTTATTTTGACCAATGACATAGTTCAATGGAGAGTAACAAATAGGAATCCTCACTCATCCTTTTTTATAATGTTCCAAATTAAACAGTTTTAAAATTACATTTGCAGACCATATTGAAAGTGGTGAAGGAACACGCAGTGGCCCTCAGTAAACACAAGACTGGTTACCGCTTACTGATCGCCATTTTTGATTCCGTCGACGACACGGTTCTAGTCAAGAAAGCGATTGTATCTACTCTAGCTAGCAATTTGAAGGACATTGCTAAAGACCATTGGGGTAACATGGTAAGTGTTCCATATATTTATAAGTTCTAGCTGCTGCTTCAAACTTCATCTGCACATAAACTTACCCCAATATGTCAAATTTTCTCAATTGAATGTAACCCTTCTGCTTTCGTGATAAAGTTTAAAATCTATTAAAGAAATTGACAGATTGGGGTACGTTGATCTGTGCTGGTGTTGTCTGTAGTAACAGAGTGTGCTAGTGAGCAAAAGTATAAAATCACTGGTATAATTAAACAATGGCGTGATTTGAATGAATTTGGTATCAATTTAAAGTTAACAGTTAAACCTTTAAAATGGTAAAATTTTTATCAATCTTAACTAGTTAGTTATTAAGTACTCAAAATCACGCGGAATCGGAGTAAGTGATTCCATACTTTCGTTCGCAAGTGTAGCAGTACTTTTCTACAGTGAAAGAGTTTTTAAATCTGGTGAAAAGTTTTACTTGCGAAGCCTTACAATCTTATTTATTTCGCCGACCTGTGACGACAGAAAGTACCAATATAAAACATGAGGATAATTTGTTGGTAGATAGAAAAAATTAATGAAGTTTGTTACGACAACGTTAATTAGTTGAAAAGCATTATTATATCGTAGTAGTAAGGATGATTTTCACTTCTAGTTGGTTACCATCGCAAATCACTTGAATCTCGCCGTGAGTAAGAGCGAGCATCAAAACTACCTGTTTATAATATCAGTGGCTCTTTTATTCCAAATATTCAACTTACTTTTCAGACATTACACTGGCTAGTAAAACCCAAAGATTCAGGAGCATTCCATCCCAGTTTCATCAAGTTCCTTGAAGAGGGCGCCAAAAGCGGCACGTCCAAGAAAGATGCCGAACTAAGAGTGTCCGAATTAAGAGAGGCAATCCTGCCCGCTTTGAAGCAGGATATGGAAGAAGACCCTGCGTTTTGGCTCAGTAGTAAAACAAACATGCTGTTGGCTGTCGCTGTTTTGTCTATAGGTACGTGTTACTTCAACTTAATTGTAGTTTAAGGAGGCTTAAACTCATCTGACATAATTATTAGCCCTTTTCAGACTAGTACAAGCTTTGATTTTGATATTTCATTTTGGGGCTGCGAGCGATAATGTTTGTAACACTACTAGGCGCCGCCTACTTGTGGCGAATTCGCGTACTTACAAAGTAATTCATTTCTTATTGGTACCGCTCGCTGCTCTATTCGCCGTTTAGACCAAAGTCGTGATGTAGAATATGTCAAAAATTACTTTTAAAATCGTTAAATTGTTCAACAAAAGAATAGAGTGAACAAAAGTCAGCATACCATTAACTACTTTCTCCTTTACAGAATCAACAAAAGAAATTCTAGAAGGTTTAGCTAAGGTGATCTGTCAATCCGACTGGCGCATCACAGCTGATGGCAAAGACCTACTAGCAGTCGAGGATGCGGGCATTCACATGTGTCTCAAGAAGTTGGCAACACTCGATAAAGACAAGGATGGCAACACTTTAGGTGAAGCTATTGCTGAACACTTGGAAGATGAGACTGTAAGTGAATTATTGTAATTTTGACCGACTACCAAACTCAATGAAGTGATGAGCATTTTTAAACCTTGGCTTTTCGAATTCCACGAATGTAACGTGAAATTGTCTCGAACGAACAAGGTGTTAAGCTCCGATAATGGTATTTCAACCTGTGGTTACCAAAAGGAATCAGATGTTTGTACAATGCTATGACTGCATTATTTTGTTATTATTCACTTTTCATCATACACATCATGTATGCTTATGTTTATTGTTCATTTTTTCCAGATCAAACTGTGGCTGCCAACCAACAGAGGGTGTTTCTTCCTTCTAAAACTAATTGAAAGCAACGAAGATGCCGTTGCTAAAGCTTTGAAAAAGAAAATTAAGCCTCATGTAAACATCTTGAAACAACAGACGTCGGAAGGCGCGAAACATTTGTTACAAGCTGTTCAGAAGAAATAAATGTATTTGTTTACATGTGTATTTTTTTTTATCTGCCCGTGCTACATTTATGCCTAAGGGCCTTTTCACATGACACCGCGGCGGCAGCGTTTTTTTGTCCAAAAAATATTATAGGGTGATTAATGCACAGGTGCCGCGCTGGCGACGACGCCGCTACCGTCGCGGTGCAGTCGATTCAATGGCAGATGTCAGCGATACAATTAGGCTGCGGTTCGACTCAGGCGGAGCGGAGCCGATCGGGGACGAGCTGTGCCGCGATTCACCAATCGCATGACTGATGCGCATGGCTGGCCACGTGACACATGTGTATTCAAGCCATTTGACTGGTGAATCGCGGCACAGCTCGTCACCGCTCTGCCTTCGTCGAACGGCAGCCTTAAGCCCGGTTTCCACTGCGAAAGGGTAATGTGCGGGAAATGGTTAGGCGAAACGGACTCCTTTTTAATGAAATAGGTTTGCGTTTCCACCAACGAAGAGTTGGTCATTTGATTTCCACTGCAAAATGAAACTGAGATAGAGAAATGTGCGGACTGAGCTGAACGGAAAATGAGAAATGAATAACGAATAGATAATTTCCACAGAGAACGAGTTCAGTTGATAATCTATACATATAATAAATCTGTAGAAGGGTCAATTCTGTACATTGAAAATATTGAAAAAATAAATAGCGGGGAGTGTTGCTGGATCGATACCAAACCCAAATATGTGATTAAAAAATTTTTTGTCTGTCTGTCTGTATATGCAGGCATCACGTGAAAACTAACGGTTCGATTTCGATGAAACTGAAAAATATGTAGAAAAAATATCTTATTTTTCAGTTTTATTCATAGACGTTGTTCTGTAGAACCGCGAATCTCCTTAATTATTATAGGCTTAGCCGTATTTGGGTCCAATAGATATTTATAAGATGTCATTGTCAGAGTTACTCAAAATAGAGAAATAAACCATCCACGCGAAGACCGACATCCGCGCTGACGGAGTCGCGGGCGGAAGCTAGTTAATAATATAATTGTATATTAATTCATTATAATAATAATAAAGTCTCTGTTGGAAACTCGGTACTCGAAGTTGTTGACTCATATATCTACTTAGGACAAGTAGTCCAGTTAGGTAGGTCCAACTTCGAGAAAGAGGTCAACCGCCGAATCCAACTCGGTTGGGCAGCGTTCGGGAAACTACGCAATGTCTTTTCGTCCGACATACCTCAGTGCCTCAAGACGAAAGTCTTCGACCAATGTGTGTTACCAGTGATGACATATGGCACCGAAACGTGGTCCTTCACTATCGGCCTCATCTCAAAGCTCAAAGTCGCTCAACGAGCTATGGAGAGAGCTATGCTCGGTGTTTCTCTACGTGATCGAATCCGAAATGAGGAGATCCGTAGACGAACTAAAGTCACCGACATAGATAGCCCACCGGATTAGCAAGCTGAAGTGGCAATGGGCAGGCCATATTGCTCGCAGAGCAGATGGCCGATGGGGTCGAAAAGTACTAGAGTGGAGACCACGGACTAGCAAACGCAGCGTAGGACGTCCACCAACAAGGTGGACAGACGACCTTATAAAGGTCGCCGGAAGACGCTGGATGCAGGTCGCTTCCAACCGGTATATGTGGAGATCTAAAGGGGAGGCCTATGTTCAGCAGTGGACGTCCTATGGCTGAGATGATGATGATGATGAATAATTTTCTACGCGCCATCTGGCGCGTAGCTGCGGGAGGCAAGGCGCGGGGGGCAGACAGCGAGCGAGTCCGTTCTGAACTAGTCGGTGCAGGCCTTGCGCAGCGGACTCTTTTCAATTTCTTTTTACTCGCTCAATCCGCCCCGCTCACCACTTTCTGTGTGGAAACGCTACTATGTAAATTGTAATTGCGAGTTGAGCGGAGTCCGTAAGTACTCCGCTCCGCTCCCTAGAACTGAGCGAGCTCATTTTCACTCTTTCTACACGCTCGGCTCTTTCCGTCCGACTATTTGTTGGTGGAAATACAAGTAAGCAGTTTGCGTTTGCGAGTTTAACGAAGTCATTAATGGGTCCGTTCCGCTCTCGGTGGAAACCAGGCTTAACAGTTTTTTTCGAATAGTAACAGAACTAGGCCTTGATAAGTAGTGCCAGTTCATACCGTGTGTTGTTCACAATGTGTATCTTTTCGTTTAGTATATAAAGTTAGATTTTGAGTCGCTCTATTGAAATGTGCGCGCAGTCGCAACTCGGTGTGGATTGATCCTAACTAAACAAATTGGACCATGTATGGATACAAATTTTATATATAAAAAATAAAAACAATTATTAGGTATCCAAGTTTATTTATTTATTCTGTCACGTGTAGTATTACACAAGCAATATTTGCACATAAATAATATATTTTCCAGTTCTCAAAAGTACGAGTACAAATCGAATGCTTAGCTTTGCAATCCCTTGAAGTAGAAAAATCTAATTTCTAAGCCGACGCAATCAAAAGATGCGGCCGTTTATGCTACGTTTTGCCGCATATTTTGAAGCTCGCGACGTAATCAAAACCTAAAAAAGTACCTCCAGTTGACCTAGAATTTAGCAAGAAGTGAGAACTTACAGTACCAATCAAGGAATAAGTCCGAAATTTTGTAACGTATGGCTGTAACCATTACAAAACTTTATAATAAATTTGATTTGTATTTTTTATCTATAATATTAGTTTTATAAACAGATTAAATTATCAACTACGAAACCCTCCATTTTGCGTGGTTCAACACGCACATGGATTTTTTTTCGGATTTCAGGGTTCTCTCTATTTCTTTTTTTTCTTGTTTTTTTTTTAAGGATCAGGCTCAGTCCATCTTAAACAAGTATCCGTAACTTAAACAAGTTATTTTGTATTAACACATGAAATACATCACCAATATTAAAATCGACATATTCAAATATATATTAGTATTTTATATTATTAATTTTGTAAGCAGATCGAAAAATACTTTTATTATTTTACCATTTCTTAGTTTTTAATACATTAATAAGGGTTCCATGCAAACAGTACCGGTAAACGGGGTTACTTTGAATCATGGGGTAAATTTGATAGAAACTACTTCAATTTTTTGAGGTTATGGCTCCATCGGTACTTAACGTTCGATGATTTTGCCTGATAAATTAAGGTTTTGTATGATAAATTAAGGTCGTAAACTGTTACACAACTATTGATCAGTATTTGTAGCGGTGGCATCCATGGGTCCCCATGCTAAAAAAGGACAAAACATTTTTTTTTTGAAACTACTTATCGACATAAAATTGCAAATTGCGTAAGACGGAACAACTTTTAGTAGAATTTTTTTTTCGGATTACAAATATGGTAAACTGTCACAATCCTTTTTGTGGGTGCGCTGGTGATGGCACGTCGTTTCGTGCAAAAAAATATGTTTTTTTATCAATACCTTTTCTTTCTGTTTTTCTATAGTTTATTGGGGCTACTTTCAGATTCTATGTTAAAAACGGGGAGTTCCAAAGTAACCCCAGAATCATTTTACCTTTTATCACATTGTTTTATTTATTTTTCTAAAAAACTACGCATTATTTTTGTTCTTTTTTTACTTTTACAGAGAGAACTATAAAAACCGATAATTACCTATTTTTTATTTTTTTTTAGAACCTCACATTAAAAAATTACAGTCAGTTAAAGTTCAAAATTAATCAAAGTAACCTCAGTTTACGGTACTAATCAAATTACAAAGAAATAAAATAAAACTATTTTTATTATAATTGGTACAGTAACTTTTTGTGCGTTTGAGCTGCGTAGAAGCCACGGAATAGCGACGTTTATGCAGCGTGCACATTCGACGAATATTCTGCTACTTATAAAGTGCAGACTACAACTGAGAACAAGTAGCTCATCGCTGGACGATTACGACGACTACGATGTGCTCTTTAATGACTTGTGACTGAGATCGTCCGGTGATCCTTGTGGCTTAGTGAATAGCAAGCTAGTCGCAGCGTGTTGGCACACTAGGCTGTATTTATAAAGAATAGCTTTGCAGATGTCAACTTAAAACTATTTCACAACATTCTTAAGCCAAAATCAGCAAGTTAATGAAATAGGAACTATCTTAAAATTTACCTACCCATAACTTAAAATAAAACCGTCAAAAAAAAAGCTTGTTATAATTCTTTAAAATGCATGTAAATGTTTAATTATTCATTTCATGTACTTCTACAGTGCCTATTAATATTTATTTTAAAAGACTAAATACTATGTAGTTGCAAAATGAGGTCGGTATATTAAAAATTAAACAACCTCATATTAACAACCGCTTTGTCTCTCAGTAGAGTGGGTAAAGTGCCTTACATGGCTATGTTACTTATTGCTTAGCGATAAAACCTTTAAAATAATGAAAAATAAAAAGAATTGAAATTAAACACTAATCACTGACATACTGAATGAGTGATATATACAAAAAAATCCATGTAAATATGTTAGAAAATTATTAGTAGTGTCCGACCGAAACTGGATTTTCAGCCGAAATGAAACCGCAACTTCGGCCCTAGTCCTAGTTAGTTTAGAAGCCTATCCAAAATAAATCGTTTTTTTTTACATGCACGCGTATAATCTTGTATCAATCGATACCTGGTTTCAATACCAAGAAGCAAAATATTCTTGATTGCCTTAAATATATTCCGAGAAGTGCCCAATTAAGAAGTCATTCACTTGTTGCATCTTCAGTACAAGTTTTATTTTCAAATATCTACGAGTACCTAAGATATCACCACCGCAAACTCTTAAAACTTTTTGCAGTTAGCGGAAAAACCCACGATACTTCATACAAACCGAGTTTCGGGCAGGTCGAAAAGTTCGGCCAATATTTGGCCAAAACCAAAACTGTGGCCGAAACACGAGTGTTTGGCCGTAACTTGGCAAAATCGAAACCGAATCTTCGGTCGGACACTAATTACTAGTAATCGATGATATGTACTTCCACAGAATACTGAATTTTCATCATTCCTTTGTCCAAAGCTTGCCTATACTTTTATCAGTAACACTATTTATTATATCCAGTGTCCTCTCCATCAAGTCATCTTGGATGGATTCAATTGACCTGAAATTAGAATAAGAATAAATTGATTGATTTAAAAAAGAAACTATTTTTGGAGCACTAGCGACGTGAAGCGACGATATTTAAAATGTGTATCTTTTCATGTAGAGAATAAAGTTCGATTTTAAGTCGCTCTATTAAAATAAATAAAACTTAATAATATTTATTTTCTCACCACGATATAAAAGGTACAGATGCCAGTTAACCTACCCCGATCTGTCAAATTTTACCAATCTAACATTAACATTGTAACTATTGTAGTATGGTTGAAACTATCATAGCAGGGTGACATTGGGAAAGGTAACAAGAGTAATTGACCCTAACATTGAAAATTAATTTCAGTCTATTACATGAATGTGGTGGAATGTCAAATACCACAATAAAAAAAAAAAAAAAATACCTGTTAGCATTCAAAACTTCCCAGTTATCTTCTTTCAACTCGGAATATGTCTCAGACACTTTCTTCTGGAAGTTAAGTACTTCATACCTATAGAAAAAAAGAAAAAACATGAATGGAAATAACCATACCCAAGTTTATAAACAAAAATATGTTCTAATTTGATAAGATGACTTGGGACACTGACCTTTCATTTCCAAATCCATTTCTTTCTTTGATTGTGTTTATGGGCATTGTCAGGAAGAAGACCTTATCTGGTTTAGGCAGACCTACATCCGGGGCCTTGCACCAATTTAAGTCCAAACCTAAAAAAACACTAATATTCTATAGAGTACAGAAACAGGCAGGTTCTAATTTTAAGTCTAAGTTAGAAGCAAGTTTTTTTTATCATTTAGTAAACATTTGTCATTGGCTATTCATTCATAAAGTAAATAATTCATTTTAGAATATTGTTTTATGGCCTTTTTAGACCAACTGTACTATTTTTGCATTTATTATGTCACATAAAAATTATCATGAAACAATGTTTAAAGATGTTTAACCATTTTTTATTCTGCATTTGTAATAATTTCTTCTTCTAGTCAAAATAAAAATAAGAGTATCATCTGCCTAACCTTTTCCCAACTATATTGGGGTCGGCTTCCAGTCAAACCAGATGCAGCTGGATATCAGTATTTTACATGGAGCGACTGCCTGTCGGACCTCCACAATCCAGTAACTGGGTAATACGATACTCCACGGTAAGACTGGTTGTCAAACTTTAGTACGGCTGTATTTATTTGCCACAAGATAAAATAAAAAAAAGCGCAACCAGAGTCAAATTACTAAAAAATATTTGTGAGCTTGCCTTTAGCAGCTGAGAATGCCACGCCAGAGTAACAATATCTATCCACAATTAAAGTGATGCCTGATTCTAACGTGTTGATAATGTTCTTGGCTCTCTCCCATCGATTAGCTGAAAACAGCAGGTGAATCACTTCATCTGATAGATCATTCTGAAACAGTTGAAGAATGTTACATCATCTTGTGTTAAACTGGAGAAGTCAGGAAATGTCAATAACATTTTTTTATGTTTTCATTATCTTGCGATCAGGTTGTTGCGATCAGAGTATTTCCGCTGAGGGAACGAGATGCTGCTAGACGACTTGTATAGCTCTGTCTCTTTCCCTCAGCGGAACTACTCTCGCTTTAAGACGTCATGGTAGGCCCCCAGAGCAGATGAGATGACTCTATTGAACATGTGGGGTGCTATACTTTCATTGGAGTCTGCCCTTTCTTTGAGTGGTCATTTTTGTCTATTTAGGTTAAAGATATATTCACAATATAGCACAATTTAATTATTAGTCATGAAACTAAAGCAAAATGTTATTTTGTTTGTTTTAAAATTTTATGTTCGAAAGTGACTTTTACTGGTTTAGTTAAAATGCATAATTTTGAAGAAAATAATTTAAAGTCTGCCCAATCATTACCATAACAACAAAAAATATTATCAACAGCATTACATTAAATTTATCAAATAATCAGATCAACATTATCTGAATCTATAAAATAATCTTAATATTATATAATAATCAGATTAGATACCTGCAAGCACCTATAATTATAATTTATTTATGATTATATAACTGCCTTAGGCATATAAAAACTTAAGATAAGGAATTTAATTTTGATTAAAAATATTAAATGAATGATTATAATTTTGATATACATTTTATTGATAGTTCAGTAGTTTCTGACTGGCCCGTGGGACAAAGTCGAGTTTATTATATTTATTTAATTATGATAAAAAGCTAAAGTACCTTGAGTTGTAAATAATTATTTATAACTTTTCCAACTTCTGTATCTCGTGCTGGGAAATTAGCGTATTCTGCCTGAATATTCTTCTTCTTTAGATTCTCCACTGGAAAAAAAATATGAATAAAACTTTATGAAAATATTTTATTTATTACAAAATTCTGCTGCACTAAAACGAAAAAATAATTGTATGCAATAGTTGTGCTGTTGAATGGTAAACATCTAATAACTTTAAAAGTTTGTACACAGTTGTATCAAATTATTATTTTCGTTTTAGTGCAACTGATATTTATTTTTTAATAAAAGCTTGATTTAAATAACTTCATGGGTTTGTCTTGTTTGGGTTTTGAGTTCCGAGAGTTATCATCTGACTTCATCATCAGACCATGGATTAGGCATGTTATGGTGTAAGCTAACACTTCATAATTCTTTCTTCATCATTGTCATAATTAAATGCACAGAAAAATTATTTTCTGTGCTGTAGACTATTGCAGATTTCTTTATCTGGAGTCAATCCTCAATGTAAATTTAGGTCGAGCATAGTATAAAAATGTATTGTCATAGGAACTGGACTGAGTGGAATGACATGCAAAATTTAAATTTCATATTTGCGTGGAAATGGTTCTAATATTCAGCTTTTAATATTATGTTCCACACAACTCACATGCATATAAACATCGCAATAAGAATCAAATCTTTTAAAATTGTATCGAAGTAAAAGTGGATGGGTTTTAAATTATTATTTGTCTCCGTTCAGTACCTAGTTTCTGTATTAGACCATATTTATACCTATATATGTATATAGGTACATCTGTTTCAATATGAGAATATACAGAGCAGACTACCTACCTGCCGTTGACCTTATGCGACCTTAACGATAAACCGGTTGTAAGTAAATATGTACTTACCAAGCGTTCTGGCCTGTGTTGACTTTCCTGTCCTATCCACCCCCTCAATGACAATTAGGGCTCCACGTTTCATTTTCAGATAATTACTATACAACAATCATATATTTTCTGGAACCTACAAACAAAACATACAAAATTAGACACGGTTTTATAAATTAAATATTACCGTCGGTATTTATAGTTTTCTTGCACCGAATACCATGCAAATACTAGTGTAAGTCACAACAAACTAGTAGTTAACTTTCAAATTCAAAATAATAACTTAAAACGTACACGATAAACAGAAAATGTTCCGTCGGTTATTTGGTTATTTTTCTTGAAATTTCAGGTGACAGAATTGACATTTTGACAACATAGCATCAATTTGGCGGGAAACCGTAGAGGACACAGAGCATGTAATCTATAAAGAAAAATGCTGATGCTCGCCGGAAAGCACTCGATGACTCGATGCTTAAAGTGTGCGAGATGCGATATTTCTTATATTAATGCGATCGCCCTTAGTGCCCGATCGCACCACCGCTTTTTTATGGGCGTTAAAAAAGCGCCCAATAGAACAATTAATGCATTCCCATGTATGTATCTGTTACACGTCAGTGTTTTTAAAACGCGGCGCTTCTTTTCGAACTGTAATTTGGTTTTAAGTCAGTGACATTTAAGTTCAGTCTGGGACAGTACAAGCTAAGGAAAAAAAAAAGGTGGGAACCTCGATGGCTCGGTTGGAAAGTTTTTTAACGCCCAAAAAAAAAAGAGCTCGTGCAAATTACCTTCTAAATTGCCTTTAGACATAGGGGATGTTTGATATCTTCGAACCAGAATATGATTTTTCGTCATTCACCTCTATGGCACGATCAACAAAAAAATGTAACAACAAAAGTGTCCTGGACGATGACAATGACGATTATTTCTATAGCGGGATCGATCGTTGGAGTTCTTTGCACCTAGTGCCCAAGAAAAACGAATGGTTGACGACCTTGTAGCGGTTATAGCATGCTGAATGCATGGAACAACGAAGGCTAGCAAGAAACATCCGTTGGCGATCGTTTTGTCGGTGTGTACACGGCATGAGAAGATGACGCTGATGATGATACAATACATTCATTATAAAATAGCCAACAGGATTGGCAGTACCCTTATAGTATTTAAAAACTAAGTAAATCATCTTTACGATGTTACTACTTACTTAGAATTTTAATCGTACTCCATGCCAAAAACATTACTTAATTAAAAAAAAAAACATACATTTCAGAAATCGTTCAACAAAAGGAACCAATTTTATTGGGTGCTAAAGATCTGATAAGTGGGAGACAAGGGGTAGCAAGTAGAGGGTTGAGGAGTAGGGGAAAAAAAAGTTACCAAATTCAGAAATTTTCCTCGCAAAATGGTAATGTGTGAGACTTTATAGACCCTATGGTCCATTTTTGTACCGTGGCAAGTAGCGTTTTCGAGGTTGTTTCTGCCTACCCGATGAGAAAACCTCACCTTTATTTGTAAATTCCTCAATCTTTCTTTCCTAATTCGCAAGCTTAGGAATAAAATAGCTGGAGAACATTAAATTAAAATGTACCGTTACCGCAAGATGGAAATTTCAAAGCTCAAAACTAGCACTGGCAACCCTCTTTTCAAATGTCATGAACGTCATTTTAGAATCAAACTGCGCTCTAATCTCGTGTTGTGCTGTTGAACTTCTTTGTTTTTTATTTTTATAAATAAATGTAAGCTAACAGTGAAATAATTTTGTTTTAATCATGAAAAAGGGATACAAAGTGACGGATGTAAAAAGGGAGAAGAAAATAGGCGTCGCTGCCGAAACTCTGGAAGAGTTGATTGAGAAATCATGCAAAAAGTTAGGCGTAAGTAGATATTACTTTGTTCACCTTTGTTTATCTTGTTTAAAATGTTGTTTGTCTATGATTTGGAGGTATTTAAACACTAGTTTTAGTCATGATAATGTGTTTTTATCGTTTGTTACAAATGGGTCAGGGTGAAGCCTTGACCGGAATTGGTGTACCTTGACCTAATTCCGCGACTCGGGATTTCCAGTTCAATGTCAGCTGCGCAGAGTGCCGGCTTTGCGTGGCGGAGGACGGGACGCAAGTGGACGACGACGACTACCTGGCCACGTTGCCCTCGCAAACACTCTTCATATTATTGAAGAGCACTGAGAAAATGGTTACTGGTATGTTTTGTTACAGATATTGAAAATTTGGTGGAAATTTTACGTCCCGGAAAAGTTACGATGGTGGAAGTTTGAACTCTTAGGTTTTCATATGGACCTGCATTTGTGGGTAATATGATGATGATTTAGATGATTACTATTCTGATGCCTGGGATAAAAAATATCAATTTTAAACTTTTTTATCAGAGAGTCTTCAGGGCGTCAGGATGTTACCTGGCATTTAGGGAGGAGGGTCTATGGAGACCTAAGAAAATAATTTAAGTGCTGGGATGCCCCTGTTTTTGGTCTTAGAAAATCCATCTAACACATACTGTTTTCCCTAGACTTTGACTACTTCTACGGCCTGATCCGGTCCCATAAGAAAACCTACATTGACACTGGAGCTGCAGCTAAGGAGTTCCTTAGCACCGACATCAAGGAGAAGTTCAAGGTGTTCCAGAAGTACATTGCAGCTGCTGATGATGCCAAGACCATGCTTAGCGAGAGGACTCAGGATCCAGGGTGGTTTGAAGGTGCGACTATTCTTTTTTTCTAGTTACATTGTGTCTCCCTTCTTTACGTACTTACTAACCCTGATCATGGTAAATCCAAGTTACATCAAAATTTTTTCAAGCATTAAAGTGGGATAATTCTTTTTTCGCGCCTAAATTGATATAATGTAATTAGCCTCTGCCAGAGACTGCCTTTGCGTATTACGGCTCCTGCATCACCGCGCGGCCGCGTCGCATCTTATCGACTACCGCGCTTTATTTTTTCCGACATACTGAACAAAAATTGTGCAGACCTGGCTAATAGTGACGGGGCCTGTAGAGGGCCAAAGCCTGCCGGGGTCGCGGGACCAAGGGATTACCGTTACCCCGGTACGTAAAAGGCTATTGAAGGACACCGTGGATTTTACTCAGTACAAGTCTGACAATCCCTCCCGCCCTGCCCTGGGTGGGAGGACTCATTTGCAGATTTTACCACGATAAAAAAAAAAAAGACCTGGCTAACATGTATGATTAGCTGTTCCCCGTGATTTCATCCCTGCTGCTCCACACCTATTGGTCGTGGCGTGATGTTATATAACCTCTATAGGTTAGTAGAAGAAAAAATCTATGTAGTTGCGGCGGTAAGAACCCTCTTTGAGGAGTGACTGGATAGGCGTCACGGCGTCCTGACCTTCCGCATGACGCAGGTCCTCACCGGACACGGATGTTTCGGGAGGTACCTGTGTCTCATGAGAAAGGAAGAAACGTCTGGGTGTCAACACAGCGAGGATCGTCCGGAGGACACGGTGGAGCATACGGTGTAGGACTGCCCCGCTTGGGCAGAGCACCGCCCTGTCCTCACGACGGCGCTAGGTGGAGACCTCTCGCGCCCAGCATTGGTCAAGGCCATGCTGCGGGGCGAGACGGAGTGGGAGGCGGTCGCCTCCTTCTGCCAAGCAGTTATGCTAGCGAAGGAGGTGGCGCGCCACGTGAGGGAGAGGACAGCGTCCTCCCTCCAACCCAGCGGCAGTGGTAGGCGCCCACCGCAACGAACGTCGGCAGACGATCTCCGGCCACCGTAGGCACGGGCATGCCGGCAGCGAGTAATGGGTGACTCGCTGTCCGACCATGGACCATGCCCGGGTTGACGGCGCGTTGTGTTCCACGCGCGCCTCAAGGAGTGTTAGCATAGTGACGAGGCCCCCCTGTCTCTACAAGGCCAAAGCCTGCCGGGGTCGCGCGACTCACGAATTACCGTGACCCCGGAACGTAAAGGGCTATTTAAGGACACCGTGGATTTTAGTCAGTACGAGTCTGACAGTCCCTCCCGCTCTGCCCTGGGTGGGAGGCCTCGTAAGATGATTTTGAGGAATAAGTAGGCAGGTTCCCAGAAAAAAAGTTAGAGTTGGACCATTTGTTCCAGAGATTACTCTCCACATACAATGTTAGAAACAAATACCTCTTTTATAATATATATAATAATATATATAAAAGGAGAACTGACTGACTGACATATCAACGTACAGCCGAAACTACTGGGGCTAGGAATGTGAAATTTTGCACACGGCTTCCTATTATAATGTAGGGGAGCACTAAGAAGGGGTTTTTGGAAATTTAACCTTTAAGGGGGTGAAAAGGGGGAATTAGGAAAGTACGTAACCCACGCGGACGAAGTCGCGGGCGAAGTGCTAGTTTATAATATAAGTTTAAATGTATAGATAACAAAATTAAATGTTGTAATCAAAATGCAAAATGATAAAACTTTTAGAAATTGATAAATAATAATTATTCATCTATTTTTCTAGAAATAATTAACTAGAAAAAATTATTGGATAGCTCTAGAATAACAGTTGGTGTATTAAACAAGTTAACTGTTATGTCATTAAAATAGATGAGAACTAACTTTATACCTAAAGAAACAAGTTATGTAATTTTTTGTAAACTCAAAGCCACATAGTACTTTTTTGGAACCACAATATTACAAGCCATAATTTATGACTTCCACAAAAGACGAATTTCTCTGACACAAACAATTGTTTACAGGCTTAGAACCATCAGAAAAAACGAAAGAGCAATCAATGTCGAAACGCGTGAAGGACCGAATGCGTGGTTACTACTACAAAACGAAAACTGCTCTTCAATCCTCCGAGGTCTACATACACTCGAAGAATGGCCGAGGTAAGAAACTCATAGACCAGTTCTTGACGGACCTGCGAAACATACTTGAATCTTACAAGTATAATGACACCTATTTCAACCGCAAAGCGACCAAAACCACTCGCATTTGCGACGAGACTGGTCTGTTCCAATGCGGAGGCCTCTGGAGCAGTGATAAGTGTCTCTACGAAGGCGAGCACATCATCAATCCTTATCGCAGCCGTGAGGAACGCATCATATTCCAAACTTGGAACCTCGACCACAAGATTGAGCTGTCAAGGTCTATAATCCCGAAAATTTTAGAAGCCATCGACGGATTGTACAACGGTGATATTAAATGTATATTATGTGATAAGGACTCGAAGGTAGGCGGGATCGAAGCTGATAGGTATTACTTGCAAATATTTACGCGGGAGAATCTTAAGCTGGTGCATATTGTATGCCATTACAAGGGGAAACATGATGCCGAGTCAGGCGTGTACACGCTGTGCAAGAAATGTTTTGGTGGTCAGAGTATTGAGTATAAGTAAGCTGTTATAGATTTTAGATGTTCAGTGTAGATTCAGAATTCTGGGGTATATGACCACCTTGCCATTGAGAGAGACGCCATCCTCTCGTAACATCAAAAAGTCCTTGTCTCATAGGTGATTGAAGACTGATAAAGCTGAAGGAGGTATGTAATTTAGCTTTTAAACTAACTATTGTACTGACCAACTATTTCTTACAAATAATATTCCCTAGGATACTGAATCTGTGCTTAAATGTAATTGCAATATATTAGCAAACAAAGTACAGCCTGTTAGTGTAATCAGTCTTAACCTTGAAACCATAGGTAGTTGATTTAATTATAAAAATGTTTGTCTGAATTTAAAAATAAATAAACGAATTTTTCTTTAAAAAAATCAAAAATGTTTCTGTCCTACACCGTCCGTTAATTCATGGATACTATGCGCCCGAGTTACGTATTCACTGCAAAGGGCGTTAACCTGCCAGTGCGGCAGGTTAACGCCGTCCGTTTAACTACATACCTACATAAGTTTTAACTAACTACATCATTGTAATAAAATACAGGTAACCTGTGATGTAACTAACTTCCCTTCATACTTTTCCTGGCTTAGGACAGGCAAAAATACCTACCTTTGTTGCGTGACGAGTCCAGATGTAAGTTAGGTTATCACCCGACGCGGCGTAAACCCGAACCATTTCGGTCCACTGTTTGTGTACGACATAATCACTAAACACTAACACTTGCGCGAAAAATTAACGGTGGGGCGGCGCGCACTCGTGCGCTGCGCTGCGAGCGTTTGTTACGGGACACACGTACGTTCGATAACGACACTGCCGGCAGACTGAGGTATGCGCGGGGCCCGCGCATACCTCAGTCTCCCCGCGCCGCGGGTGACGCCGCGGCGCTCGCGGCTTATTTTAGTGTTCTTTACCTTTGCGTAATAGGGTTCCCTCCCGCCCTGGGCGGGGCGGAAGGGACTGTCAGACTCTTACTGACTAAAATCCACCCGTGTTTCTTCGGATGCCCTTTACGTTCCGGGGCCGCGGTATCCTGGATTAAGAAAAAAGCCGCGACCCCAGCAGGCATTTGGCCCCGTAAGGGGCCCCGTCGGTGACGCGTGAAACACGACGCGCCACCGACCCGGGCTTGGTCCTTGGTCGGACGGCGAGCTTACCCATTACTCACCGTCCGCAAGCCCGCTCCGCCGCTGTGCCCTCTGCTGTTCAGAGGGACACGCGTTGGAGCATCCACCCGACAGGCTATTCGCATACGGGCAAAGAGACCCCTTAGGCACACAGTGCCTAAAAGAGTTTTTGCCCGCATCCCAGGGTGCACCGGCCCGAAAAACTGGTCTTCCCCCCGGACGTATCCGAAGGGGAACTCCAGTCCACGGGCGCACGTGGAGGTTTCCTGTCTTAGCACCCCTTGCGTAATAGGGTGAAATAATTTTGGGGAAAAATGGAGACTTTATTGAAAAAAAAAAGGTTTTATTTTTTTATTGAATTTACGTTCTGTAAGTGATACCAAACCACTGGTTTCAAGTTTAAGACTGATTACACTAACAGGCTGTATATTTCTATACAAATAATAAGTTATATTATATGCTATATTTTCTGCTATAAATGCTATATTTTAAACGACCTGTGATAGGCGGATTTAATGAAATCATGTTGTGTTCTTATAAACTTTTTTTTTATAATATGAGTACTGTAAATATTATTTTTAACTATTTTAGTGCACTGTTTTACAAGTCGTTCTTTTTTTTTAACACGTAATGCCGAAGATCTTTCTTGAACATGAAATGAGGTATTTAATTTATATTGGACGAAATCAGGCAAATGCCATAAAAATAAAAAATAGAATATTTCAACTTTTAAGATAAAAGTTGTGTTTTTTTATTGCGACGTTGAATATAAACTGCTTATTTTACGTAAGTACCTACCTATACAACTCAATCGTCTTGTACTATCTTAATCATATTATACAGTAGACTGTATCAAATCTGAAAAGCAATCTAAACTTTTCATCGAACATTTGTATTCCGATACAACACCGCAATATTCCCCGACTTAAAGTTCGGGCCTGCTTAGCATACCGAAATTGATCTCGTTCGCAAAATTATCTAGGACTTGGGAAACAGATGCTTTCAACCACTTTCTTTAAGAATATTTTTTAGCTTAAGTTTCATGAAATATTATACTTTAGGTATATTTTTATTCAAATATTGGAATCGTTAGATGTGCCTCAGCTTACTTAGTCGTACGAAATGTTGTTTAATCTGAGAAGACGTAGATCGCGTATCACTCAAGTAGGATCGATAAGGTGCTCCCTCACCGGGAGCATCCGCTTATTATAATAATTTTAACAGTTGAGAGTCGAGCAGTACACCAGTTTTGTATACTCGGTGCTTTCCAGTGCACAATTTTGTACCAATAACTGTCTGCACAAAATCTAATCTTGATTTGTTCAAAATCAATACAGTACGTACTGAAGCGAATGCTCCATCAATAGAAGACAAATACCTGCTTTTTAGATACGTTTTCAATATGAGTGAGAAAGACAATATCTTCAACAAAAGCTGCTTTTTTTGTCGCCGACGTACCACTCTAACGTTTTAAATCTTTGTATTTTTATTTGCGATCTTAATTCAGCACAGATACGGCTATGTTCACTAGAATTCATATACTCTTTATATAATTATGTAGTGATTGTTAGTTTTATGAAGATTTTAAAAGTTTATATTGTTAATATTAAACCATAGTAGGTATTTCTATTCCTTAAATTGATCTCCTTACCCTTCATGACATAGAATAAGAGTTTTTAAAACCTGTATTATATACTTACTTATTGATTATTTACTTTTTTATGTATGAATTTCAATGGGTTGATGTTGGGACTATGCGATAGATTTTTTTCTGTTAAGAAACTGATTTTCGGACAATATAATGATTGAACATAAGATATGAATTTGGGTGTCTAACATAAGATATGAATTTGGGTGTCTAACTTTCTAGTGTCAAACGAGTCAATCATGTATAGACGCCAGAACATCGACCTGCGACCAACAACAACTCGAAAGCCTTTAATAAATTTTCATTTTATTGCAAAATTCGACGGTACATTTTAAAATGAGATATTTTTAAAGTTTGGGATAGGTCGATGTGCTGGCATGCCTACATAAAAAATAGATTTTGTTATTTATATTGTGGAAAAATCTATTTAAGTAGTTTGGTTGGTCTCCTTTAATCAATTAGAACTTCTTTTTTTTATTTTAAAATTGTTGTTCAATACAGGATTTTGATATAAAACCTCACTAATGATACAGGGTTGTTAGATAGCCATAAACAATATTTTTGTGTGACAAAATAAAATTAAACGGAGCAGTAACACATAGAGTTGACTATAAAATTAAAGGAAAAAAATATAATTCGAAATATAAAATCTTTGGATTTGAGAAAAACTTATAAAGACGTAATAAGGCATCTATCACATGAACGTTTTGTTTTCATTTTGTCTCAATAACTGGGGAACTTTATGGCAAGCAGTGCTATTCTAGCGTAAATATGAAAAGATTTTCAACTTTACGCTTCACACAATAATGTTGAAAATCAATTAAATACAAAGAGTAGTGACAGAGGAGAGCACTGCATTAATTAGTATTGCCAGGTAAAGTTCTCGAATATTACACTTTTACAGTATATCGGTTTTTAGTTAATGTTCATATTCGTTTAAAGTTTGCTCACTTTTCTGTATACATTACACATAACATCCTAACGAGAACAAAGTTCATTATATATTTGCATGAAATACTATACTAGCAAACAGTCCGGCAATTTTGCTTTATGAAACTTCTGTGATAGAATGCCCAACAAATTAAAACCTTCTGCTTTAAAACGACTTGTAACAAAAATTCAAGTTTGAAAAATAAACATTCCATAGATAAATCTGTAAACTAAAAACTTTTTAAAGTTGTTTATTTATTTAGGGCACAGCACAATTCGTTGTTGAGACGGCAAGTGTTATCTAGATCAGATTCCTTAAAAGATCGAAAAAGACGGCCGTATTCCTGAAACTTTTCAGGTTTGCAATTCCGCATTTTGTGGTATTCACGGGTCACGCACAAGTCCGCTGGATCCGTAGTCAAAAAATGAGTTATTAATGAAATTAAATATCCAACTGAATTATTACATTCTGTGAGAATAAGTACGTCAAAATAATGTGTATGCGGCGTGCGGGATTGTAGGCCAAATTGTCTCTTGTGGTCTTTTTTATCACGGACTGGTCTAGAATTAAGTAACTATCAACAGATGGTGCTAATTGAAAAAGAATTGACCGTTGCTTCGTATTTAGCCAAATTATTTTTACTTAGTTAATTTATTGACTGACTAGCGACCCGCCCCGGCTTCGCACGGGTGGACATTTATTTTTTAAGCTCTCTGAAAAAAAAAATCCGGGATAAAATATAGCCTATACGGATTCGGAAGAATCCCTCTAAGTAATGGTAAAAGAAATTTTGAAATCGGTCCAGTAGTTTTTGAGCCTATTCAATACAAACATACAAAAATACAAAGGTTTCCTCTTTATAATATTAGTATAGATAAAGCACTTGGTGCCAAACTAACGAATTTTTTAGAACATTTTCTATTTCATAAAATTACTCTTAAATGATTCTTATTTGTGAATTTTGTATGATTTGGATTTCAATATAATTGTAATCTTAGATAGGAATTATGAAATGGATCGAGGGGCTTTTCCACGGGCTTATAAAAAACCAATCACTACGAAACAAGGTATTATTTTTCGTCGTACATAAATAAAATTATCGGTTCGGTTTTGAATGTGTCGCAGGAAACATAAACCGAATTTTTACAAAAATTCTAGGAATATCGCAAAAACAGGGATAATTAGAAAATGTCTATGATATTTCTCAATGTTACTGAAAAAGAATAGGGTTTTTGCAAAAACGTCATGCTTTAGTAAAGTTTTGGGGACATCCCAAAGTTCGGATTGGTTAGGTTCTTTTAAAACCTGCAAACAGAAACAGAAGCCCCGCGAAGCGGGGTTTCGTCGACCCTACTTAGTTCGAAATTTTAACGAGTTATAGCCATTGTCTAATTATCCGTGTTTTCGCAATATCCCTGCAATTTTAGCGAAAATTCGTTTTATCAAATTATCCGACGACATAAATGTAAGCATAATGTGGAAAAGGTTCTCAAGGTTGTGTAAAGAAAACTGTGTCGAATTTTCATATTTAATTTACTCTATATTTAGTGTACTGTCTTATTTATTATTAAGACAGCTCTATTTACCTTTCCTATTCTTATCTTAAACTATAAATATTTTTTCATTACCCTACTCTAATGCTAAAATTGTTCTAATTCTGCCACATAATCGTCAAAGAAGTTTCCACTATCGAAGATCCTTTTTTGAAGATTGTGTCGTGGACCTATGTATTAATATAAGTATATTAATTATATCAGAAATCCTATTTTGAGACAATCGTTTACCAACTTGTTTAGATAGATATTAGTGGATAGCGATGAATAGCAATATTAATGTTTAAGGTAGTACTTTTCCACGTTGATTTGAAGTAGGAACATAGTTAAAATAAAATAAACATAAAAAAAAAATCTTTTTCGAAATCTCTTTTTGTACAAGAGGACCCACTGACCAGGTATTTTTTTCGTAAAACATTTCGTTAATGTTAAATTGTATAGGTAACTCATAATTTTATAAACCTACAACTATCACGGTTTATTACCTAAACCTATACTAATCTCAAATGCGAGTAGCATCGAAAAAAAAAAAATTAATCAATTATTTTAAATTGTCTACCGACAGTACTTTCGTATAGTCCAAATACAAAACCACAAATAATGGAGCTACAGTTCCAGTCACAAGACATACTAACTGTGAAAGTACTGCAGTTGCCTTTCTTTTGAGACTTCGCTGCAGTCGAATAAATACTGCAGATGAGCAAAATGGAAATATGTAATTTGAAACAACCCTCTTTAAAACACTGATTTGGATTAAAACTACATAGAGCAAAACAATAACTTACCGCCTCCTAGTATAGAGTGGGTAATACATAATCCTAGCCATGAAAAACAACTGACTTATTTACGCTTTGATACTGAAATAACACATGAGTCTCTGTTATCTGTTTGTGATAACAACGGACTGGTTTATACATGAATGTAGCATGTCAATCGCTGACAATAAATGGCTATGCATATTGCATATTGTAGCAGATAGCATAACATGACTAATCCGCGTGGGCTTCGGCAAGGGAGTATCTTTAGTACTGTCACATTTCGCGAGTTAAAGTCTCATGTAACTGATCGATTTTTTTTAGCAAAACTTAAAAAATGATGCGTTTCATTACCTATTCAAAATAGTGAACAAAAATTCTTTTTTATTAAAAAAAAATGAGTTTCCTCGGAAACTGAGTCGGACCTCGGACATTTTATTAATATATTGAAACAACATTCAACCAAAATAAATTGATTTTCTAGTGGGCCAATGTTTTTTTTTAATTTCTAACAATGTTAGACTGTTGAATCCTAACTCTGACAGTACATTCGAATCCTTTCAATCCAACATTTTTATAGTCTTACCCTCATTTCGGCATAAATATTGTCCCTGAATTGCTTTTGCCCCTGGGAAATTCCAAATGGAGAAGCCCTATATCAATTGGGTTTCAGCCTGCTTCAAATCAACGTGGTAACAAAAGTCAGTCAGTAATAGAAAAAAAAAATAGAAGCAGTCTAATCTTATCTCATACAGTTCAAAAAAGCGTTTTCGCTTGTCAGTCTACAAGGCTCAGACGGTTAATAGGTCTGTTGATCCGAATCTTACTGTAGCTAGGGGGTATCGGACAAACGGTCAACATTTATTGGAACAATGATGGACTAATCCATGGCGTTGGTCGCGGGACTTACGAATTACCGTGACCCCGGTACGTAAAGGGCTATTGAAGGACACTGTGGATAATCCCTCCCGCCCTGCCCTGGGTGGGAGGACTCATTTGATGATTTTACCACGATAAAAAAAAACCATGGCGTTGAATGCAAATCGAGAGCTTTATGTCGTGGAATGACCTCTGAAGCCTATTTTCTAAAAAAATGACTGTATGGGCTAAGAATACACTGGTGTTAGAAGCTTCCATATAGCTTTATAGTAAAAGTTGTTTGCATTAGCGTAGCGTGTTGTGTAGACTTCTCGAATATACAGTATTAATCGATATACCTTCTCCTTTGCCTAATAGTTGCGTAAATGTAGAATTAAGGAAGATATCATTATATTTAAATACGTAGAACACTGGTACAAAAAAGTAGGAAGTATAACTGCACATGTTGAAGTTTAGAACTGATGTTTAGATTTGTTTAGAGTGAATAGCTGCTGTTTCGATTTCAGTGTTTATGTATTAGGAGATATTTTCAGGGCCACAAAACGTCCGTAACATAATTATAGCATTTTTTTCAAATGACATGATTTATAAAAAAAAATTATACTTTCTGATTTTGTTAAACTCAAATCAGTATTAAAAACACTCTAATTTTTAGGTTAACGAAAAGCCTTAAAAATATCTGCAGTATTTTAAAATAAATGTTTAGTCATTGGTGTTAATAACATTGTATGTCAGACATCAGGTGGCCTACCATTACGTCTTACGCGTAAGTAGTTCCGCTGTGGAAACGAGATGGTGCTAGACGACTTGTATAGCTCTGTCTCTTTCCCACAGCGGAACTACTCACCTCGCTTTAAGACGTCATGGTATGCAACCAGACACCATAATTAGTGTTCCAGTAGAGTTAAGAAATTATCTGATGCCAAAATATCCGACCATACTTAATTTTTTGACATTTAAGTAGGATGATTATTAGTGTGTTAAAATTGTAGTGTTTTTAAAACTATCATCACATCCACATGTGCAGTCTATGAAATAAACTTGTTTGTCTATAACCACATAAACATTGTGGTATCTAAAAGAATTGTAAAATACTAGTCCATCAAAACTTTGCGTTGAAAGAAATAAAATAATTTAAAAGGTTTGCACTGTTTTTATTACACCCTCCTTTTCATCACAGTTTTCCATATTTTAATTACAACACTATTACATGAAAATGCGGAGTAACGCTTTACAGCGTGGGCTTTTCTAACAAAGAATTACTGAATTTATACACTGATTGTGACTATACTTAGTCAAGAGACTTTTATAGTAACACAAAATGCCAAAATAGTCTTTTGTCTTGGGATTACATGTAACAATTACTCCTAAAAAAGGCTTAAAATAACCCTGAACACTGCCTTTTATCAAAATAACAATACAGGAGTGTTTTAGACATTTAGTACTTGCAAGAATGTACTAATAAGCTTAAAAATAGCTCTTAAAATATTGAAAGATTAAAAGCTAGTTTCTTATGTAGTCAAAATCCTTATCTTCTTTTCCTGCCGCCAGCCTTTTTGCCGGGATTCCTTTCTCCTTTGCCGGCCTTAGGTTTCTTAGCTGTGAAGTTTGTGGGGTTGTTTCCCTTCGTCTTGGTTTTGAAGTTACGCTTACCCTTGGCGGGCGTCGTGTTTTTCTTCTCTTCAGAACGGCTGTAAAGAAAAACTTTGAACTTAGTGGTGTTTTTAGGTAAATAATTGCAGTATGAATTGAAACATTGTTAATCTCTAATTGTGCTGAACCAACCCAAATATATATGATAAAGTAATAGGAGTAGTACGAAGGTGTGGAATGGAATTTGTTTTTCGGCAAAAGCCCTACAAAAGCAGAATGTGTGTTTCACTACACCTGATAATCATCCGATTGGACACAGGTAAAAATAATAAGGCCTTGTCAGGAAGAAATAACATTACTCGTGGATAGGCTTCAAGTAGAAGTATATCTAAAAAGTTCCGGATGCTAGAAGATACTTCAAGTTTACATTTTTCCAGGTCCCTCATCAATACCATAGTCTCACTTTACCCAAAATGCTTCAAAATAATAAACATTACTCACTTGACTTGCTCATCATGTATGTGCTTAGCTACAGCCTTATCCATATCAATCTTAGGTTGCTTATTCAGAATATTATCCAGCATATTCAAATTGTTTTCTCTTTCTTGCGCCGGTGTCGGTATTGGCAGTTTACGTTTCCTTTCTTTGCCTGGGATGAGCTCATGAATGCCTTTGCCTCTGGCTTCCTTCTCTTTGGGCAGTTTGTCTTGGAACTTGCCGAGTGATGCCGTTGAAGCCTTGGCTACTGTTGCTGCTGTGTCTAACTGCAAGTTGAAAAGTAATTCATTTAGAATCATATGTCGATATCTTTACTAATATAATAAAGCTGATGAGTTTGTTTGGTTGAATGTGCTAATCTCAGGAATTGAATAAATATTTTTGTGTTGAATAGTCTAGCAAGAAAGGCTAAAGGTTAAATAACATCAAGCTACAACCAATAGGAGCAGAGCAGCAGGTATGAAACCATGGGGAACAGCTAGTTATACTTTAAATCTCATAATGCGGTATACTATTGGTCTTTGGAGGCTAGTCAAATATTAAGCTGTTGAAAATTAAAATTGGACAACTCCAAGATTACTTTTCAATGGCTTAATATTTGACAAAGAAGAAGAAGGGTTGATAGCAACAGGCTCACAGTAAATGTAAACATAGAACTATAATTTGGAAAAAAAATCGAACCCTTCAGAGATACAACGCTGATGTTCTGTTGTATAAAACAACCAAAAAAAATTTTTTGTGTTACCTGTGTTGCTGAAGCTTTGTCTGAAGTGACGGGTAAACCAACCCGCGGAATCTTGACCTTCCGGGCCCGAGCAATATTCTTGAGCCTCTGCAACTCATTCTTGGCCACCTTCTCTGACTTCTCACTGGCTTTCTTCTCAAACATGTCCGTCATGGGATCCAAGTTCTGTGGGACTTCTATCAACCAATTCTTCTCTTTCTCTGCAGCTGCTTTCTTGAAACTGGAATAATAGAAGTGTTATTAATTTCTTTTAATTTAAACCTTGCCCCACACTAGGAATTCGACCTGTGTTGTTGGTGCGTTAACAAACATATAAACTGACATACACAAATGCCCAGACCCGGAACAACTACTTGTAGAATTTACAAATATTTGCTCCATGCAGGAATCGAACCCGCGACTTGCAGTGCAGCAGGCCAATCGCTCAGCCACTGCGTTAACCGTGCCATCCTAATTGAAAGCTTTACAAATGTTAATTGGATACCTATTAAGTCTTAGTTCACCTATGGCCAGAAATATCTGGGGATCCCAGAGGTAATGAAATAGATGTATGGCTCTACTAGGGGAGTTGAATATAATGAGATATGTGCAAAGGTCAGAAATATGAATACCTCAAGATTTATTCAGTAATGGTATTGGATTCAACTTTTAAAAATAAAACTTTTATGATCAAGGGAAATGTTATCCATATGTTACTTATTTCTTTGAAGTTCAACTATACATTATTATTACTAGCCTGTACTGTCTCATTGCTGGGCAAAGGCCTCCTTCCAACTGTCTCGATTGTATGCTATTTCCTTCCAATTCTCAAGAAAGGCATCCAGTTGCATCCTCCATCCTACCCTGGTCTTTTACATAATAAATATTGAAATAAACATACCCATACAAAGGCACCCATTTCTGCAACTGTTCATCCCATTGTAATTTATCCTTCTTCTTCTTTGTGATGCCCTTAGCTTTAGCAAACTCTTGCCACTTGGTGAGAGCTTTAGGCTTGGGACAGGGCTTGGCCCTAGGGAGCACTGTCTTGGGTTCCGGTAGCTTTACAACGATAGCCTCGTCAACCCGCTCTGTGGGAAGTTCCCATATTTTGTTGAGGAGTAACTGTGTGTTGTCACGGGTTAAAGACGTTAAATATTCATCTTTGTTGGCCCTGGAAAGTAACATGTGTTATTATTGCGCTGGCCATTAGTTTTCAACTACGCAGTAAATATTTGTCGAATTTTAATATTTTTAGGACAGCTTGTGCCATAATATGAATAATGGCAAAAAAAAGAGTAATGAATTTACAATGAAATAGTAAAAATCGACTCACTGTAACAATTTTGTGTCCAAATCATTTGTGTCACACGCAAGTAAAGTGCCTATATCAAGTTCTACATCTAAATGCTTTTCTACCGTGATAGGTTTATACTTTTCCGCTTTCTTCTGTTCTTTTTCTAATATTTCGTTAACGATATCCATATCTATTAAATATTAAGAACTAACACATTCCCTTGAACTAAGAATAACCTCAAACTTATTTTTGACGTTTTGATTTCATTCATTGGTGCAATCCACGTGCTAGAAAATGTGTCTTCGTAAACAAAAAATATTTATAAAAGAATTTAAAAAAATCTCTTTCAACGAATGACTACTTGTGTGGCTAATAAGGTTTAATTAATATCTAATGTGGGTTTTAGACTTGTAGTGCAATTAATTTCTTAAGATCCTGATCACAGAGTACTTTTTATGTATAGGGATCCTGATATTTCGATTTCTGTGCAAACTCCACGAATGGAGTGTCGATCAGCATGGAATTAATAAGTACACACGTTTTTGAAGGAAGAGTAGTTTTAACATTTGTAAGAGTAATATAATCAAATAGAACGTATGGTTTATAGAAGGGGTGGAGCCATGGAATATTATACAACGAATTCACTGATTTTGCTGGCAGGTTTGGTTAGGTCGCATTAGTACTTTAAAGATCCATGAATTTAGTCCAATGACAGCCATGTGACATCGACTGTCAATATGACATTGACAATATTGACATAGGAAATCGCATAGAATTTTGGTGTTGCTGATCGTTGATGTGATGCAAAAAGATTTTTGCTGCCGTAAAAGAAATGAATTAAATAAATAGCTATTGAGAATTGTTGTAATTTCGAAAAGAAACGGAAACGTAGTATCATGACTGGTGATTCAGAAAAAACTTATTGTTTCAAAAATGAAAATAAATTCGTCGTCAAAAGTGGCTGTAAAAAACGTATGTGGAGATCTCTGAAACAAATATTAACGGCTGAAAGGGCACTACCATGGCACAACGAAGCTGTTTTATGTAAGAATTTCTTTATGTTTTGATCATAATTTTGCAAAATTAAAATTGCAATATTTACAAAATGATAACCTCACTTTTCATTTCAGATTACTCCATCAATGCTCCGCCAACATTCAAACCAACTAAGAAATATTCAGATATATCTGGGCTTCCAGCTCCTTACATAGATCGTCACTCCAAGTTATTTTACAGCAACGCAGATGAGTTTGCAACTGTTAGAAGTTTACCAATGGATATCACCGCAGGATACTTACAACTTAGAGGGGCTAACACAATAGTAGGATGAAAGATGAATGATCTGAGCAAAAAATTTTGTTTCTGTGGTTTCTAGAATTTGTAACATCTGTTACTAATCCAACTTTGGATATGGTGTATGACTGTTAAAAAATAAACTGAACTTATTGTGTAAGAAATTGAAAATAGATACACAGAAATTTATAAATATATAGATTTATTATTAATTCATGACTTACTTTGGTATCTACCAATTATTATGGAATTAAATAAATGTATGTAAAAACAATAAAATTGATAATGTGTAAGTTTTTTTAATGACTGCAGACCGAAACTAAGACAGGAAGACTTATTTTTAACCAAGGAAAAAGAAGGAGGAGGTTCTCAATTCAATGACCATTCAACTCCATGAAAAAACGAAATAATATACCGATTGAGCTGAAATTTTAGCCTGATATATAATCCGCATCAAGGATTGTTTCTATCTATTTTTTGTATCAGTCACATAACTTCTCAACCATTCAATCACAATGTGCCACAGCAAAGTGTGGTAGTCTACAGCTAGTAACTTCATAAATATGATTCGCGATCAAGTTACAACTAGTCACTGATGTGCAAATTGTAAAAACGCATGAAAATTAGAATTTCGCGGGCTACTACGGAGGAATCGCCTTAACCAAGTGGAAAAATTGACCGCTATATTATTCAAGACTATATAAACAGCGTTTTGGCCATGGAAAATGCTTAAGGATATCTGCGACTGAGCACTAGCACATTTACGAATCTCTTAAAAAAAGTAGATGGCTATCAAAGCCACGCAAGCTCGCCTACATTCACAAGTTCGGTATGAGAAGTTTTGTATTTCAGAACGGTAAAAATTACTATTTCTGAACTTAAAATTTATGACAGATCGCACGATTTTTTGCTGTCATTGTAAAGTCAAAGACAGACAGTGTCAAATCAAAAGGCCAACGTGCATTGCATGCCTTTTTTAAATCAACTTAGTTCCAATTTTTGAAATAAATCAAGTGTTTTACTTCAAAGAATGTCTTCTTCATTCTTCTTAAAAGGAAAATCCAGGCAAGTTCAAAAAAGAAAAGGTGAAAAAGTTAAGAAAAAGAATCCCAAAAAGCCGAACGCGCCTAACCTAGAAAATGGGGATGAATCTTCGGATAGTGAACTAGATTTACGAAAGTTTTCTGACGCGGAGGAATCAGAAAGTGACCATGAAACGGCTGAGCAGAAAAAGTTACGTCTGGCTAAGAAATATCTGGAAGAAATCGAGAAAGAGGAGGCGAAGCGAGCAGAGCTTAAAGAGGTCGATGATGCTGTTGAAAATCGATTGAAGAAAGACTATTTGGAACAAAAAGGTAAATTAAAGATTGAAGTTGCTGAAAAGTATGTAGAACCAAGTGAAACTGACCTCAGACTTATTCGTGCTAGAGAACATCGTCTTACACTTACATGTGTATGTATAAGCAGTGATAACAACTTCGCATTTACTGGCAGCAAATGTGGATCAATAATTAAATGGGGCATCAAAGAGAAAAGAAAACTCGGCGCTTTAACTTTTAAAACTCATTCCAATTATATTAAAGGTGATGTAAAATCTCTTGCTATATCTACTGATGGCAAATATTTAGTTTCATCTGATGACTCGCCAAATATTGAAGTGTGGGATCCAGATACACTCAAACACATTCACTCATTCAAAGGCCATAAAGATGTAGTAACGGGGCTTGTTTTCAGAAAGAATACACATGATTTATACTCGGCCAGTAAAGACAGGTCAGTGAAAATATGGTCATTGGATGAGATGGCCTATGTTGAAACTTTGTTTGGACACCAGTCACCTATCACAGCCATTGATGCTCTGACAAGAGAAAGGGCACTGACAGCAGGAGGGAGAGATACTACGGTCAGAATATGGAAAATAGCAGAAGAATCACAGTTGATATACAATGGACCGGTAGGAAGTCTGGATGAAGTCAAGCTATTAGATGAAGAGCATTTTGTATCAGGCAGTGACAATGGCTCATTGTGTGTTTGGAGTGTGCTAAAAAAGAAACCTCTATGCATAGTAACAGAAGCCCATGGCTCAGAAAATAATGTACCGAGGTGGATAACTAGTCTAGCAACTTTACTGAACTCTGATGTTTTTGCATCAGGTTCCTATGATCTTAGTATTAGGCTATGGAGAGTTTGTGACCAATATAGGAAAGTCTTACCTATGTTTAGTATACAAGTGTGTGGTTTTGTAAACTCAATGCAGTTTACGAGTGACGGTAAACAGTTGTATGTAGCTGTCGGCCAAGAACATAAGGCTGGCAGATGGTTCAAGTTAGGAGGTGCCAAAAATGGACTATTAGTTGTTAATTTTACTATTAAGGCGTAATTAATATATTGTAATAAACAATTTTATTCTTATTGAGTTGTTTTATTCTCTTTTGTTCCTGTTAATTATGTAGGTATGTATAAAGAACAGAATTACTTTTTGTTGGAATTATTTGTCAAAGAAGGTACAGACGCCAGCAGATTAACCTACCCCAATCTGTCAAATTTTACCTTCCAGTATTATGATAAGGTTAAAAATCTATTAAATACCTGTTTTCAAAATATTTTATTTCAAATAAAGGTTGCCCCACACAAGGAATTATTGACGCTCGTTTTGTTTTAGCTGCCTGTGTCCGTGAGTGAGCATCATGGATTTTAATTTTAGAAACAAATGAAAACTGCGTCAAAATCGGGTTAGCCAAACGCGAGATAATCGCGGAAAACTTAAATAATAATAGGAACTGAGAACCTCCTTTTTTTGAAGTTAAAACATTAAATTTCCAAATCTATAGCGTTGAAAAAAAGACTACATTTTTTAACCGATTTTAAAAAAGGAGGAGGTTCTCAATTCATCTAGGGTAAAACACCCAATTATTGACCGTTTCAAGCTGTTTTCCGTGCTTCTTTAGCAAAAATACCAATGTACGAGTTGCAAGTGAAAATTAATATTTTTGGAAGATAAAATAAACATTGGAGAATGTATTATGTTTAAAAAAATATATAACATAAACAGTCATCCAAAGGTAAAAAGTATTTTTTTGTCGAGTTTATCAAGAACAGAGGCCGTTTGACCACAATGACATGTCTGTACCAGTCATCCTCATGCAAATTACTAGTTTATTGACCCACTGTAGTACAATAATTTCAAAAATAACTTATTATGAATGTGGTAGGTTTTATTTGATATTAAACAAACAAAGCATATCTTATTGTCCTTATCAGAGTCATCTTTTTTCAGACGAAATCTATCGTGTAAAACTGAAATAAAAAGGCATTAAAACAACCCTCAGCAACTTGCTAATTTTGGCAGGGTATTTCATTATCATAGGTTTACGGACGCAGAATTATATTATTAAAAATTTCTGTGACGCCAATATTATTTAAAGATAAATTATTTTTCATTTTCTGTAAGTACCTACTCTCTAAGCAACACTGCAAAATTTAATTATTTTTTTGATATAAAAACTGTTAAGCGGTCAATAGTTGATAGAGTCAGCAATTGGGTACTTTACTTATTTTTTCAATGTTGCATCTTGGTTGCATTCGAAACTGAAGTCTCGCCACAAGCTTGCCAGATATAACCGTAAAATATGAAAAAAAAACGTGAACAAATTGATAATCTCCATGCTCCATACAGTTGGAGAAACTAGGTGGAGCACGGGTCCGCACCCAAAAATATTGTCTGACCGAGTCCGAATCTAGGCAGAATCTTAGATTTGCCTAGGTAGGTATTTGTTCCATTTTAAATGGTTCAAGAATCATTTCAATAAAACTTGCTCTTTTAAACATTTTACAAAAACTAGGATTTTTTTTCCAAGATTCCTTCTTTTCTCGACGAGTCTTCCAAGACGAGTACAACAAGTTTCTATTTGTTTTTTTGTGGACCAAAAGTTTACCTAGAGAGTTGTGGATAGAAGATGTAAACTCTGTTTAGATCTTGGAACTATGTAACCAGTCGCTGCCGCCGCCGTTTTCTACCAATTTAAGTTTGCTTATTGCCGAAAGCCATAATAGTTCTTCGTTCTATCAGAAGATCCATTGACCAAATCCATTATGGATCGAATGAAAATTGAGCTTCTCATTTAGTTTAGGAAGTAGCCATGTTATTTTTAGAGAAGGATTGTTAAATAAAAACACCAAAATATATTCTTAATTAATTTAATTCCGACAAAACCTACAAAATCCAGTGTCAGTTGTCTTCATCTGTGACGATCTTCATCAATCTTCAAGTTATTAGGCACAACAACCATTCCTTTAAAATTGAAACGAGTCTCCTAATGCTAAATAAAATAAAATAAAATATTAAGCCGCATCATGTACTTAGATCGCTCGTTAATCGGAGAGGCAGGGAGGGCGTTCCATTTTACCGATAAACCTAGCCGCATGCGAATCTGCAAATCAGCACAGGAAACTGCCACAGCAAACAGGCCAGCGTGCAGCACCGGCCTGCCAAACAAACGAGTATATTAGTTCGCAGTCTGCTGGTCTGCCGGCCGCCACCTAACCAACTCGCGCTTGCGTTGTACTAGGTGGTTGTGTACGACGCTACTACGCCGAGACCCCTGATGAGACTTGAGATTTTATATCGAACGATGTACTTTGAGATGGCACTACAAATTGTGGATATAAATTTAGTGATGTGTGCGATAATTTTCGCCCTACATTTTTAAATTACTGCTACAACAATTCTTTGTTGCGTAAAAGACGTCAAGTTTACCTACTTTATGCGTGTCTCGATTTGTCAATAAATATAAAAGTTTACTCATAACTTATGTACGGCAACAACAGCAATTCAGCAGTTGTCAGCAAACAGCAAACCCCCCCTCCCCGCATACAGCCTCGCTCCCCGCGTACTCCACGCCCTGAGCATACCAACATTTCCATTAATATTACAGAATATTACAGTATCATATTTAAAATATTTGCAACAAATGCTGTACTTAAAGTAAATCGTAAGTAATAGGCCGCATGCTCTACTGTAGTTGGGTACAATAGTGTCTCTAATTAAGCAGCCATTACCTTTTAATCATTAAAACAGGCTATTAATTATGTAATTTCTATTGTTAGCTTTTTGTTAACATTTTTTTTAGTAAATTATATAATGACCAATTAAGTCTTGGTGATTAAAAGGTTCAGGTAAAAGCAAAGGCCTACTACTTAAGATAATATTGACAATGTAAAACATAATACATCAAAGTATATTTAAAAGAAACTAGTCCAGGCATCACATTCTTACGAAGTTATTTACCAAGAATCATGAATGATGATGTCCCACATTAATGCCCAATTTAGCCCATTATTCACTTGTGTGGTGTAGGTACATGATCTTCCAGTTATTTTGTTATATTTAACCTGAAATAATATCTAAGACCACATTGGTCTTACACACCTAATGCTGATTAATTACATACATTTAGTCTAGTACAATGAACATGAAGACTCAAATACAAGTGACTGAATAGTCTGTTGAAGAAAACCCTAAACTAAGTAAAAAAAAAAGCGATACAACTAAACTAAAAGTATTCCAACAAATGAAATAAACTCAATTCAGTATATTGTATTTAGTAATTCATATTATAAGATATGTTGAGAATTTCATGAAAGTTCTATATAAACAAAAAATTAAGTATGAAAATCTCTAGAGATACAATTCTTACATTATGCAGTTAACCTATGTTAAAATTAGGGGAACTTAAAATATAATTTGTTACGTTGCGTGTTTTGCCACTATGTTGATCATAGTTAGGTCTGTGGATGGCTTATGAGTAACTGATGAGTTTTAGTACCTTGGCTGAAGCTGCTCAGAGAGACATTGTAGTACAGCGCTTCAGCTCACAGCTGGTACTTTCAACCTGCATAAGGAAAAACTACAATTAGATTACATACTATGAAAAATGATTGCAAGAGAAGAAAACAAGGTGAAAAGTTCTAAGTAGTTCTAGTACCTAAACATTTCAATTACGTCACAAGTTATCTGTGGCTAACTATTCATAATGTTTTAAAAAACTTGATACTATGACTATTCAATTAATTTGTACTAAAGGCTCCATGCTGCACTTAATGCCATAGGAGTAGGCTGTTGTTTGTATGTAGGCCGAAAGTTTATATTATAAAAAATTTAGTATAACTCAAAGAGAATTTAAAATTGTTACTAAAGTAATAACTAAAGGGTACTTACTCAGCATTTCAATGCCTGGAGCGTGATCGTGAGCGAGAACGGCTGCGGGATCGACCCCGGGAGCTCTTGGAGTCGGAGCGGCTGCGAGAGTGCGAGCGGCTGCGACTGTACGAGCGCGACCGCCTGCGTGAACGGGAACGAGACCTGGATCGACGACGTGAACGAGACCGTGAACGCGAGTTGCTAAAAGAATAACCATCACACAACACATATGAATACATCCTCTGCTCAAGCCAGTGACGCAAGCGCCCCTTCCTGATGTGTTAAACGCAACTGGAGACTTTGGAGCTACACAATTGCAACATGTACCACCTCCGTCTGTGCGAGCTGAACAGTATAAACATTATGTTAAAGTTTAGTTATAATAGCTGACCACAACATTCGATGACAAAAAAAGAAAAACATTTAAGAACTAGGTATCGAAACCACTTTCAACTTTTGAATTCAAACACAATTTTGACAAACGGGGCATCATTCATGCTGATGATGAAAATTTTAATCAAATCAATTAATAATGTATCTTTTGATAAGTTTCAGAATCTTGATCCGAAATATTCAAAATAAAATAAGTTTCATGAGTGGTCAGCTAGTCCAGCAGAATGCGTCCCGACGAAAGAAGACAATGCATCTATGTTACCTGCGGCGGCGGTCGTAGCGGCTTCTGTACGGAGACGAGGGGCGCCCATAACGGGCCATTTGCACTCTGAGCTCCCTGCCATCCAGCATTCGGCCGTCCAGTGAATCCAGAGCCTCTTCCGCATCACGGCGATCGTAGAACCTAGAATTGAGTAATGACGACATTAATTATCAATTTAGGGCTGATAATAATTAAACCCGATAATTTGTGGTGTGAAATGCACCATGCAGAAAGCAATTTCACATTATTGCTCTTCAAAATCGAGTTTGTGTAGATTCATGGCAAAGGGCGCACGCTTTGATTGAGCAGGGTAGTCCTCGGATAGAGCAGGTGGTATTTTACCGGTAACAGCTTATGACGTCATTGAAGCAAATGAGTAGCTTTAGGAAAATAAATTACCTGACGAAAGCGAATCCTCTGCTTTCTCTGGTGTAGCGGTCCCTGGGTATATAAATATCACCCACTTCACCACATCTTTCGAACACACGACGCAAATCTTCAGGCGTTGTGCGGTATGTTAGATTGTCCACTTTTAACGACACCATGCCGTCGATACGCGGCGGCGGCCTTCCGTAACTCATCTTGAATTATATTTCCAACAACTACACCGTACGAAATGGATATGGTTTCACCGTTTGGTCACAACAAGTAACTTAAAATGGCGTCACTAAGCAAGCGGGCCGCAATCGACCTCAGCGTGCAAGCGTAAAATTAAATATGGCTACCGGATGACGAAAGACTTTTAACCAGAGCGCAAAAGCGGATGTACTTAGAATGTTGCCAATAAGAAAAAAATGTTAAATAAAATACAACTCTACAAAAAAGCCAACTGTTATTTTGGTAATTCCATATAAAGTTATATAGGTTATACACGTATTATATAATAATTTATTGTGGGCAACAGAAAACATTAATTTATTGTTTAGTATAGTCTTATGTACAGACTCCAGCACATCAAGATACCACAATCTGTCGAATTTCTAGATGTTTTACTTTATTACCTTCACAGAAGGTTTATGTTGGATTGCGAAACTTTGACGGACTGGCTTAGGTTGATGTGTTGGCATTTGTACAGTCCAATTCAGAGAAAACTCACCGCCTTTAGTAGTGATGTCACTAACAATGGGGGTGAGATTTCTTTGAAGCTTACATATACGTAGTTATTGCGCGGTTGCTATGGAGAATTAGGGAGTAGCTTTATTTCATGTCAAAAAATCCATTGTCCAGTAATAGGCGTAGATTTTGAAGAATTGTTCTTGTTCGACTTTATATAAAATTCGCAGTGCCCATTTCCAAAAATGACTGAGATCAAACAAGTTAGAAATAAAACTCTTCTTCCTGATTTGAGAAAGGAGGGCGAACTTACCAAAGATATTATCCTTGCAACTCAAAATAAACATGTTGGCTCAACTGGCTACAGGCTGTACTCACATCATACCCTTGCTAGTGTAAGACGGCTAAGTTTTTTTCACCCTTTCAAGTAAGTGTATAAGTAATTTGAGGTAAAAATTTGTGTTAACAATATTTCTCGGTTTTTTTGCCACCCAGGGCAGGGCGGGAGGGACTGTCAGACTTGTACTGACTAAAATCCACGGTGTCCGTCAATAGCCCTTTAAGTTCCGGGGTCACGGTAATTCGTGAGTCGCGGGACCCCGGCAGGCTTTGGCCCTCTACATGCCCCGTCACTATGCTGACACTCTTTGAGGCGCGCGTGGAACCCGACGCGACGACCCGGGCATGGTCCATGGTCGGACAGCGAGTCGCCCATTACTCGCTGCCCGCATGCCCGGGCCTACGGTGGCCGGAGATCGTCTGGCGACGTCCGACTGGGCGTCTACCACTGCGGCTGGGGTGGAGGGAGGACGCTGTCCTCTGCCTCACGCGGCCCGCCTCCTCCTTCACGAGCATTACTGCTTCGCAGAAGGAGGCAACCGCTTCCCACTTCGTCTCGCCCCGCAGCATGGCAAGAGGTCTCCGCCTATCGCCGTCGTGAGGACACGGCGGTGCTCTGGACTTTTATCATACGAGTAGATAGATTTGGCCCAAAACATGTATGTAGGGACAGAACTGTTAAAATTAAACTATCACCTTGAATGCAGCATTAAGCAGTTCTAGTAAATTTTTTGGGTATTCACATTCGCTGAAAGACATTTTTTTTAGTATGAAAGTAAATAAAGTTTACTACAGATTTGCTGGAAATTTTAGTATGGGTTGGGAGTTTTAATATGAGTCCCTAAGTTTTTTGAAAATTTAATATAACCTATGTTCACCTGGGATAATGTCAAGTAGTTTCGGAGTCTATTCAATCCAAACAATCAAATCTTTCCTCTTTATAATATTAGTTACCTATTTACATTAAGATTGTCTTCACCCCTAACTGCCCAACCAGCAATTTTGTCCTATAACCAAAACTAACGGGTAATATAAAATCAATAGTCGCTTTAATTTATGGATATAATATAGGTACGTTCCTTATTAATTTAGTTATTATTTTTAGGGTACCAAAAGATAGTCTGGATTTAATCCTAACTACGACCTACAATCAAAGTACAGAGTCCTTTGCGGATAAAGAGGACTTGCATCTACAAGCTGAAACTATTGGCTGCGAAACCTGGAGGAGACTTCGGAACACTTTTGATAAAAAACCGCCAAAATTTGTACCTATGGTAAGTTTCCTCTAGCGTTAAGCTGAGAACAAATTATCGGACGTGTCCGTCAGCCGCGGCTTAAAAACACGGCGTTTTTTTCAAGTCCTCCCACCCAGGGCAGAGCGGGACGGACTGTCAGACTCGTACTGACTAAAATCCACGGTGTCCTTCAATAGCCCTTCGCGTTCCAGGGTCACGGTAAATCGTTGGTCCCGTGACCCCGGCAGGCTTTGGCCCTCTAGGAGCCCTCTAGGAGCCTCGTTATTTTGCTGACACTCTTTGAGCCGCGCGTGGAACAAAACGCGCCGTCGACCCGGGCATGGTCCATGGTCGGACAACGAGTTGCCCATTTGTCGCTGCCCGCATGCCCGCACTTACGGTGGCCGGAGATCGTCTGCCGACGTCCGTCGTCGTGGGCTTCTACCACTGCGTAAAGACGCGGCTTATCGGTGTGCACGGTAGTTCGGACACACCGTCCCCGGACGCACAAACATCCAGCCAGATTCTGTTCGGACGTCCGAACGTTCAAGGTCACGCAGCGTTTTACGACCGACAGTTTGCACAGTGTAGTATTAAATGTACTGGCTAGATACTTCGATCATTAATAAATGATCGATGGCTACATATGAATAAGCCGCGTCTCTTCAGCCGCGGCTGACGGACGCGTCTGATACTTTTCCCAGCTTAATTCCATAATCATAAAGCGTTGTTATAGGTGATTAACACTTTACTGCCGTACTTTTAGAAAAGGCTTCAGTATTTTGATAATTAATCTATTTATTTCAGGGGCATACGATGAAACGCGGCGGAATCAAGGAACGCAAATCTCCCTTCAGTGTGAAACTTATGAACTCTGGAGTTCATTCTTCCCAGACGAACCCTGGCTACAGCCGACAGCCGGCTGGTGGCGCCATTTTCTTTTACTAGTATTGTTGCGATATTTCTAGTGATTTACATACCCATTTCTACTTCTTACTAGGTCTTTCTCTGCAGTTTCGTTCAGCGAAATTTGCAGACGATTGTAAAATTATCGGTATTCTTCCATTCAACGTGATTATTTTTAACAGGCAACACCAGCAATTAACGTTTCAACGATTTGGAACTTGGAAAATAATCACATAATGTACAGACTTTCAATTCAACCTTATCATAATAGTGGAAGGTTAATATTCGATTGGTAAAATTTGTCAGATTCTGGTAGGCTGACCTGCTGGCTGGTCTGTATTTGTTAAAAATACCTTGAAACGCGGGTAGGCTTTTGTACTAAAAAATCTAACTAGTCCTCCAGTTAGATTATGAAAAAATACTACAAATAAAAATAATGCACGTATTTTTCGTTTCCGGGGTGTAATTTTTAGTGTGTTCTGACGTCATCACTTTTCCATTATTTTTTAAAACTAACTCACGGAGCAATTATACAATTTACTGATGCTGGAAACTACCCCATTTTCCGTTTTGGTTTTCCTAACCTATTCAAACAAACAAAATAATACAGATACGGCGATGTCGTGCTGTCCATAAGGGTTGGTTCACATTTGGTCAGACCGGCCATAATGGAGTTCAATAGTAACTCATTAATTGTACGTAATCTCATCAAAAACATAAATGTGAAATGAGAGCCAAGTTCAATATTATGATATATGCCTTAGTTGTTGACTTCAACGACAAAAGAAGTGAAACCTAAAACCCTTCAGAGATTACAGACGTGATGATATTTTTGGTTAAATTGCTTGAGCTCGCTAGTTCTAGCAATACTTATGATTATTTGGTGTTTCTCGGCATTTGGCATTTTCAGTAATCAAAAAATGTATGAAAATTACGAATCTTCGAACTTGTTTAACTTGGCCGAGAGCAATCCTACAACTTTTGTGCCATAGTAACTGTTGCTCCAAATGGCTAGTACTACCCAAAGGTACAATATTTTTCGTTGGCCGACACTTTCAGGTAAGGCCCAAAAATAATGATGTCCTTTGTTTCTTTTCGTGGATAATGTCCACGCCAGCCTAAATTGGACAATTCCCTTTGACAAGTTTATGTGAAAGAGTTTTTGAGTTATTAAGGGCCAAAAGTGGCACCAAAGGATTCGTGTAATATTACACACGGTGCCGCTCGCCAGTGAACTTGGCTTGACACTCTACCGCGTGTCTAGATTAGGTAATTTAAGGTAGATAATCTTGGACCTCTATTGGACAAAGTACTGGTAATTTAAATAACCTTTTTCTACTGAACTTTACACTATTAGTTTATTATTCAATTGTTTTTTTTTTAACAAATTATGTAATTTTTACATGAGCACATAGTTTTTTATTTTAATTTGGAGACTATATGATTATATTCGTTTGCCTAAGTTCATGTTGTACTTAGTCTGTTTTGTAATTATAATCTTGTGAGCTTTTAAATATAAACGGTTTCTTATTAAGAAAGTTTTTGATTTGTACTCTAACGACACTGCTTCATTGGTCTTGTGGCGGCAACCGCGATAATATCTAACTGAGCATAAAGTCTCTGGTTTGATTTCCGGGTTGGAGAAAGTGTTACTGGGTTTTTCTAATAGGAATGTCTCTTCTATTTCTTTCTAACTGAAGTTATTGTGGGTAGATGTTTATGAGCAGTAAAAACGGTTTACCCTCTTTCATGACCGTTTTATGCGTTCGACACTATTACCATTGTCACATTATGTCACTCACAACACGATCTGTTCCCGCCACACAAAACTCACTTTAACCACTCGAGAACTTTATTAGTTCGATTCTCTTTTCAAAATGCCGAAATATCGGAAACTCCGAACGAAGAAATATCCGGCGAGCGTCAGAAGCGGACGTTTCGACAGCGGTTCTTACAGTGTGCGGTCTCTTACATTATTTAAAATGTTGCTGATAGTTTCTTACAGTATGTGCAGTCGCGCTAATACCGACCCGCTCATTATGAACAACCCTAACCCTAAGGCGATAAATGTGCTTGGTTTTGATTCGGTAAACAATTTGATAGAAGTTGTTATATGACTTACTAAAAGTTACGAGTTTTAAAACCAACCCTACCATACAAAATGTGCCTGCCGGGGTCGCGGGTCTTACTCATCACCGTAACCCCGGTACGTAAAGGGCTCGTGGTGAAGGACACCGTGGATTTTAGTCAGTACAAGTCTGACAGTCCCTCCCGCCCTGCCCTGGGTGAGAGGACTCATTTGATGATTTTACCACGCAAAAAAAAAAAAAAAAACCATACAAAATGCGATGGGCACGCCGCAATCGCGGCGGTAAGACCCCTCCTTGAGGAGTGGGCCACGAGTGGCTGGATAGGCGTCACGGCGTCCTAACCTACCGCATGACGCAGGTCCTCACCGGACACGGAAGTTTCGGGAGGTTCCTGTGTCTGATAAGGAGGGAGGAAACGCCTGGGTGTCACCACTGCGAAGATCGTCCGGAGGACACGGTGGAGCATACGGTGCAGGACTGCCCCGCTTGGGCAGAGCACCGCCGTGTCCTCACGACGGCGATTGGCGGAGACCTCTCGCGCCCGGCATTGGCCGAGGCCATGCTGCGGGGCGAGACGGAGTGGGAAGCGGTCGCCTCCTTCTGCGAAGCAGTCATGCTCGCGAAGGAGGAGGCGAGCCGCGTGAGGGGGAGGACAGCGACCTCGCAGTGGTGGACGCCCACGGCGTCGGACGTCGCAAGACGATCTCCGGCCACCGTAGGCGCGGGCATGCGGGCGGCGAGTAATGGGCGACTCGCTGTCCGACCATGGACCATGCCCGGGTCGACGGCGCGTTGTGTTCCACGCGCGCCTCAAGGAGTGTCAGCATAGTGACGGGGCCTGTAGAGAGCCAAAGCCTGCTGTGGTCGCGGGACCAAGGGATTACCGTGACCCTAGTACGTAAAGGGCTATTGAAGGACACCGTGGATTTTAGTCAGTACAAGTCTGACATGCCCTCCCGCCCTGCCCTGGAGGACTCATTTGATGATTTTACCACGATAAAAAAAAAAAAAACCATACAAAATGCGAAAGAGCTTTGCGTCAACAGTGATCACTAGTGTAACTGGCAGCTGATTTTTTTCTAATTCTTTAGTGAATGCTGATACTTATGTCATAAACAATAAAACAAGATTTGGTAACTTCCGGTCTGTCAGGAAAAGCACTGAAAAACCAATTACGGTATACCCAAATACACTGGAAAATTTGTTAAAATTTGCTTGAGCTATGTATACTCAATAGAATACAAACATTCAAATAGATATTTTATGGCGAGATGGAGTTTTTGGATTCCCTTGGTAAATGTCACATTTTTTCCTCCTGTCTTCGTCATCATCATCTTTTTGCCTCATTCGACTTGGGGTTTGCGCAACACATTCCCTTTTTCCAGTCTCTTAGCGTCTTAGCATCATTTACTTTTCTACTTGTGTGTCATAAAATGTTCCAGGCTAGTTTCATAATTTAACGCAATTTTCTTTTAGATCTAGACACAATAAGTAAAAAGTCGCACCGGGTGCGGTCTTGGTATTTGTATGAACAGTTTAAATCACTCGAAAGGAGCCAGTTGGATGCTGCTCAGAAACTGAAAGATCGCTCCTATCAGGAAAGAATTTTGCGCCAAGAATTGTCTGAGAGACGGGCTAGGCGCAAACTCTACGATCAATTTGGACTTTGTCAAAGTGAATCCAGATTAAATACAGATAAATGTGACGGCAACTACGCGCAGCGGACGACAATGAGTACGAGTGACGATGACTTCTTCGAAAGTTTCTACCTCCTGAACGAGGACGAGCGAGTGACTCAAGTTACTGGAGCTAATGAGTTCGCTGGCGACGGCGAGGGTGACACATGTAGTCAAGAGGGCTTATCGGCAAGCCAGTGCTGTCTAACGAACTATGTGACTGTTGACGATCAAAACAAAGAGGACATCGGCAGCTATGTGGAAAGCGTTACCAGTGTAGTGGAGAATTTGAAAACTGACGAGTTTATACCACCCAAAGAAATGGAACTAGTGCAAAATTCGGTAGAGCATGATGATGTGAGCATGACCACTCTCTTAGTGCAAAATTCTATCGACGAAGAAATAAACGAATCTATACACGCCGATTTAGACAAAAACTCGTTAGCCGAAGAAATAAATATCCAGCTCGATTCTGTCCAAGAAGACATAATGTCTTTAGAAAACATTGCAAAACATGAAGACTTAGATAAAATCTCTGAAAACTATAGCTTTCCTAAAGTTGCCGTACGAGACGTTAATGTTAGCAAAAAAGATGACCAGGAATGTAATGCAATAGTAATTTGGTCCCGGCTAGTCTCGTTCGCATATCAAGTTGTGCAATTGAACCACGGTGATTGTTTTGAACATTTTGCTAACATTAAAGGCTTATCCGCACACAACAGTGCCAGCAAAGTGCCGACACGTGCCAATCAGTCAGTGAAATATGATATTGTAGCATACGTTTTTTATGACGGTATCCGTACTCGTCAGTGACAGTGACGTTCAGTAATGTCAGTACGTGTTGCGCCGACATTCACCGTGAACCGACGTGAATTTGTAGCGGACAATATTTTGCCTGAGACGGTCGCAGTGTTTCAAGATGGACGACGAAAAGTTGATTACAGTCTCGATAAAAGTATATCGAAACATTGTTTTGACATCTTGACATACTTAAAAAACTTTGATTCATCATATCTATCAGATGTTTATATAGACTGGCGAACCGTTCTTCATCTTCTCTTTTCCTCCACGCGTTATGAACTCATTTCCTACCCCTCATATAAATTTCTTCGTCTTCATCTAATATTAAAGCAATCGATGCTAACTGTGATCTCGAATACTGAGGAATTTTACAAGCACGTCTAACTGCTGCAAGGTACTACAAATCACTGCACGCGTCGCGTCGGTACTGACATGTATGAATGGCACGTCACGGAACGGTACGGTACGGAACTGTCGTTCACGTATCGGCACTGTTGTGTGTGGATAGACCTTTATGGTACCTAGCCGTCAACTGACAGTTAAATGCATGAAGCTAATGTTTTACAGGTAACTGCTACTGCGACTACAGTTCTCAATTCTTGACGGCTGTGCTTGCGTGTGATTTGTTGCGTCGAGGCGTCAACAGAATGTGTGAGTAATTATCGTTTCAATTCTTGTTGGGTAGTTAAGTGGAAGTAATTTCTATTGTTTCTTCCAGTTTTAAGAGCGTCTCCTTAAGTTCTCTTAATAGAATGGACGAGTCTTCCCTATCCAGCACGCGTAGCATGACCAATTCTATCCTACTCTATTCTACTAAGAATAGACGAAAGTGATTTCACCGTTATTTCTATACAAATCGATAGTTTTCTTGGACAATTCGTACGTTTATTGCCCGTGGTACTACCATGGTACTGCTAAATTACTTTATACATAGATTAATAGGCAAATATTACTGAAAAAATTGAATTAGTCCGAAAATGAGATAATCAAAAAATATTTGACCCGTAATTTTTCTTTTTTTACGTGAACTTAAAACGATGAAGATACAACGCTTCGACAAATTTTCCTATAAATCTATTAAGTAAATGAGTAGTACCATGGTAGTACCACGGGCAATAAAAAATTATGTATATCAGCACCGCACGCGCCGAATTTCAGAATTCGTTTTATGAAATTAAATGAAACCTTCGCACCTTTACCCGAATATTGAAAGAAGAATGCTGAAAATGCTATATACCACATCATAGACATACATACTTACTGATTAACTCGACACATCTCTCTAATGGAGGCCCGCATATCCGACCGCACGCATAACCGATACATGTACATACAGATAACTGTTCAGTTTAACACATACACGCTACTACTACACGCTTTTTTTTTTATCGTGGTAAAATCATCGAATGAGTCCTCCCACCCAGGGCAGAGCGGGAGGGACTGTCAGACTCGTACTGACTAAAATCCACGGTGTCCTTCAATAGCCTTTACGTTCCGGGGTCACGGTAATTCGTACAGTCCCGCGACCATCTATCACTAGCTAAGCTACATATTGCCTTTCCCATAATTTTATTTTAATAGAATATCTAACAAGTAGGTAATATAGACGAGAAATGACATATAATTAGTAGGAGTTTTAATTTTAGGTCATATTTTGCAGCCTTACGTCTCTCCAATAGAGTTTGCTGAATCAGACGGATCCAAAGCAAGTCCTAATCTAAATGTTAAACGGAAAAAATCGATACAATTACAGAAATCCAGGAAAATATGTGAAATTAAGGTTATTTCTTTTTTTTGTTATCCTGTACCTTTTGTTATTGCTAGGCATTACTTATATCTCCTCCAATTAGCCTTTCTTAGGCCTCATTTAGACGATGCAAGAAATTGCATGCGAGCAGCGTTACACTCCGGACTATGGAGGGGCAAAAAATTCAGTTGGTTAAACAAATACCGCAATGTAGTCAAAATTGCATGCAAGTTCTCGCCTTGTCTAAATGAGGCCTTAGGTCGTAATCATTTATAGGTAGTATAAGGCCCATTAGAACTACCTATAAATGATTACGACCTAAGAAAGACTAATTGGAGGAGATATAAGTAATGCCCTAATTACTTATATCTCCTCCAATTAGCCTTTCTTAGGTCGTAATCATTTATAGGTAGTTCTAATGGGCCTAATACACGCACAAGCTTCACACCAGTTCTGTCTGCGCAAGCTTCTAGCATGAAAAAACAATACACGGTCGGCAACACTGAACGCCCAACCACACACACAAGCAAGTACGCATACGCCGGACTTGCGCAGGCAAAACTGTGGTGAAGCTTGTGCATGTGGTAGGCCCATAAAAATGATTTATTTTGCAGCCATTGTCACGAAGATCAAAAAAGTGGATCAAAACAAGACGTTCAAGTGGATACTATTCGCCTACTGATTGGCATCGCTTTTATAGGCAGGCGTTTGGGAATGGGACAAAATATGCGCCGATGGAGAGCCGCGAACCATGGCGCGGCTGTGCCAAAATATATCATTACAGAGAAGTTTCCCCGCGGTCGTCCTCAAGTGGTACTTGGTCAGATATTTTGAAAGAGCAGCCTAAAGTTTCTAGACAGCATTGTCAGTACCGTAATATGGCTTTGAATCCGATGTTGAAGATAGCTCACTGCATTGATAGCATACTGAAGGACATTGAGGACTGTAAACATGATATATGAAATTGTTGTTACTCATTAAATAAAATAAATACAAACGTTTTGTTTAGTTATTTGTGGTTTTGTACGTTGATGCTAGAAATAGATTTCCTTCACAGAGGTTATTTCTGTTGAATTTTCTAGTTATTCTTAGGGTCAGCTCACACCGAGACGCTACGCGATGCGACGCTGCGTGGTAACTTTTAAAGAGCGATTCAAAATATAACTTAATTTTCTATAAGAAAAGATACACATTTCGTTATGAGAATTCACAATACGTTGCGCCATGCAGCGCTGCGCCGCGTGTTGCCTCGCGGCGTAGTGCGACACATCGCAACGCAGCGGTGCGTCATACCAGGGGACGTGTCACAGAGATATGTTGTCAGACTTACCTCGCACATCCCTTTGACATTCTTGCACAAAGTCGCTTGACGTTTGTCTTCTTCACACAGTACCCAGCTGGAGGGCAACACGAGCGATTTTTGGGTAGGCATTTGAGATACACTGAAAACTTGTCCAATACTTCTCAAGTAAGTAACTCCTTAATACAGAAATGCAGGTCTGGCTCTGAGAAGTGGCGGGATTAAATCAAGCCAGACATTTTTAAAGATTTATGCAAAAAGGCCCTTGAGGGATATAGCAATTTTTAAACCTTTAAATTGGATATAAAGAGTGGCAAAATTAAAAAGCCAGATTATCTCGTCGGGACTTAAACTTTGTCAGGTGTGCTGGTTCTCTTCTCTCACAAGTCTTCGTTGGACTCCGGACCGGTTGGAAACGGATTCAACTAAGATGTGTTTTTTACATGGAAGGATGCGTGCTATGGAGGCGTGCTATATATAGGTCGTCTTCCCTACTATGGATACATCGCTTAGCTCGAGCTGCGCAACTTTCTAGGGCAGCTACTTTGCGGCGGCGTATCTTTATAGCACATCATACTCGCACCGCTGCATAGCGTAGCATCAGTGGAATACGGTTACACAGTTTAGCTCAGCTTTTACATTTTCGCAGCACAGCTACACAGCACATCTCTGATGGAAAGGCATCCTTACATTTATAAGTATGTGGAAGTCAAAGAAAACAGATATAACAAATATGTAACACTTTAATACACTTGTCGCCTGTACAACAGCGAATTTAAGTTAGTTACAATATTTTTTATAGATTTCTACGTAGAAGTTACATCGATAATGTTTCATAAGAACACATCCCCCTTCACCTTTTAATTCGTATCAAAAACAAGCCAGTTTCACAGAAAATTTATATTACTAGAACAAAAGACAGAATATTTCTACAATGTAAATGTTTCCAATAAATATTTTCATTAACAAACTCAAACAGTATAATCAACTAACGCAATTAGTGGCGTCTGCTGAAATTATATTTTTATTTCCTGATATTAATAATACATTCCGTCTATGGTTCTTCTGTAGGTACTTCAGTATATTTATTTTTTCATAGTTAGATATTTATTTTAACAATCAAATCATTTTAACACTACCTAAATCCGACTTAAGCAGAGCCAGTACATATTCAAAACAAGTAGAAAAATATTGTTGAACTAAAAGTGGTAGAAAAATAAATTGTAACATGTGGTAACACTAGCTTCCGGTCCTTCCTAATAAAAAGCATAAAATCAACTTTTGTTAATATTATTGTAAATTGTATACATTTTGTTTGAACCTTAAGAGAAAAGCGGCAGGTAATATTTTTATAAGGAAGGTACAGAATTTACATTTATAAGATGGCTTGTACAATTTCTTGATTCATTGCGTTTATATTGCTAGCTTGTTATAACAATATTTATTTATGGGTGAACTATACATTTAATAATTTAATTTTAAATTTATAAATACCTGTACTATAATATTGTGAATTTCTGCGCCCAGTATATTTAAGGCATCGATGCTTGTAATGGGAGCTATACACATATTCGGGTAGCAATAAGGCAGGGGCTTTGATTGGGCTAGTGCATTTTATCTTGGGACAAACCCACCGCATTATTTCCAAACCATTGCAATTCCTGAAAGCCAGAATCAACAGTGGTAATCACCAGAACAGCGTCGAGATATTGAAGCTCGATGTGTCCCGGAGAATGAATTTACCTGTCTTAGATTATCAACAGACACGATTTTGTCGCTCGGCTGCATTATAATACCGACCTGAATTCGTGTGTAACATCCCTTTTGTAATAACTGAAATAGAAACTAATATTTCGACGTTTGCAAATATATACTGGGTTTCACGTATAAAAGGCATTTATTGGAACTTTTATCCGACTACAGGTGAACAAGGAGGTTTGATATAAATTACAATATACTCGTAGTTAGAGAAGGGTCAATTAAATTTGGACACTGGTTTTTGGTCAGTAAAGAGCGCGTATTCTGAAAGTTGGCAACGTCGCAAATAGTTGTCAAATATTAACAAGTTTTAATTAATTTGGCAATGTTAATATATGGATATAAGAAATAATAATATGGCTCTGTAGTGCACCAAAAAAAAATATTAGGGAATGCAATAATTAACATTGTAACACCGAATACGTAGTTTTAGATGTAAAAAAGTATTTGGAAATTATCCAAATGCTTTAATACACCTGAAACGGTTACGGCCTCAAATTCAGTGTTTTAATGGCATTCTTATATCAATTTTTTAATGCACTACAGAGCCATATTTATTATTTCCATACAGTAAAATTACCAAATTAATTTAAACTTGTAAATATTTGACAGCTATTTGCGACGTTGCCAACTTTCTGGTTACGCGCTCTTAAACTATTTGTTAAATCCTATACTTTTTTTCAACCCACCAAATATATGGGGTTTAAAAAAATAGTTTAACTATTGATCACCCAACTGGGCCTCAGGCCCGTATTACAGTCGAGCGTTCCTCGAGACTCCAGCTTTACTTAATACTAGTTTTAATCAATCGAATCAAATCTTGAATCTAGTTTGAAGTAATGTTTGGGTATTAATGACCTTCTGTAATACGGAACTTGGACTGGCCGCACATGTCATGTTTTTTCATAAGGTTCCCGATGGTGCAAATGTACTATTCTACCCGTGCTGTATGCGGGGCTCATCCGATCTATATTTGGGAACCGGAACAAATATCTTCAATGTGCGGTCAGCCTTATAGCAGTTTTAAAAAGGAACTTTATTGGAAACGGAATAAAGATCACTGTGATTTTGAGTTACATGTCAGTTGCTGCAATACAAAACCAGCCTTATGACTATAGGAATAGAGAATATTGTTATAGTCTTGAAGGGACTCTATTATTATAGTAATATTGAGAAATAAAAATAATATCACTGTAGTCGGGTAAAAAACTGGTCATACAACAAATATATACGATTAATACTCTCTTAATATGTATATAAATATATAATATAATGTTTTATGTATCGTGTGACGGTTATATGTAAGGCGTGCTTCACTATTGTACGCTGCTAGCGTGTTTCAATTCACTAAAATGTTTCACAAAATATCTATTTAATAAAGCGCGATAAATTATGAATGGTAAAGGGGCTATAATATTAGGTGCATGACATTTGTGCTAGTTTTTTTTTTAAACTCCTTTACACAATGGCCCATGCTGGCCGTAGTTCGATGTTGCCAGTATTAGCTTTTCTATAAAGGAGTTTTTACAATATTTGGAGATTATTCATTATATTTTTTAATTTAAATATGCAAATAAGCAGAATATCGTCTGCCGTGCGATAAATTCATACGCCGAATATAGTTGCCCCCCATTAGAAAACTCTATACATTAACTATTTGATATTTTTTTTAATTTAGTGTAATAATACGTTACAATAAGAATAATAAACAATTAAAAAATTGACTCTATTGTCTGTTGATGTACACTCAGTGCACTAAAAAAAACTTTCGCAGGCATTAATACATTACTCATTTTGTTGAAATAAATAACTGGGATATCAACCAACAAGGCATTTTAAGCAATAAGTATGAAATTGATTGAACAAATTAATTGATAAAAATCAAAAATAAAATGTAAAAAGTATAATTGTCTTCCCAAACATCACTAGGTTAATCCAACTTTTTTACATCCTAGGATAATCCAATTTTTTTTAACATTATCAAAAACCAAAAGTATTTGGTTAAAAACTAGCTAAAACCTATTTTTTCGCCTAAGAAACGTCCAAACCCTTTGCCTTTGCTCTAAAAGTGGCAAATGATAAAAGTAAAAGGTTTTTTAAAGATTTTCTACTTTATTCTTTATAACATAAAGTTAAAAATCTATTTAAGAACACGACACGAAGGAATGAAATCGCACTTTAATGTTTAATGGATTTTCAACTTTATGCCCTGGAGTATAAAGAATTTTTTTAAAGACTTGCCATTTGTTTATGCCTTCAGTCCAATCACCGACTGTTCACCCTGGCGGCGAGAATTTAGTCCAGCAAACAAATTGTTCGATTTGCCGATTTTACACGCTTTTCGCTAACCATCTGCTAAAGGAGCAGTTGATATATAAATAGACTCATTTCCTAATATCTGGAGCTTTTACAAGTCGCCAGACACCAGTACAAAAAAAAAAGAAATTCCAATGTTTCCTTGAATCCTCATTTATGTGCATAAGACACCCATTTACCATAACTCAAGAATCCATGCGCATGCTTGCGTCTCACGTATCCTAATAAAAATGGCGCCAGGCCAGTATTAATCTATTTAAGTATAAATAATTGTCCCTCTCAATGAGAGGAGGCCTGTCCCCCCGCTGTGGGGAATTTGCAGGCTGATTATGTTAAGGTGTGCACACATCGAAGTTTGTTTTTGTAAAGCAACTTTTGCAGGAAGTTAGCAGGTCTGGGTAATAATGTAAAAAAAGTAAACATTTTTATCTACTATCATGCTATTAATCCTCTATAAAAGAACCTATAACAATTAGCTTATTGCCAACATTAAAACACTCAATGCTATAATGATCATTATATCATCCAAACGCGTGTTATAATGAATTTCAAAAAAAGAACATTCTCATGCAATGACATTTTTACCACCAGATCGCTAACATTTTGAAAAAAGAACAATAAATTGTAGACTAATTCGTAATTTCGGATTCTCGTCTTATCGTGTTATTTCCCGCCATCTTGAATTCACATAGTTCTGTACAACACCCTATGGTATGAAAATCTTTTATAGAGAATTCACATCATGATTGTAGATAAAGTCTTGTATGCAACTGTTATAATTAGGTATTAAAACACTCATGTGATACTATTATCACACTCGGCTACGCCTCGTGTGATAAACCCACATTCGTGTTTTAATACCCCTGATTATACAACAGTTGCATAAATAACTATTAAAAACGTATTGGCGCGATTACAAAATTAAAGTGAACAATGAATAATAAAAACTTTTGTAAAGCAAAGTGAGATCAGAAGAGATACTCACTTGCACTATGTAACAAAATGGAAACTGACTCCATAATAGGTAGTTGGGAAAAAGCTAAGCGGTCTCAAAATAAAATTAATGGTACCATGTTGCAAAATGTTGCCCTATAAAAAATGACTTCAATATGCATACATTTTATATGTAAATAAAGGTTATCAATATAATAAAATATGCACTGAGTGTACTCTCCTACGCTACAATTTGAGCTAGTCGCCTAGTTGTCGGGCGGGTTGTCGAAGTAGTCGATTTTCTCAGCAGCTGGTTGCTGCGGTTGCTGGGACTGCTGTGGCTTCGGTTGGCTGCGGGCGGCCCATGCGTTCGTTGAAGTGAGGGTTGCCCAGCCCGATCTGTAGTGGAAAGGAGGGTAGTTTTGTGTTTTTCGAATATCAATCTCTTTTTTTTTTTTTTTTACAACTATCACACAACGTCATCTAGTCCCAAGCTAAGCAGAGCTTGTGTTATGGGTACTAGACAACTGATAAACATACTTATATATTTCTAAATACATACATATTATAGATAAATTACACCCAGACACAGAACAAATGATCGTGCTCATCACACAAACATTTGTCCTGGGTGGGAATCGAACCCACGGCCTCCGGCATAGCAGTCAGGGTCACTAACCACTAGACTAACAGGCCTGTCCTCTGTTCCTAATGTAGTATGTTAGCTTGTCTATTTAGATTTAATAAGTGTGATCGTCGATTGTTTGTTGTAACTTTTGTGTGGTAAGTAATGGTGTGTGTGTGTGTGTGTGTGGTGTACTTACTTGGTATTCCCCCCCTGTCCCTGCAGCGCCACGCCCCCGGGCGGCGCGCGCAGCACGGGCCCGGGCACGCGCCGCTTGCCGGCCTCGCGGGCCAGCACCTCCAGCACACTCATGGCTGGCAGCCACGACTGCGGGGGATATAATGTTGAGTCTCGTATACAGAACAGAAGTATTTGGGGGCCGTGAATTTATAGGATAAAAGCTGCGATTACGCTGACTCAACGGTCTCATTGAAGCGTTGCCAGTACAAATTACTGATACATTTATTTTTTACGGTGATGTCATTCACAGTTATTTCCTTTTTTTTATCTTTTGACAATTCAAAAGTGCCTGCGACTGGCAAACTTGACATATATATTTTGATTTCGAAAATCAAATTAGGAACCTAACTGCGGATTTTGACAGTGAAGATCCTAGATTTTCAGACTGAAATCGAAAGAAAGTTTAAATTATAATGAATATTTACCTTCTCTCGATCAGCAGTGGCCACAACGTTCCTATTAGGCTCAGCATCGTACGCCACGCTCTCACAGCCGAAGTGCTCGCACAGCTCGTGTATGAACTGACGCTTTTGCCAGTTCATCGACGGGAACGAGTGCGCTCGGGTCTTCTGTTTGGACTGTAGAAGAAAACATTATGAGGATTTTGTTTATACCAAGTTTAGTTGTTAGCTACCGGAAATTCATAGATAGGTATGAATTGACTTGCGAACGTTTTCTAGTTCCGTGCAGTTGGGTTGTTGTTTTATAGGTAAATTAACAGTGGCTTTAAAATAATGGAGACGATTTAATGAAAAAAAAAAGATGATGTTATTTCCGATAAAAAAGATAGGTACATGTCGACAGTTAAAAGATAAGACTGCGGTTCCATTGAGTGAAAAGATGTGAATTTCAAGCCATGTGACTGGTGAATCGCGCTCCGCTCTGCTCCGCTTCGCTTCAGTGGAACTGCAGCCTAATAGGCCAAAAACCAACTGAAATTAGAAATTCAGGAGAGAAATGGCAGAATTTGGACAGAAGTCTGAAGATTTCTGGGGCATAAGTGACATAAATATAATTTTGGGGCGATGGGAGTGGATTTCATTGAACGCGGAATAAATCATTCTAAGTAAGATGGCTTTCATAACTAATTTTGGACCGAAATGACGCTTTTTTTAGCTTTTAACCGCCTATACAAACCTTCTTAGCGAGCTGCACGAGCTCGGTGAGCTTGTCGTGTATCTGGTGCGCGAAGGCAGGCTCGCGCGCGGCCGTGGCGCGCACGTGCTCGCTGTAGCGCGGCGCCAGCTTGGTGTACAGTTGTATGTACAAACCTTCTTAGCGAGCTGCACGAGCTCGGTGAGCTTGTCGTGTATCTGGTGCGCGAAGGCAGGCTCGCGCGCGGCCGTGGCGCGCACGTGCTCGCTGTAGCGCGGCGCCAGCTTGGTGTACAGTTGTATGTACAAACCTTCTTAGCGAGCTGCACGAGCTCGGTGAGCTTGTCGTGTATCTGGTGCGCGAAGGCAGGCTCGCGCGCGGCCGTGGCGCGCACGTGCTCGCTGTAGCGCGGCGCCAGCTTGGTGTACAGTTGTATGTACAAACCTTCTTAGCGAGCTGCACGAGCTCGGTGAGCTTGTCGTGTATCTGGTGCGCGAAGGCAGGCTCGCGCGCGGCCGTGGCGCGCACGTGCTCGCTGTAGCGCGGCGCCAGCTTGGTGTACAGTTGTATGTACAAACCTTCTTAGCGAGCTGCACGAGCTCGGTGAGCTTGTCGTGTATCTGGTGCGCGAAGGCAGGCTCGCGCGCGGCCGTGGCGCGCACGTGCTCGCTGTAGCGCGGCGCCAGCTTGGTGTACAGTTGTATGTACAAACCTTCTTAGCGAGCTGCACGAGCTCGGTGAGCTTGTCGTGTATCTGGTGCGCGAAGGCAGGCTCGCGCGCGGCCGTGGCGCGCACGTGCTCGCTGTAGCGCGGCGCCAGCTTGGTGTACAGTTGTATGTACAAACCTTCTTAGCGAGCTGCACGAGCTCGGTGAGCTTGTCGTGTATCTGGTGCGCGAAGGCAGGCTCGCGCGCGGCCGTGGCGCGCACGTGCTCGCTGTAGCGCGGCGCCAGCTTGGTGTACAGTTGTATGTACAAACCTTCTTAGCGAGCTGCACGAGCTCGGTGAGCTTGTCGTGTATCTGGTGCGCGAAGGCAGGCTCGCGCGCGGCCGTGGCGCGCACGTGCTCGCTGTAGCGCGGCGCCAGCTTGGCCGACACGTCAGGGTTGCGGATCTGAAGGGCCAGGGCCAGCTGACGGGTGCGGGCTTCTACGCGGCATTCGTCGTCGCATTCAAGACTGAAATAGTACATTTTGTTCGATACAAGTATTTCACATCCGAGCCGTAGGCGAGGTTGTTATGGAAACGTGAATTACTGTTACAGAAATCAAAATATTGTTAGATTTTTTTGTAATCTTTGTTGTTTTCTAAGTCCAATAGACTTAGAAAGTGAGACAGTGATAAAAAATCTTACGTTTTCAGCATACTGCCGGGGCGCTGTACATCTGATAGGTCTACTGAACCACCTTCTGACATCTTAGTAGCGGCTAGGGCGCTCATCATCCTGTTGAAGAACAATTACATTTTAAAAGGAACCACAGTGTACTAAATCATCATCCTTTGTTCAGTAGTTCCTGTGTGAAAGAGTAACAAATATCCATCCATCTTCACAAATTTTCGCATTTATAATATTGGTAAGAATTAGTCAGACATGCGATGACTTACTTGGCATAATCCCTGGCGTTATCGCAGCAGGGTCGGTCTGCGTGCCTCCTGCCGCAGCCGCAGGTGGCCCGCACGGGGCGGCGGCAGGGCGCGGCGCTGGGGCAGGCGGGGCCCTCCGCCCCCGAGTGGCAGGGCGCCGCACACGGGTGGCCGCACGACGGACGCTTCTCCGTGCATGGCTGGGTGCATCTGGACAATGGGAATAAGTCAAAAATTACTGACTTATATGGAAAATTTCATCAAAATGATGGATGTTCCATACACAGCAGTTATATTACGTTATAAAACATTGTCTCACACGATATTTTTAACAATGTGCGACAAGACGTGAAGACATGTTATACTATGTAAAACACTCCCACACAGATTCAATTTGTTCTATATAATTTTGCCACATGAAGTTGTATAGCATCACCAACAATTTATAAACTTTACAATTTATTAAAAAAGAGTACGAGTTATTCTATAATTTTCTATGTTCGAGCACCATTTGTATTCCGAATTTTCCAACAAAGTATAAAAAATGCAAATATGGAAACTTAAAATAGTTAATTAGAATACACTTCGCGTTTTTCTCGGTAGAAAATAGAAAACGTCACCTACTAAAATGTTTACATACTCTTTTTGCCTCGTCCACGTTCATACAACCAGTTTGAAAAAAAATAATAGAATGTAATGGTACGATTCCACCAAAATAGTGTGCGGCACTTTTGTACGCGCACTTCACGCCCACAAGATGACTTGTTCGCTCTGGTGTGAGCTCACTAAAGCGAACACGGGTGGAATCTTATCTTAACGCCTTTCGGGTGTCTTTCCACCTGAGACCTGCTACCGAACTATGTTTATTTCCACTGATGCTAAGCTATGTAGCGGTGCGAGTAAGATGTGCTATGAGAATCGCCACCGCAAAGTACCCGCGCGACATAGATGCGCAGCTCGAGCTATGCGATGTATCGATATTATGGAAGCGACGACCCATAGCACGCATTCTTCCATACAAAAAACATATCTTAGTTGAATCCGTTTCCACCAGTGAATATGATTGGTGGATATAAAACGCATCCATAGCAACGCAGCGTAGCGCATCTCTGGTGGAAAAGCTGCCTTCAACAGGTACTTACTTGCCGGTGTCACAGGGTCCCTTGTGGCAGGTCTTGATGCAGGTGTGCTTGCCACAGGGTAGAGGCTTCCCGCATGGAAGGCCACAGGAGAACTCGTCTTGAGAACATGGTATTGTTTTACGTTCCTATAGAGAAAAAAAAAGAATGGTCATGTGCTCGTGAGTATTGGTTATGAATATTTTGAAGTGAAGTGACCATAGATATTATAAGGAAATATGACGTGGAGTTCAAAATGTATGGAAAACCGGTGAAGCCATTATAGGGTATTGTACTGCATCAAAAAATTGAAAATCTGTTTAGTCCATCAGTTAGAATATTGATAAATAATGGACACGTATTTTTTTTTAAATCAATGAATATTGACAACGCTTCCAAATTTGGTAGTGGGGGCTTATGACGTCATAACGCTTGTAACTATGTAGCGACCGAGCGACGTTTTGTGATTTTTAAAAGTTACATCTGTGTCAACTTTGGTTTACGAAAAAAAAAATACGGGTCTAATATTTTTTTATAATCTATATTTCGGTGTCTCTATCTACTAGGCTACTATTTTAGGGTCTAGTATAGGTTGGCTCGGGATTTTGTTAGGCATTTCATCATCATTTACTGAAACTCACCTCGTGGTTGCCATGGCAGCGCTTGGTGGTAAGTACAACGCAGGGAGGACAGTCCCCGGAGTGGCAGGAGTGGTGCGGCGGGTGGCTGCAGGGCCGCGCGCGGGGACAGGGCGCGCTGCAGGGGGGGGGGGCGCGCGCCGCAGCGGACGGGGGGGAGGATCACCTCCGCGCCGCACTCACACGTCAGCTCGTCGAAGCCTGCGGGGATATGGCGTTCTTTACAATTACGGCACTACAATTAGGGAGCTTGCCCATGACGCGATTCATTCATTCATTAAAAAAAAAAACGACGGGTTGCACTCTGGGAGTGCCGGCAGAAGTGAAAACTTGAATAGTAATAAACACACACGAACATTCGCGCAAGCGCCCTGCGACGTCTTACGGATTTTCGATCAGGTCACGTGTCCTGACGCGAGTTTAACATTTTTTACCCATTCCAAAAAAAGTGCACAACGCCGCTAGTTTTCACTTAAAAAAAACTATTGACTTGACCTCGTCGAGACAAGCGTGTTTTGTATTTCATCTACCCGTAGACATCAGCACGTTTTATGTCATATGTCGTAGTGGTAAGGATGATTTTCACTTGTAGTGTGTGTGTATCGGTTCAATCGCGGGATGTGGAAGCTCCCTTAGTCTGAAGCGTACTTTACGGTCCGTTTACGACCTAGGCCTAAGCGGTGCGCAGCGAGGTTGGCGGTGTGTTGTGCAGGCCACGTAACCACAATAGCGGTTGGTGGCAGCTACCAAGTTCATCCCTTACACACTGCTTTTCGTTTCACTCTGTTTTGTGGCGTCGCATTCATTCGTTTGTACGAACGCTTTTGATCCTACCACTCCTAGCAACGCACGCTGCTTCTGTAGCAATTCGCACGCGTTTTCGCTATGAGCGATATCTCGTGACGTGTTTCAAATCTTACTCATATTATAAACGTGAAAGTTTGATTGGATGAATGGATGTTTGTTACTTTTTCACGCAAAAACTACTGAACGGATTGTGATAAAATTTTGTACACAGTTTAAAACCAGAATTAACCGATTGGATACTTTTTATCTCGATTTTATCTTTACGTGGGATAATTTTCGAGTTGTAGCGGGCGAAAAATATATTGTATGTAAGATTTTTTAAAATAATTACTGTACTCTTTATTGTTCATTGTTAATTTCTCTGTTTTAGTTATTAATTTATTTGTATTATTAATTCATTTTTCTGTTTCTTTGAAATTATTTTTTATTTTGGCATCCACGCCTGAGAAATGAAAAGTTCTTTTTACTTGCGAAACACGATTGTTTTTTCATGTTTGCAACATTAAGTGCTGATATAAAGCTGAGTACTCACTGACGCGCGGGCAGGGCGCGCAGTGTCCGGTGTGACAGAACTCCTCGCAGCGGTGCGTCTGACACGACAGCGTGCGGCCGCACACCACGGCGCAGCGGTGAGACACGGCCGCGCAGCACACCGTGCGGCAGCGGTGACGGCCGCACGACAGCTTCTGTGGGATTAACAAAATAGCTTCCATTTAAATACATTTCTTAGTAACCAAACAATATTGGAAATCTGTAATCCAAAACATTATTATTTAACAACAACTAGACATCTTTTTTGTTTTGTTTTTTTAATCGTGGTAACATCATCAAATGAGTTCTCCCACCCAGGGCAGAGCGGGAGGGACTGTCAGATTCGTACTGACTAAAATCCACGGTTTCCTTCAAAAGCCTTGGTAGAATAGTGATAGAATTGGTCATGTCAAGTGTTCTGACAGCCATACAAATATTTGTTTCGTGCGGGTATGGAATCCGCGATACGAGTACAATTAATATTTCTAAAAACATCTAGATGGTCTAGTTGATCGCGGGACTGTACGAATTACCGTGTCCCCAGAACGTAAAGGGCTATTGAAGAACACCGTGGATTTTAGTCAGTACGAGTCTTACAGTCCCTCCCGCTCTGCCCTGGGTGGGAGGACTCATAAGATGATTTTATCACGTAAAAAAAAACGTAACGTTATATTGTTAAATGTCAGAAAACAACAACGAAAAAAAAAGTACGTTCGACAGGCCATTTCCGGTTTCTGGCAATTGATCTAAAGAAGATACAGTTACCTTGTTGCACTTCTTTTGGCACAGCACATTGTTGTACATCTGAGGCAAGTCGACACACGGCACCTCGCGGCTGGAGTGACCGCAGCGACACTGCAGGACTGTCTTGTCGGGGCATTCAGGACAGGCGCCTAGACAATAAATTAAACAATATTAGGTTCAAACGATTCTGTAATGGATTTATTGTTAAAACTATAAACTTACTTTATGGTTTAACTTACGATGGTCGCGGGACTTACGAATTACCGTGACCCCGGTACGTAAAGGGCTAGTGAAGGACACCGTGGATTTTAGTCAGTACGAGTCTGACAGTCCCTCCCGCCCTGCCCTGGGTGGGAGGACTCATTTGATGATTTTACCACGTAAAAAAAATGGTTTAACTTACGATACTGCCTACTAGATTACCTGTGTTAGTCAATTTATTTATACTAGTGCTTATTCCATGATTATAATTCGCTGTTTTATTAAATATTATTTAATTATTTTTTTTACTTATTATTATAACCAAACAATATTGGCCCACGGCATCGACAATAGGGTCCAAGCTACCGCCAGTCAGATCTACAGAGAAAAAAGTAACAAAAAGTGGAAAAAGTGTTACCTTCATGACAATTAAGTTTGCAGAAATGTTTATCTCCTGCGGGGCCGCACTGCAGCGGTTTGGCACAGATGTTGCCGCACAACGGAATCGGGTCCGTGCAGGCTTTGCGCGAATCTTTCGCCAGTCTATGGAAAATAAGAGTTTGAAAGTGAACAAAGGTGTTTAATATTGTTGAGTAAAGCTCACATTAATCATATCAGTCTTTATCTTAAATTAGTTTGTGTATGTTGTTGTGTCAAAAAGTAAATAGGATTGAGCAATGGGGTAAATTTAAACCACTTATACAACATTATTTTTGTTTATGCGAAACCCGAGACACCTGTCTAGTATTTTTGTGTAAAGAATCTATGTACAAATTTTCAAAACTGTATCATGTAAAATCATAAAGTTATAAGCTTGTTATGTTACCTGGTTGTCCGTTCAAATTCATGCTTATTTCGCTGTACGGCAGCGCAAACCGCGCCTCCGGTGTCGTTAACTCATTGATAACAATTTAGCAATAGGTACTTCACCGAACGGTGATTGTATTGATATTATACAATCACCATTCAAAATTGGCCCAAAAGACAACATGGTGTAAAAATTATTGGAATCGATTCAGTTACTGATTCTGGACAAATTATATTCAGGTTTCGCATATACTGAAAATAATGTTGTATATTATTAAATGTGTTATAATTATAACCTCGACGATAACATATTCGAGTGAGTATCTTAACTTTTTAGAAATAAATGTTATGTTTTATCTAAACTAATATTGTAAAAAGAGTTTGTTTGGTTGAACATGCTTATCTCAGGAAGACTTTAGGATATAAATCAACACGCTACGAGTGCTACGACCAATAGGAGCCGAGCAGCATCGATGAAACTACGGGGAAGTGCTAGTATAAAAGCATACAAAACTTAGCAGGACAAGTTGGATGGTTTTTTCAACTGACAAAAGGCACACCATCGAAAGACGTGACAGGAGCCTTTGCCCAGGAGTGGAATAGTGTTAGCTAAATAAACATAGGTTGTACTCACTCCGTGTTCCCGCACGGGCAGGTGTGCACGTACTGCGGCAGCAGCTGGCAGGGCTGGCAGGGCGGCGCGTGGCAGTGTGCGCGGCACACGTGCGCGCCGCACGCCAGCACGCGGCCGCACGTGTCGCCGCACGACCAGCTCGTGGTCGAGCCCGTCTCCAGCGTGCACGCCACCGAGCGAGACTTGGCGGCGGGGCAGTAGCATACTGGATATTGAACGATCAGTGTTAAAAGATCCAATCAGTAATAGTTAAAATATGAATTCTGTCTAATAATTAAAAATGTATAGCTTATGTGATGTTGGAACCTTGGTGTTTAGTAAAAAGGAACACACTTTATAGTTTGGTGTCTTTTATTAGACTAAGACGTAATTACTTTAAAGGAATATGTAGAAAAGTTGCTTACTTAGCTAAGTGCGCGCACACATAGGTATCGTACATACTACGAAATAATACTCACACACACGTAAAAAAAGGTCTTTTTAGGTAAATTTTATATAAATCAGTCCTCAAGGCCCAAATAAAAATACTATAATGCAATACAACATGACCAACTCCACTTAACCAACATATAAATACAATTTATAAACAATAAGAAAATAACATTAATTCACACGAAGAGTGAGCGTCGTGTGTCCATGAATAGTACAGATACCACAGAAATACAATCGTGTGAAGCTTCGATCAATAATAGGTGTGAAGCCAGAATGACGCTGTCCAGCATCTTTGCATCTAACTTAAGAGCGCGTATTCTTATAGGCATATAGTGATATTTTCTCTCCATACCTTGTTCGACAGTCTCAGCACAGATGTCACAGGGTCCCTCGTGGCAGTCCTTGGCACAGTTATGAACACCACACAGCAAGGTACGTCCACAGACTCGACCGCAGACTTGGGGCAACTTGCTGCTGCAGAGTACAGAGCGGGTTTCTGCACCGCAACCGCAATGTCTGTGAAGAACGGTTGTTAATTTGGTAAAAATTAAAGGACATACAAAAAATTGTTAAGCGGTTGAATGAAGAGAGGTTTTGGGCGGTGTACTTGATAATGGTTATTCTAAAACTGGAACCAGTTTACTATGAAACATCATCAGCTATAACAGTCCACTACTGGATTGGCTTCTCCAATCGCTAGTCATTTCACTCGATCACCGACTACTATTACTATGAATGTGCAGGATATAATAGTTTACATAAATAATGTAAATTACTTGCTAAATCCAGCGAAATACAGACGAAAAAACTGTGGATATAAGACTGAGAAATTCTAAAGGTTTTAGATTAGCGTGTCTGTGGAGCATCAAATTAGGTGTTACGCGCGTATAAGCGCTAGAAGCGTGACACATCTAGCTGTGCGCTCAACCCGCGCGATTTTTGGTGAAAGGCTGTGTCCGCGAGAAAGCCTATACGAGCTCATATGCGCCGTAATAACATTATCAGTGTCGTGCAATGATCAACTGTATCAGGTTAGACTGGAAGACGACCTAAATACAGTTGAGAAAAGGCTAGGGGGCCGTTCAAGTATTACGTAAGCTGATTTTTTACAATTATTCACCCCCCCCGTCCCCCTTGTCAGCAAAAGTAAGCAAAGCACTTACCCCCTCCCCCCATGCTTACGTAAACATTTTTCAATTTATGTATTATTTACATATGCATTATTTGCGAGAATCCGCGAAAATGCGTTTCGTTTTCAACCAAAGTAAATGTGAGGGTTGCCATTCGTGTAAAAAAGTAAATAACTACCGATGACGTAATCATCATCTAGACTCCCCTACCATGTCATCCAAAATAAGCAAAGCAAAGACCCCCCCATAGTGCTTACGTAATACTTGAACGGCCCCTAGGTAGATGTACGTACTTGACAACAGTGGCCTGGCAGGGCGGGCAGGGCCCGGGGTGGCACAGCAGCGTGCAGGGGTGCGGGCAGGCGCGCGCGCGGCGGCAGGCGCGGCCGCACGTGTGCGCGCCCGCGGCCCCGCGCGTGTACTCGGGCGCACGCACGGCGCCGCACATGCAGCGGTACTCCGTGGGAATGGCCTCGTTCGTGTTCTGGCAGGCTGGACACCGCCACTTGCCCTCTGATAAAAGAAACATAGTTTTAAACTGATTTGGTCACTAAAACTATCATTAGAATTTAAACTTAAATGGAAATTGAAACATGGCATTGTTAAGGCTGTCTATGTTCCATTTATTGTATATGAAGTTTAAATAAATATCCTATTTAATTTCTAAAAACAAACAAAAATATATTACTATTTGTTGTAGGTTTCTAAACTCGACTGCCCTCCAGCGCGTCTATAAATGGCGCGTGGAGGCGCAGCGTCAGGGCGAATCCCCGCTGCCTCGACAAGTCGAGGCGCGGCGGGAAGAGCTCCGGCGCGATCTCAGGGCAGTATGGAGGGAGCGACTGTCGCAACCGAGGTCCGGGCACGCCGCAATCGCGGCGGTAAGACCCCTCTTTGAGGAGTGGCTGGATAGGCGTCACGGCGTCCTGACCTACCGCATGACGCAGGTCCTCACCGGACACGGAAGTTTCGGGAGGTTCCTGTGTCTGATAGGGAGGGAAGAAACGCCTGGGTGTCACCACTGCGAGGATCGTCCGGAGGACACGGTGGAGCATACGGTGCAGGACTGCCCCGCTTGGGCAGAGCACCGCCGTGTCCTCACGACGGCGATAGGCGGAGACCTCTCGCGCCCGGCATTGGTTGAGGCCATGCTGCGGGGCGAGACGGAGTGGGAAGCGATCGCCTCCTTCTGCGAAGCAGTCATGCTCGTGAAGGAGGAGGCGGGCCGCCTGAGGGAGAGGACAGCGTCCTCCCTCCACCCCAGCCGCAGTGGTAGACGCCCACGGCGCCGGACGTCGCGAGACGATCTCCGGCCACCGTAGGCGCGGGCATGCGGGCGGCGAGTAATGGGCGACTCGCTGTCCGACCATGGACCATGCCCGGGTCGACGGCGCGTTGTGTTCACGCGCGCCTCAAAGAGTGTCAGCATAGTGACGGGGCCTGTAGAGGGCCAAAGCCTGCCGGGGTCGCGGGACCAAGGGATTACCGTGACCCCGGTACGTAAAGGGCTAGTGAAGGACACCGTGGATTTTAGTCAGTACAAGTCTGGCAGTCCCTCCCGCCCTGCCCTGGGTGGGAGGACTCATTTGATGATTTTACCACGATAAAAAAAAAAAAAAGGTTTCTAAACTGTTACTCTATTTTATTTACAATGTCTTTGCCTAAAATCCTAAATGCTTTATAGTGTTAAAGCATGACATACTATTGTTTTACTTTTTATAAAACAAGAATTCACGCTCGGCTTTCCTTGCGTTATTTGCACTATAGCTTCAATTAATTAAAGACCTTTGGGAATCAAATCAGTAGTTCCAAAGATTACCCTTATCTTTAACATCCAAAAATCCAAACTTTTATTCATACATACTTTTATATTATGTTTCGTTATTAACAGCCAAATAATGTAGATTTTTTTTAGATTTTCTTTTACTGATTATTTTAAAGAACAAGATTTGTACTAGTACACAATACTCATTTATGGCGAAACTAGAACAAAGATTGGTCTGAATCAGCAAGATTACACAATGTTTAATAAACTTTTAAAAAGATATTGAGCAATCAACTATGATATCATAGAATAAGGAAAAAAATGTTTGTAATTTCTTTAAAATATAATGACGTCATAACTTACTAAAACATTTTTTTTTCATAATAATCTTTTTACAACAGTAATTCCTAGAATGTTGCCCCATTCTAGTAAGCAGTTGATAGTGTAGTCACTGCTCCAACAGTGTCGTCAAAATTCTTAGGTTCATGGGCTTTACGAGCACAGAACTAAAGTTAGAGAATTCTTCTGTCTCAGATAACACACAGCAGTCTACACCAATTTGGCCACTCAAATTATATTTTAATCCGACTAACCTAACCCACAAATATTATAAACATGATAATTTTTGAGGATAGATGTATGGATGTTTGTTACTCTTTCACACAAAAAGTACTGAATGAATTTGGATTTTACACAGATAGTTTACAACCTGGATAGATTGATTGACATGGCATGAGACAGCATTTGCCTCTAATATTAGTTCCAGTGGGATAATTTGCGAGTTGCAGCAGGCGACTACACACAAAAGTTTGTACTTTCATAAATCCATATACTCACCAACCATACTGCTCAAAGCCCACTTCCGGATGCACCTCAGATGCAGGACATGGTAACAGTTGCAGCATGACCACACCTGGTCATATTGTTTGACTCGGTCACAGCATACTAGGCATTCTAGCGTTCCCTTGTCCAGCTGTTCAGTTAGACGCTCACGTTGGGTCATCTCTTTGTTCACTGTAATAGGATAATGTATTAATAGAAGACTGTCGACATCTTATAGAGACAGGTCTGTCTAAATACAAAGATGTCTTTGTATCATTGATATAGTACAGACGGATGAGGTTCCACATAAAATTGTTAGTTATTCTATATAACTACGCATTGAAATAAGTTAATAATTTATTTATCACACACATATGTTTTAAATATACAATTAAGTATTAGGTACATCCAATTAATTATTTCTAGTGTGGTGGTTTTTGGTTGATTTCTCAAAAAAATATTCAATACAATCAACACAAAAGTAAATAAATGAACTATAATAGCTTGTACAAACCTTGATCATTGCCATATTTAGTTTTGTTTCGTACAGGACTGGGAACATTTTCAGACTTAATTGCTCTCTCCCTGTCTCTAGTGTCTCTGTCCTTTTCGCGAATATCTCGGTTACCTCTGTCTCTTTCGCGATAATCACGATTATCTCTATCCATGTCACGGTTCTCTCTGTAATCTCTATCCACCTCATGAAAGTCTCTCTTGTCTCTGTCCCTCTCACGTATATCACGATAATCTCTATCTCTTTCACGTATGTCTCTATTGTCCCTATCTCTGTCTCTGTAGTCTCTACCTCTTTCACGGAAATCTCTACTGTCTCTATCCTTTTCACGGATGTCTCGGTTACCTCTGTCTCTCTCCCGAATATCACGGTTGTCTCTACCAGTCTCACGGATATCTCGGTAATCTCTTTCCCTGTCATGAGTATCTCTGCCATCTCTATGTTTCTCACGAGTATCTCTCTCTCTATCTCTGTCCCTTTCTCGGTTTTCACTTTCTCGATCTTTGTTGTCTGTCTCATTCCTCTCTTCTCTGCCTTGTAAATAAGTATTGGCATATTGTTCATCTTCAGTGCTATTGCGTTCCATTGCTCTAAGTCTTGGAGTTCCAACCCAATTCTTGCCACGGCCTGAAGCTTCTCCCCTTCCATTTCTTACATCTTGACTGTCTTTACTAATAGCACTGTTATAAAAGGTTCGAGCATCATCTTTATTCTTTGACTTATAATTTCCTTTTCCTTGGCCTCTTTTGTTGCTAGAATCATAGTTACGATTGTTTGATTCAAACTGTCTGCTGTCTTGATCTTGGTTATGGTTGTTTGATTCTTGATTATGGTTGCTTGATTCTTGATTGCGGTTGTTTGAATCTTGATGTCGCCCATTAGGTTCATGATTGCGATAACTATTATCACGATAGCGACCATTTGATTCTTGTTTCCTAGGGTGTTCCTGGTGACGCTGGTATGTTTCCGGTTTCGGAATTGTTTCAGTATTTTGTTGTGAGCTCTGTGATCTTTCTCTCCAGTTTGTGTCTGATGAACTACCACTAGCATTTCGTGATTCACTTACACTAGGGAAATTATTTCGTGAGTCATTCATACTAGAGTAATGGTTCCCTGATTCATTTACATTGCTATAATTATTTTTAGATTCACTATCATCTTGTACAGTACTAGATTCGGGAATGTTCGGAGTGCTAGTTGAGGGTGGCACTATAGCACCTTTTGGGACAAATTCGGTAGCTGTTGGAGTGAGATTAGATTTGAGTATCATTGCATTTGTATAAACATTGGTAGTTGGTGCCACTGGGTTGTATTGATTTTGAACACTAACTGGGTATGCTTCAGTGCCACTGGACACATTGGCTGTGGTTGCTGCATAACCATAACTGTCTAACTGTGGGTTTTGAGCACTGGAGGGTACATTCTGGTAATTATATTGCCTCGCAGGGTAGTTTTCATATTGCACATTGCTGTAATTGTTAGCACTGGGCGCACCACTGGTTTGCATTTGAGAAATAAATTCATTAAAGCTCACATACTGGTTGGGTTGCTCTGGTCTGTTGGGGTAGTAGGCTTGGTTGACATATTGGACATTTGGGTCGCCGTTCCAAGTTTGGTACTGGTTGTTGTAAGCGTATGTGTTGTTCCACTGAGACATGATAATGGGATAACAAAATATATTGTGTTTAACTGGAGGCAGTATGGCAGAGAATTTTGTAGATTATGCGAGTTTTTTTGTAGCTGTGGTGATGTTATGACCGCAGGCCGAAGCCTGAGGTCTCGAGTTAACCGTGTAACTCTACCTGAAATTAATAAAATGGGTAATTTGTTAACAAATTCGAGAGGAACCGACATGTGCCACTTTCTAATATATATGATGAATTCTGTTGACTTACCACTTGCTTGTTTTGTCTATCGATTCGTTTTTGTTAAAAATAACTATATAGGAACGAAAAATAAACTAAAATAATTTAATAACTTACAAAATTGCAATAAATATAACGATATGACAAGGATGATTCGGATTCGGAAGAAGGGTGAAGGGGGAGGTCGACACTCGACGTTGACAATTTGACAGTAGGTTTTTTCATGTTTGCAACTTTCTTCAAGATAAAATAACTTTTTTTAATAATTTATTTTTAATATTTAAACCGTTCAATTACAACGAATAAAATAATTACGGACTGTAAAGATGTTAAGCAATAAACAATTTAAAACCAAATATTACTATTTAAATCAAAATAAAGAATCTGTTACAAAAATGAGAAGATATTCTCGATATGCTAACAGAAATTAAAATACGTGTCAAGTAAAGCGCGGGAATTTTTCATTTTGTTTTCATTATTGCACAACATTTGCACAATATTTTGTTAGATTTGCCAGGCAGGCACATCACAGTCTGATAAATTATTATGCAAAGGCATTTATTGCACATTATTATTGTCTGTGAATAAGATCGTTTATATGGTACCTATTTTTATTTTTAGTAGTTACGGTCCGTTTAAGTGAAATAATGAATAGGTTTTTTATCAAACTTTCCATGTTTTTGCGATAAATGTCTAGTAGTACTGGTCGCACTGATGGTAGGTACTAGGTAGTGACTGATATTGAAAAGTGTTAGGGGAATTCGTTGAAATGGTAAGAGGGTAAGATCAGGGGTAAATGACAAAAGTCAGCGAAGGCTTTAAGTTTCGCATTGAATACTCTTCTGAAACATCCGCAACATTAAACCCAACAGTTAGAATAAGTACTTATGCTTTTTCATTAAAAAAAATACTGTGAAAGTAAAACGCATTTATGTAGAAATAGATAAAGACAATCAATAAAAAAACGGCTATTATAGATAAAATCACTGAACGATATGAATCAGCAAGCGTAAAGTAGGTACCAACGTATCAATCCATTCGAGTTTTCAATGAGTCACTGGCTTTGCGTATCGTAATTTATCTATGTATACGTACATAAAAGGAGGTTTTCAGTGGTGTAGCCAGACCGAATCTAGGAAGGGGCAAGATGCATCTGCGGTCTTTGTTGTAAAGATGACTTGGTTCCAATGGGAACAACAAAGGGGGCTCGCGCGAGCAACGGAGACTAGTCGAGGCCGCAATGATTGTCAGCGACATCAATTTTGCGAGACCAGCCTATTTGACTCTTTCAGTTCCTATTTACAAATACATAAAAGTAACCAAATTATCTTGCAACAACTTGTTTGTAGCGCGAGCAGTGGAGCCGCTAGACCTAAACGTGATGTGACGGGGCCTGTAGTAGAGGGCCAAAGCCTGCTGGGGTCGCGGGACCAAGGGATTACCGTGACCCTAGTACGTAAAGGGCTAGTGAAGGACACCGTGGATTTTAGTCAGTGCAAGTCTGACAGTCCCTGCCGCCCTGCCCTGGGTGGGAGGACTCATTTGATGATTTTACCACGATAAAAAAAAAGACCTAAACGTGATCGTCGGCGACATCAGCATTTCGAAGTTGTACTGCTCTTATCTGACTGGTTACAAACTTGTGATCGCCGTTATAAAGATTTTTTTTCTCTGAGCGCGGGACCCCTTCAAGTGCGAGGGTCCGCTTCGCCCCCGCCTAGTTACGTCACTGGAGGTTTTATTTGGTATAATGTATGTACAACAATGTGTAGAACCTCCCTTTATGCTGCAACTCATGCTACTTTCGTGTTATGTGGTGAATACCGTGATCGTGACTAATTATTGTTACGCTGCCGTACGAAGCAATGGATAAGCATTTTTATTTTAAAGTATTTTAAATTCGATGGTATTTTTAAGATCACCGTGGAGCATGCGGTGCAGCAGCGCTGCCCCAGTGTCGAAACTCTTTTAGTATTCATTGACAGCGTAGTGTTGCAATACTATCTCAAGGTTCTGTTACGACAACGAACTCGTCGTAAGCCTAGAAAATGTATTTAGAGAATAGCAATCAGCGGCCCTCTGCTATATGCTATTCTACATTAGGAATATTGCTAAAAGTGGCGGTTTTAGATCCTTCTAAAACGGCCACTTTTAGCAAGATCCACTTTGCCTCGTCATTGGCTATTCTGCTATTATTTATTTACGAAGTGAATCATTAGATGATTTCCAAGTGGCCGTTTTAGATCCGCAGTAATGCTTTTCTTTGAAGTCACAACTCCGCGCGTAGCATTGGAACTGCATCCTGCTCTCAATTTATATTCACCAAACGTTGCGTTAGAGAATAGAACCGGCGTATCACTCACGGAAGCAATCACCAGCGGTATCCTATGCGGTCCCAGAGACCCAGTCCATGGTACAGAGCGAGGGAGCATGGAAAGCAGTCACCTGCTTCAATCAGTAATGCGTGCGAAACTGCAAAGCAGGAGATGGAACGTGTGTCTGATTGGCAAGACAAAACTTTTATTCTTTGCCCAAACTTTCAAAGTTATGCATGATCCCAACGAACTGCGTAGGAACCTAATTATGGATTTTCATTTAGGTACCATCTTCACTTTTTCATACATCCACCTAATTATTTAAAAAGCCCTTATCACGTTCCGTACCGTGCCGCGAAAGCTCTATTGTCTGCCAAGCCAATGATCCCTTTCAACCCTAAAGAATACTTATTTGCCATTTCGTAGTAACCTTGGCCCGTTTACCTCCATTATTTGGTTTGCTATTTAGAACGGTTCACAGCGTTTGTGAATTAGTTTGGTTAGTTATGGTGCACGCAGTGGGCATGGGGTGCATGGCGAGTTCCCAGAAAATTAGTAGTGTTGCTACTGTGAGTTGGTGTTGTGTTTTTATTAAGACTCCTCTTTAAAAAAATGTGCAGATGAAACGACTCTTACGACAATAATCTACAACTTTCTTTTAAATATGAAACGTAACTTCTATCGGTATCCTATAATTTGATAAAAAGCTATCAAATTACCGACACAATTCAGATATGAGATGAAACCATTTTACTTCTACATTAAAAGAGTATCGATTTGCAAAATATCTATTGATTTGCAATACAAAGTAAAATAATTTGGTTTTGTTTCTTTTTAAAATATGTATTATTTTCCCTGTAGATAATAAATTAAAAATGCGTCCGATAAAAGACTGCGTTATGTCCTTCACTCTCTCGTCGTCTCGTCGTTTAGTACGTACGGAACTAAATGCTCTAAGTCATTGAGTGAATTGGGGGTATGGATCTGGATCAGGTGGACAGAGTGTGAGTGGAGACTGGCACAAAAGAAGAGGTATATAAATCCAGCAAGAGGTCAAGTTGTGTTGTGTTAATGTTGAATTTGATTTATTTCTGAAATTCGTCAGCTGAACTTACATCGATCTATCAAAATCTAGAGTATGAAAATGAATAGGGCAGTAGCTCTGCTTCTTTTATCGACTTCTTCCAACAAACCAACAATTTAGAATGAAGAATGTCACGGAACCCAGTTTACAATAAAGATACCATAATAATATAATAAGATTATGTTTTTGTGACGTGTCAGATTTCTAAAGATGTTTTTCTAAAATAAAAAAAAAAACACATTTTCTCGTAGTATTCCGAACCATCTAAATCTTCAATGAAATCATCGAAAACGGAGACAGTACTGTCGGCGCTGACGAGACTGGACGATGAGATAGCAAAGAGCGAGAGGACTCATCCAGCCGCCAGACTGGCAGTTGTCGCCATTGAGCTGGAGAGCATACAACAGGTACGACAAGGTGAACTAGCAGCACGCGTAGCATGACCACTGTAGAAACGAGTTTTATCGACGGGTGTATCGACAAAATGACAGATTGATGAAAGACTTCGATTGTCCTAAGCATAGCGATGAAAAGAAAATAAATGTTTCTTCTCTACGATAGACATGTCAAGTTGGATAGAAAGAGCTTTGTCTTCTCTTGGTAGAATAGAGATGGAATCGCCATGCTTCGCGTGCAGGTAACAGGGTATAGAGAGACTTCGGCAGGCGCTGCTACCGTCATGGTGTAGCGTGCTTTGTTATCAGATCTCTGTTTGAGTTAGATCTACAAGCATTGGAGGAAGCACGGCTCCCTCCCGTGCATATTGGAGAGGTAGCATTAGCACTCTCCAGAATTTACTAACCTTTAAAAAAGATGGCTCAGAGATATATAAGTTTTTAGACTACACTATTATCAGAACTCTAAACAAATAAAAAACATGGGAAACTCATTTTTCTAAGGACTCATAGTTATGGCTCAGAGAGTTTATAAAGAGGACCATTTTGGTGGTTGTTTAATTAATTTGCAAGCTTAAAACATTCCGCGTCAGATTTCTAATACTCGCTGTACTCGCTTTACACGGCGCTTAATATTACGAGACGCGACGGGCCCCGCACCACCGCGAAGGCGCGGTCGAGTGCATGGCGTGGCGCGCCCCGTTATTTCACGAGCCGTGAGAAGCCAGCATAACATATTTTTATGCAAATAAATATTATTCTATTCTAAAGAAAGAAATACTAAGAAATGTAACTTTATAGGAAATCAAGACATTTGAAGAAATTACTGCTACAGTAACGAAAGATACGTATGCAAAAACCATACACCAGGTGAGTTTATTAAAAGTAATAACTAGAAAAGTGTTGTATATTCTTCTGTGTTCTGTATTTTATTAACATATTTCTATTTAACTCCAGCTGTTCATAAGCTTGGACCTGTACAGACGGCCGATGTTGGCATCAGAAAATGAAGACTTCGTCGCTAATGTTAATAGAAAGGTAAGTTCGTTAGTAGTTAGTGAAGAATAGCATATACATTTCATAATCAGCCTATAATGTTCCCACTGTTGGAACACAGCTCTCCTCTTTGATAGAGAGAGTGGGCTGTAGTGCAACGCCCGACGGACTGTCAGGCCATTTCAGTCTTGGGCTTGGTTTCCGCCAATGTAAAGGTGAGTGGATCGTACCAAAGCTAACAACAAATTCCAAGTGTGGGGCAACGTTTGAAATCTACATTGACTCTCCCGTACCCTTTGTAACAGGTAGATTCTTGCTCATCGTCATAAAGTTTGTAAAATCTGCAGGAGATGCGTCGCCTAGAACTTAGCTGGCTGCGTACGCGTTATACGGAGCTAGTGCGCGAGCGCCGCGTACTTCACGCACAGATCCTGCGCTCGCGCTCGCTGTACGCGCAGCTACAGCACTTATTGGGTGAGACTTCATTTACGTAACTCGTAATCTTTAAATGTTACACTTACGATTGCTACTACATAGTATCGCTACGACAGCTGCTACGCGATACAGCTACGAAAGCTGCTACACAGTAACGCTACGACAGCGGCTACACAGTAACGCTACGACTGCGGCTACACAGTAACGCTACGACTGCGGCTACACAGTAACGCTACGACGACGCGAGAGTTGATCAATACGGAAACCTGCTACGGTAGTTACGCAGAACTACGACAGCTACTAAGTACAACGGATGCGGAATCAAAGTTGCACGAAATAAATATCAAGAGATGATTGTGCGCACTTAGACAAGTTCCATTTCTTCGATTATTAGTTGTTTGCCGCGAATTCTGTCTCTACGTTGCGCTGTCACTCAGGACGTACAATCAAGATACTTTTTACGTGTTATCATACCATTTTACAAATAACCAAAACATTCTGATCTACATAGACTCAATCTGGGGCCCTGCCGCTCGCCCGGGAAGTGCCCAAGAGACCGCGCTGACGAAGGCGTTGGGGCTTCGGGACGCACTAGCGGGAGTGTCCGCGAGACTCCGCGCCGCCGCCGAGTATGCGCACGCGGCGGTGCGGCTGCTCGACGACGCCATGCCGGCTTGGAAGATGGCTACTGTTGGCAAGTCAGTGTTTTTTATTGTGACTGGAGTAAGAATAATGTTTTAGTGGTATGATACGCTTCATCAAAGTAACTTACTTTATTTCACATTACATTACATTTTTTCACTGAAACGCGATTGCGATAATCGCACTTTCTTAAAAAAAAAATGCGCTCGTGTTAATAGGGCTAAGGGACAATTGACACCGTGACGCTACGCTGCGTGCACATTTCAATAGAGCAACTCAAAATATATTTACTATACGAAAAGAAACGTAGTTGCGTCTCTCTAGGTGTGAACTGATCCTAACTTTACGGGATTCCCTAAATATGGTTACTTGTAAACACGTACAACGTTTGAATCTGACGCCATAACCGCTTCCAGTAGGAGCGGGTGGGAGCGATCAGCAGCGGTAGCGGACGCGTGCGGGTTGCTGGTGGCGGCGCGTTGTGCGGAGCGGGGCGCGCGCCGTGTGTTGGCCGCGCCTGCCGCTCCGCGAGCCGCTAGAGCGCTGCGACTCGCGCTCGACTACGCCTTCACTGACGCCGTGCATGACCACAAGTAACTTCATCTCAACTACTTACCTACTTTACTTTTTAAAGACAGGCTTTCTAGTTTTGGCATACCCTGCACTATACTATACAATAGAACCTCTATGAACTTGTATTGCGATAGTCGCTTAGATACCAAAGTCATCGTCCTGGCGGCGAAACGTCCAATGATGAATCGGTCATCGGTGAACGTCCAATGATGAATCGGTCGCCTTGTGTACGAAGGCTTAAGAGTCTGTGCCACTACACAAGGCCTGCGGAAAATTTGAAGTACATAAGAAAATTGGAGGTACTTTATTTTTTATACAATTTGTGTAATGACATAGACACTTTCACCATGTTAAAAGGTCATGAGTGGTGGCGCGGACTCACTCGGTACTCTTGCAAGCCACGAGTGTCAAGTTTAATAGACACAACAACCTTTATAAGAACTTTTTGGTCTTACTATATGAAAAACAAGCCGAAAATGTTTATCAAAACATCTAATAGTTGCTAAGAATTGACAGATCTTTCAAGTCCTTTAATATGGTCGCTTAGATGGCGTTGTCATCGCGCACGATGCCGCTGTGAATAAGGCACTCGTATGTTTTTCTACAGGTACCAGAGAGCCACCGAAATATTTTTCCAGTTCAAAGACGCACTTGTGCTGTTAATAGATTCAATTCATCAGGTATGTAATTTGAATACTTATTTTCACAGGCTTCTTTTCTATAATTCCGTAATGTTTTATTGCAATCAAAATGATTATATATTCATTAAAATATTATTGCAACTTTGTTATTAGCATCGTTGATGAAGCACCGATTTTAGATCTACTGTACATACTTATTCGCTTACTCCCTGATCTTTGTTCTTACCAAACAGTCGTCCGTTATTTTCTCTGTAGTAAAACCTTAATACTATTTGACGTTTTTGATTAAAGCAAAACAAAGAAAAAAAAAGCTTGGCAAATGTCATTGATCAGTTTGTTTTGACATTATTCATGTAAATAGAAATCAGTAGAGAAAATGTTCAAAGCTATTCGAATTCCAAGCACATTATTAAAATGGCGATCCGTACGACAGATTTTACAAACGAGACACAAATCGAATGTGAATGTATTCATAAATGGCAAGCCCGTACAAGTCCCTTCTTATTTTACGATTATGCAAGCTCTAAAACAGGAAAATGTGAGCATACCATCGTTCTGCTACCACGAACGTTTGTCGATAGCTGGCAACTGTCGCATGTGTCTGATTGAGGTAGAAGGCTGGTGGAAACCGCAGGTAGCCTGCGCGGTCCCCGTGGCCAAGGATATGAAGATCCGCACGAATTCACAAGTAGTCGCTAAAGCACAAGAATCTATTCTGGAGTTCATACTTGTCGACCACCCGTTGGATTGCCCCATATGTGACCAGGGAGGCGAGTGCGACCTGCAAGACTTGTCTGTACGGTATGGCAATGATCGTTCACGGTTCACTGATATACATTTCCAAGGTAAAAGAGCCGTTGAAAATAAAAATTTAAGTCCACTCATTCGTGGGAACATGAATCGCTGCATTCATTGTACCAGATGTATTCGCTTCGGATCTCAAGTATGTGGCCTGGATGTTTTGGGATCAACGGGCCGCGGCCACGACATGCTCGTTGGAACGTTTGTTCCCAAAATGTTTTTATCTGAATTATCTGGGAATATTGTAGATTTATGTCCAGTGGGAGCATTGACTAACGTCCCATATAGGTACAAAGCTAGATCTTGGGAATTAAAGAAAGCTAATTCTATCGATGTTACAGACGCCGTAGGTACGAATATAATATTAAATTATCGCTTCGATCGAGTACTTCGTGTTTTGCCTCGTGAGCACGATGACATAAATCAGGAATATGTCTCTGATAAGGGCAGATGGGCAATAGATTCGCTCGAGATGCAAAGATTAGTGACACCAATGACCAAAACTAGTTCTTGTTGCTGTCCGGTCGAATGGGATTGTGCCCTTCAAACGGCTTGTGATATGATCAGAGCAGTATCTCCTGAAGATATAATGGCGATAGCTGGCCCGTATACTAATGTCGAGGCTTTAGTAACTAGCAAAGACGTACTTAACATGGTAGGAGTGGAGAGATTCTATGTGGAACGAGATCTGTATTACTCGGCCGCCTCAGCTGACATACGAGCTGCTTACTGTTTCAACATCCCTATGAAAGAAATCCCACACGCTGATAGAATTGTATTAATTGGCACTAATCCACGATTTGAAGCACCAATTTTAAATATGTGGATTCGTCAAGCTTATAGGAGTAACGAAGCTGATATATTTGTGATCGGTCCAAAGTGTGATTACAACTACCACGTGTCTTATGTTGGACATGATCTTGCTGATTTAAAAAAGCTTGACCAAACCTTAACTGGAGCTAAGAATCCTCTTATATTTATTGGAGTAGCGCAACTAGAAGGTGAATTAGGGCCTTGTGTCATGAACGCTGTATATAACGCGGTAAAAAAATACAAAAAGATTAGAAATGATATGATTAACATTATTACCCGAGAGGCGAGTTTTGCCGGTGCTTTAGAAGCAGGATGGATGCCTGGGGCGAGGTGTGCGGTGGAGCAAAAGTGTCCCAAGTTAATTATCTCATTAGGAGCAGACGAGATATTCTATCAGTGGCAGCCGCCTCCAACTTGTAAAATCATTTACGTTGGTTTTCAAGGTGACAAGGGCTCGGAAAATGCTTCTCTGATTTTGCCCGGAAGTGCATATTCAGAATCCGGCGGGCTTTACTTGAATATGGAAGGTAGGTCACAGTTTGCATACCCTGCCGTCACTCCTCCCGGAAAAGCACGACACGACTGGAAAATATTTCGTGCTCTAGCAGAATACCTCCGCCTTGGTTTATTTTACAGTGATCATAATTCTCTTTGTGTACGAATGTCGCAAATTAGTCCAAATTTCACTTGTTTGGGTATGTATCAACCAAAGATTTTTGAAGACAAAGTCGGTGAATTATTGAAAAGCTATAACCAACCAAAAAGCAATGATCTTTGCGTAGATATGAAAAATCTTAAAGACTATTATTGTTCCGATGTCTTCACTTACAATTCACCTACTATGATTAAGACTCGGAGAGCAGCAGTAGAATTTGAAAAATCATTGTATTTTCGTGATTAACACGTACTTTATTTTTATTAGGTTTTTGTTATAACTATAGGCTCTTCTGAATTCCAATTTTAATAAACTTTATAAACATCAGTTTTAGAAGTTTTTTATTGCGTGGATTTGAAGCTTTTGGAATCAGCGCACATCAAGAGCAGCGCAGGAAAGAGCATTTACCTGACGCCACAGAAAATGTATCTTAAAACAAATACATACATTGGAAAATTAAATACACGTTTTATCTTGATGCTCGACCATTGTTGAGCAAGATACGTGTTGGAGTGCCGCTTTTCAGTTCGGTGCAGCAAGCGTCAGTGAATCATGGACGAAAAACTGCCCACCTGGTTACCTTTTTTTTATCGTGGCAAAATCATCAAATGAGTCCTCCCACCCAGGGCAGAGCGGAAGAGACTGTCAGACTCGTACTGACTAAAATCCACGGTGTCCTTCAATAGCCCTTTACGTACCGGGGTCACGGTAATTCGTGAGTCCCGCGAACCCACCTGGTTACCTAGAGAAATTTCAATGGAGCTTGCTCACGGAAGGGCGAGCACGCCGCCTGCATGTTTGCTGACCCTTAGTCGTATTGATTTACGGAATGTTCAATATTTTCCTCGAAAACTGGCATTTATCGCACTATGATTAGGTTCGATATGCAGTGTATTTCACAGACATGCTTTTTTCTTATCTTTGTCGCACTTGTCGGTAATAAAATATACCCACAGATAAATAAATCTAAATTGATTCAATGCCTATAGCATGGATCTAGGAAGTTTAACAACTAGGTCCATGGTCGGCGGTGATTGTTTTTGTTTAAGCATTTTTAAATATTTAAATTGTGTTAATAAATGGAATAGGATAGATAAACATGATTATCTAAAGAAAAAAGAAATGTTTTATTTCATTGATTTTTTTTTGTATTCTACATTCAAAAATATTAGAATTTTCTAGTTTTCATTAGGCTGTTTAACGACTTCTATCTTTGCTTCTCCTTCAACATAGCGAAGAAAAGCGAGAAAGATTTTTTTAACATGCACTCACATGCACAAACACCCAGGCCCGCAACAATTACTTGTAGGTCATACAAATATTTGCTCCGTACGGGAATCGAACCCGCGACACGCTGCACAGCAGTCGACCGCTCAACCACTGTATCAAACGTGCCGTTAAAAAAAATGGTTTTCTTTTTTTTAATGTTCTTTTTTTGTCATCTTAAGACTTGTTAATCTCTTCTGTGTTAGGTTCTTCTCAACAACTTAGAGAATTTATCAGCCGCTGAGAGGGACGTGGCTGATTGCAGGAAAGATCTCCGAGCAACTCGGGTCAATGACATCGTAAGGAGAGGCCTGGCTGAACTCAAGTTCGAACCCAAAGCTCTCACCAGTTTGAATGTTGCTATGAAATGACTGAAGTCCCAAGTGTAGGGTTGTGCTTTGAATAAATGATATAAGATTTAGTTTTTTTTTTTCATAGTTTAGTGCCTACTTGCTTTAAATGTGACTCCTAAAGGCGGAAACATACTTACGTGTCGTGGCGTGTCTTACAAAAGACACAATCGCAACACGCAAACACAACGTTCAAATGTCTATCTCTCTTAATAAAATGTGTGAAACTGATGCGTTTCTGATGCTTTACGACACGCTAAGACATATGAGTGTGTTTTCGCTTCAAAAATAAATCATTACGATTTCAACTACATATTTACTTAATGTATAAGAAATGAAAGTCCAATTTATAAAAACACAATCAAATTTTATTAAATATCAAATATTGTATTGTCTAACACGATTCCTTAACTATCATGTTTCACATCAATATCTCGTAATGGCATAATAATACGGTTACAAATACATTGGGTCGATAAAGTACTGACAGATCAAAAGAGTAAAGGACAGAATCGAAAGTACTAGAAGTTGTTGCGATAGTAGACACAGTTATATAGAATACGATATAAATAACATTTATTAATATTGTCATGAAGGAACAAGAAGTAGCCAAGGATAATAATTATATTAAACTCGTGCATGAAAACTTAACAATACTATACAAAGACACAAACAATCTAATAGTTACTTTAGAAATTATAAAATAGAAGCTAAATAAAGTTCTTGAAAAGTAGATATTGAAGTTCATTGATAGACTACAAGTTTCATAGAATGAAATACATGGCACAGGAAACAATGGAAAGTAGGACAAAGTAGTCGAGACTTAGAACACACTCACATTATAAATACTTGTACACAATACATGGGCTTAAATGCAAAATCTACAAAAAAGTGTTATACACGATTATTATCTCAAAACGGTATGATCAGTTAATAATAGGTCTTATACACTATTCATATTAGGTAGTTTTCTGTGCGCCAAAGCTCTACTTGGATGATATTAAGCGTTTTTATAAAAAGTCTTCCGCACATGATGGGTTTAGTTACAGTTGGCGCATGAGATATTACAATCCTCTAAAATCGCGACGTTTTGCTGTGAAATGTTAGATCTGGCTGTTAGTATTCATACGCAGAAGATATTTTATATTAATTACGACGATTGTTTAAGATTAACACTGATATGTGGTATGATGTGTCACGTCTCACTTGGTCAACACAAGTCTTCCCTCGGTACAGTCGGTACTCTACACGCAGTACTCTCCTCGACATCTACTAATCTTACTGTATCGTTAAAATGCTTATTATTAAATACTGTAAATTAACTAAGCATTGAAATTCCACTTAAAATTATTACTTTAGTATTTGTGCGAAAAAAGATTACTGTAAAAGTTTCGTTTTTATAAAAATAGTAGTCACTGAAAGAGTCATGAAAATAGAATTTGCGGCTTCTTGCGTAAATTGCAATTGTAAAGAAATAAGTGGAATATTATTTTAAGTCAATACACACTGTACTAGTGTTAAATATTTGAAAGTCCTAGCCAACTTATGTCGCATCATTTCAAGTATCGCTTATCAAAATGGACGGCTCTGTGTTAGTCACATTGCCTCAGGTTCCGACGGTTGGAATGTTATGGGAATCCTAAAAAGGTCTACTCCTTAATAACTCGAATAGAAGGCGTCCAACTTGTCTACCGGGCGATGCTAGCTAGTATTACAGCTAACGAGTATATTGTCAATCAAAAAGCCCGACCAACGCTTCAGCTAATCGTTTAGCGTGGAGTTATAAAAACCGTCTTAAGCATTATTTTTATATACGTAGTAAAAACATGGAAGCACTCCTGCGGACAGACTCTTTGCTGGCTATCATTTGTTATACATATTACTAAGTGTACAAACTGCCAGTAAGTAGTTGATGTGGGTACAGTTGTAGATACATATTTTAGTAGATAATGGTAACACGTTACAATTCGCAAATAATCAACGCGAATTAAATGAGCAAACTCATGTTAATAATGATTTAACGTCAACTTAGGAGATAGTGAAACTCAACAACAGACTTGCGAACTAGAGAACAACGCAACGAAGGAGCATCACAGACAACAGAGCGATGTCTGTGCGAACGAGAAGGGCCGGTGATGACGTCACCGGCGAGCGAGTGTCACGAATATTACCAGCCTCTGCTTTACACTTTGGTAATGGTCTTCAGTTTCCTACTCCTCAGGCACCTGGAACAATGAGGATTTTATTAAAATAATTGTAAGTTCTGTATTCTGATACTTTGAAGCATCAACATACCAGTCTATAACGTTTCAATGTTTTGAGGCAAGTTAAGGCGCAGTGCGCATTGATGGATGCCACATATGTTTGAAAGTTGATTCTAGGACTTGTCAGTTTCCTCATGATGTTTCACTTCATCGTTTTGAGAACAGAGATGATGAAATAAGACAAAGTCAAATGCTGTTTGGCTTCGAACACTCCACTCTTGATAAGTCGAGGCCCTTATCAAATTGCTTCCATTATTCTGGAAAGCACCAGCAATGATCGTTGGATGTAAATAATAAAATGAATCGTCGATTGAGTAGGTTTTTACCTGATAAAGCCGCGGTACAACATGTAAGCTCCATACACACTGAGCACGATGGTCGCCGTCCACACAACCGCCAGCACGGAACTGCTGCCCTCTGTGAAAGAAAAAAAAGCATGTACCGTGCGGTATGCCTTACTTTATAAAAAAAACGACGGGTTGCACTCTGGGAGTGCCGGCAGAAAAGAAAACTTAAAAATAGTAATAAACACACACGAACATTCGTGCAAGCGCCCTGCGCCGCCTTACGAATTTTCGATCAGGTCACGTGTCCTGACGCGAGTTTAACATTACCCATTCCAAAAAAAGTGCACAACGCCGCTAAAGAAGTTTTCACTTCAAAAAGAATATGTACGATAATGGTTATACTGAAGCCTTATCATAAGATTTCTGTATTTTGTTTATTGTACTTATGGAAAATTGAGAAAGCTCCTCTAATAAGGAAAACGAGCCAATTTCTTGCATCATAATGTTAGGACTTTTGGCCCATAGACCTTTTATGTAAAGGACATATTATGAAGATGTTTCACTAGTCACTTACCTATGTATCCATCGTGGTAGATGTCGTGGTGGTTGTGACGGCGTGGCTTGTCCTCGCGCGGCTCCACAGCAAGCAGGTCGGGGATCTCGTCCAGCTCCCCGGTACAGTTCGCCCACTCAATCGTTACGTATCTGAAGGTCCATGATTTATTTATCAGTATTTGACTTATTTTGGGAAGGTCATAGGTCATAGGGCAAAAAAGGTCACGGAACTGCCTCATAAGGTAACCGTGACCATGGAACGTAAAGAGCTATTGAAAGATCACCGTGAATTTTAGTCAGTACAAGTCTGACAGTCCCTCCCATCCTGCACTGGGAGGACACATTTGATGATTTTACCACGACAAAAAAAAGGGCTAAAGAGGTAACAGAATGGAAAATTCCAGAGAAGAAAAGCGGAGAAGGGGCCATTTCTAATATGGGAAGAAGACTAACGAGCAACTACGGGAGGATGAAAATATGAACTTATGATGGATAAGCTTGAAGGAGGCCTGTACCCTTATGCCTATAAAGTAGTATTTAAAACATTACGGCAGCCGGAAGAAATCTCGTCTGAGCAAGCTGTTTTAATCGAACCAAAGACGATAGACTGTATAAAGTAGACAGCGGAAATGCAAGTCGAATTGAGCAAAGAAGTGTTTAATTGCGTATTTGTACCCTTCGTATTGAAAGCCGGCTGACCAAGCTCCAAGCTCCAACTAACATGATGATGTACCTGGAAGGAGTGCTGCAGGCGCGGCGTGCCGGCACCAGCAGCTGGCGCGTGCGGGAACGCGCCCCGCCGCGGCAGGGGCCCCACGAGCCCCACGGGCCTGGCTGACCGGACTCCGACTGCTTGCAACCACATTCCACCTCGCATACTTCATCCTCCTGTGAATAGAGACAGTTGATGTACTGGGGTTTTAATCACTCGATGTCTATACTCTTCAGTTATGTCGAATAGGATCAAAATGTACAATTAAAAATTTTAAGTTAAAGTTAATTTAAATTGAATACAATTTTAAATCAGCACTTTCTGAACGTCCATATTACTTAAAAATCCAAAACGCCCACAGACAACACCACGGCACATGAAACAAATTCCTAGCTGCCGCGTGCTCGGATTTCTGAATCGATGGTATAGGTGTTTCACAAGGATGAACTTTGGGAACCGTGGGTCGACACGACTTTATACTTAGCCTATAAATGTTTCCAGTGCTGGGACACAGGCTTTCTCTTTGTAAGAAGGAGTGGGCCACAATCCACCACACGGACCCAGTGCGTGTTGGCAGTCATCACATGTCTTCGAATTTTTGGTTGTAGGACAGGCCGATTTCCTCACGATGTTTTCCTTCACCGCTTTGAGAGAATTGGTGATGATATAAATTACACAAAGTAATGCTCCTGGCTGGGTTAGAACCCACGAAATATAAGCGGTGGCAACTGGACCACTGGGCCACCACTCTTAAAGTTTGATGATTCTAAAATCTTCTAGATGTTGATAGGACAGGTGGTTGTTCAAATCCTGGAAGTTCCAAACTAACCTGGTAGTGCATGGGTGGCGCGACGATCCTGCCTGGCAGTACGGCGGCGCAGCGCCAGGGCTGCAGGAACAGCTCCGTGGAGTCGTCGGCGCTGGTGAGCTCGCAGCGCGCGTGCGACACCTTCACGCCCCAGCCGCATGCGCCTGTTGCTTCCGATCCTGTTGATGTCTGAGGAGAAACGGAAATTAATGTTGGAAGGTTTAGGAGAGTTTTAAATCGGTGAGTATCTATCTACTAATTGCTTCAATTATGGCGGTACAGGAAAAAGCTCCTTGGAAAAAGTGAAAAGTTCTTGCCGTAGCAGCTTTTAAAATAATAGGCTTATGAACTCAAGACAAATTTAATTTGGATACCATCATCGAAACTTAATTGCACATCATCTAAAATAGCCCGGCCACACTAACGGCTTTTTTCATTGATTTTCGTGATAATAGTCTTTGAATGTTCGTATAAACGTCCATTAACGTGATAGTTAACGGTATTTACCGTTAGTTCGTCCCTAGAATAAGTAAGATACGAGGAACTAGTTTGTAATTGAAGAATAAAGCCTATGAAGATTAAATCGCTAACTAAAGAATAACTAAACCAACAAAAGAAGCGTTAAGTTACCTCATTGACGACTTGTATGTGGCATCCGAGTGAGGGCCTGGCAACCAGCTTGAGGCAGGGCTCTCGGGGACACGGCGCGCGCTGCTCGGACGGCGGGCACGCGCGGCCCGGCCACACCGCCGCCGTCAGGTGCTGTCTGAAGGTTCACCAGGGGATATTAGGATGTATATTGCGATGTAGACGACCATAAAGGGTAACTGAACCAGACTGGCTGAAGATGGAAAGTGGAGGAAAAAGTGCTGCATTGGAGAGATGAGCAGTAGATTGATTTTGATTGCAACACCAATTTAGGAACAAAAGGGTATTGTGACAACAACAACAACAAAGTAAGCCGCGTTGATAATTTTGATTCTATTTCGCACAAAATACGTAATTTTCCGAAGAAGACTGTGAAAAATAGTTGTGGAATGAAGAAAATGATCCGAGTGAACTTTGAAAATATCAACACCTGTCCGAGTACACTCGTATGAAGCTTATTCGTATGAGTCCACTCGTCCCGAGCATACTCTGGATCATATCAACGCGGCTATCGCCCCGTTTCGCATTTATGTCAGCTGCAATTGTATGTAATGGCCGTTTGACAAGTTTTCAAGAGGATCTTTTAGTTCTTAATCTGTCACAACACATGCTAGATCTTGAGAGAACCCTATGTTCTCCAGAAGCTGTTGTGGAGTACCTGGTGCGTCGCATGTGGCTGGCAGTGTTGGCGTCCCCGCAGGAGCAGGCGGAGGCGTCCCAGGCGCCCCACTCGCTGAGCTCGCAGTCCACGCCGCACGGCACGTAGCACCACGACTCTTTGGCCTCGGTGGCCGTCGTGTTCTATGAACGAAGGATAAAGGATATGATGAAATAGGCTATTTGACAGGTAAAATTAAATTAGAGTCCTCGTCATGACTGAAGTCATTTGATGTAGCGCTATTACAAAAAATTTGGTTCTACGGATTTTCCTCAGAACTTCACTCGTGACGAAGACCTTAAACTGTCAGTTTGCTTATTAATATTTGATTTTTTTTTAGTCACGTAAACTTAAATTGACGATAATACGGCACTTAAAATTGGCAATACGTTTCAAGCAAGTACAATATTTACTTGTCGGTAACAAGTAAATAATGTTCTGACGTCACGCCCCCCCCCCCCCCCGTAAAACATGACGCTGCGTCATTGCGGATAAATATATCTATAAAACTTTAATTTATTGATTTAACAAAAGGTAAAATGGTCTATTATTCAAAACTCTAATTGACTAATTGGATTTAGAATTTATTGGTGCAGTCAACATGACTATTATACCATTCTATCCCCAACGCCTTAACTCCAACAGATGGTTCAGTGGTACTGGCAGCTTTGTAGAGGGTCTCAATTTGTGGAGTACCTGTTGTGTAGGTACAATGTAGACCCATCTTTTTGTCGTTTTAGGGTACTTAAATTATTAAATGAGTCTTCCCGCTCTGCTTGGAACGAAAGCGACCGTCAGACTCTTACTGACCAAGTTAATATTTAACGTGTACCCTGTTTCTTCAGTAACCTTTTCCGTTGCAAGGCCATGGTTACCTTTATAGACGGTAGATGATGTGTTTTACTTACAGGGCAGTAGGAGTCATTGACAAAGATTCCGTCGCTTCGAAGACATCTGACAGCCCTTTTCTTTGTGCCTTCACCGCAGGGTGATCCTCCTGCAAACAGAAGCTATGTTATACTACTTATTCTAAATGAGACGAGACTAGAGATAAAAAGTTTAGTTTAGATAAGCTAAGTTTTTCCTCAATTAATGAATATCCTAGTCATTTATTGAAGAAAAAGGTGAATTTCTTTTGCTGTTCTGGAAAGATCTATTTACAGCACTGTTGGCGCAGTGGTTGAGCATGATGCTTGTTGTTCCGGGTTTGGTTGTTCGTGTTTGAGAATTCAATGTTTGTAAAAATACTCACGAATTGTTATTGTAGCGTAAAGTTAAAAAAAATCTTTGGATTGGTAATTTTTTTTGTGATGTCTTTCTACTCACCCAAAGGCTGGCAATCATCCCAGGGCGCAACGTGCCAGGAGTAAGCGTGTGGGGAGCAGGGCTCTGCCCCCACCAGGTGCGGGCAGGGGGAGCCTCCGTCATCAGCGGGGCGGAGCACTACGCGGGTGCGGTCACGACGACCTCCCCACTTTGTCTGACGCACAAAAATATTTTTATGATGATGATTTATGAAAGTTTGGTGATAGTAGAAAAGAGAATGGTTCATATGAAGCTGCCGTTTTTAAAACATGGTGTGAAATGATATTTCATAGCATAAAGGTCCAGTTTCGGTAGCGACACGACTAATTTACTGATGCACTAGAGAAGTGGCAAACGATAAACGAAAAACCTCTATAATTTTTTGATAGATTTTCTTCTTTCTTGTTTAGATCATAAAGTTGAAATTATATTAAAGACTACAGAGCGTTTTCGGAGTGCATAGGAAACTAGTTTCACTGCCGTTGCTTCGCTCCTATTGGTCGTAGCGTTATGTTTACAGCCTATAGTCTTCGATAAATAGACTATTCAATAAAAAAAAAAACACAATTCGAACCAGTCACGAGAACCAGTAGTTCCTGAGATTAACGCGTTCAGCCAAACAAACTCTTCAGCTTTATAATATCAGTATAAACATAAAGTTCTTCATTAATTCTTAGTATATATTTATTTAATTTTTTATAATTGCTGTGTGTGTCAAATACATGTTTTTCTCTTCTAAAAGGTGGTAATATTCGGTAGAAGGGTACCTGTTCGCAAGGGCTCCACTCTGACCAGGAGCTGACGACGCAGTCGTTGGGGCAGGGCGCGCGGCAGGCGGCGTCCCGGGTGGGCGCCGGGCCCGCGCCCGCTGCCTCGCACGTCGCTGGCTCCAGGACGTGGCCTTCTGCGTCCACGCAACTGCAAGCGGAGATGCTTTAGATTACAAACCCTTGCAAATTTTAAGTTATATAAATGCTGTTGTATGCTGGGACCACACTTACGGGAAGTGGAGGTTTATACGAACATTTCCCGTCTTACTACAAAAAAGTTAAATATCGGTCTACTCTAAACACTTTTCTAAAAAAACTGTCAAGTGCGAAAAGGTATTTGACTTTGATATAAGGGTCTTTTAGCAGTTACACTTTTTTTAGTCGAGCGTTCAACAGATGCGTATATTTTTGTAGTAAGACGGTTAAAGTCTATAATCGGCATTTCCCGTTAGTGTGACGATATGCTGCTATAAATGTTGTATCTTTAAAGTTTCGTGCTGTTTTTAACTATAGAGCCACGTTTTTGACCAGGCATTGAAGCTCGAATATTCTGAGTAACTGATAGACACCTTGTCTCTCCTGGAGATCTAAAAAAGGCATTTAAGTAGAACCATAATAAGAATTACAAAAAGTTTTCTTTGAGTATCTTATTCCTTTTTATTCGTAAATTCATCATTATTATGATTCTGTTAACGGGTCACTTCAGACCCCCATTGTGCTGTATACTCACGTGACAGTCCTGTTGATGACAGCGCGGCCACACAGCGAGCGTGGCGGTGCGCACACGCTCCACTCCCCGAGCGCCCAGCGCGGCTCCGACACGGCGCACGTCGCGCGCTGCAGAGTGGCGCCGCACTCGCGACCTCCCGCTGAACCTTCTTCTATTACCTCCCTACAACAGTAACAATACTTATTATTCAGTACTTGAGTTTAAGTGACAATGGCTAGGTCATAATGCTCGTAGAACTGATAACCGATGGGAAAGAAAGACCATGCAACGTAGGCAAGTTTTCCACTACGACGACCAACGACATCGTGCAAGACGTCTGCTGTTCATCAGCAGACGTCTTCCGGCTGATGATGATGAGTTCTTGAATATTTAGAATGGAATTCTGGTGCATTTTCATCGTCATTGGGTCAGTGTAAGCGCCTGCGCGTGATTGTTGTGTAAAATTAGCGGCAGCATTGAAAAGGAAACTAAAAATATACATTTTCACGTCTTGGACCTTGACTACGTAAACGTTTGTAACCTACCTGGTCCTGAATCTGAAAGCGGCCCTAGAGCCAGGTTCAGACGCACACGGTCCCCACTCCCCCCACTCTCCGACCGCGCAGTCGCGTGCGCATCTCACGCTGCACGCGCCGCGCAGCAGGGAGGGGAACTCGATGTCGTACGAGTAGCCGTCTGTCGAAGCCTCGCGGACGCGGCTGGGCCCTGGTAGGACAGAAAATCGTGAAAGTTTCGGGTCGCAAATTGTACGGTTTCGGAAGAAGTTTTGGCAGTTAAACCGACCAATCCGTTGAGACTTACCGGTCTTCTCATCTTTAGAAATGAAAAGACGGACAAGTCTTATGAAGGATTTTAATATAATTATAGGATAAAAAAAAATGCGTAAAAAGGCCATTTTAGAACCCTTCTGGAATTCCAGATGTAAGTCATTTTTCTGGAAGAAGCTGTTAAGTCTGTATGTTGACATCAGCTCGGGGCCCTCAAAGATCGTGCTTAATTGCCCAGAATGCCCAATTGAAATGATGGACCTGACATTCTTTTCTCATAATTTGATAGTATTGCGACAACGGCATTCATATCGCGATACGATTAGCCAAAGTATAGCGTAAATAGATCTCGGCCTACGAAATAATGATAGGTAGTTATGTTGAGGATGAGCGAGGCGTAGACCCTGGAGGGGCTCAAAGATGGCCAGGTCAGGACCACAATTGGCCAGACCAGCGGCCGTATTATGACGTCATTAAACCAGGCTTGTTCCAGTGAGTGAAAGAGACAGCTATACAAGTCGTCTAGCGCCACCTCGTTCACTTACTGGAACAAGCCTGGTTTTAAGACTTCATAATACGGCCCCACGGCGCATTTACAGAAGTTCGCACTGGGTGCATAAAAGGCTAGTTGATAATGAGACCTACCAGTAAGCGGATGATATTTCTTGCACACATCCATGGGCACGTCTCGTCCTCCCACCATACATCTGGCGGCGCGAAGAGACCTGCCTTCACCGCACTCCATTCTGCAATTCAGACTGTCTTCAGATTTTTTGGTACTAAGTTCTGGTAGATTAGCTTCCATTGGAAGTCAATCCCAACAAAGTTAGGAAAAGTGTAGTCAGATTCGTGTCTTTTACTAGAAAAAAATATAAGAACCACAATTGAGTTCTGGGAAATAATAGTTTATTCAAACAAATGATTTTATACCCGGATGGAAGGATGCAGTCCGAATCTGTTGGTAACAGCTCCAAGGATACGTTTTTACAAACGCAGTTTGGAACATCAGGATCCGAAGCATCCAAGTATCTGCAAACAATAGGATATAGTTAATTTGAAGTATTTGCATAGTTGATGGGTATGTGTTGGTTAGAGTGGTAGCAGACGATGCTATTTTGGCCAAGACCATATTACAAGGCGGTATAACACCCCCGTGGCTCGAAAAGCACGTTAAGCCGTTGATCCTGCGCCTGATCACTCTCCGGTCGTGTCGGATTGCCATCCCATCGGAACTAAGGGAGTGCACCTGTGCCTGCGCACACAGTTGTGTACTGTAATATGTCGAAGTTAGCTAATCTCCGTTGAGATTGGCCGCCGTAGCCGAAATCGGTCAGGAGGACTAGTACTACTATACAAGGTTAGATGATTCTTGCACTAGTTGTGAGACTGGCACACATATAATTTAAAATGAAATATAGAAATGTTGTATGGCGATATAATAAGGCTGTAGTAGTGTGTCTCAACCTATTGTAGTATTAGGAATATTTAAGTTTTAGTCGTTTAAACTCCGACATTTGGGACTACCGAAACGCCACGAGAAAATTCCAATAAAAAAAAAGTATTCAACTCCCGGACGAGTTTCTTCTCTCTAAAACCTGCTGCTTATTGCAATTCAAAATTTAAATCTGTTCAAATAAGTCGTTGTTTCTTTCTTCTACAACTGTTAGCTCACCCCCTGTGCTGAGAGTATATAGGAGAGCCTGCGGCCGTATTATGACGTGTTAAAACGAGACTTGTTCCAGTGAGTGAAAGAGACAGAGCTATACAAGTCGTCTACTCACTCCCTGGAATTACTCTGACTTTAACACGTCATAATACGGCCCCTGGTCTTTTCCAAATATCTATGGCTGTTAAGCCTATGCTTTTTTTTGACATGATACTTACTTGAGTGGGTCCGCGCATATGATGTCACAAGTAAGAGGCGCGATATGTTCGCAAGTGACGCGGCAGGCGGCCACGGCGCGCGGGATCAGCTGACCAGCACACGCGCCCGCTTCCACGCGGTGGGACTCTGAACCGCACCATATGCCTGGAACAATATGGAAATGATAAAAGCGGAACTATAACTTTGTTACCATTGGCTGATATAGAGTCAAGTAGAAAAAGTTGTCAAAGTCAAATAGATTTTGCCTTAGTAAGATTTTGGAGTACCGTCAAACTCTGTTTACTGGTAACGCGGCGTCCACCGGGTCTACAGGTGGTCCACGGGTGGACGCTGCGTTATCACCAATAAACGTCGCGCATCGAGCGTTGAAACAAAGGCAAAGTTGGGCATCAAGGCAAAGCTGCAGTGTTTGACCAGTATCAAGGAAAAACATTACATGGTTTCACTCAGCACGACTCTGCAAAACCTCTCCAGCTCTTCCAAGACAAGGCGTATGGACATAAATCTGATTTGCAAGATAATTGTGTGTTTCTACGGAGGTAGAAAACACACTTTTAAAACTCATGTGGATACGTAGGGTATTCGAGACACCGATCACGTGTGCGCTCGGCTTTGGTTGGAGAGCGACTGACTCGCCACAGCGCTTGCGCATACAGGTGTTGTGCAGTATTGTATAATGTTATTGCTTCCCTCAAAGGTTCATTGGAAGACCAGCGTCAGACAGCTTCACCCTGTCTGGCATGAATGCTGACTGACGGAATGACGGTACCGATGGCGCAGTGGCTGAGCGATCGATTGCTGCGCAGCGTGTCGCGGGTTCGATCCCCGCACGGAACAAATATTTGTATGATCTGCAAATAGTTGTTCCGGGTCTGGGTGTTTGTGTATGTGAGATTCTATGTTTGTAAAGTCACCCACGACACAGGAGTAACTCCTAGTGTGGGGCAACGTTATTTAAAAAAAAAATTAATGGACCTTTTTGGCGCAGCCGTGAGGCATACAGCACAGCAGTATGTATTTTCGCATCCTTTTTTTACTATATCTTTATTATTACTCTGTGTTTTTTTTTTATATTGAGCTACAAGAACTGACGTCAAATAAAACTTATTATTTGTACTCACTCCTGACTCTGTACCCCACGCCGCAGCGCTGCGCGGGCGGCAGACGGCACGTGCTCCAGTCGCCGGCCACCCATGCGGCGTCGCGCGCGCGGCACGAGCGCGACACGGGACAGTCGCGCGTCTCCATGCGCGCGCCGCAGCTGGGCCCACCGTGTACCACGCGCACGCGGACTTGCTTACCTGGCTCTGTTGGATAGATAAAGCTGAGTTTATCAGGAGGGGATAATGATTTTTAGTAAATTTAGGTCAGTGGGGAGCAATGTTTAGTTTGCCTTTAAAACCTTCCACAGTTTTTATGAACAGGCTTTTGAGGTTTCCTTCATAAGAACAGCAGAAGGTTTTTATGTTTCTGAATCTTCGGCTAGTTTTATGAGCTTGCTGTCGCTTGCCGTTGTGCTACCGCCATACACGCCACTGGGTCAAGTCCATCTGCATGGTACTCGCAACTGGTAAGCGTGTATGACCAGAGGCCCTAGCATTACTTATTATACTTGAAGTATCAAGATATATATTGGATGGAAATGAAGAAGCTAGGGACACTTCGCTGCGTGTCCGAACGAGAAACTAATTTTATCCGTCAAATTAACGTAAAAGTCCCCTACTTTATGTAAAAAAACATGAAAACTCCTGATAATGATTTCGTGAGGTATGGATAAAGCAGAAGCAAATGTGAGAATCCATAACACGTAACATTTTGAAAACTGCAATGTCTTTACTGAACTAAAGTACCCGTCATGACTGTGCTGTTTGCTCGAAACTCAGTTTCTGTCTGTTGGAGAAATAATGAAGAAAAACACAGGGCACTCACCACATGTGTTAGGGCAAGGTGACCAAGGCATCCAGGCTTCCACTCTACATCCACGACGACAACGAACAGTGCATGCACGACGAGATGCAGGACGTCTTAGAGGAGCACATCTGGAAATTAAGGATGTTTTAAGAATCTTTGCAGGTAGGCAAATCAGCTTTGTTTGTCTGCTTGCTCAGGTAATGTCCAAAACTGCTGGAGTGATTTCGACGAGGCTTTCACTGGCAACCAAATAGCTTGTTATGGGGACAACATCGCGCAAAATGAATGGAAACCCGTGAAATCTCTTACGAGGAGGAAGTCACGAGTATGAACTAGTAAGTTAATGAAAATTATAATAAGATGTAGAGCGATTTCTAATAAATTATGGGATTGAAAAATCGATGCTCCTGCTGATTTCTTGCCGGTTCTTTTCCATGAAATCCATTTCTTGACGTTTCTTTCTCATTGAGATCTATGTGAAATAACTTACAAAGCCTCCCGGACCACGTCAGCATTGTTCTGCACACACATCACGTCTCGCACCATTTCTCCTTCTTCAATACACGGCTCTTCTTCATCGCTTTCGTTGTAAGTTTCTCCATCCTGAAGACAATTTACAACATATGTGAGCCTATAGCATCATTGGTATAGAAATACCAATGATGCTAAAGGCTCACATATATTTCAGAATGGTGCCTCGAAAATTAAGTTTTATAATAACAATAGAAATAACTGGACTCAGCAGTCATTGTACCGATTGTCGTTTCGGTCAATGAGCTAATTGCGAAGAGCCTCGACCAATACCTTAAGAGGCTCTCATTGTGCAGCTAGCTCAAAAGCAGTTCTCTTGGAAACGGCGCGCATTGTGAGGAGGTTCCTCTCTCTAGAGCCCTAACCACAGGCACCTTGGGCCCTGTTCCCGATGCTGGTCGGCCACTATTTTTAATACTTATATATAATTTTTTTTCTTAAATATTTTTTCAATAATATTTAAAAATGAAAACAGATATAAAAAAATGAATAAAAGACGATTATAAATAGAAATAAAATTTAGAAAATACCCTAGAACTAGAGCAACCCTAGTTCTCCGCAGCATCACGAATATTGAATGAACCCAGCTGTCAATGGTATAAAAACAGGTGCCTGAATAAATCGAAGTAGTCCGTCAGTGAAAAAAAAAAGAGAAGAGTAAAAAAAGAAGGCACCTGTATGTTTTTTTTTGTTACGTACACCAAAATTGGCGAAGATACGACACTTTTAATATTCACAATACGCGGTCTCATTTTTCATAGTTCTGACATCATGAGCCCCACCTCCCGAGTTTTAAGGCATTTTAAAAAAGATGCCGTTGGAAGCATGTCAACTTACCAGCAAGTCTGTATAGTTGGTGACAGGCATGTAGTCCTGTCGCCTTCTCTCGCAGGGTCCCCACGGCGTGGCGAGCCAGGAGTACGTGGCACAGGCGTGGGTGTTGCAGGTCTCGTTCTGAAGCAGCTGGTCCTCTGGTGGGCAGGGCCAGCCGTCTGGAACGGGATAGTTCATTTTTATTACTTGATTGTCTTAAGTGATAACCTCTTACACCACCCCATTTAATTGTAATGGTACGATTCCACCAAAATAATTTGACGGTACATTTGTACGCGCACATTTTGTGTAAAATTTCAGCAGTGCGCGTACTAAGGTGGTATCGCGTTTAGCCTCTATTTCCACCGGCAAGGCACTGCGTAACTTTTCACTGAACTGAGTTTAGCCATGTGCGTGCACAAATAACCAGACCACAGATGTACGCGTACGAAAGTATCCATGTGTGCGCATACATTTTAAGAATGTTCGCTTGAATGAGTCTATCAGAGCGTACATTTGTGCCACATCTTTAAGGTTAAGGTGTTAAGTAACTTTTGGAGCCCTACAGGCTCCAGTGCTGGCCTATTTATTTTTAGAAAAATAAATGCAGTAAGGTTTGTGCATTTCAGATAGGCAGTTCTTCCATATAAAATACTGGTATTCAGATCCATTCAGATGCAGTCAGCATATTGGATTCCGACCTTAAAATGCTAGGCAAATGATGATGTTTGTAGAATATCGATCAAATCTACTTACTGGGAGCTGAATGTGCCAGTATATGCCGTCGCCTGGTCCTGGAAGGTCGTGGATGTGCGGCAGCAGCGCAGGGAGCGGAGCAGTGGCTCCAGGAAGCCCAGGAGGACACCACGCAGTCACCCGCGCAGGCGATGCGGCATCTCTCACTGCGAGGGGGCGCGCCTGTACCACTGCACCAGGCGCGTTGAGCTTCTTTCTGCGGGTTGATGATGAAAAAGATTTATAGAACGTTTTTTAAGTATTAATAGAACCAATCTTATAATTTTCATGAAGTTTTTTGCATCGCAGCCATATGCTTAATGTGGCCTTATACATGCTACATGCTTATGCATACGAGTATCTACAATTGGAATCTGAGTAAAAGTTCAACAATGTCAAGGACTTTGTTTGTTTCTAAGCTTGCTTTTGCAGAGCCGTGAGACTGTCTTATGAAAATACCGTAGCCTTTCGTATTGTAGCGGAACTTTTAGTCACTAAGAAACTAATAGTCCTTTTCGCTCCGCAAAGGGCGGGAAGGCTTATTTCGTGATTTTGCCATAAAAATGCTTTTGTAGTTATTACTGATTTAGTTCAAAGGTTACTTTTCTGATTAGTTAAAGATAATCACCAAAACATACACATGTTAAACCGTAATCAATCAAAATAAATCAATAAGAGCATTTATGTAAGTGGGCTAGTAACAGGCTCTATTAAATTGTAATAGGAAAAAAAAATCGGATTTGTCGGTCTGTGCCGTATTACAGACCTTATCGTCCTTATAATACTCAAAAATACCATCATACCCCATCATGTCCAACACATCTCAACTCGCGACTCCTCTTGCCAGGGCCGCATGTAGTGTGGGGCTGGTTGAGCACACAGGGCCCCCACGGCAGGGCCTTCCACGAGGCACAGCGAGGGGTGCTGCAGGTTCGCTTCTCTTCTAGAGGGGGGCAGGGAGCCCCTCCGCCTGAGGCTGCAGAGATTACTCGCCGGCGACGGACGCTGTAGCCTAGAGATGAGCACATGACATTATGGTTTTATACCCATCTTGCGATGAAACACGATATGGCCAATTTTGCGTGGGGTAAAGTACCCAATTGCTGACCTCCCACCAATTATTGACCGCTTAACAGTTTTTATCAAACATGGTAACAAATCTTCTTGCAGTGTTGCATAAAAAGTATGTAAAAATGTATCTTTAATTGTATGTAATTTATCTTTAACTATATTATTTGCCCTATGGGGGAATTCAATTTGCGACACACAGCGTAGGAGTCAATTACTTTACCACTGTGCTTCGATTTCTCCTGATGCAGGTCTTTATAATCGGATGTCATTATTTTAGGTTGGAGTCAACTTTTTTGCTTATTTTTTGTAGAGAAAGTAGATTACCAGTGGTAGTAAGTTGTTGTACAGGGAACAGTGGGCATCCGTCAGTGGGTTGACAAGCTCCCCATTCTCCCCACTCGCCGACCTCGCAGTCACGAGGACAGGGAACCTGTGACAAAGAGGAATTATGTAAAAAAATTAACAAAGTATGTAGGTATATTTTGCTGAGAGACCAGTGAACTCCCAAACGCCACTGATTCAATTTCAGTAAAAATTGCTAACGTTATAGAAATGATTTGAAAAAAGAAACCAAACTACAAATAGTTTAGTCATTATTGATTTACCCTGCCGTAAAGCACAATTCTTATTATTTGTGAGTCATTTAATAATACTTTATGAACTTAGTCATGGTTCTGTGAAATATAACAGAAAGTGATGGTATTTTATGATAATGGGGTAGAAATTCAAATGAATCATGAAAATATTAGTCATTCAATAGAAGAAGTTTAATGTCAGGGTAGAATATGAGTCAACGACATTGACTCGTGTGTTCAATGCATCGGGATCGATGGGCTAGTGTAGTCACGCAGAGTTTGCCAGATCTTGAAAACGCCTTTTTTTTCACGGTAAATTCATCAAATCACCCACCCAGGGCAGGATGGGAGGGACTGTCAGACTTATACTGACTAAAATCCACGGTGTCCTTCAATAGCCCTTTACGTTCTAGAGCCACGGTTACCCAATAGCCCCGCGACCGACCTAGCAAACGCCAGCGTGACGACTTAGACGTCCTTATGCGAGATTAGCCGGAGACTGCACTGAGGTAGGAACGGCGCCGAAAACAGGTCTCGTTTTTCTGCTGCACTTTCTCCTCGTCCTTGTCATTTATACCATCGCTACAACAAATCTCACCTCACAAGGCTGTACAAGCGTTGGCATCGGCGCATGAGCACACTGAGCAGGATGTAGCGCTCTCCCATCAGCGCGCACGCAGGTTGCATCTCGTCGCTGTACACCTCCCCCGCAGCCCGCGTCCCGCGCCGCCTTCCCCTCGTCCTCACCGTCGTCATCATCATCATCGTCATCGTAGATCGCATCGTTATCGTCTGCGTCATCGTCGTCGTCTGTATTCACTGGATTAATAAAATAATAATTTAATATTGATTTTATTATTCTCATACATTTAAAAATAAGGTCTGTGTTTAACCTGTTTATGGATATGCCAAATAGTCTTAATTAGTTAATTTATGAGAGGACGCTATTTTATTTCAAGTTGTTAAGGGGGTTTAGTTTAAAGTTATCCGATTTATGGGTTTTTTTTATTTTTTATAAGAGATTTCAGTTAATCGTTAGACGCCAGTTTCCTTTATCAAGTATCCTTTATACAGCATATTTGTAATTTTAATGACATGGATGGTATTCCATTAAAATGACCAAAGCGTAATTCCGGCCTACATAATCAGTTACTAAGTAGGTATGAAAGACGTTCATTCCAAGTCTTGTTCAGCAAAACTGAACTTTAAAAACCTCGTTTTACAGAATTAAGATAAAAATTCCTGTAACGTTCCACCCGCTGAAGTCTTGATACAAATTTCATGAATATGTAAGAGAAGCTAAGTGATCAACGATGCAGTTTTAACACATGGCTCGCGTCCAAACGTCAAATTTATCATGTCAGCGCACACTTTACGGTCTCAGATACATCGCTTGTAATAAGATGAGGTTACACTGCTCTTGAAGATAATGATAATTTGGGTAAATTTTTTACGAAGAGTTAGCGCCTTGGGGGACAGGCCGCAGAAGGGCCCACGTTCGTTATAAACTTATGCATGTAATATAAAAAAGTGCTGGTTTATTAGTTTAGAGTAATTTGAACGATTACTATTTAAATAGTAAATGTTATTTGTGAAACTAGAATTTCTAGATCATTAATAAAATATGGACAAAGTCTCACGACCTCCAGACAGATTTTTATCCGTTAATTCTGTGATGATTTTAAATTAACTCATTGAGTGTAAAATAAAGTTTTACAACTTTAATTTACTTTGTTTAATTGGTATTACTCGTATACCGTTTTAATAGAAAACAAATAAGTACATCTAATTTTAATAAAGATTATCCTACGTCAAATATTACATCAATCGGTAATGCACCAATGAATTGCTAATGAAACGTTTACATTATGCAAACGATTCGCAACACCTAGGTTATCGACCCCTATCTTCGTGAATACAAATTCATGCAACAATTCGCATTCAGTTTTAGCATAATTATCGCTACAAATCATGTCGGTTTATCAATTAATCTCCGCGGAACAATGGGTCAGTATCAGCGCTAGTCCATTACTCATCAAAATTAACCTTATTATAGTTTTGCTCCAATTTCTATGAGGCTCCTGTCCCTCTGCTAGCGACTATGAAGTGATTTTCTCACTCAAGAAGCTGACAGTGCATAATATGTAAGTACTAGCTTTTGCCCGTGACTTCTTTCGCGTGGAATAGTGACTTCCGGCAGATTTTTGTTTTATTTTTTGTAATAAAAACTATCCTATGTCCTTTCTCAAGTTCCAAACTATGTCTTTACCAAATTTCACACAAATCGGTTCAGTAGTTTAGGCGTGAAGAAAAGACACACAGACAGACAGAGTTAATTTCGCATTTATAATATTAGTTTGGATTGTAAGACCCGTGTAAGTAAAAGATATAAGAATCTTCATTATATTAACAGTTAATGACTGATTGTTTACACTGTACGGGCGAGTTTATCACAGCGATAATAAACATGAAAATAAATTAAAATGGGTAGTATTTAAACGCAAATCAAAAAATATCCTTTTTCTATGCAATAAGATTCCGAATTCCCATCAAAATTACTGATTGCACAGCAAAATATTCAACTCAAAATATCACTAAACACACTACAATTTATTTTTGCAGCGTACAGCGATTTTTCCTAAAGCAAAAGCTTTTTCATCAATGCACAGCTAATAATCTTAATGCACATTATACATGTTAACTCTTTTTCTTTTAAATATAGCTTCTATTTTTATATTATTTACAGCAGTTTTTCTAAATAAAACAGCATTTTATTAGTCACAGTCGTCTTATTATTTATTAATTACCACATACCAGTAATTTATTGAACTATTAAAGCGGGTCTTGCTTTCGCGGGGCGTCCACGCTTCCCAGCATGTCGACGGAGCCCCGCTTCGCGGGGCTCCTACTTCTGGGTGGTTTAAAAAAAAAATAACCACGAAGAGGATGGCGGGGTCTTTCAGACCCCGCCATCCTCTTCTAACCTAAATTGTCCGAGTCGGGGCGCCAGCGTGTACTTACTGGTTAATATGCGACTGGGATAGTTATTTTGCTATGAAATATGGAAAATTTGCTGTGCAGTCAGTATTTATGCTATGTATGTAGTATTTTTGTACAAAAATAAATTTAACTGTATTGCATTATGAGAAAAAAAGTTATGTCATATTGATGTATAATTTCGAATTATCTGCAGTTTGAGTTTTGTAAAACATTTAGTTTATTTGTGGTGAAGTAAGTTATTTGATGTAAAAAAGAATATAAATGATGAGTATGTATTGATAGGCGATTATTTATTTGATATGCAATTTATAATATCCCAATTAAAATTAACTTCATTTAGTGATTTTTCGCTTGTTTGGTGAGCATATTATTTGCAGAGACATGATGTATATTGCAACGCAAGTCGCTGTTCCGATCTCACTGGTCTGGTCTGTTTTATTAGCTAACCCTCTTCGCTTCCCGCTAATCGCTAGCTGTGGGACCTGTGCCAACGGCCATTGCGATTAATGGAACAAAGGAACGATAATGACAGCCAATGTTATAGAAAATGAGATATTATGTTGCGAGTAAATTAATCAGTGAGTAATTAATATGGATGCTTTAATTTGTAGAAAGAAAGGGAGGAATGTAATTACTAGAAAACATTGTGGTGGAAGAAGTAATTAGAAAAAAATACTGAAAAAGCTTAAAAATAAGAAAAAAAATGCTTTTATAATTTACTTTACCGTGTCACAGTTGGGCAAAGGTCTCCCCCTTTTTTTTTTTTTTTTTTTTTTTATCGTGGTAAAATCATCAAATGAGTCCTCCCACCCAGGGCAGGGCGGCAGGGACTGTCAGACTTGTACTGACTAAAATCCACGGTGTCCTTCACGAGCCCTTTACGTACCGGGGTTACGGTGATGGGTAAGTCCCGCGACCCCGACAGGCTCTGGCCCTCTACAGGCCCCGTCAATTTGCTGACACACTTTGAGGCGCGCGTGGAACACAACGCGCCGTCGACCCGGGCATGGTCCATGGTCGGACAGCAAGTCGCCCATTACTCGCTGCCCGCATGCCCGCGCCTACGGTGGCCGGAGATCGTCCTGTGACGTCCGACGCCGTGGGCGTCTACCACTGCGGCTGGGATGGAGGGAGGACGCTGTCCTCTCCCTCAGGCGGCCCGCCTCCTCCTTCACGAGCATGACTGCTTCGCAGAAGGAGGCGACCGCTTCCCACTCCGTCTCGCCCCGCAGCATGGCCTCGACCAATGCCGGGCGCGAGAGGTCTCCGCCTATCGCCGTCGTGAGGACACGGCGGTGCTCTGCCCAAGCGGGGCAGTCCTGCACCGTATGCTCCACCGTGTCCTCCGGACGATCCTCGCAGTGGTGACACCCAGGCGTTTCTTCCCTCCCTATCAGACACAGGAACCTCCCGAAACTTCCGTGTCCGGTGAGGACCTGCGTCATGCGGAAGGTAAGGACGCCGTGACGCCTATCCAGCCACTCCTCAAAGAGGGGTCTTACCGCCGCGATTGCGGCGTGCCCGGACCTCGGTTGCGACAGTCGTTCCCTCCATACTGCCCTGAGATCGCGCCGGAGCTCTTCCCGCCGCGCCTCGACCTGTCGAGGCAGCGGGGATTCGCCCCGGCGCTGCGCCTCCACGCGCCATTCGTAGACGCGCTGGAGGGCAGTCGCCTCCAGATCCCAGGGCAGCAATCCCGCTAGGAGGTTGGCTGATTCGCCGGCGATCGTGCGGTATCCCCGGATCATCCGGATAGCCATGACCCTCTGGCATGCGACCAGCTTGAGTGGTCGCGTCCGGATGCTTAGGGCCCACACAGGGGCCCCGTAGAGGGCCATGGACCGCACGACACCGGCGTACAGCCTCCGGCAGGAGGCGTTTGGCCCGCCGAGATTGGGCAGGAGTCGCCTGAGGGCGCCTGCTGCCCGGTTCAGCTTTGGGGCCAAACGTAGGAAGTGCTCCCTAAAGTTCCACCGGCTGTCGAGGACGAGTCCCAGGTACTTCATCGTCCTCCCGACGCACGGTGGGCTGGAATCGTCAAGTGGGGACTTAAGGATTAAAATGAGTATTTTTGAATTTTATGTACTAATACAAATATTTTTTGTTATATGTAATTTTTTTATACTTAGTATTTTTCGAGCTATAGACCCCTAAACTTTGTATGAAATATTAATCGGTTTTTGGTTTAATCTGACATGTTTTAATATTGTATTACAGAAATATAGCAAAAAACAAATTATTGGTAAACATTCTACATCACCCTTATTACGTCATTTGTTTTTAACAATACTCAATAGTGCCGTGACCCTCATTAACGCATCGTCCATTGAGCGCAGCAAAATGATGACGTGTCATTATGTGATAGGATGATGAATAGCAGGTAAAAAATGATACGGTTACATTTGAAAAACAACCATCCTCAGTACGTTGTTACACATCGTAATAAACGCACTATCCTATCTCACATTTTCGGAATACTAATACTATTTATTACGTAAAAATGTTCGATTTGTTGTCAAATATTGATATTGTTGTGCTATTAAAGGAAAGTGGAAGTTTTAAAAATAATAGTGTTTTATATAGTGCTATTAAATCTAGATTAGTCCCCACTGTGTTAAGTGCTGAAAACGATAAAGCGGTAAAAGCGTTTTGTGCAAAATATTGCTATATATCTGCAAAGGAGACGGCAAAATGCTCATAGCAAAGAGGAATTGTTCAGCAACAATAATAGTGAATGGTTATCATCGGAAATAAAGTGGCCTGATTTCATTGTAAGTGCATTTGAAAGAAACCAAGACTCTGTTCCTAGTACATCAAGTGAACATGAATCTCCAGCAAAAGTGTCTACTGCCACGTCAACGAATGTAAGTCCCAGAAAACCATTTTGTGAATTAGGACCTAAGCAAAAAAAGAGACGTACAGAACATATTCATACAAATATGACTACAGAGGAAATATCTCATGCATACATTATGAAATTACGAGAGGATGGTAATCAAGGAATATCTAAAATCCTCGAACACCTACTTAAAAATCCACAGGATGTGCAAAAAGCGAAAGATAGTCTTTTAGGTAAAAATGAAAAACCTAAATTTACTCCAGATGAAACTTTGGGACTTGTTTTGTCCCTTAAATTAACAAAGTGGCAATATAATACTTTAAGAAAAAGTATCAAAGAGAAAAATGTCGACATGTTCCCTTCCTACTACAAGGTGCAAAATGCAAAACAAGAATGCTACCCGCCAAAAGATGATATCACCTTAACAGATACAACTGCTGGAATAAAATTGCAGCGTCTATTAGATATAACCACCAAAAGGATATTATTCAAAGCAATCAATATTGATAGCACAGACTTTAAGGAGATGACAATGATAAGCAAATGGGGAATGGATGGTGCCTCGAATCAAGCAAACTATAAGCAAAAAATGACAACGGAGGACAAATTGGACAGTGCTTCGACATATGATTCAAGTATTTTTATGGGTAGTTCAGTACCAATAAAAATTATTTCTGAGGAACAAATTATCTGGGAAAACGACTCACCAAATTCTTCATATTGGTGTCGTCCAATATTTTTCAAGTTTGAAAAAGAGAATAAATCAACGATTTTAAGAGAGAAAACCGAAATTGAAACGGAGATAAATGAATTGAAGGAAACAGAAATTAGCGATTAATGAAGAAGCGGCTGAATCTAGAAATAAAGACTTTAGGCGATATCGCCAACACCATTCAAGGAAAGTCTGCAGAAGAGCTAATAATGAGGATATTTTAAATAATTTAATAATTAGTTCAGACCCAGTTAGTATATATCATCAAAACGTCATAAAATGATACGGAAACACAAACCATTTTCAGAAGAAGCGAAAGCCATGCTTCTTTTATCTACAACATTTGAAGATGATGAGCGGGAAAATTTGTTAATGTGGAACATTTAGAGAACGAATCTGAATCTGATGAAATTGTCTAAGTGATAATTTTGTGAGTGCGTGTGTTTGTGAGTGAGTTTGTGAGTGTGCGTATGAGTGGATTAGGCCTCCTGGAGACACCACTGATAAAAAAAAACGCGCTTAGTTCTCTACCTCAAAGGTGGTGTGGAAAAGGGAATGAAAAACAATTTTCTCCAAAATCGAAGAAAATCGAAGCAAGTGCTATATCGGATAATTTGCCTAAAAAATAGCGCAATCGAATACCGAAAGCGGTTATTTGAGAACTCTTGAGAATTAAAAGTTATTCATATAAAATCAAATTTCTCCATACAAAAATAAATTCAAATCGTTATAACTTTTAAAATATTAAGTATATACAAAAATCGCAGAAGAAAAATTTCTTGTATTTAGTGGTAGATCACCAAGCCGTCTTTATTTTTTTTTTAATTGCTTATCAATTTTCGTGAATCCCTAAGTCCATTAGAGCTTGATTTCAGCCCACCGTGCGACGCCGATGCGAACCCCCTCCACCGTAATGTGGGACTCTGAACGTGGCGCGTTCAGACGGCCATGAAAGCACATGGCCTCTGTTTTATGCAGCGCCACGTCGAGTCCCAACGGCCGGATCCTCTGAGCGACTGTCGCCACCGCTTGCGTCGCCAGGTCGGCCGCCGCCTGGTGCGACTCTCCCTCCGCCAGGACGAGCGTGTCGTCGGCGTAACATATTACGCCGACGCCGTCAGGGAGGTCGCCGCGCAGCACCCAGTCGTAGCCGATGTTCCACAGGAGCGGCCCCAAGACCGATCCCTGTGGAACACCGCACGACATCTCTCGCCGGTTCCACTCTCCCCGGTGACCGGGGTAGATGACGGCCCTGTCCGTCAGGTAGTCCTCGACTGTGCGACGGAGGTAGGTCGGCACCCGGTGATACCGGAGTGCCTCCCTGATGCAACTCCAGGGCAGGGTGTTGAAGGCGTTGGTGATGTCCAAGGACACCGCCAAGACGACCCTGCCCCGGGATACCGCATCCCCCGTCGTGAGGGCTCTCACGCGCATGATGGCGTCCACCGTCGAGCGCCCCCTCCGGAAGCCAAACTGGCTCTCCGAGAGGTCCGGGCCCACCCGATTCAGGTGCCCGACGAGGCGGTCTGCAATTACTCTTTCAAAGAGCTTGCCCACCTCGTCGAGCAACACGATGGGCCGGAATGCGGACGGAGAGTCCGCAGGGCGCCCGGGCTTCTGGATCAGGACCAGTTTCCCCGTCTTCCAACGAAGCGGGAACTGGCCCCTCTCCAGGCATGCGCTAAAGAGCCCCCCCAGTCGAGGCCCGAGAGTCCCCGAGGCCAGGACCCAGGCTTTTCCTGGCAGGCCGTCGGGTCCTGGGGCGGTATTTTTGGCCTTGAGCCGTTGTACCGCCACTCTCAGGTCTACCTCGGTCACCTCTGGAGCGTCGTAGACATCGTCGTCGCTGTGGTCCGCGTTTGCGTCAGCTTCACCGTCGGATTCCGTCGGAGACGGAGCCATGGGCGGGGGAGTATGCTCTCCCCGCGATGGGAACAGGGCGCTCACCACGTCCTCCGCGAACTGAGGCTGGAGACTCTGCGTCAACGGGGGAGCCCAGGGGCGGAGCTTTTGTCTCACCCACTTATAGGGTCGGCCCCATGGGTCCCCGTCCAGGGTCTCCAGCATCTCCTTGCGGGCCAATTCCTTGGCCCGCCAGATCTCGTCGCGGAGGGCGGTCTTCGCTGCCCTGTAGCCCTCGTACAGCTCCGCCTCTACGGTCGCCGCATCCGGAGGTCGGGTGCGGCGCCTGCGGAATCTGGTGTACCGGCGTCGCGCGGCCACGCACGCCTCGCGCAGCGATGTAAGCTCGCGCGACCACCAGTACAGCTGACGCCGGGCGCGTCCTTGCCGGACCCGGGGCATGGCCATGTCACAGATCTCCGACATGGCCTCCCGGAACCACTCCGCCTCGTCGTTGATGTCGGCAGGCCTGTCCGGTGGTGACACCCAGGCCTGCACGATCGAGGCTTCCAGGAATAGCTCCCGGTCCAGCTGCTTCAGCGCCCATCGCGGACCACTTGGGTTCCGTCGGACCGGCGCGTCTGAGGTCTGGGCGGAGACGTCGAACCGGATATACCGGTGATCGGAGTAGGTCTCCACCTCCTCTACAACGCGCCAGTCGGTGACGCGCGGCGACAGGGCGGCGCTGGCGAACGTAACGTCCACCACCGACTCGCCCCTCCACCGCACGCACGTGGGGACAGAACCCTGGTTCTCGATGACCAGGCCCTGCGCCAGGGCCCAGTACTCGAGCATCCTACCCCGAGTATAGTCCGTGGCCCGGGAACCCCAAGCCACATTTTTGGCGTTGAAGTCCCCGAGGACGAGCGCGGGGAGGGAACCGTATGCGACGACGATGTCTCCTAGCTCCGATAGGGAGTCGCGGAACTCGGCGATAGTTCGGTTCGGGGAGAAGTAAACGCCTATTACAGCGATCTCCCCGAACCGTGCCGCGGCGATCCCGTGCCCTCTCTCGACGCGATCGAGGGGCGGGGGTACCGGCGGCGGCCGACGAAATTAGGGTCACCGAGCCGTCCAGGTCCGCCACCCAGTCATTTCTGGGCAGGACAAAGTACGGCTCGGCGACCACGGCGACATTAATCAACCACTGCGCCATGCTCTGGAGCAGGAGATCCTGAGCAGCGGCGCAGTGGTTGATGTTCGCCTGGAGGAAGCGCAATGGAGCCATTAATTGGAGTCCATTGCGGCCTCCTCCAGGGCCCTCTGTGAGGGCGCAGCCACGGCGGCAGCGGCAGAAGCGGCGGCGGCGGCGGCAGCGGCGGCGGCGGCGGCGGCAGCGGCGGCGGCGGCGGCAGCAGGAGCTGCGGCGGCGGCGGGGACGGCGGCGGCAGAGGGCCTACCTCTGCTCCTGGTTTTGGCGGGGGGCGCGCAGGCCTTGCCCCCTGCCCGGTGATCGGCCGGCTTGCCAGCCGCCGCACATGCGAAGCAGTGCGGCGGGGCGTTGCACGAGCCGGCCTTGTGACCGGGCTGACCGCAGCGGAAGCAGTTGTCGCTGCGGTCGACCTCCGAGGTGCACATGCATGCCGCGTGGTTGCCCACTTGGCAGCGGAAGCACCTCAGAGGCCTGGGCTCCAGCAGTTTAACCTGCGCGGACACCCAGCCAACCAGGAGCCTTCGGCTCTCCTCTATCCTTTTGGCCGCCGGTACGGGGCAGCTGACTGTGATGGTCAGCAGCCCCGCGAAGCCAGGGCGTAGGATGCCTGCCTTGATTTGGTCGGCAGGGCATTCTCCAGCCCTGGCGACGGCGGCCACCACGTCCCCCTCCGAGACCGAGTCGTCCAGACCCATAATTCGCAGCTCAGCGCGCTTAACGGGCCTGGACACCCGGGCCTCCTCCGCATTTAAGGATGCTCTGAGCCTTTCGGCCAGAGCGTCAGCGGTAGGGCCGCTATCCGCGCCGGGGATTGACAATAGTCTGGCCCCCGTCGCGGTAACGTGCACCCGGAGGCCCCCTCGACACCCAGCTCTCGGAGGTCGAAAAGGTCTCCCCTATAGAAAATAATACTTATCGCAAAATAATGTGATCTATATTGATGACTTCTCCGGATGAGAAGAGATCTTTGCGTTGCAATTGGGACATGGATGTCAATAGGCTTGAGCAGTTGCAGAAACCTATTTAATTAAATACAAAAATCCGGCAGGCCCTTTTACGGCTGGTTGCGGGACTTTCCTTGGTCGCGGGACTTTCCCATTACCGTGACCCCGCTACGTAAAGGGCTAGGGAAGACACCGTGGATTTTAGTCAGTACAAGTCTGACAGTCCCTCCCGCCCTGCTCTGGGTGAGAGGACTCATTTAATGATTTCACCACGATAAAAAAAGGCCCTTTTACGGCTAAGTGCGAATTGCGAATTTAATTTGAGCGATTTTTTTCTGCGGAATTCCTTGACATAAATGGAAATTGTAAGAAGCTGTAGGCACTTAGTAAGTTCTGAAACTGTGCGAAAAATCCAAAAAGGACCGCGTCATTGCTGAGCCTATTTGGCGCAGCCGTAAGTCACAAATATTTAATGATTAGTTTTAAGTTTTCTTTTATGTTTGTTTTTATGAAAAAAAAAATTTGGCTGGCTTAGACCTAATTTCACCAAACACTTTGTAACCAGACATTAGATAATGTCCTTTTAAAATAAACAGCGCTGTTATAATGTTATGTGTCCCATGGTGACAATTTAACAGACCATTGCTAGATCCATCATTATTTGAATGACACACAAAACCATTCATTCACATTATAAATCAACTAAAACAAAAAGATGAAAAACTCAACGATGCAATAGACGACTGAACTACTTTTCCGTTTCGCTGGATAATATGTCAATAATACAGCTAATTAAAAGAAAAAATTAAAATAAGTTTGAGGTTGTTTATTTCGTCGTGTAAGGAGTTTATATTTTAAATAAATAAAATAAATAAATAAATAAATATTCCACAACTATCACACAACGCCATCTAGTCCCAAGCTAAGCAGAGCTTGTGTTATGGGTACTAGACAACTGATAAACATACTTATATATTTCTAAATACATACATATTATAGATAAAGATAAATTACACCCAGACACAGAACAAATGATCGTGCTCATCACACAAACATTTGTCCTGGGTGGGAATCGAACCCACGACCTCCGGCATAGCAGTCAGGGTCACTAACCACTAGACCAACAGGCCTGCCAAAATTGTGTTAAAATTGTCTCTCCCTCACCCATTCCACTTCCTCCTTCACTAACTTCACTTCTCAGAAAGAAGTGACTGCTTTCCATTACCCGCCGCTCCATTACATGGCCTGAATAGGTGCCACCTTTCGCCTCTATCTTGTCCACGCAGTGGTGACACCCGAGTGTCCATGCACCAGACACTCGGTTGCCACCACCACTCTTACACAACCTTCCGAAACAACAGTAACCAGTTAGAACCTGCGTCAGGCGGAAGGTGAGGTCGCCGTGATCCTTTAGTAGTGATCTTTTTAGTCTACTGCGTACTGGCCATCAGTAAAAACCTCCATATAAAAAAATAAACTTGTTATCTTGACAGTATTAATCGTCTGTTACCAATGTAACGGACCTGTAGAGCAGTCATTAAATTTAACAGCCGATCAATGAATTTAAAGTACCGTTAGCACGTGGTGGAACACTCACTAACCTTAACAGTCGGTTAACACATGTAACAGGGCATCAAACTAACTAACAGAGTCTGGCGAAACTGGCCCTTAATGTCTTCCGTTTTTTCTTTCTTTCTTTTTTCTTTTAAAGTGAAAATTCGCAGTGTGACCGTAGACTAAGATATACTGACCAGGTAAAGCTGTAGAGTGTCCAATCTCGATGGCGACGCGGCACTGACCCCAGGGTCCAGGTGTCCAGTGTGCGCTGGCTTCCAAGGCAGCAGGCCTCACTTCTTCCACCACTTCACATTCCCTGCCTCCTCCTGCGTATAATAAACTCTGTCAGTCATCGTAGTTTTAGAGGAAAAGAGTAAGTAGTTAAAGATCAGTTGACACATCGTCTGTATTTTTAGATTCATACCCTCAACAACATCAGTTCTGTTTTGGTTGCCGGAACATTGACGTGTAATAAATAATGTCGGTCTCTCATGCCTGGGATATCCGAATTACCCATATGCCTACATAGGGTAATTTGGATACTCCACGGCTCGCAACTTTTTATAGCTTTTGAGATAGTACGTGCAACTCTTGACGATTCAGTTTTTATAATTCGAGGGGTCTCAAAAATTAAACAAAATAATCAAAAACACGAAAGTTACCCATGAAAATTTGTGGCACATACATGGCGTAATTCGGATATTTTTTCAGACATCCTAACATGTTCCAGCTACCTTGCAATTAAAAATGTTGCTATGCTTTTGTCAAAAATTGAGACAGTGGTCTAAAAACTAAAGGACGACAATATCATGACATCTGTAGAAAAAAAATACTAACAATTTTTAATAGGAGTCCATTTTGCACAAACCTTGCGGCAATCGTTTCAATCTCCGTGTCCTCACCAGCGCACCATCCGGGCGCGGTCGCCATGGCAACCACTCGGCTAATACGCAATCCTCACGGATCACGCACACTCGAGCTGTTCCTATCTGTGCCAGGGTAGGACCGCAGTACCTGAGATTGACCTTTGTTTTAGCATAATGGAAATCATTGAAAATTCAACTATTTATCGACTTAGCAAGAATCAATTTATGGACTTAGCAAGTATCCATCACTTATGGACTTAGCGAGTTCGAGTCTTCTGGTTTGAATTTTCTAAATCCATAAAAACCTATGTTGTCTATTTTTAATCTGCGTGTTTCTGGACTTGGCGATTTGATTTGACACTACTACAATAGAGAGCGCAATATTCACCGAAAGACGTTTAACATTATGAAATGAAAGATTCGACCTCACTTGAGGGATTGCGATAGCTTCGTTGGTTAAGCGTCAGCAGTACTTATCCAGAAAGTCGCAGGTTCGAGTCCCGTTAAGTCAAAGTTATTTTTGAGGAAAAATCATGAATATGTAAGTACCTATTAAAATAGTAGTTTTTATTTTTTACTAGAATTGTATAAAAATATTCAGAAAGCAAATTTATATTGCGCTGTAGCCTTTAAATACGAGTTTTGCTGATACAGTAATATTCGCAGTCGTTAGCTGATTTAGCGTTTATTCTTCCACGCCACATCGGACCGATGAACACGTTCTTACATAAATCAGCATTTCTAAAACGCCACATCATCATTTATTCACGACGTACGAGAAAGCATTCAGGAAACAAAAGTCAGCATAAACTTCAATAATGATCAGTAAAACTCTTTGGTTGGTACGTGTCGAGAGATGAAAAATGTACCATTACTTTCCTACCATAACTTGGCACATAAAGTTTTTATGTTCGCAAGTGGCATTAGATCAATAAGTGAGCGGATTGACCCAGTTCTACAAGTGTCGTCAGCATGCATGCCTGGAGCCACAAGATCGGACAACTTTCAGGATATGAAATTTCTTTCCAAATAATATGTCAATAATGATTGCTATAGAAGTAAAGTGTAAGAGTTTTTAATATTATTATGTTTTGATTAAACCAGGAAATTATTTGGTTACAATTCTGTATTAGGTAACATTAGGTACAGTAGGAGGACAACAGGAGGTTACTTTAATGGCGTAACAATTGCGTTTAATATTTAATGCATTTTTTGATACCCAGAGCTACTGTCATCTATATTTCTAGTTCCGACTAGAGATGGATTTATGCCCTAGACATATTGGATGCATTTAATAAACGCCGGATAAATACCCGTTAACGCCGAAATATATGTCTCTTGCCAGGGATTTTTGCCCAGTTAAGTTTCTGCTTATTTCTTTTTATTAAAAAAAGTTATTAGTTCTATTCTAAGCCCCAATGACCGAGCATTTACGAGTATTTGGGCGAAACTCATTTATGCCCAATTTCCCAAGTTTATGCTCGTTTTATTCATAAACGTTTTATTCTTTTTGCCCTCAACCCATCTCTAGTTCCGACTCATCAAGAGACAAAATATATTTACCTCTTCTTCTCAGGCGAAAAACAACAAGACGAATAATGAAAAAAAAACTTACATGGCTTCCACAAACTGCCCATCATTCTTGCGACATTGTACTTGTCGGCGCTGGAGGCCCAGTCGGGGTGTATGTACTAGCGAGTCGGTCTCTGTTCGCATATACCTAAAGGAAATAACAATCATGTATGTTGGGCTTCATCAATTGGTTACCCCAGTAACGAGCTTCAAGAAGGGGTAACCGACAGGATTTTTTATGTAGTGCGAATATTTTTTCCGTAGTTCTATTTCAGTAATAGTACACATTTCCATAGTTAATTTAACTTTCTTGGTATAATCTTCAAATACATTCTCCCCATTAGGAAGAGCGGAAGAAACTTGCTTTGCTTGCGTTCCAGGGTCACGGTGACTTTTTTATGTTGGTTCGGAAACCTCAGCCAGTATCAGTTAGTCGTATGCGCATTCCAGAAAATAAATATCACAAGAAAGAAATGTCAAATAAAAACTGTTTCCGAATAATATTTTTTAACTATACTAAAAAATACGTGTCTTTTAATTTTCGTTAAGCAGAAAACAAAAATATTCGCACTACATAAAAATACCCTGTAAAAATATATTATACACATTTTTATCCGAAATTTGTCTATACGGAAAAATTCTGAACGGAAAGAAGATACAAGAAAGGTCCTAATAACAGGAAGGCCGAAAATACTTGTAATGTTTTATCAAAAGAAGTATTTTATCTTAACTTCCTTCAATCTCGATTAAAGGCGAGATTGGAAATGTTTTTGTGAATACTCTATTTATAGGATTATCTATGGTAGGTTTTGCAAGATTAAACAACGTCTGTACTTTTTTCGTCACTGTAGCTTGAAGAATTTTTTCAAAAATTATAATGCTAAACGTTTTCGTTCCTTGATTGTACGTTGTAGCAATAAGTAAATTAAGATTAAATTTAGAATCTATTAGAGTATCTTTCCAGTTAAAAAAAAGTATTGAATCTAGTAAAAAGTATTTAATCACGAAGATAAATGGATTTTGTTAAAAGCTTGTAACTTGCTCCATGTTGATTGATCGACTGGCATCCAATTTGTCTAAATGTTAAACGGTGTTATTTTGTCTAGAATATAGCATTATTGATGGATAATAATTTATATTAGAGATAAATCAGGAACAGTTGAATTTAATAGGTAAGTGAAAAAAAAGACGTGAAATGTTTTAGCGTCAGTAAATAATCCAAGAATGTGACCACTACCATTAAATAAAACTAACATAGTGCATCAAATACTGAAAAAAAAATCAACTGAATACCAGACACAAAGCTTTCAAACAAATGCATTCAGTCTAAAAATATTCCAAAAAAGTCCGCGCGCCAGCGACATCAAATATTTTTTACTGATGGCATAACTGGTCGTTGTCAAAGTTAAAAATGGAATGTATGCTGTCTATGGTATACCAGCTCCCTATGCCTGTCCCAAAGAGGGACGAAAAGAACCAAATAAAAATGTCTATGGTATACCTCTCTATGGTTCGTGCCGCGTGCTCCCCTGCACCCAGGGGGTTGCATTCAGTCCATTTGCCAACGTAGATGGAGTATTCAGAGTCGTTTATCGATGGTTCTGAAACAAAACAAAATAAAGAATGTAAAATATTGTTCTGGACAACTTCAAAATCTGGAAAACACGGTAGTATTTTTGGAGTAATTATCAATTCTCTAAATTGCGCAAATATTACTTCTACAAATAAAATTATTTGTAATATTAATACCAATGCCACGTTAAATAATTGCTGTGTTCTAAAAGTCACGCAGCCGTAAAATAATGTTAAAGAAAACAAAAGAATCAATTGTGTATTGTTTTTTTAAAAGGGCTTTCAATCGTAGTGGCCAGTACTTCCCAATTGACCTTTCAATTCAATGCTACCTTTTTGTATAAAAGAACTTATTCATATTGTTTGAAAAATGAGGTTTGATTTTGATACCTTTTCCACACAGGAACGGTGCTAGATGTTTTTGTTAAGAGCTCAAATTAAATTACCACGAACGCGTATATTGTATCCCACTGCTGGGTAAATGCCTCTCCTTTATCATTCCAAATCTGTCTGTTTTGTGCAGATTCTTGTCTCTCGAACATGATCAAATCATCACACTACTCCGCTATCGTAATAACTCAGGCGTCCAGCCTTTTGTGGGCAAAGAGGAAACATTTGTGTTTAGTTTTTAAAATCAAAATGGCTTCGTTAGTTCTTTTGCTACGCGTCTCAAAAGTACAGATAATTTACATTTGAAATAAACTATGAATAAATTCAAAACTGTCAACTAACAACGCAATTGCTAAATCGTAGTGGAATTCAAAGATAAATACACATCCGGCCAAAATAGTTGGGTGCAGTGACTTAATTTACCGAAATTTAAATTTTATACCGGCGAATCTAGTTTAAATGGAGCAGTGTGAAACTGAATATATGAGGCAGCTGGTGAACGAGCTTTGTGAGGCAGGTAGGTGCTAGCTAGGATTGACACACCGTGTGTCAACATCACGGGTGTGTAATTTTGTTCACATGGACTTTGCATAGGCAATTTGTGCAGCTTTCAGTCGTGTTTATTCGGATTTTTTTGTTGACAATGAATGTTGAAATATGAAAAGGGAGCATTTTTCGTTTGTCCTGTTTTCATTTTTAGGTTATTTTTGTTTTTGTCAGCAATTTTAAGTTTTATTTGTTAATGTTTTGTATACATAAGTGTAATAAACGCTTTTTTTTAAATGTCTAAATAAATGGATTTGTCCAGACGAGTCTTGTTTGTATTGTCATATAAAAATTTGCAGCGCCGACGGTTTATATGTATTTTTGAAACAAAGGCAGTTATTGTCATTAAAGAAAATATTTGAACAAATAGTGAGTTTTATATTTTGTTGTTTTTCTTCTTCTTTACGAATGAGTCGATTGACTACGCTACCAGTGTCATGTGGCGACATTTACACTGTACTACTACAAGAAGTGTCACAGAAATATTCCCCAGTCTTGCTTAACTCGTACCAGTTGTGGAAACCACTTGACGTAATAACTCAGTACATAATGAAGCTGGCAGAACATTAATCATGAGCGACGCGGTAAGCTTGCCTTCATAATACACGAGCCTAAATGTAACGCTATTAGTGAGCGCGGGACAGCCGCGGGCAACGTTCTAGCTTACAAGTAAAATGCTGGCCAGATATTTATGAACTGATGTGTAAGGAGCTTGAGGCTTGACTAACAAAAAGTAAGGTAAGGTTAGTGTCTTTAGTAAAACATGTGATTTTTATTCTAAAATGACCTTGATAGAGCAACGATACGATAGTTCTTCCAGTCTGACTGTTTGTGTAAGTGAATTTTAATGTTTGTAAACGCACGCAAAATACAAGATTTATTTTTAAAAATAAGAAACAAAACAATATTGTTATTTTGCGTGTCAATTTCTATAAAAGGTTATTTCATATGCGATTATTAATGAACTGACTTGTAATACTCTTGGGTCCCAAGTAAAAAATGTTGGCTAGATATGATGAGACTTTTGGGATTAATAAACCTTTGTTGTTGTCTTGTAAAAAAATATTTACCAAAATTACTTAATAAGAAAAAAAATACGGGCCATAATATATTTGGGTGAAAAAAAAAAACAAATTTAGTGCTTATAGTCCGCTCATAATTTAACTCGAGAAAAATTATTAGAGACTCCATATTTCGTCCGAATAATCACATTTTCATCCCCTATTTCGTGAAAATGAAATGAAATCAGAAATTCAGTTCATAAAATGAAAAAAAATCGAAGAAACAGACAAAGAGCACAGAATCGTTGCTGACAACAGACTAATGAAAAACTTATAATTAAGGGCGAAGATGAGTCTTTTTAAAATGTCGGTGTAATCTGATTTAAGAGCATTGAGACCGTCACAGGTGGATGTAGAAGGTCAACGTGCAGTTGAACTTAACATGTTTTTTTTTTCTTTTACCTTGGTAAAATCATCAAATGAGTCCTCCTACCCAGGGCAGAGCGGGAGGGACCGTCAGACTCGTACTGACTAAAATCCATGGTGTCCTTCGATAGCGCTTTACGTTCCGAGGCCACGTAATTCGTGAATCTCTTGACCATGGAACATCTTTGAAATTTGCAACGCATGCGTTAATGCGTAAGAAATTTATAAAACACTAGCTTTTGCCCGCGACTACGTTCGCGTGGAATAGTGACTTCCGGCAGATTTTTATTTTTTTTTATTTTTTGTGATAAAAACTATCCTATGTCCTTTCTCAAGTTTCAAACTATGTCTGTACCAAATTTCACACAAATCGGTTCAGTAGTCTAGGCGTGAAGAAAAGGCAGACAGACAGACAGACTTACTTTCGTATTAAAATATTAGTTTGGATTGTACAGCCACATCATTCTATCTTTCTAAACTATTATTATAAAGCTAGAGCGTTTGTTTGGTTGAACGCGCTAATCTCAGGAACTACTGATACGAATTGAAAAATCTTGGATGTTGGATAGTTTATTTAGCGAGAAAGGCATCGCAATGACTAATAGAAGCCGAGCAGTGAGTGTGAAACAGCAGGAATTTAATAAACGAGATGAGATCTTGTTCCAATTGAAAATTCTGTTCTCCATCCAATGTGGAGGCAGCGAGTTAGTTCCCAGCCGCGGCAGTTTTCACTCTGATTAATTAAGTGCACGATATCGAATTAGCCTGGGGAGAACGATTTGTTTGCACCCTAACCTTTAATGGAAGCTTTACCGATCGAGATCGCTCGTGTCGCAATTTGTAGCAGGATATGAATTAGATTGTGATTAAGTGCTTCTTGTGTTCCTTTTATTGCATTTAATTTGAACGGAAAGATTTAGGAAGGCAGCATAATTTAAATTATTGCACTGAATAATGCCTTTGTCAAACAGACAGGCGAAAGCGAAGCGAGTCCGAAGCGATACCGAACCGAAGCGAGACGTCAGTCCGCTAGTTCTGTCACGCTATCGGATCGCTTTCGCTTTTCTATGTGATTGGATTTAACAAATTCCATACATTACAAATAAAAACGTCACGCTTCGCATTCGTCACGTCTGTCTGTTTCGCAAAGGCTTAAACGTTATTTCGTTGCTACGTCGCTACGAAGTTACGTAGCAAGTGCTATGACGGCTACGCTGCGTAGACAATGAGAAATATAGTGATTTACTTTATATTCGTACAGGGTTATAATATATGTAAAACATTAAGAACCTTTCATGGGCTGAAAGGAAAAAATTGTATAAAATACTAGTTTTTTTTTGATCGTTCAGGGTTGGTTTTGTAGTAAAAGTTATTTTAAACTATAAAATACTTTCAACCCATTAAAGTTTGTCTATATGCACAGTGTATGTATGTTAAGTATTAAATATTCTACATGGGACATGGGAAAAAAATTTGTAGCTGTCCCATACATTGTTTTCTACAAGTTTTTTTTTATCATGATGTTCAGTATCAACCGTAAATATGATTCAAATTTTCTGATACACTGATGTTCTTAGACAAAAAACTGATAAGAAAAGTCTATTATGAAATAAAAGAGCCTTTTTCCCGTCTCATAAAGTAGGCGAAGGAGGTCCTCAGCATAATGTCAGTCAACAAACAATCCAGGTATGTTCTCTGTACAGCTATGATCAAAAGCATTTTAGTGACCTACTTTTTCGCAATATTTATTTTGTGTGGCCCGAGGGGCGATAACATCTATTTATGCAGCCTTGTTATCTTTATCGTTGATACAAAAGTGGCTGTGTTGCCAGCGCAGCGGCTTGTTATTTTTTATTTTATTTTTTAACACTGACATTTGTGATTGAGGATTGAGGCTGATTTTGTTGGTAACACTGGTTTATTGAACCGTAGAACAGTATGTTTAAAATATAGCTAAGTTATTTTTAATATTCCATGAGAGCGCTTGATGGTAGTTCGTTGATTTAACAACGTACGAGTAAAATATCTTGCTTCTTACTAATCGTACTAATATTTTAATTGCAAAAGTTTGTCTGTGTGTCTGTATGTTTGACACCTCCGTTTAGTAGTTTTAGGCAAAAACTACTTAACGGATCTAGATGTTTGGTATTCAGACAGTTTATAACTTGGCTTAACACATTGGATACTTTTACTCCGATTTTATTTTTCCAGGGGATCATTTTCGAGTTGAAGCGGACAAAGTCGCTGTTAACAGCTAGTAATGACATATGTGGCTTTATTGAAGGACGTCTTGGCCCCGTACAAGGATGTACCTTTATTTATTACCCCTTGAAATCACTGACATACTGGCATTATTTTTTGGCTGTATCAGACTATATTGTCACGAAATAGTTTACTTTAAAAATAGCGTTCTACTGCTGCGCTGTGTGGCACGGCTTCGATCCCCGCTCTAACAAATATTTGTATGATCACCAAGGAACTGTTCCGGGTCTGACTGTCTGAGTGTGTGTGTGTTCAAATGTTTGTAAACGCACCCATGACACAGGAGAAATTTCTAGTGTGGGGCAACGTTTTTTTCTTTACCAACACTTAAATATTCTAGCTATAAATCAAAGTTTCGGGAGGTTCCTGTGTCTGATAGGGAGGGAAGAAACGCCTGGGTGTCACCACTGCGAGGATCGTCCGGAGGACACGGTGGAGCATACGGTGCAGGACTGCCCCGCTTGGGCAGAGCACCGCCGTGTCCTCACGACGGCGATAGGCGGAGACCTCTCGCGCCCGGCATTGGTCGAGGCCATGCTGCGGGGCGAGACGGAGTGGGAAGCGGTCGCCTCCTTCTGCGAAGCAGTCATGCTCGTGAAGGAGGAGGCGGGCCGCCTGAGGGAGAGGACAGCGTCCTCCCTCCACCCCAGCCGCAGTGGTAGACGCCCACGGCGTCGGACGTCACAGGACGATCTCCGGCCACCGTAGGCGCGGGCATGCGGGCAGCGAGTAATGGGCGACTTGCTGTCCGACCATGGACCATGCCCGGGTCGACGGCGCGTTGTGTTCCACGCGCGCCTCAAAGAGTGTCAGCATGTTGACGGGACCTGTGGAGGGCCGGAGCCTGCCGGGGTCGCGGGACCAAGGGATTACCGTGACCCCGGTACGTAAAGGGCTAGTGAAGGACACCGTGGATTTTAGTCAGTACAAGTCTGACAGTCCTTCCCGCCCTGCCCTGGGTGGGAGGACTCATTTGATGATTTTACCACGCAAAAAAAAAAAAAAAAAGCTATAAATCAAACATAATTGGATATAATACAACAAACTAATTTGGTAAATTTACTTTTCCTCGTAAACCTGTCTCGCTAAGTAAATAATTGACTTTTCGTTACTATAAATTGTATTTAGATAACTCATTCGTAACTTTTTTGTTGAACAACCAAAGTTGTAGCGTGAGAAATCATATTATTCCTAACTTTACTAACTGATTGTAATTTCTATTGTCGGTCGGGTTATTCAGTTGTATTGAAGTTATCTTCTAAGTTATCTTTAATTCGTTTTTAAGTTAGCGTAGAATTTCTGATGTGAACTTTGCATATGAACTAAAACTTGACATATAATTATTTAATTGTGATTAATCCATAGATGACCTTCTCTTGACTTGAGAATAAAAGCTTACTTAATAGAAGATGTTATACATAATTATATAGACAGTAGATGAAGAACTTTAGGAAAGTCAAATGCACTGACGCGTTGCTTCTATATAGAATCTATAGGAGGTTATCTTTGCATATGAGAATAAATTGATGTAAAAAATCAAATATTACAAACTTGTGATGCCATAAGGCAAAAGCCTCTCTTCCAATTTTAAATATCAGCATCTCCTTTAGGGCTTCTCGCGTCGTCATTTTTAATATTTGATTAGATTAGACATGAAACCATAAACACGAATCGATGATTGAAAAAAAAAGTTATTTTCTTCTAGGGACGAAATATCGAAAAATATATTATGAAAATTGTCCGTGCGGTTCTCAGGAAATTAACGAGTAAATCTATTTGTCGACTTCCGCCTGGATTTCATCAAATTAAAGCGCGCTCGCGTTCCATCAATAATGTAATTTATTATAAGTGCCTGTTGATTGAAAACACTCATTTTCCAATATAATTGATTAAGTGTCGTAATTTAAAATTTAATTAAAGCGACGGAATGTTTGGTTTCCGTAAGCTTGTGTGTGTTGGAAAGTAATTATGAACTAGAATGTATTAATAATACGGAAAGTAACGACGCGCGACGTGATTTAATTATAATACTTTACTAGCGACTGGTCCCTTCTTCGCAAGGTTATTTCGGTTGGACAAAAGATCAAGTTTAATTTTAGTGCACCTTTCGGAATCATTCCTTAATATAAGGATGGTGATAAAATCATCAAAAAGCTTTGTAGAGTTTAGACGAAACGAACGGTCACACAGACAGAAACTGGAGGGTACTTTGTTGTATACGATTTAAAGATTTCTTGTTTCGAAACGTTTAAGTTTTCTAGGCTCACATCAATTACCAAGAACCAATAATATACAATTTAGTGCTTGCTTAGAAGTTTAGATTTCATTCTGCCCATTTCAACCACCAATTCAGAAACAGCTATTTTGAAAAAATAAAGTTAATTCCTACATCCATTACTTAAAAATCCGAGACGAGACTGACTCTGATCAAGTTGACAAATCGGTGCTTAAGCCTGCAGACATTGATAGACTTCGTTCCATCCAAGTTAGGTCTTAGATATATAATAACACGGAGACATTGTAATACGTTGCGTATCTTAGGCGAGGTACACACGTGTTCGGGTCGGCACGTTTTGTAAAATAAGAAAACCGAACTGAAGTAATTACTACATGTATTTGAATTCCATTTGGCTTGAGGTGGTCAGAAAACTGCGTTTATAATCTTTCTTGTGCTTAGCTACATATTTGTCCGGAGAAAAGTAAGTAAATGGCCATTACCGAATATTTCTCGATGCTGAGGATGAAAGTTTCGTGATGATAACTAATAGAAAAGCATAAAATAATACATGTTGCGTCAACTCTAACTATAGAAAGAAAAAAAAACATGTTTATTTGGCACATGACACGACACGCAAAATAAAAATAAAGCTGGGATAAGGCCGGGAGAATAATGATAATAAGTTCACGGTTTAGATACGTTGTGACACACGTTTTTTATAATCGCCATCGTGAATTATAATATTAAACCAACATTGAAAACCATCAGTTTCAAAAATGGCAACTGGACTTTTTGCAAGTAGGTAGTGGTCACTCCAGGTGTTTTTAGCCCTCTATAAGCAATCCGTCCAGGCGATCTGTAAGCATGGTGATACTTAGGCAATACCTATGACCAGCTCCTCATATCACCCGCAGGACGTCCACTGCTGAACATAGCTCATAGCTGGACTATAACTCCCCCATAGATTTTAAATAAGACCGGTTGGAAGCGGCTTGCCAGCGTTCCTGTGGTCTTCCACCAGAGCATCTGTCCACCTTGTAGGTGAAAGCCGATATTATTATATCGGCTTTTTAAGACCACACGATCAATCGATTGATCATTGATCGATGCAAGCCGCATATTAAAAAGCATATCTTTTTAACCGCATAAATATCCGTTCCGATATAAAAGTGCACGTTCGAAACACATTAATATCGTCCGGAACATGTGTGTCCCATGCCTTATTTCGTGTTTCGTGTGGAGACCGCGGCACCATGAGACTCCATTTGCATACAGATGGTGCGCTCAATCCCAGCCCGTGATGTAATTTCCTCACTACTGACTTGATATGGTTTTGAATATTCCTGCAACGTGGAAGTTATATTTGTTTGTGAGAATATGATCTTAGAACTATAGGGTCGTGTGTGTGTGTTACTTGCAAGTTATAATTGATTTTAATCTTGTGCATAATTTTGTTTGGATTATAAATGTTAATTTGTTTTTTGCTCACAGCCTCTACAAAGAAATTTCAAAAAGACTTATTGACGCTTCCCGTGACCCAAGAGCTGGCTTTTACCTTGGCCAGAGGCTAAGTATTGCCATAGAGAGAGGCAACGCCGCCAGTCTCTTGGGCACATTACCAGCTGACAGCGTTGAGGATGAATTTTTCGGAATTTCGAAAAATTCATCCTCGACGCTGAAATTCGAAATTCGCTCTATAATTTGTAGTTTTATTTTAATTTTTTTTTAAATTAATATGTACTAGTTATATTTATTAGTTTTATTTTAATTTTGTATTTTTATATTTATGTATTTTTAGCCTCTCAATAATAAACATCAAATGTATGAACAATGTGATTTTCAGTTTAAATATGTTTTTTATTATAGCAAATAAGGATCTTCTTGGGTTTCGCACAGGTGTGTTTTTAAAGCGTGTGGTGACAATTAAGAACACTGTAGCTGGTGATAAAATTTTCAAAATCTTTTCATATTTACTGATATTATTTTCTACAAACAAACTCACAAACTTACAAACTTTACCTCTTTATAATTTCATTTGTATAGATTTGCTCAACAAGTAGTTAGTTACATTTGGGCAGCATGTAACAATACTTAACTGTTTTACTACACAAGATTAGAATATTTCATTACTTGCAAAAGAAAATAAACTAAATTGACAGATAAAAACATGAAAATAACTGAAGGAAAAAAAAATATTATAAGAAATTAGAAATTAATAACAAACTCGTCAATATTTCAATATTATCTTCTATCCAGAAAAGCACCAAACTATTTTACGTGCATCACAGTGAAAAATATTCACAAAAAGTACACTGCCTACAATGATAGATAAATGTACCATAAGAATACGAAGTATTAACTTCAACCGGACATTATAACGGTTAGGAAGATCCAAAGACCCTCGAATTAGGATAACTACCTTCATGATTGTGTTGTTCCCTCCAGGGCTGATTGAAGGTTTATATATGTATTGGTGATTTATCACTCTGTCTACGACATACTTACAGTACATAATAAAAAGGGTTTTAAACTTTATCTTGCCACAAAAAGGTAGAAATGATACAAGAAAAGATTTTTGTATGAAACTTGTTTTTTTTTTAATGTTTGTGACCGTACGACTGGGTGAGCCGATTTTGATGATTCTTTTTTTATTCGATGCAGTATACATGTCATTTGGTCCCATTGGTTCAGTAGTTTTTATCAGTTTTTTTTCGATAATTATGTACTTGGACGATGTTATAACCGGTATAAAGGAATTAAAGAAAGGCCCCGACTTTCGAAAGATAAGTTTTTTTGCACTTAAAAAAAAAAGTATTTCTATGATTGCTTTGCTCTTGGCCTTAATTTGGCAAAAAAGCATGTTAAATTAAAGGTATTTAACTTATTCCAGAGAACAGTTTAAAGTACATTGGCGAAATTAATAACCTTTATAATTCCTGCGGTATTTGTGAATTTGTTATTTATACAATCTCATATCAGAAAATACAACTCATTCAAGGTTTATATTTTATGCTGCAATATTTTCGTCTAACAAGACATTCTATGAACATTCTCAAAGCAAGAGTGCTTCAATAACAAGGACATCTAGAAACGGAACAAGATAAACATGTTTGCTTCAAATTTTACACAATATTTTACATATTTATTACACAAACAGGGGCGTTTTGGAGACATGTCTGCACTCTGTATACAACTTGAATTTCTACCGACTATTCCTCAGTGGGACACTGACTTGACACACTTCGTTTCAAGTGTTCTTTACATAATGTAATAGAGAGTTATATAAGTTTGTGACCTTTCAAGACAGTGTCTCACTGAATTTATATTGTGCAGGTAATTGTAACGTTTTCCTATTAATATGTGAGTAGAAACTGTGGGAGGATTTTCTGTAGATGCAATCGTATTTTAGAAAATATTTATGTTTAATTTCGTTGCAGTTTTAGGCAAAGCAGTTGTCTTCTATATAAAATCATCAAATGAGTCCTCCCACCCAGGGCAGAGCGGGAGGGACTGTCGGACTCGTACTGACTAAAATCCACGGTGTCCTTCAATAGCCCTTTACATTCCGGGGTTACGGTAATTTGTAGGTCCCGCGACCCCGGCAGGCTTTGGCCCTTTACAGGCCCCGTCACTATGCTATCATCATACGGCTTGGATATTGAGTAAGGCTCTGAAACTTTGTTCAACAGACTATACATATATTTTCAAATATTTGAGGACACAAAAAACTTGCAATTGCTTGTATTTGTAAACATTTCGCATTCATAAGGTGTTTCGAATATTATAGACTTTTAACATGTTTTATATGATATTTTCTATAGCTTGGCGGAAGATATTGAAGAACTATTTTCTTAATTAAATATACACACTATTTTATTCTACATATCGCAATTACTGTAAACCGACAGACAATGATGGCTAATGTAGCAGACTATTTAATCAAGCTGTCATATTTGCGGGCGGCCGATATAATATCGATCATTATAATAAGGGCTATTGTTGCCTGACACGCACACTGAATAAACACATGTACAATCACGAGCATCACATATATGCGAGTGTATATTTGGTGGGTTGGTACTTGACAAAATTAAATATCGATTGATTTGAATTGAGATTGCAAGTTTGAAATAGCATAATATAGTATAATCAGACTATGATATTCCTATGATGTTGTTTGAATATTTAATTAAAAAATAAGACGTTACGCACTCATAAATAAATAAAATATAATCTTCTTAGCAGGCCTCATCTCAAAGTTAAAATCGATACGTTATTCAGCATTTCATCTTCGTTGAATTATGTTATTTGTAACAAACATAACTGACCGCGTCTGTACATACATACATCAGTTCCTATATACATCTATGTATGTGTGTAATTTATGTAAAATCGCCACACGATACAATTTGCATATAAAAGCTTTGCAATGAAGTATTGTGCGCAGGAAATATGATTTTTTAGTTTGTTATAGAAGCCTTTGACCTTAATTATAGATTTGATTTATTAAGAGTAAAGTTCTGCTGAAATTTATTACAAAATTGAAACGGTATATTTTATTTTAAATAGAATTAAAATTTATTGAATATGATTTTACAGAACAGTAATTTATATTGTTTTCTTTAGAGAGGTTTTTTTTTATTGGCACAAACCCACCACACTATTCCCAAACCACTGCAACTCCTGAAAGCCAGAATCAACAGTGGCAACCACCAGAAAAGCGCCGGGACAATGAAGCTCGACGTGTCCCGGAGAATGAATTTACCTGTCTTGGATCCTGCAACGAAATTAATCAGAAAAGTATAGTGGAGGAGTAGGAAAAATATGTTTCCACTTCCCTCAATGCAAGCAGGAGACAGAACAAAACAAGGCCAATAAAGGGACATTACAACTGGGAGAAGCCCAGTTGTAATGTAATGTTGGGTACATTATATAAATGTAATGTTGGGTACATTACATTACAACTGGGCTTCTCCACGGGTAAAAATGACTACTAATATGAATGGGTCCTAAATTGTGAGCTGCTATATTTGATTCCAATAATAGGTATGGCAAAAACGCTTGAACGCACGGAAGTTTGTTCGAGTTTCCACAAGGTCCGAGTAGTAAATGACTCCAATGTAGTCTCTTTAGAGAGGTTTGTTGTTTCCATTGAAATCAAAACAAAACTAGGTTCAGTTTATAATTAGCATAGGTCGCGGTACTGTGTCATCAGGTAACAATGACCCTGGAACGTAAAGGGCTATGGAAGGAACATAGTGAATTTTAGTCAGTACGTGTCTGAAAGGCCCTACCGTCCCGCCCTGGACGGGAGGACTTACTCTTCTCCCTATTAGTTTTGAATTTGGAGTTAGTACAACTGGCCAATCATGTTTTCATGTAAATTTTTAGTAACTTATCTTATGTTCGTTCGTGGTAAAGATTAGCACACGCCCGCAACTTCGGCCGAAGCTATGGGTTGCGTGCTTAGAAAGTAGTACCTTAGGAGCGGTTGGTAGATATCACATGTCTTCCAATTTTGTTTTGAAGAAATGCTGGTTTCTGTACAATGTTAACAACACTGCTCTTAAAACACCAAAGGTATATTATACAACTTAATAAATATTCCAGACCAGACCAGTAGAAAAATACGGCTCAAAGTTTTCCAAACCTCGTACTCAGGTTGCCGTAACTCTATATCTGTCCACGACCACTTTTTCCTGTCATGAATTACACGCGTTCCTTTTTCCTGCAAATGAATTATGTTAACAGCTAACTTGGTATGTAATTGACAATACACGTGCTTGTTTTTGTTAGAAAAAACTACTGTGTGCCACACTGCGATCAACAATACAACTATATATAGGCTAAGCACTCGAATTACGTTTTATTATTTAACCTGGTAACTAGTCGTGCGACTTTCCTTTTTTTTAAAGACATTGCTCTTTAGCAATTTCTCATGTGTCGTGGGTACATTTACAAATATAGAAACTCACATCCTCAAATACCCCGACCCGGACCAATGACTTGCAGAATATACAAATTAATGTTTGATCCGTGCAGGAATCGAACCCGCGACGATGTAATACTGCCCTGATAACAAAGAATGCAGTAATCGACATTTCTGAGATTTTCATTTTTTTCCAGAAATGGCATCCCAAGAGGTTCATGTACATGAAAAAAATATATTTTCATAAAAAAATTCACTCTAAGTATGTTTTTTATGTAATGATTTTCGCCGTCAGATGATATGAAATATGTTTTTTGCGTTTATCTCGTAACCGCCATTTTGCGATTACTGCATTCTTAGTTATGACGGCAGAATACGCAGCAGTCGATCGCTTAGCCACTGCGCCAATTTGCCTTACGAGTCACATTACTTGCAAAAATTATAAGGAAAACATTATTCGAATTGTCACTTAGACGGTCGATTTACACCGCACAGGCAGCTCAGCTAATCAGCAGGCAAACTCAGGCTACATCCCGTTTCATCAAAAAAGCGCCCTTGAGACGTGAGAGCATATTTTGTTTAGTTCGCTTTAACCGCGGCCAACGGAAACATGTTTCACAATGCCGCAAGGTGTATATGAATACGCAAAGTGCATAATAGACTTAGTATTTTGTTTTTAATTTACAAATAATATCAAATCTGATGATCAGAGAAAATATCTATGACCTACAATAAATTAAACCAACACTATTCGTTGGTCGCGGGACTTCCCATTACCGTGACCCCGGTACGTAAAGGGCTAGTGTAGGACACCGTGGATTTTAGTCAGTACAAGTCTGACAGTCCCTCCCGCCCTGCCCTGGGTGGGAGGACTCATTTGATGATTTTACCATGATAAAAAAAAAACACTATTCGTTGACTATCACGGACATGCGGACGGCGAGTAATGGGTAGCTCGCTGTATGATCAGGGATCATGTCCGGGTCGACACAGAGCGTCGGGTTACGCGCTCCTCAACGGTTCGCGGGACTGTCTTAATAGGTTACCGTGACCCTGGAACTTAAAGGGCTATTGAAAGAATATGGCAGATTTCTGTTCAACCCAGGACGGGCAAATCTTATTTGATAATTTTGCTACCTAAAAAAATGCATGTCTCTCTCGCTCCCTTTGTCGAGCCGATGTTATTCGAACGACCGTTACATAGCCGAGCGTGAAGACTCAGTCTCATTCTATTCACATAAATAAACTGCTCAGCGCGCCTACAGAAGTTTTCACTTCAAAAACTTGTCGTCTTTGTTTTCTATGAAAACGGCGGCCATATTAGGTACCGGTTTCAGAACTGAGCATTTAATTTTTTATTCTTTGTTTACGCGTTTTTATGTCTAAAAATAAGCTCTGATTATCCCGGCTTTTAAAAAGAAAACAATGGGAGCTTTTAAGGATACCAAACAATAATTTCTTCATTGTGTTTCTGTTTATTGCGAACGTATTATTTATGTTAACAAATTGGATCAATATCTGTAAACCTTAGTTTTCATTTGAAAATAATAGGGGATCAAACGAATGTAAATGTTGTGAAGTTCGATCTTTAGAAATTTTATTTCAATTTTCCTATTTTTTAAAGTGAATAAGTAATTATTTAGTTAGGGTGCTACATATCTATAAATGACGTAAAACTAGTAAGTACTTAATATATTATTGGATTTTTGCAACTGTTATATATTTAAACATTCGCTTTTATACTGAAAATACAGTAACTACAGTAAACAACTAACTGAAATTCGAACAAAACTGCAAAATTCTAACTGCCACATTTATTCATAACTGTTTATTTTAAATTTAAATTGTTTTACTAGGAACATCTTCTGTATCGTGAGCTTTTACAAACATTTAAATTCATATACACAAATACCCAAACCCGGAATCGAATCAATTAGCCCCTTCGTACACAACGTGACGCATGTGTCCGATACCTCACGTCACGACTTTGGTATCCATTGACGCATGTCTATGGATTTGTGTTGTTAAATCGCCTGGATACCAAAGTCCTAAGGTATTGGAGGCATTGTGAAGACCCTCACTTGTAGATCGCACAAATGTTTGCTCCGTGCGGGAATCGAACAAATGACACGGAGCGCAGCAGTCATTCGCTAAGCCATTGCGCAAACCATGCCGTCATGTTCATATTTAGCAGACATTTACGATCCATCAAAAGATAACATTTAAAATTCAACTCACTGGCTAAGATTTACAGCCTTATACAGAATATTCATTGGACATCCAATAAGGCAGATAGGATCGACCTCTTAGTTCATTGAACCGATGTATATTAAGACAATTGAAGGCCTAATGGGCCAAAGGGGGATTATTGGGGTACAACTGGCCCTGCGGGTACATTTCGACCCACAAAGCCTCGGCTTAGCATCTGGTTCGGGAACTGTTAATGTAATGCCGACGAGATGTTTAAATTATGTTGTTTATGTACGCAGCTGCGTTGGGGTCGGTAAACAGGAATAAAAAAACCAGTATCTGTCCGGAGTTTAGAAGTTGACCCTCGTGCTTCGGAAAGCACGTTAAGATGTTAGTCCTGCGCTTGATCTCTCTCTGGTCGTGTCAGATTTGCATCCTCGAGGACTATGAGAGTAAAGGAACACAGAGAGTACCTTTGCTTGCGCACACATTTGTGTACTATAGTAAATGTACTGCGCAGAAGGCTGCACTATAACACTATGTATAATCTCCGCTGCGATTGGCCGCAGTGTCAGAAACCGGTCAGGAGGACTATTATTATGTACGCAGCTGCGTACCTACTGTAAATGATACTGCAAATGCCTGATTAAATCTGTTCAATACGAATCTAAATGTGTCATGGACAAGGGACATCTGCATTTCTGCCAATATTGCTTACATATTCAGTCAGTAATTTTACTCGTAAACAAGTAGGTTTACGAGTAACATGGGTTATCAAAGAAATTTTTCACTATACTAATGGAAAATGATATTAACGAGTTATTTACATAAGGGTGAATTGCTCTTGTGTATCGTGTCATGCGTATAGCGGTAAATACGTTGCGGTAATTTCTTCTAGTTTTGACAGTATAATAAGTGACAATGTGGTTATATGGAAAGTATTTGAATACCTGCTTTTTAATAATAAGTTGAGTACCCAAAAGTGGTCAGATCGCGGGTATGTTCTGGCACAAAAACCCTGTATCCCCAGTGTAGGAGTAGGCGTAGTTAAGCGTCTATTTTCGGATAAGCATATCCGAAAAGCCCCCTAACAAACTGATATCGAGTACCTTCGTCAAACTATCACTTTTATTGACAATTTGCTTTAAAAATCCTCCTCACGACTATTATAACGAAATATCCTTTTCAAAAACACGATATATTCGAAATACCAAAGTATTTTCCCGAAACATTTGGAATGCACAACATTTCTCCTCTAATAAGAACCACGAAGCTGTGTGGAATACGGGAAAGCGTTCGAAGCGGTGAGAGCGGTGAGCGGTGGGAGCGATGGGAGCGCAGACTGACCGACGCTAATGCAATCGTCGGCTCCACACCTGCCGCGCATTTAGTTTCCCCGCGTGTGCAATTCTGTTGAGTTATTATGACAGACGGTAAATATTATGAAAGGGTTTACAGGGGAGTCTGCTGTGCCCCTTCTTGTTTCTCTTTGAAATACTGTGGTGAGAATATTGTTTTAAATTGTTTGTGTTCAATTAGTACTGATTTAGAAAAACATAATTCCAAGTCCAAGATTTAATTGGGGAATAAAAAAGTTGTGTATCTAGTAGGATCTAATATATTTTTTTGGTTTAATACATCTTTACACTAATCTCCTAAACGACCCGACCGATTTTACTAAAATTTGTGATTGTATGGTTAATTCTACAGAACATATAACTTTATATGTTCTGTGGTTAATTCCAACTTGAAAAATATGATGATGGTCCCGATAGGTGATCCCAAGCAAAGACAAGACAAGATTTTTATAAGCAGGGACAGTCTTCTAGTAATAAAATATGTTGTTAAAATAAAAATAAAAAACCTTACATGGCGGTTTTTTTTTTGTCGCGAGACTTTGGAATTACCGTGACCCCGATACGTAAAGGGCTATTGAAGGACACCGTGGATTTTAGTCAGTACAAGTCTGACAGTCCCTCCCGCCCTGCCCTGGGTGGGAGGACTCATTTGATGATTTTACCACGATAACATGGTGGTTTTAATAGATTTAAATCAACACAAATCAAATTAATTTAAATTAAATGTCGCTCAAGTTCATTAATGTTCATTTGTTACAAGAAAAAGTTTCTTCGAAATAATAATTGTAAACTTTGAATAAGGATAAAGATTATAACCTCAAGTTATACTAATCACTGAGAGGATTAAATTAAATTGAAAACGGAAAGAAAGGGCATTATCTTTCATTTTCCAATAAGGATGAAACTGAAAACTCGTTATTTTATGTTCACTGAGTTAAAATGAGAAGATATGATTATTAAAATTCGTGAATAGAATAACGGATTTTAGTAGATTTAATAATGATAATTATTCAATTTAATAATGTCAAAAAACACATCTTTTCATTTTTATAATTATTAATTAAAAATTCGACAGACAGTTTATTGAAAAATAATATTCCAGACTACAGAATAATATAGTTCTATGTCGAGATTTATTATAGAAATGATCAAAACCGAAATCACAAAAAAATGATTTTATTATAGTAATCCAAGAGGAGAGTTAATTTTATGTATTTAATTTTAAGGAATACAAAGCTTACAGTTACAGATGGTTACCCAGCAACAACGTTCTTTTTCCAATTCTAAATCCTTATTGTGTTCATGGTTGAGCAACCGGTTGCTAAGACGACTTCCTTAGCAACTTATAACATCACAATACCACAAAATGGAAAACTCCAAGTTACCAACCGTTTTTCCTCCTCTCGTCATAATATTTTTTTTTTTTTTTTTTTTTTTTTTATAAATATTCCACAACTATCACACAACGCCATCTAGTCCCAAGCTAAGCAGAGCTTGTGTTATGGGTACTAGACAACTGATAAACATACTTATATATTTCTAAATACATACATATTATAGATAAATTACACCCAGACACAGAACAAATGATCGTGCTCATCACACAAACATTTGTTCTGGGTGGGAATCGAACCCACGACCTCCGGCATAGCAGTCAGGGTCACTAACCACTAGACCAACAGGCCTGGCCTGTGTATTTAAGAGCAATGCTCACAAAAACTCAATGCTTATACGTCTTAAGCTGTATATTGCGAATCCATTAAAACTTCTCCGAGCATCTCTATGATTTCTCGCGAGAGAACGTTTACTAGAGCAAAGTTTTCCAATTTAGGTTAGGCTACCCCCAATTCCAGCATCCCGAGGTCACTCACCCCTGTCAAAGGAAGATTTATTTATAAAGAACTGTTGACGGGGCATAATTTGTTTATCTTTGTGGTGAATGTGCCAGATATGGACCAATGTCGGATGTTTTGAAATTATATAAAGGATTATTTAAATTCGCTTTTGAAGTCGGGATGATGTAAATCTTTTTGATGAAGTTTCCGCTATGAAGGGTAATTTATTTAGCGTTGACGGCTGGAGCGATTAAACCTTTAAACCGAGCGGACATTTGGTGTTTATAATAAAAAATAAGGGACGATTCAGTGGTTTTATAATACGTTTCCTTTGTCCTTTATTATGTTATGATATTTTATCAAGAAGATAACGTAATATCTAGCCGATGATTCCCATACCATATAGTAATCCTCTTATTTACAAACCCTATGTACTATTATAAATGCCAAAGTTTGTGAGGATGGGTTGATTAAAGGATATTTGCAACTGTTTTCCACAAACCTAGTAGACGGATTTGGATGACATTAGGGATACAGATAGTTTACATATTAGATTAACACACAAAATACTTTTTATCTGAGTAAGACGTTCCCGTGACATAACAACCGATGGCATTCAGGAGGTCAAAGCTGCGCGTACAAGATAGTAGAGTATAAAGAACAATAAAAAAATAATAAACTACGTAGACAACTCTCGCTCCATCAACGTTGATATTTACTGGAGTAGTCGTAGGAGATAATAACTACCTAAAGTTTGGCCCATATTTGGCACACCCGACACTATCGCACAAAAACACACACGCAGATAACAGGTCATTAAACCTTGATGGCTGTGGAGTAGAACCGGAGGGGGGGGGGGTATTCGCACAGTTGGTTAAAAATGGCGCCGGCACACACTAGATTTATTGTACCATCGCCATTTTAGTTTTCAACGTTAGGGTAAATTCACATTTCAATAGATGTTGTGTTTAAAGACTTACTTTATTTACAACATGAAAAAACACACGTTTCACCGACACCGCGCACCTTTTAATAGCTTTATTAGTCTTGGGTTTATTAATATTTCAAAGATACACTTAGCGTAAGTGAGAACATAATATTTATTAGTTTTAGAAGAGTTACATGAAAGGAAGACACAGATCGGTTCAGGACGTCATTTTGACCCTGACACACACTTACAACTAGTGATGTACTCACAATAACAATAGTAACTCAAAATATAACTTTATTTTCTACAGGAATAGATATACATTTCCAGTATCGTCGCGTCACGTCATTTCGCGTTTCGTCTTGATGTGACCTAACCCTTACCCGAAAGAGAAAAATCGGGTGTGTAGGGTGTAACATTTTCAGATGGGTAAGTAAATAAACCTTTTTAGGGACATTGGTTCTTATTTACATATTTATGTCATTAGGTGCGATCCTAGTTTTAAGTTTTGATGTAGGTTATAAATAAATGTATGTTAGTTCTAGTACATACACACTGGTTTTAGAAAGTATTACTATTATTTGCTTGGAATAAGGATATAACTTAGCTTTGTAACTAAAGATATTTCCGGGTATGCAACATTAACTCACAAGCTCTGTTTTGGAGTGGTAATCATCAAAATTATCTAAAACCATGGTTAAAGTTTGTATGTAGAGGGTTGTCAAATACACCCTGTATATGTTTACAAGTATAACTATGTTGCAGCTAGTGAGGCATAGTCGTGGAACCCGGAGCATAACACAATTTTTTCATGAAACGAACAATTACCAGAAAAATACTCACGTTACTGAATAAAATACGTTTCCAATCAATTTGTCCAAAATGGCGGAAGCTTGCATTGTTTGCCAGTTATTTCTGCAAACATTCATTTAGCTTTGATTGGATGCGATGAACGAATATTGAACTATATTGCGAATAACTAAATAGCCAATCAAATTACTTTTGGATTGAAGCTATATTGCAATATATTTTATAAATTCACGGTTTGATTAAAATAATTTTTAAATTCTATGGATGGTGGAATTAATCTTATTATTTGAAGTAGCTATTGTGTATTGTTGGTAAGTACATCGTATTCTTGCTGTTGATTTTCCTGCAAAATGAAATGAAGTTTTTTGCAGATAAAAAGTAATTACAGATCGTAGCCACAAAAACTCAAAACAATATTTAAATTTAAGAAAAATCTTAATCGCTTCTGACCTTAGAGTTGAAAGTTTAGCCGTGCAATTAAAAAAAAAACAATACAACAAAATGTCTATACAAGGACACAAGACCACACGGACCACATTACCATTATCAACCCATCTTTTATTTTTATTTTTTAACGTGATAAAATCATCAAATGAGTCCTCCCACCCAGGGCAGAGCGCAAGGGACTCTCGTACAGACTAAAATCCACGGTGTTCTTCAATAGCCCTTTACGTTCCGGGGTCATGGTAATTCGTGAGTCCCGCGACCCCAGCAGGCTTTGACCTTCTACAGGGGGCCCCATCACTATGCTGACAATACTTGAGGCGCGCGTAGAATACAACGCGCCGTCGACATGGTTCATGGTCGGACAGCGAGTCGCCCATTACTCGCCGCACCATAATAACCCCATACAAAAAGTATTGTACCATAAATGTCTTTCTGCCGTGTTTTACCGCCAACGATTCGGCATGATTTATTCATTTGTCCATAAATTCGGTCATAAGCCGGACATATTTATTTTGTATGAAATATCGGTTTTACCCTTGGCCGGTAATACGATATTTTCCCCCTTTGTTATCCTCACACTGACCCTTGATATTTTGGGCTATTATATTCCGGATTTTTTCGGCTATTTCTGCTAGCGCACCGTTTTATAGCAGCACTTGAATGTAGAAACATATCGTACGTACGAATAAGGAAATCTGAAAAGTGCTTCTTTCTTTTTTCCTTAATTCGTGTAAATAGAGCCTTATCTTAAAGAAGCCTACCTAATGTTTTTTTTATTTGTTGGCATACATCTTTACATATAACGTACGAGTCGTTATTGAAATTCTTCAGCGAGGGGAAACTTTTTTTTATGTGTCCAAACAAAAAAAAACAAATATAAATGTGTGCTACAAAATATACTGATTCATACAGCCAATTGAAATTATTTAATGGCAGCCAAATGTAAAAGAGTGTATAATAGCGAATTTCACGAATACAACTGAATACGATCAGCACGTTTAAACTGCATTAAAGAAACATACTCTTTGAGGCGCGCGTGAAACATGACGCGCATTCGTCGACTCTTGCATGGTTCATCATCGGACGGCAAATCACCCATTACTCCCCATTCCTATGACAGTTCTTGAATGCAGTTTTGACACACCAATCGTTCAGTTTCACTGGCGAAAACCGTCTCTAAGATATAAACCACTAAACCCTGCTTAACATCCTCGACACATTCCATCTCCACCTAATCTTCAGTTAAAAAGCATTGTGAATTTTATGAGTAGGTACTCTAGTGCTCACGAACTGGAATTAAATGCACTCGGTACATCATGACAAGAGACAAACACTTAAGTGCAATCACTTACTTTAAAACCGTAAAACTTTAGAGACGTGACACTTAAAATACTCCAGAATTAACCGTAAAGTATTACGGTATCGTCACGGCTGTTGAGCATCCAGGTCAAATCGTAAAAGTCAAGAGGGTGCCTAAGACTTGGTATGTGTTTGTGAAATCGATAAATTAACGACATTTGTATTAAATGTTTAAATGATCAATATTTTGCAGGAATCTAGACGTCAGACAGTTCAAAGGAAGTATGTTTCTGTAAATAAAAGAAACATGCATAGACACAAAATTAGAGATTATTATTATTTACTAGCGTAGATCCATGGTCGTGGGACTAACGATTTACCGTGACCCCGGTACGTAAAGGGCTATTGAAGGACACCGTGGATTTTAGTCAGTACAAGTCTGACAGTCCCTCCTGCCCTGCCCTGGGTGGGAGGACTCATTTGATGTATAACAAAGCTAAAAAAAAAAAGCGTAGATCCATGGCGTCGCGGCGTTAAGTTTGGTGATTATCTCATAACTGGAACATTATACCGGGTTTAGAAGTATGTGCTAATTCGGAGGTCTTACAGCAAGATTTCTGTATTTTATTTATGACATAAATTTGAAGTATTTTTTGGGTTTATTGTATGTAAATTTTAAAAAGCAGCTCTAGTGTACGACAAGGAACTATTTTTCCCATCAAATTAACATCAAAGTTCCCGTTTCCTTTACGTCACAATGACTTGAAAATTCCTGCTAGGGCTTCGGATTATAAATAGCAGTTTTTGTGTGAAAAACTAACAAAATATCCATCCATCCTCATAAACTTTAGCATTCATAATATTAGTAAGAATAGGGCATAGAGAAACTCATTGACTTTTTTTTTAACCTTTTCTATTAGTAGATCAACCTTTCAATATATAAAAGGTTGATCACAATACATAAGTATTTTATTATTGTACATCGCTATTGTTGTTTATTACTCATTAAAGGCTCAAAAACGCTTAAAATAAAAGCCGTAACGATAGCGATTCATTCTATTTCAAGAATACTCGTAAGCCGCTTACTACAATTGCGTGATTTCCTGAAATTGAACAACACAATTTTCCACTCTCTGGATTCTCAAATAAGAATGAAAATACCCCGGCAGTGAAATGTCAATATATTTTTTCAATTGTGCTAAGTGAATATACATAATACTCGTATCTTTGGATGTTCAAAGCTTTGAGATACACGTGTCAGTCGCCATTTAATAGAAGTCTTATTGTCAATTGACGTCACAAATTGGTGCTCGTTATTATATACCGAATATTAATACCGGATCCTTTAACATGTGGCGAGATGGATTAATAATTATACTAGTTGTTGCCAGCGGCACCGCTCGCTACAACTTAAAAATTATCCCATGTGTAAATCGTGTAATTAGTGTGTGTCTAAGTGTTAATTGAGGTTGTAAACAAACATAAATTGTTCAGTTGTTTTGGCGTGAAAGAGTAACAAACATCCATATATATATTCTCACAAACTTTCGCATATATAATAATCATCATCACTATAAAAAAAAAGTCTAGTTGCATTTTGTCACCAGTACTTAGTTGTCTTTGATCATCGGTCTGAGGCTAGCGTTCAAGCCAGCTTTTTGAAGACACGAAACTGGTGGCCTACCATAATTCCACTGTGGGAACGAGGTGGCGCTAGATGACTTGTATAGCTTTGTCTCTTTCCCACACTGGAATTACTCTCGCTTTAAGACTCTTGGTAGGCCATTTGATACCTCTCATAAAGACTACTCTCACGCACAGAGGTAGGTCAGTGTCTGGGATGGTAAAATCACTATAGACTTTTCGTGGTTATGTGAAGCGAGATACAGGTCCAAAGCTTGTCGGGGTCGCGGGACCTACGAACTACCGTGACCCCGGAACGTAAAGGACTATTGAAGGAGACCGTGGATTTTAATCAGTACGAGTCTGACAGTCCCTCCTGCTCTGCCCTGGGTGGGAGGACTCATTTCATATTTTTTCTACGATAAAAAAAAGCGAGATACTCGTACATGTCTATTTCGCTGCTCGGTTGATAGTATCGGCAAAGTTTTTTCGAATATTCACACAATACACCAAAGTGTAGTGTTGATAAATAACCTAATTATTCTTCAACACTCCATATTACACTACTAACTTCCATTTTCCTCGCACAAAAAATGACATCAAGAAATAGTTGCCTACAGGATGTGTCCTTAAGTGGAAAATACGGGGCCCTGTCGCCATGGAGATTACGCCATAAATCAGAGAGCGGAGTGGCATTCATGCATACATCAGCACTGGGTGGTTGGAACGTGACTCGTGGTGTAATGGCCGTGTTCCGATTTCTGTTATGCTTACGGTGGGTAGACAGTTTTTTTTTAGTTTTGTGTGTCATCCAAATATGGGAATTTTTGAGATAGTTATGTTGCTCGGGTATTTGGTTATTCTGTTTGTAATTTCAAGAATTCTGTCGTCTATTATTCATGTTGTCAATTAAGAAGCCCTTTTTGGAGTGCGGTGTAAAAATATCAAATAATGAATTCCTTTTTCTGGTTCGACTCCGCGTATTTTAAATCTATACAACGCCAGAACGGAGCCATAGGAAACTGCTCGTGATCGTGTATAATTTGTATCGTGGATGCGGATGTTCTACTGATCGTGTATAATTTGTATCGTCGATGTTCTGGTTTCAACTATACTACATGATTACTCCTGATAAAAATCATTTTTTTATGCTTTTGAACGGGAAGGACACGGCCGACGTCAAGGGTACCCGAGGTCCGGTTTGGTTAGGTTCCTTTGTACCCTGCAGACAGAACCTTTACTAAATTCTTCCTGCGAAGTGTGCCACCTGCGGTGTGTCTTTAGCCTAAGTTCATTGATCAAATATTAGATATCTTTCCCATCAAATTTGTATCTCCTTTGAAGTCTGTATCCCTGTTATCTCTTAGTCTATATTGTTGCTTTATCATCTTTGCGATCATTTGAATAATGTAGAGAGAGAATGAAATAGTATCTATGACACAATTGTTTTGCATGTCTTTGTTGTTGCTTTCCTTTGTACTGATCGAAAGAGATAAGTTTATTTACGCCATTTATATGTATATGAAAATACAAATATACATTTTTATTAAAAACCTTGCCGCACACTAGATGTTTTTCCAAAACTTGTTTGGGGCCCTTCTTATCTAAGTGTATAGTTTTGCAGAATATCTCATCCTAACTCGTGTAAGGCCTCATTTAGACAAGGCGAGAACTTGCATGCAATTTTGACTACATTGCGGTATTTGTTTAACCAACTGAAGTTTTTGCCCCTCCATAGTCCGGAGTGTAACGCTGCTCGCATGCAATTTCTTGCATCGTCTAAATGAGGCCTAACTAATGTTATAACTGATGTCATTATGAGAATTTTGAAAGCTAGAAAATTGAGAATTCTGATCGACTGATCGTAGCTCATTTATGACAACTACATATCTTTTTTTTTTTTTTTTTGCGTGGTAAAATCATCAAATGAGTCCTCCCACCCAGGGCAGGGCGGGAGGGACTGTCAGACTTGTACTGACTAAAATCCACGGTGTCCTTCACTAGCCCTTTACGTACCGGGGTTACGGTGATGGGTAAGTCCCGCGACCCCGGCAGGCTTTGGCCCTCTACAGGCCCCGTCAATGTGCTGACACTCCTTGAGGCGCGCGTGGAACACAACGCGCCGTCGACCCGGGCATGGTCCATGGTCGGGCTGCGAGTCGCCCATTACTCGCTGCCCGCATGCCCGCGCCTACGGTGGCCGGAGATCGTAACTACATATCCTTTGTGAAAATTGAGCTATGTTAGCAGTTCGATAATGGGAGGTTTATGACCGCGATAAGTTTTCATTTAAGAGCAACATTTTATGTTTTTATTTTTATTCCATTATTCAGGGGCCCTTTACACTTGGGGGCCCCGTATAATTTATACGGCTGGTACGGCGTTAGCTACGCCTCTAATTTTACTACTAAACACAGTTGTGTTTAGTTTTCTGACATCTAGTTAGATGACACATGAGTTTATTATTTATTTATTGCAATACAAAAGGATCATCTATCTTCAACGGATCATCACGTACACCTTTCCCCTACTATGAGTATTTTATAAATTAAGTGAAACTCACACAAGTTTTAGTAAGTAGTAGTAATGAAGTAAGTGTAAGTTTGTGAAACCATCTTATTTTTGAAACCACTGTACTACTATGCTGTTTTTATAAGGCTACAAAAGTAAAGGCACGTAAAGGTGAGTCCAGACTATACAGAATCTTTCTTTTAAATTGGCCAACTGGGGGATATCTGAATGTTTTTTAAAAGACTCTAGCTAATTTTTGGCGTCATTTTATGATCAAATGTTTTTTGTTCGAAAAAATGAGTTAATTAGACAAAACAAAAAAAAACTTGGGAACACGTTCTCGTGACATAATTACCGAACTTCGGCAATGCCACGGACATTAGCTAGTATTACATATCACACAACTGTTTTTATTATGAAGCATGGTTCTTAGATTGCGATATTCTATCCTATCCTATCCTTCTTCCTACTAATATTATAAACATGAACGTTTGTGAGGAAGTATGGTTGTTTGTTACTGTTTCACGCAAAACTACTGAACGGATTTGGATGAAATTTTGTATACAGATATTTTATCACCTGGATTAATTAATAGATAGGTAATTTTTATCCCGATTTTATGTTTACCAGGGTAATTTTCGAGTTATAGCGGGCGGGGTCGCCGGCAACACCAAGTCATCAGTCAAAAACTAAAAATCCAAAGTGATGAATATATATTCACACCCACTTCTCCCGCAACGCATAAGTAGATCCTTTTTGCTCGGAGTACGCTCGAAGTACGCACGAATAATGCCAGTCATCATATAAGATGACTGGCATTATTGATGACATTCTTTTATTATTCAAATGTCGCTCCACGGATTTCTATTCTTGTTCGCCGCAGTTTTTGAAGGTATGAATCCGAAAATTACGCCGTTATTTGCCGGTAAAGTAGGCAGAAACGCACTAACACATGCGTCGCGAATTTCCAAGATTTTCTATGGAAAGAAATAATTTTAACCTAACGTCTTACGAACGTTAGGAATGGATTAAAGAATTTGACGCTAGTCGGAACGAACGTTGGTGGCTCGTTGGTCGGCGGATGTTGTCCTTCACCGCAGTGATGATGAAATAAATATACAAAGTAAATACGCTTGGCTGGTTACGAATCCACGACCTACAACTCAAAAGCTCGCCTTTACCTCCGCCACTGCTCTCAACGATGAATAACAATAAATAAACTTACAAAAATAAATGTTACATAAACTAAAGCGCACTTGTGTGTCGTCAAGAATAGGTTTTCGTAAATCCCCGTTGAGCTCTCAACACGACCTTCCCAGAATGTCCTTGTGAGAGCTAAGTCTTACAACGAGGCCAAGGTTGACGGATTTCCCAGCAAATTAACGACGACGCTGCCAAGATAGCTGAAGATCCGTCACCTGACTAGTCGACTACGGATCCCGAACTCAGATCCGGCTAATAAATTTCGACGATTCACCTCTCCCGGAATTAATCTCATCTTGAAATCCCTCTGTTACTGAAGAGTTTTTACTTGAGGATTATATGTTCTTGAGACGTTTGGAAAAATATCTGTAAGTACATGTTTGTTTGATTCATTTTTGAATACTTAAAAGCAAGATTGGGTCGATGTCCTTTGGGGTTTTAGATGGGGGATTATAAATGAACCGTGGCGTGTTTCTTTGGTATTGCTGTGTAGGAAAAAAAAATAAAAAACGCATAAAAAAATAACGCATGTTTAATGATAAGCTTTTCTGTGGGAAGAAATATTTGATTGCGACCTTCTGAACCTTGTTTAGTGTTGTTTGCTTAATTTGTCTTTGTTTTTGAGAATATTAATTTTAAGGTTGATGTTGTATGGCTTTGGAATAAAAGTTTTACTTTTTCATCATCAAATAATGATCTACTGTTAGGATTCTGTGTGTGGATGTCAAATATTCTCGAAAGTTTTTGAATTCTCGATTTTTTTTTCATTACGGTAGATTATATTAAAACTGTAGGTTCTTTATAAAGCTTCATTTAGACAATGCAAGTTCAACTATATCATATTTTGTTCTTCTTTTTAGATTATTATTACGGGGGGTTTCTAAAGAAAACACATAACAAAGAATTTTTAATATAAAATTCAATTAGAAAAAAAACAGCTTATGCTAATGCTAACTTGTTGTGATGTGTGTATGACAATATTAATCGGCGGTGATTTATTGATCATTATAATTTATTCAGGAGCTTTATTTGAATGATTTAATGTTCATCGGCCTCTAGAATCTCGTTAGACGTCTAGTCTCTGACCTATACAAAGTTGAGAAGTTTACCGGAAGCCTGACCTGGGTTAAACTATGAAATATAAAGCTAACTGGCATTAAAACGGAAGTGCAGATAGTAATCCGACAGTTTACCCGGGGGAGGAGCTTAACTCCTTCATTTTAAGTTAGGTCTGGATAGTTGAAGGAGATAGCTCTCTAGGTAGTTTACGGCTTCGATAATAACTTTGGTACGAGTATGACGATCTTTTAATTAGATATTGAAACTTGCGTTGGTTGTTTTCGTCGTGTCCGTGATCCTTTTTTATTTTGTCGCTGTCACCCACCCAGGCCGGGACGGGAGGGACTGTCAAAATTGTACTAACAAAACAAATATTTTATTGTTCTGGTTCTAGGTTTTTATGTACGAGAGTTTAATTTTGGGGTGAAGTTTATTGACAAAATAAAACATGATTCTGGCCAAGTTGGCCTTTTAGACCCCTTAATATAAAGAAAAAAACACAAATCTATAGTTCGTAGATTTGTGTTTTTTTCTTTATATTAAGGGGAACATTTCTGTTACCAAACAAAAGCATTTCTATTACCAAACAAAAGCTGAACAATGTTGTCGATATTGACCAAGTGATACAAAATGGCTGCTTGGATCACGTTGGCGGGAATCGCCTTTATGTCACGATAAATGTTACCAGTTCGGAAATAGAAATGTGACGCGTTTAGTGTAACTGGAAAACGTCGTTGAACGTCCGTAGAACTTGAAAGGAAGCTTGATGTATTTTATTTGATAAACTGGTGTTTTGCTTGTGGAATTGAATATTGGTAATTCCGGGAACTATTTTATACATGACTAGCTTACGCCCACGGCAATGGCCGTACATAAGTATTGGATCATAAGTATATATAATCATAAATAAACGAAGTAATCATTTGTACGAATGTATAGATCAACAAACCTGGACAAATGATGAGCAAACTTTGCCAATAAACATAAAGCTTCCATCGATTCTCTGAATTAATTAGAGTCGTTAATCACTTTACCTATACTCTGTAGCGACGGACATCAATATTTATTATACTAAACCAATTTGTACATACCTCTTTGTATCATCGAATTATTTGGGTCGTGTTTCGTGTCGCTTTCGTCGAAAACCAGTAAGAAATGTTTATCAAATTGTAGAGTTTTTTCTTAAAGCTACTATGTATTGTATCTTAATGCCGCTTTGACAAATCATAAAAAAAACAATAAAGATGTAAGTGGAAATTACGCTAAAACTCGATTCATTGGAATCGGGTTTCTGCGCATAATAAGCATCACTGAGTACACCAAAACTAGACGTTGAATGTTCAATATAGAGGCGATTTATTATTGTAAATATTCTATTTCTATAAACGTTTGCTAGCTTTTCTCACTGGAATGTAATACCGGGATAAAAGATATCGTAAGTGTTATAAACTTTGGTCACGGGGCTCACGAATTACCGTGACCTATTGAAGGATACCATGGATTTTAGTCAGTACGAGTCTGACAGTCCCTCCCCCTCTGCCCACAGGAGGACTCATGTGATGATCTTACCACGTTAAAAGTGTTATAAACTAACTGCATTCTGCGTACCTTTTGATTAAATCAATTCAGGCGTTATTAAGAAAGAGCATGCAATGACGCCTGAATGATAAATATATCTATCCATCCTCATAAACTTTTGCATTTATAATATTAGTTAGAAGTAACATTTATATTACTCAAGACTGGTGTAATGATTATTACCGTGACACCCCATATGCATCAATATCAACTTTTCAACGCCCACCAGTAACCCACCAAACATGTTTAGTTACTTATAGCTAAGTACATTAAATATACCATCTTTCCGAAAACCATAAAGGTTACTTCCAGTTCCCACATCATTAATTTCACTCACACAAATCATTATTATCCTATCAACGCCCTTATATACGTCCTCATCTTGTATAATACGTTTTAATCGGATTCGTGACATCACGCTGAAACTTGAGTTACATGCTCCAACTTAAGGTAGGGATACACATCAAAGAATTTTAGAAAATTAAACGACGGACTTAAAGCAAGTCCTTAAAAGTTCCGCGAATCCAGGAAAAGGATTTCAAATTAAAAATGGCGGACGGTAAAATTTAATGTTAAGTGGAACTCCCAAAACTTGTTTAATAAACATTTATTCTAGACAGCATCAGCATCTTCTTGTAATAAAGGAAGTAGTCAAAATATTTGTTTGGCAAACTTTTCTTTACTTAGTGAAAACATTCTCGGTATTTAGCATAATTTCACATTTTTGTGGTTTTCTTATGAAGATTGTTCTGAGACGTCGGCTTTGAGTTGAAGTTTGTGAAATGTTTACATTCTCATTAATAAAACAAAGTGGAAACATCATCAAGGTTGAAGAAGTCAGTAAGTTAGGTAAACTTACTTGTTGAATCCATCTTCTTATGTGTTTAGTATTCTCGGACAACAGACTAAACCACGTATAGCCTAAAAACTAGTTTTGTTTCAAAACACCGCTGATCGCTATACAGATTATTGGACATTACACCATAGAGTTAAAAAAATAGAAGCAAGAAAACTGAAATTAAGTACACAGCCGGCTAGACGAATATATATATCTGTTGACAACTATTTGCAAACGCTTATTACGTACAAGACTAGCTGTCCACCCGAGCTTCGAACGGGGTCCAATTTTCGACTTATCTGGTAGTTTTACGATAATTTTCTTACATATACTAACCTTTTCCTGACAAAAACGAACACAGCAAACAAAGAATTATAAAATTTGGTGTCGTTGTCTGTCTGTCTGACTAAACAGGGAACCGTGACCTTGGAACGTAAAACACTATTGCAGGAACACCATGGATTGTAGTCAGTACGAGTCTGGAAGTCCCACCTGTCCCGCCCTGGGTGGGAGGAGTCATTTGATGATTTACCACGATAAAAAAGGGATCATACTATGTATATAAAGATACAGGACGTCAATAAAATGACGTCGAACAAATCATTCGCCTGTCGATTTCTAAATCACATTTGATTCAACACCATCATTTCCCTTGCCAGTTAAATACATTTATTTCAATACAGCCTCGACGTCTCCTTAACACAGTATCCGGCAGAGAGTCGATCGATTATACAGGGTGATATGGGGGCGAGGGAAATACCCTCAGGGGTTGAAAAGGGGGGTGAAAGGGGGTTATATCTGCTGCTTTACAGGCGTGAGCGATAAAATGCTCCCTAGTCCCGTCTGCTGCTACCAATATGACTGTAAACAGAGGGACCATGGATGCTGCATTTATTTTTAGAGATGAAAAGAAAAATCTTTAGAATGTTGTTTTTTAATCGGCGCTCGTTAGGGAAATATAGATACGTTTCTTTTTATTTGTGCTGGGTTTTGTTGCATTTTTTTTGTATGCGAGGAGGAGCGGTATTATAATTGATTTCTTTACTGTGCATATTTATTTACATTTGTTAGGTTGGTATATAATTACTTCTGTATTGTGGTATGTTAGGGCGAGTTTTTTGATGAGTAGTTAAATTGTTTGTTAAATCTAACACATTTTCAAACATCTATTAGATGAAACAATAGAAAAATAAACCATTGATATAACTTGGTTTCAACAATTACCTACTCCTTATTCAATTTAAGAGTACTCGCTTCTAAAGCCCACATTTCTCTTGCATATTCGAAAAAGAAGTACTCAATGATTCAAAAGCCGTACACTAAAAGGATGGATCCTAAAACAGGTTGCACTACAATGGGGTCCAGACCGGAACTTCCGGTAAACGTACAACAGCTGGTCACATTACTGTAGCCAGAGATTCCGGGTAAAAACGAGATACCTTTTTCGCTATTTAATTTTGTGTCTTTATAACCGTAAAAATGTTTTGGAATTGGTTAATGGATTTGTAAACAGTTTTGGAACCATGTTCTGTTAATATTGATGTTTAATTCGGAACACCATGTTCAAGGATTTTTGCGCTGTTGTGCTATTTATCTGATTTCAAATTCTTTCAATGTTTTCTGCTTATGATACATGCTCTCTAGCCTGTACTGTCCCACTGTTGGCCCAACCAATAAATTTGCAATTGTTTCTAACTCCGCGTGTGTTTTACTTTTTGGACGACACGGCGGTGCTCTGCCCAAGCGGGACAGTCTGGCACTGTATGCTCCACCGTGTCCTCCGGACGATCCTCGCAGTGGTGAAGCCACAGGCTTTTTTTTTATCGTGGTAAAATCATCAAAAGAGCTATTTTATTAAATAGCCGTTTAACCTTTTTTTTTTAAGTTGTAAAATCTTCAAAATTAGTGTCCTACCCGGGGCGGGACGAGAGGGACTGTCAGACTCGTACTGAATAAAGTCCACGGTGTACCTTCAATAGCCCTTTACGTTTCAGGATCACGATTACCTGAAGAGATAGTCTCGCGACCCCGATGGCCGTCTTTCTGATGTATGTTCGAAATGCCGAATAAACTTCTGAATATTTTCGTCAAAAGCCAGCTTATGGCAACGGATTAAAATAACTGGGTTGCGGGTAATATCACTTGTGAAAATTAATAAAGTTGTACGCCCTGAAAATATTTAAACTCTGACTTTTATCATAAAGCGTTGTAGACCTTTTAATTTTACGATGTCTTTTGTTTTTAGTTACGAAAAAGTTTACGGCAGCTCAGCTGTGACTACGGAAGTTAACGCTTTTAGAATACTTATAAGTCTTTGTCAAACAGACAGGCGTTGCAAATGCGAAGCGTGACGTTTTTATTTGTAATGTATAGAAATGTTTGAATTCAGTCACATAGAAAACCAAAAGCGATCCGATAACGTGACAGAACTATCGGACTGACATCCCGCTTCGGTTCGGTATCGCTTCGGAAACGCTTCGCTTTCGCCTGTCTGTTTGACAAAGGCATAATGATAATCACTTAACTTGAAACGAAAAATCTAAATAGCACAATTCTTTTTAAATTCTCGTATTTCAAAGTGAATTTAAATAAAGCTGCATTTTCAGTGAGTTACATGGTCTTTTTGTTTTAGCCAATTACGGGCGGTACGATTGGCACAGTGGCTGAGTGATTGACTGTTGAGTTGAGTGTTGCAGGTTTGATTCCTGTGCGGTGCAAATATTGGTACAATCTACAATTGGTTTATCCGAATCTGGTGTGTTCGTGCAAGTGGTAAATACATCCACTATACAGGAAAGTGTGGAGTAAAGCATTTTTTTTCAAAAAGATAAATAATTCGGAGAAATAATCCGAGGTTAGACCCTCAAAACTTATTTTACTACAGATACGAGTATTCCTTTATTTGTTGTCATATTGTCTTCATAACAAGGAGATAACAATGTTGGGGAGTGACAAGTGGCTCTTCTCGCAAATTCCTAATAACATCATGGAAAGGGGACGGAATACGGGAGTACCCGGTTGATGGCAATAGGCTCGGTCCCTATTACATGGGATTTTAACCTAACTTGTGCGTGTACAGTCAGTTACATGACCTTTTCCCTCCAGATAATTCTACAGTTCTTGCCCAGCGACACTTCAAGCCAGCTCATAAATTAGGTTCACACCAATGTGAAATGCTGTTAATTATCACGACGATGGACGTTTAAACGAACATTTTAAGTCTATTTTTATACAATAACGTATAGTCCCTGCATTATGGTATTTACATGTGTTTCAGTAGTCGTGCCATGGTATTGGTATGTCACTAAAAACTAGTTAAAGGTTAACTACTTTTTTAAATTCATTACAGAGTTCCTACGGCCACCTTTCCTTCCATGTCATCATAATCTATATATATAAAAGGAGAACTGACTGACTGACATTTCAACGTACAGCCGAAACTACTGGGGCTAGGAATGTGAAATTTTGCACACGGCTTCCTATTATAATGTAGGGGAGCACTAAGAAGGGGTTTTTGGAAATTTCACCTTTAAGGGGGTGAAAAGGGGGAATTAGGGAAGTGCGTAACCCACGCGGACGAAGTCGCGGGCAAAGTGCTAGTATTGTATAAAGAATAAAGCTAACCACGTCCACCGCAATATTTTCCACACTTCAACAGGTATTCCGTCCGGCCCTAATGCCTTCCCATTCTTCATTCCACTCACTGGTAATATTGTATTTTGACGCGATGTGCAAAATTTCAGCTCAATTAGGGACCGTAGTGTGTCAAATATAAATTGCAAGATGTATTATTTATTTATTTAAAATATAATGCTACACAAAAGGTAGATAGGAGGCATTCTCTACCAGTCCACCAACGAATTTTATTACAGACAGACAATGGGACAAGTAAAAATTAAAGCTTGTTAAAAAAATATAAGTCAAATTTGATACATGTTAACTACATATATACGAGTACTCGTCTACTTGAGAGACAGTTAACAGAAACTTGAGCAAACACAAACTCTGAAGTGCAACCCTCGCCTCAAACACGTTACTGAATCAATATTCACATACATGCTTGCTTTTCATATGAATATCGTCAGACGTATCTCAGGGACGATTATGCCATGCGAATACCGTCAGACGCGTCTGTGGGATGATTATGCGATGTGTATGTGTGAGAAGCCAATAACGGACGTCGCGAGACGATTTCCGGTCACCGTAGGCATGCGTTCATCGAGTAATGGGTGACTCGCTGTCCGATCATGGACCATGCCCGGGTCGACGGCGCGTCGAGTTCACACGGTCCTCAAAGAGCCGTCTGCCATCTGACGGGGACTCCATAGAAGGCCGACGCCTGTCAGGGATCACGGGTCTGTCTTAACAGCGTAACCGAACTATCGGACTGACGTCTCGTATCGGTTCGTTATCGCTTCGAACTCGCTTGTCTGTTTGACAAAGGCTTAACTGAAGGAAGGTTGTATAATTATGTTTTCCATGTGAATATCGTAAGATGTATCGGAGGGATGGCTATGCCGTGTAAATGCGCAGAGGCAGTGAGTTGTGTTACCCGTCGGGAGCGACTTGGTAATTGTATTTCGATTGAGCGGTAAGGCAAAATGATAAGGTGAAGGGAATTTGACTCTGTTGTCTGTTTGTATATATTTTTTTAGTGAATTATAACATCCAATAAGTCCCTCCCGCCCTGATCGGAGCAAAAATGACTACCAGACTCTTGCTGACTGAAAACCACCGTTTTGTTGGGTTGTCCTTTGCGTTTTAGGACCACGACATCCTGCTTAGTCAGTCCCACTACTTGTGGTTGGTGCTGGGCTGGCTGAGCGCATGGAACACGACCCGAGCCTCATTACTGACCAGACGGCAAGCTACCCTCCACTTGCCGTCTGCAAACGCCAATCAATCTTATCTTTTTAATACATTTCACAAATATTTTAAAGTAGCTTCAATAGATTCGGGCGCTATTTGACCTTTGGAGCAGTATGGTGATTAGATCGCAGCTTTTGCTACTTTGGGATAACTGTTTGTAGACTAAATACGCATATAAAACCTTTAAAATGATCTGGGGTTGGCTGAAATCGGCTAATTGACACTATAATCATTTAATAAAAGACCCAACCTACAATAATTTCAAAATAATTATGATTTTATCCACAGAACATATAAAGTAGGTTAGAAGGGCCTTGTGGGCGGGGCACGCGCGCCGCGGTTATGAGCAAATGCTCAATATCAACCGAAATTTACTTTACCGGCCAGCAAACGCGCTCCTGTTTTGACAGCGTACGTAAGCTCCGCAAAAATATTAAATTATGCAGTCTTGCACTATTATAACGTGTCGGAAAAGAAGTCAGGTGTGTAGTGAAGCACGAGAAGGGATTTCTTTTCACCGGTAAGTCCAAAATCATTAAAATACTTCTGATATTTGTAATTTTAACATTAGCATTATGAAGTTTGTAGACAAAAACGATATAATCGCAAGCAGACGAATAGTAATACATTGCTTGCAATAGATGGTTACTATTTTGCACTACGTAAGCGATCGCGCAATGTATTACGTTCACTGCGAGATTCCCGAGTACCGAACTAAAGGTTCAATTCCACGAAATCTAGACATATCGATAGTGCTGTGCCAACTTGTAAACAATGTCGATAATTACTATGACACAGTTGATTATTATCAATAGTACACTTTATAACTAAAATAATATTATTTATTACGACCATAATTTTTCAATTGAAACTGACATTTATTATGATTTAATATGTTTTAGGTTTCCAACAGATCCAGGTATAAGAAAACTGTGGATTGAGACAACTGGCAGAATTGACTGGATCCCTACTAAATGTAGCACAATTTGTTCGCAACATTTCGATGATGATAATTACATAACAACAAAGTCAGGGAAAAGAAACTTATATCCTAAAGAAACTTAAACTTAAGTCCATGTTAAATCCTAATGTTAATAATTAAATTAGTTTTTAATTCAGTTATGTATTTTTTATTTGTTTCACTTTTATTTACTTGTTTCTATATTCGCATGAATACATGCTTACAACATGCATTACGGAAGTCCACATAGTCCACAATACTTGTAAAGTAAGAAGCAAGATACATTTTACAAGGAAACATCAAATACACAAAATTGGACTTAGAAATGCGAATGACATACAGCTATACACACCACGCACCAATTATGATGTACGAAGGTGCCGAATTGTATAATAGACTACCAAATACCATAAAAATTGCAAAATCCATGTCTATATTTAAAAAAAAAAACTTAAAATCACATATTTTAAACAAAAATAAAGCGAGCGCACCTTAGTACATTACATGCCACATCCAGTTGCGCGTGTTCCGTGTATGTTTATTTTTGATATGCGAAATTTCGAGCGTCTACCCTACATTTTTAAGTATTTTTGATATGTTTGATTTTTGAGTTTATGATTTTGTCTTTTAGAATGTTTTGTTTTGCGAAAACTACGTCGGTCGACAATAATGCTTTTTAGTTATAAATATTTCTCATGTAAGTGATAATTTCTTATGGGAAATAAAGATATCTCAAATCCGAAGATTACATTAATTTTATCGATATCAATAGTCGACCGTTTAGTCGCCCTACCATACGTGAGCTTTTATGTGTGTATGAGTGTACGTCAAATGCAGAGATTGCATTAGTGTGACAACCAGTAGCAAACTCACGATCTAAGTGCGTGTTGTTTATTTGTTTGCGTAATCCGCGTAGGCACTGGTCTCTTGCTTGTAGTAAAGTTAAAGAGTGGGAGACAAACGGCGACAAGCGTTCTGATGCAAATCAGGAACTATTTCCTTTCTAACCTTCTTTATATGTTCTGTGATTTTATCGAACATTGTGCTCGTTCGTCGGTAAAATCTGACCGCAAGGTACGGTAGTTGTTTCATAACTTTAACAGTAATGCAACTTTAAAAATGGTTTAGATCATAAGGATCACTTGCTGAGGGTGTTCCGCGGATGGGTGAAGGCGAAACAAAAAAAAAATAAGTATCCATGTAAAATACTGGTACTTAAAAGCATCAGTTTAATATTGTTATTGATGTTACCACAAAACCGCAACTTAATCAAATTAACGATTATTATTGTCAATTAGTCAACAATTTGATTATCACAATTAGCGCGCTCATTTGCCGCACAAAATGTAATTGTTACTTAATAAAAATGTTAATTATCTGTTTGTGAATACGCGTAATTATTTAGAGAGTCATTAGTTAGCTCTCGTTTATCCCAAAACACTATATTTTTGGCACAAACCGTGAATATTTTAACAAAATATACGTGAGTAATTTGAAATCTAATCAAGTTCAAAAATGAACACAATTTCAACGATAGTTGAAACCGTATACCGCTTAAGCTTCAAATAATTGCTATTAAATCGGCTTACCAAATACAATCTATTGTTTCCGTAACAACAATAAGGACTGAGCTGTATTGAAGCACTTTGGAAGCTGGATACTTGAAGTAAGAGCGAAGCAAGAAAGTGCTTCGAAGCAAGTAAGTGCTTCTGCTTCTCTCGAGTCGGCCGCATTTGCACCGTCATGTAACGATGTTATCTTCTCTATTGTGAACACTGGGCTTTGTGAGAAATGTTCGTAGTTGTCTTCAGATTGACGGCTGAATAATACAGATGGTACATAATAGAATGATTTGTTTGTTGTTCGGAGGTATGGAATAAAGAGATTGATATGAAACTTTTGCTCTATATAGGATTTGTTTTGATTCTTGCTTTAGAAAATAATGAAGATTGATATCGGAAATACATTTACTTAAATGTCAAAGTCAAATCATTTACTTATTTCAATTAGGCCATCCAAGAGGCTCTTTTGAACGTCTATTATCTGGGGGCACGGCAGTGCCCCAGCCAAGTCTCGAGCAAAACGGGCACGGCCGTACCATCTTTTCTCGATGCAATTCGCGGCTGTTTTGCCCCCCCTATATCTTCGACGTGGACAAAGCTAGGAGTTTAGCCTTTCGGTGAATAATAGTAGGCATTAGAACAAGCTTAAGTTCGAAATTACATGCCAATTGAATTAATAGTTTAGGAGTTACGGTCGATCAAAGTTACACCATTTTGTCACTCACTGACTCACTGACTCACTGACTCACTGACTCACTGACTCACTGACCGATCATCAAAAATCTAAGGTACTTCTAGCAGACTTAGAAACTTCAAATTTTGCACCAAGATAGGTCATTAGCCACATATAAAGGAAAAATTATAAAAACATTAAAAATAATATACCATAGAAAACAATTTTATATTTACGGTTTGGCAAGAACATTATGTATGGATTTGACTGCATTGTTAACTTTGTTCGTTGTTTAAGTATTAAATTGGATGAATAAATACATAGAATAGAAAAGAATAATATAAATGTAATACATAGACTATAATTAATACATAAAGTTAAAGCTCCATTGTATTGCGATAAATTTCGATTGTATGCGCGCTCGATAGATGGCGTTGTACCTGTCTGAATCACGCTATGGTTTCGTTACCGAGCGCAGTATAAGTAGTACTTTAAAATAATTCGATAATTTTCATTTGATAGCGCCATCTACCTATGAAAAACCATTTCGAAACTAAAAAAATATTGTAGCTATATTCGGAGAACTTAAGTTAGCCGGATTAGATAGTAGATTTATTATTGTTACTGAAACAGTTATTTAGGCAATTAGTTTATTAATATAACATAGACATAGTTACAATATCTAGTTGTTTACGTGTTATTTAGTTTAGTTATATTTAGTTTGTAAGTTAGTAGATTTATGTTTATTTAGTTCGTTATTTGTTAGTTAGTTTAGTTCTATTTAGTTTGTTAGTTATTTATTATATATATAATAAGTTTAAGCCCTATTAATATATTGTTATAGTAGTAATTGCAGACTTGTCTACCTTAGAAGTAACGAAGCCTCAGAAAAGAAACAAAAGAGATAGAGATAGAGAATGGGTTCTAAGCAAAGCAGTAGCTGAAGTCCAAGAAATTATGAGGTCACCTAAAAAAAAAAGAAATACACTTACAAAAAATAAATGAGATCCCACCAAAAACATTAAATGTAAAAAAATGCCAAGTCTCTCGATGCAGTCTTTCCATCGTAAAAAGTTTCTATAATTATAATATAAAGAAAACTATTGATACAATTACTAAATGTTGATTTATAACTACAAAATAATTTGAATAGGACTTGGCTTCTATGAGATCTCAAAACTTTTTACGATGGAAAGACTGCATCGAGAGACTTGGCATTTTTTTACATTTAATGTTTTTGGTGGGTCAATATTAAAGGAAATGGGATGGGATTGATTCTTCACCCGTTCGCAAGGATAGGTTCGTATGGGCAAGAAACTCTTTTTCAAAAATGGATTCGAATATACAACTTAAATTATTTGTCAGGTGTCAAATTAGGTCGCGGGACTTTTACTAATATAAATAACTGCTGTTACTTTCACCGAGGTCTATTGTAAAATGATAATATAGACAGACAATATAGACATATTCCAATTATATTTATTTATATTAAGTTTGTATGTGTCTGTATGAATAAACGTGTACGTATTATAATTCCAGTACTCACTACTGAATATATATCAGGTGATAGTGAAGTCAATAACGAAGTGAGTTGTCAGTGTGTTCGCTTTGTATGCCAGGGAGGGCCAGAGAGGGCCCTCACTCAGTCGGAGTGACTGGCATATTGATGAGGACTTCGAGAGGACCAGTTGACACGTTGAAGTACGTGCACACGTGAGTAATGTGTTCTGTACGCTTTTGTATTTCTTAATTTTCTTTTTTTTTTCTGGGTATAGATAGATCCTGACTAGCCAGCCATTGTGGGTCATTAATATTTACAATTGTTGTGATAATTTAAGCAGCCGCTAAAATTGTTAAAGCAAGTTGTTAAAATTCGAAATAAGAAAATGAAAAAGTTCTAAAGAGTTTTGAATACATCTAGACAGAAGTAGTTATGGAACTGTTCTATACAAACATGTTTAATCTATGGTATTTTTTTTTTTTAGCTTGGTATAATTCACAAATGAGTCCTCCCACCCATTACTGTCAGACTTGTACTGACTAAAATCCACGGTGTCCTTCAATAGCCCTTTACGTATCGGGGTCACGGTAATTCGTTAGTCCCGCGACCCCGGCAAGAATTTATGGTTCATAAAGGAAAATGGTGAAGCTAAGCTATAAACAGAGTATAATGTCACTATTAGCTAGTAAGTAGTTCTATGTATGGTGATACAGTGCGCGGTCTTATCTCTGAAACCGATTGACAAGTTTTTTAAATATATTTAATTTATCTACATTTTAGTTTTCATCAATCTATAAATATAAAAATCAATTGCTGTTCGTTAATCTCGCTAAAACTCGAGAGCGGCTGGACCGATTTGGCAATTTTGGTTTGAATTATTTTTAGAAGTTTGATAGGGAAGGTTTAAAAGGTGAGTAAGTATGATACACTAGCACTATGCCCGCGACTTCGTCCGCGTGGATTACGTACTTAAACTACTACTTGGATTAAGGTTAAATTTCCAAAAATCCCTTCTTAGTGCTCCCCTACATTATAATAGGAAGCCGTGTGCAAAATTTCACATTCCTAGCCCCAGTAGTTTCGGCTGTACGTTGATATGTCAGTCAGTCAGTTCTCCTTTTATATATATAGATATATAGATATATAAGGAATATAGTAAAAGCAACAATTTAGTTTTCCCATTCCTACCTGTCAAATATTTGATGTTCGTCCCGTCGTCGTTAAGAAATCAATTCTGCAACGTTCAGTTATTCATTGATTCTGAGGCGGTACGAAGTTTCCCGAATCAGCTGGTTTACAATAAAATAATATACAATTAAGTTCAACCTTATCAATAAAAGAAAAACTTTTTTTAAAGAACTATTATAAAATGCAATATAAAATAGTTGCATGTTACTTACATCATTACAAAATGTGACTTATAACCACGAAATATTTCGTTGTTAAAAAATAAACATCAGAAATAACTTGAAATTCAATATGTAAATTGTGACGAGCCTAATTTTATTCTTCAGCGCTTTATGAAAATTAGATGCTGTGTTCAGAGTTATAACAATTTACATGCGAAGTTTTCAGTCTAGTGAGTTTGCTGAAGAATTATGTACAATATAAATTAAATTGTATATTTTGTGGTGAGTTTGAGCAATTCAAACTTACAGCACATGCAATTTTTATTAATTATTTTGAAATTATAAAGAAAAGTATGCTTAGATGGTTCAGCCATGTTGAGAGGATGAGTGAAAGTCGAAATAAAAAGATATACGAGTACACTGACATTATTCAAGTGGTGCTTCAGAAATGAAAGTGGTATAATACTCGCAATGTCTATCTAAGGAAAAAACGTATGGATACTTCTGTGTGTACAATCTTCTTAGATTAACTTAACATATACAAATACAACTAAAGATATCACTTAACTATATGGTAAGCTGTATCAGTTTATATCAACAAGACAAAAAGCCAATAAACTATCTATATACAGACGCCATCACATCAACCTGCCGCAGTGGTAGACGCCCACGGCGTCGGACGTCGCAGGACGATCTCCGGCCACCGTAGGCGCGGGCATGCGGGTAGCGAGTAATGGGCGACTCGCTGTCCGACCATGGACCATGCCCGGGTCGACGGCGCGTTGTGTTCCACGCGCGCCTCAAAGAGTGTCAGCATAGTGACGGGGCCTGTAGAGGGCCAAAGCCTGCTGGGGTCGCGGGACCAAGGGATTACCGTGACCCCAGTACGTAAAGGGCTATTGAAGGACACCGTGGATTTTAGTCAGTACAAGTCTGACAGTCCCTCCCGCCCTGCCCTGGGTGGGAGGTCTCATTTGATGATTTTACCACGATAAAAAAAAAAAAATCACATCAACCTACCCGAATCTGTTAAATTTCTTTAATAGATTTTCAACCTTATCACAATAGTGGAAGGTTAATGATCGATTGGTAAAATTTGACAGATTGAGATAAGTTGACCTGCTGGCGTCCGTACCCAAATTTCATCCAAATCAGTTCAGCAGTTTTTGTGTGAAAGAATAACAAACATAGTTCCACACAAACTTTCGCAATTATTTATAGCATTAAACACTAAGATTACCTTTATTATTCTTCTATCTACCTTTTAAACATCGAAACATAAATAAAAGGTAAATAAGGATAATAAACAATGCGATAAAAACTCGTACGAAAAAAAAACTGTATTCAATTTATTTTGTAACGTTGTTTCATCCTGTAATACAGCTTATTTCAGTCCCTATTATTTAGCTGTCAGGAACAGGGCAGTAATTCAGCCAGCTGAACACATATAAGTCACATTTAGTCAACCGACGCGACCAAACATTGTACCAAATGGTACACATTATATCAAGGCACGTAATTTACTTCTTTTATGTTTGACCTTAATTCAGTACGTTTAAGTGAAGTAAACATTAGGTAATTTGTGATGAAAGTGAGTAATGATATAATGTTTTTAAGGAAATTAGTAGTTATTATGATTCTCACAAGGTTTATTTTTATGTATAGGTCACTAAATGTTGATTAGTAAAAGAAAATCTGTGATTGTTCTACGGTTGTGCTACAATCGTGACTGCGTAGCCGTCGTAGCAATGCTCCGGCTACGGCGTAGCAACTGCGTAGCCGATAGCTAAGGCTACGCAACCGTTTCCATTATACAGTTTGCAAATTGTAGGCGACTTGAACAAGTTACAAGTAGGTAGTTTGAACTTGTATATTTTGTATTTTTTCATTCAAGCGACTTGTATACAAATGTGACGTCGTACTTGCATGCAAGACTTGCATAATGGAAACGCGCCTTTAAAGATATTTTTGTTGCGCAAAAAAAAACATATAAATAAATCATTTTTTTATATAATAAACAAAAATGCGTAGTTGCTGGTCTTCTGTAGTTTTAACATGTCTTATAGGAAAAAGATATATTCCGCCTTGCCACATAAACATAAACATCTGCTCAACGTTTGTCTAAAAAAAGTGTAATTGCAAAACGACCCTTATATCAACGTGAAATGTCGTTTTGACGTTGACAATTTTTTTAGACAAATGTTTAACAGATGTTTATCTTTCTTGTATGCATGTAAAGAATATTTCTTTTAAGAAACGAAACGTTGTTCACAGCAATTTATTCCAAATGAAACTGATCCATTATGCACACTCCTTTACCTTTTAGGCCAATGATGGTCAAACAAGATTATCTTCGGAACTCGTCGGGAAATCCATTCTTTTCAAACACCGCTCGTGTACAAAGGCCTTATCAGGTAACGAGATTAATGTTCTGTTCCTCTGCTTTTTAAACAATTTAAAAAAGAACTGTTTAAGTATTTTTTTTTTAAACATTGGGGCGTTCAAACACTAAAGTTGATTACAATTTTAGTAATTAAAATAAACAACCCAATAAAACTTAATTTTATAGTGAATTAAATGGCGGCATAATATTTGTCTATGACGGACGCCGGACTCACGAATTACCGTGACCCCGGAACGTAAAGGGCTATTGAAGGACACCGTGGATTTTAGTTAGTACGAGTCTGACAGTCCCTCCCGCTCTGCCCTGGGTGGGAGGAGTAATATAATGATTTTACCACGATAAAAAAACATTATATATATTTCTATGACGCAAATGAATAACTGAAAATAATAGTTTTCGTTTGACTTTAGGACATAATTGTGAGCGAAACCAGCTATTTTTAATTATACGTAAACACTTTTTGGAGTGAATTTTATATCGTTTTTCGTATAGTCGTAGTTGGTTATACTAACCACACATAATTCGTCGCCGACTGTACTACCTTCACGACCTTCTTTGACCGAATTCTCCTCTACAAGTTAAATATCTATTTTTGGAACTGAAGAACGAATGTTCTTTGATTGTAATTTAGTTAAGAAAATAATTAGCATTTGTTCGCTCAATTTGTTTGATTTCGTCTTGTGATAAGTCTGAAGTAGTACTGTGTTTTTATTACTATTACTAAGTGAGACGTCTAACAACTTTATAAGAGCAAAGTAAAGAGTAAATAAGATCGAGTTATTGATATTTTGGTTTTTATTTTATTTACTGTTTGTGCCGAGGTATTCTTTTTGTTTAAAAGAAAGACCAATAATAACGAATTTCGTATAACAATAAGCATAATAACCAAAAACTTGTAGTAAAGATTTAACAAATATTTGTTCTATCTTTTGAACTTTACTAGGCGAGCGAAACCAAGAACTGCTAATAAAATATGTAGCCAACTAAAATATTATGCTCTTCGAAATTTAACAACCATTTTAAAATTTCAACCAGAATTTTAATTAAACTCATCAACAACAAGTATCTGCATCACTGAAAATTACGACGATGTAAATTTTTCATGTTATAAAAATTTAATAAGCTGTGTAAGTCGGAAGATTAAATATAACATTTTATAACGTATACGATTTGTTTTTTTTTTAATTGTTTTGTATTGTTTAAACTTTAATTTGTAGTAAAAGTATTCAAAGTTTTATTATAACAATTAAACAAACTATTTAAACTTTCTTAAATTACACATATTTACCTAACTAAATCTAAACATTTATATAAGATACTAAATTAAAACTAAATATAATTAATTTAGGCATATGTAAATATATCAAACACTAATAGGTCAGATATCCAAAAATGAATGTCTATGTTCTTTTGTTGAATTACTGTCGATATTCTTTTTCAGATTTAGCAATAGCTCTTTACGTTTCAGGGTCACCTAAGTAAGTAAGTAAGTAAGTAAGTAAATAATTTATTTTCTCACCACAATACAAATATTTTACACATTTTACACCATTATAATTATTATGCATATTGTGGGAGACTGGTGCCTAAGCTAGGCTTAATGCCTGTGTTTCAGGACACCAGGCCTCCTCCTTAGTGGGTTACATTTTGTGCACAGGATTTTACATAAGGTTGTGGTCGAAAAAATTTGTTAACAGACAAAATAAAGAAGAATCAGAATCAGAAATACTAAAACTTGACAATAATAAAAGGTTTGTGTGTGAGTAACAGTGTGCGTGATTGCAGTGTGTGTGATTGTAGGTGTGCGTGAAAAAGTGTGTGTATGTGTTTAAGTGTTTGAGGCAGATACAGGCCTACAGAGGCCTATACTATTACAACAAATAGTTCTTCAGTGTCGTCGTAGCTTAAATCCTGAAGCCAGGTAGTTAGTTTCGCCTTGCATTCGATCTTTCGAAGTTTGTATATATCCAAGATTTTGTTAATTTTATTATAAAGATTTGGACCGAGGTAGCAGAAGTAGTGTCTGGAGTGCATGGTGGTCAGTTTTAATTGGCTTTTGCCTACGGGATTGTAGCGCCTTTTGCCACCAGATAAAGAGGGATTGTAGCTAAGAAGACCATGCTGCATCAGGATGGTCTGCCGAACAAATAACTGGCGTACCGTCAGAACTTTTGCTTTTTTGTACAGAAGATTGGTCGGATATCTGAACGGCAGGAAAAAGAACACCTTTAATATTGCTCTTTGTGCTCTTTCTAAATCTATAAGGGTGGTCTTTGGAGCACCACCCCATGACGTGATGCAGTAGTTAAGTAGGGACTGAGCTAGGGCAAAGTACACGGATCTCCTTAATCTATCATCAGCCACATGTCTCAGGGTCTTAAAGACATACATCAGCTTGCGCATCCTACCACTAAGTGTAGATATGTGTTCGTGGAAACGCAGGTTACTGTCCACTATTACGCCAAGATATTTCACCGAGCTGGCTCTCTGTAGGCGTATGCAGGAGCAGGTGCTGTTGTATGGCTTGGTACAGGAGTGGGCTACAATCGAATGCGGTAGTGTCAAGTTTGGTTCCGTCCTGCGGGTGATTGTGAAAGTGAGATAGTGTGTTTTTGCCGCATTTAAAGTGAGTATATTACTTTGCAACCAGTCCGAGACAATGTTAAATCCCGATTGGGCGTATTTAAAGACCTCACCCCATGTATTCGCATTAAACAGAAGAGCAGTATCATCTGCGAAGGCAATTATTTTACCGTTTGGAAGAGTGAGCAAACCCAGGTCGTTAATGTAGATAAGAAACAGTGTCGGGCCTATTACGCTGCCTTGCGGCACACCGTAGGTGACTATCCGCTCATCACTGATGTACTCATTCACCCCAACGCACTGCGTTCGCTCACTCAAATAGTCCACAAAAAGCTTGAGCTGATTTCCTCTAATCCCAAGGCGATCCATTTTCTCAATCAGAATGGGGACAGAAACCGTGTCGAAGGCTTTGGCAAGATCCAGGAAAATTCCAATGACCTTTTGACCTCTATCTAGGTTGGTAATAATATGGTTAGTGAGGTCATGAACAGCATCGGAAGTTGATCTGCCAGCTCTGAAACCGTATTGAAACGGAGAGATTATGTTATTCTTGGTCAAGTAGTCTACAAGTCTGCTGTTCATGATCCGTTCAAGTACCTTAGATAACGTAGGCAATACAGCTATGGGTCTGTAGTTACTGACACAGTTTCTGTCTCCACTCTTGAAGATAGGGTGAATAATGGATTTTTTAAACGCCCTGGGGAATTGACCACTGTGGAGTGAGAGATTGCAAATATAAGTTAGGGGAGGGACAATCAAAGCGATGTGTTTTTTTAAAAGTGCGCTAGATATTCGATCCCATCCCACGGCACACTCACTGCGAAGGGACATAATTATATTTGCAACCTCTGACTCATCCGCGGGCAAAAATGCCATTGAGTGCAATGTCTCTTGCGTGACAGATGCTGGTGGTCTAGACGTGCTGGTGTTATTAATTTTTTCAGCAAGGTTTTTGCCAATGTCTGCAAAGAAGTCATTTATTTGGTTCACGGAGCCTAACGGTGTGGGAGATATCGTGAGCAGTTCTTGTCTATCGTCCTTTTTCTTTACCCTATTCGCTATGGTATTGATGGCTGACCATAATTGTTTTGTGTTATTACCTGCGTCAGTGATACGTGCCTTATCATAAGCGATCTTTACTTGCTTTATTAATTTATTGCAAAAATTTCTGTATCTAGTGTAGGTTGTTTTAAGAATGGAGTTTTCAGGATCACATCCTAATTTTTTCTTTAGCTGATCTCTATGCCGAATACATCGTAGAAGGCCTGGGGTAATCCATTCCTTCAATATTTTTTTGCGGTTAGGGACTTTGATTATTTTTGTGTTTTTGTCAATTGTCCGTGTGATTAAGCTAATCATTAGGTCAGCTGCGAGTTGTGTGTTTTCGGTTTTGTATACTGGCTCAAAGTCGATAAGTTCCAAATCTGCATCTAGTTGTTTATGGTTGATGCGAGAGGCAGTATTCTTTTTTCGTAGTTTAGGTGTTTTCCTTGCAAGATACAACAGGACAGTGTTGTGGTCGGTCACTGAGGAATGAGCTACTAGAGTGAGGGCAGGCAAGTTTGTTTTTAAGCCTACATGGTCTAGACATGCTTGAAGACGGGTGGGCAGGGTGTGTGCAGGAAGAATACCGTGCGATGCAAGTAAGTTAAGGTAGTTATTTTTGTTTGTGTCGTTACACTGTTGATGTATATTTATATTCAAGTCCCCAGTAATAATAATATTTTTATACTTTGAAATGCTGTTTAGTGCTAGGTCCAGAGAATGAAGAAAGGCGTTAATAGATCTATAACCAGGAGGCCGGTATATAGATAATAAGACTGTATGTTCGTCAATTATTAATTCGAGACAATTGGCATCATCGATTGCGGTTTCCCTAACTGATACTTCGAGGTCATCAAGCACATACACAACCACTCCCTCATTTTGGGTAAGATTTTTTTCCGTTTTAAAGTATTTATAGCCCTCAAGGTTAGGAATGTGGGGCGTGCTGGGTAGCCAGCATTCCGTTAGTGAAATAATATCCCATTCAACTTTGGTCCTAGCAAGTATAGTTTGTAGTCCTGTTATATTTTTCGTTATGCTTCTAATGTTTTGGTTTAAGATTTTGAGTGAAAGACCAGGCGTGAAGTTACGTGGAATGCAGTTGTCCAAATCACAGATCGATGCGTCAGACACAGAGATCGAGTCAATATTTGATATATTCTGTTTTGTGTTATCGAACAGTGTGTGGTTTGATTTTTAGTACTACCTTTTTATTACGTGACCTGTTTTGAAAAGATACAGAATTACTCATACATATTCTTATCAAGTTCATTAACAATAAACAGAAAGCCTCTTCTTGATGCAATTGAACTATGGGAGGTTGAGTGCAGAAGTGGGACGGTCTGGATGCAAAGTAAAATATAGAAGTGTATAGTTTATGTATGTTAAGTGTATATGTTGGGGTAATCAGTAGATGGAAACGTTTCAATGTATGATTGTAGTGGAGGCGTAGTGTAGTGTGAATGTTATTAGTATAGGTAATCACTTTAAATGTACAATAAGATACAAAACAAGGAGTTATATAAAGCAACAACAAATTTACATGCCAACTGGATCCTAGTCACTTTTCGTTACGTAATTTGATAAGATCTTCTTCCGTTTTGATAAGCCGACTAGGCTTACCATCTTTTTCTCGGACGTAAACCTTGCCATTTGCGATCCAGCACTGCTCATAAGTGCTGCTTTTAATGAATTCCTTCGTAAGATAATGTATGCGTTTTGTCATCGAGGTTAGAACTTCGGATACATAGATAGGTTTCACGGGCCCCTTATCTTGCAAGATGGAGGTGTTTAAGCGGTTTGCTTTGTTAATTTTATTGTAATTTCTCGAAGCTAACAAGAATTGGTCTTTTCTAGGTGTAGATGAAAATTCTACATGGACAACGCCTACACTTTCCTTTTTGCTCTTTGAGCGGAAAATATTTTTGATGTCGCAATCCTCCAATGTCTGATTTATAGTAGTTGCGATCGTTTGAATGGAGCTTGTGAGGGTTTTTCGGGATTCAGAGTTTGTAGTCGGCAGATTACATATCTCGAGCGAAGCCGATTTCATGTTTCTCTCCAGGATGTCCACTTTGAGTTCCAGGGTTTTTATAGTTTTTTGGCTGCTGTTGTGGTCTGACTTGAGGTTGTTTATCTCAGTCATGGCATCATCATACTTGTCTGAAATGAACTGCATCGACTTTCGAATTTCATTATTTTGAGTCTGAATTTCCGCGTTCTGAGCACTGATCTGCGTGTTTTGTGATCGGATATCCTCGAGAGCCAGGTGTAGGGCATCTATTTTACTATTATGTTGAGCCTGCTGTGACACAAGTTCCGAAAACATGGACTTCATGTCAGACATCATATTCTCCATACGCTGAAGATCATCAGAGTCAAAATCATGGCCACGCTTCCTTCTCCGCTGTCCAATATTCAGATCAGTATTATCTTTGCTGCAAGTTAAATCTGACTCAGACCTACGCAAAGGCGATGTCTTATTATTCTTGGGTGATCCACTACTACTCATCGTGATTGCTTAAAAACATAAAGCATAAACCAAGTGGAGATACTAGAAAAGTCGTCAGCAGGTCAGTCCCAAAACAATAGATCGCAATAATAAATAAACGGCTTTAGTGAATAGAATTTGTGTGATTCACCTTAATAGTCAAAAAATGGAGGTATGCGCCAGCGGCTGTCGCTGCGCGCGCCGTCCGTGTCCTTCCACTGTAGCCCGATGTAACCCGACGATAGCCGAGCGCGTCCTCGAAGCGCCGCCGACGCCGCTGTTCAGACAGTTTGTTGACCTATCGTCATCTGCCTAGTCTTTTTTCAACTACGTTGTTGTTGGCTTCCAGTCTGACCGAAAAAAAAGCCCACTTATTTTTTTAATTAAACGGTGGGACCCACACTACGAATTTCTCCTGTATCGTAGGTGCATTTATAAACATAGAAACTCACATACACAAACGCCCAAATAAACTCATGGTGACCCATCCACAGAACGACCTAGGTAATTGATGCTTAACTTTTTGGCCCCTGATTACTATCCAAGATTTATAAAATAATATTTGAAACCAAAGATAACGTGTTTACCGAAGTATTGAGACCAATCGAATCTATAAATAATAATAAATAAATATTCCACAACTATTACACAACGCCATCTAGTCCCAAGCTAAGCAGAGCTTGTGTTATGGGTACTAGACAACTGATAAACATACTTATATATTTCTAAATACATACATATTATAGATAAATAACACCCAGACACAGAACAAATGATCGTGCTCATCACACAAACATTTGTCCTGGGTGGGAATCGAACCCACGACCTCCGGCATAGCTGTCAGGGTCACTAACCACTAGACCAACAGGCCAGTCAATCTATGAATTATATAAAATACAAACACGACATTATTATAAACTTGTTGATACATAGTGCGTAGTATATCGACCTTCAGTATGTTTTCACTAGAGTCTATTTTTAACTGACCTATCTAATGAACTCCCGTGGTTACGCCAACCGTATATTATATGCCTTTCTATGTTACCTTATATACTAAAGTTCACTGAAAGAGAGTTCAATTACAAACGAAGCTTGTTTTTCTTTGTTTAGAGCGCTTTTACTACACAACTTTATTTTATATTTAGCTGTTCTCCGCGTTTGTACCTGAAGTTTAAATAAATAAATAAATAGTAGTTACTGAGATGATGTCAGACGATCTCCGGCCACCGTAGGCGCGGGCATGCGGGCGGCGAGTAACGGGCGACTCGTTGTCCGACCATGGACCATGCCCGGGTCGACGCCGCGTTGTGTTCCACGCGCGCCTCAAGGAGTGTCAGCATAGTGACGGGGCCCCCTGTAGAGGGCCAAAGCCTGCCGGGGTCGCGGGACTCAAAAATTATCGTAACTCCGGTACGTAAAGGGCTATTGAAGGACACCGTGGATTTTAGTCAGTCAAGTCTGACAGTCCCTCCCACCCTGCCCTGGGTGGGAGGACTCATTTGATGATTTTACCACGATAAAAAAAAAGTTACTGAGATGAGCCCGTTCAAACAAAAAATAACTTTAGCTTTATAATATTAGTATTGATATTCACAAAGCGAGGTTGTCACATCCCGAATTATTTCGGGTGAAATCACGCTGAGTATTTTCGGTAGCCGTTTCGAAATTGCATTTTGTAGTGACAGGCTTCCGGGTCAATGTTTATCCGTGCGAGATTTAGTCAATTAGTATTTGTGATGAAATCCGTAGGCGTGATGGTAAGGATACAAAAAGCTACATAGTTTTGAAAAACAAAGCAGTTTGATTAAGACAAGTGTCACTATACCGGTAGGGTAACTGCCCCGTTGGTGTCGTGGTCGCAAGCGCGATGCTTGCTGAGCGCAAACCACGCTGCTGAGCATGGGGTCCTGGATTTGATTCCTGGGTCGGGTAAAAAGTGCTACTAGGTTTTCCTATTAGAATTTCTCTGTAACTAGCAGCCCGGAGTTTGTAAGTTGGCGGTATGATACCCTAGTGCTTCAGAAAGCACGTTAATTAAGCCGTTAGTCCTGCGCCTGATCTCTTTCTCCGGTCGTGTCGGATTGCTGTCCCATCAGACTATCAGAGTAAAAGAACAGAGAGTGCACCTGTGCCTGCGCACACACTTATGCACTATAATAGGTCCCGCGCTGATGGCTAATCTCCATTGAGATTGACCGCCGTGGCTGAAATCGGTCAGGAGGATTAAAAGGCTACACACTGAAATTTTGAACATCATCCCGTAATTAATTTATTGTTGTAGATTATTAACTAACAACAAGTAGATCTCTTGTCTGTGCATAAGAAATGTTTACCGTAATTATGTTGTTTCAATTTATAGACATAAACCTATTCCCCTGCAACTATTCCCATCACTGAACAATAATCAGCATAATTCATGTGTTCCCACCTACGCAGACTACTGCAAACTGATTCATAATGAGAATTACAACCCGGTGATATTCACATGCGCATAAACTTACTCGTGGCGCTGCGTGGAACGGATTTTCTACCCCCTCATATTGAGTAACGAGGTTAATTTTATAACAGGGTTCTATAAAGGGGAGAACACCGCAAAACCAACTTTATTAGATTGTTGTAAAATCTTAATTGAACTAATAGTATAAGACCTTCTTTTTAACGAAGTAAAATTATCTAATGAGTCCTTCCATCCTGGGCGGAGCAAAAGAGGTTGTTAGACTCGTATTGACTAAAATCCACGGTGTTCCATCTATAGTCTTTTACGTTCCAGGGTCGCTTTTTCACGTTTGTACTGTTCCGCGACCCTTATAGTAAACCTGATACTATTTTGGCATCCTGAACTATACAACATGTATACAAAAAGTGTGGTCATATTCCAAGAAGTGGTACCAGCCAGCTAAATAGTCGGGTACATCCTGGTTTTAGAGATCCGCTCCTCTTGAGAACGATTGGGTTATGAACTTTCCGAGAATTTCCCGATGAACTACTACATGGGCCTTTCAAAAAAACGGCGTGTAACGATTTCTGCAGGATTAATAATCTTTTATTGTTCAGAAAAATACATAATTTAGGTCATACAGATCACTGGTCTCCACACTAGGATTCCCTGTGTCGTGGATTACCTCTTCTGGTGTCACAGACGTCCATTATAGGGTACGGTGACCGCTTTCCATCACGCTGACTGCTTGTTTGTTACCTTCATGTTAAAAAAAACTACCGTCGTAATCGTAGTATCCCGTTTAGTAATTTTTAACCGACTTCAAAAAGGAGGAGGTTATAAATTCGACGGTATGTTTATTTTTGTGTTGTTTGTTACGCGGTTAGTCCGCCAATTGTGGACCGATTTTCAAAATTCTTTTTTGTTCGATAGGATATACTTCTGAAGTGGTCCCATAGTCACCAAGTCAGGATCTGATGATTGGATCCTAGAGAAATCGAGGGCAACCCTCAAACATGATTCATTTGTGGAGGTCATTCATTTGTGGTGTAAACTAAAAAAAGTAAAACAAAAAACTTAAAAAAAAATGTATCTGCTTTCAAAAACAACCACAAAAAATGGTAAAATAACCTACAAAATAACTTTTCTTTCGGAAGTCGGTGTGTGGCTTTGTTTTTTTTTTTGCCACCGACTATAAACAAACATCTAGACAGGCCTGTTGGTCTAGTGGTTAGTGACCCTGACTGCTATGCCGGAGGTCGTGGGTTCGATTCCCACCCAGGACAAATGTTTGTGTGATGAGCACGATCATTTGTCCTGTGTCTGGGTGTAATTTATCTATAATATGTATGTATTTAGAAATATACAGGGTGTCCCAAAACTCAACGTCAAGCCGAAACGGGGTGACAGGATTGATCATAACCATCACGAGAAAAATCTGAAAAAAAATCTATCCCATGCAGTTTGAAAATTATGGGCATTTTAAGAAAAACCTAGAAATTTGATCAAACTGTACCATTTTTCGGTTATTGTGGTTATTCTTTTTTATTTTTGTTCATTTGAACTTTGGAAACGTAATCCTAAATAACATTTCTAGAATCCCAATAAAAAATAATGACACAATTGCCTCAAGTTTCCGAGAATTGAGACTATTTGTTAAACTACGAATTTAAAATTTTCAAGATTCGTCGACTTTGACAGGCCCTCCTATAAAAAAAATGTACTAGAGTGCCTTGGCAAGTGGCATTAAAAGTTGGCGCATTTAATCAGAATTCTAAAATGGTACAATACTTGTTAGTTCCATACAATAGAAAAGAGTAAAAAAATTAAAACCTCAAGTAACCCGATTTTTGCTATCACGTTTTACTCAGTTAAAATGTTTTTAATTCGCACAAGCTCTAGGTAGGTTCTTAATTTTAAGACAAAATGATGAGAGAGATGGATAATGGGTATGGGTACGCATTTCGCAGTGCAAGTAAGAGATTTCCTTGACCAGGAATATCCGGGAAGGTGGATTGGACGTTCAGGCACTATCTTGTGGCCCGCCCGTTCACCAGATTTAAATCCCCTGGATTTTTTCTATTGGGGAGTTCTCAAAGAAAAAGTTTACTCAAAGCCCATTGATCACGTAGCCGACCTGCGTGAACGCATTTCTCAAGCAGCTGAGGCGATCAACTCTCGAAGATATGCCCGACTTATAAGTAGATCTTTTTTAAGAAGATGTAGGGCTTGTATTGAGGCTGATGGTAAACAATTTGAACATTTATTATTTATTATTGTAATAAAAATGTTTTTTCTCTATCTGACTTTTAGTCCAACAAACCTAATTATTTTACTAACTTTTTTTCACTTTGGTAAAAGTGGCGTCACTATCTGTCTCGCTCACTCATGACAAACATACCCATTATCCATCTCTCTCATCATTTTGTCTTAAAATTAAGAACCTACCTACAGCTTGTGCGAATTAAAAACATTTTAACTGAGTAAAATGTGATAGCAAAATTCGGGTTACTTGAGGTTTTAATTTTTTTACTCTTTTCTATTGTATGGAACTAACAAGTATTGTACCATTTTAGAATTCTGATTAAATGCGCCAACTTTTAATGCCACTTGCCAAGGCACTCTAGTACATTTTTTTTATAGGAGGGCCTGTCAAAGTCGACGAATCTAGAAAATTTTAAATTCGTAGTTTAACAAATAGTCTCAATTCTCGGAAACTTGAGGCAATTGTGTCATTATTTTTTATTGGGATTCTAGAAATGTTATTAAGGATTACGTTTCCAAAGTTCAAATGAACAAAAATAAAAAAGAATAACCACAATAACCGAAAAATGGTACAGTTTGATCACATTTCTAGGTTTTTCTTAAAATGCCCATAATTTTCAAACTGCATGGGATAGATTTTTTTTCAGATTTTTCTCGTGATGGTTATGATCAATCCTGTCACCCCGTTTCGGCTTGACGTTGAGTTTTGGGACACCCTGTATAAGTATGTTTATCAGTTGTTTAGTACCCATAACACAAGCTCTGCTTAGCTTGGGACTAGATGGCGTTGTGTGATAGTTGTGGAATATTTATTTATTTATTTATCTATCTATCCGTCCTCACAAACTTTCACATTAATTACATAAGATAAGTTTTATTTGTCCTTATACAAAGTAAACACATTCATCCAATTTCCAATTAACTCTATAACCGGTATCAAACGAGCCCATATTGGAATAAACATTTGTGCCAGACGGGCTTCTCTTCGAGCCAAACACTTTCAGTAACGTGCTACCGTCCGCAGTCCCAGTTGTGTCGACAGCGCCCCCTAATGCACGCTAATGGAACCAATTTGCCGTGTTTTGCCCAACTATGAGTGGGGAAGTAACGGGCTCGTGGTTGCGACGAGACACAAACGATGCAACGTGTATGTAAAGAGCGTACGCATAGAGGAAAGAAAAGTGTATTAATTATGACATAAAGTTGATTTTTGAGGAAAGAAAGAATGAAAGAAGTTGCGAGAAGGATTTGAACCCGTGTGTTCTGTATGAGTCCTCACTACTACTATTACAGAAAAAAATTGCTCTAAAGTGGACAGTTAACATGTTTTGAAAGTTTCATTAGCAGGATAGCAACCTGCCGGGGTCGCGGGACTAACGAATTACCGTGACCTCGGTACGTAAAGGGCTATTGAAGGTCACTGTGGATTTTAGTCAGTACGAGTCTGACAGTCCCTCCCGCTTTGCCCTGGGTGGGAGGACTCATTTGATGACTTTAGCACGATAAAAAAAAACAAAGTAGGATAGCGAAATGCTGTAGTTACGGTTTTACCTTATTACACGTTTTCCGTGCTAATCCGTGGCCTGCCCGTTCCCTCATTAGGTTTGTCCAAAAGCAATTAGGAACTCAGATTACCAATGCAATAGGTAATTAAGATAATAGGTAACGCAGTGTGCGGTACCGACTAGGAAGGTAATACGAGCTAGCAATTAGTTTATTTTGCGAAATATGTGCGGCCATTTTCATTATGCTACATTTTTTGTCTAATCTCGTGCAATGAAGTGTAGGTATTAAAGAAGCTGGAAATTAATACAGCATGTGTGTGTTGATCCGTGATTTCTGTTAAGCCTTTGTCAAACAGACAGGCGTTGCGAATGCGAAGCGTGACGTTTTTTTTATAATTTTTATAATTTATTTGTTTTATTATTGTTATAATTTTTCTACTTTGCGTAATTTTTTAATGTTATTAGTAATAGCTACATAGTACCTATGACTTTTAAAATACGACATTTCTGAAAACGTGAAACGCAAGAGAAAATAACATTTAAAAGTTTTCCGAAAATTCTAACTATGGACAGATTAAATAATACAGTTCAGTAAAGATTCACGTCTAAAAGTAGTTGCGTTAATGTACTTGGTTTTCTTGTACCTAGTAAATCTTGTAACTTTCTTTTATTTAAATATAGGGCAAAGCCATTACATTAGTTCATCAATCATTCAGTTTATCGATAATTGCGGCGTGTCTTGGTGAAAACCGATGTCTAATTTGGTATTTTAAATAACAACTTCAATCAAATCTAACGACGCCCTGGAGAGACAAAGGGGTGATCTGTTTATAATGAAAATCGGCTTTATTCTGTTATTTAAATATATGAATATTTATATTGAAAGGCAGATTTTATTGAACTTGTAAAAAGATGTGTCAAGACGTGCGAAATCGTCTCCATATTTAACTTTTCCAAGGAGAGAAGTAAACATCAAAAAACAAACAAATATATATTTTCTGGTTTCGCGATTATTCAGAAAAGTTGGTTTCACAATTTTGCTCAAGTTGTTAAACAGAAACAAGCCAATATCAAATATATCGTCATGTACCTACGGGTAGAACCTTAGGACAGTTATATAAATTACTCTTTCTGAGGTCCGAGCCTTGGGTGGCTGGGGAGCACGTCCACGGAGCCCCCCAAAGCTGGCCCCATCGACGCGCGGCGGCCTGCCGGTCTAGCCCGACTTTCAACCCCTCTTACAACCCGTACCATATAGAAAGTCTATATATATTGCATTTATCTCCGTTGCAACCAAACTGCAAGCCTATTGCAAGGATGATAAAGATCAATATTATTTGGCCGTAAGTATAGGCTAGGCGTTATCGGTTCAAATGTTGTTATTTCATCTCCTGTGAAATACGACATAACTAAGCCTTTATTTTAATTTCGTTTCTCTGGTCAGCTTTTAGGAAAATATCAAGATACTCGTAGTCTCTTATATTAGGTTAGGAAGAGTTAACTTTATTATATTGTGACCAACATCCAAATCCTAACTAGTCTATTAAGTACTAAAGTGAGTTTGTTTGTTTGCTACGTTGTCATGCCTAAACCGCTGGACCGATTTTGATAAATTTTGGTAAGTACAGATAAACAGGCAAGAGCTAGTAGGACATAAAATCTACTTCAGTGAGCAGTAATCAGGTGTATCGTGTTGGACTAAAAGTCGATGGCAAATCCTGAAAAGCTGATAAAAAATAATAAAGTCACACAGATAATTTTAAGACAACCCTTTTGTAACCTTTTCTATAATGTACTAACGTTTAAAATCAATTGTGGCATGTGCTTCAAAGATAAAACCGTTGAGCGGTCGTGAAAAATCATGACGGGAAAGCGCCAAAGGGTTTAAATAGTGGTAGCTATCGATAGGCTATACGAAATAGCTTGATTATTATTCCAATAGAAAGGGTTATGGGTGACTATCGTTATTATTATTGCACCATAGTTGTAATAGTTCAGAACTCGCCTCTCATGCATGTCGTTGTAAGATCAAACCTGGTAAGTATTTTTCAACGCATTTGTAATATCCTTTATTCATTTTTACACTTATAAATTACATTTTTAAATATTTTTACAAAGAAGCAATGAAAAACATTTAAAAATATAAAAAATAGCAGCACTACCAGCATCGAGAACAGGGTCCGGGCTGCCGGCGGTCAGGGCTCCTGAGAGAGGAACCTTCTAACAATACGCGCCGTGTCCAGAAGTACTGCTTTAGAATCAGGCGCCTGATCCAGCTGCCAAGCGACAGCCTTCTCAGATGTTGACCGAGGCTCTTGGCAATTAAGCCATTGGCAGACATCGACACAATGACTGCTTTCAACGCATTTGTTATTTTCACGTTTATCTTTGACATCACTGACATCCGAGAAGGGAAACTAGATTTATCTTTTGTGTATGAGTGTGTCTGATATTCTTTCACGCAAAAACTACTGAACTAATTTAGATGAAATTTTGTAGGCACAGAGATAATTTCTAAAAAAAGTTAGAAATTATCTTTGGATTTTTTTTATCCCGATTTAATGTTCCCGTGGGATAATTTTCGAGTTCTTGCAGGCGTAGCCACTGGCAATAGTTAGTGATCATCATCTTCCTGCCCTTATCCCATTTTAATTGGGTCGGCGCAACACGTTTTTTTCTTCTATCAGACGTCAGACTTTTTCTTCCATATCTATCCTTAGACAATCCATCCATCTTTTTTTGGCCTTCCTCTTCCTCTCCATCCATCAACATTCGTGGCATGGCAACAGTTAGTGATGATTTATAAAAATGTTGGATGGTGATAAAAGAAAATAGAATGCGTCGTCCTAAAGACACACCGCAAGGCTTGAACATGGCACATTTTAGCAGTTAAATGATTTATTGTATCCGAAAATTACACAAACGAAATTACCAAAACAATTTTCCAATATTCTGAACCGCCAGGATATTGGGAACCTCATCAATATCGTTTAATCCATAACAATGGACTGGGATAACAGACTCGTATCCCGTCACGTCGGATCCGAGCGCTCTGCTGCCAAACTAAGTAAAATTGGCAGGTGTACTGTGTGGGTGTGTGTGTGTGTGTGGGGCAGGGTGTGTGTTTGTGTTTTAGATTAGGTCGTTTAGGCACAGTATCCAGAAAAACCGACTAGGTATTTACAGACACAAAGCGAAAACTGCTGTTACACTTGGAAATATGCTTTTTATTTTCAGATAAAACAGTTTAAAAATCCTTTGCATGAGTGAGTGAACCGGTTACGATTCTAGTTTAAACTAGAAATAATTGGTTGGTACCGGCTCACACTTTATGTTACTACCTATAATGTCTAATGTGGTTATTTAGGTTGTGTGTGTACCTCGGGGCTGTGTCGGTGTTGGAGAATATGATTACAAACTAAGCGGATTAAACGGGCGCGTCGATGTATGAGGCTGGCGTTATTATAAAAATAACTTGTTACTTTTATTTACGGCCAGTCATAAGAATTCTGTTATAAACCTTATTTTCAAAATTATGTGACTAGCCCATAATCATCTCGGGACAAATTTATCTATATATATAAAAGGAGAACTGACTGACTGACATATCAACGTACAGCCGAAACTACTGGGGCTAGGAATGTGAAATTTTGCACACGGCTTCCTATTATAATGTAGGGGAGCACTAAGAAGGGGTTTTAGGAAATTTAACCTTTAAGGGGGTGAAAAGGGGGAATTAGGAAAGTACGTAACCCACGCGGGCGAAGTCGCGGGCAAAGTGCTAGTCACCAATAAGCGAAGATAAAACCTTTAAGGCTTGAAAGGCTTCTTTCTAAAATACTTTATTTTAGTGATACTTAAGGACAGTATAAAATGCATGTACTGGATTGGTTTTATAGATAATTATTATACTTAGATTATGGAATGTCCTAGTAGGCCACTGACAGTTGAAGCCGTCGTTCGTTCGATTCCTACGTAAAGCAAGTGAACATCTGCAAGGATGACATTTTAAATGTGTGCGTAGCGCTCACTCACATATTTACATACAAAAGTGGCTTCATTAAAAACGTAACGTTTTGTTTTGAACACTGGAATCTGGGCATTTTATAATCTAAGATATTATAATACAATTTATTTGTTCCTACATATAACTTTATCTGGTTTTGCTTCAAAACAATTTGCTTCAAATTGTCATCTCTCAAGTCAGCTGGAAGAAATTCATTTAAAAAAGCAGTGCAGTTGTATTTTTTTTTTTTTTTTTTTTTTTTATGTATGGCATCTCGCAGGTCAACCTAGAGGAGGTTGTGAGCTGCTTAACCGGACTTTTCTGTAGAGATGCCTTAAATTACTTTAAGGCCTCCAGCCAGAGCTTACAAACTAAATAAAAACTACAAACTAAGTGACCGCACGCTAAGGGCACCCCCTGTGGGGTTCGGACCTCGGCTTAGGGCGTCACTGAGAGAGGACAGCAAGGGACAGGCTGGATCACAATGGTTCATTATTTAGGGACTGATTTTTAAAACTCTACGGCTCAGCATCGCGGGCTGGCTCTTGCGAGGGACGGGGAGGGCATTGATTCGGACGTCGCGACGGTCGTCCTCGGCGGCGAGGACGGAATGACGGGATCGGTTTACGCTTATGTTTTCTGAGCGTGCTAGTTTCCCTACTGCTCTCCTGGAGGAGAGTGATGGGGTCATCGGGGGTGACAAGAGTATGCCTTGGTCGGCGAATTTTGCTGATACGAGACGGTTCGTATCGAGCGGCCGCTGCGACTAGGGGATTGGGGTGCCTGATGGCAGAGTCAAAGAAACGCTTGGAAAGGCGTTTCATGAATTGGAGAATAGTGGGGATTTTAAGGTCGAGGTGGAGGCTGTCGTTGCGGACATAGAACGGGGCTCCCGTGACTTTCCTAAGATAACGGTTTTGAAGGACCTGCATTTTATAAAGGTGGCGGGGATTGGAGTGTGCGAATATGACACCGGCATATGTCATGATGGGGCGGATTACAGCGGTATAGAGGCGAATTTTGCATTTAAGCGACAATTTGCTTCTCGCTGTAATCATGAAGTGGAGCCTGCTTACGGCAAAGGCAGCCCGATTACGGGCTGCTTTTATGTGGGCGCGGAAGGACAGGTTACTGTCGAGGATGACACCTAAGTACTTGGCTTGCTTCTCCCAAGGGATAGGCTTACCGTACATGGTTATCGGACTGAGGGGGCGGAGGGGAAGTCTTTTGAGCGGCGACCTAAAGAGGACCGCCTGACTTTTATCAGGGTTAACCTCAATTCTCCATTTCCTAAACCAGTCGCCGAGGGCGTTGGCTGCGGATTGGAGGGTTTGGGCTATAGCGGTTGGACTTTGGCCAGTGTAATAGATGGCCGTGTCGTCCGCGAAGAGAGCTAACTGAGCCTTTTTGCTCTTGGGAATATCGCTAGTGAACAGCGTGAAAAGGAGGGGGGAGAGGACTGAGCCTTGAGGGACACCGGCTCGGATAGGGTGTGGGGAGGAGAGAGCATTCCCGATGCGATAGCGGAATGTGCGATCTGACAAAAAGTCTCGTAAGATGAGCACGAGACGGTCTGGCACACCCATTTGGTAGAGCTTATATAATAAGCCATTGTGCCAGACCTTGTCGAAGGCCTTCGCTATGTCGAAGAATAGACCACCAGTCATTGCACCGCGTTGGAACCCAGCGCTAATGTGCTCGACTATACGGTGGACTTGATGGATGCACGAGTGACCGGTCCTGAAGCCGTATTGCTCGTGAGGAATGAGGCACTTGGCATCGGCGAAATCTTTGAGTCGCTTATAAATAAGTCTCTCGTAGATTTTGCCGAGAACGTTCAGGAGACTGATGGGACGGTAACTCGTGGGCTCAGACTTGGGCTTGCCTGGCTTAGGGATACCGATAACAGTGGCCTCTTTCCATGCCTGGGGAAAGATGTTGTTGCTCAGAGCGCCATTGAAGATGGCGGTCATTAACATAATGAGCTGGGCGGGGAGGATTTTAAATACCCTATTATTGATACCGTCCGACCCGGGAGCTTTCCGGGGTCGGAGACGTTTTATGATGTCCTGCACTTCGTCTGGAGTGACTGGAGGCAGAGGATCATCAGGGTCTTCTACGGGAGGGAGGGAGGTCCTACGTTGGACTTCAGAGTCGACCTTGAGGAGGTGACTTTTATCTACCGGTTGGGTGCTGGGAGAGCACTGGGATTCCAGACTGTCGGCCAGGCATTCAGCTTTTTCAGAGTCGTCAAAGGCGACGCTCTTATCGGGACGGTTGAGGGGAGGCATAGTGGCCTCTTCAGTGGCACGCAACTTCCGTTGCAGCTGCCAGAAGGCTAAGTGGGTGGGCTCGAGATCGCTCAGCATCTCATTCCAGCGGTTCGAACGAAGCTCAGCGATGCGTTTCTTTACAGCACGCTGTAAATTGCGCATGTGAGCCTTGTTCGAGTCGCATGGAAAGTTGCTGTAGGCACGGATGGCCGCGTTCTTCTCGGTTATCAGTTCACGTACGTCAGCGGGAAGTTTCCAGCGATGATCGTTCATCTCTGGGACTTCCCGTGAGCAATCCGTCAGTACGGATTGCACGTGTTCTGTAAACGAGTTGATCGCGGCCGTCGTGTCCGCGACGGAGACTATGTGGTCGGGGATAGAGTCCAAGTGAGGTGACGAGGTTGATTTCAGCTTATCGCTTACTTTCTTCCAGTCAGTTATCACTTTGGTTGGAGGAGGCTGACTGGGGTCGGAGGGACCCGAGCGAGGAATTAAGTGCAGGAGCACTGGACGGTGGTCCGAGTCGAGCTCGTGTAGCGTCTCAATGGAATGCAACTTGAGGTTGACATTCTTGAGGAGCGCTATGTCGAGCACGTCGGGACGGTGGTTGGGATCACCGGGATAGTGGGTGTGCTCAAGAGGAGCGATGGGATCAAAATTTAGCGAGGCGCTTAGATTGAACACTACCTTCCCTCTAGGGGTGGTAGTAGTGCTATTCCAAGCGGGATGTTTGGCGTTGAGGTCGCCCGCCATGATGACGGAGTCGCTCAGGCCGAAGAGGGATGTAAGATCTTTGGTGAGTAAGTTGTGATCCTCTGCGCCGAGGGCAGGGGGAAAATAGGCGGATATGATGGTGATGGGTTGATGGCCGGTCATGCCTAACCGACAGACTGAAACCTCGAGGAGAGACTCGAGGGGAGGAGGGATTAGAGGGATGCAATGCAGGGTCCTTTTGACGTAAATGAGCGTACCGCCCTTGTGACAGCGTGACCTGTCGTTGCGAACTAAATGATAGTTGGCAATTTTGGGGTCACGGTGGTGCGGTTTTAGGAAAGTCTCCTGAACGAGAAGGATGTCTAACTGGTTATCGCGGAGGAAGGTAGCGATTTCGTCACGCTGACCTCTAATGCCGTTGGCATTGAAAAAGCCTAATTTAAGGGATCGTGGTTTAAGGACATTCTTATTTTTAGTAGCCATTGGACTAACTAAACAAGGTGGAGGGCTAAGAGGGCGTCACCCACTCCGGGGTGGGCTTTAAAGATTTTTGAGTATTCCTCAGGACTACCATTGGAAGCCCTGAGTTGGGCTGCCAATTGACTAGCCTTAGATCTCAAAAACTCTTGGTGGTTGCGGACCGTTTTAAAGGCATTGATTATGACATACATGTCATTGGGATCTACGTCGGGCACATGGCCGGAGGATACCGCGGGAGGGATGGTTTGCGGGGCTGCTGGAGCGACCTTGCGCGAAGGTGCAGGGGCAGTCACGGGAGCCACAGGTTTGGGGGCGGGGGCTTCGAGTAGCCCTGGGGTGGGTTTTGAGGGCGCTGAACCTAAGGCTGGGAAGGCCTTTTGGTGGTTCAATGAGTTCCACGGAGAGGGTCGCTGAGGGCTAAGTCTCTCGGGAATCTGTGAGGAAGGAATTTTCACAGATGGGGATTCCCTCTGCTGGCGGGCGTCAGCGCGCTTTGCCAGTTTGGGAGAAGCAGATTTGGGGGCTTTGGGGCAACCGCGGTAGTTAGCCGGGTGTCCTACTTGGCCGCATAGAACGCAGCTAGGGGGTTCGGTACATAGGGACTTGTCCTTAGGACGGGGACAATCGGCCGTGCTGTGGCCGCCTAAACATTTGACGCACCTGGGTGGTGCGTAGCAGTGGGCCTGACTGTGGCCGTATAGCTGACAGCGGTGACACTGTCCTACTGTGTGTGCTTTATAGGGCTTTTCAATTGAAATGCCCGTCAGGGAGCACACGGATTTGATTTTAAAAATGGGATGGGGACCGGACTCGACAGGGTCGCAAATTACCAACACCATGTCATAGAGATCGCCGCCCCTCGCCTTGTGAAGGCGGTGGACGGCAGAGGTGGGGACGTTCTGGGCAAGGAGGTCGTCTAGGACGTCCTGGGTGGAAATCTCTTTAGGGATCCGCCTTATCACCACACGGGTGGGCTTCTCCTCGGGGAGGGAGTAGGTGTGGAAGGCTACATTCCTTCCACGGAGCAAACGGGAGAGTTCCCTGTAGTCCGAAGACGTAGGGATTATAACTTTGATACCCTGCTGGGTATTAGTGGCTTTAGTGTATTGGATCTTTCGATCCGCACACAATTTAGAGATTTCAGTCCATTTGGACTTCTCTTGAATGAAAATCGGGGGTGGGGGCCTAGGCTTCTTGGTAGAAGCCGCGGGAGCGATTGCCATGGGGCTGGAAGGGCGGCTGGCGGGGGCCGCCGGAGGGGTGGGGGAAACCGGACGAGAGGCCGGAGGGGAGGTCGGAGGAGAGGGGGTAGGTGGGGCTGCAAGGGGTTTTTTCGCCTTGCCGGCTTGGGAGTGTTTCCCTTGTTTCCTCTTTCCTATGACGACTGTGAAGTCTTCGTCGGAGGAGGAAGCGGAGTCGGACTGTTCAGAGTCCGAAATGGGCACTGATGTGTCCATTTTCTCAACAGCGTGTTTGGATGTTGAGGGAGTGGGGGCAGAAGTCGCTTTTGCGACAGAAGGGACAGGGGTCGCTTTTACAGAAGCGGTTTTAGGAGGAGGGCCGTGAGAGGCGGGGATTTTTGTCTTTACAGACAGGGAGGTCGATTTGACCGGGATGCCTTTTTCGGTGAGCGGGGGAGATAAGGGGCTCTCGAGCGCATCACTAAAATTAGCGATTTGCTCTAAATCGCTTTCTGCTTTAAGAGCAGCGAAGGCCGAGTCGTATTTACCCTTTAGTAAAGGGTCTTTGATGAGGGTCTCGACAAACTTGAGGAGTTTGTCAACTTTATCCATGTTGTCAGCTTAAAGCGGCCGACATGAGAGTGAAGCTCTCGGGGACCTAACCCTAACAAACCTAACTCCCCGGGTGGGTGGGCCCGGGGGTGAGTAGCCTCCCTGCCGAGGGATTGTGTATGGCAGGGAGGTGTGTACCTACGGTGTGCCCTAAGCTTGTAAACCTGTTGCCAATCTTAATGTGCAACAGGGCCCTATTTGGGTCTGGTGCGAAGGGGTAGACACTCCCAACCGACACCAGGTGTGTAGCTGTGAACGAAACCAGAGACTAGGTTTGACTAGGAGTCCCCCCAAGGCCAAGGTCCTAGCTCCCGACTCCAATAAATTAACCTCGCCCTGAAGGGGTTCGGCGGGATGGATTGGGGCACCACCCTCTTGGCTTCGTTGACACCGTAAGGTTTCCACCAAGAACCACGAAACTGTGGATTTTCCCTGAAGGGGCAAAAACACACGCGGGACGTAAGGGAAATAAGATGAGTAAGAATTGTCCTGAAAAGGACAATTTTTACTCGAGTAGTCTTGACTACTCTCTTGACACGTCGCAGCAGGACACGACGAAATCGCAGCGGAGAACACAGCACTGGCACGGAGCACACACGAGGAGACGTCCGTACGCGGCGGCGGTCGGGCGGCGAATGTTTTGCTCGTTTTTTTGCAGTGCAGTTGTACTTTTCGTTCCTATTATATTGTATTTTTGTATCATCTCTCTATGTGTGTAAATCTATACATATAATAAATCTGTAGAAGGGTCAATTCTGTACATTGAAAATATTGAAAAAATAAATAGCGGGGGGTGTTGCTGGATCGATACCAAACCCAAATATGTGATTAAAATTTTTTTGTCTGTCTGTCTGTCTGTCTGTATGTGCAGGCATCACGTGAAAACTAACGGTTCGATTTCGATGAAACTTGCTATTATTATACCTTATTATCCTGGGCATAAAATGGGATACTTTTTATCCTGGAAAAATACGTAGAAAAAAAAATCTACCATCCACGCGAAGACCGACATCCGCGCGGACGGAGTCGCGGGCGGAAGCTAGTAAATGAATACAATTTATAAAAGCAGCAGTACAGAGAAACAAAAGATTTCAACCTTTTCAAAAACTGAAACCATAGACAGCATTACTTTTTACTCACGGCTGCAAAGTTAAATAAAACCTCTATGCCCCAAGAGACACTGGCAACAAAATATTCGTGCAAAGCGGAAACTCTGAAAATAGATAAAACCGCACAACGGCTGGCTTACGTTCATCCTTGTGAACAACAGTTCTGTGGTTCGGTCGGCAGCTAAAAATATGAAGCGTGGGATCAAAAATATGCGGCGAAATGACGGATGAGGGACCGACAGACTTGGAGTTCGCTTTTTAACGGAAAATGGCTCGGAAGTGGCTTGTACTCTGAGATGACTCGTGACAAGGGACACTCGCGTACTTTCTCTGACTTTGATGAATTGTTAACTTGCCTTTTTATTTTTAAATATATTGATATCTTTTTCTAAATTGATACTAGCTAGATACCTATATAATAAAAAAGCATTACAATAAGCCCTTGATATTACTTATTTTTAAGTAAAGGATTCCCTAATATTAAAGGAAATTATATATCATATATTATCTAAAGACAATTCAAGATTTTCAAATACTACATTTTTTTTCGAGCTCTGAAAGGGTCAGCTTTTAAGCCTAACCGATGCAGCTGAATACCATTATTTTATACCTATAGATAAACTCCCTAGCTACCTCATTGGAACAGCAGGGTTTAAATGTGGAGCAGTGTCCTAACTTTTGAAGTTTTCTGTCTATCTATACTTATAATAAATCTGTAGAGAGGCTAATTCTGTACATGAAATATATTTAAAAAATAACTATCAAGGGGTGATTAGGGATCGCTCCTGATGCCAAAAATGCAATCAGTAAAATTTTTGTCTGTCTGTCTGTATGTTCATTATAGAAACAAAAACTACTCGACGGATTTTAACGAAATTTGGCATTATTATTTTTCATACTCCTGTGCGGGTTATAGTATACTTTTCATTACGCTACGATCAATAGGAGCAGAGCAGTGAAGGGAAATATTGGGAAAACGGGAGAAGTTACTCTATTTTTTAAGCTTCCGTCGCGTGTAGCCTTAATGGTTAAAGCTACATAGAAATCATGTATGACGGAAATGTTCTCCTTAAAATTATATAAAAATATTCCTTGACAGCATATGTCTACCTTTTATGGTTGACTCACAATAACAAGTGAAACTCCACACGGGCGAAGCCGCTGGTTAAAGCTAGTAAAATATAAGAACCGTCATGCCAGTGATACGAAGAAGAAGTCTGCCTAGCTGCCCTTTAAAACCAAGTAATTTGCATCAACTAGAAAGAAAAGAATAAATATTTTTTTTTTAATAATTAAAACGATCAAAAAGTTTCCAAGTGAAAACTTTGACCCAATAAATTTCAAATGGAGTTGTTCCTGCAGATTGACCAACGTAACGACATTAAAATGAACAAGGTGCGCGAATCGACCTGAATTTCAGATTGTGACCGATTTTTGCCGCTGTCAGTCAGATCGGGGACCGTTTATTTTGTCTGACAACGGTTCGCGCATTATTCGGCCATTTTGGTTCAATCTGTGGATGTTTACACAATAATATTGATGGTGGATATGGATATGGATATGATTTTTTTATTAAATAACACCATAGAAACGGATTTTGTCGTCTAAAGAATAGATAAAATGATAGAATGTTGTTTTTTTTATATTTTTATTCATCTACAGTTCGTGTCATACAATGGCAAATCATAAATATCATGTTGAATTGTATAGAACTAGTACTAGAACTTGTCCACCAATAATAGACAAAAGACATGGAATAGGTTATACTATGCTTGCTACAACCAGGGCAAGAAGTAATGTGTATTTACAATTATTTTCAATGCATTTCTTATGTTTATTTTTAACCGACTTCAAAAAAAGGAGGAGGTTATCAATTCGACTATTTTTTTTTTAATATTAGTTACCGCATAATGAACCGATTAGGTGAACCGATTTTAATGATTCTTTTTTTGTTTGAAAGCTGGTGCTTCCCGTGTGGTCCCATTGTCACCGTCAGGATCTAATGATTGAATTTTATTAGCTTATTGTGTACATGAGTGATGTTATTACCAGTGCTACGGATTATAAAATTCTAGTGCAGAAGAAAATTATGTATTTGGCAAGAATTAGGGTTGAATATTTAAACTAAAAAGAGTCAAAAAAAACTTTTTCAAAAAAAAATGAAAAAGTTTTTTTAGATATGAGTGACAAAGGTTATGGAAAATATTGTCTTACAAAAAAGGGGTCAATTGACTTATGAAATTGTCAAAAGAGAGAATATACTGCTTCCTTATAGTAAAAATGTGTCTTGGAAACTAATGCTAATTCTCAAAATCTACTAGTTTCATATGTATCATCGCTAAGTACTACGATCAACAAAAAATCTTTTTCGAACGATCAAAGAACAACTTTTTCTTTTGAAGAGAAAGAAATTTTGCAATTATTTGTGTGGAACCACCGAAATAATGATACAATGTTGTATCATTATTTCTCTTTTCCTCAAAACCTGCTCGTGACATAAGATCTGGTCCCGACATGTTCAGCTGTCGGTAATGTCAGCAGCATTCGGAGCCGATATCCGGCACAAACGGTAGGTGGCGCTGCGGTCGCTGGCACGTCTTCATTTCCTCTGTTTCCGGTGCGACAGCCACCGGAAGGGGACGCCTAACCGCGCAACCTAGTTTTTAACAAGTCCGTGACGTATTTTCGAGTGATATTTTTTTTTGGATAAATAGGGAGAGCCTATTTCCATCAATCGGGCTTCGATCAGGACTCCATGGCTGTTATTAAGAACTTCCTAATGGTTTAATCCAATCACACAATGCCCGAGCTGGGAAACGACCCCAAGATCCCTTACTCGGTAGTCACTTGCGATCACTAGACTAGACTACTACTTTTAAAGAAATGGCAAAAATAACTTAAGAATGTTATTTATAAGTAAATTGATCTTCTTAAATATATTTTTGACAGTAGTATTAAATAGCAAATCAATACTACAGTGCTTTTAAACTGTTCTTTGCTCAACAATTTTGAAAAATGTGATACAAAAATATCCTCTTAAGAAAATATCTTTAAATTATGGAAGAAAAAGACAAGCGGCGTCGACCCCAAATAATTCAGAAGAATATTGATGATAAGGCAGCTTTGATATCACTGTAGCCATAAATATTAATTAATTTCTCATGTGCCAGCTTGCTTACTTCGTCTGACGCGATTATCTTTAATACCTTTGTCAAACAGACAGGCGAGTCCGAAGCGATACCGAACCGATACGAGACGTCAGTCCGTTAGTTCTGTCACGCTATCGGATCGCTTTCGGGATTCAAACAATTCCATACATTACAAATAAAAACGTCACGCTTCGCATTCGCCACGCCTGTTTGTTTGAAAAAGGCTTAAATGTTCCAGTGCGTTCCCATTTTACAAGTTACTTGTATACAAGTTGCAAATATTATGGAATTTGAACAAACCTGCATACAAGTTACAAGTTGTAACTAGGTACTCGTAGTTTGAACTTTTACATTTTGTTTTAGTTTTAGTAATTATCAACCTACTTAATTGGGAACTATGCTAGTAAAACCTGCATGCAAATTGCGCACTCTCAAATTCCTACTTTAATGAAAGACTTGTTCAATGGAAACGCGCCTTTAAGCATCAAAAAAATTTATTTGTAGCACATCACGTTTTACAAAAACCACCTTTACGCAAGGATTCACTAATTACTTAAATGTTCCTTCTTATTGAGTAGTCCATATAAGTTCGTCCACAAACGACTTACACTCGCGGCCATATTGCTATTGATTGTACCAGGCGACCAGGAGACAATAAGAGCTGAAGCCGCAATAATAGTGGAAACTTCGAAGAACTGCTCTCGAAACAATCTGACTTGTAGCTTTATTGGAATAAGATGAAATGATTGTACTTTGTAATCGTTTTTCTTTTTTAGGGTTCCGTACCCATAGGGAGAAACGGGACCCTACTACTGATACTTTGCTGTCCGTCTGTGACCAGGCTGTAATCTCATGGCCCGTAAAAGTTAAACAGACTTATAGTGGCAGCAGAAATACATCACCTGTGATGTGTTTTAACTACAATTAATAATAAAAAACAGAATAAAATAAATATATTTAAAGGTGCTCTCATACAACAAACGTGTTTTGTTTTGCTGTTTTGAAAGATATACATACTTAATGACTTGCTGTTGGCCGGTTTATTATTGGCTGCGATTATTATCGCGAATTTGTGTGTCGTTTACCATTAAGGAAATAGTTAGAGATAAATTGAAAATAACCTGACTGAACACAAAATACACTGATTTCTTTTGACTAGGACTGAATAGAATTAACAGTCAGTAACGTGTAATTATATGTAGTTAGCCTTAATTATATAGTTGGATAGTAGGTAATTACACCGTCACGTGCGAATTTCTTTACCAGATCCTTTTTTTTTCATTTGGAACGATTAATTAGACGGTCAAACATTTAATCACTAATCAGGTATGGTAATGCCCAGTTACTGGGTTGAGGTAGACATAGCCCTAGGCCACAGAACAAGTAAGCTAAAGAGGCAATTTGGCGGTCCCTATCTAGGTTCAGTTGAAAACCAGCGTCAGGCACCCTGTGGCCTAACTTTTTGCTGAACTAAGACTATTTGGTACCACCGTGAGGCACAAGGTAGGTGCCTCACGGTGGTCTTTCATTCAAGTGTGACGTCACATTTGCTTGAAATGGAATTCGAGAGTGCGCAATTTGCATGCAGGTTTTACTTGCATAGTCCCCAATTGAGTAGGTTGACAATTACTTAAAACAAAATGTAAAAGTTCAAACTACCTATTTACAACTTGTAACTTGTATGCAGGTTTGTTCAAATTCCATAATATTTGCAACTTGTATACAAGTAACTTGTGAAATGGGAACGCACTGGAACATTTAAGCCTTTTTCAAACAATCAGGCGTGGCGAATGCGAAGCGTGACGTTTTTATTTGTAATGTATGGAATTGTTTGAATCCAGTCACATAGAAAACTCGGACTGATGTCTCGTATCGGTTCGGTATCGCTTCGGACTCGCCTGTCTGTTTGACAAAGGCATTAAAGATAATCCCGTCACACGAAGTAAGTAAGCTGGCACATGAGAAATTAATTAATATTTATGGCTACAGTGATATCAAAGCTGCCTTATCATCAATCTTCTCCTGAATTATTTGGGGTCGACGCCGCTTGTCTTTTTCTTCCATAATTTAAAGATATTTAAGCTGTCACAAAAGATAGGATGTTGTTTTTCTTAAGAGGATATGTTTGTATCACATTTTTCAAAATTGTTGAGCAAAGAACAGTTTAAAAGCACTGTAGTATTGACTTTTGTGTTCTTATTTCTATTGCATCATTGTGAAAACATTGAAAGACTTGTCAAATAAACTTATTATCGTTCCTTCTTTCATTTAACTAACATTCTAGATTCGAAATTGGGATGATTGTATTTTTTTTTAACGCTATTACGCTTGCGACGCGCATCGTAAAGATGATTTTTTTGAGAGATCCAGATAATTTTTTTTTGTGTGTCTGTGTAATCGTCATCTTATTACATACATTGTACGTCTAATTTTATTACACAACTGCCAAAAAGTAGTGTTCAAAGTATTACATTTTCTTAGATTTTTATATTCCTCGCTTTTCTGTAAAGTGCTGATACATCGACCGCTGTCAAACTTGGAGTACACTCCTCGTACATCCGATGCATTTTCCTTTTTGCAGTCCAAACATGTACATTTCTTGGACGTATGGTGTACACTCAGCAATGTACAACGTACAAATAAATAATAGTAATGTAATGTATTGTGTATGTTGTACCACGTGTACTACGTGTCGGGGATCGGTCTTGCTTTGTTCTGCAGTATTGAACAAAACGAGAACATCTTCATCTGCATCACGACGGCACAGTTAGCGCAGTGGTTAAGCGATTAAACTGCTGTGCAGCGTGTCGTGGGTTCGATTCCCGCTCGGAACAAATATTAGTACGACCTACAAGTGGTTGTTCCGGGTCTAGGTGTTTGTGTATTGAGTTTCTATGTTTGTAAATGCATTCACGACACAGGAGAAATGTCTAGTGTAACGGCAACGTAATAAAAAAAAAGTAAGTGATTTTTTGAGGAAAGACAAATTCAGCTGCGAGTGGTACTCAAATCTTCTGGATAATCTTCTGGTTACCGTTAAACTTTCAAACAAGGGAATGAAAAATTCAGCTTCAAACGAGTGTGTCACGATGGCCTAATTGGTAAGGCGTCTGAAGTATTTAATCCAGAAGACGCGGGTTCGAGTCCCACTCGCAGGTGAATTTTTATTTCCTTAAAAATCCTACGAAAACTCGACGCAGGCTTTATTGCGTATAAATATTATAAAACTTTAAATGTAAGTTATTACACGGGCACAACATGTGTTTGTAGCTGTCACGTGTCGGACCGCCTGTGTGCCTCATCACAATCCTGTCGATGACTGGCTAAAGTTTTTATTGTTTTTCGGAGTTATAATTCCTTCTAGGTGGCTATATTAAGCGCATATTAGATCTCATTATTGCTTTTTGGCTACATCGAGTTCAAGAGAAAACACAATGGTCGCAGGACTTATTATATACTGTGACCCCGGTACGTAAAGGGCTATTGAAGGACACCGTGGATTTTAGCCAGTACGACTCTGACAGTCCCTCCCGCTCTGCCCTGGGTAGGAGGACTCATTTGATGATTTTACCACGATAAAAAAAAAAGAAAACACGATGTCAATTTAAAAAAAATCCTCAGTCTGTATTACCAGTACATTTCAGTAAAGATAATAATAAAAACCTCTCCAATGTTTATTTAGGTCAAAGATCCCGCGCGAATAACTACTCACGTTTAGTTATCGTAGGTTCCCGCCAATTTTACAGACGCCATTTTGTGTATAATAATACATTTATAGTGATATTCTTTGGGGAAATTCACGCCTTTCATCTTCGTTTTTATCATCTTCGTTTTCGCCTTGGGGTGGGATCTTGAAGGTAGAATTAATATTGAATCGAAATATGGGATCACAATATACATTTTTACTCTGTTTTTGTTAAAGATTGTGCAATCTTTTTCGATACGAAGTGCCTCGAAAAATATTTTTCTGGGGCGAAGATCCACCGCTCGTGCCTAAACAGAATTATGCTTTCCTTCTCCTGACATGTGATCCAGTTTTTGGTTGAAAGAAAAACACGTTGCTATTTCTTATATATTTTTTTATACTTAGTACTGACAATATATTAATATATAATTATATTCGTACACGATAATCTTTAACACCACACAACGGATTTCAATCTAATTTTGAGAACCAATGTGTACGATTGGTTTCAGCACGAATTATAATATAACACTTTTGCAATCAAAACTGGCCATGTAAAACAGGAGCAGGTTTCGTATGCTATTATTTAAAAATAAATAATTATCTTCTTCATTTCTATTTAAGCTTAGAAATAGAAAAATATGAAGCTAGATCTTTGAGTTTTAAAATGATTTGTCAAGATCAATTACCTTTCAATTTCAACCCTTGCATAAAACAAAAACGAAACCATAGGTGTATCAGGCCGATGTACTCAAATCTCGACTGTTTCAATCACAAAGTAAACTCTAAAATAATACAACATACATTATTCATCAAAATTTTCATCACAGAATACAAACTAAATTAATAAACTCTCTAGTACACTAACTAATAAGCGGAATGAAATAGCGAACGTTCCAAAATATCTCGCTGTAATATCAGCCTGCATCGTCGAAAACGTGTTAATATTGATTTAACGAAGTTAAGCCCATCTGCGGGCACTGTCTATGTGTGTAAATCGGAAAACACGGAGTAGTTAGCACATGGAGGTATTGGTTTAGCGTGTTTAAACTATAATTGCTGACAGAACATGTAAAGTTCAATGTTTAGTGTACTAAAAGTAGGTACAGACCATTTCAGTGTACTAATGCATAATTTGCATAATCAAATTCAATAATAGTGCACAAATTAAGTATTACACATAACATGTGTAATAATGTTAATTGATTTAGGATAATGTCGACAGTCTTTTGTTTTCGTTTACCCTTGTTTTCATGTTCAACAGGTCGAAAAGGGTAACATTATCACAGGAAAATATTCCTAAATGGAATTATACACATGTTTTATCAATCAATCATGTCAAATGCGGAAAAAGATGGCATCTCAAGATGAAATAAAACATGTATTTTATAAAAAATACTAAAAATGCATGAATACATAATTCTCAGTAGCATGAATAAATAATGCTCACACCAAAAGAGCGTCAGTTCAAAATAGAGACTTAAATCTCGATTTCGTTTACACGCGCATTTTACAAATATAACTAACAAAACCTGCGTCCACGTCATTAGAATGTCAAAACTATATTTTGTCCATAATGTTATGTCTTTTCTGGAATATAATCACTCCATTTCCTACCTACTCAGTGGAGCGTCCAAACTACACACGTAAGCTTGTTTGTAATGCTCGGGATCTGTTTACCGGACTGTTTATGTACCAGCACGCGTGTTTGCATGTACCTACTGGGAAACAATATGTTGCTTCCTGGATACGAGTATTACATAAGTTATATTACTGCGGGCATATACAACGACAATTTCTTTGGTCTACTTTTCATTGTGGTTGCAAGCGATTCTCAGGTCGGGGCAATTACATTACTTTTTTTCATCATGGACTTTTTGAGGTTATGAGCGTATTTCTGAAAGACCTAATTATACTATTCCCGACCTGGGAATCGAACCCAAAGTCTCACGCTCAGCAGTCGCTCTTCCGACCACTAGACCAACAGGGAAGCCGTTTTGTAGGTTTTTTGTTGTAATATGTAATCAAAATAATTTTATTTGTTTCTTAATAATATGTATATGTATTAATATTAACTGAAAACTGAACTCAAAACACAGAAACACATTCAGAAATATAACTAAAATTGAGTAATACTTGTACAATGTAAGCTTTAACGACGACATTCCTTAGAACGTCGCGTCATTAAATTTTATGTATTAGTTATAACATAACAAAATTGCTGCAACATATTACGGGTATCATCTTTCGAACCAAAAGAAAACTGCATAATACATTTTATTATACAACCCTAAAGCTTTCTACATATTACGCAGTGACACGATTTTATTTTTATTCAGGTCGTAATGTAACATGACGCGTCTGAAGCAAGGGAACGCAAGCATTCTGCCTCTATGCCCCGGATCAAGGGGAGATTGAATTTACGTGTACACTCTTTTGTGTATTACTTCTATGTACTATTTATGCTGTGTATCGACCTTATTTTATTGGTGTCCCTGCTTTCAGTGAGATAAATTGATTTGCTTACTTATTTTTAGATCGATATACTTGATTTGTTTATAGAAAACTAGCACTCCGCCCGCGACGTCGTCTGCGCGTGTTTTTAACTACGAACTCATTGAATTTAAATGCCCGGTCACCGGATACTTTTGGAAAATTTAAATATACTAACGTAGCGCAAGCGCCAACAGGACGTCATTTGCAAGCAGATAGCATTGTGTTAAAGCTTTAAGTGTGTTATTTTCCATCATACCTCGCGCCCCCGTCTTATACACTGTTGCCCTACTGACTGGATTCTAGAGCTTCGATAGGCAGTCGCTCTATGAAAAATACTGATTTTCAGTTACACCTAGTTAGGCTAAAAGGCAACACGACGTAAAAGGCCTTTTCAGAAAATTGCTGCGCTTCGTGGCACAGGTCCGCACGGAATAAATATTTTAATGACCTACAAGTAGTTGTTCCGGGTGTTTTTGATTTTCAATGTTTCTAAATGCATCCACGATGCAGGAGAAATTCCTAGTGTAGGGCAACGTTTAAGAAGAACAACAAAAATAGAATTTAGTAACTGTGTAAACATGCGAAATTATGGTCTTTGACAGATTTAATTTGTCCCGACATTTTCCTTAAAAGCTTATTTTATTTCTTTCATTTGCTTATGTCAGTTCCTTTTGCTTCGTCTCCATCATTCTTTGATCTTTGTGGTAAATAATAAGGAAAATAATTCTCAATAACACGGGTTTTCTTTTAATGGAAATCATATGGCTTTGGCTGCGGAAAACGGAAATTATTTATATCCACACTTTATTAAAAATCAGGAGTCTTTTAAAAGTATTCCGCATATATTTTAAAGTTTACAAAGCCAATTAAAATAATCTTGTGATAACAACAATTTTAAGTTACAGAATAAAAAGTAAAAAAAAATGACTATAATTATGTTCTCAATATGTAAGACAGCTTCCAACTTTCTCATTATTATTTTATAGTATAAAAAAGACGCTTTAAGTCTGTCTTGTCTGTCTACAACTTACGAAAGACTGCAGCAAAATGGATAATATTTTTGTTTTGTGTTCGTTATTGTCAGACCATATTTATATGAAAAAAAAAACACAAGGTAGTTTGTTTAGAACCCGAGCGAAGCCGGGGCGAGCCACTATTGAAAAAGAGTGTTGGAACCGATTGATAGCGTTGAGTGAATCACGGGGCGGGGTCGCTAGTAAATTAGAAGTTTGTAAGTAATGTCAAGAATTATAAGTAGATATGAGACAGGAACGGAAACAAGGTTACTGCGTAGTAAAGCGAACCAAAAAAAGGGTTCGTGTAATAAATGGCATAAATTAACATAAAGTTACCTTCCATCGTGTATAGTTTATAGTAATACACTTGTATTTCCCTTCCAGGTAAGCACATAAAATATAAATAATTCACGCTTTTTTTTTGATGCGATAAATGTACTTAAGTTTTGCAATGTGGAAGCTTGAATCTACGTTTTGTCATACAGGGGCATTATTTTGACATCTTAAAACCAGGCTTGTTCCAGTGAGTGAACGAGGTGGCGCTAGACGACTTGTATAGTTCTATCTCTTTCACTCACTGGAACAAGCCTGGTTTTAAGACGTCATAATACGGCCTACTCTAAGGTAACTTAAAATTTGATAGTAGACGTCAGATTTCGCCTCAAAAGAATATTCCGAAATATATTAGCCTGTCGTGCAAGCGGTTGTGATTTGAAACACGGGCAAGTATCAAGTAACCGTGGCCCCGGAACGTAAAGAGCTATTGAAGGACACCATGAATTTTAGTCAGTACAAGTCTAACAGTCCCTCCAGTCCCGCCCTGGGTGGGAGGACTCATTTGATGATATTACCACGTTAAAAAAGGATGAAATTACTGCTGTATGAGTTTATTGAGTAGCCTATAAGAAGCCCAAAGTTTCCTGTCATGGCTGTGAACTATGATTGATTTTAAGGTCTGATTTTCGTCTCAATGTAACTTAAAGATAAACTAAAAAACTCATTTTTTAATTTATTTTATTAATCGTTGTCCTGCATTAGGAATTTTTCCTGTATCTTGGGTGCGTTTACAAATCTAGAAACTTACATACACAAACACCCAGACCCGGAACAACTACTTCCAGATCATACAAATATTTGTTCCGCGCGGGAATTGAACCCGCGACACGCAGCGCAGCAATGCAATCGCCAGCCACTGCGCTAAGCGTGCCGTGTGTACTAGTCTTTTTTTTTTTGCGTGGTAAAATCATCAAATGAGTCCTTTTTTTTTTGTTTTTTTTTTTTTTTTTTGGGACAAACCCACCACACTATTCCCTAAAATCCACGGTGTCCTTCACAAGCCCTTTACGTACCGGGGTCACGGTAATGGGTAAGTCCCGCGACCCCGGCAGGCTTTGGCCCTCTACAGGCCCCGTCAATGTGTGTGTGTACTAGTCTACAGCAATAATAAATGTATTTCAAAATACCAATACCCTGATAGCTTTTGAAGTACTACAAGCTAAATGATACGTGCAGACGTCGTAAAACAAGAGTATGTACCTATCGTACGTGTATGCTCCACTTACTTGGTTTTATTGTATCTGGAATACTAGCTCGGTTATAATAAAAATAATATTAGTGTATTTAACTATACAATGAAGAGTAGAATAAAATCACAATGTGTGCATTGAAGATCAGTTATAGGAAACCAGTTGGTATCACTACATTATTATTCGGAGGTAAATGGTAAAGGTTTTGACCCGCATTGGGCCCGCGTGGTGGATTATGGCCCACTCCCTTTCACAGAGCGGAAGCCTGTATCCCAGCAGTGGGATCATTATAGGCTGATGATGAGTTAAATATTGTGAGCTTCGTATATCTATTTCAGCTAGGTAAGGTTATTGGTATCAATAATGATCCTTACCTTTTTCAACTTTGCCCCACACTAGGAATTTCTCCCGTATCGTGATTGCATTTACAAATATTTAAACCTTTGTCAAACAGACTGACCTTAATTATTTACATCTGACGGCACAGTTGATGCAGTGGTTAAACGATTGACTGCGCTGAACGCGTATCGCGGGGACCATTCCCGCACGGAATAAATATTTGTATGATTTACAAGAAGTTGGTCCATATCTGGCTGTTTGTTTATGTGAATTTAATGCCTTTGTCAAACAGACAGGCGAAAGCGAAGCGATACCGAACCGAAGCGAGACATCAGTCCGATAGTTCTGTCAAGCTATCGGATCTCTTTCGCTTTTCTATGTGACTGGATTCAAACAATTCCATACATTACAAATAAAAACGTCACGCTTTGCATTCGCCACGCCAGTCTGTTCGACAAAGGCTTAAATGTATCAGCTGGAAGCGCTGGCAGCATTGTCATACAGCGTGGCAATGCTGACAGCGTTTTAGACACTGTTCCTGTTGACAGCAGTGTAGGCGTCAACGTCTATGGCCGTATTTGTCGTATCAAAATATTAAAAATATGTGTAATATGGTAGTACGGCTATAGGCGGTATGATAAAATGAATGGAATTTTAAGTGTCATATTGGAATATTTAAAAAAACTCAAGTGACCTGGAACGAGTTAATTATAGTTTGTATATGATAGAGGAATAAACAAATAAATTTAATAGACTAAATATAAGACCAAACGTCGACTTAACCTTGTATTTTCAAGCTAAAATTCTTAGATGATAAAACAACATCAGCTATAAAACTTCAAGTTCTAATCTTAGCGTCCTTCCTCGACAAGAAAATCTCTTAAACTTAAACCGCCTTATTACAAAAAGGGGTTTAACTAAAAACCCAGGTTTAAATCTTGTAAAACTACGGTTTACACAAACGTTATTACAAATCGTGGTTTTGTGATAAACCATGGTCTAACAGTAGTAGCTGTCAAAGGTGTGTCAAAGTTTCTCATAGCATCTTTATCATTGTGTTGTTGTTTTTGTGCTATTTACACCCAAAATGGATTTTAATAAGGTAGATTTAATTGTTCTTACTCATTGTGGATTTAATTGTTTAGACAATCGTTCAAATGGCGGTACTTAAGTCGACGTTTTATCTTAGTTTTGTAATACGGACAAATTTAAACCGTGGCTCTGCAGATAAGCCTGGACTTGATAGACCGGGTTTAAACCAAGGTTTATTTATTTTTTGTAATAAGGCCGTAATAAATTCATAACAAAATTAATCTAAACCCTAACAACAATGTTTACGTAACATTACTCTAGAAAACTGTGAAGTACAGCGTTTTTCACAGAGAATATTAAACAGTTTTGTTAATTAAAAATAGTTTTATCACGGCAGGAATGGTACCACACGGACGGACGCTCGGAACCCGAGACCGTAAATTTTGAATTTTGTAAAAAAAAATGCGGTGCGATTGAGGTATTCCCGTTTGAGCAACGATTTTTAGGGCCTTATACTTTTTTTTTCGTGGTAACCCGCCCTGCCTTGGGTGGGAGGACTCATTTGATGATTTAAATGAGTCCTCCCACCCAAGGCAGGGCGGGAGGGACTGTCAGACTTGTACTGACTAAAATCCACGGTGTCCTTCAATAACCCTTTACGTACCAGGGTCACGGTAATTCGTACAGTCCCGCGAACAAGTTGTGAGGATGCACTTTATTTGGGGCCCTTTGTTTTTTTCCTATTTTCCATAATCACGAAAATTTTGCGCAACACATTGAGCCGATAAAAACTCTTCCCCCTCAAATTCCCATTTTTCATACCTACACTCCTAAACCGATGTAAAGTTATTTACATTAAGATTGGACGCCTTTCTTTACCAAACTTTTATATTTTTTTTAAACATGGCCGTCTACTGTCAGCTTAACTGCGTTATCAAGCAATAGTCCTTGTACAATTATTTTACCTCTGACAGCAACCAAACAGCAACCTTATGACAATAACAATACAGATCATTTTTATGCAAAAACAGGTATAATGACAGTAAATAGACTGTACATAATAAACAGAGTAATGGCTACGTACTCGGAGAATTATGTGCTACGCCGTGCTACGAGCGGTCGTAGAGGGTGCTACGAGACTACGGCGTAGTAATTAAGACGGGTTTATTGAGGAAGTAATCTTCGGATAGCATTTTCTTCTGTTCATTTTCTCATTTGCCGTTATATGAAGACGTGGTTTCTTATCTTTGAAATGGTAGAGTTTGCAGTTCGTTTAAGGATATTTAATAACGTAAATGGTGACTTAATTACTTAAAAGTAAGTGAGACAAATGTTTTAATAATATAAAATAACTTGTCTTTTCATTTTATGTCAATTGTTTTGTATGTCATTTTCTCTTCGGATTTGGTACAAGTCGATCTACTCATTTTGTTATTTGCCTGATGACATCAGACTTAAAAGGTTAAATATAATCAGTATTTTATGGCCGGTTTGTTACTATAATATGAACTCTTTCCAAATTGACCACTTATTTTCTACACAAAACTTCTACAAAAAATGCAATAATTCATCATTGTGAACAATATTCCACTTACCAGCAACAGGTTCCAGTAGACCCTCAGGATCGGAAGCCTCGTCAGCGGCGGCGGAGGCCAGCGCCGCGGCCACCATCAGCCACCAGCCGAGATACATTGTACCTGCAAACATATTGACACTATGAGGAGAGTTTGGGACTACAATACAAACTTATTTAACACTATTTTCCTATTACCCTATTTATTTGAACTAGTATGTAAGTCGTCGGGCATGCGGGCAGCGAGTAATGGGCAACTCGCTGTCCGACCATGGACCATGCCCGGGTCGACGGCACGTTGTGTTCCATGCGCGTCTCAAAGAGTGTCAGCAGAGTGTCGGGGCCCCTTGTAGAGGGCCAAAGCCTGCCGGGGTCGCGGCACTGTACGAATTACAACACCGTGGATTTTAGTCAGTACGAGTTTGACAGTCCCTCTCGCTCTGCCCTGGGTGGGAGGACTCATTTGATTATTTTACCACGATAAAAAAAAGTATGTAAGTCGTGTTTTGAATGAAATTCGACTCTAATACATTTAGGTATCGTGTAACTACAGACAAAGTTAATCATCTGTTGAACAATCGTCTAAAAAACTGCCAACAGCAAAACGGCATTTCACGTTAATATAAGACTTGTTTCGCAGTTACACTTTTTTTTAGACAATTGTTTATCCATTTTGTAGTAAGACGGTTAAAGTCAAAGTGGAAATGGCTTTCTGCACTCCCTCTTCTTGTAAGCTTAATCTGTGCCTTTCATACTGCTTCATCCGGGTAATTTTCGCGAAAAAGGTACAAAGTTTTTTCAAACTTGGAGTGAAAACGGTAAAAAATAACATGTTGATTAGTTTAAGGTCTTGGGCAAAAAAAAACTAGAATTTAATTAGATGGAAAAAGGTATATTCGTCATAATTAAATGATAACATGTGATAACCTTTGATTTTTTTTTACGTGGTAAAATCATCACATGACTCCTCCCACCCAGTGCAGAGCGGGAAGGACGGTCAGACTCGTACTGACTAAAATCCACGGTGTCCTTCAATAGTCCTTTACGTGCCGGGGTCACAGTAATTCGATAGTCCCGCGACCAACATGTGATAACTTTCCACATTTTCAGTAAAAATATATATGTGATAAAATACTAATAAACTCACGCCTTCCGAACTTTTCCCACGAAAGGCACTCAATCTACCATGAGAGTTATTTTAACACCAAAAAAGCGGTTTGAAGAACGCTTCGTCATTGACTGAGCTCTCCCCATGCCAAGTATCAGTGACGTGGTTGTAATGTGAGTAAGACTGATCGCTTTCCCATGTGACTAGGGTAAAACGTTCTGCAAAGTTTTAGCAGTTATAACTTCTAAATAACCGTTAATCACTTGTTAATTTTGAATCTTCTCTATGAGGTATATGTATGACAGACATGCATGACGGAAGACTTTTTTTTTTACGTGGTAAAATCATCACATGAGTCCTCTCACCCCGGGGAAAACGGGAGGGACTGTTAGACTCGTACTGACTAAAATTCACGGTGTCCTTCAATAGCCCTTTAAGTACCGGGGTCACGGTAATTCGTGAGTCCCGTGACCCCGGCAGGCTTTGGCCCTCTACATGATATTTTTCCAAATGGAAAGAGCTGTCTAATATTTATTTATGATAATTATTGTATTTTAAAATTGGAAATACTCTTTTCATACATATTACTAGTTGTTTCCCGCAGTTTCACCCCTGCTGATCGTCTCCTATTGGTTGTAGCGTGATGTCAAATACTATATAGCTTTCCTCGATAAATGGGCTACTCAACACAAAAACAGTTTTACAATTAGAACCAGTAGTTGCTGAGATTAGCACGTTCAACCAAACAAACAAGCTCTTGAGCTTTAAAATATTATTATGGATTTGTTTGACATTTTAAATCGATTCATGATGAAGTACTTTTCGCAAAAAATGGACCAAAATGCCAAAGGATTTGTGTATTGTCGATTCTAAAATTGGTGTATTTACGAGAAAGAGTACATGGTTTAATAGTTTGTATTTCTTTTACGATCCATCTATCACATAAATTCACGTAATAAAAAGCGTTTAATGCTTTATTTAAATTTATATTTGAATTATAATAAATTTACTAATGGTACCACAATATACACCCAAAGCAATATACTATACTGATTATACAAACCTACATTTTACAATTTCCCTAAAGCAATATGGCTGTATTAGAATTTCTCAAAGCAATGGCACATGTGTAATGTTTGGGTTACAGATTACTTGAGTTAATTTTGCCCTTATTCCCCCCGAACAGGGATTTGTACAAAATTAAACTCCTGTCAGCGATATTTAAATCTGCGATGGTCTTATTTTGTCATTTGAATATTGTATATCCATGTGTGTGTTTTGGAATGGTATTTTTTAACACTGCTTTTGCGTAGGTATTAAAGGTATAATAATATATGGCCATATTAAAATATATGGCCATATAGGGAAAAAAATATTGAAAAAGCTGTCTGTGTTGAATCATTTAAAAAAACTGTCAAGAGACCTCGCCACGAGTTAAGTCCTTTTGAAGCGGCACTAGAGTCTATGTCATTACATCAAATTGCATTAAAAAATGTAGTACCACAAATTTTCTGCTGACCATATATTTCGTGATATGTACGGTAGTATGTCTTATAGGATATTTTAGTCACGTGCCCTGACGCGAGTTTAACTTTTTTACCCATTCCAAAAAAAGTGCACAACGCCGCTAAAGAAGTTTTCACTTCAAAAAATGTAATTAGTCTGAAAGATAGATTATCAACATTTTTATCAAATTTTACTCGCATGTTTTCTTTTATTACGTAAACCAAATTTAGAAAGAAAGCTACAACGCTTCCAAAAATCCCAAAACGTCACTCGGTCGGTATAATTTTTCTGTCGTTATGACGTCACAAGCTGCCACTCCCGAATTTCGAAGCATTTTATCTTTGTCAATATTAATTGATTAAAAAAAAACAAATAAAATGTATTCCATATTTTTCAATACTCTAACTGACGGACTGAACAGATTTTCAATTTACCCTATTATATTGCCTCTAATCATCGAAAGGGACTTTGTTGTCTACGTTTCTGTAAAGTAATACCTTTATATTCTCATTAAAATCATTACTGTATATAATGTAAATATCCGAATGTATCAACTCAGAAAATTACGTATTTGCTTTCATCATAAAACGTAATTTTCCGCTCAAAAGTATTCGGTCGACCCAGCCGCGATACAATTATTAACACATTTAAACTTCTATATAACTTGATCAAAGTGAGGGTATAAAGTTTTGTGCAATGACAACCGCGCCTGCCATTTTGGTTAACATTAGGGTTGGCATAAACATAAATCTTACTTAACCTAATTAAATAGGAAAACTTTAATTGTTTTAATGCATCACAGCAATGGGTCTCATAAAGGTATATTCCCTGTGTGGAGTTTTTATGAAAGATATGTTTATACATACAGTTTATAATCTTGTACTGTTAAATGAAGCAGGAAACGCTGTTTTTTTTTAGAATGGTTTGTGCCAAGTTAGATGTACTGATAATTTAAATTTCAGTGTGACTGTTTTAGCCTGCTCTCCTACTCCTGGACATCGTTCCACTCTTACCACTTTTCATTATTAAAAGCAGACTTCTTTTTATCGTGATAAAATCATCTAATGAGTCGTCCCACCCAGGGTGGGGCAGGAAGAACTGTCAAACTTGTACTGACTAAAATCCACGGTGTCCTTCGATGGCCCTTTACGTTCCGGAGTCTCGCGACCCCGGCAGGCATTGGCCCTCCAAAAGACCCCGAAATGTGTAATGGCCCCGTCATTGTACTGACACTCTTTGAGGCGCGCGTGGAACACAGCGAGCAGTCGACCCGGGCATGGTCTATGGTCGGACAGCGAGTCGCTCATTAATCGCCTCCCGAATACCGTGTCTACGGTGGCAGGAATTAAAAGCAGACTTTAAAGGAAACAATAATTAATAAGATATTTCAAATAAGTTTACTAAACACCTACTCGGCAATGTTCGAAACAATGAAAAAACCTTGTAATATTTATTGCTTTCAATATATCAGCACGATATTGATAGCACAGCTGTCCGATACAAACTAACAAAAACAACAGCACAACACAACTACACATCTGTTATTGGAAAGCTAGAATTCACAGCTCGTCCGCCATTTTGATTACTTTTCCCTCCGTTAAAACTAAATGCAATTCCGAAAGCAATATCTGTTCGCTTTGAACGTGTTTACAGTTTTTATAGTCTGTTACACGGAATGGAATTAAAAAAAAAAAAAAAACAAAAGAGTCTTTAGTACAACGACCTGCAGCCGGCGTAAATGTGAACATGAAAATAAGCACAGCATATGTCATGTGTTACAATTCCGGAGTCGGGCTCCGTAACTTGAATGTAACTCTTTTAACTTTAGCCTACTTTCAAACAACGTCTCTCATTGTGCCAGGAGGGCGAGGGAAGGGGTGAGGACTCAAAGGGAGGTCACCTTTTATGTCCCAAGATGAGGCGCTTTCAACCGCTCCATGGTTTTACACAAAAATGTTTAGATGTAAATAGGTACGTAATCGGCGATTTCCTGGAAGATTATATCCCCAGTGATTCCTAAAAGCAGGTAAGAAAATGTCTTGTTAAATTGTCTCGTAAATTATCATCGTTTGTTATCTAATATCAAATTTCTTATTGCTTTCCAAGTATTCGCTGTATTTTGTTGTACAAATCGTTTATTTGAATGCCGTTTCTATTTTCATTCGAATACTAATAACATTGCTGCATTAAGTAGGTTTCTTAATTAAACAATTATTCAAGGAAATAGAGTACATAACTTGAGTTCTAACCGTTCATTATTGCAAGCTGTGTGCTACCGCAACTGTGTAGCGATTCGAATTCAGCTCGGGATGGGAAGCTGCGGTGCCCTGGTATTCTGTGCACAGTAATACGGGGAATACGGAAACGGGCCGGCTTATTTGAATAAACAATGAATATAACAACGCTTCCTCATTCATCAAGTACCCTAAAATTCGCAAAAATGATCCTTTTTAATATGCAAGAGGCGCAAAATTTATAATTTATGACGTAAAAAGCGACGCGGCAGACGTCCATCCCCCACCCGAGCGGCCATACCAACTCACTGACTCGGCGAAATTTTCAATTCAACAGTTTTTCTAGCATTCATTAACTCGGTCTGATGAATTCGTCTTGTACAAGCGGGCTGTTAGTGTTTTTGTAGCAAAAAGCAACGAGCGAAACGAATTGGAAACGCCTAGAAATACTTGGCTTTGATTAATTCTCAGTTCTGTTTACTGTTCGCAACCAGACGATAAATACAGGCTTTAATGGATGGGAAAACTTTATATATAAGCCAGTATTTAAGTAAGTACTTAAGTAGTTTCTAAATAATCTACGTTAAAAGCTATTTTCAACGCCTTTTGAAAGTCAAACTTTTAAAGGGACATTATCGCCCCGCATTTTAGGGGCTGTTGCTAAGTGAAGTCTTTTCTCCACCAGGGTTCCATTAGACTTGCAAATGCTTTCCTTACTAAAGGACATCACGAAAAGAGGAAGCGGAAATAGGTGACTAAAAAGAAAGGGATGGGAGATAGCTCTTGCTCTCTTTTGTCACATTTTGGTTCGCCTGTATGACGGGGTATGCATCATTTTTTTGCTGCCACGCGCGAGTCTCGAACAATTGCTCATATAAATTATGACCGTTGTCGACTACGAAGTTTTATTATATTACTTTGAAATGTAAATATGCTGTCGTTGTTTAAAAAGGAAGGTTTGTGTTTATTTATCTTTGTTTAAGTTTGTCTTTTCACGATACTGGAGTACGAACAGATGGTACATGGACTGAACGATATTTTATTTGGCGATTTAAATATTATAAGCTCGTATAAAAGTACAATACTATGTTTTGAGGTTTTTTATTCTACATAAAAGATCATTTAGCATAAAAAGTAGCAAGCTATCTGTTGTTTGCGTAATTTTCAAAACTAAATAGAAGTAAAAGTCAATAATCCATTTTAATTTACAGTGCACTTTTTCTTGCAAACTTTTAAAAACTACCTCAAAAACAAAAAGAAAGAAACCCATTCTAGAGCTCACCTTTATTTGTTCCCGCAATTATTATCATTATTACGTACTTCTTTAAAGAACAATCAGTTAAAACTTCCGCCTCCTTGGTCGAAGTTCCAAGGTATTTTAAAAATAAAACCGCAAAGTTGCCAGCAAGAAATTTTCTTTTTTTTTTGCCGACTACTTGCAAGTGCAGCGGGACTTACAAAGGCCGTGCTCTAAAGTCAGTCGAGTGTTCGAATGGTTAAGCAATTTCTGTACTGGCTTTGATGAGGTTTGGAACACTACCGTGTGTGTGGAACAAATATTATGAATAATATTGTAAAGGTTATATTGATCATGTTTGACTTATGTTTGTGGAAGAAAAAAATATATTTTGAAATAAGATAAAAATTTCTTATAAAATTGACCCAGCTTTGTAGTGGTGTGTAAAAATCTAAGACAAAAACATTTTATTATATTTTTTTTGTTTTACACATTAATTTTGCTGAATAAATGCAATTGGTGATGTTATAAGAACAACATCAAAATAGTGTAAATTATTTGATTGTTAACATGCAGTAGATACTAAAACATAAAGTTTAGTTCCACAAAACTGCTCCAGCAGTTTGCCTGTTTTGTATCTAGAGGGACAACGCCGTCACAAAGAAAGATCCAAAAAGCAACTTTAATAACATGGATTAGAGTAGCATTTACGTTTTATACTTCTACCAAAGAGATTCACCCACCATTGACCTCTGTAGAGAAACTCCAAAGACAAATAAAACGTTTCCCCGCAAAGGAACCAACAACAAACAAAGCAACAAATAGTTAATTTACAAAAAAGAACTTTATTTCTTTTCCCTCACAGTTCATTTACTATTATTATCGGCAAGTTTTGTTATTTACTGTGTAAGTGTTACATGATCCGGGGAGCAGGCGATTATTAACAGTTTGATAAGGGTAGGCCACACTGTCCCGCTTAATGTTCACTGTGATATACAACTGGGTGGCATAATGACTTTCAACTTTGTTTTTTACTTTGATTTATTGTTTATTGGTGTTTGCCAAAACGGGTATGTTTACTGATTTAGGATTTAGTAGCCTTGAAACGGGACAATATATTGAAGACTTTATAGCAAAAGTTGTTTTACGTTAACGTATTTAAAAAAAAAAAACCGGCCAAGTGCGAGTCGGACTCGCCATTAAAGGGTTCCGTAGCAGCAAGTAACATTATATAAAAGTTGGTTGTAACTTTGAAAGATAAATTGCGGTTTACGATTTATGACGTATTAAAAAAATGTAAGTTGGTACGCACAATATATTTTAGGTTCAGTAGTTTCGGAGATAAGGGGGGGGGGGGGGAATGGTCAATTTTCGTCTATTTTCTTGAATAGCTTGGAAACTATTTATTTTAAAATTACAAAAAAATACATTTAAGATCTTCTCAACAAGGACCTTTCATTTGATATGCCACACGATGCAGTTTTCAGAATTTTTTTTTTAATTTTCCCCTTCCCCCCCAAAAATGACCCCCCATATACAGATTTCATCTGCTCACGTCACACCTCTGTGTTTGGGTCACAGGAATTGATATGTGTACCAAATTTCAACTTAATCGGTCTAATAGATTCGGAGATAATTGACTGTAAGCGACGGACGGACAGACACACGAGTGATCCTATAAGGGTTCCGTTTTTGTATTCAGACGTACGGAACCCTAAAAAAAGTTGATCTAGCGTCCACTACCGCTACCGTAAAGCTTGAGGTTGTGGGTTGCTTCCTGGGTAGGGCAAGGTCTTTTTACTTTGCTGATAAACAGCGAAGCTGTCACCTCCTCCCATGAAATAGTAATGCTAGCAAAGAAGGTGGCAGAACGCGTGAGAGAGAGGCAATCCTCCTCCTCCTGACGCAGTGTAAACTTCAAATGTGGAATTCGGAAAGACTCGTTGAGTGATTTAATAAATTAAAAAAGGGAACTTGCGTCTGCCTTCCGAAACAACTAGATGTGATATAGGTACTTAGATGTAATAATGTAATATACACTATTTTTTTTTTTCAGACAGCGACCAGTTATAGGAAAAGGAAAAGTGAAACGGAATGTTATTGGAAAGACATTTAATACGGATCTTCTCAATCTCCCGAGTCTCGAGGAAAATCAATGAAACGCCATGCATGAATAAATAAATAAAGAAACAAGACACGCCCGTCAGATGCTCGTTTAAAAGACGATCAGTGTCAATCTACAAAATAAAATCGTGTCGTCGCGAACTCTGGCAACCCTTAGGTTGTGTACACATTGAGTGACGAAACTTTAACAACCGGAAGGCTTAGTACACACTGAGTGACGTTTGTTTGCTTGATGCACACGGTTTGACACACACACTATGTGTCGCAAGTGTCAAAAACTTTGCACATCTAAATGGTTTACATAGAACCGTAACTCTATTTATGTGGCTATTACTTTTACATGCCATATCTCAGTATGATTATTTCGGTCTTCGGAGCGGACAAACTTATCAATCCATATGAATAAAAGAATCCTGTTCTAATATTTACAGTAACACATACCGCCACATTCCATACTTCCGAATATTAACCACATTCTGGTTACATAGACGCATATTTCTCCTCAACACACGAAGATAACCATCATCACTCAAACCGCGCGGTTTTCTGGTTGACGATTGTGTCATGCAATTACGTGTCAATCAGTGTCAACGCACCCTTAGGTGCATCGTGAATGTCTCAGCGAATCTCGGCCAAGCAGCTCTGCCAATTTCTACTACCCTCGACCTATTTGGCTTTGGTTCTTCAAATTACCCCTTTGAGTTGTAATATGGTTGTTACTGATGCTATAAGAAGAATTTTATGAATAAATACACTGTCTATATGATCAGACAGTCTGTCCCAAGGCGCTAGCATGAATACTACATATTTCGCCGTAAAAGGATTCAACGAACTTGACGTATTACGACATAGGTGTTTTTTTTTTATTGTTGTAAAGTCATCAAATGAACCCTCCCACCCAGGGCAGAGCGGGAGGGATTGTCAGACTCGTGTATGCTTTCCATCAGGTGAGATTATGGATAAACGCGAGACTTAAAATAAAGAAACAAACTATCGCAGACTTAGTTAGACTAGCATTTTCCACTCTGTCTTTCACTTTCTACAGCCATCCAGCCAGTCTGGACTTCTCATTTTCGAAAATAATTCAAAATATAATATCAAAAAACATACACTGATGTCTAATTATCATGAAAAATGTAAATAATAATCAGTTTTACTCTCTCGCTCTACCGAATCTCCGGGAATATTCAATGTATTACATCCATCTTTATAACAAAGCCAAAAAAAGCACTTTGCATGTTTTTGAAGTAAATCATCTGTATACAACAAAAACCAGCCAGCACTTAGCTATAAAAATATTGAGAGATAAGTTTAAGACTAGTCCACGAGCTACACGCTTAAAGCGACACGCGTCTTGCGACAATAACTGCGGGAACAAATAATCACAGAAATCGGTTCAGTAATCATGGTAAAACATGAAATAGACCATGCATGAAAAATGAAAAGTGGTCCTTGAAAAATAAATATATGTTAAATACAAAAACTAAGGTCTTATCATTAGTTTTCATGTTTTTGTGTCGTAAAGGAGACTTAGTATTTGTTTTTCGTTCGTACACTAGAGCTTGTAGGTGTTATTTTCATTTACCATACAATTGACTTTGCAGTACTTTAAGTATGTTGTAGGAACAAAGTAGAATTCATAGTATTACGAACTAGACTATTACGTATACGAGCGTAATCAACCGCATTGATTTACTATTTTGAATTCCAACAAATGATAGAGGGTAAATGAGATGCGCATCATAAAGAAAACAAATGACAAGCGCCCATGTTGCTTGAGGTAAGTCGCATCGGCCGAGGTTGTGAACGGAGGCGAAAAACAGTGGTTTCGATCTCCAGTCTCCAGACGATGTAAATGAGGAGAGAGGGATGAAAGGAGGTCCAAGTCTCGACCTCTCCCCGCGGTGCGGTATCCGATAATAATTTGGCACGGTCTCAAACCAGCAGAACAAGTTTAATTAAACAAGCATTAGGAAGTTTCTAGAGATAACTCGCTGTTTTGAGCTGACCGCTCTGCTTAAATACCTATAAAGGGAAGGTTTTAATTAATGATGGTAATGGAATGTCAGGCTACTGATTAAGGCGGGAAGATATGGGTTTTTCTTTGGAAATTAATTATTTAATCCTTATATCAATCCATTTTTAAGAAATGTAGTTCAGCATGGTTAACTTTGGAACGCAAAGGGCAACCGAAAGAACATATCGGACTTTTAGTCAGTAAGGGTCTAACTTTTAGACAGTCCATTTTACCCCACACAGGGCGGGAGGACTCATTTGTTGATATTTACTACCGAAAAAAAGAAAGTAAAATGTGGTTTGTTGTTGGCGATGGACTGGCTCCCACCTTCCACATTAAACTTTTAACCTTTAATATAACTGGATAAATGTGAATTTACTTACGTGGGTTCATCTCTGTTTAATCCCTCGGGCATAAAACGCTTGATAGTGTTGGAAAGGTACGTACCGTTTCCTCTTTACTTCGCAAGTATTGTGAACATGACAATGGGAATACGCCAGGGGAATAAGAGGCTGCATCCTCTTTTGTGCCACTATAATGAAGTTTGCCACCCGTGAATGTAACCAAATATTTCCTTTTATTATTTGAATTTTATATTCTAAATTCAAACAGGCAATATTATTACTGGCTGATTTTGTAAAAAGAATGTTTCTCATAAAAAGAACGAATATTTCAAATTAACTATTCTTTTTTTTAAACTATCAGTCGGTAAGTTCAACGAAACAACAAAAAAAAACGCCTTTTGAATTCCGAAGCAAAAAAATAAAGTACCAACAAACAATGGTCAAGAGCAAGCCGTTTATAAAAAATAACAATTCCAAGTTAAAAACATTCAAAAGCAGGAAAATTTTAACTTTTACGACAATTTAACTGTGCATTCGAGATAGTTTTCAGCTTTTACGCGAGCATTTTGCGCAAATTTTCATATAATTATGTACATTTAACTGAAAAGCGCGAATGTCACAGGTGCAGTGCAAAAATTGCGTTTATTTGAAGTTCACTGCAACGTGGGAAATTAAATTCTTGTACGTAGACGTTATGAAATATTTTCAAATTCCAGATTCAAATTCACTTCTTTATGATTTTGAGTACGATATTTATTGAATTCGCAAGTCGCAAGTCGTCCTGTTGGAAGTCTAGAGGTCTATGCTCAGCAGTGTACTTCTTGCGGCTGATGTGATGATGATGATGATGAACATAGTGTCTAGATCAAGTCAATAAGGTTTAGTAGGTTTCAAATTAGTCTGTAAGTCCAATCAAACATGAAACCTTCATCCCTTATATAAAGTTTAAAATCAATTACCGTTTGACAGATTGGGCTTGAATGGTGTGCTGGTGGTACATAGATCGTTATCATCTACCCATGTCATATTTTCCCATATATTATGGGACCAGTTTCTATTATTTCGATCAGGACGAATTACTAGTTAGGTAAACACCTCTGTTAGTCACTCTATGTGACCTCCATAACCCTACACTACAAGAAAACACGATACCACTACGATACCCCTTAGTTAGACTCATTGTCAGACTTTCGAATTTCAAACTACTTATAACAATCTGCGCAAAGATCAACAGTAACCCTGATACTAATAATAATTTCTAATTACAGCAATAATACAAGTTAACAACACATACACTCGTAACATAGTAATTACCTCTTCCAAAAGTCCTCTAACAATCTCTCCAAGACCTCACACGAATAATTACGAGAAATCTCATTAAATTGAATCGTTAAAAATGCCTTGCTGGTTCTGTTAGTGGTCTTGTGTGAGACAGTCCTTTTGTCCCAGCAATGTTTGCTTTTAATTAAAATCTCTCGTCTGCTGGGACGTAATTAATGAAATTTCAGATTATGCTTATGGGACGTTACGTTATGACAACTTATTGTTTGTTTGGGTCTGTCCGCGGCCATGATTGTTGAGTTTCTTTGTAAGAAAGGTAGTACAACATTTTGATATGGAGGTAGTATTTTGATCAAGATATTTGGTTAATATGAAGAGATACTAGAATAGGTATGAGGCTCAAGCTTTTGTATATTTCGTCAATAAAAATATCAAGGTATGTAAGTTTGGTTATATTTAAGTACGGGTAGAGGTACTGGCCATAGAAGATGCGCACCTTTGTTAGTTTCTGCTTCTTAGAGCGTTGTCTCTGTCACACATTTTTAATGTGACATTTGTTTTGGTTGGTTAGTGCTTCGTGTGACAAAGATAACTCTGTTCAAAGCTGAAGCTGAAACTATCCCAGATATTTCTTTATAAAAGTCTTTGAGCATTATTTGTGGCCGGTATCTCCCATAAAAACTGTCATCTAAGGTTATGTCTAAGGCCTCATTTAGACAAGGCTAGAACTTGCATGCAAGTTTGACTACATTGCGGTATTTGTTTAACCAACTGAATTTTTGGCCCCTCCATAGTCCGGAGTGTAACGCTGCTCGCATGCACTTTCTTGCATAGTCTAAATGAGGCCTAAGAATTTGATTTTTTCCTGCGTTTTGTGCCAAAGCATGGACAAAGCTCAATAAAACTTTTTAAAGAAATAAAATTTGATAATGGCCCTACGTGTAACTATGGCCCCTTTGTAACATTCACGTTCCATTTTTCTTACCCAATTTCCACCCTCCATTGGACGTAACGAAAGGAATCTTCTCGTGTTTAATTAAAAAGACGGTGATTAAGGTCCGAAGTCTAACAAAGATAAAAGATGGAATGATGGATAAATGGTCGGAGGGGCAATTGGATTGAACAGAATGGAATTATGTTTGTATAATTCGCTGTCTTATGAATCATGATTAATATCGCTTATGTTTAAAAAACGGAGCAGGAAATGTTCTTTTTTTATGTCTGCATAAGCTTATACCTATAAGCTTGTGTAGATATAAAAAAGTAACTATAATTTTGATGTCATATAAGTTTTGTCTTGTTTTAGGTATTTTAAATTGAATTAGTTTTTTTTGACATTTTGATTTTGAGTGTGATTTAGTATGATATAATTTTTTAATGTTTCGACTTTCATCTTGTTTATTAATTTTTGAGTTTATGTTAGTGTTTAAATTTAATTTTATTTTATTTTTGTATTAATTTCGGTTTTAATTGTATTTTAGTGTTTAATTTTATTTTTACCCTGTTTTTAAATTTTATCATTAATTATGTATAACTTGTAACACTTATTACTCTACATAATAATTCTTGAAAAACTGTATCAGTATATACAATAATTGGTTGGCCAGAAACAATAAATAATTACCTGCGGTGTTGCCCGCGTGAAGTTCGTTTATTATCCCACGGGAACGTCTTATTTTATTTGTGTATCAAACATCCATTTTCATTCAGTAGTTTTTGTGTGATAGAGTAACAAACATTCATCCAGTCATCTTCACAGACATTCGCAATTTTCATTCAAAATGGTAAGTTTTAGTTTCTTTATTTATTTTGGATTAAACGTTGCCTCACATTAGGAATTTCTCCTGTGTCGTGGGTGCGTTTACAAACATAAACTCACATACACAAACGCGTAGACCCGGAGTAACTACTTGTAGACCATACAAATATTTGCTTGGCAATCGAACCTGTGACACGCAGCAAGTAATATAATATTAAATTTTGTGAAGTGTATGTAACATTTTATAGTTCGTGTCTATGCCTAGACTTATAAATAGATCAGACACGTTCAGACTATAATATTACTGATGTAATACAACGCCCATTACCAATACGCCCATCACAATACAATTTCGAGCCATAAACCAAAGTATTTGACTCCGTTCTACGCACGGAGCACCAAATATGATAACTTATCCAATAAAAATGCCACTTCTGATATATCATAACGAACAGATGGCCTCAAAGGCAGTTATCATAAATCAAGGAGAACCTAAAGACCTGTAGGATGAACATTAGATCTAGCTACAACTGTTACAAGGGTTCCGGAGGGCCACAAAACTAATTTATAGTTCCCGCCATTGTTGCTAGAACCGTTCGCCAGAATTATATTATCTGTGGTACAGGTTAATAACTTCGTTAGGTTGGTACTCCTGCTAACTTGTTTGTGGAAGAAAGTACAGGCGGGACGTGCTCAGTACACGGAAAATTAGGAGAGATTCTTGAAGAGGAATTTAATTAACTTTTTTTATTAAGTTCTTATTGCTACCGAAATCTTATAGTTGACTGACTTGATAAGATGTTTGCTTGTGATAATGAGGAAATGTGTTGATCTATTTGCTTTATTTCTTGTTAACGAGACGAACAAGCTGCCCTAAAATCAAGGCCGAAGTACACAAAAACGATGGCGTATCTAACTTGGATATTTTGCTTAAAAATAGTAAAGACATCCCACCCTAATGTAAAAACCGTTTTGCCAATACTTTCATTGTGCGCACAGCTATGAAATTGGAATTGTGGAAATCCCTGGTCGGGTCTTTGTTTCCCAATATTTTCAACCTTGAAGTCTTGAAGTCAAGAGTGAATAGGTTACTTCTAGGCAAACGCGCTTCACTGTCGACCACATCATTGCTTACTATCATCGCTATCGCAAAAAAATAAACAAACTTGAGATTGGAATAGTAAATAAAATGTAGATTATGGAATATCTAGATTTCTAAGCCACTGAGAATTGAAGCCAAAAAGAATGGACGCAAAATTACCTCCCCACTTCGTTCGATGCCTACGTCACACGACGCTCACTCACATATTTATAAAAAAGTGGCTTCATGAAAGTTGCTTTGTTCTGTTTTGATCGCGGAATCTGGACATTAAAATCGACGAAATAACAGCTATGATAATAAAAACAGAAAGATTATTCTTGAACACCAAATCAAAACTTGCCAGAAGCAAAGTCATATTTGAAAAATCACATCATATTCTCTTACTACAAATCTCCAACTCCGCACAGTTGGCGAATCGAATCAAAAATACATGAGTTGGTTAAAGCAGGTGAATCCGAGATAGTTTGCTATCTAAATATAAACTTAGTGAAGTCAGTAAGTTTTCCCAGTCAAGTTGTTCGGTTCCTTTGAAGACGGGCGGTAATTATCTGATGTTGTATTACTAGTTAACCGTGAGTTAAGTTTGTTGAGTAATTGCTCAATGATAAGGTTTAGGTAATTTTGTATTGGAATTCGTAGAAGCGGGTGATTAGAAGAATTGGATTTTGGAGAAACTTTCTGCGTCATTTACAAGTCTGATGAAGCATTATTATTTCATAGATATTAGGCCAACCTTTGATAATACCAAACTTGATTCAATTTCACACTACACCGCTCGCGTACGTAGTATGGCAGAAGCGGCTAAAAATGTTGTAGCAGAAATTCATAAGTAACTTCTTATTGTCAAAGAAATGTAAGTGCTAAACAATTCAAATCAGGTTGAATGTTGCATCTTGCCCATTGGGACGGCAATGTCAGTGGTTACGCCGTGGCATGCCACAAGATGCTCCTTCGCTTTTGCTGCAACGCCATCAGTGAGCGCTGGCCTTTAAGCTTTTGTCAAACAGACAGGTGTCGCGAATGCGAAGCGAGGCGTTTTTATTTGTAATGTATGGAATTGTTTGAATCCAGTCACATAGAAAAGTGAAAGCGATCCGATAGCGTGACAGAACTATCGGAATGACGTCTCGTATCGGTTCGGTATCGCTTCCGACTCGCCTGTGTGTTTGACAGAGGCATTAGGCATATTTATCAATAAATTAGATACAAGATAATCGAAGTTGAAAATAAGTATTTATCCCAGCCGCACTAATATTTTCTGAGTAACTTCGTTGTAGGATCCAAGACAGTACGCGCCTCAAGGAGTGTCAGCATAGTGACGGGGCCTGTAGAGGGCCAAAGCCTGCCGGGGTCGCGGGACTTACCCATTACCGTTACCCCGGTACGTAAAGGGCTAGTGAAGGACACCGTGGATTTTAGTCAGTACAAGTCTGACAGTCCCTTCCGCCCTGCCCTGGGTGGGAGGACTCATTTGATGATTTTACCACAAAAAAAAGGATCCAAGACAGTAAAATTAATTCTCCGGGACTTCGAGCTTAACAGTCTCAGTGCTTTTCTGGTGGTCGCCACTGTTGTGAATGGCTTCCAGGTCTTGCAGTGGTTTGGAAACAGTGCAGTGGGAGTGTCCCAAAAATTAATAAAAAAAAAGATAATTTCTGGTGAGGTCCGCTCTTCTATCTGACGGGGCACCCTTAGAGGGCAAAAGCCTGCCAGGGTCGTGGGATTGTCTACTAACGTAAGGGCTATTGAATTAACACCGTGGATTTTAATCAGTGATGATTATACCACGACGAAAAATAGAAAAAGATCCGCTTTGACTGCCCGTCCTTGAGGTACACAGTGGCAACTTATGATAATTTATTATCTGAATTTAATAGTGCCATGTATGCAATTATGACTCTCATTATTCAACAAACTAATCTCTCCTCATAAAATTATGCTCTCCAGCGAGTTGTGCAATGAACTTTGTTCGCAGTTACCTCCACGCGGAAGTTAGTTCATCGCTTTACTACTAAGTCTTATAAACTTGTACCTTGTCCCCACTATGTTAATTTGGCAGCGAAAGCTAAACATTAAGTTTATGAGTGTCCCTGCCCGCTTGTAACTGGGCTAAGTCGGCTTTATGTAATTTATCGTCTTATCAGACGTTTTTAAGTAGGTAGGTGTAATAGCAAGTGCATTTTTTTTATAAGCTTCGTCCAACACTAGAAAATAGTCCTGTGGGCTGGGTGCACTTACAAACATTTAAATTCACAAACACAAACAACCAGACCCGGAACTACTGTGTATTTGTAAGTCATACAATAACTTACATTTTACCTAATTTTTTATTTAGTCATTTTTGTAAATATTTTACTTTTAAATTTAGTTTTTAAATGTAGTATGTATATGTAGGTATTTTATTTGTCCATATATGAGCTTGAATGTAATGCATATAGAGGATTTACACTAACGTGATGTTGGTGTTGCAAGATAATAATTAAAATCTCCAACACTACGGTAGAGCATAGTTTCCATCGACAGTAGAGACAATATATTAATTAAAAATGTATTCCTTCTTATTTTTGTCTATGTAATAGAATAAATCGATTACAAATAGTTGATCCGTGCGGGAATCCAATAACGATTATACAGGCACAGAATCAACGGTTTCTTGAGCTATGAAAGTATCATACTGGCAACACAAGTAATTACAACTTCTAAGAAGTGTCTAGTGGCAAAAGCCTATAGTACTTTTTCCTCGAACCAGGAATCATACCATACTCAGCAGCTGCGTTTGCAACCACAAAACCAATGGTCAATCCCAGTACATGTGGTAAATTAATGACCCTTTTGCACATGTAAGGACATAAAAAACGTTTAACATTGGGTAATTTGTGGTCACTGATTTCGACTATCGGTTGCTGAAAAGCCGGGGAAATAAATGGCCCTGGCTCACTGAAAACAATTAGTTAGTGAAGGTCGACTTGGGTTTGTTAATACATAAATTATTTAGTTTATTATATCGTTGCACGTAACTTTATTGCCGTAAGTAATGCACCTTTGGCTAGCTTGAATAATAAACTTGGTAAAATAAATAACTTTTTACCTATACATCATTTTTTTTAGGAAATCATAATATAGGTATAGAATTTTCGTGTTTTAAAAGTGTATAGTATAGCGTGTATAGTATAGTAAGTGTATAGTATAGCGGATTGTTCTTATTTATTTCAGACTTCAATGGGCTGAGTCTAGATACCAATTTTCATTACAAAGACCGTTTTTTATTGTATTTTTCAGAATCAATTTAAAAGAATTTGTATTTCTATAAATGTTTGTGCGATTTTATTTTGGTGATTAAATTTAAGATTTGAAGACTTACTTGCCCCTTAGTGCAATCGCATTCTGTAAGAAATTTGTATCAGAATAATTCTGATCCCCGTCGGAAGGCATTGGCTGCATACATTTTGTATTAGATACCACTGTAAGAAAAATTCTGACGGATTGTCCGCTTCTGATGATCGCCGGGCGGTACTCGCTGTTCACATTTTTTTTGGTGTTGTTTAGAAATTTCTTATGGTGTGGTGTTATTGGTTCGTTTTACACAGTCGAATTTGTTATTTATTTTTATTATTAAACTTAGCCCTTGTTTGTTATATCATATAGACAAATATTCGAACAAAAGTCTTGCATTTTGTATCTGGAACACATGATTAGCATTTGCCATTTGCCGTGGCACTGCAGCCAACGTTTCTGGTAGCAAATTCCAAGGTTTTGGCACAAGTACACAAATATGGTACGATGCTCAAGCCAAATCGCTCTGACTCTAATATTTTTATAATGAACCCGACATTTTCTTTACGTTTTGTCATAATAAGTTGGTAAGTTAATGTTTCTTGCTAAATTTAAGAGGGTGCATTCAAAAAGTTGGCAACGTCTCAAATAGCTGTCAAAAAATGATTTATGATGATTAATTATTCAAATAAATCATGAATCATAATTCTGTATTGGCCGAATAATCAACAGATTAAGAATTGCAATATTAAGACTGAAATAAATGTTATAACTGTTCGAGATTTACAAAGAGCAAAGTTAAATTACCTAACAAAAAATTACTAAGTAGAAAACTACAAATAATAAACCTGCGTACTATAACAATTTAACTTGTTGGTCATTTTGTCACATGTTCTTTATAAAAAAAAGGTTGACTCTTTCATATAATGACAGTTGGACATTTTAACACTGCACTTGCAACTGAATTTTTCCTTCCTCAAAAATCATCTTTACTAAGACAAATGTTACTCAAATTCTTGGACAATCAACGATACCTTAACGTGATCAAAATAAAACTATTCATGAACAAAATACACAAACTGTTAATGACAAAATGACTTTATAAAACCTTTCACTGCATCACAAGTGACAATACCCTTTAACCCCAACTAGCAAAAATATTGAATCATCTATTATAATAATAATCATAAATACAGCTACGTTGCGTGCGCCATATCTTTATCAAGAATCCTTTTACTCGTATAACCGTCAATAATGCCTTTAGGGTCGACTCACACCAAAAGAGCGGCGAAGGGCAACGAAGCGGAGCGCAGTTTCAGTGTCATATGAATTTTAACTTTATTTTCATTAAAATAACATTTATTATCGCATGAGAAACTCGAACGAGTCGCGGGAATGCCCGCGGATCCGCGGGCATTCCCGCGACTCTTTCGAGTATGAGTGCGATAGTAAGAATGAGTATTATAGTAATGAAAATAAAGTTTAAATTCATATGACACTGAAACTGCGCTCCGCTTCGTTGCCCTTCGCCGCTCTTTTGGTGTGAGTCGACCCTTAATCGTGGAATCACCTTCAATATCTATTACGAAGGGAATCGATATCGGCAGCTCACTCAGCTATGGTTCCGTCCTTGGTACAGGAGTAAATATTTAACAGAGACCGAACTTCACACACGAGTGGTGAGGTAATTAGGTACACTATTACGTGTATGAACTTAGACGTTGGAAAAGGAGTACGCAGAAGGATCTTATATCATTTGTTTTTTATCATATTATCTTAGGAATCTTATATCACGTTTATCGTCAAATAATGTCTTTAGCCTTATTTAATTTGCGCAATGATCTAGAGCAGCGGATGGCAACGCGCGCCCGCGGGCTGTAAGTGGCCGCGAGATCGTTTTGTAAACTGAAGATTTTCTTTGATAAATGAGAAGATAATTTTATTTATTTAAATAAATATTCTACATAAATTTCTGAAAATGTGGCCTTCCGTAAAGTAGTTTACACACTTTCTGGCACTTGCCTACTAAAAGGTTGCTAACCGCTGATCTAGAGCTAACAAACATGGTCCGAGATTTATATCTGTATATCTAGAAATATAAATATCGTGAATGGCAATGCGTAATAATTATGGCAGCACACTTTTATTTAAATAAGTTTGCTTTCTGTAGATGTATACTCCTGTGTGGTGTCACTCAATACAACGTTTTAATATTTCCAAATCGATATCTCACGTCTTAAGGGGCACGATGCGAACTTTTAAGGGTGTAATGTATACGTATTTTCCTTTTCTTTTGTGAAAACGTGGGGGAAGTAAAGTTTCAAGTATTTCCATTAATTTGCGTGAATTTGAATCTCCACCTGTTGTTGAGAACATTTTGTGGCTTCTGTATAAGCATTTTGCCCGGCAACAGCGTGTTTCAGAAAAGTGTGGTCAGGAAGGTTAGCGCAATCGCTGAGAGCTGGGCTGTTGCGCTACGTGCTAAACTTTCGATTCTCGCACGGAACAAATATTTGTATTTTGCCTACTTACATGTAATTGTTATGGGACTGGCTATTGTGTGTTTATGTGAACGTAAATGTTTGTAAAAGATGAAAAAAAGTAAGCTGACCATTGACATTTGAAACTAAACGTTACTAATGAAATTGGCTGATTTGTTTTCGCAATCAATTCGAATTTCGAATTTTAAGTCAGTTGAAGATAACTAACTTTTGATGTTAAGGGGCCTCTTACAGTCCACTAGCGCCGCCAATCGAAAAAATGTCATAACTCGTAAATAGAATCAAAAATACAAAATGTGGTATGTAATTACTGTAGAAAAGGCAATAAAGTAATTTTATAACACATTGTCAACACTTGAAATATAGCTGTTTAGCTAAATTTTTTTATTTGTTACAAAAACGGCCGTTTATGTTTAGAATGCACGATTTAGCTAAACAGCTATATTTCAAGTGTTGGCAATGTGTTATAAAATTACGTTATTGCCTTTTCTACAGTAATTACAGACCACATTTTGTATTTTTGATTCTATTTACGAGTTATGACATTTTTTCGATTGGCGGCGCTAGTGGACTGTAAGAGGCCTCTTAATGATTTACGACTAGGAAACTCAGCCAATGGGAAGATGATTCACATTATAATAAATAAACGATCCTAAGCATGAATATTAATACTCCTGAATACATAATTTACATTCGGTTAGATCATCACATGAACAGGCCATTAATTAGGCCTATCCTTAACTAACCCTAATCGTACGTTAACGCATTCCCGTAGTTATTTTAAAGTAATTATAAAACTAATAAATAATAAAGTTTCTAGTAATGTTTTGCAATTCTACACGCTGCTCGGTTCCTTGCGGGCTGTAGCGTGATGTTATGCCGTTAACCTTTTTTTTATCGGTAAAATCATCAAATAAGTCCTCCCACCCAGGGCGGGAGGGACTGTTAAACTCGTACTGACTAAAATCCACGGTGTCCTTCACTAGCCCTTTACGTACCGGGGTCACGGTAATTCGTTAGTCCCGCGACCATGCCGATAACCTTCGTGATAGTTATTGAGATTAACGCGTACAAGCAAACAAAAAATGTTATCAATTTATTATAGAGTAGCTGTTCCCTGCCCGGCTCCTATTGGTCATAGCGTGATATTTTATAGTCTATAGCCTCAATAAATGGGCTATCCAACACAGAAACAATTTCTCAATTCCTACTGACAGTTCTTGAGATTGGCGCGTTCCGAATGCGAAAGCGAAGCGTTTCCGAAGCGATACCGAACTGAAGCGAGACGTCAGTCCGATAGTTCTGTCACGCTATCGTATCGATTTCGCTGTTTTATGTGACTGGATTCAAACAATTCCATACATTATAAATAAAAACGTCACGCTTCGCATTCGCGACGCCTGTCTTTATGACAAAGGTTTTCAGCTTTATAATATCAGTACAGATAGATAGTTTCTTTTCTCGATTTTAAGCTCGTAAATCCACCTGAAGAGCATAAGAGGCTTCTATTCGAGCATTTCCGAGCTGCAAACTGGGACATATTTGAGGTGGAGCTCTATTCGAGCCAGGGACGCCGGAGGGTGCTTGAGCCGCGTATGGGAGGCAAAATTCCGTATAATGAACGGCGCACTCGATGACTCTCATCGAGCTCGATGTTGGCGCAACAATGGCGGTTTGACGCCATATTGGAAGATGATAGAATGTTGAAGAATGATGCAGTTTTTGAAATTTAATTTAAAAATAATGTCCGCGTTGGGTTTTCCATTGTTTTTGGCTTCGATAAAACATGGAGATGTTATTGTTGTGTGTATTAATTTAATTATTTTACCAATCGTATAAATCTTCTTCTTCTTCTTATCGTATGGTTGATGAACAACCTGTTGTCAGAGTTTAAACCGCCCGTAGGCCTCTGACATGGCTTCACACACCGTTGAAAAATGTCTCAGGTGTGCTGGTTTCCTCACGATGTTTTCCTTCACCGTTTTTAGCAAGTGATAATTTATAATACGCACATGAATTCTAAAAGACATTGGTGCGTGCCGGGGTTCGAACCTGCAACCTTTGACTTGGCAGTCCAACGGTCGTACCACTCGGCTATCACTGCTATCACTGCTATCGTATAAATAAAACAAAGAAACCTTCTGTAATTATGATGAAAATTGCTTTAAAATCCGTTGTCAAGTAAAAAAAACAGTACGGGTACAGACTGACTCTGTAATAATGATTGACAAACAACTTATGTAGGTATTCATTCCTTATGGTAATTTTAATAGTTAAAATACAAATAAATCTACTACACAAAGTAAAGCAAAACAACATCCTACCTCCACCAAAACCCATTTAATCTTCGCGTTCAAAAACAAAGCGCAACATTTAGTATTCTCTCCCCTACAAACCCAGTCGTGCCCTCCCCATTAATTCCCGCACGTCCTTCCTAGTCACGTCCAGAAGTCCAAAATAACACAGACTACAAACACACAGACCTAGGAATACTTCACAATAACCAGTGCGACAATGATTCCTACCACTGAGTATTTAATGTCCACGAAATGTCGACAAAATATAAATGTTCCACAAGCGCCGCTCAAAACAGTAGTTTGAGCTATGTAAATAAATTCTTTATCTTTTATTGAATAGGGTTGTCGGGTCGAATTATTGAGCTCAACAGACTTGATAACTTCGCTTGCTTAGTTAGGCACGAAATTCAGTTTGAGCTGAAAATAGATCGGGTTACAGGCTTCAGGGATTCAGTAAACACATAATATTTGGTATAGGATGGAGTTTACTTCAATATTTTCTATCAAATGTATGAATTAACCTTTAATGAAAATAATTATCCAAATCCGTGTGATGATGAAAGGGCACTGCTGCCCTGGAATGTAAAGGACAACTTTACTGAAGGATTAGAGGTTATTAGTCAGTCAATCCCAACAGTTTCTTCCAGTCCACCTAAAGTAGGAAAACCCCTTTTGATGATATTCCAACATAATAAAAAGGTACAGACGCCAGCAGGTAAACTAACCCATCAAATTTTAGCAATGGAACATTTTCACCTTTCAGTATTGTGATAAGGTTGAAAATCAAATTAAAGAAATTTAAAAGATTGTGGTAGCTTGATGTGCTGGCGTCTGTACATAAAAAAGATGCTTTCAAAAGTTCACTGAAATATCCACTAATGGTACTAATGGTACTAAGAAAAAAAAAAAGAAATGGAATTTTGTATTCTTTCTTCCTTCCGAACCAGCCAAAGAAACAAAGCTCCCAAACAAGTCTAGTCGAACAAATCCCGGCATTTGCCAGCCCTAACACGCCAGTTCGAAATAATTGCCGTTCCAAACAAAAGAATGTTACCGCGGCGAACTACGAAGACTTTTCACTTTCGGCTTTTTAGTGCTAGCAACCCTTTTTTGTTTCTTTAATTTTTATGCGATAGCTTTTTTTGTAGCTTCATGTGTAGTTTGGGGCTTTTAGTTTACCGCTAATGCCGCTAGAGGGAACTATTCTTTGTAACTTACGTAGCTTTTTTGTTTTTAGATGGAAGTGAAGATTTTCGTTCGGTTTGGTTTAGTATGAAGGTTCGTGTGTAAGTTATAGCCTATAACTAGATTTAAATCACAAGTTAGGGTCATTTATGATAAAAATGTCTTTAAAAAAGGATGTACCTAAACCAGACCAATCGGTTTTCCTTTAAATTTAAAACCTATCTCGGTCTTAAAATTAATGGAAAACCAATCGCTCTCGTAACGATGAATTTCACCGTCGTGTCAATTGGAATATTGAAATAGGTAGTACTTTAATGCGCTTTTGCGTTAACTAAAGGTTGTTTTACATGTAACGAAAGAGGTTTTCCGGCGTATAATTCACAAGGAGCACACATTTTGTCGTAATTATCGACTACCTGGTTGATGAAGAATAACAATAACCACATTCCCATTTTTTTGCCTATACCGCAACGAAACTGCAAAAAGCTGAAGAATAAACTGTTCACACGTAACCACTGCTTGACTTTCATTTGATGTTGCAATGTGTGTACCTAGATGTGGTAAGTGTGAAACAACGTTAAAACTAGTTTATTTATTTGCCCAACACAGGGCCGCGGAAAGTCGATAACTTTGTTCTAGTTCCACATTCAAGGTTACGATCGCAGCTAGCTAGATAACTTTGTTTATATTAACGGAAATGTCTGTAATCTGTCATTGTATACAATTCCTAGAAAATGTATGTAATTACTAAAATCGCCCGAAAATGTATTGTGTGAAACCTAACCAAAGCGAATCTCGGGTTGTCGTCTATTTTCAAAGGCATACAACTCTCAGGCACCAGGTTCGGTTTGGTTAGGTTCCTTTAAACCTTCCACGCAGTAATAGGAGCCCCGCGCAGCGGGACTTCTTCTACCTGGACACGTAAAACACTTTTTTATACATTTCCTAAATAGCTTCGGAATCGTATACATCTCCTAGGAGTTGTATACGCCTACCGGGGTTGCGTGCCTGCCGGGGTTGTGGGACTCACAAATTACCGTGACCCCGGTACATAAAGGGCTATTGAAGGACACCGTCGGTTTTAGTCAGTCAAATCTGACAGTCCCTCCCGCCCTACCATGGGTGGACTCATTTGAATATATTACCACGATAAAAAAAGGAGTTGTATACAATTCCTAGATATCATACATTTCCGGTAACATTACGTCTGATATAATTTGTAGCTTGTGTAAAAACTATGCGGTGCGAAGTTTCAGTCTTGTTAAAGTCGTATTATCCTGAATTGTTATCGTGTTAGGTGTGGATGTGTAAGTTTATATCTCTGGCAGTAATCAGCGCTGTGGGCGAATTGTTTTACTGCTGTGGTTATCTGATTTAGGAGGTACGCGTTAACGATGTCACTGGGACTCTATATACAGGGTGTAAGAGACATCGACGTACAAACGGTTACCATGGGTCCAGGACATGGTTCTGGACGCCCCCGTGTTGGAATTTTTCGTCGGTTTCTTTCTATTTTTTTTTTATATTTGTTTTTCTTTTAAATAGTGTGCCGTGCATTAGGTAATACAGGTACTGTGGTATGTGGTACTGAACACAGTATTTAGGTAAACGATGACCTTTTATAAACAGCTGAGAAAACACCCATTTATAGTATTATTTATATATATACTTTGAGTGAAAGTGGTGAAATAATTACTTTTTTATTAATAATATCATTGGGTTAAGTAAGAATAACGATTATGAACAGTCTAAAGTAAAAATTAAACTAAAAAAAAAACCATCACGGGGGTATCCAGAATAATGTCCTGAACCCATGGTATCCGTTTGTGCGTCGATGTCTCTTACACCCTGTATAGTATATGTAGTTGATGGTCCTAGTGGTATTTTAGAGTTTGTTATTTTTAAACGAACAATTAGCTAATATGTTACAGGATGACAAAACTAAATAGATTTGTCTTTCTGTAAAACATGAAATAATTTCCCGTTTAAAAAATATCAAACTCAAAAAAATATAATTGAGCCAATTTAACACAGATTTATATTTAGTTTTTATTTATTTCTATTCAGAACGCTGTGTAAAATGGCTCAGGTTCATATTTTTTGTACTTTAAAGTATCAAACTCTCTGCAAAAGATGTTGATGAATATTGCAAAGATCTTTTTGTACAGAGTTGTTTTAAAGAATCTGTGAAGTCATACACCATAAACTCATATTGTAATGCCAACATAGTAATTTTTTTGTCATTCAAATATAGGCTATAGATATATATTCAGATATAGATATAGCTCAAGTGACAATTATTTTTTTTACTAGGTATACTTCAAAAAAACTTTGTCCCTCTCTAGCGATTTCCCCTGTATTGTGTATGCGTTTACAAACATAGACATACACAAACACCCAAACCCGGAACATCTACTTTTAGATCATACAAAAATTAGTTCCATGAGTGGGGATCGAACCCGCGACACGCTGCGCTGCAGTCGATCGCTCAGCGACTGCGCCAACCGTGCCGTCAAAATCAATTAATGTATGAATTTCAGAATTACCCTGTACTCCCATCAATCAATTTGACACTGTAAAACAAAGGTACCTATCTAGTATACACTACTAAAGCTGAAACACGATAATACGAGTACATAGGTTCTATGTATATAAAGCGAAGTCACACGAGGCAGACAAACAGAGTAAATGTTCACAGCACGCGAGCATTCCCGCTGATGTGTTTACCCTTTAATTTGTACAAAATACACGCGTATATACTGGGTATATAGGTAATTGTGTTATTTACTTTGTTTTATAGTTAGTGATAGTTTTCTAAGTGTTTATCGGAATGTCTAGGTCTTGGTCTATGTAGATCTTTGATAGTGGTCATCATAATGGGTCGCTGGTCGACAAAGGACCAGAAGTACTACTAACTGAGCACGAAGCCCGTAGTCTTCTGCTTCTTTCGGGTATTTCTTATTATCTATGACTTACGGACAAAATTTTAGTTAGTGATACAAACTAAAAATTGGTGACAAAATGATTGGAGAGTTGTCCTGACTCCCAATATGTTGTGAGAAGTTATGAATTCAGAAGTAATAGGGATTAGGGTTTACTGAAAAGCTTCGTGTTACTTCCGTATTTTCGTTGACGGACTTAGGGAGTAGACGCGCGCTTCTGTCAGAACTGTCAGCAAAACAGTTTTTCTTTAAAAAACAAAAAAAAAGGTGTACCTTATGGTCGCCTGCGACAGCACAGGTATCGCAATATTTTCACACCCATTTTGAGGGTGATAGAAAAAAGAAAGAAGCGTTGTTCCGTCAGTTAAAGGGACAACAGTTTCCGTGAAATGTGTTTACACCGTGTTTATGGCATTAAAAGTTTATGGTATTAATGACATTAAAAGTAACTAAAACTAAACAAATCTTTTAATGCCAAAAGGACCTCAGCCCAATCATGGTAATCTTGAACCTGGAAAGCAAACATTACTTTCAATATTCTATGAGCTCCCAGTGTTACCTATTCATGTTTTGAATAACCTAATTATTAAGTCTTGAAAACTTACCAGACATCAAAGTAAACTAAACTTTGATTGTGTAAAGTCTTATAAACTATACTAGCTTCCGCCCGCGACTCCGTCCGCGCGGATGTCGGTCTTTGCGTGGATGGTTTATTTCTCCATTTTGAGTAACTCTGACAATGACATCTTATAAATATCTATTGGACCCAAATACGGCTAAGCCACATAATTAAGGAGATCCCTCTATTGAGCTACTGCTGTTGAGCTCGCGTTCTGTACTGAAAAATAAGATTTTTTTTCTACGTATTTTTCCAGGATAAAAAGTATCCTATTTTATCCCTAGGATAATAAGGTATAATTATACCAAGTTTCATCGAAAAAGAACCGTTAGTTTTCACGTGATGCCTGCACATACAGACAGACAGACAGACAGGCAAAAAAATTTTAATCACATATTTGGGTTTGATATTGATCAAGCAACAACCCCGCTATTTATTTTTTCAATATTTTCAATGTACAGAATTGACCCTTCTACAGATTTATTATATGTATAGATAATTAGGCAATATTTATTTAAACTCTAATAAATTATGATGTAACTGTAAGTTATTATGATATTTTGCATAAAAGACCATTCTGATCCTAACTAGTGCTAGTTCCGAATTACCGTGACCCCGGAATGTAAAGGGCTATTGAAGGACACCGTGGATTTTAGTTAGTACGAGTCTAACAGTCCCTCCCTCTCTGTTCTGAGTGGGAGGACTCATTTGATGATTTTACCACGATAAAAAAAACTAGTGCTAGTTCTACCTTTCTAAATATCCATTATTTCCTAACTTAACATTATAAATACGAAAGTAAGTTTGTTATCTCCTTACGCCTGAACCAATTATGAATATACGTTGTCATCTGTACAGAAACAGACATAGGGTACTTACTATCCCGTAAAATAACTGTTTCCGAAATGATAGTTAAATTCTGTACTAACGCGAGAGAAGCCGCGGGAGAAAACTAGTATTTTATTAGTCGAAAGGCTTCACTTGAATAATTTACAAAACCGCAAAACCCTCCAAACAAGACAAAACTTAAATCTTACACAGAACAAGTTCCCTCAATTTTCCTTTCAAAGTAGTCAGAAACTACCAGTTTTACTTGTAAAATTCTATTGTACTAGTTTAGTTCAGACTTACGACTCACCCCGTATCTTCCCGGTATAAAAATTCTTTATGTCGTTGATGTTATCAGTACAATTTATTCGGTACTAACTTGTTAGTACTTTCCTTCAACATTGCATGGTAACTGGCAGTAAACTGACACTTGATTTTTATTTTTAGTGACAAGGATGAAGACGTTGTTCTTTTTTATGAAAGGCCAGTGTTTCTGAGCAAGGAAATGTTAGTTGTGCGCTTTAGTAGGGTGTATTCTGAAGGTTGGCAACGTCGCAAATTAGTGTCAGGTATGTCACTGTTTGGATTATTTTTTCGAGATTATAAAAATAATATCACATGAGAGAACATTGTTACGAGAACGGTGTTATAGTTTATGTTTTTATACTTACTTATAAGTGTGTCTCTATTCAACTAACTTATACACTAATTTTGTAAAGCGGTGATGTTTGTCAGTTTAAATGTTTAAGGTAGTCTGTAAAACTAGTCATAAAACTAGCTTCCGCTCGCGACTCCGTCCGCGCGGATGCCGGCCGGTCTTCGCGTGGATGGTTTATTTCCCCATTTTGAGTAACTCTGACAATGCCATCTAATAAATATTACGGCGCTAATCCACTGCGGGTAATGCAACGTGTGTTCGCGGTTCTACAGAACAACGTCTATGAATAAAACTGAAAAATAAGATTTTTTTTCTACGTATTTTTCCAGGATAAAAAGTATCCTATGTTATAAGGAATAATTATACCAAGTTTCATTGAAATCGAACCGAACAGAAAGACAGACAAAAAAATTTTTAATCATATATTTGGGTTTGGTATCGATCCAGCAACACCCCCCGCTATTTATTTTTTCAATATTTTCAATGTACAGAATTGACCCTTCTACAGATTTATTATATGTATAGATATTTAAGTTTCAATTAAATCTGAATAAATAATAAAGAGCAGATTTCAACAATAAACTTCAAAGAAATCAAGTTTGTTCACAAACGAAAATAATAAAATTTGCGACCTCAAATAAATTAAAAACTGCTTCGGATGCGGCCGTGGCACAGTTTTGCATTCAGTGAATTTTCCAATGTTTTATTTGACATCGAGGACGGTATTTTTAGGTCATGTTTTAAAAATAATGTCATTGTTTGTTATTATAAATCGAGATTTTATTTTAGTTTAAAAAAAAGCGTTTCCTCACACTAGGAGTTTCTTTTGTATCGTGGGTGCATACAGGGCCAAAGTGGACAATGCTTAATTTTTTTCGGCACGGAACTGTCAGATTTGTACTGATTAAAATCCACGGTGATCCTTCAATAGCCCTTTACGTTCCAGGGTCACGGTTACCTGATGAAACAGTCCCGCGACCTCGGCCGGTTTTGGCCCTCCAAGTTTCCGTCATTTTGCGAAGTGCGCTTGTAACACGACGCGCCGGCGACCTGGGCATGGTCCATGTTCGGACGGCGGGTCACTCATTACTCGCCACCCACTTGCCCATGCTATTTATTAGTTAAGGTAGTTTAATAACTATAGTTTGTTTGTATTTCAGTAATGTATTTAAAGTTTTTTTTTTGATTTGAGTTTATTTATTATACCTTTAGTTGTTCTCGACAGAGTATATAAAAAATTAAGAAATAATATTATTTTTATGCCTTTTATTAAATGTCTGCTGGCAAGTATTCACCCAAGATGAGTGATAATATATCTTAAGAACTTTCCTTACAAATACAGCTATAAATATCTCATCAAAAGTCCTTTGTTGGTCCCGACTAAACAACATTTATATTCAGAAAGCGTGCCCACGTTTCTTACATTTTCTGTGAAAACCTCTAGGTATTACCGAAATCGATTTTCACTTACACTTTTGCACTATTCATCATTTGTAAATTGCGTATATATCTATTTTATGAGAAAGAGAATTTATAGGAGCCATATTTCTGCCTTTAATTTCGTATAATCACGAAAAAGAGAGTTTACTATCCCACATGCAAAAACAAACTAATACTTTTTGACTTAATGACAAAAAATAGAGAGCATCACCTACTAAGATCCTTTCACCTTGTCCACATTCATCCCTCCTCATCACTAATGATATTTCATTTCATTTCCTTTCATTTCATTCCATTTCATCACCTACTACGATCCTTTCACCTCTTCCACGACATGCATATACGTTTACACTCTAAGGTGCCATCTATATCTGTATCCAAATTCATAAAAAATGTTTCATCAATTTAGGCTTGAAAGTATAACAAACAAACTCACGTTCGTTTATAATACTAGCTTATACTTGAGTTAAGTACGTTCGCTAGTTATGAAAACGGAAACGTCATATCGGGATAAAAAGTATCCAGGTTATAAATAATTTGTGTGTCAAACAAAATCCGTTTAGTAATATCCATGTGAAAGAGTTGCAAACATTCATCCATAAATCTTCACTTTTCGCTTTAGTAGAAAATTATTTGACAAATCTACTAAATTAGTTATTAGCCAGTATCAATAAATTACAAATCTAATTAGTCCGTCGTTTAGAGTTTTGTAAATTAACGGACACGTTTTTTTTCTTTTGCACAATCAATTAATATTCACCAACACATCGTGACGTCAGTATTCAATAAAAAATTTACAAAATTGTGACGAATTGCCAATTTTAAAAGCATCGTATCTCCATCAATTTTGGTTTAGGAGTGGCTGGATAGGCGTCACGGCGTCCTTACCTTCCGCATGAGGCAGGTCCTCACCGGACACGGAAGTTTCGGGAGGTTCCTGTGTCTGATAAGGAGGGAAGAAACGCCTGGGTGTCACCACTGCGAGGATCGTCCGGAGGACACGGTGGAGCATACGGTGCAGGACTGCCCCGCTTGGGCAGAGCACCGCCGTATCCTCACGACGGCGGTAGGCGGAGACCTCTCGCGCCCGGCATTGGTCGAGGCCATGCTGCGGGGCGAGACGGAGTGGGAAGCGGTCGCCTCCTTCTGTGAAGCAGTCATGCTCGCGAAGGAGGAGGCGGGCCGCGTGAGGGAACGAACATCGACCTCCCTCCACCCCAGCCGCAGTGGTAGACGCCCACGGCGTCGGACGCCGCAAGACGATCTCCGGCCACCGTAGGCGCGGGCATGCGAGCGGCGAGTAATGGGCGACTCGCAGCCCGACCATGGACCATGCCCGGATCGACGGCGCGTTGTGTTCCACGCGCGCCTCAAGGAGTGTCAGCATAGTGACGGGGCCTGTAGAGGGCCAAAGCCTGCCGGGGGTCGCGGGACTTACCCATTACCGTAACCCCGGTACGTAGAGGGCTAGTGAAGTGACACCGTGGATTTTAGTCAGTACAAGTCTGACAGTCCCTGCCGCCCTGCCCTGGGTGGGAGGACTCATTTAATGATTTTACCACGCAAAAAAAAAACGGTCCAAAAAAAATAAGGTTAGATTTTTTTTTGATAATCTTACTGACGGAATCATTAGAATTTTTTGTCAAATACCCTATTATCGATACAGTAACACGAAGCTAGCATGTAAGTAACATGAAACTCATTGTGGGGCCAGTAGGACTAATGAATTTGTTGAAACCGGAGCCCCATGTGCTCGTAATTATTTTAAAAGGTCCCCCTTGTTCATCGGAGCTTTTTGTGCTGATTGGGGCAGAATTTATCAACTGGATTACAATGTCAGTAGTCCGTTGATAGAAGTTCTCAATTTGAATTTGTTTGCGTAAAAAGCGATTGTTTTTTGTTAATTTGTTAATGGAGGGTTTGTCATGTTTAGAGAATAAATATTATGAATAAAAGGCGAATAATAAAGGGTAGTATTTAAACGCAAATCAAAAAATATCCTTTTTCTATGCAATAAGATTCCGAATTCCCATCAAAATTACTGATTGCACAGCAAAATATTCAACTCAAAATATCACTAAACACACTACAATTTATTTTTGCAGCGTACAGCGATTTTTCCTAAAGCAAAAGCTTTTTCATCAATGCACAGCTAATAATCTTAATGCACATTTTACATGTTAACTCTTTTTCTTTTAAATATAGCTTCTATTTTTATATTATTTACAGCAGTTTTTCTAAATAAAACAGCATTTTATTAGTCACAGTCGTCTTATTATTTATTAATTACCACATACCAGTAATTTATTGAACTATTAAAGCGGGTCTTGCTTTCGCGGGGCGTCCACGCTTCCCAGCATGTCGACGGAGCCCCGCTTCGCGGGGCTCCTACTTCTGGGTGGTTTAAAAAAAAATAACCACGAAGAGGATGGCGGGGTCTTTCAGACCCCGCCATCCTCTTCTAACCTAAATTGTCCGAGTCGGGGTGCCAGCGTGTACTTACTGGTTAATATGCGACTGGGATAGTTATTTTGCTATGAAATATGGAAAATTTGCTGTGCAGTCAGTATTTATGCTATGTATGTAGTATTTTTGTACAAAAATAAATTTAACTGTATTGCATTATGAGAAAAAAAGTAATGTCATATTGATGTATAATTTCGAATTATCTGCAGTTTGAGTTTTGTAAAACATTTAGTTTATTTGTGGTGAAGTAAGTTATTTGATGTAAAAAAGAATATAAATGATGAGTATGTATTGATAGGCGATTATTTATTTGATATGCAATTTATAATATCCCAATAATAAATAGTATTTTTTATCACATCTGTTTGAAAAGAGGGTCCTCGATAACAGGGAGTAAAACAGCTTTCTACTTCCCTCCTTTTTCAACAGTAACTCAATAGTACATTGTTAACAAACAGAACAAACAACTATTTCTAAAGCGAGAGTATTTTTTAATCTTGAGCAGAGACTCACTACGCTCGGGATTCAACTCTATAATCCTTCGCCCTACTCGGGATTCAAAAAAAAAAAAACACCAATCATTAATTTCAAGTAGGCGAGTTACAGGCACTTTAGAATCGTCAAAAGACAAAAAAAAACGTATATAATAGTTATGGTGCTACAGTCACAAGACATAATAACTGTGAAAGTACCGTAGGTGCCCATTCCAAAGCGTAGATCTGTATGGAGAAGAACGGGCAAAAAAACTCCATGGACACTCTTTTTCAATCGCCAAAAAATACTCTCACCATTAAAATAGTTGTTTGCTCCCTTATATACAATTTTCATTCAGAAATTTCTACAATAGCGTCTATTTTCCTTAAAAGGTGTTAACATTTTAATGGCGATATTCTTCTGAAAGGTCAAGTTAAGCTAAAGAGGTCTCTGAGTTTATTTCAGCAGTTTCTTCTCAAAGTTGTCAGTTACACCGGTCTCATCTACTTAGTCTAGAAATAGTGTATTTTTAACGTGAAAACTTATTTACAAAATTAAATAATTTATCATTCATCGGTTATTCATTTAAAATTAATGGAATCAAATTATTGTTATTCTTTAATTACATGTTACTATAAACCTAGACTAACCTTGAGTCACTTCGTACAGTCAAGACCTAAGTGACCTCAAATGAACCTAAAATGACCTTCACTTAGCTAGAAAGCACATAAAGTAACTATTGCTATTGAAATACTAATAAAACTAACCCGTCATAGTTTTCAATAAATTATTAATTGCTCAAAGGTCAAAAGTTTATTCGCTTTTGTATTTGTTATCTCAAAAGTCATACCATGAGTTCTATTGAAATAATTCACCATAGCAAAAAAATAAGACCCAAGTACTTTACTATACATGTTCTTTTTTATCGTGGTAAAATCATCAAATGAGTCCTCCCACCCAGGGCAGAGCGGGAGGGACTGTCAGACTCGTACTGAATAAAATCCACGGTGTCCTTCAATTCCGGGGTCACGGTAATTCGTAAGTCCCGCGACCAACTTTACTATACTAGTACTTTATTGAAATATGCTTTCTATGGCAAAGCGAACAATACCGAAATCTACACTCTTTTTGGTAAATTTTATGTTTTAGGTGCTATTTGGTCTTACCGATGCCAAAATTACGTAGTATTGTATTATCTGTGCTGAAGCCGAGGTATGAAATGGAAGAAAAAGGAATAAATGACAGCGTAAAGGCTGGGGGATGCTGAAAGAAAACTTGAAAGCTTTACATTAATGCGAAATACAACATTTTGTTTTTGGTCTATATTCAAAAACTAATAACATTTTAAGGGTTTGTCTTTTGAGTAGTTATCAAAATTTGAATTTGTACATGATAAATAGGTGTAATTTGTAATTTACTCTGGTTTTTTACAGATCATCATTTGTACTTTACTTGACTTAACTCAAAGTTAAGCTGGCTTCTCACTAAATAACATTGTGTGTTTCACGGCGGCAGCTGATGTTCGACTCAGATTTTTAACTGGACATTTCTCTTCAAAATTTTTAAAGGAGTTTACATGGAGTTGAGTGGACCCTTTCGAATGGGTGTAGAATCAATCCCATACGATGGTATGGGATTGATTCTACACCCAAACGTCGAATATTAAAATATAAAGGAAATGGGATGCCATTTCCTTTATATTTTAATATTCGACGTTTAAAAGTGCCTCTTTGATGGCCTAATTAAAATAAATGATTTGACTTTGACTTTGAAATCTATTTGTTAAAAACATAACAAAAAATCATACAATCACCGCCGCTTTGCATTACAAAATATGACCACTTTATTAGCAACGACATCCTTGCATTACCTACGATATTAATACCTACGGCACAGCTCGGTCGATACTCACTCGTTGGCATGACGCATACTGACTGAGGGCTCTTGTGCCCTGTTGTGCCCTCTAGTGCACTGTTATGCCCTGTTGTGCCCCGTTGTGCCCTTACAGCCCTCTGTGCAAGGATTGAGGGCTATCAATTGTGAGTGTACTGGATTGTAGGGTATTGTGCTTGTGTTTTGTTTTAACTTTTTCAGTGTTGATGAATTGTTATTAGAGTTGCGTTTGTTACATTACTTTTACAACAATAATATGTAAAATACGAGAGTCGAGTTTTTGCGTTGAAAAAATAGGTTCCCAGGAGTCAAAATATACTTAGATTTATTATATTTCCAACACATATGAAGTAGATGTAGTGACACAGAATGAGAAAAATGCAATATCCTCATTCTTGTAACCAAAAAATCTTTGAAGTCAAGGAAAATACTTTAATAACAAAACAATAACTCAAATATGTCTTGAAAGAACCTATCTACACAAACCAACGTTAGGTAAGTACAATCAAGAACAGCCGCACTGAAAGCGACAATTTCATCGCACTGGTCTTACGACCCGACATCGACTATCACTTGTACACGACAAAGACGGAATTATAGGAAGCAAATAGTACACGATTTGTATTGAGAAAATTCTTTGTTTCCTTGCCTAACAAAAGAGCTCTTTGTTGTAGATGTAAGTCCCTTTTCATGCTCTGTTTAGACGGACAAGCCATTTATTTAATGACTTTTGTGGGTATTGATGAAAGGGGGGAATGTGGGGGGCAAACGCTGATAATGCTCATTGTGTGAACATCATCAGCGTTGTACTTTGCTTACTTGTGGATATTTGGCCAGGATGAATAACGATGCGACAAATTGAGTTGAGAACACGTTTATTAACGTACATATTTTTTTTGTTTTTTTTTTTATAGCTGTAAAATCATCAAATGAGTCCTCCCACCCAGGGCAGGGCGGGAGAGACTGTCAGACTTGACCGACTAAAATCCACGGTGTCTTTCAATAGCCCTTTACGTACCGGGGTTACGGTAATTTGTGAGTCCCGCGGGCTCCGGCAGGCTTTTGCCCTCTACAGGCCCCGTCACTATGCTGACACTCCGCGCCGCTCCGCTGAGGCGCGCGTGGACGAACACAACGCGCCGTCGACCCGGGCATGGTCCATGGTCGGACAGCGAGTCACCCATTACTCGCCACCCGCATGCCCGCGACGTTTATTAACGTTTACAATAAAAATATAGAATGTAATTATTATGAGCGCGTGATGAGTCGCTGTCTTTGTTGAGTGGCGTACGCAGCGGGGACGCGCGTGGCTGTCAAGTCCATAGACCATGGCATAGACTATAAAACGGGATCGATGTTACGTCATGTGCGTGGGTGTGTGAGATGTCTATGCGCAGACACGCTAGGCGTCAACACATTGTGAAGGATATCGATCATCGCTGGCTGTAATTCATAAATATATCAGGACTCATTGTTCTAGTGGCCTGGAGCACTAAAATTGAGGGAGGGGGTTTGATTCCGGTCGCGGGACTGCTTTACAGGCAACCGTGACCCTGGAACGTAAATGGCTATTGAAGATTGAAGGAACACTGAGGATTTTAGTCAGTACGAGTCTGACGGTCCCTTTCGCTCCGCTCAGGGCGGGGGGACTCATTTGATGATTTTACCACAACGAAAAAAGACTACAGTTTCGTCGATATTTAGTCAGTTGTATTTAAGGCGTTTACTGCGATGAATTAGATACAAATGTTACATTCGGTGTTCATCATCATGTCACCAATGAGTCGTGAAACTGTAGCTTGTGTGACGCGTTTACAGTTTTAACCGTACTCGAGCAGATGGACCCCTAACATTGCTGTTCCATCTAAAAAGTTTAATTAACACCAAATAACAAAACCCAGTGTTGTTGTTTGTCAAACTGCGAACAAGGACATTTTAATGGAATCCTTCCTAAAAATAACAAACGGAAAACGTTGGTTTTAACACTCCGCCCGGCGACGCCTCCGCAGTGCGTTAGCGAGAATTTACCGAAAGTAATTTCGACTCTTATTTACAGAGCCCTGGGCTGGCTATAAAAACGGTCCTCTATTAAAACGGTTTTAATAATCGTCTTCGATTTTCGAGCAAGAGGGTAGAAATGGGCTGTTTGATGCTGTGAGCGACCATAACTCAATTACTTCGCGCCCCGACATAACTAACTTAACAGCCAATGTTTCGTTTGTGAGTAAATCTATCTATGTTACTTCTAATATTGTAAAATTGAAAGTTTGGGTAGATGTATGTTTGTCACTCTTTCACACAAAAACTACTGAACGGATTTGGATGAATTTGAATACAGAAATAATTTAAAGTCTGTAATGAGACACAGAATAATTTTTATCCCAATTTTATCTTTCAGTGGGGTAATTTTCTAGTTGCAGCGGGCAAAGCCGCTGCATGGCAACAGATAATATTATAAATGTAAAAAGTGAGAATCGATGGATAGATGTTTGTTTGTTACCCTTTCACACACACACTACTGAACGGATTTGGATGTAATTGGATACAGAGATAGTTTTAAACTCTGGAATAACACATAGGATAGTTTTTATCTCAGTAGTTATAATCCCTATGGGATAATTTCCGACATGAATGCGGGAAGTCGCTGGTGACAGTTCCGAATACGCGAATTGTTTATCAGGACTAAAGTTTCCGATGAATTTCGGCTTTCGTTACCTTCAAAACTTTCGGGTATCCTGAAAGTTATCGTCGATTTCGCAGAAAAACGAACGCGACAGATATTACTTGATAAGTTTTCTGACAGCGACTTATAGGGCTCTTTTGACTTCGTCTTCGCAATTTTTTGGTAAGTACATTACATATTACATGAAGAAATTATCAAGAAGTTAGCGTAACAATTTATTCTATATACGCCTCTCGGAAATTTTGAAACAATTTGTAACAACGTTTTTGAAGACTAAATACCGATATTATAAACGCGAAAGTTACTCTGCCTGTAGATTCACGGCATACGATATTGCAAAGAACATTTATGTAGAACATTGGTTAGAATATAGAATATTTTTTATCCCGGTAGCGTACTACCGGGATAAAAATTATCCTTATCTTCAGAGACTGTTATAACTTTTCTTTGAAGCTAACTATACAGTACGTTAGAGATTATATCTCTCTGCGTGGTTGACTCAATGGAATAATCAAAACAATATCTTATAAATAATAAAATATGAACAAAAAAGCTATATAATTAAATACAGCCTACTCATCTCATTAACAGAGAGAGCATTCTTAATTTGCGAGAGAGGTCAAGCACCTGAACGGTGAGAGCTGTTCGAAATGAAAGGCTTTCTAAAGGGCTGTACGCCCCGAGTACCCTCTACCTCGTTCACTTCCCGCATTCATGTCATTCTGTAACTGCGAATGAATTCGCATTCAATTCGCGTTTCGATTTCGCAGTTCATGCAGGTTCCGAAAAGTCGGCGAAATAATGCGGGCTGAAATTGAAACGACGGATGATGACAGCTTGCGAAATGGTAGAAGTTTCAAAGTTCGTTTCGATTAAAAAATAAATGCTTTTTAAGTTTTTGTTTTTGTTCAATCAAATTATATTCGCTTTTTTCCTTAGTACATAAGAATGAATATCCTCCTTTATAAATTACTAGCTGTACCCTACCACGCTTCGCTGTGGCACAAAAAAAAAGTTTTTTCGCGGTCGCGGATATGTGACTGATGCAAAAAATAGAAAAAAACAATCCTTGATGCGGATTATATTACATGCTATAATTTCAGCTCAATTGGTGCAGAACTTTTTGAGTTTTTGAAGCGTACACAAACCAACATAACATTTTTATAAATCTAGAAGATTAAATATGTTATTTATAAGCACATAACTTTCAAATGACTGCACCAAATTGGATATTGTTTTTTTTGTTTCTATGTAAGAATGTTTTCGGAAAATCCACCGGGTAAGTCGAAAAGAAAACCCGTACAAAGCCGAGGGGGACTGCTAGTAGTGTAGAAGAGTAGACCTTGTGTCACTAAAAAGATCAATTTGTTAGTTAGTGGAGAAAAGTTGTCGTAAACAGTAGAGAGGAAAATTGCAGTATTTTCCTTATTGACATTTGAAATGTACAAACGTAAACATACTATGAAAGAAAAAAACGTTCAACGATAGATAGTAGGTGGATAGATAAGTACATAGTTACAGTTCATCTATACAAATAATAAATCTGTAGAAGGGTCAATTCTGTACATTGAAAATATTGAAAAAATAAATAGCGGGGTGTGTTGCTGGATCGATACCAAACCCAAATATGTGATTAAAAAAATTTTTGTCTGTCTGTCTGTCTGTATATGCAGGCATCACGTGAAAACTAACGGTTCGATTTCGATGAAACTTGGTATAATTATACCTTATTATCCTGGGCATAAAATAGGAAAATACGTAGAAAAAAATACTTATTTTTCAGTTTTATTCATAGACGTTGTTCTGTAGAACCGCGATCTCCTTAATTATTATAGGCTTAGCCGTATTTGGGTCCAATAGATATTTATAAGATGTCATTGTCAGAGTTACTCAAAATGGAGAAAGAAACCATCCACGCGAAGACCGAAATCCGCGCGGACGGAGTCGCGGGTGGAAGCTAGTTATAAATATAATTAAAATAAACTAACACTTTTTTGTATGGTAAAATCATCAAATGAGTCCTTTCCCGATAAACGTAAGAGACTGTCAGTTTACTGATTAAAAATCCACTCTGTTCCTTTGGTTATTTTTTGCGTTCCAGGACTACGTCGTCTTTGGGATCCCTGGCAGATTGCTGACAGAACTTTGAGGCGCGCGTGAAACAAGACGAGGCGTCAACTCGGGCATTGTCTCTGATCGAACGGCAAGCTATACACTAATGTCCCTTTGTACCTGTTGGCCTTGTTTTGTTCTGTCTAGTGCTTGCATGGAGGGAAGTGGAAACATATATTTTTTCCTACTCCTCCACTATTCTTTTCTGATTAATTTCGTTGCAGCGTCCAAGACAGGTAAATTCATTCTCTGGGACATGTCGAGCTTCATTGTTTCGGCGCTTTTCTGGCTTTGTTGCCACTGTTGATTCTGGCTTACAGGAGTTGCAGTGGTTAGGGAATAGTGTGGTGGGTTTGTCCAAAAAAAAAGCTAAACAAAATAATCAAGATTGATTTACAGGAATATCTAATGTTATTGGTTCTGATTAAAACTAACATTCTATTTTGTATGCGTGGCAACGTGCAGATATAATAAGTCCTAGTTACGAGTATTTATATGAGATCTAAAGACCAAGTTATTTATAGATATCCGAATAAATATCAAGTAAAATATGGAATGTTTAAGAACGAAAGTCGTCTAACAGCCGTTCTACGTTCAGATCATCTCTAACGAACCCTTGTCGACAGCTCGGTTACAACTTTGCGACTCAATTCCGCCTGGGACACGTAAGAAATGTTTTTGCTACGATCTTGTAAGTTCGGGCAAAGTGAAGAAACAAGAAAAGTTATATGGGCAAAACTGGGCAAGTACGAGTAGCATTGATATTACGTACAAGTGTGACTTTTACACAAACAAAATATAAGCCGGACTTATTTTCCAAAAAGAAAAGGGTGTGTTTTGTGCATCTCACTACTTATCGTTCTCTTAAGCCTTTGTCAAACAGACTGGCGTTGCGAATGCGAAGCGTGACGTTTTTATTTGTAATGTATGGAATTGTTTGAATCCAGTCACGTAGTTAAACGAAAGCGACCCGATAGCGTGACAGAACTATCGAACTGACGTCTCGCTTCGGTTCGGTTTCGCTTCGGAAATGCTTCGCTTTCGCCTGTCTGTTTGACAAAGGCATTATTGCTGAGAATCGTAACTCCGTTCAATCAATCATCATCTTACTAATATTTATAAATGCGGAAGTTTGTGACGTTGGATGGATGTATGGGTGTTTGTTACTCTTTCACGCAAAAATACAGAACGGATTTGGATTAGTTTATAAACTGGATATTAACACATCACACACTATCTTAGTTTTTTACCCGAATTATGTTGCCGTGGAATAATTCACGAGTTGTAGCGGGCGAAGCCTACTGGTAGCACCTACTGAAGAAATAACTTAGGGAATAAAACTCTCGGCGCGTTGTGTTCCACGTGCGCCTCAAGGAGTGTCAGCATAGTGACGGGGCCCCCTGTAGCGGGTCAAAGCCTGCCGGGATCGCGGAACTCACGAATTACCGTGACCCCGGTACGTAAAGGGCTATTGAAGGACACCGTGGATTTTAGTCAGTACGAGTCTGACAGTCCCTCCCGCTCTGCCTTGGGTGGGAGGACTCATGTGATGATTTTATCACGTAAAAAAAGGGGAATAAAACTCGTCTAAAATAAAACTGTTTTGTGTCTAGAAAGCCAAATTGAACGGACAGAAATGTCACCAGCTTGACTCTATTGCGAACAAGTTTTACTCTCAGAGGGTAAGTACGCTAGAAACTTAGACATGTTTTCGGTTCTCTAGAAAGTTCTTCCCCAAAGTTTCAACGATAAAGGTTATTTGTGGACTGTAAGTATGGCACAATTGTTAAGACCCCATTTTGTTTGATCGGTTCACGTATGGTCGTTATACCACTTTGCATGTTTCAAAGAGTTTCATAATCTAACTAGGTTATGCCCACAGCTTCGCTTTTACATACAGATGCCAACACTATATCAACCTAAACCAATTTGTCAGAATCGATCATTAACCTTATGCTTTTGTGATAAGTTTGAAAATCTATCAAAGAAATACAGATTAGTGTAGCTTGATGTGCTGGCTGGCGTCTATTCAATGTGATAGTTTTCCTCCCGATCGTATGGCAAACTTCAGAGAAATCTCACCCCTTTTGTTAGTGACATAACTACCAAAAGGGGTGAGTTTTCTCTGAAGCTGACTGTACTATTAGCCGTTGCCAGCGGACTCCCCGCCTGTATGTTGAAATTTTTCCACAACTATCACACAACGCCATCTAGTCCCAAGCTAAGCAGAGCTTGTGTTATGGGTACTAGACAACTGATAAACATACTTATATATTTCTAAATACATACATATTATAGATAAATTATACCCAGACACAGAACAAATGATCGTGGGTCATCACACAGACATTTTTCCTGGGTGGGAATCGAACCCACGACCTTCGGCATTGCAGTCAGGGTCACTAACCACTAGACCAACAGGCCTGTCAAAAATTAACTAAGAATATTGTTATATTGGGAAAAAGGTCCTACGATCTGTGTCTGGACCAAATATTATCCAGATTCGTTCAACCGTTTGGACATAATTGCGTAACAATCATCCATATATCCAAACATTCACATTTATAATGTTAATAAGGATCTGTCTGCTAAATTATTGCTTAAAAATGTGACACAAACATCTCAATCATCATCAACATCATCCATTTATCTTTAAGTACTTTAGTTTTTGGTTTTTTTTTTTGTAGAATCGTGTTAAAAACAATAGATAATTTGGAAAAAAACATGGATAAAAGCATATACATGAAGAATTTTGTGTGTTTTTGTTGTTGTGTGTGTGTCAATGTTTTATACAGATAACTATAATATTCACAAATCGTGTATGAAGCTAATAATAATCTCTGAATATATAATCCTGTTGAACTAACAACTTGCTATTCAAATCAAAAATAAAACTACTACGCTAATTGAATGCCACGCAAACTAAATACCTAACAACGTGTTGATTAAGTTCAAAATTGCTGTTTGTATACTTGTATCTATATACGAAAGGTACAATTATAATTTTCGGTTGTTTGTCGGCCTCAACCCAACCCGACCTAATATTGGTTGAATACTTCGGGGGCTTCCGTGCAACTTTCCAAGGCTTTGTCCCAGTTTCATCCACGTGTTTTTCAGCGGTTTCAGCACAAAAGTTTCGCATTGTTGGTATAATTTCGGTTGTGCTTAATATTGATTGTTGAAGTTTGGACAATTCACGTGGCAGATTATTTATCTGAATATTGCTTATTTAGAATGTAAAATGAAAGTTATGTTTATGTCTGTAAGACCATATTTTTTTTTCTTTCGTTCTTTACGTGTCTATGATTTTAGATACGGTCTGGTCGTGTGTAATTGCAAAAAAATGAGGATTAATAGAGACCATAGGTTTATCACGAGATTTCTAAATTTTAGAGTGGTCTTGAAGTATTTACTGCTTTTGTTTGTATGGAAAATTAAAAAGCGCCTCTAGTGTACATACGAGGAACTACTTTATGTCACAAAAACGTGAAAAGAGGTGTTTGAGCCCACCGCGCTGTAAATTAGTATAAATATATAAAAATATACCTACATACCGTACGAATATTTTTTTTAATATTTTATTACGTACAGAAAATGTCAATGAAATAAAACTGTTTTTAATTCTTTATAAAAAATGAAATTAAGTAGGTTACATAAATTGCCTTACTGTTCATTACGTTTCGATACTAGATAATTTATGGTTTGGGAACTTTCCCAATATCACAATAATTAAATTGTTTTTATTGAGAACAAGCTAATAAATATTAAGCTGTTGTGTATCAAATCGACCCTTATTTTTATCTAAATATTTAGCGACCCGCTTCTGCTTGTCACGTAAGCCATAAACTATTGAAGAAAGATATGCAGTATTGAAAAAAATAAGAAGCATCATTATATCATGCATACCTTATCTGAAAAATACAAACACGAAATAAATAGTGTTTTTTACTTATAAACATGTATCACTGAATAAAATAAAGCCTCACATGCATTCAAAGGCACTCAATCATCACTATTGATAAATACGCGATGCTTTTCATATTTTGCACTCCCAATATTTACAAAGCCATCCAATTAAAACGCGACTTTTAAAAGGCACAAATGAAACCTTTTAAAAACGCGCGATTAATTCGATATCGCACAAAAATACACACGGTTTACAAATAAATAAAAAAAACAGTGTTTTTCGTGATTGAAACCTACGTTGACTGCTTTTTTTTGCCTTTTAAAAGGCAGTTTGAAATGATAAAAGGCAGCGCGGTGTATTCCGGCCCTCTAATTGGCTGACGTCGCTCCCACTAATTCTGTTACATCCTAATGGCTGCCTCTCGGTCTGTGTGCTAACAATTACGTTAAATTACAGACTTTAATGTTATATCTGCGTATTGTCTTGCGGAGTTTATTTTGTCCTCTGGTTAGAAAGTTAGTTTTAGTGGTTCATAATACTTAATAAGGGCGCCGTGGGCATTGAACGCAAAGGGCAACTAAAAGAACAAAGTGGAATTTAGTCAATAACCCCGACCACCTTTTACGCTTCACCCAGGGGATGGAAAGCCAAACGCCTGTTGCCAGTGGCCCTAGATCGTTAAGAGCTATTGAATGTTCACCGTGGGTTTTAGTTAGTATACGTTGGGGGAGGAGTTATTTGATGATTTTACCACGGCAAAAAAAAAGGGTGAAAGGACTAATTTGATGATTTTAGTATACTAAAAAGTCAGGTATTCTAGGTTTATAATGAAAAGATAACGTCTTTTATTTGATTGTGTCTGTATGCCTATTTATTGTCTTTTGCGAAAATGTTCAAGTGGTAAATGTAATCAGCATAACCGTATGCCCTGGACTAAAACCGGTGAAGGTGGATCATCCGCTCCTGATGCAACTCCGAAGCTGACTAACGGTCCTCACATTACAATATTTTTTTATATTTTGATTCCCTGTTATTTAAGTACGTCAAAATCAATACAGCTTAAAGTTATCGTGTGCATTTTTCCTCCCACCCAAGGCAGAGTGGGAGGGACTCTCAGACTCGTACTGACTAAAATCCATGGTGTCCTTCAATAGCCCTTTACATTCCGGGGTCACGGTAATTCGTGAGCCCCGCGACCCCGGCAAGCTGTGGCCCTCTAAGGGGGGCCCCGTCATAATGCTGACACTCTTTGAGGCGCACGTGGAACACAACGCGCCGTCGACCCGGGCATGGTCCATGGTCGGACAGCGAGTCAGCCATTACTCGCCGCCCGAAGTTATCGTGTGCATAGCTAAATAATTAACCCATAAAACTAATCATTAATCATTCTTCAACAAACGGTATCTCAATAACGTCAAAATAATTTCCTAGTACAGCTAAACTGGCACCTATTACCAAAGTATAAATAATAAAATCGGTTTTCCTAATAACCGACAATAAATGCTTACCCCGATGCATAATAAATGTATACTTGAATGAGTCATTACTGTGTATCCATCGAATTACTAACGAGACTACTGCTTTTCGAATTATCTTCCTTGAATATTTTATAAGTTACTTCCATATACCAAACATTCATTCACTACTTAACGATTACCAGTATACATTGAAACTCGACGAAAAAAGGAACTAGTAGTTAATGTAAGCGATTCAACGCTTGGCTGTTCCTACTAGCGCCACCACGACGTTTCAAGTTATAACAGTCAGTCGTAAGCTGTATTACGGCTCTTAAAAGCGTTTCCTTGTTAAGTTTTCAAGGGAAATATATCAGAATTGCGATGTTTTATACTGAAATAAGTACTTTAAGTAGTTTATTATTCAGTTTATTACCCGGAACTCATCAATTAATGTGAAAAAACTAAAGTTCCATGTATTATGTCTTCCTTGAAATTCAAGAAGGAAGTATGTTTTGTAGCTTGCTATTTTTAATGCCTCTTCTGAAGTTTCAGATTGAAATAGCCTTCAAGATTGCAATACTCGTATTGAAGATTTTTAGGACATACCAGCACTCAGCTCGCGATGATTTCATATTTTAGCCTCAGAAGATGTCCGCGATGATTTCATATTTTAGCCTTAGAAGTTAATCCGTTATGCGGTCGAAATTTAAAAAAAAAAACGAATTGAAACACGTGTCATATAACCAAACTTATAATTTGTTTTTTTTTTCAAATGTATGTTTATATTACTGAATGAGAGGCTAAAAATACATAAATATAAAATACAAAATTAAAATAAAACTAAACTAAACTACATATTATAGAGCATCGAAAAATTCATCCTCAATCATAATTTGGTTGTATTATAATATATACAGCATCTGTTTATCTGACCTCCACAGTTAGTACCGGGTAATACAATACGTATAGTAAGATTCATTGTCATACTTTCGGGCCGCTGAGTTCCTTTAAAGACTATCCAGGATCTATAAATGACAAACGGGACCAACAGCTTAAAATACTTTGCGAGATACGGAGCATACTAGATATCACATAAATATTATGGTCACCTATCCACCGACCAAACTCGGCGTGTGGTTTATTTGTTGTTTATATCCAAGACTCTGCATACGGGCAGCGAGTAATGTGCAACTCGCTGTCCGACCACGGACCATGCCCGGGTCGACGGCGCGTTGTGTTAAACGCGCGCCTCAAAGAGTGTCCGCAAAAATGACGGGGCCATCTAGAGGGCCAAAGCCTGTCGGGTTCGCGGGACTTATGATTTACCGTGACCCCGGTACGTAAAGGGCCATTGAATGACACTGTGGATTTTAGTCAGTACGAGTCTGACAGTCCCTCCCGCTCTGCCCAGGGTGGGAGGACTCATTTGATGATTTTACCACGTTATAAAAAAAAGCTCAAGACTCAGCTTCATAATATAGTCTGTGTTCCCTAATAGCTATAACTTTGAGCTCTTTAAGTCAAGAGTGAATAGGTTACTTCTAGGCAAGCGTGCTTCACCGTCGACCACATCTTCGCTTACCACCTGGAGAGTTAGTAGTGAAACGCGAGCCTATCGCTAAATAAAGAAAAAAACATATTTATCTTTACTGAATCCCGACTATAACTCAAATATGACTCATCAAAAAGATTGTCCTAAGATTGGAGGCACAGTAAATTGAAGGAGACCTCTTGAAGGAGCTCGTTTTTAATATAATTCAATTAAAATCGATTAACGACGTAATTTAATGAAGCTTATGGTATATTCGCAGGTTTATTACATTGGTGAGTGTATCTGAAAAGGCGTTTACAAAACAGGTAATTAAAGAAAGAATGTTTCTTTGATCATCCATCACATCTTTTTATTTATTAAACTACAGTCAGTGCCCTTCATTATATGACCCATCATTATCTGCAGAATAATCTTTAAGTAGGTCAATTATCGCCATCTTCCTCTCTAGCTTCTAGAATATAACTGTCTCCCGGGTCTCATCTATCTTTGAACCAAAATTAATCGGTCGGTTCAGTGGTTTAGGCGTAAAAGCGTAAAGCAAACAAACAATCTCACTTTCGCATTTATAATAATAAGTTAGGCTTTGTTTAAAGTTGAGTAGTTAAAAAGTCTTTTACACTCGTCCATAATAGTATGTGTAGAAAGGACGATATTTAGAAGATTTGCCGGTTTCTTTAAACAAGTTTTACCAGCACCGATCAATACCCATCCGTATCGACCTACTTCTTTATAAAAGCATCCTCTGGATCCCTGACCACAAATATGAGCTACGGATGGTCAGCTTTTTGAACCCGAAACCGGCTTATAACTTTTTAAAATTTGATTAAAACTTACTCTGAAATATAGTATAATGTATGAGTCACTAACTTAGTTTGCAAAAATATGAGCCCAGTTTTGATGCAAAATGAAACTTGAAAATGAAGGGCACATTCAAATTAAAATCCCTAATAAGTCACGAGCCATGGCCCCTAAACTTTATTAATTAAATATTCCCAAACAAAACGCGAGAATGCGGGCCATAACCCTCCCGTGCCGTGCCTCAACACTGGAATGGTACAAACAACCCTCAGCGATGGTCATTAAACTGGTTACAGTGGAACTATACTCGACGTTTTACGGGTTAACGTTACAGCACATAAAAACTCGGTACGAGACCGCTGGGAGCTGAAATATAAAAATTCTAAGCTGTAAAAAGAAAATTAAACCCTGGATTATTAGAATTGGTGAAAATTATTAAAATAAGGTGGGTGGACCATGAAAGGCCATGCTCCTTCGAAGGCCAATTATTAAAATTTCGTAGTTATTGCCATGTGATGACAAATTCCTTCTATCTACATAAACATCCATCGAACTAGAAATCACAGACGCGGCGGCGAATCGCTCGCGCCACTATTTTGGCAGTACGGTCCCTCGCTTCATGGATATCGGAAATCGGCGACGTTAAAATAAGGTGGTGTACCATAGAAGGCCACTCTAACAAATAAACAGTTATTATTCGTTTATTTACTGGATAAATGAAACTAACAAATATTTAAGTAATACTTTGTTTTATTCCGTAATATATAAACCACTTCTTTTTATTGTAGATTTAATCGCTATTTATTAACTTTTAGTGTTAAATGACTGATTTATTATAATGGCCTTCTAAGGAGCCTTGTTCCTAGCAAGACCATTTGGAAGAGCTTAACAAAACTTAAGTTTAATGAATACTGATTAAGGCTAGGTTAAAAAAAAAATGATTTATATGGTACACAATAAAACAAAGTATTATTTGATAATTTGTTTTTTTCATTTATCCAGTTATATAAACGAATAAAAAGCGTTTACTCGTTAGAGTGGCCTTCCATGGTCCACCCACCTTATCTAGAATTTCTTAGTAGCTCCAAGTCTGGGACTCCCCGTGGGTGTAATTCTGCCTAACCCTCCGAGAAACGGGGACGTGGGAATGTCTCGGAGACGCGGGATTGTCGCATCAGGTAAGCGTGACCCTGGAACGTAAAGGGATATTGAAGGATCACCGTGGACTTTAGTCAGTACAAGTCTGACAGTTCGGTCCCGCCCTGGGTGGGAGGAGACATTTGATGATTTTACCACGATAACCCTGTAATTGTAACAATGATGTTATGTGTTAAAAACATGTGGGGTAAAGCGTTACTAAGTGTATTACTTATAGCTTAAAAGTACAGTTGCAATAAAGCAATGTCGTCACTGTAACAAAAAAAGTACTAGTTGCTTGTTGCCCTAGAAGCAAATTGGAACAAGAGATAATGCCTTTGTCAAACAGACAGGCGAAGCGTTTCCGAAGCGATACCGAACCGAAGCGAGACGTCAGTCCGATAGTTCTGTCACGCTATCGGATCGCTTTCGCTTTTCTATGTGAATGGATTCAAACAATTCCATATATTACAAATAAAAACGTCACCTTTCACATTCGTCACGCCTGTCTGTTTGACAAAGGCTTAAAGGTAATGTGTTCACAGTATTTTTTCCTACAACGTGGGTAGGTAGTTATAGTACAAAATTATCATACTTTTTTCAAAATAAAACCAATTTGTGGTTAACCATAACTGCTACGATAAACGGCTACGCCGTAGACCTCGTAGCTCGTCGCTACGATGACGCTACGAATTTATGTTCAGCTAAATTGGAAAAAATGGCAAGAACTATTTTCTTTTTTTTTTTGTTGTAAATTACTATTATTATCAAAATGATAAGAGGGGAGGGGATCCTTTTGTTGTAATCTGCGGGATATAATCAAAGACATTAAAAGCTAGTACGTTGACCCGTGCATTTCCTGGTGGTAGAGATGTTTGATTGTACTCGTAGACAAGATATATAGTTGCCTGTATTTGTGCAAAAAATAAGTTGCAAAAAATTAGGAAATTAGATAATGCCTTATTTAGTTTATTCCACTCTTATCTTAAAACTATTTATATTTACGAATTTTTATTATCTTAATATGTATAAAAAAATCTAAGTTGGATGCTTTGTTCAAGAGTACATAATGTTCTCCAGCTTATTCTATTTTCAAGATGTCTCAGAATATAACCTTCTCATAAAAACATGAGCAAAATATTTTACATGAGACGTTTAACTGCGCACAAAATTATACAATCTAAAAATATACAGGTGACGGGTACAAAGTAACCTTCCATTAACCGTATCCATTACGCTAAATAAATAATTTCAGACAACATTCTGAAACTGAAGCAAAAACACGTGCACAAAACCACCCTGAAACAAGAAAATATCTTATGACTTACCGTAAAGAAACCTCCTTTCTACACCTGCCACATGCCTTCCAAAACACTGGTCGAATTGAAAGAAGAAAAAAAAATTAAACGTCAAATGGAATATTCAGTTTTTAAAATTGGAATAGCTAGTGACGTCGTTCGGGAACGCGTATCGTTCGGTACGCGGCGCGCGGGGCACTGACCAACACTGGCTGCGCCGCGCCGCCCGCTGCGATCAACGCGCGAAAACCTTAAAGATGGCCGGCGGTAGATGGGTGAATAGGTAGAATAAGGGTTGATTTTGCTTTTTGTTGTGTTATTGGGTTAGTAGAAAATATAGGGTTGAGAAGGGTGCGATATATGTGCCCAATTTAGTGTGCTGTTTTAAATAATGGATAGAAGCTTAAATAATTATGTATAAAAATTAGTATACATTTTAATTATGGATCAACTTGTACTAGTAGTGTTAACTTTGTTTATTTACAGGCACCTCTAAATATTAAATAGAGGATTAGATTAAAATCTAATTTTTTATCGTGTCCTTGGTAAATTAAAAAATAATTGAGCCGGGCCACAACTGGGCTCAGAGTTGACCTTCGGAAGGTTTATTTTATATTTTTGATAGATTTGCTCTTCTCTTAACATATCTGAGGTGACAGAGACAAATTCGACGATGGATCGACCTTACCACGAAAATTGCTAATGATTTGCTGGCAATTTTTTTTTTTTTGCGGGGTAAAATCATCAAATGAGTTCTGTCAGGTGAGCAGGGCAGGAGGGACTGTTAGACTTGTACTGACTTGTAAAATCCACGGTGTCCTTCAATAGCCCTTTACTTTCCGGGGTCACGGTAATTTGTTAGTCCTGCGACCGTTATTGTTCAGTGTTAAACCTCCTGAAGTTTTACCATCTACTCGTCTACGTAATCTGTGCCCCCCGCCCATCCGGGCGGGAGGGTATACTCAATACGTACCTCCCGGAAGCCTCGCTCGCCCTTTACGGACCTTTGTTTCACCTAACAGCCTCAGCCAATTATAATATCTCATCATTCAACCCTTCTACACTCTATGCACAGTTCATTTTTTAATTTCCCTTCAATAATGAGGGTAGCCGCATGTATTGTATAGGGGTTCAGTCATTTGATATTTTTTTGTTTTTTAATGATGATGTGATTTTGTTTTTTTTTACTTTTTATTTAACCTCTGGTATATTTGGATTAACGTTTTTGAGGTAGTTTACATTTTGGTCTCCTGCGACCTCCCTGGGCTAGCATGATATTTATGTATTCGGCCGTACTTAAAGTATTATGACGTAATTTGTATGGAAAATAAACAAGCACCTCAATTATTGTACGAACGAGTAACTATTTTTTTCCATCAAATTAACGTCAAAATCCTCATTTACTTTACGTTACAAAAACGTGAAAAGTCGTGGTAAGGACAAAACAAATGACCAGTGATGTATTTTGAACCTAGATCAGAAAGTGAGACAGTGAAATTTGTGGGGAGAGGCCTATGCCTAGCAGTAGTAGCAGTAGTCCGGGTCCAGTTGAAAACCAGCGTCGAATACCTAGCTGCTCGCCAAATTGCTGAACTGGACCCATTAGGCGTAGCCGTGGGGCACACAATGTTATATTTGTTATTTCGTTGTTGTTTTTTAACTTTTTTTTCTGTTCTTCTATTTGTTTATGTCGTGTGTTCCGGCAACGGTTTACCCAAATAAACGTTTTTTCTTTCTTTCAGTACGATAACATAGGCTAGCAGTATCAGTAAGAACGTTTTAGTATTTTAATACTTGCTGTTATCTTGCTTGTCCCAATCGCTGTGGCAAATGCATCGTCTTATTCGGGAGGATCTCGAGCGTTTACCACCAAACTGGTCTTAGATGAACTGGCAGCGCAGGCATGCGGGCAGCGAGTAATAGGCAACTCGCTGTCCGACCATGGATCATGCCCGGGTCGACGGCGCGTTGTGTTCCACGCGCGCCTCAAAGAGTGCCAGCAAAATGACGGGGCCCTCTAGAGGGCCAAAGCCTGCTGGGGTCGCGGGACTCACGAATTACCGTGACCCCTCAGTCCCTCCCGCTCTGCCCTAGGTGGGAGGACTCATTTGATGATTTTACCACGTTGAAAAAAAAGGTGAACTACAATTTAGTTTTATTTTTATATAACATCCTTTATTTGGTAAGGCTGTATAAGTGACAAACCTTATGGCCAAAAAAAAAATAGTAGTTTCGAAAACATAAACCGACCTGAATGATAAACAAACCTGTTTCATGAATCTCTAAAAGTTTCCTGGAAACATCCAAATTCTATTTTTATCACAAAACAAATTAAAAGTAACTTTGTGAATTACTGGTAAAAGCTTTATACAATTATACACTAAAACAGTTTTCCTCAAGTTGCAAGAAACATTTTCCCAATTTTCCTGTAACTGGATCTGAATAAACTCATTATAACTTTCAAAAGGTCAATCACAAAATAATTCAAAAGTAACAGGATAAACGGCAGAAAACATTAACTTCTTTGTTTACAAAATATTCCCACACTAGAAACAATCAGCAACCTGTCATAGACAATAAAATATCATATAAAATACTTTTTCCATCACTCTATTGTCATTAATCATCGGCCATAGACAGGTAGACAACATAAATTCGATGTTCGAACGACTTTACGATAACAAAAGACTTGACCAATCAAACTTGCAGCTTCCCGTAATCTTTTCCACCTGTGTTATTACTATCTCTTTCATACACTATGTGTTGAAGCAAGATAGAGATAGTTCTGTTGAATGTAAGGTTTATACCGATTGAGGTGGGGATAGAAAGGCTTTCGTTCGGAATCAAAGCCAGGGCTGAAAGTTTCTACAATAACTGTCACGGCATAATAACGAAGTGAAAGGGGGGAAGTTGGTCGGTTAATGTTGCCAGCGCTGAAATTGTTTAATTTATGTGGGTCCCTAATAAATCTGTGCAGTCATTAATGTCGGTGTACATGTGAATTTTAAAAGGGAGATCCATTGTATTGATGGATGTTGAGGTGATAAAATATGTCTGAATCATACTGGATGTAAATTATGAGGGGAAATTAATGGGAGTCTGATTTTTTGTTTCTATTTCTATTCTCGGACGGCAAAAATATGTGTTTGTTTTATGGTGTATTAGTTGTGTTCCGCAGGATGTAAGAGCTCATTTCGTTGTTTATTAGCATTCAGAATAGATAAAGGAATTCTGATCGAACGACTTTCAACGTCTATGTTGCTATGGATGTACCTCCGCTATGCTGAGATTTTAAATGTAGCGTTATAGGTAATAGATTTTAACAAAGGATATTTAATAAGATGAAGCTTTATGGTATTCAAACAAAATTATTGTCAACTTGATTCTCGTTTAAAGCTATTCCCATAAACCGAACTTTGAAACCGAAATGGCTTCTGGAATCTTTAGGAATTCTTCTTCCAATAACACCTTGCCTAATCAGGAATTGAACTGGGAATCTAATGCTCTGCAGTATGATCACAAAGATATCTAACATGTCGCACCCAAATTGTAAAACATAAGCTCATATTCCGATAACTGTTATTCCTTTATTCATTACTTTCTCTTGTTAAGTATATTTTTAAACATATTTAATAGAATAAAAAATATAGTTAAAAATATAAATAATAGTGGCCCACCGGTATCGGGAACAGGGTCCAAGCTACCGGCGGTCAGGGCTCCAAAGAATGAAACCTCCTAACAATGCGCGCCGTGTCCAGAAGAACTGCTTTCTGAATCAGGTCCTTGATCCAGCTGACTAAGGAGAGCCCCCTAAGATGTTGGTCGAGGCTCTTGGCAATTAAATCATGGGCCGACACGACTATCGGCACAATTATCGCTGAATTCACATCCCACATATCGACAACCTCGCGAGCCAAATCAATATACTTAATTTGCTCTATAACTGTTTATTATTAAAATATTATGGAACTAATAATTAATAAGGGATGACGCCTACGCAACGCCCATTAGATCGGGATTATCTCTCAATAATCTTTGCCTTGGCATTTACAACGGATCTTTGTTTATTTCCCAATACATTTATTTTTGTTCAGTTTACCAGTTAAAAGAAAGCTTTTCAGGTAAGAGAAATTATTTCGTTTACATCGGAACTATGTATTTTGGGATATCTTACGATGTTTCAACGATATATCGTATCATTCTTTGAATAATACATAGGATGTCACATATGAAATAAAGGGCGCGTAACCAGAAAGTTGGCAACGTCGCAAGTAGCTGTCAAATGTTTACAAGTTTTAATTAATTTGGTAAATTTATTGTATGAAAATAATAAATTTGGCTCTAAAGTGCACTAAAAACTGTGTAAATGTATTTAGGAATGCAATTAAAAACACAGAATTTGATGTTATCTTCGTTTCAAGTGTAAAAAAGGCATTTGGAAGGTTTCCAAATACTTTTCTTTTCATCTAAAACTATGTATTCGGTGTTACGATATTAATTATTGCATTTTCTAATCAAGTTTTGAGTGCACTACAAAGACATATTTCCTCTTTCCATACAGTTACATTGCCAAATTAATTAAAACTTGTTAATATTTGACAACTATTTGCGACGTTGCCAACTTTCAGAATACGCGCTCTTAACAAGCATCAATTTGCACAGTGACATCGCTTTTAAAAAAATAGTAGTAAGGAACTAGTCGGATTGTCATTTAGGCGGTCGATTTAGCCGTGCGGACTAAGACAGGTTCTCTCTAGCACAGACTTCTTCTGAGTAAGCTCACTTCATCATCGAATTTGTCAAGTGAAAAAGAGAAGGCTGCAAGGAACGGCACGAACTGCTGCACTACGTGTTACGATTTCGATTGATACGCAGAACAAATATATAGGTATATATATATATATTATCTACATGTAGTTCTTGTCAAACAGTCAGACGAAAGCGAAGCGTTTCCGAAGCGATACCGAACCGAAGCGAGATGTCAGTCCGATAGTTCTGTCACGCTATCGGATCGCTTTCGCTTTTCTATGTGATTGGATTCAACCAATTCCATACATTACAAATAGAAACGGTCTGTTTAACAAAGGCTTAAGTGTTTGCGCGTGTTAGTTTAAATGTTTGTAAACGCACCCACGATAAAGGAGAAATTCCTAATGTGGATTTAGTTTGAAAAAAAAAGTATTTTCTTTCTTCATCGAGTATTCGTCTGTTAGGCACTAAAGCTTTAGATAAACCTAAACTAGAAAGTGCTTCTATAACATCAAAACTTTGTAAAAGCTCTACGTGCTTGCCTTCCAAAACTAGGTATTAAAAGTAGTTGTATAAGCCACCGATTTTGAAAGTTTGGAACCGACGGATAAACTCAAGTTATCAATCAAGATTTGAGCAGCCATCAAAGTTGTTGAATTTAGCAATATTACCTATTATAGGAGGTATTGAGAAACCGCGTGTACCCTACTATTGGTGAAACCGTTTAAATAATAAACATTTGTAGAATAATTATTTTAATTTACAAACATGTAAATCATTTTCAAAATCAAGCTCAAATTTTAATTCAGTTAGAATTTTGAATTTTAAGTTATTTTCAATATTTTTGACAGATAAATGTCAAACATTTAGTTTGCCTAAATGTTAAAAAAGATATAAAATAAATATATCACAAATAGTGTTCTTGCATCTAGTTCTTCGTTTTGCCGCTTCACACAGCGCAGATGGCGGCACTAGCAACTATCTATCAATAAAATCCCAGGACCAAAATAATAATATGAGTTGTGCCTCTATTAGATAATAAACAGCTAGATTCTTTAGTGAGTATACAAAGAACCGGACATCTAGATATGATCAATGATTAACTTTAAAATAATATATAGGCTTTTGTACTAAAAAGTCTAGGTAATTAGTGCGCCAGTTAGATTATTATAAAAAATATATTTGATGCGTATTTTTTCTTTTGTTAAGCAATCCTTAACATCGATAACGTCATGCCTTGGTGACATCTGATTGCGTTCTGACGTCACACGCCCTCACTGAAGCAGTTTTAATGCTTTTTATTTTTGTGAATATTCACTGATTTTGAAGTTTTTTGATCAGTAAGAGTCTTACAGTCCCCTCGACTCCACTCTGGTGAGATGATCGCACAGCTGTCACTGCAGATTACAAGTAACTTGTGGTGTAGATCCCAGCCACCCCATGTTTCGAGTCTGAGAAGTATCACCGTAAAAAGTTAAACATATGTTGAATATTTTCCTTCAAGCTTGTTCCCTCGCCTTATTGTCAATGTTCGACATCTGACTGTGAATATGAACAATCCGCACATCACATTCTATGGGAGTGTATTCTTTGGCAGAACGAACGCAATATTATGTTGGATACTGTTCAGACTACATCTGGAGTCATTTACTATTCGCGCCTATCGGCCTTGTTCTGTCTCCTGCATGCATGGAGGGAAGTGGAAACATATTTTTACCTATTCCTACACTATTCTTTTCTGATTAATTTCGTTGCAGGATCCAAGACAGGTAAATTCATTCTCCGGGACACGTCGAGCTTCATTGTCTCGGCGCTTTTCTGGTGGTTGCCACTGTTGATTCTGGCTTTCAGGAGTTGCAGTGGTTTGGGAATAGCGTGGTGGGTTTATCCCAAAGAAAAAGTTGAATATTTGTCTAAAAAAAGTGTAACGACAAAACAACCCTTAAATCAACGTCAAATGCCATTTTGAAGTTGACAGTTTTTTTTTGACGAGTGTTCGAAAGATGTTTAATTTTTTGTAGTAAAACATGTTTAAATTCCAACGTACTCGTATCATTGTTTAAATTCAAATGTACTTAAATTAAAAGTTTAACTTAGCAATATCGTCACAACTTAACCGCGCTCTAATAATTGATATTTTACGTAAAAAATAAACACAACAAAACCATTTTCTTTGCCTAAAAACTCTGAAATAAAAAAAAACATAAGGAAATATATTTCATGCTCGAAGTAATCTTCGAGCCCAGTGAACCGATTTTAAACATTCTTCCTTCGCAATGAGATGACACTCCGGATGGACATGGGTTACATTTTAACCAGACCACCGACCCTCCAGAGATATCCTAAAAGGAAAAGGATGTTAGTTATTCTTGTAACGTAAAGAAAAGAGTGAAAAATTATTTGTAATACAATATTTTTGTGATATGGAGCTTTTGTACGATATATCTTTGAATTTTATCGAGTGTTGTGAATTGCGTCAGGGTGAATTTTTCAATCAGCATAGCCTTATACAAACTATGAAGATATCGAAAAACGTTGAAAGGAGTCGCAAGGCCGATTTTGACGAAAAGTAAAACTGCATCATTTGATTTTAGAAAAATAAATAATCCTGGCTAGGAATCGAACGCGCTGATATTTTTTTAATTTTTTTGTCGTGGTAAAATCATCAAATGAGTCCTCCCACCCAGGGCAGGGCGGGAGGGACTGTCAGACTTGTACTGACTAAAATCCACGGTGTCCTTCACTAGCCCTTTACGTACCGGGGTCACGGTAATCCCTTGGTCCCGCGACCCCGGCAGGCTTTGGCCCTCTACAGGCCCCGTCAATATGCTGACACTCTTTGAGGCGCGCGTGGAACACAACGCGCCGTCGTCGACCCAACGCGCTGATTTTGGAACAAAAATCACACCCCGTATTATACCATTCGATAGTGTTGCTAATAAGGATCAAATTCTGTGAAGTAATCATCTACGGCAAACTTAAGAAAAGCGTATAATTAAAAAAAATATATCATCATCTTCAAAACAATGTCTGTATTCGAAACATAAGTAAACCATTTTTTCGTTGAAATAATGCTACGAGTAAAACAAACCGAAAACATATTATAGACGAATTCATACGAACCATCTATAAGTTTCACCGACAACCGCTAATAGGAGTCTGTAGCAAGTTAAATTGGATGCACGGCGCGGGACGGACAAGTTGCGCATATGGCTAGTCGCTGATGAAGGCTTTTATAGATTCCATACGCTCATACGCTCACCTCGGGGTTATGCACTTGTTTTCGATGTTGGTAATCTGCTCACTGTTTTAACATAGGATGGAGTTTTATACGGTTTTGTAAATAGCTTTGTGTTGTTTCTTTATGAAAGGTTACTTACTAATATTACTTAAATATTCTTAAATTACATATACATAACTAAATCTAAATATTTACAAAACATACTAATTTAGAATTAAAACTAAAAAAAAACTACATTAAAATTAAAGTATTTTCAAAATGTGTGGTTTTGAATTATATGAAGATAAGTAATATTGACAATTTTGTTTGTGAGAAGGTATATGCGATTACAATCGTGATTTGAAACTGCGATTTAGTAGATTACAAGTAAGAATTGAATTACGCGGTTGGTACAGGCTGCTGATGTACTGAAGTTAATCACATTCGCTGTTTGGTAAAATTGGTATTCAACATTCTTAAAAGACGTTTCGTTGTTCTAAACCAGTGTTTTTCAAAGTGTGGATCGTGAACCCCCAGAGCAAAGAAACCGGAGGTTGGAGGAGGTTGCGAGGCACACACATAAAAAAGTGCTAGTGCAAGTGCAAGTTTTGAAGATTTTGTAAGCTTATTTATTGCTTGCGTACTTATTAACGATGTATATAAACTATACCAAATAAAAAGTACGGTTGCTGTAATGGCAAAAGGTAGGGGATCGCCAAATATTTTATATACTAAGGAGCCATGAAGAAGATTGAAAAACATTGTTCTAGATTTTGTGGATTCTATCAGAGCTTTTAGGTGAACGTGATCTCCATTTTATTGTTAGTACGCCTAGGCCGCCGGGCTAGATTATCAATACATAGCAAGTGTAAAACAAAATCACTTTTCGTGCCTTTTGTCTATGTGACTTGACCACTAAGATTTTTAACTACAGAATCGATTTTATTGTTTTCTTTTTCAAGATTCAATTACGATTCATTAACCTTCCGAAAATGGTTTTATTCATTTATCATCATCAGTCGGAAGACGCCCACTGCGGAGCAAAGGCCTCCCCCTTAACTGGCACGCGACGATAATCTGCCACTTGCATCCATCAGTTGCCCGCGACACTGAAGATAATGCTATTTAATAACTAGAAAGAAAGAAAAAAAGAAAAGTTTTTCATTGGAGTCACACAGGACTCAACAACAATATTAGACTAAACGCATAAACAAAAGATGTAAAAGAAACAAAGAAAGAGAAACAAGAACTATGAAATATGATAAATGCTGCAATAGTAACTTTTGCAAGAGAATTTCTCCAGTAAAAACGATACATTTACCTACTTTCTTCTTTTTTTTAACGTGGTAAATCATCAAATGAATCCTCCCACCTGGGGTAAGCGGGAGGGACTGGCAGGTTCAATAGCCCTTTACGTTCCGGGGTCACAATAATTCGTGATGCCCCCGACCCCGGCAGGCTTTGGCCCTCTAGAGGGCCCCGTCATTTTACTGACACTCATTGAGGCTCGCGTGGAACACAACGCGCCGTAGACCTGGGCATGGTCCATGGTCGGACAGCGAGTTGCCCATTACTCGCTGCCCACTGCTCGCTACCCACTTTCTTAACTTAACTTTCATAAATTACGTACATACTAGCAACTTTAACATCAACCTTTCAAAACTACAACTAACAACTGAGACTGAAGACTGAACAGAAGACGTACTGTACGCAAAATTCAATGCTCACCTAAGTCAGATTATCTTGCTAAAGAAACTTACTTTAACGTCTATTGAGAAGTCTTTGAGCATACCAGTTTGTTTGGCAGACTGTCCAACTTTATAATGAGCTGGTTTAGTTTTTAGAGCAGTTTATAGTTACTGCCATTAATTTAAATACTGTTGGAGCGCTTTCATTGGCTGTCCGGAAGTCTGCGAAGTTCATAAAGGAGTTCGGTTTTTGTTACTCGGATTACTGTTACCTTAGAAGTTTTGCCTTCAGCGCGTTTTGGATTATCTGAAGGAGTATTCTGTGGAAATATTCTTTTGTGATAATTTTTAGTGGCCTTGCTTCGCTCGGGGGAAATTTATAAATGCTTTATTTACTTTTTAACCTTGTCTAGACAGTCACAAGAACATCTTTTATATTCAATCCGACAATCTTTTTGGTTTTGGTCAGAAGCACAAAAGTTTTGCTACACATTTACGGGGTTTGCAAGCCAGAAGCTCTATCATAACTTACCTTTTTTGTGACGTAAAGTAGGTATACTTTGTTCATCGACCACTAGGCTGTGTGGTCGATGACTTTGTTTTAGCGTGGTGAAATCATCAAAATGAGTCCTCCCACCCAAGGCAAGGCAAAAGGGACTGTCCTAATAGTGCTGACTAAAATCTATGGAGTCCTTTACGTTCTGGGGTCACGTTAGCTCGTTAGTCCAGCGACCCCGGCAGGCTTTGGCCCTCTAAGGGGGCCCCAACGTAAAGTATACTGGAACTTTGACGTTTATTTAATGAAAAAAGTAGTTCCTCATTTGCACACTAGAGGCGCTGTTTCAGTTTTCCATATCACAAACGAAGTAAATACTTCAAGTACGCTGTAAACAAAATACAGAATTCCTGTGCTATGGGCCTCAGACAGGCAGGCGTACCCTACTAAAAATAGCCTGAATGGTATACCCTACAGATCTAAAGCATTTGAACTTGAATGTTCTCATTTACAAAAGAATCAAATATATTAATATTTATCTTTATAAAAGCATCATGAATAAATCGTTGGTACTTTTACATAAATATCTACAGACTATTCCTTCACTTATCTATATCAAAAACGCTTCTTTTATTCTTATTTTCAGTTCACACAGACAAAAAATCTAGACAAAAACAAAGCTGAAATCAGTAACAATTAAAACGGGTAACAAAAAGACGTGCTCATCCGAGCATAGAGGTGCCTAGTGAAGGACGCTCGATTTTAACGATGCGACGACAAGAGTGCTCAGCAGAACTTCACGACACCGCACCGTGAGTGCTAGAGATAGTTTTAAAAAATTCTGTGTGTTTACTAATGTGCTGATGTAGATAGTACTGACATTTAATTTTAAGTTAATCACATATTTTGTTAAAAAATGTGTATGTTCGTGTGTTAAAAATACAATAGGAAATTTCGTTTCCCCTTAAGGGTTCGTAAATAGCTGTCAAATATTTACAAGTTTTAATTAATTTAAATGAAATTAGAAATATGGCTCTATAGTGCACTAAAAGATTGATTAGGGAATGCAATTAAAACACTGAATTTGATGTTGTAACCGTTTTAAGTGTAAAAAAGGCATTTTATTTACCGTGACCACAGAACGTGAAGGAACATCGTGGATTTTAGTCAATACGAGTCTGACAATCCATGCCGTCCCACCCCAGACTGGAGGTTTCTTTCTTTCTTTCTTTTCTTTATTGAGAACACCGCGTCGGCTTCTATTCTAGATCCTTCCGCTCACAGTCAGCCGGTGAAATTGGATGCACGTACTTTGATTCACGTATGGGGTTTACTATAGGAACTCACTTTTATTCGGCTGATTTTTAGCACTTCTGTGAGAAAGTTTTCAGTCCAACTCGACTTATCAATAAGCTTTGTTCTCAAGTGAGCACAAATCCAGAATTCATAGCTACAACTGACAAAATCCGTTATACAGACCCAGAAACGTTTTGTCTCGGGGTCAAACCCCGGGTTAGGCCTGGAATTGAGCCCGAATACCAAAACTTTCATTCGTTGCCATCAGACAATAAAAATTCAATTATATTGATTATAGAGTTATAGAGTTTATTTATTTATCCTCTTGTTTTATCATTTTGTTGTGTGTTCTAGTTAGTGGCTTGTGCCGAATAAATTCATATTTTTTTCTTTTTAAAACCGTACGAAAAGTTTCACTACCTACCTTCAGATGTAATAACTTGTCTCTCAGAAAACATCATACACAATTCCGTCCATTTATAATGCAAGACGCACACGTGAAATCTTGGAAACAGGTCACTGACCTACTGGGGGTCAATAATAAGCCGGTTTTACCATGCACTTAGACTCCTGCCCATCCCCTTCACGTATACATTTTTTATGTAAGATTAATTAAGGTAAACTCATCGTCAAACCACACAACGGACGGACCACGAGAACATTAAACACTCGCGAGCAAAAGTATGGTATCACTTACTTCGATTCCGTGCGATCTTGAGTGCTTAATAACTAGTTAAAAATAATGAAAATGGTACCATTTTAAAGGTTTTTATTAACTGTTAACTTTAAATTTATACCAAAAATAAATTCAATCAAATCACGTCATTATTTAAGGAGCTATCACGGATCAATTCCAAATAAGTGATTCCGTACTTTTGCTCGCTAGTATATTATTTTTACTCCTACGGCTTTGATTAATTAATCATGTGGGAGTCTATGAAGATAACTATTTAAATAAAACATTTTAATTTTGAGACAAATCTATTTTTATTACTTATATGTGGAAAGATAATTTCGATTACGGAGAGGATTTTTTTTTATTTTTCGTAGTAATATCATCTGTGTGTGTGTGTGTTGTGTGTTCTTTCGCCCTTGATGGTACGGAAGGGAATGCCAGGCTCTGACCAAAATAAACCCTGTTCCTTCAGCTGTTCTTTGTGTTCCAGGGCAACGGTTACCTTTACAAACCTTAGATCTGACACCCATATGTTGTAACTAAGTAATATTGTTACTAACATATTGAGTCAACGGCCTAGGAAGACCTACGCTTCGGGGGACTAACGAGTAACCGTGACCCCGGAACGTTAAGGGCAATTGAAGGACACCGTGGATTTTAGTCAGTACAAGTCTGATAGGCCCTCCTGCCCTGCCCTGAGTGGGAGGACTCATTTGATGATTTTAACAGGTTAAAAAAAGGATGACCTACGCTAACCTTATTGATGAAATACTTCAGAAAGGCCAGGTGCGTAATATAGTATTCACAATCGGCGTGCTTGTAGGACCAGATGTATGAATGTGGATGAGGCGAAAAGAGTTAAGAGGATCGTAGCAGGTGGCGCTTTGTCTGCCTACCTCCATGGGAAAAGGGCGTGAGTTTATGTATGTATTGTGTCAATGTTCATCATCTGCCTAGCCTTTTCCCAACCTTATTGGGGTCGGCTTCCAGTCAAACCAGATGCAGCTGGATATCAATATTTTACATGGAGCGACTGCCTGTCGGACCTCCACAACCCAGTAACTGGGTAATACGATACCCCATGGTAAGACTGGTTGTCAGACTTTAGAGCTTCTAACAGTAACGACTGTCAAAGATCTACAAATGACAACCTCGACCAACGGCTTTACGTGCTTTCTGAGGCACGAAGGAAACTCGCTATGACAGATGGTCACCCTTCCACAGACCAGCCTCGGCAAGCGCGGCTTAACCCGGAAGATCGGCCTGTGCGGCAGTATTTATTTAGCCACCAGCTCATCGTATTGTATCAAAGTTACTTGTAAATAAATAAATATATAAGTAAATGTAAACAGGATAAAAATATATATCGAATACCTGAAATAGCTATTCCGAGAACCAATAGTTTCACGAAGACATCAGGAAGCGATTGCCTTTAAAAAACATTTCACTGCGAATATCTTCTTTGACTAAGAACTTCCATGGAATCGTTTGATTAAAAATAAGGAAAAAACATGTTTGTTTTGGTTAGACGTTGGAACTTTGGAATACTATTACAGGAAATGGATTCAAACGATGCGTGAAATAAGAAGATAAAAGAAAGAAAGTAATAAATAAAGAAAATACAGTTTATATTGTCATTAGAAGTTCTTAAGAATAAACAAAATAAAAATATTGTCGACATGTGGAATGTGAGCTCGGGTATCATTGTGTCGATTGTCGTTACTGCCCATGGCTGATGGCTAAGAGTCGCGACGAACATCTTTCGAGGCTCTAATTAGGGGGTTGGATAATAGCTCGCAATGTGGGGACGTTCCTGTCTCTGGAAGCCTAACCACCGGTAGCTTGGACCCTGCTCCCACACCGGCGGACCACTAGTCTTATATTTTTAAATGCTTTTTATGGTTTTGGTTTTTTTTTATTTATAAAAATGTAATATATAATATATGTAATGAATAAACGAAAAAAAATAAAACAAATAAAATAACAAATCGTTTAATGCGAAAAGGGCCTCAGCTCACCATAATGCCAGATGGCAACACAAAATTTGCCACGTAACTCTGATTTGAAGATGGAAGCTTCATAATATTGTATTGAACAGTTAAATAGATAAAATATCACTTGGGGCAGAACATCATAGTGATATCATTATCATGAACTAACTTTCGCACGATATCATAAAAGCGTTAATACGTTCGTTGCTTTAAGGATAATGTTCGTCCGTGCCCCGGACGTGTGCCGTCCGGGTCGCAGGCATGAATCACTTCATACAAAAAGTACACCACAATGTTTCACCGTGACCCGTCGCCGGACGGACCCGGCCCGGACGGGACACGGCCCGGACACGGCACGGTGTAGCGTGAATTATCCTTTACTCGGGAACTATTTTCCGAATTGTTGGGATAATATGTTAACCCCGGTTATAAACTGCCTGTGTACCAAATTTCAACTTAATAGACACATTCATTATATTAGTTTTGTGTAAAACAGGAATTAATATCTAAACATTCATCTATCGTCTTTTTCGAATTTTAAAAAAAGAAAGAAAGCGCTTTGTTCCAGACCGCAGGTAAGCGATCATATAGCATATTTTTTTTTACAATAACCAATGGTAGTTTATGACATGCCACAGCCAAATAACCAGCAATTACACAAACAAAAAGGACCCTTATTTTTTACTAAAAGCCTCAGAATTTTCTGAAAACATTCTCGTTAAGATGTCGTCGCATGATTTGCAAGAGGTTCAGACAACAATGCAGGCGTCGCCGCGTCGTGAAGCCAAGCTTGCGGTTATATTAAAAAGCGCGGGGGTGAACACGAATTGATTAGCTGTCACCAGCGGCAGCCGGCCACGGTTGGGCCATAAAACCAGTAGAATGTAACAAAACTTTTTCATATTTACATGTGTATTTTCGGGGTCAGTGGGAAAGCAGTCCACCCCAGGCAATGGTCCCATAGGTACCTGTTACCTGCAGTGATGACTGGTAGGGCTCATCGGAAGATCGCGTTGCGACAGCGCTCACGCCATGCTGGGACCAAAGTTTGCCGTGCTCTAAGCTATTGACAGCAACACTATCAAATTGTGAGCGGTCGAGCTTTCAGATTGGACGATCTCAAAGCCAGCGCGTCGAAGAGCTCATCGTAGAGTCCAGCGATGTGATTTCTTATAGAGAATAGCATAGATGGGCCTGATTGACCCCAAAAGCAAACCCATTCAAAATACATAACACAACCCTGTAGTCTGCTTAATGTTATGCAGATATGTACCCCCACCTTCCTCGATAAATTTACTATCTAACAAGAAGGTCGCGGGACTCTACGAATTACCGTGACCCCGGAACGTAAAGGGCTATTGAATGACACCGTGAATTTTAGTCAGTACGAGTCTGACAGTCCCTCCCAGTCTGCCCTGGTGGAAGGACTCATTTGATGATTTTGCACGTAAAAAGAAATCTAACAAGAAAGTGTTTTTAAATTCCAACTAGCGAGTCTAAAACGGTCACTAGGCAATATTTCTAATGAATCATTTCGTGGATGAATAATAGAAGAATATCCCATGACTCTGTTGGAAATTTTCGAAGCAATCATTAGGAATATTGCTTAAAGTAGCCGTTTGCAGGCCTGCCTTATCAGGTAACCGTGACCCTAGAGCGCGAAGGGCTATTAAAACGACATTGTGAATTTTAGTCTCTACGAGTTAAAAGTTCCTCCCGTCCCGCCCTAAGTGGACTCAAATGATTATGAAAGTTTAAAAAAAAAACTCTACAATAATGCTTGCGACTAAACTAAGGCAGTTGACCGTGGAATATGTGCCACGAGCCACAAGTTTTAAAATACTAGGAAATGCGGGGCAGCCTTTATTGCTGGCAAACACGTTTTCGGGTCAGAGTGTAACAGATGGGCTATTATATGAATGGTCTGTGATTGTCTGTCTTTTTATTATATTCGTTTGTGTAAGTGTAATAATGCTATTGTGGGTTTTATGAGCGTCCAAGAAGCTACCAAGTTGACCTTTATAATGTACCGTAATTGCTTACTTATTGAATTATTGTATGTAGTCTTTTACTGTGTTTATTAGGAAGTCAAAAGTGGCTCATAGATGGAAAAAACTGTGCATAGCCCGGTATAGATGTCTTACACTGGACACTACACATGAATGCCTTTATCAAACAGAAAGGCGAGTCCGAAGCGATACCGAACTGATACGAGACGTCAGTCTGATAGTTCTGTCACGCTATCGGATCGCTTTCGCTTTTCTATGTGACTGGATTCAAATAATTCCATACATTACAAATAAAAAACGTCACGCTTCGCATTCGCCACGCCTGTCTATTTGACAAAGGCTTAAACAGTAGTCTAGAGTACTAACAAGACTGTCGACAACGGACTTTGAAAATCTGGGGGCACGGCAGTGCCCCAGCCAAGTCTCGAGCAAAACGGGCACGGCCGTACCATCTTTTCTCGATGCGATTCGCGGCTGTTTCGCCCCCCCTATATCTTCGACGTGGACAAAGCTAGGAGTTTAGGTTTTCGGTGAATAATAGTAGGCATTAGAACAAGCTTAAGTTCGAAATTACATGCCAATTGAATTAATAGTTTAGGAGTTACGGTCGATCAAAGTTACACCATTTTGTCACTCACTCACTGACTCACTGACTCACTGACTCACTGACCGATCATCAAAAATCTAAGGTACTTCTAGCAGACTTAGAAACTTCAAATTTTGCACCAAGATAGGTCATTAGCCACATATAAAGGAAAAATTATAAAAACATTAAAAAATAATATACCATAGAAAACAATTTTATATTTGCGGTTTGGCAAGAACATTATGTATGGATTTTGACTGCATTGTTAACTTTGTTCGTTGTTTAAGTATTCAATTGGATGAATAAATACATGGAATAGAAAAGAATAATAAAAATGTAATACATAGACTATAATTAATTGATACATAAAGTTCATAATTCATTAAATTAATAAAGCTAAAACTCCATTGTATTGCGATAAATTTCGATTGTATGCGCGCTCGATAGATGGCGTTGTACCTGTCTGAATCGCGCTATGGTTTCGTTACCGAGCGCAGTATAAGTAGTACTTTAAAATAATTCGATAATTTTCATTTGATAGCGCCACCTACCTATGAAAAACCATTTCGAAACTAAAAAAATATTGTAGCTATATTCGGAGAACTTAAGTTAGCCGGATTAGATAGTAGATTTATTATTGTTACTGAAACAGTTATTTAGGCGAATAGTTTATTAATATAACATAGACATAGGTAGTTACAATATCTAGTTGTTTACGTGTTATTTAGTTTAGTTATATTTATTTTGTAAGTTAGTAGATTTATGTTTATTTAGCTCGTTGAAAAGAAACAAAAGAGATAGAGAATGGGTTCTAAGCAAAGCAGTAGCTGAAGTCCAAGAAATTATGAGGTCACCTAAAAAAAAAGAAAGAAATACACTTACAAAAAATAAATGAGATCCCACCAAAAACATTAAAATAATGTAAAAAAATGCCAAGTCTCTCGATGCAGTCTTTCCATCGTAAAAAGTTTTGAGATCTCATAGAAGCCAAGTCCTATTCAAATTATTTTGTAGTTATAAATCAACATTTAGTAATTGTATCAATAGTTTTCTTTATATTATAATTATAGTGACTTGGCAATGAGCACAAGAAGAAACAAAACGGCATATTTGGAGTTGAAAGTCACACACCGCATGCGTAAACATTAATATCACAAAATTAATTTTCTTTTGGTTTATCCGTGTCGTCCCAACCGAATTTCGGCAACGGCAGTCAGTCTCATCCAAGACTAGTAAACTGCGCAGGACATAAATTATAATGCACAATTGCACAAGTGTGTACGCAAACACTAGTGTTAGTGTACTCTCGGTTCATTTACTTTCATAAAGCGATGGCCCGTAAGGTACTTATTTTTTATTATTGCATTGGAGCATGTAGTCGGTAGTGATCTGATCACAGGTCTCGTCAGTAACATTTGCACATAATTCCAGGCAGCAAGCAGCTTTTAATTGGTGCTCATTGCCAAGTCACTATAATTATAATATAAAGAAAACTATTGATACAATTACTAAATGTTGATTTATAACTACAAAATAATTTGAATAGGACTTGGCTTCTATGAGATCTCAAAACTTTTTACGATGGAAAGACTGCATCGAGAGACTTGGCATTTTTTTACATTATTTTAATGTTTTTGGTGGGATTATGTATTTGCGAAATTTCTATGTCTGCAAACAATTCCCGTAGTGTCCAAAATTTGTTCGTACCGACGAATGTAAAAGAATCATTATAGATACACCAACATGGATGGAAATAGGTATTCAATAAAGTGCTACGCGGACCGCTACGCTCGTAGCACACCTCGTAGAGGGTCTACGGCGTAGCGCCTCCTCTTTTCTGGCTCCATTTAAGATTTTGTTGTGAGGACACTTTAACTAACGAGCTCCGACGCCGTCAATCCGGGCTCAGCTTTATACTTGTTTGAACAAGTACTTTACTTACTTCAGTTTTCTTCGCAGTGAAAATTACAAAGGAATCAAAGTTGCTTAAACCGTGAGAAATTGACTTTATAGAAGCTGTTTTTTTTTCTGTAAAAATTTGCTTTTTAATCATCTCGTTATTAAAAGTGGCCCCTATTTCAGTGCTTGGACTCTCATGTTTCGGGAACGTCTATAAAAAATGTATTCTACTTATTCTAATTCAGGTAGTTGTTAATCCGTATGTCGAAGCTAAGACGCAGCGTAGACAAGGCTCCCACTAAGTGAACCGACTACATACTGAGAGTCGCGTGCAACCGATCACGAAAGTTGCAGACCCTCGGCTGATGATGAATTTCACCGAATTATGTTCAGCTGTAAAAGCATATAAAGATAGTCACATTCACATTTAAAATATGAGTTACGACTATGCATCGTGATAATTAGGTACTGAATTTTAGTGACCCACAATGTTCTCTTAACATTACGAAAACAATTTAAGGTCATTCACGAAACTGTATAATTTTAATATCTTGTTGACGATCTAAATCTAAGTTTCAGGTAATTATAACGGTGTTTAACTTGAGTCCTAAATTGACCTACAGTTGGAAGCTCTGACCTTGGATCGAAACCTTTTTTCACTTCTTACACATGACGCTTCTGATAACGTAAGTATATTCAGTGCACAGGTTTTACTCAAAAATCGGTAATTTATTAGCTTCAGAGGTTCAAGATAGCCTTGTAGTCTCTAGCTCACGTTTTGAGTAAATACGGTTGCCAACAGAAGTGGGGCAATCCTTTTTTTTATTTACCTAGTTAATGAAATGAAATGATGATCTCTGCCCCATCATCATCATCAGCCTATAGCAGACCATGGCTGGACATTTTTATTTATTACTATGGGCCTCTCCAATCGTACGCCATTTCATTCGATCACCTCCAACTCTCGAGCCTTTGTCAAACAGAAAGGCGTCGGAAATGCGAAGCGTGACGTTTTTATTTGTAATGTATGGAATTGTTTGAATCCAGTCACATGGAACAGCGAAAGCGATCCGATAGCGTGACAGAACTATCGGACTGACGAACGTCTCATTTCGGTTCGGTATCGCTTCGCTTTCGCCAGTCTGTTTGACAAATGCATCATTCAAATGTTGCGAAGGTCGTCGCTCCACCTTCTCCGATTTTCGGTCTCCACTACAGCTCCACTGCTGAACTAACGACTCCCTCAAGTCTTTCGAGGAGATTTTGTGCAAAACGAACTGTTTAGCGAATGACAAACTTTAGTTCCAGCGTTGCGTCAGCGCTGTTACAAGGATCTGTTTATAGAGAATAACACTGCTGGACCTGCCCTCAAGGTATTTTTCCAGGTCGTCTCGCTATCCCTTTCTAGGTTAGGCCTCGGCGTCACTGTCCATCTATAGGTACCCATTGCGTGGAAACGACCTAGCTGTCATCGTGTATGTGGTTAACGAGACCAACCTATATGCAGAAGTTCAATGATTTTGAATCAGTTGTCGTTTACAAGGCTGTTTTTTTATGATTTATGAGTAGTAATACTATAACAGCAGATAAGGCTTATTTACCCAAAATTAACAGGTTATCATATACGTATTTGACTAAATCTTTGTCGTGTCGCTGGCGTATCTTTTATCAGACTGAAACTTAGAATATTTCATGGATTATTTTGCTAGATACTCGTATGTTTAAGCTCAGCTCAGTAGCAAGGCACAAATCGTCCGATTTCAAGACATCCATACATCGTTAATCGAATGTTTCTTCTGTCCGTACCTCAGTTACCTCCATACCTACATTTTCGAAGCTCAAACCTCTTTGTCGTAACACAATAGCGTTGAGTCACAGTATTACGAAGTTAGTTCTCGGAAACAGCCGTATCATGGAGTAATTCCTTTGAAAACCTCCATTCAATCAGCGTGACTATAATATAGTTGAGTTTATTCCTATAAAGGTAGTTATTCTGAATTGAAAGTTTCAATTCAAGAGAAATTGTTTTGTAACGTAATTGAGCCGTGGAAAGTCTGACGAATTTGACGATATGGTTTTAAGTATGACTCAATAGACTTTACTTGAAGAGCTATTTGTATGACCTAGGTACCTTTTCATAAATATATTCGTACTAGTGTGAACTACCCGGCATCTCCATCTCTCACGCGTAGCATGGCTAATTCTGTTTCTATTCTACCAAGAATAGACAAAGTTATTTCATCGTTATTTCTATACAAATCGACTGTTTTTTTCCACAAGTATGATACGATTCATATACCATTAAAGAATGTAAACATTTCTTTTCTACACTTTAAACATTACTATGCTTAAATCGATAAAAATCTTTCTACCTTCTGTCATTTTGTCTTTTCTTCCGTCGACAAAGCCCGTTTCTACGGCGCCATGCTACGCCTGCAGGAAATATTTCGCTAATTCTACGAAGATATTGTACTTTAATAATAGTTCATAATTTAAGTTAGTCTTTAGTTTATTTTATTGTTAATTATTAATCTATTGTATCTAAATAAAAAACTGAATTCTAGAAGAGACACAAAAAAGATACACTTTTAGACATAACAAAAACAAAATAAATAAACCTCAATCACGAATCAAAATGCACTCTACTAGTCCTCTAATTATGTCCATTAAAATCTACAATAAATTGCCAAATGAAATTAGAGAAGTAAGCAAAACACACATATTTATAAAAAAACTGAAGCGATTACTAGAATCCAAAGCATATTACACAGTTAAGGAGTTTCTAGATGATAAAACAATTGGAAAATGAAATTATCTAAAACAAACCACTATAAAAAGAATTTAAAACGGAATACAGTAATTCAAATATAAATATGAATACACAAATAATTTTACCTACTTTATTAAAATAAAACATATAATTAATCTAATATAATATAATTTATCTAATTAATATAATTAAACTTCTACATAATTTAATATTTATTTATATATTGTAGCAAACACTTATAAGAATTTTTTTTTTCATGATAATTATGCATTCTTATGCAATACAAAATAATTAAACTACTATTCAGCCCTCTTCCTCTCTCCTAATTTTTGCGTGCCCAACAGGGTCCATATTGTATCTTAAACTTGTTTATACCATCTTTGTAACATATGGAATGCAATAAAAAATTGAGTATTGAGTATTGAGTATTTAGTTTTAAATATAATAGAGTCGGTTTACAATAAAAACTTCATAATTGGAAGTGGTTGCAAAACTTGAGACTATTAAAAGGAAATTATTATATGGTTTAAAATTGAATCTAGCTTTTTGTTCAGTCGAAACGGGAAAGTGACGAAACGTGAAAACTACCGTGACTTATAGCTTAAATACTTCATGCTTATATTCATCATCAGCCGGAAGAAATCTACTGCTGAACGAAGACCTCCCTACTTTTTTTACGTGGTAAAATCATCAAATGAGTACTCCCACCCAGGACTGTCGGATGGCGACTTGTACTGACTAATATCCACGGTGATCCTTCAATTAGCCCTTTACGTTCCATGGTCACAGTTACCTGTTGAGACAATACCGCGGCCCGAAGGCGTAGGCTCCCCCTTAGACCGCCACGCCGAACGACAATTAGCCACTTGCATCCATCGCTTGACGACGACTACCAAGAAACTTAGTATATACTAGCACTTTTCCCGCGACTTCGTCCGCGTGGTTTACGTACTTTCCTAAATCCCCCCTTTCACCCCCTTAAAGGTTAAATTTCCAAAAACCCCTTCTTAGTGCTCCCCTACATTATATTAGGAAGCCGTGTGCAAAATTTCACATTCCTAGCCCTAGTAGTTTCGGCTGTACGTTAATATGTCAGTCAGTCAGTTCTCCTTTTATATATATAGATTTTCGACGGCACGGTTGGCTCGGTGGCTGAGCGATTGGACTGCTGCGCTGCGTGTCGCGGGGTCGATTCCCGCACGGTACAAATATTTGTATGACATGCAGTTAGCTGTTTCGGGTCTGGGCGTTTGTGTATGTGAGTTTATATGTTTGTAAACGCACCCGCGACACTGGAGAAATTCCTAGTGTGGGACAACGTTTTTTTTAAATAAAAAAAATAGTAAATTCAATAGCCAAAAATAAAAACTTGACTTTTAATTGCAACGTACAATATTTATTTATAGTACGCGTAGTTTCTCATTCATTTTCTCTGTAGCTGCGCAAACCACAGTCCGCTAAGCTTAATTAATTCCTCGCCTCATCCAACATGGAGGAGTACTTTTATTTGGCTTCCACAACTTTCATCTTATTCCTACAAATCTTAAGGATATCCACTTCTTCATTTTATTTCATTTAAAACGAGATAAATGTAAAAGCGGTTATCGAGGAATCTTTACCGAATGCTATTTGAAGTAAAGCCCATACGAATGAATTTACCTTGAAGATTAAGATTTAAGTTTTAATTTTGTCTCTATCGTAAATACTTAGTTAGTAATATTTGTATGTATGTTTGTCCGCAACTATGTCGCGTTTGGTTGGACTATTTTGGTTTAGTTTCTATTTTCAAGTAGTTGCAAAAATAAATGCTAAATCTAACTAAATCTTCACTCAAAACAGACCCAGAAACTGTAAAAGAAGTATTTATTGCACCCTAAGATCTTATTACGTGTGTATCTGTTTGTGAAACTTCAGACATCTAAACCAAGTGACAAACATTGTTAAACTGGTTACCGCGGCCCTGGAAGACAACTACACACACATTAATTTGAAGAAACAAGTCAGTAAGATTTAGACTGTTTTCATGTTCTGCTGTGCCCAGGTCGTGAGTACTCAATAATTTGATGATTTTACCAACACCAAAAAAGGGAGCGGACTCGTGCTCCACCTAGTTTCTCCAACTGGGTGGAGCATGGGACTATCAATTTGTATTTGGGTCCCGTGCTCCAACTGATGACATTATTGTACACACAACGAAACAAAAACATGCAATTCTATGAAACAATGAAAGGATATTTCTCCAGAATTTTCATGGTCCCTTTAAAAAGGTATTTTCTACTAAACTGCTAAGCAGCCCATAAGGTTTCAACAATACCTTGAACTGCACTACAAACACTCGTGCTACTTTATTTACATTCCAGTCTTCGACCCAATAAGAACCTTCGTATCGTAAACCTAGCGTGCGTTTAATTCTGTTTACTTTGTACTTAACTTGGCTGAAAGAAATGCAAAGTGGAGCATGCAAGTGAAGGTACCTAAACTACTGTATTTATTTATGTCTGAATTTTTTATTAGAATAACACTATTTTACATTTTAATTCCGATTAAAATACAATCCTAACTAATATTATAAATGCGAAAGTAACTCTGTCTGTCTGTCTGTCTGTCTGTCTGTCTGTCTGTCTTTTCTTCACGCCTAAACTACTGAACCGATTAGTGTTAAATTTGGTACAGACATAGTTTGGAACTTGAGAAAGGACATAGGATAGTTTTTAACCGACTTCAAAAAAAGGAGGACTGTATTTTTTTAAAATGTTTGTTACCGCATTACGACCGACTGGGTGAACCGATTTTCATGATTCTTTTTTTGTTTGAAAGCTGGTGCTTCCCGTGTGGTCCCATTGTAACCAAATCAGGATCTGATGATTGGATCTTGGAGAAATCGAGGGCAACCCTCAAATTTAATAGGCTCACCCATCGTTTTTCGTAAATTTTATGAAGTAATTTAAGTACTTGCGTATGGTAATCATCATCTTATGTAGCTGAGCTGATGATGGAAGGTACAACTCCTTAACAGTAGTTTGTTACCGCATAACGACCGACTGGGTGAACCGATTTTCATAATTCTTTTTTTGTTTGAAAGCTGGTGCTTCCCGTGTGGTCCCATTGTCACCAAATCAGGTTCTGATGATTGGATCTTGGAGAAATCGAAGGCAAACCTCAAATTTTATAGGCCCACGCATCGTTTTTCGTTAATCTTATGTAGTAATTTAAGTACTTGCGTATGGTAATCATTATCTTATGTAGCTGAGCTGATGATGGAAGGTACAACTCCTTAACAGTAGTTTGTTACCGCATAACGATCGACTGGGTGAACCGATTTTCATAATTCTTTTTTTGTTTGAAAGCTGGTGCTTCCCGTGTGGTCCCATTGTCACCAAATCAGGATCTGATGATTGGATCTTGGAGAAATCGAGGGCAACCCTCAAATTTTATAGGCCCACGCATCGTTTTTCGTTAATCTTATGTAGTAATTTAAGTACTTGCGTATGGTAATCATTATCTTATGTAGCTGAGCTGATGATGGAAGGTACAACTCCTTAACAGTAAGGAGTAGGTAGTAGTACTGATTCATTGTTCGCATATCTCCGGAACTTCACGTCCGATTTAAATAATTCTTTTTTTTGTGCTAAGTATTGTTCAACTTAGGGAATACTGCAAGTTTCATCAAAATCGGTTCAGTAGTTTTCGAGATAGGGAATTTTATTAGCTTATTGTGTACATGAGGGATGTTATTACCAGTGCTACGGATTGTATTATATGTATTTGGCAAGAATTTGGGTTGAATATTTTAACTAAAAAACGAAAAATAAAAAACTATTCCAAAAAAAAATGTAACCGCCTTCAAAAAGAACCACAAAAAGGGTAAAATAATCTACAAAATAACTTTCATTTCGGAAGTCGGTGGGAAAAAAAAACAATGAAATAAAAAATAACAAAGCCATCGACTTCCGAAATAAAAGTTATTTTGTAGATTATTTTACCCTTTTTTGTGGTTCTTTTTGAAGGCGGTTACATTTTTTTTTTGAAAAAGTTTTTTATTATATATTTTTTACGGGTAAAAAGCACTCGGAAAGCACGTAAAGCCGTTGGTCCCGGCTGTCATTTGAAGATCTTTGACAGTCGTTACTGTCAGAAGCTCTAATGTCTGACAGCCAATCTTACCATGGGGTATCATATTACCCAGTTACTGGGTTGTGGAGGTCCGACAGGCAGTCGCTTCATGTAAAATACTGATATCCAGCTGCATCTGGTTTGACTGGAAGCCGACCTCAATATAGTTGGGAAAACGCTAGGCAGATGATGAACGGAGTATAGATAATTCTATTAGTACTATATGTCGAGTGGTCCATATGCTCGATAGATGGTGGTGATCGCGCAATGATGTCGATCGTTACAGGAGTTCGATCGTTACACGGGACAAAGAAAGCTACTTTGTTTTATACTATGTAGTGATTAAATGCAAGTAACATTGGTCCGACCTGTTTATTAGTCAGTGTATAGAAATCCGTTTGTGCTGGATAGGATAATCTCAAGCCCGGGGAAGGACATTTTTTTTTTTTTTTTTTTATCGTGGTAAAATCATCAAATGAGTCCTCCCACCCAGGGCAGGGCGGGAGGGACTGTCAGATTTGTACTGACTAAAATCCACGGTGTCCTTCAATAGCCCTCTACGTACCGGGGTCACGGTAATCCCTTGGTCCCGCGATCCCGGCAGGCGGGGAAGGACATAGGGCTACTTTTTATAAACACACCATACAGGTAAAGATTGATGAAGAAACCACTGGTAGAATTTTGAAATTCATGCAGGGTTCTATTATTATTATTTTTTATCGTGGTAAAATCATCAAATGAGTCCTCCCACCCAGGGCAGGGCGGGAGGGACTGTCAGACTTGACTGACTAAAATCTACGGTGTCCTTCAATAGCCCTTTACGTACCGGGGTCACGGTAATTCGTAAGTCCCGCGACCCCGGCAGGCTTTGGCCCTCTGAAATAATGAGCACTTAGAAAGGAATTCAGATAATTCCACCCACAAGAGATTCCCTCTAAATATTAGGTATAGGTGTTCAAAGATTGTATGGAAACTAATTTTGAAGTTAGAAATCTGGGATGTACGATGTGAAGTTACATAAAAAAAATGTCACGTAACTTAATGAGGCAGACCAAATTCTACGCGAGCGAAGCCGCGGGCAAAAGCTAGTGTTCAATAAATATAAATGTTTTACATATTTCAATTTCTGTATAATAATGCAAAATTTATGGATTCTCTTTGATGTTCAAACGTTATAACTATATTTAAATTGGGTATTAAAAATAATATTCAATTCTCAAAAATACATATTAAATCAATCGATTTTGTTTAATGAATAAAATGAATGTTGATATTGATTTTAGAATACTTAAAACTAACCATAAAATCAGCTTTCATGGAATTTAAAAAACATTAATTGTTTACACACACCTGGCAACAAAGCTAATTCTAATTTCTCTTTTACTTCATTTTTATATTTTAAAAGAGAAACGTTAATAAAACCATTGCTTAGTTAAACTTCTTTTGTGTAAAGATTGTGAAAACAATCTCAAAGTTCAAATTGCTACCTTTATGAACTAAGCGGCTGTTTACCAAACAACAATATTTCTTTATGAATGAGTTCAACTCAAAATGAGGTTGCAGGTTTTAACTACAATAACAAGGTTCACTGACTTTATGCCCTTGCCAAAAGTTACCCATTGCCCGCGAAAAATCAATACTCCGTGTCTATGGTTCAGTATCCAAATGTGTCAAATAAAGACAGGTATGTTCATGAAGAACGTAACGATTTGAGAAACAGCGGGGGTTAGATGAATCGCTGAATTTGCGCAATTTAAAAGATATTGGCACAAAACATTTTTATGGAACACCGAAATATCTTTTTGACGTAACGAGATTTTTTATGCTGATGATCCGAATTTTTGCTTTTGGTAGATTTGACACATTTTTGCAAGTTTTTTTTGTGACTTTTTTTTTAAATTATTTTGTCTGTTGCCATCTTCTTACGAGTGTTTCACTATTATCTTACCATATTTAATTATTCTAACAAAAATAAAATAAGAGACGTCAATATTGTGCGATTTTTCAATGAGAGAGTCAGGGATAAAATAATGATTAAAATATAAATTAATCTGTACCATTACAGTCTATTTCTGAACTAGACTAAAATAGACTACGTTTACATAATTATCTGTACTGTAACGTTGTAAGATGCTTAACAGATGATCAATGGTTTCCTTCTCAATCCCCGTTTAATTAGAGCTTAATTAAACTGGCTTGCTTGCGACAGATTAAGATGATTTATTGTGGTTATAGTTGTACCAACTACTTAATTAAACTACTTAATTACGTGATTCACACAGATGCTAGAATAAAAGAGAATGGTCAAATACATATGGCATTTATGCATAGTAAAAAAAAAGCTTGTTTCAAAACGGTTACCTACTATGTTTATTCTTTAATTTTTGCATTTGGAATTGTCAGGTATGTGTTATTTTTTTAATATTGTGTAAATATGAGTTGAGTTAATTGAATTGATATAGTAGGTGTTGTAATGATGTATCATCAATCGATGTCTAATACGTGTTTGTTTATTGACGGGTTTCAACAGTAATTCGTAATTCAACTAAACCTCTGCTGATTTCAAGAGATGCCAAAACATCTTTGGGAAACCTGCAAAGATCCTCAAAGACATAAGTAGACAGTCTTAGTAGGAGAACTTATGTAGACCATACACTCCTGTCCACTACAAACTTAACACAAAAATAAAAACTCCTTTTTAGCGAAATCGTGCCGCCATTCCACAAAAAAGCACACAAACGCAATAACACTAAATAAAGATAGGTTTTTCTGAGTATTACTCAATTTTTTTGCATAATTTCTTGCAGGACACCTATATATTGGGGTGCTAAGGACAGGAAACCTCCTCGAGTGCCCGAAGCTGGAAGTTCCTTTCCGGATACGTCCGGGGGGAAGCCCAGATTCTCGGGACGGTGCGCCCCGGGATGCGGGCAAGTACTCCCCTACAAGGGGTCTCCTTGCCCGTATGCCAATGTCCTGTCGCGTCGCTCCGCCACGTGTCCCTCTGCTCAGCAGAGGGCACAGTGGTTGGAGCAAGAGCGGGCACGGCGTGCACTTACCCTGCCGCCGGGCAGGCAGGAGGAGGTATTGCACTCCCACCTCCTCTTGCCACCGCTATAATCTCGTAGCCCCGAAGATTGTCAGGATCACGTCTCTGACTTTCGACGGGGGTCGAGGGCCTTGGCTTAACCGCCCGGGCCGCGAGGTAGAAAACCTCTATAAAAAGTCACCCCGAATCTCAAGCGGCGGAGCACCGCGAGGAGATGTATGGCTGACGGGAGTTCTTTTGAACAAATCAGTCGCTAGTGCTACCCTCGCCAGGGTACCGGCCGACCCTCTGGCGAGTAATAAATGTTGTAGGCTTACCTGGGTACAGGGGTCTCTGCCCAGGTGGACCGTTTTTCCCCCACACTCGTGGGAATCATATGGATCACTCAAAAAAATCCCCCCAACAACCGGCAGTCGCCGCAGCGAGCCAGGGAGGCTCACGTGCCTGTGAGGTGGAGTCGCTGGACTTGTCCAGCACGTCCGCCTCACCGGCACCGACGGAGCGGGCACAGAGTGCCGCTCGAAAAGGGAAGATGGTGCTGTCTGAGTCCGACTCGTCAGACGCCATGAGCGCTCAGAGCCCTGGCTCTGGGCGCGGAGGAAAGGGGGCCGCCGAGAGGAGGAAACGCTTCCTCAAGCGGCCCCATTCGTTGTCGTCGGACGACGAGCCTGCCTCGAGCCGGAAGATCCCGACAAGTGTTCGGGGTAAAGGCCGAGGCAGGACCGGCGGTAGAGGGTGCCAGGAGGAGCCCACCCTGGAGGAGGCGGTGAGGGCAGCCGTCCGCAGCCTGGCCTCCACAAACCCCGGAAAGAGGGCGACTAAAGATCGGGCCGCAGGCGCAGCCACTGCAAAGATTATGGCGGCAGTGGCGGCGGCTAGCCTCGGCCAGGCTCCGCCCGCATCGACGGATGGGGACGAAATGTCCCAAATGCGGGTGGAAGTCGCCCGCTTGACGGCTGCGATGGAGGTTCTCCAGAAGGAGAACCTCCAGCTAAAGACGGAGCTGGCCGGACTGCGGAAGGCAGGCCGCCGGGAGGAGGACCCGCAAAAGCGGGGTAAGGAGCCGCGGGCCCTGCCCGCGCCAGCGAAGGACAGCAGCGCTGTCCTAAATCTGGTGCGGCAGGAATTGGCGGCCTTCAATCAGCGCTTCGCGGTGCTAGAAGGCCGCATCCTGCGCCCCCCGCTCGCGGCGACCTCTTATGCGGCTGCTGCTGCGGCCTCCACGCCGCCTAAGCCGGCCCCGGAGAAGCGGGCCGCGGCGAAGCCTCCAGCGCCGCCCAAACAGCCCCCGGGAAGAGCCGCGGCGGCAAAAAAGGCGCCGACAAGGGCGGCCACGATGAGGGAGGTCCCGGCGGCGCACGGTGGGCTGGAATCGTCAAGTGGGGACTTAAGGATTAAAATGAGTATTTTTGAATTTTATGTACTAATACAAATATTTTTTGTTATATGTAATTTTTTTATACTTAGTATTTTTCGAGTTATAGACCCCTAAACTTTGTATGAAATATTAATCGGTTTTTGGTTTAATCTGACATGTTTTAATATTGTATTACAGAAATATAGCAAAAAACAAATTATTGGTAAACATTCTACATCACCCTTATTACGTCATTTGTTTTTAACAATACTCAATAGTGCCGTGACCCTCATTAACGCATCGTCCATTGAGCGCAGCAAAATGATGACGTGTCATTATGTGATAGGATGATGAATAGCAGGTAAAAAATGATACGGTTACATTTGAAAAACAACCATCCTCAGTACGTTGTTACACATCGTAATAAACGCACTATCCTATCTCACATTTTCGGAATACTAATACTATTTATTACGTAAAAATGTTCGATTTGTTGTCAAATATTGATATTGTTGTGCTATTAAAGGAAAGTGGAAGTTTTAAAAATAATAGTGTTTTATATAGTGCTATTAAATCTAGATTAGTCCCCACTGTGTTAAGTGCTGAAAACGATAAAGCGGTAAAAGCGTTTTGTGCAAAATATTGCTATATATCTGCAAAGGAGACGGCAAAATGCTCATAGCAAAGAGGAATTGTTCAGCAACAATAATAGTGAATGGTTATCATCGGAAATAAAGTGGCCTGATTTCATTGTAAGTGCATTTGAAAGAAACCAAGACTCTGTTCCTAGTACATCAAGTGAACATGAATCTCCAGCAAAAGTGTCTACTGCCACGTCAACGAATGTAAGTCCCAGAAAACCATTTTGTGAATTAGGACCTAAGCAAAAAAAGAGACGTACAGAACATATTCATACAAATATGACTACAGAGGAAATATCTCATGCATACATTATGAAATTACGAGAGGATGGTAATCAAGGAATATCTAAAATCCTCGAACACCTACTTAAAAATCCACAGGATGTGCAAAAAGCGAAAGATAGTCTTTTAGGTAAAAATGAAAAACCTAAATTTACTCCAGATGAAACTTTGGGACTTGTTTTGTCCCTTAAATTAACAAAGTGGCAATATAATACTTTAAGAAAAAGTATCAAAGAGAAAAATGTCGACATGTTCCCTTCCTACTACAAGGTGCAAAATGCAAAACAAGAATGCTACCCGCCAAAAGATGATATCACCTTAACAGATACAACTGCTGGAATAAAATTGCAGCGTCTATTAGATATAACCACCAAAAGGATATTATTCAAAGCAATCAATATTGATAGCACAGACTTTAAGGAGATGACAATGATAAGCAAATGGGGAATGGATGGTGCCTCGAATCAAGCAAACTATAAGCAAAAAATGACAACGGAGGACAAATTGGACAGTGCTTCGACATATGATTCAAGTATTTTTATGGGTAGTTCAGTACCAATAAAAATTATTTCTGAGGAACAAATTATCTGGGAAAACGACTCACCAAATTCTTCATATTGGTGTCGTCCAATATTTTTCAAGTTTGAAAAAGAGAATAAATCAACGATTTTAAGAGAGAAAACCGAAATTGAAACGGAGATAAATGAATTGAAGGAAACAGAAATTAGCGATTAATGAAGAAGCGGCTGAATCTAGAAATAAAGACTTTAGGCGATATCGCCAACACCATTCAAGGAAAGTCTGCAGAAGAGCTAATAATGAGGATATTTTAAATAATTTAATAATTAGTTCAGACCCAGTTAGTATATATCATCAAAACGTCATAAAATGATACGGAAACACAAACCATTTTCAGAAGAAGCGAAAGCCATGCTTCTTTTATCTACAACATTTGAAGATGATGAGCGGGAAAATTTGTTAATGTGGAACATTTAGAGAACGAATCTGAATCTGATGAAATTGTCTAAGTGATAATTTTGTGAGTGCGTGTGTTTGTGAGTGAGTTTGTGAGTGTGCGTATGAGTGGATTAGGCCTCCTGGAGACACCACTGATAAAAAAAAACGCGCTTAGTTCTCTACCTCAAAGGTGGTGTGGAAAAGGGAATGAAAAACAATTTTCTCCAAAATCGAAGAAAATCGAAGCAAGTGCTATATCGGATAATTTGCCTAAAAAATAGCGCAATCGAATACCGAAAGCGGTTATTTGAGAACTCTTGAGAATTAAAAGTTATTCATATAAAATCAAATTTCTCCATACAAAAATAAATTCAAATCGTTATAACTTTTAAAATATTAAGTATATACAAAAATCGCAGAAGAAAAATTTCTTGTATTTAGTGGTAGATCACCAAGCCGTCTTTATTTTTTTTTTAATTGCTTATCAATTTTCGTGAATCCCTAAGTCCATTAGAGCTTGATTTCAGCCCACCGTGCGGCGGCGGCGGCGGCGGCGGCAGCTCCAAAGCCAAAGCCTACGGCGGCAAAGAAGGGTGCCCCCCCGGCGGCGGTGGCGTCCCAGCTGCCTTCACAGCCTTCAGGGCATTCTCAGCCCCCTCCAGCCGATGCCGAATGGCAGGTGGTCGGGGAGCGAAGTGCCCAAAGAAGGCAAAGGCGGCGGCAGCGACAGCGCAAGAGGCGAACCGTCGCGGCCAGACTCCGCGCCCCCAAGACCGCGGCTGTAGTCATTACACTACAGCCGGAAGCGGTCAAGAGGGGCGTGACGTACCGCGACGTGTTCGCAAAGGCGAGGGAGGCGGTGGACCTCCGGGAGCTGGGAGTCGACGGGGGCCTCCGGGTACACGTCACCGCGACGGGGGCCAGACTCCTGTCGATCCCCGGCGCGGACAGTGGCCCTACCGCTGACGCTCTGGCCGAAAGGCTCAGAGCGTCCCTAGACGCGGAGGAGGCCCGGGTGTCCGGGCCCATTAAGCGCGCTGACTTGCGCATTATGGGTCTGGACGACTCGGTCTCGGAGGGGGACGTGGTGGCCGCCGTTGCCGGGGCTGGGGAATGCCCTGCCGACCAGGTAAAGGCAGGCATCCTACGCCCTGGCTTCGCGGGGCTGCTGACCATCACAGTCAGCTGCCCCGTACCGGCGGCCAAAAAGATAGAGGAGAGCCGAAGGCTCCTGGTTGGCTGGGTGTCCGCGCAGGTTAAACTGCTGGAGCCCAGGCCTCTGAGGTGCTTCCGCTGCCAAGTGGGTAACCACGCGGCATGCATGTGCACCTCGGAGGTCGACCGCAGTGACAACTGCTTCCGCTGCGGTCAGCCCGGTCACAAGGCCGGCTCGTGCTCCGCCCCGCCGCACTGCTTCGCATGTGCGGCGGCTGGCAAGCCGGCCGATCACCGGGCAGGGGGCAAGGCCTGCGCGCCCCCCGCCAAAACCAGGAGCAGAGGTAGGCCCTCTGCCGCCGCCGTCCCCGCCGCCGCCGCCGTCCCCGCCGCCGCCGCAGCCCCTGCTGCCGCCGCCGCCGCCGCCGCTGCCGCCGCCGCCGCCGCTTCTGCCGCTGCCGCCGTGGCTGCGCCCTCACTGAGGGCCCTGGAGGAGGCTGCAATGGACTCCGATTAATGGCTCCATTGCGCTTCCTCCAGGCGAACATCAACCACTGCGCCGCTGCTCAGGATCTCCTGCTCCAGAGCATGGCGCAGTGGTTGATCAACGTCGCCGTGGTCGCCGAGCCGTACTTTGTCCCGCCCAGGAATGACTGGGTGGTGGACCTGAACGGCTCGGTGACCCTCATCTCGTCGGCCGCCGCCGGTACCCCGCCCCTCGATCGCGTCGAGAGAGGGCGTGGGATCGTCGCAGCACGGTTCGGGGAGATCGCCGTGATAGGCGTTTATTTCTCCCCGAACCGAACTATCGCCGAGTTCCAGGACTCCCTATCGGAGCTGGGAGACGTCGTCGTCGCCTTCGGTTCCCTCCCCGCGCTCGTCCTCGGGGACTTCAATGCCAAGAATGTGGCTTGGGGTTCCCGGGTTACGGACTACACGCGGGGTAGGATGCTCGAGCACTGGGCCCTGGCGCATGGCCTAGTCATCGAGAACCGGGGTTCCGTCCCCACGTGCGTGCGGTGGACGGGCGATTCGGTGGTGGACATCACGTTCGCCACCTCCGGCCTGTCGCCACGCGTCACAGACTGGCGCGTTGTGGAGGAGGTGGAGACCTATTCCGACCACCGGTATATCCGGTTTGATGTCTCCGCCCAGACCTCAGACGCGCCGGTCCGACGGAACCCAAGTGGTCCGCGATGGGCGCTGAAGCAGCTGGACCGGGAGCTATTCCTGGAAGCCTCGATCGTGCAGGCCTGGGTGTCACCACCGGACAGGCCTGCCGACGTTAACGACGAGGCGGGGTGGTTCCAGGAGGCCATGTCGGAAATCTGCGACGTGGCCATGCCCCGGGTCCGGCAAGGACGCGCCCGGCGTCAGCTGTACTGGTGGTCGCGCGAGCTTACATCGCTGCGCGAGGCGTGCGTTGCCGCGCGACGCCGGTACACCAGGTTCCGCAGGCGCCGCACCCGACCTCCGGATGCGGTGGCCGTAGAGACGGAGCTGCAGGATGGCTACAGGGCAGCGAAGACCGCCCTCCGCGACGAGATCTGGCGGGCCAAGGAATTGGCCCGCAAGGAGATGCTGGAGGCTCTGGACGGGGACCCATGGGGCCGGCCCTACAAGTGGGTGAGAGAAAAGCTCCGCCCCTGGGCCCCCCCGTTGACGCAGAGTCTCCAGCCTCAGTTCGTGGAGGACGTGGTGAGCGCCCTGTTCCCCTCGCGGGAGGAGCACACTCCCCCGCCCATAGCTCCGTCTCCGGCGGTGCCTGAAGCTGGCGCAAACGCGGACCACAGCGACGACGACGTCTACGACGCTCCGGAGGTGACCGAGGTAGACCTGAGAGTGGCGGTACAACGGCTCAAAGCCAAAAATACCGCCCCGGGACCCGACGGCTTGCCAGGAAAAGCCTGGGTCCTGGCCTCGGGGACTCTCGGGCCTCGACTGGGTGGGCTCTTTAGCGCGTGCCTGGAGAGGGGCCAGTTCCCGCTTCGTTGGAAGACGGGGAAACTGGTCCTGATCCAGAAGCCCGGGCGCCCTGCGGACTCTTCGTCCGCATTCCGGCCCATCGTGCTGCTCGACGAGGTGGGCAAGCTCTTTGAAAGAGTAATTGCAAACCGCCTCGTCGGGCACCTGAATCGGGTGGGCCCGGACCTTGCGGAGAGCCAGTTTGGCTTCCGCAGGGGGCGCTCGACGGTGGATGCTATCACGCGCGTGAGAGCCCTCACGACGGGGGATGCGGTTTCCCGGGGCGGGGTCGTCTTGGGGGTGTCTTTAGACATCTCCAATGCCTTTAACACCCTGCCCTGGAGTTGCATCAGGGAGGCACTCCGGTATCACCGGGTGCCGACCTACCTCCGTCGTATAGTCGAGGACTACCTGACGGACAGAGCCGTCATCTACCCCGGTCACCGGGGAGAGTGGAACCGGCGAGAGATGTCGTGCGGTGTTCCACAGGGATCGGTCTTGGGGCCGCTCCTGTGGAACATCGGTTACGACTGGGTGCTGCGCGGCGACCTCCCTGACGGCGTCGGCGTAATTTGTTACGCCGACGACACGCTCGTCCTGGCGAAGGGAGAGTCGCACCAGGCGGCGGCCGACGTGGCGACGCAGGCGGTAGCGACAGTCGCTAATAGGATCCGGCAGTTGGGACTCGACGTGGCGCTGCACAAAACAGAGGCCATGTGTTTTCATGGCCGTCTGAACGCGCCACGCTCAGAGTCCCACATTACGGTGGAGGGGGTTCGCATCGGCGTCGGGAGGACGATGAAGTACCTGGGACTCGTCCTCGACAGCCGGTGGAACTTCAGGGAGCATTTCCTGCATTTGGCCCCAAGGCTGAACCGGGCAGCAGCCGCTCTCAAGCGGCTCCTGCCCAATCTCGGCGGGCCAAATGCCTCCTGCCGGAGGCTGTACGCCGGTGTCGTGCGGTCCATGGCCCTCTACGGGGCCCCCGTGTGGGCCCTAAGCATCCGGACGCGACCACTCAAGCTGGTCGCATGCCAGAGGGTCATGGCTATCCGGATGATCCGGGGATACCGCACGATCGCCGGCGAATCAGCCAACCTCCTAGCAGGATTGCTGCCCTGGGATCTGGAGGCGACTGCCCTTCAGCGCGTCTATGAATGGCGCGTGGAGGCGCAGCGTCGGGGCGAATCCCCGCTGCCTCGACAAGTCGAGGCGCGGCGGGAAGAGCTCCGGCGTGATCTCAGGGCAGTATGGAGGGAGCGACTGTCGCAACCGAGGTCCGGGCACGCCGCAATCGCGGCGGTAAGACCCCTCTTTGAGGAGTGGCTGGATAGGCGTCACGGCGTCCTTACCTACCGCATGACGCAGGTCCTCACCGGACACGGAAGTTTCGGGAGGTTCCTGTGTCTGATAGGGAGGGAAGAAACGCCTGGGTGTCACCACTGCGAGGATCGTCCGGAGGACACGGTGGAGCATACGGTGCAGGACTGCCCCGCTTGGGCAGAGCACCGCCGTGTCCTCACGACGGCGATAGGCGGAGACCTCTCGCGCCCGGCATTGGTCGAGGCCATGCTGCGGGGCGAGACGGAGTGGGAAGCGGTCGCCTCCTTCTGCGAAGCAGTCATGCTCGTGAAGGAGGAGGCGGGCCGCCTGAGGGAGAGGACAGCGTCCTCCCTCCACCCCAGCCGCAGTGGTAGACGCCCACGGCGTCGGACGTCACAGGACGATCTCCGGCCACCGTAGGCGCGGGCATGCGGGCAGCGAGTAATGGGCGACTTGCTGTCCGACCATGGACCATGCCCGGGTCGACGGCGCGTTGTGTTCCACGCGCGCCTCAAAGAGTGTCAGCATGTTGACGGGGCCTGTAGAGGGCCAAAGCCTGCCGGGGTCGCGGGACCAAGGGATTACCGTGACCCCGGTACGTAAAGGGCTAGTGAAGGACACCGTGGATTTTAGTCAGTACAAGTCTGACAGTCCCTCCCGCCCTGCCCTGGGTGGGAGGACTCATTTGATGATTTTACCACGCAAAAAAAAAAAAAAAAAAAAAAAGGACACCTATATTGCCAGCGGTAATGTGCTGGACGTTCGCCAAGCTTCGACTTCATAACTCAGCTGCCGTATTACACACCATTTATATTATAAACTAGCGTTTGAAAGCGGCTTCGCTCGCGTTGCTATAAAATTTAACAATTAATTTCGATCGAATGTGTGGTGCCATCTATCATCATATGAACGTTATTTTTGTTTTGTCTTGAGAGCAGTAAGTATTTTTATTCAAGATGTAAAAATGTACCCCATCCTAGCCTCTGTACTTACACCTTTTTTAATGAAATTACCATGATCGTTTCAGTGGTTTGGCGGTTGAAAGATAACAAACAGACAAACTTACTGCATTTATAATATAAGTAAGAAGTTAGGATGAACTTATATAACAAACAAATGATAGCTTGAATACTTTTTTGCGAAGAAGAGATTTATTATTTACGTAATGCTTGGAAAATTAAACTTTCGAGGCGTTTTAAACTTTCTTCTTTAAGAGTTGAATAATTCATCATGAACTTGATTAATTTAGTTTTGTCCTTAGCTAACCCTGTAAACGTGACTGTACCTATTACTTCTTAATATTTTAACAAATAGTTTAAACAAGCGTGCATCAATTGGTCGCGGGACTAACGAATTACCGTGACCCCGGTACGTAAAGGGCTATTGAAGGACACCGTGGATTTTAGTCAGTACAAGTCTGACAGTCCCTACCGCCCTGCCCTGGGTGGGAGGACTCATATGATGATTTTACCACGATAAAAAAAAGCGTGCATCAATAACCACCCTATTATAGACTTACCCAATATAACATCACGCCCGTAAACCAGCGCCAGAAGGATTTGACAGAAGTATCTGATAGTACATACCTATGCTATGCCCACGCTTTACCCTGATGTTCCAAGACAAGCCTCTAGGCAAATAGTCAAAAATCTAAGTGACTGTTACTAAGAAATTCCTAATTGAAAGTTCAATAATCACACTTTAACCAAACCATGAGGTTCAGTTAAAGTAAAAAAGCTCAAGATATATAATCATGATATATTATATCAATGATGATTGCACAAAATTGTAATTTGAATGTACAATATTATGTTGCCCCTTTCTAGAGAAAATAAGATAAACTCGCAACTCAATTTGACCGTCCTACGCTTCTGCCTAACATACAACCAAAACTCTTAGAGCCCCGTCCACACACACAAGACCGCGGGGCGACTGCGGTTTTGCCGCGCCGCAAACCCTATCCACACATAAGCGGAAAACAGACACGACAAGAGATAACTCGCAGTACATTCAGAGTGGAAATTAGCTTGGCACGTTGTCGCATCACGCTTCGATGTGAAAAGCCGTACGTTTTCACAGAAAACTATCTCCGTCAGTTTTATTAAAAAATCGCCTCGCGTTATTAAAACTATGTCTGCACGAGTTTTAACTTCAACCTCACCGTCTAAAGCTTCGACCGCTTTGACCGTGACTCGCCCTAAACTTACTCATGTTTTAAATGTTTGTGTGTTTGTCTCATTACTAAGTCAGACTAGATATGGAAGATATAAAAACAATAAGTCATGAGACTGTCAGACTCTTAGTGACTAAAAGTCCACCTTAGCCCTTCAGTTGGTTCCAGAAAAATTCCAGTGTGGGAATGAGACAGAGCTATACAAGTCATATAGCGCCATCTCGTTCCTTACTCTCGCTTCAAGATATCATGGTACGCCACCAGGTCACTGTTTAGAGAGCAGGATTTTTTTTTATCGTGTCAAAATCATCAAAAGAGTCCTCACTCAGGGCAAGACTTTTAGACTAGCGCCGACTAAAATCGACGGTGTCCTTCAATAACCCTTTACCTTTTAGGATCATGGTTACGTAATGATACAGTCCCGCGACCCCGGTAGGGAACAGGCTGTAGTGCAACTTGACAGTCCATGACCAGTAGTGAATTATTTCTCTTCTTCTTCTTCTTAAGGTGTTTTTTTTTCTTGTAGGTACGGCGACCGTCGTCGGCAGACGATCTCCGGCCACAGTAGGCGCGGGCATGCGAGCAGCGAGTAATGGGCAACTCACTGTCCGACCATGGACCATGCCCGGGTCGACGGCGCGTTGTGTTCCAACCGCGCCTCAAAAAGTGTCAGCAAAATGACAGGGCCCCCCCCTAGAGGGCCAAAGCCTGCCGGGTCGCGGGACTGTACGAATTACCGTGACCCCGGAACGTAAAGGGCTATTGAAGGACACCGTGGATTTTAGTCAGTACGAGTCTGACAGTCCCTCCCGTCTGCCCAGGAAAAAAAACGACGGGTTGCACTCTGGGAGTGCCGGCAGAAGTGAAAACTTGAATAGTAATAAACACACACGAACATTCGCGCAAGCGCCCTGCGCCGTCTTACGAATTTTCGATCAGGTCACGTATCCTGACGCGAGTTTAACATTTTTTACCCATTCCAAAAAAAGTGCACAACGCCGCTAAAGAAGTTTTCACTTCAAAAAGGTGTTTTTCTTTCTGAATGCTTGAATATGAGAGTGAACCCGCGGACGGTAGCTAGTACCAGAATACAAACAAAGGCTCGACCGCTGCCCAACTTGTTCCAATTGCTCTAACTAACTTAGACCGACATAAAACCACATGCCTAGACTTCTAGTGGTCGTAAATCTAGTCTAGAATTCTAGACAATGGACAATAAAGGCAGGAAGATGGTTGTTCTGTACTAAAACTTAGTTTATTATTGCAGGTAGAGCAGTGGAACGGTGTCAAATGAATTCTGATGAAACCTGAATAGAGATTATTTGTTCTAGTTTCAGAATTCTAGGAATTTTGTGTTTGTACTTGGCATAAAAGTATCATGACATCACACTAGGATACATTATATTGACTGCGACCACCAAGAAACTCAATATAATTATATAAATTTTGACGGCACGGTTGGTGCAGAGACTGAGCGATTCTACTGCTGCGCTGCGTATCGCGGGCTCGATTCCCGCACGGAGCGAATCTTTGTATGATCTACAATTATGTGTTCCGGGTATGCGCCTTTTTGTATGTGAGTTTATATGTTTGTAAACGCACCCACGACACAGGATGATCCTAGTGTGGGGCAACGTTAAAAAAATAAGTGTTTTTTTTTAAGAGGCGTGTGTGTTTATGTTCCTTAGGCACGCTCACGGTGAATGGCTGTAGCTAACGACTTCAATGGAAAACTCAACAAAGATTTCATCTGGATCATTATTTTTGGTTTAAAATGCGAAACTGTATGACACGATGCAATTGTCACGTGACAGTTTTTGCCTTACCATAATAGGGTAGTTTACTGCATAAATAAATTGAAAATCTGTTTAGTAGTAAACCAACTCAGCATTTGATGGGTGAAAAACACCCACCGCTGGTTTCCAGTTGGCACCCCGCAGTGACACACGGACGAGAGTAGGCAAATAAATCATGAAATAAAATAGTGAAGAATTTTTACATATTGCCAATTTAAAAAGCGTCGTTTCCCCGTCAATCTTGGTTTACGTACCAAAATAAAAATTACGGGTCGTATATTTTTGGAAAATCTAACTTATTAATTAGAATTTATCAGTCAAATAAACAATTTGCTCTTTCTCAAACAGACAGGCGTGGCGAATGCGAAGCGTGACATTTTTATTAGTAATGTATGGAATTGTTTGAATCCAGTCACATAGAAAAGCGAAAGCGATCCGATAGCGTGACCGAACTATCGGACTGATGTCTCGTTTCGGTTCGTTAGCGCTTCGGACTCGCCTGTCTGTTTGACAAAGGCACAAACTGCATGAATGAAAGACTTGAATTAATATCAAAATGGTTGGTCAGTGCATTTCACAGTGCGTGGCTTTCTAACGTCAGAGTCAGGACTTCACGGTTGTAATATCATTTAATGGTTGGCTTCCTTCATGGTTTGTAATCCACCTTGCCGGGAGTGATAAACTGCGGGCAAGAGGTCAACGCACCCTTTGAAATACGTCTGGGGCGAGAAGAAGCGAGATTTACAACAATCTCATCAATGAGAATAAAATAATATTCATTGAGTTGTATATGAATAACTGAATAAACAAGTATCTTTTGTTAACAATATTCTAGATGGAGGCTAGCTGTTTCGCGATATTTTACCCGCTGCTCGGGTCTTACTGGTCTTAGCCTGATATTAAATTGTCTTATTTGTTAAATGGGCAATCTAACACAAAAAGTCATAGCAAACTTTTCAGCTTAATAATATTAAAGAAGTATAGATGAAGACATCGTCTTAAATATTTCAGCAAAAAATTTCAGCTGACGAAGAAACGGTTTCTACTAAAAAATGCCAGAATAACTTGTCTAGCATTTTCAATTTGTCTTAAGCTTCTGTTCCTAATTTCTAATCCTAATAACCTCGTACAGTCAACAACAAAAGTAGATGACCAAAATCAGAAATTCAATCATTCTGTGTGGCGTCGAAGTGATTCAAAAGTAAATGATTGTAAATACCAAACATTTACTACTAGTTCATCCACACAGTTCTGACGCGAACTCCGTTAATTAATATTGAATTTCTGATTTTGATCATCTACTTTTACTGGTCATTGTACATTGTAACACAATGTAACTAAAAATAACGTTCCCTCATTTTACATCTCTCGTCTAAAGAACGGAAGCCAGGCTGACCCAACAGTGCTCACCTTAAAACTTGCACATCCAGACAATCGTGTCGTTAACGAAAGTGCTCCCGAATCATACACTTCAGCGCACACCGTTCCACAGTGTTGGTAGATTGGGGTTTTTCCGCTTTTTTAGGGGAAAAATGTATCTACGGGAAATTTTGAGAAATTGTAATCTTTTATCTACTCTGCCCCCCGTGATTTCACCGCATATATAGCCTTCCTCGATAAATAGACTATTGAACACAAAAATTATGATTCAATTCAAATTAACAAATGACATCACGGTTAGCGCAGTGGCTGATCGATTGGACTGCTGCGCAGCGTGCCGCGGGTTCCATTCCCGCACGGAACAAATATTTGTACAACCTACAAGTAGTTGTTCCGGGTCTGGGTGTCTGTGTATGTGAGTTTTTATGTTTGTAAACGCAACCACGACCGACCACACACGACGAACGGAGAAATTCATAGTGTGGGGCAGCGTTAAATAAAAATTAGGATGGCAAAAAAATAACATAAGGAGAATTCAGAATCTCCTCTAGCAACCCAGTCGTCCCAGTAGTTTCTCATTGAGTCACATAATAGTCAAATCGTCGTCTGCACAGGAACACTTGTGCCTAATGGATTGATGGCGACTGCTTCGGAACGTCTGTCTTGAGACAATTATGGAGTTTTGTAACTGTCGTTCTTCTTTGATGGTGAGGACTTAGTAGTTCTGTTTTTAAGTGGAGTTAGTCACGGTTTTCGTCTGGTCGTGTTGGGAAGCTTGGGTGGGTTATGGTTATTTTTACATTTTCAACTTCTAGACTCGCGAGCGAGAGTATGGAATCACTTACTCCGATTCCGCGCGATCTTGAGTACTTAATAACTGGTTGAGAATAATAAAAATGGTACCATTTTAAAGGTTTTACTGTTAACTTTAAACCCATAACATTTTTTTTCAAATCACGCCATTATTTAAGGAACTGTCACGGATCAATTCCAAGTAATCCATACTTTAGCTCGCTAGTGTAGTAGGTATTTGTAAACCAATGTAACGATGTGTAATGATTTACTGAAACTACACTATAGAAGGCTAGACAATACTAATCGCGCTCAGAAGACTAATTTTTTGGCCAAAGAAAAAGCCAGAGATTTCCCTAAAAAGGGCCCACACTCGGTATTTTTGTCATTTAGATGCATCTTATTGGTTACCTATTGAAGGTATTAAACATTCCACATTATCATCGTCATCTGCCTATTGTAGTCTTTTCCCAACTATGTTACTTCCAGCAGGATTTTTGACACGAATCAACTGTCTTTCTGACCAATCACTGGATGATATAATACACCCCTTGGTTGGAAGACTTTCGAGCTTTTGACTAGCAGTAACTACTGTCGTAGATCTATAGAATGTAAAATCAATCCCATCCCCTCCCATTTCCTTTAATTTTAATAATCCACGTGCCTCTTTGATGGCCTAATTAAAATAAATGATTTGACTTTATAAATGACAATGAAACAGTTTTACGCACTTTCCGAAGCATGGTCACCAATCCACAAACCAACCTCAGTAAGCGCAGCTGAACTTTGAACGGCCGATATTGTTCAACCACGAGCGCGCATTCCTCATTGATACTATGATAATTAATTGAGGTAATATCTCGTATCACTTTCGCTATGAAACACCACCACTATGTGCATACATCGGATGCCGAACATTCCCGAAGATGTCTACACAGCTGCTAGTACATAAGGATCCGAGATCGTGTCTGCAATCGAGTGGTTTGGCGGCAACGGAATACACTTACATAGCTATATTATATGTGAAAGGCGAGAGTTGATACTGTGTTTATAGAGAAGTAGATAGAATTTTTCTACAATTCTACTATCCTATTCTATTTCTTACTAATATTATAAAGTGAAAGTTTGTTTGGATGGATGGATGTTTGTTACTCTTTCACGCAAAAACCACGGAACGGATTTGGATGAAAATTGGTACACAGATACTTTGTAACCTGGATTAACATACAGGAGTTTTTATCCCAATTGTATGTTCTTTTGAGATAATTTTAGAGTTGTAGCGGGTGGCAGCATCTAGTATGATAATAAAATGCAAGCAGTAAAAGTTTAAATTGAACTTACTTAAAGGTTTTAATTTTAGATGAATACAGTTTAAAAGTGTGAAAGAGCAATGCAAGAATTGAACATAGCCTTGTGACTTTTTTTTCTAGTGTAAAAAATCCACAAATTAATCCGCTTTAGGTGGAGCGAAAGGTACTATCACAGACTCTTACTGACTAAGAACCACTCTATTTCTTCACACACTCTGTACGTTCCAGGACCGCGGTGCATTTTTAGAACAGTCCAATGACCGGTGAGTGATATCTTAAGGAGTACTTTATAAGGTAACATTAGCAAAGTAAAACATGCTTGCAAAATTAAATATGCATCCACCATGAACTTATCTCTATATCTTACTTATTTATTACTAGCTTCCGCCCGCGACTCCGTCCGCGCGGATGTTGGTCTTCGCGTGGATGGTTTATTTCCCCATTTTGAGTAACTCTGACAATGACATCTTATAAATATTACGGCGCTGAATCCACTGCGGGTAATGCAACGTGTGTTCGCGGTTCTACAGAACAACGTCTATGAATAAAACTGAAAAATAAGATTTTTTTTCTACGTATTTTTCCAGGATAAAAAGTATCCTATGTTATGCCCAGGATAATAAGGAATAATTATACCAAGTTTCATCGAAATCGAACCGTTAGTTTTCACGCGATGCCTGCACAAACAGACAGACAGACAAAAATTTTTTTAATCATATATTTGGTTTTGGTATCGATCCAGCAACACCCCCCGCTATTTATTTTTTCAATATTTTCAATGTACAGAATTGACCCTTCTACAGATTTATTATATGTATTAGTAGATTATTAACCAAGGGGATAAAGCAGTGTCTTCTGTCGCGGGTGACGATTTAAATCGCGAGCGTAACGAAGGACTCGAGGTTTACTCCCGAGCGTAGCGAGGGTGTTAAAAACTTAAATCACGAGCGAAGCGAGGGATTTAAGACGAGTCCTGAGTGTAGCGAGGGATTTAAGTTCACCCAAGACTAAGACAGCTTTATCACCGAGGAAAATACTTTACTTTTCGTACCATTTGTGAAAAAATGAATTCAATAATAATATGAGATAAGTATTTATTAAAAATAATGACGATTAAAAGTAAAAGTTAACATTCGAAACATTGGTCCAATTATTGATAGAGAGAGTTACATTTTTGTTTGGTACATTTATTGTCGATGAGTTAATTTGAGTATTTCTCTGTTCTTGCGTCTGAGGAACTTGCGTTTCATTTGATTTAACATCGTAACGCATTTTTAGAACATTAACTTATTTATAAAAATAAAATAAAGTTAAGGTTTTATTTGAAGAAAACAAAAACGCGGCAAATACCTAGATTATTTTTTTTTGTCGGAAAAGCAAAGCTCATACGGCCTCTTCGGTTTTCATAATTTTGTTTAATAATCATAACTGCATAATAAATACGTATTCCTTTTTCAAAAAGATGTGTAATCTATATATATAAAAGGAAGAACTGACTGACTGACATATCAACGTACAGCCGAAACTACTGGGGCTAGGAATGTGAAATTTTGCACACGGCTTCCTATTATAATGTAGGGGAGCACTAAGAAGGGGTTTTTGGAAATTTAACCTTTAAGGGGGTGAAAAGGGGGAATTAGGAAAGTACGTAACCCACGCGGACGAAGTCGCGGGCAAAGTGCTAGTGCTTTATATACAAACTCAATGGTGTAAACACAGATGTAATTCAGTATAAATTTCGGTAAGTATTCCAAATTTCGGGCACGCCGCAATCGCGGCGGTAAGACCCCTCTTTGAGGAGTGGCTGGATAGGCGTCACGGCGTACTGACCTACCGCATGACGCAGGTCCTCACCGGACACGGAAGTTTCGGGAGGTTCCTGTGTCTGATAGGGAGGGAAGAAACGCCTGGGTGTCACCACTGCGAGAACGTCCGGAGGACACGGTGGAGCATACGGTGCAGGACTGCCCCGCTTGGGCAGAGCACCGCCGTGTCCTCACGACGGCGATAGGCGGAGACCTCTCGCGCCCGGCATTGGTCGAGGCCATGCTGCGGGGCGAGACGGAGTGGGAAGCGGTCGCCTCCTTCTGCGAAGCAGTCATGCTCGTGAAGGAGGAGGCGGGCCGCCTGAGGGAGAGGACAGCGTCCTCCCTCCACCCCAGCCGCAGTGGTAGACGCCCACGGCGTCGGACGTCGCGAGACGATCTCCGGCCACCGTAGGCGCGGGCATGCGGGCGGCGAGTAATGGGCGACTCGCTGTCCGACCATGGACCATGCCCGGGTCGACGGCGCGTTGTGTTCCACGCGCGCCTCAAAGAGTGTCAGCATAGTGACGGGGCCTGTAGAGGGCCAAAGCCTGCTGGGGTCGCGGGACCAAGGGATTACCGTGACCCCGGTACGTAAAGGGCTAGTGAAGGACACCGTGGATTTTAGTCAGTACAAGTCTGACAGTCCCTCCCGCCCTGCCCTGGGTGGGAGGACTCATTTGATGATTTTACCACGATAAAAAAAAAAAAAAAAAAAAGTATTCCAAATTTAAATCACATTCTCTCCCTTTTTTTTTTTTTTTTTTTTTTTTTTTTTTTTTTTTTTTTTTTTTTTTTGCGTGGTAAAATCATCAAATGAGTCCTCCCACCCAGGGCAGGGCGGGAGGGACTGTCAGACTTGTACTGACTAAAATCCACGGTGTCCTTCACTAGCCCTTTACGTACCGGGGTCACGGTAATCCCTTGGTCCCGCGACCCCGGCAGGCTTTGGCCCTCTACAGGCCCCGTCAATATGCTGACACTCTTTGAGGCGCGCGTGGAACACAACGCGCCGTCGACCCGGGCATGGTCCATGGTCGGACAGCAAGTCGCCCATTACTCGCTGCCCGCATGCCCGCGCCTACGGTGGCCGGAGATCGTCCTGCGACGTCCGACGCCGTGGGCGTCTACCACTGCGGCTGGGGTGGAGGGAGGACGCTGTCCTCTCCCTAAGGCGGCCCGCCTCCTCCTTCACGAGCATGACTGCTTCGCAGAAGGAGGCGACCGCTTCCCACTCCGTCTCGCCCCGCAGCATGGCCTCGACCAATGCCGGGCGCGAGAGGTCTCCGCCTATCGCCGTCGTGAGGACACGGCGGTGCTCTGCCCAAGCGGGGCAGTCCTGCACCGTATGCTCCACCGTGTCCTCCGGACGATCCTCGCAGTGGTGACACCCAGGCGTTTCTTCCCTCCCTATCAGACACAGGAACCTCCCGAAACTTCCGTGTCCGGTGAGGACCTGCGTCATGCGGTAGGTAAGGACGCCGTGACGCCTATCCAGCCACTCCTCAAAGAGGGGTCTTACCGCCGCGATTGCGGCGTGCCCGACATTCTCTCCCTAGAGGATGAATGAAATTCAGTACAACATTCTTTCCCTGTTTTTAACAGACTAAAAATGACTATCGTTATGTTCGATTTTTGAAGCATAGAATGTCACTTTTTTGAGCAAGTGGTACGAAAAGATTATTTATGAATCTACGGATAACATCCGTGTTTGTCATCCCAAGAAACTCTTGCCTGAAATATAACACATCTGTTCGACGATAAAAAGAAGTATTATCGGATAACATCTCTCCAACCGCAATGAATGCCGCCACATTTGGCATAAACTGGCACTTTCTCAAATATATTCAACATTTCAGTAGCTATTACATACTAAGTAAGTACATAATCTACGCAACAAGTACATATTGAAATAAATATAAGAAAATGTGCGAGATTGGTGAATACATATTTATTTGACCCATGGACGTGCGCATGGAAAACAATGCGTTGTCGATTTATATTTATCTATTTTATCTTTCCATAGCAAGATGTTGCATGCCTATATTCAGACTGTAAAATGATGAAATGAGTCCTTCCACCCAGGGCCGAATGGGAGAGACTCCACGGTGTCCTTCAATATCCCTTTACGTTCCGGTTGCGCGACCCCGTCATTTTGCTGACACTCTTTGAGGCGCGCGTGGAACACAACGCGCCGTCGACCCGGGCATGGTCCATGGTCGGACAGCGAGTTGCCCATTACTCGCTGCCCTCATGCCCGCGCCTACGGTGGCCGGAAATCGTCTGCTGACATCAGTCGCCGTGGCAGTCTACCACTGCGGCTGGGGTAGAAATTGGTGTCGGTACGGATATATGTAAGCGCGCCCGAACTTGGAATCCTATTCTATATATTATATACATATGAAAGAAGAAGTTAAAACTACAAACAAAAAAAACTTCTGACTCCTAACAAAAGCATATTTAAAAACGGTAGCGGATCAAACGTTCCGGGGGTTGAACACCCTTTCACCCCCTAAAGTTACGGGCTCCGGGTCGGGGTGAACACAGGACCGCTTTATTTCATACCTCTAAAACTTTTCAATCATTATTTTGCATTTGGCAACTAATTCGTATGCTATCGGGGTTACCAGCCTTACGAGCACTTAATTTACGTGAATTTAACTACCTGTGAAAGCTTTCATATTGTTTTAAATTATTAATTGAGGCCATGTTTAAGTGTGTGTGTGTAAATAGCGCAGAAACGTCTCATGTGTCTGCGCTGTCATGTCGTGATGTAATTTTATTAGCGTGGGTTTCATTATTAATTAAGTTTTCTTGTAGTATCATAATAAGATGTTGGTTTTCACTTACCTGAATAATAGAGTTAACGTTATACGTTTAAAACAAGATGAAGTGACAAATTGACGTATAGCCCATCTCCATCTCCATAGCTTATTGGCTATCTTGAGGTTAATTATAAGGCCCATTGTAAAAGACAACTTTTCAGTACCATACGTTATCACCGACAACACACATTAGCTGAAAACCTTCGACCAATGTAGTCATAATAAGTACGTTAGATTTTATAAATATTGTCCTTAATGTTTTCAAAAAAGGTACTTACTAAGGATTTAAACATTTAAAAATGTGTAAAAATTGCATATTCCTCTGCATTTATACCTGTGTTGAATTACAAAGGCATATATCAAAGTGAGTACAGACGTTATTGCGTCTGCATCAGCAGAACCCAGGGGATATGCAAATATTATTTATTTCGCTTCTCTTCTCCATATTGTGCATATATGGAGGCATATATGGAGGCTCCATATTGTGCATAGATACAAAGTAGGTATTGTCTTTTAAAAGATAGAAAAGTGTATCTTTCGAGTTTGATGAAAACAAACCAAGTTTCTGTGTTTTGTGATGGATTTCTTCAGCTGCAGTTTTAGGATACGTAAGTACGTTCCGAATAATTTTGCGGATCTCAAATAGCTTCTTCTCTCATACACAAATATGTCTATCCATACAAATCCGGTGCTGCTGTGTCATTTACAATTCATAGTCACTTTCTTGGTTTGTTTTACGCTGGAAATTTATAAACTATCTCAGTTATTTTCTTGAATTTCCTTCCGATATCCGTCTCTATGTGGTCAACGACCTATTTTCCTATCCAAACAGAAATAGCTGTCAAAAACAGAAGAGCGGGATTTGGATTAAGATAGAAAATATGAGTAGAATTTAAGATTAAAATTGTAGTATTGTATACAAATTTATAATACTATGTTTAAACAGTAGTTCATTATTGAAATTTATAGTGTATTATTAAACCAATTACAATTATATTATGCATAAAATAATAAAAACATTCCTGTGGAATTATTTCAGTATTAACGCGAGCGAAGCCGCATTAAAAACCTAGTCTTAGAACTAGGTATTTTTAACAAAGTTTATATAGACAGGTTTGTATTCAGCAAGCTTACAAGTCGATTGAATGCAGACCACGTTTCTGGGTTAGTACACCGATGGATTACTGAATTTTGATAGACTTCAGCTGTAACCACACGATTCAGTAAGTATCTAGACGTCACAGTAAGCTTGTTTTTCACGAGGATCATCCGGAGGACACGGTGGAGCATACTCCTTTGTTTGGGCGGAACATCGCCGTGTCCTCACGGAGGCGATTGGTGGCGACATTAGTTGCAGTCATGCTGCGGAGCGAGACGGGGAGTAGTTACCTCCTTCTGCGAAGCAGTCATGCTAGCGAAGGAAGAGGCGGGATGCGTAAGGGAGAGGACAGCCTCCACCTCACGACCCAGCCGCCAGAACGTCCGAAATAGGTGACTCGCCATCCGATCATGGACTATACTGTAAGCAATCTAACGGGACCGCACTAAATTGGTTTCGACATCCAGTCCAGCATAACCGGATGAAACTGGATACCAGTATTTTACAAAGCGCAACTGCCTGTACATATTTATAACTTCTACAAATCAGGTGGTTTCCACTCGACACTGTTGTGTCCACGATTTTGGCTGGTGAAGCGGATCTCACGTCGAAATCTGTTGATGTCTTATACTCGTACGCCAAACTTCTGTGGCGACGAACGGCGCTCAATACATTAAATTTAGCAAATTAAATGTGTTAAACGCCGTTCGTCGCCAGCCTTAGCCCCCCTCCGCAAACGTCAAACCGTCATGTGAGAATGGTCTTAAAAATGATAATGGATGAATACCTAACATTACATTCTCAATTAAAAAAAAAAGCTCTATCTTCTAGGCAGAATAACAGCCTCAGTGATTATGTGCAAGATAAACTCAGCTCTTTTTCCTCCCACACATCAATTCCCCCACTCTCCAGCATCTATACGACCCTTAATCTTTACCACATCTCAAACGTCTTCGAGTACGTTGGGTACTATTCACACTTTACTGTCGGAGACTTCAACGGCTATAACTAGTCGACGGACCATAAAGTCAACGTGAAAACTTTTAACGATCACCGCACACGTATTGAACCTTCTTGAGGAAGGAAGTAAGTAGGTATGTGCTGTTAGTTTATAGATTTTCTTGGTAAACTAGGTAAGGGGTGTGTTTTAGTGTATTCCTGAAAGGAATATTTTAATTGTTGTACTCAGAAACAACTTTTATAACAGCCTGTTCCGTCCTATTTCTAGGTAAAGACTTAATTATTGTTCTAATACTTAAAGTTTTGGTTAAAACAACAAAAAGCGTATTTCGAAAAGAAAATTAAGTAGATTTAGGTACAGAGAATTAACAAACACAGTTAGACCTGGAAAAATACTTGTAGATCATACTAATATTTGTTACGTGCAGGAATCGAAACAGTGCAGCAGTCCAATCGCTGAGCCTTTGCGTCAACTTGTCTTCAAAGAGAACTTAAAATTTTGACTTCAGACAAAATAAATCAGAAAAGCCCTCTTAAATACTTATTGTCAATATTCGTTTCGTACAATTATTTTAAGTCAAGCCTAGTCCAATAAGCTTCCCGTTCCAGGAATTTTTCAAAACATTCCCAGGATTACAACTTTACAAGCAATTCAAATAAATTAATGTAAATTCCAACAGATGTGTTCGAAGCGGTTCAATAAAAATACATTCGCAAAATACGGATAAAATAAGTCTTTGACAATTCTGATACACAACTTTTCAGATAGGGTCAGTTATTTGGGCAGTAGGTACCTAATATTCATTAAATTACTTTATATTTATACACACATCAAAAGTGTCTAGGGATCAACATATATTTTTGCAATAACTTTTCTCCTGATTGATATTAATTAAAAAAATTTTTAAGGATTCATCAAATAAAGTGTTTTCGTTTGTCACAGTAACGATAAACCAAGTCACCTTTGCATTAATAAAGAAATTTGCCATTTTCCTAATAAAGGGATTTTTGACATTTGAACCACTAACACAAAAGTTCGAAAAAAAGACTGAAATAACAGTTTTCTTTAAAATTTTATTGGGTAACTTAAACAATTAATAATCCGTGTTTCTACCGCGAACACTAACAACACAAGAACATCGGTTTGGCATACTCAAAATGAGTTCATCCAAATCACGCTGTGGAATGGCCGCCCATGTTCGTTGCAACAACAAAAAAAGGTCTTCTTGCGACTGGATACCCTCCATATTCGGCAGAGCTCTTCTCTGTAGCATATCCCATGCATGCTCAATCGGATTCAAGTCTGGCGACTGAGCAGGCCAGGGCAGGACATTGATGTTAGCTGCGGCGAGAGTCTGTCTTACAACTCTTGCGGTGTGCGGTCGTGCATTATTTATTTATTTATTAAACTTTATGCACAACACTGTACAACGGCGGACTTAATGCCGTAGGCATTTTCTGCCAGTCTACCTTAGGGTGATGCAGAGATTAAACATAGCAGGTGCAATAAAAAAGAGAACTATTTAAAAAAGATATATTATATAATACATATATAAAAATAAATACATACATACATACATACATACATATACTCACTTTGTGGAGAGAAAAGAAAAATAAATAGAAAAACTGTCAACCAATTAATTTTAAATCGAATCTGCCAACTTCTTAAGTAAAAATTCTCGAGCTTTTACCTTAAACGAGAAACTATTGGTTGCCGTCCTGATATTCAGGGGGAGTTCATTCCAGAGAAAGACCGCCTGAACAAAAAAAGAGTATTTCTGGAGGCTAGAGCGGTGAGAGGGACATCGCAGAAGGCGATTACTAGAGGAACGGAGATTTTTGCTGTGTGCTGAGCATAAAAATTGGAAATGAGAGGTTAGATAAGAAGGAGAAGTGGGTTTGTGTAGAAGAGAAAATAAGGTCGTCAAAGCCCTCAACGCTCTACGCTGCCGAATGGGCAACCACTGTAAAAGTGACCGTTGTGCGGAAACATGATCATATTTGCGGAGATTGAATACGAATCGAATGCAGTTATTCAGAAGTCGGTCAAGTTTGTTGAGTAGATCTGCATTCAGGTCATAGCAGCACACATCACCATAGTCAATTATGGGGAAAATAAGGGACTGAACAAGCAATGCCTTTATGGTGGAAGGGAGAACATTCTTCAAGCGATAAAGCGACCGCAACGTTCCCGTGACTTTACTGCTCACACTCGCGACCTGCTTACGCCAGTCGAGGCAAGTGTCGACATACAAACCCAAGTCCTTGACGTCAGAGCTGAATGGAATGACAGCGCCGTCAAAGATAACTGGTGGTATAGCTAACCCATTCAGCCTACGCAAACTATGGGGGCTCCCTACTATTATAGCTTAACATTTAGCTGTGTTTACCACCACCCCAAAACGATCTGACCAGTTTTTTACTGCTTTTAAATCCCGATTCAGCTCGTCGATCGCAACTGAGACGTTGCCAACACCCGCCTGACAATAAAGCTGTAAGTCGTCAGCGTAAAGATGATACGCACATTGAAGCTCAGTGGTAATGAAGTCTATAAAAATAGAGAAGAGAAGTGGAGATAAGATACCGCCTTGAGGGACGCCAGCTTCAAGATCACACCAGGTGGACGAAGTATCACCAGCAAGAACTGACTGCTGACGCCCCTGAAGATAGGAAGAAAACCAATTTAACACCTCAGGAGAGACCATGAGATGGGAGAGGATGGACAATAGGACTTCGTGACTGACAGTATTAAACGCATTTGAAAAATCAATTAGCACTAAGACGGTAACTTTAGTGTCTTCCATACCCTGTTTTATATCGTCAGTCACTTTAAGAAGGGCTGAAACAGTACTGTGCCCGGGTCTGAACCCTGATTGGAGGGGACTGATTAGGGAATTTTGGAAAATGAAGCGGGAGAATTGCTTATGTACACAGGCCTCAAGCACTTTTGACAAAAATGGGAGGATAGAAATTGGACGAAATTGATTGGGAAGAGTAGGATTAGGAATTTTTGGTAGTGGACGAACATAAGCTTTCCGCCACAAGGAAGGGAAGACACAGGAATACATGGAATAATTAATGATATGGGAAATTGCAGGAAGGAACTGTTCAAGAGCCGTAACAATCATGTGCCGACTGATGTTATCACAACCTACCGCTTTGGATTTTATGGAAAGGATAATCTTTTTGATCTCTCCTGAGTCAACAGGGGCGAAGACGAATGGAGGAATATTAGGACGCGTCAGACCATTAAGGAGATCTAAGGTTCGAAATTTCGTTGCACTATCAAGAGTGGAAACGGAGCAGAAATGACGATTTAGATCGTCCAAATCAAGTGTGTTAGGAAGGTCCGAATGTCGCGACCTGCCAATACCTAGAGTTCCAAGGAACTTCCAAATATCAGCAGGAGAAGCAGAAGTTATATTATCAAGAACATGGCGGCGTTTAGCGTTGCGTATCATCTGATTACACCGATTTCGAGCTGATTTGAAAAGGACCCACTTTTCCTCGGATCGATCCCTTTTAAACTTACGAAACGCGCGGTCCCTTCGTCGCATCGCCATCCGAATTCCAGGATTCATCCAAGGTGCAGGAGAGCGCTTCAGCTTGACTCTCCTAACAGGAGCATGAGCGTCGTACAGCTTCAGTACAACTTTATTAAAAAAGATAACTTTATCATCGACAGTAGTTGCTTCCTGCAGGGGAGTCCAATCAACCTTAGAAGCATCCTGTGCAAGCAGCTCACTATTCATCCGTGCAAAGGCACGCCTGTACTGGAACACGGGTTTGGGTTTAGGGGGTTTAAGGATGTAGGATAGGAAAATCAGATCATGATGGGAAAAACCAGGAGCGTCAAATTGACCATGAGAGGAGACTAGGGAAGGATTAGAGATGAGGATTAGGTCAAGCCAAGTATCATCACCGGTAGTGTTATGGTGAGTTGGTTGGAGAGGCAACACATGCAAACTGGCTGATTCAACCAAGTGTAGGAGTTTAGAGGATCGAGAGGAATTCGGCGCTAGAAGGTTAGTGTTGAAATCCCCCATAATGATGTGATGTGCATACTGTGAACCCAAAGATTCAAGAACCGATTCGAATTCGATGAAGTAATCAAGAGAAGGAGGACAATACACCACACCTAGAACAGTTTTTGCTCCTTTGACACAAACCTCGAGGAAAAGAAACTCAGCTGAATTATGAAGGGAAGAAGTGGCAAGAATTTTAAAAGGAAAATCAGCGCGGAGGTAAATTGCAACACCACCCCCTCTCTTACCGATTCGATCATTCCGCAAAAGAACGAAACCGGGAAGAGAGTAAGTGGTCGACAGAAGTTCAGGTTTGAGCCAAGTCTCCGAAATCAGGACGGCATGGACATTGCCTCTCGAGAAAGTTTCATACAGCTCGTTGTGGTGACTCGGGATACTTTGTGCGTTTATATGACAGACATTGAACAATCGACCGAGATCTTGGTTGAATGTTTGACGCAAAAGATCACCGAGAGTATCTTGAATCGAGCAGAAACTGTTATCACTAGAAGAGGCGGCAGAATCGTTGGCAGAATAAAAAGATAAATTGTCAAAAGGTGTTATCATAACAATATAAATATAAATTAAATATAATAATTATTATAAAGTTAATGCATTATCATGCATTAACTGAAATAAGGGACCGATTTGCACTTGTAGAGGAACGATGACGTCTGATACAATCGTTTCAGCATAAATTTGAGCGTTGAGGTTGCCTCTGATCCAAATCAACTCAGTTCTTCCGCCGATCCAAATACCCGCCCATACCATGATGGTTCCACCACTATAAGGATGGACTCTGATGAGTCTCGTTTTGGTATGAGACCGGATACAAGACGTATACGACACTGGAGAAGCCCTGGACGCCAACAGCGATTAAAATCCTGCCAGGAAGTCCATCCTTATAGTGGTGGAACCATCATGGTATGGGCGGGTATTTGGATCGACGGAAGAACTGAGTTGATTTGGATCAGAGGCAACCTCAACGCTCAAATTTATGCTGAAACGATTGTATCAGGAGTCATCGTTCCTCTACAAGTGCAAATCGGTCCCTTATTTCAGTTAATGCATGATAATGCACGACCGCACACCGCAAGAGTTGTAAGACAGACTCTCGCCGCAGCTAACATCAATATCCTGCCCTGGCCTGCTCAGTCGCCAGACTTGAATCCGATTGAGCATGCATGGGATATGCTACAGAGAAGAGCTCTGCCGAATATGGAGGGTATCCAGTCGCAAGAAGACCTTTTTTTGTTGTTGCAACGAACATGGGCGGCCATTCCACAGCGTGATTTGGATGAACTCATTTTGAGTATGCCAAACCGATGTTCTTGTGTTGTTAGTGTTCGCGGTAGAAACACGGATTATTAATTGTTTAAGTTACCCAATAAAATTTTAAAGAAAACTGTTATTTCAGTCTTTTTTTCGAACTTTTGTGTTAGTGGTTCAAATGTCAAAAATCCCTTTATTAGGAAAATGGCAAATTTCTTTATTAATGCAAAGGTGACTTGGTTTATCGTTACTGTGACAAACGAAAACACTTTATTTGATGAATCCTTAAAAAATTTTTTAATTAATATCAATCAGGAGAAAAGTTATTGCAAAAATATATGTTGATCCCTAGACACTTTTGATGTGTGTATTTAGGATTTTAACAAATTTTTTAGCTTTTTTTCTTTTTTTTTATCGTGGTAAAATCATCAAATGAGTCCTCCCACCCAGGGCAGGGCGGGAGGGACTTGTACTGACTAAAATCCACGGTGTCCTTCAATAGCCCTTTACGTACCGGGGTCACGGTAATCCCTTGGTCCCGCGACCCCGGCAGGCTTTGGCCCTCTACAGGCCCCGTCACTATGCTGACACTCTTTGAGGCGCGCGTGGAACACAACGCGCCGTCGACCCGGGCATGGTCCATGGTCAGACAGCGAATCGCCCATTACTCGCTGCCCGCATGCCCGCGCCTACGGTGGCCGGAGATCGTCTTGCGACGAAATTATATAGCTATAGTGAAAAATGAAAATATTGTTGCACTAGATGAAATCGTCAACGCTCTTTCGTCACATGGCAAAAATAAAGTAGGTAAACAATTCTATTTTTTTTAATCCTCAAATCGTTATATATTTTCACGGATTTGTGCCAATGTCATTTGATCAAAGTCGACAATTTTTTTTAAATCCTTTTGTAACCAAGACCACTGTCATAACAGAGAACCAAAGAGACCTAGTAAGTTTGTATTTCATAAAAAGCATCCTACTTCTTTCATCGAAATCTGAAATCGTTTTGCACATAACTTTACCCTACTTTCCCATCCCTACAATGTATTAAAAGTTAAGAAAAACAGTGAAAAAGTAATTGGGTTGTCCGTGGGCGGTCAAGGTAAAACATCCGCAATGCTTTTACCTAATTTTCTTTTAAATTAAGTACAACAATTTATTTAACTCACTGTGAGTTAAACGAAGCGTAACTGAGTACTTACTGCTTTGGCACTGATTGCATGTTTACTTAATTTGTTTGTAGTCACAACGGTTAGGAAAGATTTTACAAATTAAACTGAACAAGATTAGCACGAATTTAATCGGCGTTAATTAATTCATACTTTTACAACGGAGTTAAATATTTGTAGATAATGCATAGTTTGATGTTACTTAATAAATTAGTGAATATAGCGTCTTGTATTATAGGTGTACAATTGTACATGGCATTGATTTCATCATGTATCATAAATCATATTAATTCAAGTTAATTTGTAGAATAAAAAAATGGTTGCTCGTTCATACACTAGAGAGGCGGTTTTTCATTTTTTCATACAATAAACACAGTAAATACTTCAAGTACGCTGTAAATAAATTGCATAAAGCTTGTGATAAGACCTCAGACAATCAAATTGCTTTACTTACTATCTTTGAAGGCAATCAGAAACTGCCAATAACAAATAATGAAAATTTTCCAGTAACCAATCAAAACCAACTTCCATTTCTATCTACTAAATGACGCCAACCACAATTTGGTTACAACTACATTCAACAGACGAAACGGCAACCAATTTTGTACCCAACCTCATTTTAATACCCAAGACTCCCTATACTCTGAACTTTCCATTCATTCCGTCTTCCCAAGTACTGAATACCTCCCTTCATTCGCTCCTGCCAGTCCGACAAAGCCTTATTAGGTTGTTGTACGATGCAAGATGCGCCCGCCGCCAATCGATGTGGGTAACCATGGCAACGGCTGCCAGCCCACAACCAGACAAGACCTTTATGCTGTACGATTTGGACACGATTTCGGGGATACGATTTTGGGGATACGATTTCGGGGATACGATTTTTGAAGACGATTTTCCCATTCGTATTGAGATTTGGAATAAAGTTACCGACGGACAGAAATCTTTTGTTATGAGGCATGCAAAACTGAAAACTTCAAGTCTAAACATAATCAGCCTATAATGTTCCCACTGCTGGGACACAGGCCTTCTTTCTGTGCATATTTGTCGTCGTTTGTGGTTCCCGGACTTGCCAAATTCAGCAAGATGTTTTCCTTCACCGCTTTGAGAGCGGTGGTGATAAGATAAATAACCTGCGATCTGGATTCTTAAGTTGGTGGTACCGATAGTATTGGGCTACGATGCTCGTCTACTCTCACGCTTGTTTAACTACTTTACTATGATTTTGTGTAATTCTGACAGAGGATTATGCTACTCATTTGTATGTGCATCGACTAACAAATAGTGAGATTTTGTAACTATAGTGTGCAAGAAATCCTATGAAGTAAGCGTAATCGTCAAGGTGTTTGAGGTTTCTTGAGCTCTTCAGTGAATGATATGGTAGAAATAAGGATAAACGTCAGTAACTGGTGATATTGTAGACAAGTCATGAAAGAAAACGGTTCCAGAATAACGTGTGTATTTCAAAAAAAAACTATGTTTTATTTCATTCAAACCTTGTTTTTTTTTAACACGCTTTTATTAGCTTGACCTGTATGTATGTATGTATGTATGTATGTATGTAACGGAATCTTTTAACTTCATTTTCACCCACTTCCAGCAGTCTGATTAACTTGAAAATTTGCACAGTGGTCAAGGGCTGATGACAATACAATAATCTCATAAATTTTATATTAAAATCCTCCTCTAAGGGGATGAAAAGGGGTGAAAATGTTTGTATGAAAAATCTTATTCCTTAGGTTTATACACTTGAAACTTAGTACAAATATGAGTATAAGTAAATAAAAAAGATGGACATTAATAGTTTTTTAAAACTACCCTCCATTGTTAACCTAGATGATGTTAAAGTTTGTATGGGAAAATCATAAAGCGCTAACCGATGAATTTAAAACTCAGTATATATAAATTAGATCAAAAATAATTAAGCACGTGTTTTTGGGTTTTTCGAAAATCACCCCTCAAGTTAGTGAAAAGGGGTATTCAAGTTTAAAGGGAAGGATCTAAAGTCGCTAAACGTAGAACCTGAATTTTGGACGGTAGGTGCGATTCATTATGTAGGTGATCACCACAGAAATCTATTATTAAGATTTCTGTGGTGATCACTAAGAAGGGATTTTGCGAAAATCTACCTATAAAGGGGGTGAAAAGGGGTAAAAACCTTTCTATGTAAAATCTTATCCGTTAGGTTTATAAACTTGAAACTTGGTACGAATATGAGTAAAAGTAAATAAAAAAGATGGGAATTATTCGTTTTTTAAAACTACCCTCCTTTGGTAATCTAGATGATGTTAAAGTTTGTGTGGGAAAATCATAATGCGCTAACTGATAAATTTTAAACGCAGTGTAGTATATTTTTGGGGTTTTCGAAAATCACCCTCTAAGTTGGTGAAAAAGGGTGATTAAGTTTTAAGGGAAGGCTGCTTGCTTCGACAAACCCAAAACTTGGCATAAATAGTTTCTCAATCGAATAAAGGATGCGTAATTATCTATATTTCAAAAATCAACCCCTAGCGGGAGAACATTGTAAAATCAGTTTGTCTTCAATAATATTTCGGGTTCGAAGTTAGAAACACGCGCTGACGAAGTCGCGGGCGGAGTGATAGTAAAAAATATATTTAGATTAGTGAGCATGATATCGCCAATGAAAATGTCATTCTCTGTCTTTTGCTGCCGATTGGCTCTCTGCTGCATACGGCCTGTTCCTCTCTCTGGCTTCTCCCACTTTAAAAAGACAAATTTCTTTATTGGTCGCTGCTGACAATTGCTGCGCGATCATCCGTTCTCAATCCTCGAATTTTATAATTAGTCACTGCTACCGAAATAGTGCGCGCGCATCCACGCTTGCGTATTTTAATTTCTTTTATTGTCGTCTTGAGACTAAAAATCCAGAAAATAAATTAAAGTTTAAAAAAACTAAAAAAACACGCTTTAATAGCAATCGAACTAAAAAGTAGAAAATAATGTTTAAGTTTAAGAGAGTTTATGTTACTGCAATATGAAATACAACAATCAATTATCATAATTAATTTAGAATAAGATTAATATAAATATTAAGATATTAACAAAAATTCAAATAAAGTGAAAAAGCGTGGGGTGCTCAATGATATTTTTATAATAATTCTGATATTGCAAACAGTAACTAATAAAATGATCATCACATTCGATATCAAGCACCCCACGCTTTTTCACTTTATTTGAATTTATTTGAACAGCAATAGCAAAACCAACTGGTCGAATCCAACCCTCTTCATCCATTTTAGAGTGTCAAAGCCTGCCGAGGTCTCGGGACTAACAAGCTACTGTGACCCCAGAACGTAAAGAGCTACTGAAGGACACCGTGGATTTTAGTCGATACAAGTCTGACAATCCCTCCTGCACTGCCCTTGGTGGGAGGACATTTTGATGATTTTACCAAGTTAAAAAAATACTCTGTTCATGCACTATGTTATGCATGAACAAGGTTTTTTTTTCAACTATTGAAAAGAACGAGAATATCAGTAATTACTTTTACGTTCTCATAGTACCAATATACCAATTTATTCGCCATACAGCACACAGTCGTCTCACGATTATCGATCGTACGGTATAAAAATCGTATCGTGCCCACGCAAAATTGGCAAACTATACACAGATGAATGGGATCCTCGCTTTCAAAGTTTAGCCCTGCCGGTGACGGCATTGTTTATTTGACATGTCTTTATGTCTCTGTGTGGTTCGGTCCGCAAAATGTATGCAGTCGATCGTAGAAAGGGAGGTAGAAAATACATAACAAGCAGGTTTTGGTCATGTTTCTAGATTTACGTGTGTGTTTCTAATCATGATCTGGACACACGTTGGTGATATTGTTTTAGCTTCACCAACTTTTTTTTAAAACATTCATTAATCAAGAACAGGCGCTCCCTTAACTCGTAAAATAATAAGATACACAAATTAACTGAAGCATTTTGTTATTTTGCAATTTGATTGAGATTTACAAAATAACTAAATATAGAACTGAAACTAATGACTACAGTTAAATAACGACTTTTAGCACGTGTTCAGTAAGTCATTATTATAAACATGGTGATTTAACATGGATGTCTGGACTGTCTTTTTTATCGTGGTTCAATCATCAAATGAGTCCCACCCAAGGCGGAACGGATTGTCAGTCTTGTACTGACTTAAATCTACGATGATCCTTCAATAGCCCTTTATGTTCCAGGGTCACGGTTACCTGATGAGACAGCCTGCGACCATCTAGACTGTCTAGAGTTACCAACTGATTAAATTAAATGCATCATGTAAGTTACTTATCTAATTACCACCATATGTGACGATAGGTCAAAGGTCCCTGCACAATACATAACGTCACCACACAAATGGCCCACACCAGAGACAATCGAGCGACGAACAATCGTCAATAGACAATGAGTGAGTGACATTCAATTATAAGCTCCACATCCCTTAATATTCCAGAAAACAGACACAGACATTGAAGCACTTTCTAAAAAGGCAATCTCCAGATGATGAAATCAAGCTAATTGTACTGTAAATATAGCGACTAAACGTAATTGGAGACGACCATGGAGCTTTCAGGTGAAGTCTAACTAGTTACCTACCTACAATATTTGATCTGAAATTAATGCTTACGTAGGTGCTTCTGAAATGGCAGCTCATTCCACCGCTCTGTAAGTTTTTCAAATCGAACACGAAAATTTTTAGGTATCTATTCTAATATTACCCAGCCGCAGTGGTAGTCGCCCATGGCGACGGATGTCGGCAGACGATCTCCGGCCACCGTAGGCGCGTGCATGCGGGCGGCGAGTAATGGGCGACTCGCTGTCCGACCATGGACCATGCCCTTGTCGACGGCGCGTTGTGTTCCACGCGCGCCTCAAGGAGTGTCAGCATAGTGACGGGGCCCCCCGTAGAGGGCCAAAGCCTGCCGGGGTCGCGGGACTCACGAATTACCGTGACCTCGAAACGTAAAGGGCTATTGAAGGACACCGTGGATTTTAGTCAGTACAAGTCTGGCAGTCCCTCCCAATCTGCCCTGGGTGGGAGGATGATTTTACCACTGTAAAAAAAAACTATTCTAATATTATAAACCTAAGTAGATTGTTTTTTAGTTTGTTTGGTTTAACGCACTAATCTCAGAAAGATAAGTTATATTCTTGTGTTGGATGGAGTCTATTTATCGAGGAAGGCTATAGGGCAGGCTGTAGGCTATAAAGCATCACGCTGAGCCCAAAAGGAGCCGAGCAACGAGTTGAAACCAACGGGGAAAAACTATTTTGGTGATCAAGTTGAGAATCTACGACAGATTAGAATAGGTTGGCGTCTGTTAAAAAAAACAGAGGTAATCTTTTTATTAATTTGGATTGTAATAAAAAAAAACTACATAGTAAGTCTTTTAGTGCCAATTTCACTTAGAAAATATACAAAAACATACATCAAATGTTGTGTAAAATGTTGCAAAGTGCACATAACTTTTTACGTGCAGAACTGCAAAGTGCTAAAATTTTATGTGCTATGTAAAACTGTACTCCTTTCCACTCCAATATACATGTGATTTAAACATTTAGGTTGCGTTTGAGGTGCCTATTTGGTACCTATCTGGTGCATTTGATCTGGTGATTTTATATAATTGAGAATGTTTTTTTCATAATAAACTAGCTGTACCCTGCCACGCTTCGCTGTGGCACATTGTGATTGAATGATCGTTAAAAAAAACAGTTTTTTCGCGGTCGCGGGTATGTGACTGATGCAAAAAATAAATAAAAACAATCCTTGATGCGATTATATATCATGCTAAAATTTCAGCTCAATCGGTGCAGAACTTTTTGAGTTTTTGAAGTGTACACAAACCAACGTAACATTTTTATACATATAGATAGATAGTTAGATATCTTCAACGCGAAATGTATAACTGAATTTACATGAAACATTAAGCTAGTGTTCCATCAACATAAAACGGTTTGACGGCACAGTTGGCGCAGTGTATGAGCGATCAACTGTTGCGCAAGGTGACGCTCGTTCGATCCCCGCATAGAACAAATATTTGTATGAACTGCAGTAGTTGTTCAGCTCTGTCTGTTTGTGTAAGTATGTTTATAAACGCATCCAGGGACAATTCATAGTGTGGGGCAACGTTAAACAAAAAGAAAAATAAAGCTAAATAAATATAAATAATTACCAAGTTTTTTTTAATAACGTAGTCAGATAACAAGGGACCATTTAATAAACAAACAAACATTGCTTTGCGCAACGTCTCATTGTCAAGGGACACGTTTGAGCCCTGTAAGTAAATACCCAAAGCTCATCCGACCATCATATTCAAATCCTCGCTTCCAGTTTCCACTCGGGCGGTCTCAAACCCCAAGGCTAAGTCACCTCTGTCCCACCGCTGACGATTAGCGAAAAGCGGATAAAGCTAGAGCTGTGGTTGCCCAGGGGTGACCGTGACGGTCCCCATTTATGGATTGTAGTCCGTAATGTGTAGTTTTGAGTCATTTACACTGAAAATGAATACTATCTCGGTTAATTGGATCTTTGTCTGTAAGCCATGAATTTGCCTCTCCAATCAAAAATCAAACTTTAAAAAAAATCAATCAAACTTATCGCCAACTAGGTTTATAGAAAAACATTGGAAATCAAAATCAAAGCATTTATTTCACGTAGGCCAATTTATAGGATTTTTTGAATTGTCAAAAGACACAAGATCTAAAAAGTAGATAGAGCTAGATAGAAAGATAGGTAGATAGTTGCTTCCTCGGCGGTGGGACAGGTCCCAATGCTGTTTTCAATAGAATATTCTGGAAAATCTAAAACAATGTCTTCCTTTATCGTGATCATATCTGGCACAATGTAATTTGCAGTAAGAATTTTAGTACCCGGGGAAAGTGCACTGGAGTGTACTTCGTTTTAAAATATGGGTTATAGAAATGGATGGAAACTCGGTTTACTCATAATACAACAACATTGAGAAAAAATACGGACAAACCTCAGGCTTATGAGGTTTGAGTTAAAATAGCTAAAATCATTTTGTTGAATTACCACAGTGCTTTTGAAACATTAATATGTCTATGGTAAAGTTTTTAATTATTAATACGCAATAACGCCTGCGTCGCGTTTCCGTAAAGATTTTTTTGAGGAAAGAAAAATTCACCTGCGAGTGAGACTCGAACCCGTATCTTCTGGATACTCCAGATACTTCTGAAACCGCGACCAAAGTTAATATTACATATGCATATAATAATATGGAAAGTGCGGTAATTTTAGTGCCTACGCACTAAAATGACCGCACTTACTATTTACTGCATCATAATCATCGCACCATTTTCATAGTATTATTATACAGCAAGGTTATTTGTTTTTCCATCGATGCCATTGTAAAATTCCTCTTATTTACAATTTTCATTCATATTTTCATAATAAAGACAGTGACAGTTCCCCCCCCACCTTCCAAATGAAGGAGATAGGGTTCCCTACAAATCCAACCGCAGGCTACGGCGACAGATTAGTACGGCTAGGAGGATAATTGGTATTATTATTCAGGGGACGGGGAGGCTGAAAAAGAGATGCAGATTTAAGGCACGCATAATTCGATGTCTTTTCCACATTCTTATAAGTTTAAAATAAAAAAAAATGCTGCTAAAAAATCTAAAAGTTTATTATTACACAAAATTGTTTTTTTTTTTTAACAATAAATCGAGGATATTTTTTTTTCAGTTACCCTACCAATGGCCTGAAGCATGAAACAAAAATTCAACGACACCCATTTTTTGCATGCAGCGTCAACAACAACGCTGAGATACTCGTGTTCATCAGTAAGAATGATGACCACGAGACCAACAATATAACTATTATATAGTTGTTACTAGTCATTATTTGTGTGTGTATACCAAAATGAGTCTGCAGAGTATAAAATAATAGAAAGTAAAATTAAACTCTACAAACATTCATGTTTATTTCATTTGTTTCACAGATTAGTGAACACAACGCGAGAATAATACAATACCTGCGGTATGAACACACGAAACTCCCCTTTACTAAACCGAAACATTAAACAGTAAGACGGCAGAAGTTCCTCCCTCATGACTAGATACCCTCTTCATTGAGCCAATCTTCATTTGAAAACCAGCGTCTGGCATTATTGGTAAAATGGACCTTATTGGCACAGTCGTGAACCACACAATTGTATTTCAATTCAGACTTTTATTGTGTTCCTTTACTTAATAAAATGTTTAATTCTTTCTTTCTATACTCAACCAAAATAATTTTAGAATGTAAACGCTCTGTGGCAGGAACTTAATAGATAGAGAATAATTGCTAAGCCTAATATTTTCTATTATGACTTTATCAACACCCTGCCGCCGCCGCGGGACGACGTTTCAGTCGAACTATCCGAAAATATCTTAATTCTGAATAGAAAAGAGTTGGATCTGTCGGACGGTCGAGAATACCTTCAGAATCGGGACTAAAATTATTATGTATGAAATAATTATGCAGAAGAGCACTACGGAAGATTTTTATCGAAATAATATCGACTTCATCGTCATCTGCGTAGTACGCAGGTAGAAAAATCAGATCCACCTCCAGGTAGAAACATGTTTCCTGAGAACAAAATACGGAGTTGGAAAATCTGTACTTTCTATTTCCCTCCATATCAAGCAGGAGACAAAACAAAACAAGCCTATTAGGCAGAAAGGACGTTTAAAACTGCGAAAACCCCCGTCGTTTAGCGTCACGACTAACATTTACGATCTTCTTCTTCTTCTTATCGTATGGTCGTTGAACAACCTGGTGTCAGAGTTTAAACCGCCCGTAGGCCTCTGACATGGCTTCACACACCGTTGAAAAATCTCAGGTGTGCTGGTTTCCTCACGATGTTTTCCTTCACCGTTTTTAGCAAGTGATAATTAATTTATAATACGCACATGCATTCTAAAAGACATTGGTGCGTGCCGGGGTTCGAACCTGCAACCTTTGACTTGGCAGTCCAACGGTCGTACCACTCGGCTATCACTGCTTTAACATTTACGATTATTGATTCCAATGTAGGACCTCTTCCAATTCCAATGAGGGAACATTACTAAACTTACTGTTTTAGTCTGTCCTCTGCCTAGACTAACGTCCTTCATAAATAATTAATTATGATCAAGAACGAGCCAACTTGAAATGTGGACACAAATATTCTAATGCAAGAACAAAGCCGTAGCGATTCCGAATTAAATTTAAACCCAGTATTATGTTAATACGTCCATTAGAATTCGCTGAATAAGTATTTGTTTATAATGGCATATTAATGGGAGAATAAGTATGTATAGGCTAATTCCCAGTGACGTTGCTAGGCGGGGGAGAAGCGGACCCCAGCCCCCAGCCTGACACCTGATGGGGCCTTGCGCCCAGAGAAAAAAAAGAAAAGATCTTGACAACGGATCACCAGTCAGTAAACCAGTGCAACTTAACTTCTACTAAGAAATTATCATGAGGTACAATTATATACTTCATCACGCGTAGCATGGCGCCGTAGAAACGGATTTTGTCAACAGAAGAAAAGACAAAATAACGGAACAGAAAGATTTTTACAGTTTTAAGTATGGAAATGTTAAAATTTTGAAAAGAAATGTTACTTTTCTTACCAACCGTATCATACATGTGCAAGAAAACAGTCGATTTGTAAACAAATGACGATCAAATGATTTTGTCTATTCTTGGTAGAATAGAGATAGAATTAGTCATGCTACGCGTGCTGGTGTATGATGAGTAAGTACTGAAAGAACCTAAGACGCCTCGCAATACTGATATCGCCGACAATCACGTTAAGGTCAAGCGCGTCCAATGCTCGCGGGAGGCCCCATCTTGCAAAATATTTGGTAACGTTTTATTTGTTACTGGAAACTGGAAGAGACCAAGAAGCTTCGCAAAGCTGATGTCGCTGTCACATCACAATTAAATTTGGTATAGATGACTTGGGGAACCAAGTCATCTTTAGTTTGCCTGTCTTGCCCCCGCCTAGATTCGGTCTTGCTACGTCACTGCTGATTCCGATAATATCCATGCAGAAGAAATCAGAACTAAAATACAAAATTTGGGTGTTTCGGGAAGTTCCTGTGTCGGATTGGGTGAGAAGAAACGCCAGGGTGTTATTACGGCGAGGATTGCCCGTAGGACAGGTGGAGCATATGGTGGAGGTGTACATCACTTGCGCAGAACACCATCTAGTCCTCACGGCGTTAGCGTTAGGCGCGCCCGGTATTGGTTCAGTCTATCGGAACCAGTCGCCTCCTTCTGCGAAGCAGTCATGCTAGCAAAGGAGGACATGCGTGAGTGACAAGACAGCCTCGAACCAACTGCCGCGAGAGTCACCCAAGGCAACGGACGTTGCAAGAGGATTTCCGGCCACATTAAGCGCGGTCATGCAGACGGCGAATAATAGGGTTACTATAGCCATCCGACTCAACCATTATAGACAGTGCCCGGTTTTCCACGCTCGTCTCAAAAAACTGTCAGCAATCTGACAGGACCCTATAGAGAGCCAAAGCCTGCCAGGGTCGCGGGACTGTCTTAACAGGTAACCGCGACCCCGGAACGTAAACGGTGTTTTTAATTACTTTGCGTTTATTTTCCCGCGAATAGCTTAGATTGTTTAAACAAGAATAGGTGATTATTTTCGTAACGTACATCGGGTACGTTACGAAAATAATCACCTAAATATCAAATAAATAATCACCTGTATGGTCGCGGGACTTACCACACCGTGGACACCTTGGATATTAGTCAGTACAAGTCTGACAGTCCCTCCCGCCCTGCCCTGGGTGGGAGGACTCATTTGATGATTTTATCACGGAAAAAAGAATAAAAAAAAACGTACCGATCTGTATGAAAGGTTACTTATTTACACCTTTCATCTAAGAAATACTCGAGATAACCGTTTTTTTATGGATAGTATAGTTATTTACTCAACGAAGAATGAAAACCAGTTCAAAATCAATTTTACTTGAAACCTAAGTTTAGGTATCTATATATATGGATATATAGCTAAGTAATGTTGGTATCTTATTCTGAACTAAGCACATAATATTAATTTAATCTAAAACTTTAATCTCAGAAACCTACCTAGCTATGGAAGCCCTCAAAAGGCAATAATACGTTGCGGATATTAAGAAAAAAAAAAGAAAAACCCACCCCTCGCTTATTTGCAGAGGGTGGCAACCACAGACTAAACAGGGAGGATTACGCCGCACGGTGGGCTGAAATCAAGCTCTAATGGACTTAGGGATTCACGAAAATTGATAAGCAATTAAAAAAAAAATAAAGACGGCTTGGTGATCTACCACTAAATACAAGAAATTTTTCTTCTGCGATTTTTGTATATACTTAATATTTTAAAAGTTATAACGATTTGAATTTATTTTTGTATGGAGAAATTTGATTTTATATGAATAACTTTTAATTCTCAAGAGTTCTCAAATAACCGCTTTCGGTATTCGATTGCGCTATTTTTTAGGCAAATTATCCGATATAGCACTTGCTTCGATTTTCTTCGATTTTGGAGAAAATTGTTTTTCATTCCCTTTTCCACACCACCTTTGAGGTAGAGAACTAAGCGCGTTTTTTTTTATCAGTGGTGTCTCCAGGAGGCCTAATCCACTCATACGCACACTCACAAACTCACTCACAAACACACGCACTCACAAAATTATCACTTAGACAATTTCATCAGATTCAGATTCGTTCTCTAAATGTTCCACATTAACAAATTTTCCCGCTCATCATCTTCAAATGTTGTAGATAAAAGAAGCATGGCTTTCGCTTCTTCTGAAAATGGTTTGTGTTTCCGTATCATTTTATGACGTTTTGATGATATATACTAACTGGGTCTGAACTAATTATTAAATTATTTAAAATATCCTCATTATTAGCTCTTCTGCAGACTTTCCTTGAATGGTGTTGGCGATATCGCCTAAAGTCTTTATTTCTAGATTCAGCCGCTTCTTCATTAATCGCTAATTTCTGTTTCCTTCAATTCATTTATCTCCGTTTCAATTTCGGTTTTCTCTCTTAAAATCGTTGATTTATTCTCTTTTTCAAACTTGAAAAATATTGGACGACACCAATATGAAGAATTTGGTGAGTCGTTTTCCCAGATAATTTGTTCCTCAGAAATAATTTTTATTGGTACTGAACTACCCATAAAAATACTTGAATCATATGTCGAAGCACTGTCCAATTTGTCCTCCGTTGTCATTTTTTGCTTATAGTTTGCTTGATTCGAGGCACCATCCATTCCCCATTTGCTTATCATTGTCATCTCCTTAAAGTCTGTGCTATCAATATTGATTGCTTTGAATAATATCCTTTTGGTGGTTATATCTAATAGACGCTGCAATTTTATTCCAGCAGTTGTATCTGTTAAGGTGATATCATCTTTTGGCGGGTAGCATTCTTGTTTTGCATTTTGCACCTTGTAGTAGGAAGGGAACATGTCGACATTTTTCTCTTTGATACTTTTTCTTAAAGTATTATATTGCCACTTTGTTAATTTAAGGGACAAAACAAGTCCCAAAGTTTCATCTGGAGTAAATTTAGGTTTTTCATTTTTACCTAAAAGACTATCTTTCGCTTTTTGCACATCCTGTGGATTTTTAAGTAGGTGTTCGAGGATTTTAGATATTCCTTGATTACCATCCTCTCGTAATTTCATAATGTATGCATGAGATATTTCCTCTGTAGTCATATTTGTATGAATATGTTCTGTACGTCTCTTTTTTTGCTTAGGTCCTAATTCACAAAATGGTTTTCTGGGACTTACATTCGTTGACGTGGCAGTAGACACTTTTGCTGGAGATTCATGTTCACTTGATGTACTAGGAACAGAGTCTTGGTTTCTTTCAAATGCACTTACAATGAAATCAGGCCACTTTATTTCCGATGATAACCATTCACTATTATTGTTGCTGAACAATTCCTCTTTGCTATGAGCATTTTGCCGTCTCCTTTGCAGATATATAGCAATATTTTGCACAAAACGCTTTTACCGCTTTATCGTTTTCAGCACTTAACACAGTGGGGACTAATCTAGATTTAATAGCACTATATAAAACACTATTATTTTTAAAACTTCCACTTTCCTTTAATAGCACAACAATATCAATATTTGACAACAAATCGAACATTTTTACGTAATAAATAGTATTAGTATTCCGAAAATGTGAGATAGGATAGTGCGTTTATTACGATGTGTAACAACGTACTGAGGATGGTTGTTTTTCAAATGTAACCGTATCATTTTTTACCTGCTATTCATCATCCTATCACATAATGACACGTCATCATTTTGCTGCGCTCAATGGACGATGCGTTAATGAGGGTCACGGCACTATTGAGTATTGTTAAAAACAAATGACGTAATAAGGGTGATGTAGAATGTTTACCAATAATTTGTTTTTTGCTATATTTCTGTAATACAATATTAAAACATGTCAGATTAAACCAAAAACCGATTAATATTTCATACAAAGTTTAGGGGTCTATAACTCGAAAAATACTAAGTATAAAAAAATTACATATAACAAAAAATATTTGTATTAGTACATAAAATTCAAAAATACTCATTTTAATCCTTAAGTCCCCACTTGACGATTCCAGCCCACCGTGCGCCGGCTGCCATCGATTGCTAGTACCTACTGAGTACATGTGACGAGAAACACCTTCCCGATTCCTTTTATAGTACAAACACAAAATGAGTGTAACATCTCTGGAAGAACAGCCATCGGTGCGTTTGAATAAACAAGTGTTATTTTCATGCTTTTTGCAACAATGTTTGATTATAAAATGTTGTGATGTTCGCACACCGTGAAAATTGCAATTTGTGCAAGTGTGAGTGAAATATAAATGCAAATTGGTCCCGTAATCACAGTACCTGTTACTATAATGATTAATTTATTCTGTGTGTTTTTTGTGAAAGCGCCTGGTAAAAATAAAAAGCAATGTGTCACTTTTCATTAAATTGATGTCATTCATCACACCGCTTCAACGCTTTGTTTTATTTGTCGCATACCATTTCACGAAAGTAGGTATAAACGCTTTAAACTTAATTAGTCGCTAATCATTATTCGAAAATAGTGACCGGGCCTGGCTTTGCACTGATATAGGAAAAAATAAGAACCAACTAAAACCTTGCCCTGACACACCACAAAATCAAATCAGTCCATTTCTTACATACAATCTATAGATTGTAATAATTAAAAATAAAATGTCTATATGGATACCAAAAGGTAAATAAAAAAATAATGTCTTTTAATTTTTCATGAATAGTTCTCTAATAAATTAATGGCAATACGCAATATTGCATAATCTGTGGCAGGATCAATCAAAAACTAAATACATGAACTAATTATTGTAAATAATTATGTAAAACTAAAAAAAAAAAATAACTTCATGATACTTTATTAATAAAAAATAGCAGTATTATTGTAAATAATATAGAATAAATGTTACAAACAAGAATTATTCTCTAATATTTCCAATACATGTCTTCAAGTTTACCCCAGTTTTAGAACGCACTACAAGTGAATGTTGCAACTGTTAAAAAAAAAACAGAAAATTACTGCACTTTTCAAAAAAACATTGTTTCTAAAGTTATTTGATGTTATTATGACGAAAGCTATTTAAATATTATCGATGTTTTTATTAATTTCATTCCCTAAGTCATTATTTAATTTGCAGTGCAGAGCATCAAATGAATGTTGAGAATTTACATGATGTTTACATAGATTGCAGTTTCATTATTTAATTACATTTATTATCATCATATTTCTTATGTAATTTTTTAAAATCTTCAATGCATGTAGTGTTGTTGTCTCTACATAATCCGATTATTTTATTAAAATGCTTTGGGGTAATTTAATGCAATTTGTGGCAACACACAAAACCAGGCACGTCACTTCGAGGCGTTAGTGTGGGTGCGTTGTGCGTGCGTGCGTTTATGAATTTGTGAGTGCTTTTTCATGTTTGTGTGTATTTCTGACGCCGTTTGTGACTTGCCTGTCATCTCTCTAATTTTGGATTTTATCACTAAAACCCTTCAAACTGTCGACTTTGGGTATGTAAACTTTATTTATCTTCAGATGCTTGTTCTAAGGTTACCCAAAACATTGTATTATTGTTTAACGTGTAACCTGTCCGACAGGCGTTGTCTGCGGTCAGTGGCCATAATTCGGAATTATGTTGTAGACTCTATAAATTAGGTGTTTTTCGTAATATTGGGCTATCGATCGTGTTATCTTAGAGCCGGTTATCTTGTGATTGCAAGTGTTGCTCGTGTTATTATCTGGGCGCGGGGGCTAGGCGATCGTATCGGCGGGTATGAGTTAACAGCCTATGAAACTCAGTCGGCTTTTCGGTGCCGGTCGGTGTACTAGTGTTCGGTTGTTCGCGCGTCTAAGCATGAAATTATAATGGTGGGGGTCGTGTTGTCTGTCTGTCTGTTTGTTGTGTTGTGTGTGAAGAGTGCAAGTGCACTAAGTGGTTATTCTGTTGCAGGCCGGCAGGATGCTAAAGTTCATACGCGGCAAGGGGCAGCAGCCCTCTGCTGAGAGGCAGAAACTTCAAAATGAACTGTTTGCCTTCCGCAAGGTATGTACCTAGCATGTAGTTATTTGTTTATGCACTTTAGAAAGTCGTACATATCTTTGTTCAACTGTACTAAACTTTCTATGTCCATGCAGACACAACAAACTTTATTGTTTTGGAGAACAACACTTGTTGTAGGTCTCCTATAATGATAGCTTGTTACTCCAGTAATGCATTGTGTCATTAGTCTGATAACATTGCAATTCTGAAGCTTATCAACAGAGGAATGTGGTTTAAATCCTTTTATATCTTTTAAACTATTGTCTTTGGCTGTATTATCTGTGTTACCTCCATTTTTACAGGAAAGTGTAAACATGGCCGATTATTTAGAATTAATGTTTATTAAGTTGCCAATCATAATAAAATGAAAACTTAACATGTTTTCATAATATAAACTTGAATTAGTTATACTTCCAATGTTAGGAGAGTGTGGCCATAAAAAAAACTAAACTCTTAAAGTAAAAAAATTGTTTTCAAGTTTTCATGAATATCAGTTTTATTGAGGGTAAAAGTATTGATGATAAACGAAGCACTTCAGTTGATACTAAATAGTAGCATTATCTTGTTATACTAAGGTATATTAAATGAGGTAATACAATAAACTGTTGAATTAATATATTCTCTGACCACTTTGAATGAGTTAATAAGATGAAATAACCAAAGGCGATCTAAAATATTAGTTTATAAGCTGTTTCCAAATGTTAACGTGTTGACCTGTTACTAAAACTATTCACCACAAGATAGCAATCAAAATAACTTCTTTTGACATAACTTTCAAATTAAATGAAGGCACTTTGAATAAAGTTATGACTTTAAAAACTATTCAAGACATACACATGAGAGAAAACCACAAATAAATCCATTTGTCTACTCACCTGAATAAAATAAACAACCATTGACAATCTTGAAACTCTTGTCACTATTTGCATAAATCTCAGCCAGTGATGACAAAAAAACTAGTCTTTACTCTATGACATAATGATTGTACTGTGAGAATCCACAACGGCACTACAATGACTAATAATGACGCATTTCTTCTTACTAAACTAATAATCTTCATTCCCTATTATTGTTGGCTCTCAATAAACCTTTTATTATGAATATTCTTTCAACGATTAAGTTATGTGGAACTAATTGTTGTAACCAATCATATGTAAGCATTTCGGTTGATGTGTGGTTTGGGTTCGCAGTAATTGTTCAGCAAGGTCAGATTATTATAACTTATGACCTTCTTTAGTCCACACCTTGTTTCCATTGTAGTCAATTTGTTGATAGTTTTGTGTACTTTGAATATGTTTGTTGAAATATTTTGGATTATAGATTGGAGTTCTCCTGCTTTTAGTGGAGCAGAAAGGACTGTGACTCTCACTTACTAAAAATCCACCAGGTTCTTTTGGTTGTATATATTTATTTTTAGCGATAAGCTCGTGTTGCACGACTATCTTGTTGACGGTGAAGCACCTAGTACTAACCTATTCACTCTTGACTTAGAAAACCTAATGTTGTAGTGTTCCAGGGCTATAATGCCCTTTTAAGACAATTCCGCAACCCCAGTAGGACTGGACAGTCCAGTAATCTACTTTTTTTAATTTCTGCAATGTGCAAGTTAAAAATGGACATTTTAACTATATTTTTTTTTTACACAACACCTTTAAAGTGACAAAGTACTATGCATTTTTAACAAATATTTAATCAAACACAAATTCATTAAAAAATTCTAGGCCCCATGTAACACAAAGATAACCAACCTAACTAGATTACGAAACTGTTTGCTTCAGCTATCGCCCTTCATTATTTGTTTTCAGATTAGATGAAGCACTTAATTTTTACAGTCCTGAAATTTTCTGTTAAAAAATGGGCCATGGTCATAGTTGTGACATGGACTTATCTTGATTCATTAGGTTTGGAGTTTCGTGTTAAGTACCTATGTGATAAATTTATTTAAACCTGCATGTTGTCTATGCCCTGTTCTTTATTTATGACATATCATCATCATCATTTTCTTGCCCTTGTCCCGTATTTTTTGGGGTTGACGAAATATGTCGTTTTTTTTCATTCTCCTCTGTCAGACATCACGTCACGTCCGCAGTTTACCTATGAACGGACGAAAATGCAACATAAACCTGCAAATACCCCCAAGAAAACTTCAATTCCAAAGGTCAACCAATCGCATTCCCGTTCATATTGAACTGTTAACTGCAACGACAAGCAATTCATAGAAATCATCAGAATTAATATAGTCTATTGGTGCTCATTCAGAAGCAAGCCTTTTTCTTATTAGTATCTATTGATGGTGACGGTCCCAATTGTGCGATGACACCATGTAGATTGGTATCAAGGTTATTGTTTCGAATCAACATTCAAGTGTTATGACGATCGATCGCATACTCCCATCTATCAGCTAAACGGGTTTCAAATCAAGTTGTTGAGTTGAACTCTGATTTTTTTTCATTCCCGTTAAAATAGATGAAACTTTTGTATCTCATGCAAAACCCCTCGTAGTTTATTGTTGTGTAGACCTAGAGCTAATATTAATACTTAATAAGAATTGTCTTAATGGCTTTATCAACTGAATGAAAAAGGTCAGTAGACTAAGAACACAAACAAATAAGTTTTGTTCGCTGAAATCCACTAAATGTGGATGTGATGGATGTGATGGACTCTTAATTGAAAGTTATTCTCTTTTAATTCAGTCGTCAACTGCCTTATTACTAAAGTCACTACAGTTTCATACTAATCTCTCGAGTTGTTACGAGAAACAATTGATTAAATCATCATCGCTTGAAACAAGATGTCATCAACCTCCAACAAGGCTGTCGAAGTATTTTGGGGTCAGCTTGCAAACTGGCTGAATACCGGTTACAATAAATAATACCTACTTAGTACATAATTGCAACAACTATCGGACATCGGAATCGAACAATATTTTTTCCAAAATCGTCAATTAATTACCAAACTCAGGTTCTCCATTCCATCCAAAATGAGATGCGTTCCAATGAACAAATATTTTTACATAAAATAAATCTTCACACTTTTCACTTAGTTACTATAATAGTATATTACCAAACAGTGTGGTAGGTACTGGGTGTGATATCGTTCTTTATCGGATAGCCGGCAGATAACACCGTACAATCGATATCAGTTTTACCGTCAATGCTATAGACCGAAGATTACCACTTGTTGGTATTATGTTTTGTCTAAAAATTACACTTTTGAACGCTGAAGAAACTGTATTGGCAGGTCTCGTGAGCTTACACCTCAGTGTTCTCTTCTTCTTCTGCAGTACTCCTGACTTTCATGTCCTCGTCTTTCTCTGGGATTAATCACTCTAAACATCCTCACATAGGTTCATCATTTCCAACCGACGACACCGATTGAAGCAATTTTATCATCTCCGGATTTAAAGCAACCGATATCAGTTGATCTATCATAAAAGAGACCATAAACAAGTGGAAAAATTACTGCACAGATACTGTTTGTCAACAAAGGAATAAAAATCAGTCAATGTCGAACCATCTTTTATATACACACATGGTTTTCTTTGCCAAGAATCGTGCGTGGTTTCCATACAGAGGCCTCTAAGGCGTAGAGTCATATACTTAAGTAGTTTCGTTAACTAATTGTTGTAAAAAAGTTAATTGTCTGGTAATATTAGTGGCTAGCTTTTGATTAGTTGAACACCTGGCCAATTTGGACCAGTATCGATTAACAGCTGCGCCGAACTAGTTTAGAAATCTATTTTCATTGTTGGGTTCACTGAATTTTGATTCTAGTTTTACGAGTCCACTCTGTGTGACTCCAATATTAGCTCAATTCATGCTTTTGACGTCCTAGTCATCAAATATTATGCTCCAAAACTTTGCTATTGGTTGATGTACAAAACGTTCTGTTTCTCTTTGCCAGACTTCGCCTTTAGACTAATAAATCCAATTGAAAATCATTAGTACTGCAATATTAAATCAATCTATTACGCTTTGTTAACATAAGGCCGAAACGATTAAAATTATTGGATTATTAATATACTTGACGCGCAATTGATTACAACTCTATAAAACCGCTCCATAGTTTTCATATCTTCACTATTTGTCCAAGTCCTTACCGCTGTGGTGTGTTTAGTCACTATCTGGATCGAAGTGCCATAAACGCCGCACCCCGCTTGCTCGACTGTTAATTTTTATCAATAGCTGATAATAAAATGTTTATCACCTTTCCAAGTAAAATGAACGTTCGGGAATTGGGCTGCGCTATTTTTAGTATGAACTGGCTTTGAATATCAGAATTTTTGATTATACCAATTCTTAGTCCATTGCTTCTTCTGGTCACATCCAAACAATCCATGTAAAATACTGTTATGCAACTGCATCCGACAATCTTGACACCAATATAGGAAAAGGCTAGACGGATGATCTCTGGTCTTTCAAATTGTAAATTCTATCGATATGCCTTTTGACAACGCTCCTGCCAAATAACTGCAATATTTTAGTGTTAAAATCACAGAATAATTTACAGTCTTCATTATTCCGTTATACAATAATATTTTAGTAAAATTCTATTTAAACACGCTGTTACAGTAACGCCTAATTTGCCATACACCATAACTGCTACGCCAAATAAAGTCACATGAAATCTCATTCGCGTGAAAACATTCGCCTTATCTGCAAACTAACAAGGCACTGCAGAACTTCCTCGCAATCTCTTAAGGAGGAAATTTTAAGTGAATTTCTTCGTTCCCCAAGTTCTGCGCAACATCGTGTCCAAGTTTGTTATCAGTTCCTGCGCCAGTTTACTTAAACTTGAATGCTAACTGTTGTAGACTTGCATTCACTAAATATAATGCTGTGAAGTTTACGATAAGGCTTTCAACTTGTTATGCAGTTCTGAACTATTCTTAGATTTCATTTGGCACTGTTGCGTTAATTTGTTTGTTGTTTGTTTTATTTATAAACTTGATCTTCTACAGTTTTGCTTAAATCTACTTTTGGACGACATTTATTCTATCTGCCACTTTATCCGCTGTTTTCTATCTCTTCATTATCCATTCCTTCTGTTTTCGTATCATGTTTTATAATCCCAGCATGTCTGTATTCGTACATGTGCTCCATTACAGTAACTCTCTAATATATTATATCTAAATCACCTGTCCACACTTAAACATTCTCATTGTTCACTTCAATGGCTTTCGTATCATTTATAACTCAATCGCGTACTGCATCAAATTGCCAGCAACATTGATGAGACCGAATAAATGAGCTGCAAAATTGTGGTTTTAATTAATTGCTTAAATTCCGGTTACGAGTGTTTATGAAGTGCAGCTGCCAAAAACTAGCAGACAACCGCAAAAATTTTGCGGTCAAACGAATTGACTTCCCAAATTCTGTTCATGACGTAGATTTAATTGTTGAAGCAAAACACATTTATTAAAAACGAAATATTTTATGTCTAATAATGGGCAGGGGCACTCATGAAATGTCAGAAGACAGATGCACTGCTCGAATTTATCGTCCATACTTCATGGCTACTCCTTTATATTCATTTTTACAGTCTTTAATTCTAAAGTAAGAGAATGTTATACTTATGTTCTTTTTAAAGATCTCCATTGTTGTGTTGTCCTTAATCAGGGTAATACCCTTATAGTAACAGAGATTAGTTCTATAATCCAATTGTTGACTTGACATCGTTAACACCAATAGACACAACTGATATGAAGATAACGGAAGATCTACTCCTTTACAAAATACTATAGACTATAGAGACTTCAAGTACACGGTTGATTAAACCTTAGATATCGTATTATCCACGCTGTGGCATAATTGAAATTAATTTGAAGTTTGATATATAAAGGAGTTCAGGTTTCGCAATATATCATGGTATTAATTTAATTAATAGTAATTTCGTGGTATTAATTTATTCTGATAATGAGAAATCCAGTACATTCAGGAATCATGCGAAAATAAACAGCCTCCTTTATACACTAGCTAAGATCAGCACCGCCATTTTTTCGTCCATTTCAAACGTATATTTCATTATACCGGTAACAATTTAAATTTTTTTGTTGTTCACAACGTGTTATAGATTGAAAGCGTTGATTTGTAGTGCTGATATTGACTCACTGTGGGAACTGGTTTGTCATGCCCTGTGGCTGTCGCAGCGCTGTAACGTAGTAATAAAAGATTATATAATCAACAGGTTTATAAACTAGTACTTCTCTTGTTTTTCTTTAAATGCCTTACAACATCGTCTTCTTGGAAACGCACTTGATGAGACATAGATTATTTTCGGTATAAAGTTGAATTTGTGCCCAATTTATCTTAGCTCAAATATAACAGGCGTTATATGGATATAATTTATGGCACAATTCTGTCAAAACTTTCGAGAATTACACATATTAAGCTATACAGTTTTTATGTCTCACAAATTGTGCGTATAGTATTAAATTAATGGGAGCTATTAAGACAATCGTCACAATGTCGCCACTACGTATTTCTTCATGCCATTCGACACCGTCATCGAAATAGGAATTTATAATATTGTCATTTGTCATCGGACTTCCCCTTGCTTTCGTACCTTTTGGTTTTCCTTGTGTTTTACGTGTTTATGTTATTTATAAACATCATATAAATTTGAAGTGCCTCTATCTACGCATTTTTTTGCCCTTGGTATGCCACTGCCGGGCAAGATACCTCTTTCGCTCACTTAATTGTCCTTAATTACCTAAATTGAAATGTTTATCAACATCTTCACATACAGCTCATTTCAAGACCTTTGCTCACAAGGTCTCCGAACACCAAAATTAACCAACGTTTCAGTAATTATATCTGAATTTTAAGCACCATTGAGTCATAAACCTCGTTCTAAATCTAAACCCACATTATATTTAACCTACCCACCACTTTGCATGTTAAAGAAACCTTTCCCATAAAGCGGGCATCAGACTGCACACGGTAGACGGTTAGCAACAAACCCGTCCTACATACCGCGCCTTCGATGGGAACAAGGGCGGTGTTACCTACTATGTTAATTTTATAACTACTGAGCAGACAAGGGAAAAGCTGAAAAGGTTAAAAATGTCTGATAAGAGCATTTAGCCCATTTAACTAAATGTAAAGCTAAGAATAACTCGTTAGTTACTCATAGTTTTCCCCCAATTCAAATTCAAACCCATCATTCCAATGGTGGGATCTTCTTTTTTTTTGAAACTTTCATAGACATCACCGGCGTGCTCAATATGTGTTATTGCACTTGCAACCATGCAGACAGTCCTTAGGCCTCATTTAGACAAGGCGAGAACTTGCATGCAATTTTGACTACATTGCGGTATTTGTTTAACCAACTGAATGTTTTGCCCCTCCATAGTCCGGAGTGTAACGCTACTCGCATGCAATTTCTTGCATCGTCTAAATGAGGCCTTACTCTTGTAGTAAGGAACGCTTTCGAAGTGAGACGTCAAACTTTCCATTAAATTATTTTCTTAACTTCGGTCGCGGGACTCACGAATAAAATGAAGTACACCGTGGATTTTAGTCAGTACGAGTCTGACAGTCCCTCCCGCTCTGCCCTTTGTGGGAGGACTCATTTGATGATTTTACCAGGTAAAAAAAAAAATATGGAAAAACGGTCGCAAAAAACATTCTTTTTATCGTAACGCAGGTCATGGTCAATCCCTATACTCAAAATTCCAAAGGCGAGACTACCATAAACTCATAAACATTTTTTCTTAGATTGGGATACTCAACTTTGCATCTAAATTATGCCAAAACTTTATATTCTCACGTAGCCTTTCAACCTTCCGTTACTCTTCATCATATAACATCACCATAATATCGGTCTAAGCTACAAAAAGCTTTTGCCTTAAACAGGCCGCTGCATTCAGATCAGGGAGTATTCACGCCCCCTTTCTTGGAACACCCGAGGCATCCTTAGGCGAAGCCGAAATAACACTGGTTTCACAGGTAGACCCGTTTTGGTAACGATCAGTGTCGTGGATCCTTTTATTTTACTTCACTAATGTCTTCTGGCTTTGCCTAATTTTAAACTCCAAAGAAATCTATCTGTCGAATGGGTTGCATTTTGTTTTTCAGATTTGAAAATATTGTCTTAAATTTTTGGTGACTCTTAGTGGTTTGGTAACTTCGGAAAACCGCATGTTTGACATGCGGTTTTCAAGGCTAATCTTGTATTTACATTTTAACGGCCATACTAGTGTTAGTATGACCGTTAAATTTTACATACATTGTTATGAGAAACACAGTTTTATTTCTAATGCTATATGCGATCTACATCCACGAACCTTAATTCCATTTCAATGCATTTGAGTTTCAAATACTTCATCTATCGGAGATATTTAACTAATCTCTCATTCATCATTATATAACTCATTGTGATCTGTATTCATTTCTTCATTATCAACTAGACGTACCATTTGTAACTTATTCCAATATTCGTACCCTACCGTACTCCAGAAATCATTTTCTAAAAGATTCAATGATGTTGAACTGACGAAACCACATTCCATGTGCCAGCACAGTTGTTAACCGATCGGCCACATCGTGCTTCTTTTGTATTGTCTGAATGTACTCTCACTCACTAAATACTTGCGCAAGAGTTGCTCAGCAAGATGCCTTGATAAAAAACAGTACATACAAAATGATTTTTTTCTATTGTAGGACGTAATATTTATGAAAAATTATACAAAAAATAACTTTCTTACAACCAATCTCAAAAAATTTAGCATAAAACCGATTTAGTACGCTCATTACCAAACATTGTTAGCTAAACACCAGTCAACAAACATGTAATGAAAATATCCATCCAGCAAGCAGCTGCCAAGCAGGCTTCGGCCGATGATCTGTTCACCTTTCCGAAAGCCACAAATAAATATTTAAAAATAATGCCGCGTAAGCTATTGTGTACTTTAGTAGCATTTTATAGCTATCTATAGACCTGTGATCCTGACCAGACACCATTTGATTATAGCTTTTGGTATTTTAATTTGATGATATAAAAACTCCGGAGCGGGCCACATGCTCGGTAAGATCTCGATTGAGTAACAGGCCCACGTCATTATTACACACGTTATTTTATAAACTATCTGCGGTATGCATAGTTTAATATCTTTATTCCATGTTTTTTATCTTCAAATGCTTTCACATGTGTAGTAGAATATCAAACTGTCTTCCATTTCATATCTAATAGCACTGTTTGAACCCGGAGGCAAACATTATATTAATGTATCGTGATGGAACTCATTTCGATCTAATTTCTCCGTTGAACGTTCTCGTGATGACAAAGCAACTCGTCCAATTTGACTGTATGAACGTGTGGACATAGTTGGTCCAACAAGGCGCGAAGCTCGTTACTTGGGGGCACACATCTTAACCTCCATTAAGCCGCGTCATTGCCTGGACTATTCGCCTCCCACGGTTTCCTACTTGCTACACACATCACCAATTCAGGCTACCTATTATAACACACATTTGGAGATATGTTCCTACGACCCGTCCAATTCCCGAGGGTGGCATTTCCTATTTCGGGCTGCGCTTTGTGTTCTTGATTGGCTTCCTGCTTGCAAGTTTCGCCAATTCAGCCTTGTAGTCACGACTCATTTAAATGGTTTGTACATATTTCATCTGGTTGATATTTTTTGTAAGATGTTAATGCGTTTGACCTACTGGTTTTGCAAATGGGTAAAAAAGTATCATTTTGTTGATTGTATGGGATCTTGCACATCTGACTAATGATGATTCTGCATAATTTTTTAAGTATTCGTCGATTTTGGCAGGAGTATTTATAAAATTCCGTTGTTGCTTTAAAAATAATAAGAACATTCACATAAACTGTTCAACACAAATCCTCTATGTGTAAATGTTTGTATTCTGAGAGATTACTCGTCCCTGTACATATTTGCATTGAGGAACGTTTCCGCGACCCAGTCGGTGCACGATAAGCCAGGTTTTAGGTTCATTCACCGGCCCTAACCGCCATCGACATCATTATATTTTAATCGCAATTTCTTATCTACATGTAAAAATTTTAAGCAAATCTACCATTTGATAATGTACGGAATGAAGACATGTACAAATAATGAGTTTCAAATAAGTCCGCGTGATTTTTCCATTCAAAAACTTGTTGAAGACATAAACATTATGTTTTGCATTTAAAAACAATGTAAATTAGTAAAGATAATATTCTAACTCCGAAAACCAACGTAAATTTCGTTCCATTTGAATAAAAATCATATACGTATTATGTAAATTCCATAGTCTGAATCCTTTTCTGTATCAATTTCAACTACGATCTCTTCATACATAGTTTTATTTACGGATTTGAATGGAAGTGCTAAAATGTTCGCATAATTAACACCTAATTTACTAACTGTCAAATATAACAGCTGTCAAATTGTCCTTATAGGTTTAATAGACTGAATGTTTAGGAGTTCAGGGGCATTATTTGCAACGGTCCGCATTCTTCAGATTTTTGTTTTAACTGCGTTGGCGAGGACCGGGATTATGTCTTGTGGAATGCTGTGCATGTGATCTTTTCTGTATTTGAACTGGTCAAATTCCTACATTACCTATCACATTTGGGAAAATCTATGAAAAGGCGTAAAAAGGCTTAGATTTTACAAAATATCAACGAACATGTCTCAGAAGACACGACAATTTGCGTCTAATACCCAAATGCCGCAATCTGCCTATTTGCATCCGTAGTAACGTAGAAATAAGTATAATAGCCGTAATAAAAGGCGCTTTTGAGTCTCATTCAGTGCGTTGCACGGAGCATTAAGTAAGCGATGACAATTACTGTGAGATGATCCCACAATGCCGAGGTTTTCGCATTGTGTTCGTGTATTAATGGCACCAGCATTTCTCGTATTGCCTCTCTCCATTTTCTCTCGTTTGCAACTTTTTATTGCGAATGCATTAAATTTATCGTTTTTGAGATGTATTAATTTATCAGATACTTTTAATGAGTTATTATTATTCATTTGTAATGTTATGTTGACGAAACGTTTTCCACTGTCTCTTCTACCATTGTTACGATTGGGGTAAGTAATATGTCATTGATTTTCAACAGTAAGAACTATTGAAAATCAATGGCTGGCTGGATCTAAACGTAAGAATTCCTTTAATTTGTCTTTGTTTTGTGTTACTGCTACAAACGCCTTTCCTATACCTTTAATTGTAACTAGCGACCCGCCCCGGCTTCGCACGGGTGGACATTTATTTTTTAAGCTCTCTGAAAAAAAAAAAATCCGGGATAAAATATAGCCTATACGGATTCGGAAGAATCCCTCTAAGTAATGGTAAAAGAAATTTTGAAATCGGTCCAGTAGTTTTTGAGCCTATTCAATACAAACATACAAAAATACAAAGGTTTCCTCTTTATAATATTAGTATATATATAGATTAAAACAACAAATGAATAGTATGGTCATTATAGTAACGCGACTGATCAATGCATGGACACGGTCGAAACGAGAATTGAAGACTTATAAATCTAGTTAATAGAACTGCTAAAGATAGGACTTAAACTTCATCTTTTAATTATTATTCAAGTATTGCATACAAGTATGACGTCATTTTGGTATACAACTTGCATGAATTGAAAAAAACACAATCTATAGTTCAAATTATTACTACTTGTAACTTGTATGCAGCTTCGTTCAAGTTGCATACAATTTGTAACTTGTATAATGGAAACGCAAGGTTAGGTCCACGACCCTACCCAAAAAAAATAAAGGTATGGACGAATTACGTCGTGTTTGTTAATGAATTTAAGTAATATTAATTAAACAAAAATGTGGGCGCGCTGTTACAAATGTTTGTACACGCACATTTCTTAATGTGCGTGATGCCATTATTTCATTCCGTTTAAATTCTACCGTATACCTTTTATAAGAAAAATACGTCCTGTCATAGATTGTAATATTGTTAGTACATTGCTTTCACAAAAAATGCCAATATAATATTCATCGTATTCAATCACATACTCATCATTCTATCAAAAAATAGCCGGTACCTTTTCCATTAATAGGTATCTAACAAAAGCAACTACTCGTATATTGTCCATTTTCTTTTTTGTATGGATGGTTTTAATAAAAGATAGGTTAGAATGTATCAGCTAGGCCTTTGTGGCCGGACGATCACCTTTGCGAAGGTCGGTCCTTTATTTATAGCCTAACAATGACATGCTTATCCTTAAACCTGTACGAGTGTACGCACGAATTTCACTCGGAATTCTTACGTCTTGTATATCAGAGTATCCTTTCAATACTTGATCGGTCTGCTCTGTTCAATTTATTATTCGTTAAATTTTTATTGCGAAACGTGTAACTTACGTGATAATAAAATATGTCTTCTCAATAAACGGATTATAAATAATCTTCACCAAAGCCAGTTCTGCTCTCATATTGAAAGTAACAGCAACAAAACTCTTTATTGCATCTTCAATTCTTCTTAGAGCAAATAAATGCACAGCAAAAGTTTTGTATTGCATGAATCGCACAATCGGTTACATGGAAGCCTTAACAGTTGACTGGATATCAGAACTCACCTGCAAAGGCTTGGAAGCCTTATGCTAAGTTCGACGCTCTCAATATCGATTCTCTTGCTAATTACACTTTGTTTAACCCCACCTTACAGCATATTGCAAGCTTATGTAAAACTCGCCACAAAGAAATTAAAACGAAAGCTTGGTGCAAAAGTAAGTTAGAATTTCGAAGGAGTACCTAAAGGGTTTCCAATATGTCCTTTGGAGATTTATAAATGTGAAGTTGTACTTACTAAAATCCTTAGCAATTCCATGGCTCATCGATCGATACTTACAACATACTCACATTGTATTAATGCAGCATTGTCAAGCCTCACAGACACCAACAAGATGTCTGTTATCTTTAAATAGACATGGATACAGTGTACAATTTTCACATTTAACTCGTAAATTGATTTCAGGAAATGGGTCGTATTGTAGCAGTGTGCTTGCAGACGACTAGTCTAGTTTTTGCACAGACAATACATTACGGTAGGAGTGTAGAAACAGTAAAAGCTTAGATAGTGTCTGGAAAGCTAGACTATCAACATAAGCAAGTTTAGGTTGGTGTGGGTTTAGTATGCACTTTTGTCTGGAAGCGAGCATTTTATTTTACGCTTCAACTGAGTAATCTTGTTGTGAACGCTGTGTTTTGTCTAGCAGACAAAGCTAGATTTCAGAGGAAACAAAATATTTTTCTTATTGAGAAACTGAATTGTTATTTTTGAGATTTATGAATTTCGTCTGCGAACTCAATGTTCACACAATTATAGGACTTGTACAACGTGCATCCCATTGCAAATTATTACTTTCTTTTTCTTCATTTTTTTTTTCCTTTCAGACCTATCTACCTCCCATGTAAATACTTCCTTCCATAATGATTTCATAACTGCTATCAAAAATAAATTCGCGTGTAAACACAACTGTTTAGTTTGCATTTCTAATTTTACACGCTCCTTGCTGACTAGTGGTTTTCCACCATGACTGGATTAGCATGCATTTATTTATGTGTTAAGATTAATAGCGGTCTTGCGTGCAGTTAAAAATTAAGAAAGTGTTCGGTTTATTTCGCAGTTAACGGTATTGAATATAAATTTTGATAACATGCTGATATTTTGAAAAAGAAAATCCGTTTATTTCTTGACTGGCTATGAAAATTCACGAAAGATTAATAAGCTTTAATTCACAATTTTTGATAACGAAAGCTAAGTCTAGTCAATTTAAAGGCAATGAGACCCCTAGTCTCATTGCCTTTAAATTGACTAGACTTCACAAAGTGCCATTATACATGGTAAACATTGAATTTACTGTCTCTCCTGACAATAAAAGAACCCAAATAAACTCCAGTTAACATTTACTCTCCCGCAATATAAAACAGACCACAGCCACTTGACTCTGCCCATTTCATTTAGAACATTCGCTTTCAATCTTCCGGCTACTTTTATACCAGCAGGCCGAATTCCCTCATTTACGATTGTTTTACTGTTCTCCTATTAGCTAATACGAGAATACACCTCCTCCTCCATTAAAGTTTTATTTGTGACGTAACTTGGCATAACGAATGATGTTTCGTGCGTCTTTTTATTACCCCATTATTGTCTTTGTACCTGTATCGATTCCTTATTGGTGGATCGCGTGTTACCCTTACTATGTTATTGTTTGTTTACAAAGCAATTGGGGGTTGCGTCTGTTTTGTTGCTTTCGTTGTTCATTTGGAATTTATGCTTCCAAATCTCGCTGTTTTAAAGAGAATGTCCGTTTGATTGAACATTTTGTTTATCTAAATTATTTGCCATCCATGCTTAAGACAAGTTTCTACGTCTTTTCTTTCATTACATTTCCAAGTATGTATTGGCATTTAATGTGCAATTTATATTACATAAAATGGTAACTACAGTACAGTATCCTCGACGAAACATTATCGTTGTCAACATCTTATGACTCTTTTACCTAGAACAAGTGATACGGCTCATAGCAGTACATATGTACCTACTTCGAAAAATATTGATTGCTTCGGTGTACTCTTATCGTTCCGTTGATAACATTATCGGCCATAGTATCATCGATTACGCGCCCTTCTTGAAGGAGACCGAGGTTGCCTGAAACGGTGCGACTATTAGTTAATATTATGTTACTGGAATTTTTATCACCGTCATCAGCTCTTCTTTATAACATCACACCAATATCTGCAGTGATCACCTTCTATATTATCATCAACTCATGTCTATTCTACAGTCCGCATCCAAAGAAGTCAGTAACTTGAAAAGGGCTTTCTATGCGTTGATTAATGAGCCATCAATTTAAAAGACCCTGCTGAGAATTTTCACAGCAATATTGCCTACCAAACTACTAACTTCCATTACTCAAAAACTTACTTTATTAATGAAAAGGACTTTGGAGGGACAAGAAACGGTCAGATAAGGGAAAATTTAATTACATACGTGGACTATCAACCGTTTATCTGTTCGTGTCGTAAAGTTAAAGGGAGACGAAGGAGGTCACTTAAAGATCCATAAACGATGTCAAAGTGTTCCTGTGGAAGATATTCGCTTTCAGTAAGATCTTAGTTCGTCCACTTGAAATAACGCTTTTGCTGAACAAAGTCATGATGGCTTAAGGATATCTACTTGAAACATTTTTATTTTAAACATAATCGCGAAAGGAAACGACGGTATTCCAATTGCAGAAGTGATTAAAATTCGATACAATCATAAAAAGTCTGTAATAAATGTTACGTATTTATAATTGAAAGGATTAAAGAGAAAACCAGCACGTTTTGTAAAAAAAAAATACTCTGTAAATAAGTTACATACTTTAAAATGTGCTAATAACATGTTCCACGTTTTGGAGTTCGAAGTTCATTCTGCAGCCAGAAACTTTCTTGGTAAAGAAAATTTACCTCTGAAGTATTTTAGAAAGCCTTTATTTATGTATATTTTCAAACAGTATATCTTGGGTCACATATTTAACGTATTTCTCCCCTTGATAAAATTGCACCCTCAAGCCACCAGTCTAATAAATCAAAGTTTGTGTAGCGTAAATTGTGTACGTGCAAACTGGTTTGGTTTACGTCCATTCCAATCGTGTACGTTATCCAATGATATATTTGACAGGATATTACACTGCTCATGAAAGTAAATATTATCTAATATCAATATTTGAAGTGTAACGAAAATCTTCTTGGACATACAGATACTAGTTGACCAGACCAGACTGGTATTAGTGTTCTGGTGGAAACTTTTTAATCGAGACTGTCGTATGTTCTGATGAAGTACTTCCCTTAAATCTCTTAGCAGGGGTATGCCTAATGCAAGCTAGGGTAAACCTGGGTCGCGTAGATCATTATTAAAAGCCATTAAGTAATGAAGAGCAGTAAGTGTATTTGATGGTTCCACGACTGTATGTTAATTCTAAATTTTTTCAGTGCTTTACCGGTTTACAATGAGAGTAAACCAGAGTAACCACATTTCTCCTTCAATGTTTGACTGCTTTGTTTTAGTTGGGTCTAGAACGTAACTTTGTGGCACTTCTAAGAAGTTTTAAGTCCTAAATAAGAAATCTATCTTGAATAAATTGAAACAGGCTCGAGAGTCTTAGGCTCTTCAAAACTTTTCTTGCGTTTTATTTATTGACTCATTGGGGCGTGTTTCTTTTTCAAAGTATCTTTTTCTTTTTTAATGTTTTATTTATACTTGTTACGATAAACAAAGACTGTTGAAAGACATAAATCTAGATTATTGGCTGGAACTCTACTTATTCCATAAAAGTTTATTTTTGTTCCTATATCGATGATGACTTATACGTATTCCTCTCCTCTAAACTCCTGATCAGCTCCATCGTTGTCCAAATTTAAATCCACAAGAGCTTAGCTATGGAGACAAGAGAAACAATCATTCAACTCTCACTAAACATATTGAAATCAAATTCATCCTCAAGTGCCTTGTCACTGCATATTTACATTTAGCCGTCTGCTCCTGACGAAGGTCGGACCAGGTATGTTATCGTAACTCATAGCTGGGACGACCCATGCCAGTATCAGCATGAATATTTATGACCGTTGCTTTGCACCGTGTTTTGTTTGCGAATCGTGGGTGCTCTACCGCCATGTTGTTGGGTTCTTAGTTCATTTTTCGATGTAATGGTAGCTTGATTTGCAAATTTGGTGAGGTTAAAAATAGAATTGATGAAGAGAATGAATTGTTTTCATTGCTTTATTGTATAGAAGGAGTAGTTTTTGAGAACGGTTTTGGCTTTAAAATTAATGAAGTCCTTTTTTAATGATGCGTTACTAGCTATCAATATAGGTGACATATTAGGAACGATAAGATTTTAGACCAGGTTGAGCGGTTTTTGGATGATCAGTGACAGTTGTGTAACTAATTTTTATCTTAGTATCTCTGGCGTTTCGTTAATTTTGCCATACATGGTTCAACTAAAGAATATGTGCAGTATTCTGAATGACAACCGCGCCTACCGTTCCGCTAGGTAGTATCGAGATCACGGCGTGCTCCATTTCCTACTCATTGCATAATTCAATCGCATTGCATACAAGAATCGATTTTTAACACGCTTTTATTAGCTTGACCTGTATGTATGTATGTATGTATGTATGTATGTATGTAACGGAATCTTTTAACTTCATTTTCGCCTACTTCCAGCAGTCTGATTAACTTGAATTTTTGCACAGCGGTCAAGGGCCGATGACAATACAATAATATCATAAATTTTATATTAAAATCCCCCTCTAAGGGGGTGAAAAGGGGTGAAAATGTTTCTATGAAAAATCTTATTCCTTAGGTTTATACACTTGAAACTTAGTACGAATATGAGTATAAGTAAATAAAAAAGATGGACATTAATAGTTTTTTAAAACTACCCTCCATTGGTAACCTACACGATGTTAAAGTTTGTATGGGAAAATCATAAAGCGCTAACTGATGAATTTAAAACTCAGTATATATAAATTAGATCAAAAATAATTAAACATGTGTTTTTGGGTTTTTCGAAAATCACCCCTCAAGTTAGTAAAAAGGGGTATTCAAGTTTAAAGGGAAGGATCTAAAATCGCTAAACGTAGAATCTGAATTTTGGACGGTAGGTGCGATTCATTATGTAGGTGATCACTAAGAAGGGATTTTGCGAAAATCTACCTATAAGGGGGTGAAAAGTGGTAAAAACCTTTGTATGTAAAATCTTATCCGTTAGGTTTATAAACTTGAAACTTGGTATGAATATGAGTAAAAGTAAATAAAAAAGATGGGAATTATTCGAAAAAAAACACCCTCCTTTGTTAATCTAGACGATGTTAGAGTTTGTGTGGGAAAATCATAACGCGCTAACCGATAAATTTTAAACTCAGTATATAATAATTAGATAAAAAATAATCAATCACGTGTTTTTGGGGTTTTCGAAAATCACCCTCTAAGTTTGTGAAAAAGGGTGATTAAGTTTTAAGGGAAGGCTGCTTGCTTCGACAAACCCAAAACTTGGCATAAATAGTTTCCCAATCGAATAAAGGATGCGTAATTATCTATATTTCAAAAATCAACCCCTAGCGGGCGAACATTGTAAAATCAGTATCTTTTTTTTTGCGTGGTAAAATCATCGAATGAGTCCTCCCACCCAGGGCAGGGCGGGAGGGACTGTCAGACTTGTACTGACTAAAATCCACGGTGTCCTTCACTAGCCCTTTACGTACCGGGGTTACGGTGATGGGTAAGTCCCACGACCCCGGCAGGCTTTGGCCCTCTACAGGCCCCGTCAATATGCTGACACTCCTTGAGGCGCGCGTGGAACACAACGCACCGTCGACCCGGGCATGGTCCATGGTCGGGCCGCGAGTCGCCCATTACTCGCCGCCCGCATGCCCGCGCCTACGGTGGCCGGAGATCGTCTTGCGACGTCCGACACCGTGGGCGTCTACCACTGCGGCTGGGGTGGAGTGAGGTCGCTGTTCTCTCCCTCACGCGGCACGCCTCCTCCTTCGCGAGCATGACTGCTTCGCAGATGGAGGCGACCGCTTCCTACTCCGTCTCGCCCCGCAGCATGGCCTCGACCAATGCCGGGCGCGAGAGGTCTCCGCCTATCGCCGTCGTGAGGACACGGCGGTGCTCTGCCCAAGCGGGGCAGTCCTGCACCGTATGCTCCACCGTGTCCTCCGGACGATCCTCGCAGTGGTGACACCCAGGCGTTTCCTCCTTCCTTATCCGACACAGGAACCTCCCGAATTTCCGTGTCCGGTGAGGACCTGCGTCATGCGGAAGGTAAGGACGCCGTGACGCCTATCCAGCCACTCCTCAAAGAGGGGTCTTACCGCCGCGATTGCGGCGTGCCCAAAATCAGTTTGTCTTCAATAATATTTCGGGTTCGAAGTTAGAAACACGCGCTGACGAAGTCGCGGGCGGAGTGATAGTAAAAAATATATTTAGATTAGTGAGCATGTTATCGCCGATGAAAATGTCATTCTCTGTCTTTTGCTGCCGATTGGCTCTCTTCTGCATACGGCCTGTTCCTCTCTCTAGCTTCTCCCACTTTCAAACGACAAATTTCCTTATTGGTCGCTGCTGACGATTGCTGCACGATCATCCGTTCTCAATCCTCGAATTTTATAATTAGTCACTGCTACCGAAATAGTGCGCGCGCATCCGCGCTTGAGTATTTTAATTTCTTTATTTCTTTTATTGTCGTCTTGAGACTAAAAATTCAGAAAATAAATTATAGTTTAAAAAAAAACTAAAAAAACACGCTTTAAAATCAATCGAACTAAAAAGTAGAAAATAATTTTTAAGTATAAGAGAGTTTTATGTTACTGCAATATAAAATCCAACAATCAATTATCATAATTAACTTAGAATAAGATTAATATAAATATTAAGATATTAACAAACATTCAAATAAAGTGAAAAAGCGTGGGGTGCTCAATGATATTTTTATAATAATTCTGATATTGCAAACAGTAACTAATAAAATGATCATCACATTCTATATCAAGCACCCCACGCTTTTTCACTTTATTTGAATGTTTGTTAATATCTTAATATTTATATTAATCTTATTCTAAGTTAATTATGATAATTGATTGTTGGATTTTATATTGCAGTAACATAAAACTCTCTTATACTTAAAAATTATTTTCTACTTTTTAGTTCGATTGATTTTAAAGCGTGTTTTTTTAGTTTTTTTTTCACTTTCGCGTGCATTCGATTCCATAGAAATGTTTATTTTAAATGCTTGCATAAGATCGAAACTGACAGTAGGTAACTGTTTTTACTTTGTTAGTTGAATACAATGTTTAGAATTTATTTCTGGAAATGCTCTTTTGTTTACGGCTGATTTATAATAAAACTTCCTCCGATGTATTTGAGTCTAGGTTATGATTTGCCTACATATTGTTAATATTCCTCTTAGTTCACATATTTTTAAATATAACTATATAAAATACATAATATTCCTTATGCACCACAATTGTACATAAGATATATAAATATAAAAATATCTTCATTTGCGTCGGTATGGGACGTTAACCAGATATTATCTATACATATAATAAATCTGTAGAAGGGTCAATTCTGTACATTGAAAATATTGAAAAAATAAATAGCGGGGGTGTGGCTGGATCGATACCAAACCCAAATATGTGATTAAAAAAAAATCTGTCTGTCTGTCTGTATGTGCAGGCATCACGTGAAAACTAACGGTTCGATTTCGATGAAACTTGGTATAATTATACCTTACTAGCTGACCCGGCCACGCGTTGCTGTGGGAGAAATATGAGAAAAAAAAATTGAAAATCATTCTTATAAACTTTTATAATTATGTGATAATACTGACATGTACATATTTAAATTATAGAGTTTAAATAATAATTTCAATAAAAATTGAAATACTAATTTAATCGTTTTAATATAAGAAAAAAAATCTGAAAAACTTGTTATCATAGCACATTAAAATAATAAGTGCTAAATAATTTTTCATCATTATCATCATCTCAGCCATAGGACGTCCACTGCTGAACATAGGCCTCCCCTTTAGATCTCCACATATACCGGTTGGAAGCGACCTGCATCCAGCGTCTTCCGGCGACCTTTATAAGGTCGTCTGTCCACCTTGTTGGTGGACGTCCTACGCTGCGCTTGCTAGTCCGTGGTCTCCACTCTAGTACTTTTCGACCCCATCGGCCATCTGCTCTGCGAGCAATATGGCCTGCCCATTGGCACTTCAGCTTGCTAATCCGGTGGGCTATGTCGGTGACTTTAGTTCGTCTACGGATCTCCTCATTTCGGATTCGATCACGTAGAGAAACACCGAGCATAGCTCTCTCCATAGCTCGATGAGCTTTGAGATGAGGCCGATAGTGAAAGACCACGTTTCGGTACCGTAAGTTATCACTGGTAACACACATTGGTTAAAGACTTTCGTCTTGAGGCACTGAGGTATGTCGGACGAAAAGACATTGCGTAGTTTCCCGAAAGCTGCCCAACCGAGTTGGATTCGGCGGTTGACCTCTTTCTCGAAGTTGGACCTACCTAATTGGACTACTTGTCCTAAGTAGATATATGAGTCAACAACTTCGAGTACCGAGTTTCCAACAGAGACTGGGGTGGGCACAACATTGGCATTTGACATAATTTTCGTCTTGTCCATGTTCATTTTCAAGCCCACCCGTTGTGAAACTCGGTCGAGGCCATTGAGCATCATGCTGAGTTCCTCCATCGACTTTGCCATGACTACGATGTCGTCGGCAAACCGAAGGTGAGTATTTGCCGTTGATGTTGATGCCAAGTCCTTGCCATTCCAGGAGCTTGAAGGCGTCTTCCATTGCGGCAGTAAACAGTTTCGGGGAGATAACATCCCCCTGTCTTACGCCTCTTCTCAATGGAATCGCCTTCGTGCTGTGCTCCTGTACTCGGACCGACATGGTGGCGTTATTATACAAACACTTCAATACCTCGATGTACCGATAGTCAATACGGCATCGCTGGAGTGACTCAAGCACCGCCCATGTTTCCACCGAATCAAAGGCTTTCTCATAGTCCACAAACGCTAAGCATAATGGCAAGTTATACTCTTCGGTCTTCTGTATAACTTGCCGCAGCGTATGGATGTGGCCTATGGTACTATAGCCTCTTCGGAAACCGGCTTGTTCGGGAGGCTGGAAGTCATCAAGTCTGTGTTCGAGACGGTTGGTGATAACCCTTGAAAACAGCTTATAAACATGACTCAGAAGCGTGATGGGTCTGTAATTCTTCAATAGGCAGTTATCACCTTTTTTGAAGAACAGCACCACCTCACCCCTGCTCCACGCTTCAGGCGTTTTACCCTCGGACAGGACGGAATTAAAGAGTTTCTGGAGGACTTTAAGTACCGGTGTTCCACCCGCCTTGTTGTTCTTAAGCTGCTTCAGGGCCATTCTAATCTCGTACAGACTGATGTCCGGGATATCTTCGGTATAATGTCGGGACAGCTTGGCTCTTGGATCTCCTACCAAGCTGTCAACGGGCAGCAACGGGCAAATAATTTTTAATAGAGGTTAAATAAAAACAATAAAAAAAATATTTGTACAACTATTGAAAAAGTTTAGGAAATTGTGTATCATTTTTTCATGGACATTTTAATTAAATTTTATAATTATGTGATAATACTTACATATATATATTCAGTTTTGATCAATGAAGCTCAAATAAGTAATCTTCATTATAATATGAATTCAATTTACACTTCAGTCTAAGTAATACGTGGCCGGCTATGCTAACACCAAAAATTTAAAAAGTGGAAATAATTGAATTATACGGTATTTTGTTCACTACAAAATAAATTTAATTAATTTTATAGCGTCAACAACACGTGGTAATGATGCTGTTAAAATGTAGCTTATATGACACGTTCGTAAATTTACCATAGCAGCGCCATCTAATGATTACTTACTCAACCCAGTCGAAAGGTATCGACATCTGTTAGAATCATTTGGAGTTAACAGATAATTGTGACTGTCAAATAATAACAGACAAATAATTAGCAATAAATTAAAATTGCGACGATAATTTGAGATTTAAACTATCCTATCTCTCAAGTTGGATCGAACTGCACATGGTGTGCGAATTTTATTATAATCGGTTAAGTGGTTTAGGAGTCCATTGAGGACAAACATTGTGACACGAGATTTATATATATTAAGATTATCCTGGGCATAAAATGGGATACTTTTTATCCTGGAAAAATACGACCTTTACTATGAAAAAAATACTTACTACAGAACGCGAGCTCAACAGCAGTAGCTCAATAGAGGGATCTCCTTAATTATAAGATGTCATTGTCAGAGTTACTCAAAATGGAGAAATAAACCATCCACGCGAAGACCGACATCCGCGCGGACGGAGTCGCGGGCGGAAGCTAGTTCTTAATAAATGACTTAAAGGTTAGCACCGTAAAACTAAGTATATCTACCATCGAGACCTTCACGTATTGCTGTCGAGATGATAATTTCCCGCTCTATCGAATAAGTTTCCCATTCATTGACCCTTTGAGTGGGATGAGACGCAACATCTGTCATCTCAAGAATTAATTAAACATACAATACTGTACCGTTAAGTGTTCATTAGCTTATTAAACCGTCAAGTCTGTATATAGAGATCAGATACAAACACCAACTTATTTACGGCTGCCTGAAGCTAAGCCATTGGAAGAACAGCCTTAACATCTTAGAAATAAAGATTACAGTAACTGCATATCGGATTGGTGAATGTTGAAAAAGAGGTTGTGATCGGATGTAGGTTCAAATGTTAAAAGCAACGGTACTCCGCCTCCTTGCTGCACGAACTCACGAAGTTTCACCGTACTGAGATCGTTGCATTGTTGCCAGCCTTATATGGCTTGTGTCACCTTTGATGGTAGGTTTAAAAGTTTATTTATGGAGAAACTTTACCTGTTAAACTCATGAATGACAAATGCAAAGGTTAAACGATAGATTTTAATGTTTATGTAATGATTTAACGTCATTAAAATAATGCCTTATTCATCTTCATACGCCAAACTCAAAAGTTTAAATTCAGGAACGTTGTATTTTTTTCCTCAAGCCGTGTGAGGCAAAGGAAACACATCGGTAAGCCGTGCACTCGTTTAGAATGTCAATAAGTGTCTGACTCATGCCACAATTACCTGCACGCTCTATGATTTCAGGTAAAATCTATGGCTGTGGGTTACACCACAAACAATACATCGACGTTCTTGTTAAGACGGAAAAGTCAATCATTCGGATCTAAGCGGAGATGTATAGAGAAGATTTAGATTCAGTCGGTTTATTTAGAATTTACTATTTGGTTTTTGATAATGTTGGTGTTGATTCACTGCATTTTGTTGTTGAAAAGGTTATCTTATCCGTTACCTGACTCATACTTCCAAGCATTATCCGTGTTGTATTAAAAGATTCTGGAAATATGCGATTAACTTAAGTTTTCCGAGAATGCGATGAAAATGTCGCTTTGTAGAATTTGTTAGTAATGGCGCTGTCCCTGAATTAAAATGAATGCGCAAGACTATCGATTTCTGTTACATTACATGACGGAATTTAAAACACAATGGTTTTCGAAGAAAAAGAGAAATACTATCTCTGTATGTGTGCTTTAATTTTATTACTGTTTTTGCTCATCCAGTGACATTTCTCATGTTGTAATACAATGCAAACTAAAGTACATAATTTAAAATTAATCATGAACTTAATAAATGATGCTAAATGGGATTCCATATACCTAATTAGGGAAAACTAGAAATAAGTATCAATGTCATATTTAATTTAACGTGTAGTTAGAAACAGCTTTTCATGCGTCAATGTTTATCAATGAAAATGTGAACCATTTACCTTATAAATCACTGTTGCCATTCAATTTATTTTGTACACAAACAATTTATTATTTTGTAAAAATTTTCTCTAAATCTTACCATTAGGTATATGGTCACCAACACAGGTCTATCATTGGCGTTTAAATCCGGGATGATGTAAGTGGTTATTAAAGGCTAACGACTCACCCTGGCTTCGCACAGGTAAAGTTTGAAAATGAAATAGCCATAATATTTCACTCAAGAATAATGTAGCTTTCTACTGGTGAAAGATTTTTCAAAATCGGTTCAGTATTTCCAGAGATAACTTCAAACAAACTTACAAACTATAGATGAGGAAAAAGGTAGAAACTACCATTACTCACACAAGAACTACTATTTCACTAGACTATTAATCCTAACATTATCAATGAATGACATATCGAAGCGCCGGCGCAGCTGAATTGGCCAATCACGAACGAATGCAGTCCCCCGAGTATAGTCACCGATATGGAGGAAATAACATCCATATAAGGGTAGACGCCTATTACTGGTATTACTTAAGCTAATTGAACGCTTATTTATTCTTTATTATTGTTGTAACTAACTCGCTTGTCTTTATCGTTATTTATTGATGAAAAATTGAATTAGTGCCTGGTCCTATAAAAAGCTTGTAAGGGTAAACTGGCGACTACTATTTTCTTGTCAATCTAAACCACTGAATAGGGTCGCGAATTTCTATTCAGAGTTTGGATTTTAAATGTTCCTTCTAACTGATGAAATATCTAATACTGTTCAGGCTATTGATGATTTAAATAGAGACAAGTTAAACAAATTCAGCTTTTGAGACGGTTTGATTAATGAGTAAAGATCTTTTTGACATTCAATGTGAATGCGGTGCTCCCAACTAAACCAGTGGCCCATTAGCTGAATGCAAAAACTGAAAGAATGACGCCAATTCTAAGGATCGCCTGCTGGGACTAAGTAACTTTATGAGATAAACAAATGAAACGAAAAAAACATATCTTTAATCTCCGTAAGTTAATTCTCAGCGTAGACAAGTTCAAAATCCGGCATAGCGTGCAGTTATCACGTACAATCGATTAGTCAGTGCGCCCGCGCCGACACGGCGACGGCAACAATGGCGGCGACGCCTGCGCGTTGGGTGCGGAAGTTGTGCAGGAAGCCGGCTGGTGACACTCAGACGTAACCGCTACGTATCGTGGCTGACGTCATATTCATTCATTCGGTGCATGGCAGTTTTGGTATTGAGTAGGGATTGGAAAACAGATATTTGTGAGACGTTACTTAAACAGGTTTTAAAGCCAAATACCACTCACGTGGTATTCTGATGCTACTGTTAGACTGAATGCCGACCACAAATAATTGGGAAAAAGCTGAGCAGGTGATGATTTATAGTTAACAACCGACCCGCCCGGGCTTTGCACGACCACTCCTATCGAGTCCGAATATCTATCTTAAAGCTTGATGATTGTTGGTTCCAACAAAATCTCATTGAAATCAGTCGGTTGGATTGGGGGATAAACGTACCTATACCAACATAGCAACGCGTGATTTTTATTTAAATTCTGATGAATTATTACCTAAACATTCTGACTGACTGTATCCGTTAAAACCTCCAATCTAATCAAATAACTAGTCAGTTTATCGACACATACTCTGATTCATTGATGCTAACCAACCTGAAGTTTGTTGAACTCGCAATGATCGATATTTTCCACCAACGAAGCGAAAAATTACCATGCCAACAGTACGCAAAGCCCTACATGTACCATCCTATTTATAGCAACATTCGCCCACACGCCAGACAACCTCTATAAAGGCCCAGGTTTACTTCTCAAGTGGTTGTGATATAAAAAATCAAACCTCTCGAACGTTTAACACAGTCCGTTTTGTTTATTGGCAAACTGACAGACCACTGTGATAATAAAAAAGCAGGAAAGGTATTTAAAAAGTGATTCAGTAGCACATGTTTATCTGTGAAGTCTGTTTTGACAGGTAGACTGGCACCTGTCTATGGAAACGGTTCTTCGTCACCATCACCGTTATTCAGAACATTAGAACCAGTACAAATCTTGATGTATGTGTAGGTATCGTTATCAATGCGACGCAGCTTTTTCCTGTTCCATTTATCATTTGCTGTTATGGGTTGCACTTCTTCGCCGTTGTCTATTTTACTTTCTATCTCATCGACATCAATCTTGGATATACCAGTTTTATCATCCATAACTTCATCTTCATCTATCAAAGCTCTGCTGATAGTTTAAGAATTGGTCTCGTTAACCTCTTCAATATTTTTGGCCTGTGTAAATCAATCACTTTCAATCAATCTTAGTTGATGGCATTACGTCTGCTATTAAGAGCACAGACATTTGAAGTGGTTGTAAACTTGCGAAATGATTTCGTAGAAGAATTTGTTTATTAAAAAGAATTTTGATGTTCTTTCGTAAAATTCCAGCCATTGATGATGAACGAAGTCAGATCCACATCGTTACCAAGGTCCCCTAAGGATGAGACAAAGACCTAATTAAACAAACACCCACATGTCGCCATCAAAAATATAGACCATAAAGTATTTATTCTACTGTTGTTAGAAGTCGTTGACACCATAATATACGCATGAATTCGCACTGTGTCGTCGACTAGGTTTCCGTTTCCTCCCGAAGCCGTATAAGGACCGTGTGAAGTTTTACAATACTTTTTAAAACTATTTTAAATGCAAGACCCGAATTCGTTAGAGCTTCGACTGCATTTCTTATTTATTATTGCAAATGTTTCCGTTTAGTCTAGGAGCCGACTCTAATATCGTTGGAAGGGCGTTGGAAGGAGGCAAGGTTTTTTTGGAAGACGACAGTTTATTAGCAGAGCGTTTAGCAAAGCTGCCAATGATAATGGAGAAACATTAAATTTCATTTTTCATACGACGCAACATCCCAAAACGCAGAAAATGTTATACCTTACGTAATGATCGTAAATCTACTTCCAATGTATATTTGCAAGATGAGGCCCGTCCAAATGCCTCACGATTACGTTACAACACGCAGATCACACATTATCTAAATACATAAACTCACTGTTATCCGGAACAGGATGATTCATACGACATTATATAAATATTCCGGGCGTGTTAATTATATTTACACTATCGGCACTCCTGCGGTAATGGTCAAGGTCATTACCAGGGTCGTCACCTTTGACTATTTAATCACTGGTCACTACATAATTACATGGCCAGGTTATCTCTTGGTTGATAAGGACAGACATGATAGTGCAGCCTTTGTAGGATGTCTGAGGGGCAATTCTTGTATTGTCAACACTGCGCTGTCAAATATACCTCGAATTTTTGCAATTTTTTTGGAATTGATTGTGGCTGGAGTGAACTTGAGACTAAATTTTGAACGCTTTTTAATCCGGGAACTTGCCCTCTCATGTCTTTCAAAGTGATGTTTTCCTGGTTACTTTTCTCTTGAAAGGAAAGAGTGAATGTTTTACTCTCAAACGTCTTCATAAAAAATTGACTCGTTCAACCATTAACTTTTGTTTTCTCTTTTTGAAATGCTCTTCGGATGAGCAATTACAAATACTCTCGAGACAGTCGTGGCCCATTATCCGGTCATTTTAAGTACCATCACTTCTAATTACTTCCTTTTTCTTTGTCTATTTTTACATCTCGGCTAACGGAGGTTTCTACTCTTCAACAATTTTATCTTGGTTTACAGGTAATGTGGTTTTAACGAACGAAAGGGTTCATCTATTTGAACCCGTGCCCACGCTACGTTGTCCAAATTCAGAGAGTTTAGTCCCAAGAACTGCTTCACCAATTTCTGATTTATACAAAAAAAAACTGGCAACTCGTAAGGCTAACCAGATTTTTGGACCATGACGTCATGGTTATTCAAGTGGATATACTTGGCGATCCACCTGCCATTACTACTTTTATATTTAGATAATCCAAGCACGACCTCATGCACGGAAAAGAAAGGCTGTCCACTTCCTTACTTAAATAAAATCCGATCCCGGAAGCTCGAAAAAGTAAAACGGTGCATGCCGTAGAAACAAAAAACGATCGGCAAAAGTTTTGAAGACTGAGTGTTAATTCCCTCATAAAATGACGTCACTTGGCACGAAACCACAGCTGTTAAATGGCGCAGTGACATCATTGCAAGGTGCGTAGGCATATCAGTGCAATTTGATGTGGACAATCGTGTTACTTCCAGTTAACCGCGACTAATGTGATATGCAAGTTTACGAGCGAATTGTTCGTCGTAACCAAGTAGTTGATGATGATAAGTGTTGCCTAGATCTAGAGCTTGACTAGGTTATATTACTCGTCCACCTGCACTACTTAAGGATGACCTGTAAAAAGAGGCAATAGGTATATTTAGATGATGTGTGAACGCTTTTTTATGTTTCATTCTATTTCGCGTGATTTTTTGGAAACAACAATGTACTGTTTCTTAATTCATATTCTAATTCAGTTTTTCCTAACATCCCTCTGCTCTTAACTAGGGTGTCTTTATGTTTTCTTTATTAAGGCCTCGACCTCAATCTTCACCGTATTTCTATCCATATCTACTTTTGCACAAAGGACCCATTTCGTCGTCCCCTGCATTATTTCTTTCTAAATAAAGTAGTAGTAAAGTAAAGACATCGTATCCCTTCTTATCATATCATCTTTTACACAATCCATGCCTTTGTCAAATTATACTGCTATCAGCACTAATCAACAGCGCCCATTTCAAGCTCAATCAAGCTTAGAACAGTTAACCTATTCCCCCAAATTGCCCGAGTCCTGACACATAACGACCACAGATACGCAAACAGCAACACTAATTGCCCATGTGGTTAGCACATTGATTAAATTCCTCACCCATCATGAATATGTATGAGGAATGGCATTTACATTCAGCTATTATCCGTAATTGATGTACGAGTGACGTTTGTAATAATCGTAATTTATTGACGCATTTGTATTATGACATTATTGGTAATTATGACTGGTTAAGCCGCGCTTGTCGAGGTTGGTCTGTGGATGGGTGACCATCTGTCATAGCAAGTTTCCTCCGTGTCTCGGAAAGCAGGTCAAGCCATTGGTCCCGGCTATCATTTGTAGATCTTTGGCAGTCGTTACTATTAGTCAGAAGCTCTAAAAGTCTGACAACCAGCCCTTACCATGGGGTATCGTATTAACCAATTACTGGGTTGTGGAAGTCCGATAGGCAGTCGCTCCATGTAAAATACTGATACTCAGACTGGAAGCCCACCCCAATATAAAAAAGCTAGGCAGATGATGATGACTGGCCAGTAATTCTGTAGCTCGCAAAGTCCTAGATTCGAATTTCAGGTCGGGCAGTGTCATTAGGTCTTTCCGGAATTTCTCAGTCATAGGCTTACCCCCTAGCTCTCTAGGTTTATGCTGCTAGCCTGACTCAACGGGGATTACAGTCGTTTTTATATGCAATAATATACTTAAACGACGAGGATATTCCCAGTAACCGATTAGGAGTAGGACGGTATAGGTCGTGTATTATTATGGAAGGGGAATTTGGTTCCCAGAAAACAATGTCAATAGAAATCTCCAAGTAGATATTTGTATGCAATGAAGCTCTTTGTCAGCGGAAGCTAATAAATGGGCCTGTATCAACCTTCTTTTAGTATTAGTTCTATTAATGGCTTTTTTTTAGCGTGGTAATATCAATAAAAGAGTCCTCCCACCCAGGGCAAAGCGGGAGGGACTGTCAGACTCATACTGACTATAATTCACGGTGTCCTTCAATAGCCCTTTACGTACCGGGGTCACGGTAAATCATAAGTCCCGCGACCCCGACAGGCTTTGGTCCTCTAGAGGGGGGCCCCGTCATTTTAGCTGACACTCTTAAGGCGCGCGTGGAACACAACGCGCCGTCGACCCGGGCATGGTCCATGGTCGGACAGCAAGTTGCCCATTACTCGCTGCCCGCATGCCCGCGCCTACGGTGACCGAAGATCGTTTGCTGTCTATCAATGGCTTAGAAACTAAAATCACACAACACATTCCACGGTATATTTTACCTTGGAATTTTATCCAACAACGCCCTAACAACGACAATTTCGTTCTAACTAAGATAATCAAAACTCCATATAAGACTTTATGAAACCTTAGCAAATCTTTGATCTCAGGCCATCTTAACTCACACCACGTTCAGGGCATTGCACTGCACCAAAAATGCGAGATTTGAGCGATCATCTCATAAGATGGAACATCTTCAACAAAATATGATCTCTCGTGCTTTGTAATAATGCTCATGCTTTAAGCTTTGTATCCTTAAAGTTGCCGTATGACGGGCTAGACCCCATAACGGTGTAAGGCAGGGGTACTCAAACTTGTGCTTTCCCGATCCTCTTACGAGGTAAACAGCATTTAGAATTCTGAAGTAAACAGTTCATCGTTGCAGTGCTTCAAAAATGTGTTCTCTTAAACTGATGATTTTGTTCAATCTATTCTTGTCCCCTTTTGAAGAAAAGCTACTGTGTTGTAAGTTTCTTCATACCACAAATGGTACGATTTGGTTTAGTCACATGTAATGAAAATCGTTACAACACCTTGCTAGTTCTGAAGATGAAACAGGTTTATTACTTTGGACTTTAATACTAGTTTTAGCTTCCAGTTTGAGAACCACCGTTTTTCTAAAACCGGTCCAGTAAAGCTATCTATCGAACTTTGTAGGTGAGTGCACATGTACTGACTACAAGCAGATTGTGTTGCACAATCGTGGTCGAAGTTGGACATGCATACAATGGACGCTAGTGGCTTGTTCGACCATCTCGTTTGTTGCTTGTTGACAGTTGTTGTTAGCTTCGTAAGGTACAGTTATAAAGATAATAAAAGGCATAGCGTGATGTTGTGATAAGAGATAGAATTTTCAAAGTTTAAATTGAAGCATGTTAAAGAAAGTCCAAAGTAAAGGTGGATGGATTGTGTAAAGAATGATATGAAAGAAAAGTAATAAATTATATGAATTCTGACAAGTAGAAACCCTCTGACCCTAAGCAAAGTAGGCTAAGGCCTGGAAGTTGATGATGATATTGAAGTGTGTTATGTTTAGCCATTGATTTGCAAAAGAGACCTCGGAATTGAGTGGCAAGGTTGAAGAAGCCGTCGGTCCCAGCTTTCATTGTATTGTGTATTCAGAAAGCCGGAAGGTCTGTCCATCAATCTTACCAACGGGAGTCGTTTTATCCAATAGGTAACTAGTTTGTAGTATTCTGTATCTTAACATAGTTTGGACATAGGTTGGCAGATATTGATATTTGGAGAATGGCTTGCCCCATTTTGTCTTCTTTAACATATAGAATGTACAAAGTATAGGTATTATTAGATCTAATAACTAACGGGAAAATTCCCACAGACACAAGGAAACTTCACACTTCAAACAAAGCCGTCTGTTCTATGAAACAGCAGCTGTTTCAACCGAAGATGACACAATACCTGTGTGATAAGCAACATAATATAAGCATTTGAGGTCGACGGTCACGCTGGCTGCGATCAGGAATGCGACAGCATTCCGAATCGGCACCCATCGAACTGTGAACTTTTGTTAGGCCATCCGCAATACAAAAATACACCTTGTTTCTAAAGTCGTACAGCGTAATATTGTGTAGTAGGTATCTCTGCTTTAAATAGAAATTAATTAGAACTCTACTATTTATAAATGCCTGTCTATTAAAGAAACGTTTTGTTTACTTCTGGTTTTTGCTGATTCACACGATAACGTGAACCTCGTAACAACCTTAATAGGCTTTGCTAATGTTTGTTTATCAGAATTCATCAAAGAGTCATCGCAATTAATATTTTTACGTCAAATGTTTGACAGCAAAGTTGGAAGGCGCCATTAGTATGCCTTCACTATTGTATTCAATTGGGCTGGCTTTCACGTGGCCCGAATCATGTAATGATATGTTGGTGCCAACATGATGTATGGTCAGATATCGGCCAACAAAAGCAGTAATTACACCTCAATCTTTGTAATGCAGAGTGATACGTTCACTGTAATGACCGCTACTCATAGAGGTAGCTCTACCCACAACATAATAACACTCAAGTGCGATTATATGTAAAAAAAAGCCGGTCATATTAGCTCCCAAAATATCTGAATACGTAGTACCAAGTCGAGGACATCGAGGACTTTCATCTTTTAAATTCAGATTTTAACACTGTTTTGATTCAGATTTGTCTGAACTCCATTTACACTAGTTTATAGAACTTCTTGATTGAAATATTCTTTATTATCTGTCTGTCTGTTTAAATAAGAGAAGAAACTAACTGGTTAACTGATCGGTCGATGCACAGCTGAAACCGCTGGACCTAGAAGCATTAAATACTGCACAAACGTTCCTTAAATGACATAAGTGTGCACTAAGAACGGATTTTGGGATATTTACCCCTAAGGGGGTTGAAACAGGATGAAAGTTTTATGAAAATTTATCTAAACATCCGATTTACTTCAAGCATGGAATGTAGACTTATCAATCAAATTAATAAAACATGTGTTCTAAATTCAAATTAGACCCCCAAGGGGTAGGTAATTGAAAATTAAAATACCTCGCGGAGCCGCGGGTGGAGTGCTAATTAATCTACGTATTCCTTGTATTCACATAACATTGGTAGCCCACAAACTAATAACAAGTGGATTGTATCTACATGCCATTCCGTCTGTACGTGATTAATTTAAAATCATTCACATTAGCCACGTGCCGACACAAAAGCGTAAATAACTTATTTAATCTTTGACAACAATGCATGACGTATTGATGTTATAGTTCTATTAAAAAAAAATGCTCTTCGTGATAGATTGGATAAGGAAGTTATAATGAATTTTTTGTCCCTTGAAACGCATTTGAACCCACCAAACATGTTCTTCTAATTTTCGTACGGCCCGGCCGCTCACGTGTCAAAGTTAATAAAGCCGCTTCTTTTTATCGTGGTAAAATGAAATGAGTCCTCCCACCCAGGGCGGAGCGGGAGGGTCTTTCAGACTCGCACTGACTAAAATCCACGGTGTCCTTCAATAGCCCTTTTCGTTCCGGGGTCACGATAATTCGTAAGTCCCACGACCATAAAGCTGTTTTTGCGAATCTTGCATGCCTCAAGGCTTTACATATATTGGATTATCAAAGTTCAGATTTCCGTCAATATCAGTGATATCCAAGATATACCTAGAAAGTAGGTACATAAGAGGTATTGCCATTTCAGCAACTATTTTCAGGACACCTAGGTTAAAGAGGAACAATTGTATTCCCTATTAAGCACCTATTTTTGGGAAAAGACACTGGTATCTACTGGCCAAGATTTAAACCTACAACCTGTTGAATGAAAGGCGAGATTCGAACAACTCTTCTTTTCAGATACGAGTTTAGAGTGCTGATGCTGTAGAAAAAAAAAACAAATATTAAAATTCACGTTCTGATAGCCGATCTCAGCGCCTAGCAGAGAGAACTATTCCCAACATTGGAACAATCATGTCTCATCTTAAAGTAATCAAATCCGTTTACTTGAGATTTGTCATTCTACGTTCATAATAACTATACGTACATAAGTAATAACATGTAATATCTAACATACTCAGGTTTTCGCAGGAGTATCGCATACCTATGCAATTCACCGACAGCACGTTTGTCCAAGCGAGTTCCCACGTCCCGTTTCATAGTCGATAACTAAGCGTCATTATATTTTTTATAGTAATCGCTTGTTAATATGCATGTGGCCATAACACTTTAAACGACAGAACACACGCGATAGAAAGAAAAAAAAAAGTTGTCTCTGGACATTCTTCGGAAAGAATTTCATAAATCTTTCATGTGTTCCTTTTTTAAACCGCGGCGGAAAAAAAAGTTTTCATTGTTTAGATTTTTAAGCTATTGCATAGCATTGAGCGCGGCGACTGAATCAAGAAATTCCGTAACGAAAATAAACCTAACACTGTCACTGTCACATCTGTCATGTCTACGTCAACGAAATAAATTTGAATGAATGCATTTTTCTCTTGACGTTTCGCTTGATTGACGTGGCTGTTTTTTTTTTTAATATTTTTAGCAGAGATGTTGTAGTTGACAATTAGGGACATAAGTGGTGTTCGTAAAATTTTTAATTATGAGAGAGAAACCATAACTTTTTTTTTAAGTTCGTGGTGTCCAGTTGTTTATGTTCATTCGTTCTCGTAAAAGATTGGCTTTTGCTTTGCGGTGGGACTACATAGACTCATAAAAAAACATTATCTAATGAACAATCAAACCCAATAATGGCCACCAGTCTTCATCTTTGAATAGGCCAAATCACAATAATAATATTTTTTAACCGGCTAAAGTATTTTTTTTTATCGTGGTAAAATCATCAAATGACCAACCCATTACTGTCAGACTCGTACTGACTGAAATCCACGGTGTCCTTCACCAGCCCTTTACGTACCGGGGTCACGGTAATTCGTTAGTCCCGCGACCCCGGCAGGCTTTGGCCCTCTACAGGCCCCGTCACTATGCTGACCCTCTTTGAGGCGCGCGTGGAACACAACGCGCCGTCGACCCGGGCATGGTCCATGGGCGGAAAGCAAGTCGCCCATTAGTCGCTGCCCGCATGCCCGCACCGGTTAAAGATTGAGCAAAATCACATAGTATCGGAGAAACCATATTTTTTAAATCGATGTCCACAAGTCCACAATAGTTCCCAGTTACTAGTACTACATAACAAGTACTACAAGTATGACTCAGACATCTTTGCACGATGCGTGACGTCACCCCATTGTGTTGGGAGGTGTAAAAACGGCAACAAAAACCTCCTTCTATCACTTAATTACCCGCTTATTCACATTGGTCGGATATAATCTATACTTCTATACTAATATTATAAAGAGGAAACCTTTGTATTTTTGTATGTTTGTATTGAATAGGCTCAAAAACTACTGGACCGATTTCAAAATTTCTTTTACCATTACTTAGAAGGATTCTTCCGAATCCGTATAGGCTATATTTTATCCCGGGAAATAGATATATCTAATAACATAGCTTAAGCACCCAGTCTGCTGAGCAAAGGCGCGCGATGCTTTGAGGGAGACTCCGATATTCAATTACTAGGATAGCATGAGTTTACAGGATATAAAAGAAAAGTGTTAAATGTAGACAATTGTTGTATAGAAAGAATTTTTCGATGAGTGCTGTTTGGGGTAGACGCCATCTGTCATTCGTTTGAATTTTTTTAACGTATTTTTTTTTACGACTCTTTCAAGATACTGGTAGCTTAGTTACCACAGACGATAGAATAGATATTTTTATTCTGAAAGCTGTAGTTACCATTGAGTGGTTTGCGTTGGGGGAGGTTGCAATACTTCAGGACTAGGGAACCATAGGTTTAAAGAGTTTTACCACATTCCTAAGCAGCAGAAAACTGGTGATGGCAATGTACCATCCGCTTGAATTTTATTAAAATCTTTGATTTTACTGTTGTTCCTCTAGCCTACCTTTTGCTATTTTTTATATTTTTTAAATGTTTTTTTCTTTCTTTGTGTTTGTTACTACTACTTACTAATTATATTTTATATATTTTTAATATATAAAATATAATAAGTGAAATGAAACTAATGAATAAAGGACATTTTATAAACATTTTGAGCTATGAAGTAAATTTAACCTTTAAGGGGGTGAAAAGGGGGAATCAAAAAAGTACGTAACCCACGCGGACGAAGTCGCGGGCAAAGTGCTAGTTGTCCAATAAATAGGCAATCCTGCGATTAATTTATGCTGTATCCTTTAACTTATTCATTTTAGACTGGATAGGCCCCTGCAAGTTTTTAATTGCTCAATAATTCTTATTGATTGCGTTTAATTACAATAAGTTAAAAATAGCTCTCATAACACACCCACTCTCTGTCAAAAAAAGGAAAAAAGTGTAAGGAAAACATTTAAAAGAAGTATTCCATCATTTGAAACATTGTCAGACGTTTACACAAAACTTGTTTTGCCTCCAATCAAAAATGAACCTTACCTCCTTAAAGATCGCCAAACAATTTATTCAACCTATTTGCAGTGCAAAATTCTAGACAACAAACAAAAAACTAACGAGTCCGTTCTCCTTTGTCCACAGACAGTCCAGCACGGATTTCCACACAGGGCATCAGCGCTAGCATGGGACCCTCTTCTACGAGTGGTGGCGCTTGGCACAGCCACCGGCGCCCTCAAGGTCTACGGCAGGCCCGGCGTCGAGCTATACGGACAGCACACAAACTCAGACTCCGCCGTCACACAGATACATTTTATACCTGGTAAGCTTACATAACATTCTTCCATTCCATCATTGATCACCCACTGCTGGGTATAGGCCTCCGCCTTTTTGCCATATTTCTCGGTTATGTACGTCCCTCATCCATCAGTTCCCCTTGATCTTCCCGATATTGTCAACCCAAGGGGCTTTTGGGCGGCCCCGGTTGCTATGGTCGATCCTTCGTCACCATTCGGTAATAGCCTTACTCTATCTGCCATCTCTGCGTCTAGCCAAATGCCCTGCCAACTCCACTTGAGACGTACCGCCCTCTTCCCGATGTCATAGACTGTCTGACAACGGATTTCGGTGTTACTCACTCGGTCTGGTCTTTGCACAACTTGCATACTCAGTGTACAGTTGTACACTCATGCATAACATAAATAAAAAATCTGTGAACGTAATTTAGTAATCTAATCATATCTATAAAAAAAAACAGACTGAGGAAAACAGAATGGTATTTACCTGCTTCCGGAAGGGCTGAGAGTTAAACCCAATAAAAAAAAATTGAACCCTATAATAGGTTGGAAAAGATGATACTAAAGATGGTCAGAAAGACGTTGATGAATTCTACAAAAAATACAAATATGGCGGGATCCTGCACCCGCAGTAGACGTGGGGATCGAAAAAGTAAAGAGAAACCTTTGCAATACATTAAAACTGTCCGTTTACCATCAGGCGGAATAGTAGTAAAACTCGACACTATAGTTCAAAAATAGTACATTTTAATCCTAGAAATGAAAGCAACTATTAAGTTCCGAGACGGAGTTTGGCGTTTCAACGTAGTGAAGGTGCTACTAGATCGACTAAATAAGTAACTTTCATCCCTTAGGATAACGATGTACTATTTTGTGCTCACAATTAATGAGCTCTCTTTTCTGTTTATTTTTTGTCTGAAGAAAACACAGTTAATGTCTACAACCTTAAACAAATAGGATTCTTCTGTGAACATCCATCTTTAGCAACATTTTAACAAGCAATATCAATCAGAAATGGCCAAGTGACAGGCTACTGATAAAAACTGTGTTATGGTATGTCAAGTATGTATTTTAAGGCGAGCCACTACCAGGATTAGATAAAGTTATAGGTAATGGATGACTAATTAATTGAACTGTGCTGTTTTGCTTTAAAATATCTCAGTAGAACATCGACATTATCAGATTAATATTTACAATAATAAAAATCTTAAAACAACATAATTACCAGATAAATTAAAGTCCATTTTTGTTATGTTTATTTCGCCACCTTCTGTCAGAACTAATTAAACCGTCATTAGAAAGCCCTCAGGCCTCTTACGTGGCTTTGGACTTATACTGATTTAATATAGGTAACACCCTTGAAACTAAGAGAGTGATGGATTTCAATGTTGATAGATGGAGAGGAAGAAGTCCAAAGAAAAGATGGGTGGATTGTGTGAGGAATGATATGAAAAAAAGGAGTAAATGATACTGTAACATCTGATAGGGGAGAGTGGAAAAAGAAAACGAGTCGCACCTATCCCAAGTAAAATAGGATATAGGCAGGAAGATGATTGATTGGATAAGGTTTCCTCAAGATGTTTTCTTTCACCGTTTTAAGTGATGACCAAGTTAAACTTAGACATACTCTTGGCCCGGACTTGAACTCATAACCTCGTACATTTATATTAGTCCATAAAAACACCACAGCAGTAATTTTCTACGAAGCCATGAACAGTCCTATTAGATTACATTTCATTCGTCTTAAAATATAAACAGATGGAATTAAACACATATTTCGTTAGGGATTCACAGCAGCTTGCCTGCGCCCACACATTCAGTTTATTATGAAACGTTTAGTCACTCCGAGTGACTTTGATAAGGTATTATTTTAGGACATTATTCATCTGTGTCGCACTCACTAGGTACATACCTACTTCACGCCCTTTTTTAGATAACTATATAAAACATAATGTACAGTCATAAACAACAAAATGGCTACACTGTACAAAATTGAAAAGAGATTATCCCATGAAATATCATTTCATGTTAGTCACCTATGTGTTTGGTCGCAGGACTAAAGAATTACCGTGTCCCCGGAACGTAAAGGGCTATTGAAGGACACCGTGGATTTTAGTCAGTACAAGTCTGACAGTCCCTCCCGCTCTGCCCTGAGTGGGAGGACTCATTTGATGATTTTACCACGATTAAAAAAAGTAACTATGTGTTAAAAAATACTGCATCAGTAGCAGCATAAAATTATATAAACTAGCTGCCTGCCCCTGCTTCCCATGTGTTCAACCTAACCGGTGGATTTTCCGAAAATTCTCTTGCATAAAACCTTTGCCCTAACAATAACGAACATAAAAAAAACATTATCCCATTGTTTGGAGTCGTTCGGAAGTAATTCGTATACAGACAGACTTAGCGACTCTGTTGTTATACACTATGGTTATATAGGTAACATTACTTTAATATGTGATACTCGGTATCAGATATTATTACACATTTTTGGGCCCTAGTTATGATTGATAAGAACATGGAAACAAACATATTCAACTTCGAAATGTTCGGTTTTTAATGTTGTTAGATCGTATCGAAAGATAAATAATATTTGGCAAAATTGATAAGAATGCAATGAACTGATCGAACGCCTCTAAGGGTTAAGATACTATTATTACATAAAGGTGCAGTCAATCGCAAATTACTGGGTATCCTAGCAGTAAGGGCGAGTTTCGTATGGCAACGGTGACCAATATACCTTCTGTGTAGGTAATAATATCCCAAAACCTAATCAGACAGTTCATTGATCGGTTACTACCGAGAGATAAGAGCTAGGTTATCTACGTTTATCAGGTATTAGTAACTCCAGTATCGTAGAATTCTCGACCATAAGTTGGCCATCCCTGAAGCAGGGCTGGACTGGGCATATAGTCGAGGTGGCGTTTGCCAACCCGGGCCCCTAAGGGCCTGGCTTACGGAGGATTGCCGCAAGCCAATCGGTAGGTTAGATCGGGGCCCACGCAGGTCTTAAATCGCAAACAAATGGGGGAACAATAAGGCAGATCCATCCCTGAAACTACTTTTGAAATTTTCGGAATGGTGTTAACTTGTGCTTGTGGGGAGCTACCCAGGCTCTTCTATCCTAGTCCGTTCCTGCCACGAACTACCTACTTACAGTGAGTAATCCGTGTTTTAGCAGTCATCCAGGATGTTGGATGAGAGCATCGGTTAATAGCAAGACGGGAAGTCGACTATTTTTGTCAAGAATCATGTAATCAACAGTTTAAACTAATATGAGAACTATTTTTGGAACATGTTTTTGTCTACCTACATACCTTTTCCGTGTTATAATACCAACAGTTGTAAGAGCGATAGATGATAGTGTATAAGGTAAAAATGGTTTTGAAAGGGGTAAATACTGAGATGCCAGCCGATACAAATGAATTGAATAAGAAAAGGTGACCAGACCAAACCCAAATAGATCTAACTCAATTTATGAAGAGGTATATTTTTGGAACTTTCGATGTAGAATCTCTAAAAGTATTCAGTTCCATCCGACTTCTTAAAATTAAATAGAAAAAAAAAACTCTTAATCATGGAATACTATCTCCGATTTTCATAGGCTAGGAAAGAAGTCTCTGGTGCAAACTAAGTAAGATAATTACAGAAAGCTAAAGATAATGTATTAACAATTATTATAATCTATGTAATTTTCTTTCCAGGCACAGGCCGTCTAGTATCACTTTCCGACGACAACAGCCTCCATTTATGGGAGATAAACGAAAAATCCCTGGTGGAGTTGAAGACCTACATATTCGAGGGGAAGAATAAAAAGATATCGGCATTATGCGTCGAATCGACGGGCAAGCACCTGCTGATTGGTACCGAAGGAGGCAACGTATACAATCTGGACCTTAACACGTTCGCTGTCACCGAAGATGTGATATATCAGGATGTTGTTATGCAAAAGTGAGTATTTAAATTAGCTATTTGACAGTAGCTATTTACAAATATAATTAGTCCGTCATTTAGAGTTTTCTTTTGTAAAATCACTGAATATTTACCAAAATACAACGCATCAAAACTCGAGAGTGGGGGCTCGTGACGTCAGAATTCAATAGAAATTGTACTAAATTGTGACGTATTGCCAATTTTGAAAGCATCGTATCTCCGTCAATTTTGGTTTACGAAACAAAAGAAAAAATACGGGTCGAATGTTTTTTTGATAATCTAAGTGACGGACTAATTAAATTTTTTCAGGCAAATAGCCCATCTATATATATAAAAGGAGAACTGACTGACTGACATATCAACGTACAGCCGAAACTACTGGGGCTAGGAATGTGAAATTTTGCACATGGCTTCCTATTATAATGGAGAGCACTAAGAAGGGGTTTTTGGAAATTTAACCTTTAAGGGGGTGAAAAGGGGGAATTAGTAAAGTACGTAACCCACGCGGACGAAGTCGTGGGCAAAGTGCTAGTTATTCATATCCTTAGAAAAGTGTCGACTACTGTTTTCATCATCATGCATTACCAGTCCAGTACTGGACATAGCCTCGCTAATCACTGTCACAATTCACTGACGGCACAGTTAGCGCGGTGGCTGAGCGATTGGACTGCTGCCCAGCGTGTCGCGGGTTCGATTCTCGTACGGAACAAATATTTGTATGACCTACAAGTAGTTGTTTCGGGTCTGGGTGATTGTATATGTATGTGTCTATGTTTGTAAACGCACCCAAGACACAGGAGAAATTGCTAGTGTGGGGCAACGCTTTAAAAAAAAAAGGAAAGCAAAACTGACTTACCGTGGATTATATTTATATTATGCTTACGATATTTGAATTAGGGCGGACAAATATAGCTGGATATAGTTTTGAGAACCCATTTAGCGATCAGCCTTACACACACGTATTTAGGGGATTCCCGTGACATTTGCTAACTCGTCAATTGCGCAGGTCATTTAAATAACAAAATACATTTTTATTCCCCTTTCAAAATACTTTAATCTAAACTAAAATGCTTTTACAACGAAACAAAAAGTATACATTGCAAACATGTTTATGTTTCAAAAAAAGTTTACAAATAAAGCAATCTTTAAAAGTTCATACTATTATAAATATTGATTGATTTATTTCAGATTCAGGTATCGGTCTGTGTATTACACATGAAAGATTTTATGAATGTAGCTTCCGGCTGGCTTTTATTATCCATTCATACGCTTGGTTTACAAATACTGATTTTATAGTAGTATTAGTACAAATAAATAAATCGTTCAACGCCAGGGTTGTACTGAAAGCAAAATTTTACAAAAAAAAAGGTTTTAATGATATAAAAAACTTCGTGTTACGGTTTTTGTGGTTGCTTTCCACCGTAACGGCTTTACAGGTTTTTTTTTAATATATTTTGTGGGCATGAGAATCGGTCGTGAAGTATTTTTAAACCGTTCTACCCCCACCGTACATCCCAGCGAAGTAGGATAACCTACAATTCTTTACTATGTGTTTGAACAAACGATTACTTCATAACTATCACTCTGAACTACTGCATTTTTTACAAAAATACCATTAACTAAGCTCATGTTCTCCTCCTTCCAGTTGTCCAGAAGACTTCAAAGTGAACCCAGGTGCAGTGGAAGCCATCTGCGAACACCCTAAAGTTCCGTCCCGCCTGCTGATTGGCTACAACAGAGGTCTCGTCGTTTTATGGGACCGCGTCTCCGCTGCGCCTACGCACACCTTCGTGTCCAATCAACAGCTCGAGAGCTTGTGTTGGAATGATGAGGGTACGTAAAAAAACCTGTCAATATAACAAATATATGAAGACTTTTTACATCAAAACTGGGTTTCTGGGTGAGCTCGCTCTTTGTAGTCTAGTATCTTTGTATTTAGATTGAGGCCTAGATCAAACCAAATATAAAAAATCTATACATGGAAAACATGGATCCCCTGTGTATCGCAATTTAAGTCCCATTGCTTTATTTGTCCAAACTTACAAAGTTTTTGAGAATTGTATGACAGAGCAGTACAGAAATACTAAATTACACAACACAAAAATTTGGTGAAAATATGCGTAAAATCCATGAAAAGAGAAGAAAAATATGAAAGAAGTAGATATCCATTGATATCAAGGTTTGTGAAAGGTTCAAAGCTACCAGAGAGAGAGAGAGAGAGTTGAGTTAAACAGGTAGTATGAGAACTGAGCTGTATCACTTCTCATACTACAGTTTTAATTCTTTAACCCATCTGCTGTACTTGCAAAGAAATAGCATAGCTTTAACAATATATATCTCTCCAGGCGAACACTTCACGTCGTCCCACAACGACGGCTCGTACGTGACGTGGGAGGTGGCCGGCGCCGCCAGCGACCGTCCGCTCAAGGAGCCCATCACACCGTACGGACCATACCCCTGCAAGGCCATCAGCAAGATCCTCAACAGGACCAGTGTGGATGGCGATGAGATCACTATTTATGCAGGTATGATGATCTTGTTTCATCATAATGATACTGTTTCTTGCTATCCTTATCGCCCCGACTTAGGCCTCGTACAAGGACGCGTGGAGCGTCAAGCGGCGCGGTGACCAAGAAATATCGCCGCGCAGCCCGACGCGCCGCGTGTCCTTGAACGAGGGCTCACTTCCAAGAAATGAGTTCGATTTTTAGATTAATAAACATTACTTTGAACAATTAATTTCAAAATTAAAGAAATAAAAAACATCTATGTATTCTATATTTTTTCATTAATTCCTTTGTTACGAGTTTAAAAACGTATACCTCCTAATCTTTGTTGTTTTCATTGCAGGTGGTATGCCACGAGCTTCATACTCCGACAAATATACGGTGACAGTACAACAGGGGGAGAAACACGTCGCATTCGATTTCACTAGCCGAGTAAGTGTTGAAAAAAAAAATACACCTACTAATGGTCGACCAATGGTCGAAATTCGACAATAATTCAATGACATTTATAACTTGTACGTTTGTAGGTAATCGATTTCTTCACAACGACGCCGGTGCCGCCGGACGGTGTGCCACTGCAAGAGGAACGACCCGACACTCCTGCGCAGATGTTATTACAAACCGTTAACCAAGTTGCCGCTGCATTGGTAAACTTCGAGAATATTTTTTATTTTTGATAAAACTACCTGTAAATTAAAAGATTTTGTATTTGATTTTGTGATATTGTTCGCTAAATAACTTTTGATTTTTGTATCAAGTCATTTATACAAGTTAGACTGAAAATCACTTACAATAGTTTCTCAAAACGACTAACCTTTCCTTTTATTTAAGTAACATTACTTCTATCATTTTCCTATATCCATTTTACTGATACTGTTTTAAGTTTTTCCCAGTTTTATATTATACTTAGACACATTGTCACCTACGGAATATCTTCCGTGATTATGAATTATATGTTTAATGTAATTACTTACATAAACCACTATAACGCTTAGAAAGTCTTCCATAAACGTGATTTAAAAGATAGTCAATCATTATAGCCATACTGCGCCATCTCTTTGTATAGAAAATCACAGCCTCAAACTTCTCTTTCTTCCAGGTGGTATTAGCAGAAGAAGAGCTAGTGGTAATAGACCTGTGCGACGACCGCTGGCGTCCACTCCGTCTGCCGTACCTGGTGTCCATACACGCGTCCGCTGTCACCACCGCGCAGCTCGTCGACAATGTGGCTTCCAATGTCTATGATAATATTGTAGCTGCTGGTGAGTTTCTTCTAAATATCGCACTATTATCCAATTGCGGGGAAAAGTTACCGAAATATCTGTCCATAATTCAGTCCACTTTGATCGGACTTTAACTTCTATGACGTCTCGTTCACCACTTTGCCACTGTGAGCGGTGTTTTGCGGAGCAGCGAGTGGTAAGATCAAATGTTTGTAATACGCCACGACGCGCCACCCGTGCCGAATTCGCGTAGTCACAAAGTATATTAATATCTTGTTCGCGCTGCCCACCGTACCTCTCTGTTTAGACCAAAAGCGTTAACGGAAAAAAAGAGTGAACTAAGTTTTAACCGATGAAACTTAATGCGTAATAAAATGTATTACTGAAACTTTTCCATATTTTAACCGGTACTGTTTGTATAGTAATTGAACGATAACCTGCTGCCTCGGTCCCATGCACGGAACAAGTATCTCTATGGCCTACAGGTACTTCCGGGACTGGCTGATTCTGTGTTTGTTGTCTGGTGTATGCAACGCACGCACCAAACTAAAAAAAAATTAGTTTGAATGTTTACTTCGTCCAAATTTTTTAATTGACGACTAACAAACAATTATTTATTCGCCACAGGCCAACAACAAAGTGAAAACGTGTACTCGGAGAGCGCGTGGCCCATCTCGGGCGGCATCACGGAGTCTACCGAGCACGCCGAGCGACAGCTGCTGCTGACCGGACACGAGGACGGATCTGTGAGGTTCTGGGACGTCACCGGAGTCGCCATGACGCCTCTGTACAAGTATACCACGGCACAACTGTTTAGGTGAGGAAATTTTAAACAAAGGAGACTAGAAATAATAATAGAGAATATCAAACAAAATATTTTGATAGAATAATTATATTCTTGGTTAAATATATATTGGATGTTGCTGATTAATTTTCTACCTGGGTACGAACTCCGTCTTCATTACGTCTAGTCTCTCCTTCTGGGTTTGAAATAGATTTATATCCTGATAAAACAACTACTTATAATAGATAAATTTCTGGCTTTAGTAAAGAAAGTAAATGCAGACGACTAAAGCAACATCCTGTATTATTTCAACTACTATAGAATATTGAATAAAAGGCAGAAGTTAGTTAAGAAAAAATACTCTACTTATCCACTTCTAACGTAATAAGTAAATTAGCAGATATAAGCACGTTACCTTTTGAAATTATATAGATTCTAACAAAAAATAGTTTCTTCTAAATAACGATAATATAGCCTGCTAAACTCACTCATAGCTTGCTATAGAGGCTTCGACACGCAGTGGACATAGCGGGTAGAAAGTTGTTCTGAACCAATTTAAAGTGAAATTAATTATTAAATAACCAAAACTACCAAAAATTCTCGACTTATTTTTGCAGGTCCTAGACCTTTTTTTTATCGTGGTAAAATCATCAAATGAGTGCTCCCACCCAGGGCAGGGCGGGAGAAACTGTCAGACTTGATTGACTAAAATCCACGGTGTCCTTCAATAGCCCTTTACGTACCGGGGTCACGGTAATTCGTGGGTCCCGCGACCAACCTACAATAACAATGCGCAATATTATTAGGGCCCAAACGATCTACAATAACAAACATTACAGTATCTTCTAGAACTCATAATTCGCCTCAAATATCATTAATTTCATACAAAACAGATATATATTTCACTAAAGATTTAGCGTTATAACTAGGGTTATATGTCTCTCCTAAAACTACGCTAAAACTGCAGGTTCCAAAGTTATAGTTCAACCATTTATTTCAATTATGCCATCAGGAGGCACTTTTAAACGTTTAAAATTAAAGGAAACGGGATGGGATTGATTCATTTGCCATTCCACTGAGTAGAGTGTTCCTAGTTCTTGGGAGATAATTATTACTAAAATCAGACTAATTTTAAACTCTATTGTCCGCTGTGTGTCATCGCCTTTAACGTTAGCTAACGATATGTTCCTCTGCTTATTGCTTGCTCATAACGAAGTGGGCTCAAACGGTCGACCACAAGGTAACAGATAATGTTGTAAGCATGGAAAATTATTTTTTTATTGCCAGCTGCATGCTTTTAAATTTACTATTTCATTTGATATTTTCAAGCTGGTTTTCTTTTTAAATAAGTAATGCACGATTCAAGATTTTTTAGGTATATTTTTTCAAATAGTATTTTAGTTATTTTTTTGTCAATTGAATGTTGTTTTAACTTATTATGTTTATTATAATCTTCTCATCTTATCGTATTCATGCGAGGCATGACATTGTTGCATGACTTTACCATTACCTAAATATTCGAAATCATGAACTTTACTTTTTCCGATGTTATCATATGTAGAGGACCTATACGCTATGTGCCCGATGACAGCGTTTCCTACTGCTGACCACATTATTGGGGGCAATAAAATCTAGCAATACTTGATGTTTAGATATACAATTTGGCTTGTTTGTCATTAAAAATGTAAAGATTGTGCGGCATATTAAGAGCACGTATTCTGAAAGTTGGCAACATCTCAAATAGGTAGTTGTCAAATATTAACAGAGTCATATTTATTATTTTCATACGGAAATAAGAAATATGGCTCTGTAGTGCGTTAAAAAATTAAGGGAATGCAATAATTAAAATCGTAATACCTAATACATAGTTTTAGGTGTAAAAAAAGAATTTGGGAACTTTCCAAATGCCTTTTTTACACTTGAAACGGTTAGAACATCAAATTCAGTGTTTTAATTGCGTTCCTATATAATTTTTTTAGTGCACTACAGAGCCATGATTCTTATTTTCATACAGTCAATTTAGCAAATTAATTAAAACTTTTAAATATTTGACAGCTATTTGCGACGTTGACAACTTTCAGAATACTCGCTCATAACCTTGACTCGTACTTCACTCCGCGAGTGCGCACATTTATTCAAATTTCAACAACATCGCGCGCTGCGTTCGATTTGATATCCATCAGCCAGCGACTTCGCACATAGCGTATACTTTCCAATGATATCAGTTTTTATTAACCTCATTTGTGATACCCTCCATTTTCATCTTATATGTCTCAAATCTTGGTGCCATGTGGTCTCCGAAGACCTATTTTCTACTGAGTATCGAAAAAGGCAACAAATACAAAACCAACCAAATTTTTTATCACAAGCCCTGACATTTTACACAGCGCTGTTTCCACACTGTCGTTGCGAATAGCGGTATTATTTCGCGCAATATTCTCGTAGCTACCTTTCTTTGCTGACGACTTCAACCACGCTTTTTTTTGCCAGGGTCTTTGATCCACCTTCAGTTCTAAATAATCAATGTATTGTTTTATGTTTAGTGGTGAAGAAATAGGCGAGAACAACGACAGTCAGACTGACGAAGAGGAGTGGCCTCCATTCAGGAGGGTCGGCAACTTCGATCCTTATAGCGATGATCCGCGACTTGCTGTTAAAAGGGTAAGAATAATAATAATATATTATAAACCTGAACCTATCTTTTTTTATTGTTGTTTTTTTTTAACGTGGTAAAATTATCATAAAAGTCCTCCCACCCAGGGCAGAGCGGGAGTGACTGTCAGACTCGTACTGACTAAAATCCACGGTGACCTTCAATAGCCCTTTACTTTCCGGGGTCACGTTAATTAAGGCTATAGAATAAATAACATCATATTTTGTATTTTTTGTACGCTATGTCTGATAGGAGCCGAGCGGGCGTGAAACCACGGGGAACAGCTTAATAACATATTAGTACTATAAACAGTAACATATTTGTACTCTTTGTTTAATTTTAATGCAGCGTCCAATCAAAATTTATAAACGCTAGTAATTTTGTGTTAAAGCTACGGCGAAATCCATATTTTTCGGCGGTAGTTGATAAATACCACTGAAAGATACACGTTTTACAAAATAAGAGACGTATTTTTACAACAAATTCCGTATTTTTCTAGGTAATCCTGTGCCCACTATCGGGTATGCTGACAATCGGTGGCGCGGCAGGTCACATCGTGGTCGCGAGCCTCAAGACGTCTTCCAACACTGCTGAAGTAAAGGTATTTAGATTTTTTAAGAAATGTGTAGGATTTAACAAATACATAGTTTAACCAATATTCAAACAACGTGATTTTAGTTCTATCTAATTTATATTTTTGTGTTCCCCAGTCTGTAACAGTGAACATCGTGTCAGATCGTGACGGCTTCGTGTGGAAGGGACACGACCAGCTGACTCTCCGATCAGGATCGCTCACATTCCCGCAAGGATACCAGGTGAGTGGCGGAATTTTGCATAGTATGTGATGAATATTGTACATTTCACATAAGGACGTAATGGGCAAATTAGGTTATGTTCAAGTACAGTTGATGGATATAATGAAGTATACTTGCCAGTCTAAGTGCATACGTTTGTATGTGCAATATTCAGTTTAGGGGAATAGTTCGAGGGTTGCTTTTTGCGCACATAAATAACGTTATACGTACGTCCTCATGGGGCGCAAAACTACTGAGGCTGCCTCGCGAGCTCATACTCGCGAGCCACATACACAGGCTGTGCGCCCGGTATGGACGCAGCTATTACCATTTCCACTTAAATGAGCGCGAGCTCTTCGTATTACCCTTACACCCTTACGGATCACTCTTTCAGGGTACTTTTATCTCATTGTATCTATGTTCTAAGTGTGTTCTCCTCTGCAGGCAAGTTCAGTGGTACAACTGGTCCCCCCAGCGGCCGTCACAGCGCTGGGCGCGCAGTGGGAGTGGGGCCTGGTGTGTGGAGGGACCGCGCACGGCCTGGCGCTCGTCGACGCCATCAACACCAAGGCGCTGCTGCACAAGTGCACGCTCAACCCGCATGGTAAGGACATAAACATATTGTAGATAATACATATTGTAATCAGCACTAGTATATCAATTATTATTATTATTATTATATTATAACAGCCCATAGTGTCCCACTGCTGGGCAAAGGCCTCCCTCCACTCTTTCCACTTCTCACAGAAAGTATATCAAGCAAATAATTAATAGTAGACAAAAAGATAATGAACCATTGTGCTTGCCAAGGCATATGAATGAGCAATATGTACAAGATTGTGATTCAAATGCTATTTCAAAAACGCCTGAATTTGAAGTACTTTTTGTTTTTAATTGTGGTAAAATCATCAAATGAGTGAGCTGAGACTGTCAGACTCGTACTGAGTAAAATCCACGGTGTCCTTCAATAGCCCTTTTCGTTCCGGGGTCACGGTAATTCGTAAGTCCTGCGACCTAAACAAACATTTAAAAACTCAGCGTCCAACGCTCTTCATCAATGGGGTTGCCTACTGATGAAGAGCAGTGGACACCGAGTTTTAATTTTATAATACACTTCGTCGCAGTTTCTTTAAGAATGTTGCCAACTTTGAAAATTAAAGTGTTAAAATAACATAAAATGCGTAATCTACACAGACATTTTATTTCATAGGAAATAATTTACTGATAAAATTAAATATTTTTCCACAGATCATTCCGGTGCTGGCGACACGCCAATTTCAAGAAGAAAATCTTTCAAGAAGTCGCTGAGGGAGTCGTTCAGAAGACTGCGGAAAGGAAGGTCACAACGACGACAAACTACCACATCGAGCCCTACTTCACCTACACAAGTGAGTTTCATTTAGACACCAAACAAATATCTTTGTTTAGACATTATATTTTGGCAAGTACATGTTTTAAAAACTGACTTAACATTGGCTTTTAGAAGTCGTCACCGAGCATGTGTCTTAAACTATTAACAATTGAATAATAAAATAAATAAATACACCCAAACACAGAACAAATAATTAATAATAGAATAGACATATAATTCTTGTGGTTGGTTTTGTTCTTAGGGTCGATGGCAAAAATGTTAATACCACTGACTGTACCAAGTCGTCAAGCTCGCAAGTGACACGGCATACACATACAGTGCATTACGGAAGGCACATACGCACTTCAAATCATCTATAAACTCGTATATGTAGAGTTTTTACTCCAAGCAGAAAATGTAGACCTATATTGTGTAGTAAATGGTCGTTTCATATTCCAGCCCATCCCGAAGAAGCCTGCCGACAAAGCGGCGTCGGACACAGACGCGGAACTGAAGCCGGTGGAGCGAGCCATCGAGGCGCGGCCTGCTGACGACGGCTTCGGGTCCATGGTGCGCTGTCTGTACTTCGCCAGGACTTTCCTTATCAACAGTAAGTACTGATATATTACTCCCGGGTCGATGGCGCGTTGTGTTCCACGCGCGCCTCGAAAAAGTGTCAGCATAGTGACGGGGCCTGTAGAGGGCCAAAGCCTGTCGGGGTTGCGGGATACACAAATTACCGTGACCCCGGTACATAAAGGGCTATTGAAGGACACCGTGGATTTTAGTCAGTCAAGTCAGTCCCTCCCGCCCTGCCCTGGGTGGGAGAACTAATTTGATGATTTTACTACGCAAAAAAAAAGTACTGATATATTGTACTCTTTATAGATCCAAGCCCGCCACCTTACTCCAAACCACTACAACTACTGATATACGGAATTAATGGCGACCGGAAAAAGTGCTGAGATAATAAAGCTCATATCATCGAAATCTCAGAAAGATAATTTGAATTCCGCAAGGAAATTAATCAGAAAATATCGATTCAAGTTCACAGAACCATTTATTTGTATTAAACACCGAAACATTGTCTTATCATTTTATCCAATACATCCTTTTGTTTATTTAGATGAAGATCCATCAAAGTTTTTACAAGGACAATGTTGACAGTAGTTTTTACCAAATAAGTAATTTAAACTGGAAGCTGACCGAGGCATATTTGTATATCTTAACTAATATAAATGCGAAAAGAGACGATGGATGAATGGATGTTTCACACAAAAACTATAATAACAATGTATTTGGATGTTTGATACACAGATAGTTTATACACAAACTGGATTGAACAAAAAGGTTTTATCCCGGTGAGTTTTCCCCTTTTTTTTACGTGGTAAAATCTTCAAATGAGTCCTCCCACCAGGGCAGAGCGGGAGGGACTGTCAGACTCGTACTGACTAAAATTCACGGTGTCCCGCAATAGCCCTTTACGTACTGAGATCACGGTAATTCTTACAGTCCCGCGAGCGTGACGTTTCCCCTACGGTGCTTGCGTAAGCTAGTGGTTAAAATAGATAATAACTAACAACTTTTCCTTGCTCCAGCACAAAACTCCACCCCGACGCTGTGGGCGGGCACAAACAACGGCACAGTGTATGCATTCACGATAACCGTACCTAACACCAACAAGAGGAAAGACGAGCCCGTCACCTGCCAGCTGGCCAAGGAGATCCAGCTCAAGCACAGGGCTCCCGTCATCGGCATCACCGTGCTGGACGGAGCTGCCGTACCGCTGCCAGACCCGCTGGAGGTACGACATGGTTATATTAGTTTGTAGAAACGTCAGCACATCATCATCTGCTGGAAGACGTTTACTGCTGAATGAAAGCCTCCTCCTTACACTAGAGCCACACTAACGGAAAATTCCGTTAATTATCACGTTTTTACCCGACATTTAAAGACTATCATCCCGTGAATTACTATTAGAAATTAAAGGTTTTAGTTGTCTGTGTCCCTGTGAGTTACGTAATTTTTGTCGTTGGTTCCTCATTCGTTGTGATTGGTTATTACTTCTTGCGACAAAGGTTGCAAGGGAAGCGGTAACCAGCCGATTATCTTTTTCCATATGTATAGAATGTATACAAAATTATGTTTAGTATATGCTAAACCTGAATATAGTTTGTTCACAATCAGTAACTGATTCGATTCCAATAATTTTTACACCATGTTATATTTTTTTATAATTTTAATTAAATTTTACTACCAGTTAATTACAATACAATCACCGTACGGTTAGGTACCTATTGCCAAGCTATTATCACGAGTGTATAACACAGGAGACGCGGTTTACGAGGGTGTACCGCGAAATGAGCATGTTTTTGAACGGACAACCAGGTATTATACAAACTTATAACCTTGTGATTTTTTATGGTACGGTTTTAAAATTTTGTACATAGATTCTTTACACAAAAATACTAGACAGGTGTATCGGGTTTCGCATAAACAAAAAATAATGTTGTATATCGTCGTTACCTGTACCTTTAACTTATTTGCACAAGTTCATCTTCAGTTTCTGTTCAGATTACTGCCAAAAATTCTGATATCTCCAGCCAAATAATTTGACAAAGTAAAAATTATGATGTCTATATGGCTAATACTCATGTCGTCTCGGTCCGACTATAACGTTTCCAAATTAAGTGCTGGCATTGCAGGCCGAGTACTGTATGTCACTTCTGTCTTCGATTTTTCCAGCAACGATATTTTTTTTTTTCAATAAATAAAACATGTGTCTCCCTGCAGGTGGAGCGTGGCGTGTCTCCTCTGCCCGAGAGCGGCACGCACCGCGTGGTCATCACGTCTGAGGAGCAGTTCAAGATCTTCACTCTGCCGTCACTGAAGCCGCACAACAAGTACAAGCTCACCGCGCATGAGGGCGCTAGGGTACGTCAATTACTATTTTTTTAAATCTTTTTGCAGAATAAAATGTATTTGACTCGTGCTGACTTTTTATTATCCAACTAGCACTTTTCCCGCGACTTTGTTCGCGTGGGTTACGTACTTTCCTAATTCCCCCTTTTCACCCCCTTAAAGGTTAAATTTCCAAAAACCCCTTCTTAGTGCTTTGAAAGTATTTTGAAAGGGGAATAAAAATGTATTTTGTTATTTAAATGACCTGCGCAATTGACGAGTTAGCAAATGTCACGGGAATCCCCTAAATACGTGTGTGTAAGGCTGATCGCTAAATGGGTTCTCAAAACTATATCCAGCTATATTTGTCCGCCCTAATTCAAATATCGTAAGCATAATATAAATATAATCCACGGTAAGTCAGTTTTGCTTTCCTTTTTTTTTTAAAGCGTTGCCCCACACTAGCAATTTCTCCTGTGTCTTGGGTGCGTTTACAAACATAGACACATACATATACAATCACCCAGACCCGAAACAACTACTTGTAGGTCATACAAATATTTGTTCCGTACGAGAATCGAACCCGCGACACGCTGGGCAGCAGTCCAATCGCTCAGCCACCGCGCTAACTGTGCCGTCAGTGAATTGTGACAGTGATTAGCGAGGCTATGTCCAGTACTGGACTGGTAATGCATGATGATGAAAACAGTAGTCGACACTTTTCTAAGGATATGAATAACTAGCACTTTGCCCACGACTTCGTCCGCGTGGGTTACGTACTTTACTAATTCCCCCTTTTCACCCCCTTAAAGGTTAAATTTCCAAAAACCCCTTCTTAGTGCTCTCCATTATAATAGGAAGCCATGTGCAAAATTTCACATTCCTAGCCCCAGTAGTTTCGGCTGTACGTTGATATGTCAGTCAGTCAGTTCTCCTTTTATATATATAGATGTCGCCTCTAACACTTTTAAACGCTGTACTTTAAAAAAATAACAGTTGATGTATTTTGTTTCTTTATATTATTATTTTGTTTTATATTGGTTGTGATTTTCCTCGCCCAGCTTAAGTTGATAGTTCATATGCTTTGAATGATCCCTTTACATAACTCAAACGTGTTTTTTTACTGAAATAACTATTAAAATTGGAAAAGTAGTCATATATTCTATTCTAGTACTATAATATTACAAAGCTGAAGAGTTTATTTGTTTGGTTGAACATGGCTAATTTTCAGAACTGCTGGTTCGAATTCCATATGTTTTTCGGCTATATAACATCGCGATATGGGTAAAATTCAAGTTATATTGTTTATTCAGGTCCGTCGCACAGCCTTCGCGTGGTTCGAGTGCGGGCAGGGCGTGTCGCTAGGCGCGGGCGGCGCGGGCGCGCGGCACCGCGAGTGGTGCCTGCTGTGCCTCACCAACCTGGGGGACTGTCTGGTGCTGTCGCCCGAGCTCAGGAGGCAGCTCAACGCAGCCGCCGTGCGCAAGGAGGACATCAAGTGAGATGCACTTCCAACAGATGGCGCAACCTATCAAATTAAAGGTTTAGCTTCAACGAGTGTGTTGCGATAGCCTAACTAGTAAGGCGTCTGGAGTACTTATCCAGAAGACGCAGGTTGTAGTCCCACTCGCAGCTGTATTTTCTGCTGCGTTTTCGCAATGAGCGGCGTCTCGTGGCGTGCTTCAAACATTTGATCTTACCTTTCACCGCTCCACGCGAAGCCATCGCTTACAGTGGTAAGATTGTGAACGGACCATTACCTATAAAGTTAAAAAATTAGAAATTAGACTTACGGTGGGAAAACTTCTGATTAATTCAATCGGGACAAAAAATCATGATAAGTTTAATTGGACGCGATTTAACTTCAACATAACACTTTTTTGTTTCAGTGGTATTTCAAGTTTATGCTTCTCGAAACGTGGCGAAGCTCTCTACTTGCACTCCTCGTCCGAATTACAACGGATTACACTTTCGGCTACAAAGGTATGCGTATCTCAAATTTTAGTTAAAATGTAATTTGAACAAAAACCTAAAAGCTACCAAAAAGCTTGCTCCCACATTCATTCTAGCTATTACTTTACTGTAGCATACTATGCGACTACGATGAAAACGAAAATGACAATGATCTTCATTTTTGAAAATTACTTTTTTTTTAAGATAAATTAGTTTTCAATAACCATCATAGTTTTTTCTAATTAATATTATCTACATTAATATTATAAAGAGAAAAAAAATGTATTTTTGTGGGTGTGTGTGTGTGTATGTTTGTAATGAATAAACTCAAAAACTACTGAGCCGATTCAGTAACGTAGGCCACACGTGCTAAGCCGGCACGAGCCGCTAGTTTATTATATAATTATTTAAGACCGTACACGTGTCAAAAATCGTGCATGGCGTCACAATATGGCGTCCATCACAGTTTTGTTCCCATCGTGCTCGCAAAGTAAATTATAAGAAACATGCTAAAATAATTGTCTTTATATTTTATCCTACTTATAACCCAGAGGGTCGCGGGACTAACGAATTACCGTGACCCCATTACGTAAAGGGCTATTGAAGGACACCGTGGATTTTAGTCAGTACAAATCTGACAGTCCCTCTCGCACTGCCCTGGGTGGGAGGACTCATTTGATGATTTTAACGCGCTAAAACAAAAAAAAATCTTGTAACCTAGAAGTACGAAGCTCTGCAGTAGTTAGTGCAGTTGTAGTTACCCGTGACGTGTGTTGTAGGTCACGATCGCTCAATGTCATATCATCCTGTCTCCCTGGGCGGCCGCGCTGCGTGGGGCGGTAGATGAGACCCCGCTAACTAATGGGGAACACAGGGTAAGTGAACAAAGAACAACTGTAATGTTTTAGTTTTAAGGTAGTATTTTGTCATTTGAAAATATCAAATGTATATTCCAATTTTTCGTTATCATGTTTATGTCGCTCAAATAATTATCAATTTTATGCTGTCCATAAATGAAATTGATTGCACAATGATTAGTATAATTGTGACAATCAAAAAAATATTGGGCTGTTGCATACAAACATGTTGCTTTTATTTCAAAACTTTTACATGGTTGAAAACTAATTCAAGATTATTTAAATACAGATAACCATTTAAATTTCACAAGTATTCAGTGATTATCAATCATTTCTTCAAGTTCCAAATGTGTGTGTTTGACATTGAAAATTTTAAAATGTCATGTTAAAATGTTACTCAAGCAACCTGATCTTATTACAGGAAGAAACCTTAGAAGCACCTCACGACGTAACAGCAGTATCAGCAGACATCACGGTAGACTCAGTACGCGACCACACTAACGCCGCGCCAGACCCACAGGCTGCACCAGAGCTTAACATCAACTTACAGGTAAATTAAAAAAGAAAGAATAAACATTTATTTTACATAAAACCATGAAAAACACTACATGAACAAAATAAAATGAAAAGGAGAAAAAAGATGTAAAAAAAATGGATAAAGATTTGTTTTGCATCCCACAGCTGCGTCAAATTGACCCAAAGGGCCGTATTATGACGTCTTAAAACCAGGCTCGTTCCAGTGAGTGAACGAGGTGGAGCTAGACGACTTGTATAGCTCTGTCTTTTTCACTGACTGGAACAACCTGGTTTTAAGACGTCATAATACGGCCGCGGTTCAGCAAATTGTCGTGCAATAAGTGGTCGACGTTGGTTTTCAACAATAAATCGAGTTTTGTAATAAATACAAGATCATTATTGACATGATCAAGGAAAGTAAGATCAGCTTAAAGATGAGCAGATACAATGCTCACACAGCTAAGGAGTGGAATTCCTTGGTAGTCTGTGTTTCCTGATAGCTACCTTGGGGTCTTTAAATCAAGAGTTAATAGGTTACTTCTAGGCAAGTGTACTTCACCGTCGACCACATCATCGCTTACCATCAGGCGATATAGTAATCAAAGTGAGCCTGTAATAAATAAAAATTGAGTAGGTCGATAAAAAATAAAAGAGAACAGTGGATAGGATATCACCGACATCATCGACCGTCGATATATATATATATATATATATTTTTTAAACTGAAATGTCCATGTCTCTCGTGTCTCCTGTAGTTGGTCAAATCTTGCTTATGAAGTTCTAGAATAACGCAGATCTATCGTCAGTGCTCAGCCATACATATTGGCTTGTCAGCGCTGACTGTCAGCGTGATTAAAGCCAGCCTAAGATTTGACCAACTACACTATGTTGTCGGCATCACTTTGCTCGTCCTCAAGTTGGTAAAAACAAAGCCTACCTCGTTACACTACCACGCCGAACGGAACCGCTACATGAATCAATCGGTTACCCGCGACTCTCACGATGTCGTCGGTCCACCTAGTGGGAGGCCTGCCTACGCTGCCTCTTCAGTCTTTATCACCCCACTCAACATTCCGTGGTCACAAATCTAAACCGCTTTGATTTTAATTCATAAACTCACATCCAGAACTCGCAAGTGAACACATCCTCCATGGTGGTGAAGACGACGACGCGCACCATGGTCAACGACGCCAACGGCGACGGGAACACCACTACCACCACCACCACCACCAACTCCACCAGCGAGAACAGTGAGTACCACGTCACTGACACGTAGAAACACTACCTTACTGGCAGGATAGATGACTCACGAAACTGTCACACGCGTATATGTCTGCATTGGATCAGCATCACTTCTAATCAAACGGTTCTGGTGGCCTACCATAATGTCTTAAAGCGAGAGTAGTTCGACTGTGGGAACGAGATGGCGCTAGACGACTTGTATATCTCTGTCTCTTTCCCACAGTGGAACTACTCTCGCTATAAGACGTCATGGTAGGCACCCTGCCATACTATTTTCTAAAAGACTACGAACTTACAATAGATTTTTAACTTTACTCCCTAGAGCATAAAGTTGTAAATTAATTAAAAACAAGATAATCGGAACAGATTGTCGTTAATAGATTTTCTACTTTATGCTCTAGAACATAAAGTTGAAATTCACCAAAAACAAGCCGCAGTTCCGGGGCTGAGTATTTTTTTTTTACTCTTATCATCACCAATACTCTAACAACGGTGAAGGAAGCAGGCAGGAAACTGTGTGCTTAGAACAAGTTTTTTCTGTTGACGCAATATTAACGTTTAACCGTGTTGGGCGCTCTCATTGGCAGTCTCCAAGGTCGTGAGAACATACAAGAAACTTGTAGTGAACTTGCAATGTTCTAGAAACAAAAATCAAAAACTTGTGAAAACCACACGTAAAATTGCAGTCACTAAGCTTACGTTAGGTTACCGCCTGATTGACTATGAGCCGTTGAGGAGAGGCGATGCCGATCCCGTGTCGTATACTTTACCCACAGTCAGGTCCCACTTTGTTGTAACAATAAATAGGTGTCCTTACCAGTGTTATTGGAATTGGACAGTTTCCTCTACCTTAATAAAGACAAACACCAATGTTCTAATTTTATTCTTACAACAGAAAAAATATAATTAAAAAAAACTTTATTACTTTTTAATATCAATAGAAACACTCGTTCACTTGTAGTAGTTCCAAATTCAAATCTGACATAATTTAAACAGTTCTTTTTCAGGATTTTGTTCTTCCCCCACCAATAAAAATATAATTTGCATGGATGCGAAATATGCGCTATGAATTGGCTTACTTTGTATACAAATTATATCATGATGTTTATAAAGCAAAGCTTTTGCAATACGCGCAAAATAATATTTTTATTGTATAATAAAAAATATGGTCACAGAAAATGAACGATTTTTAAAGTCTAGCTCATGATACTACATACATACTGTTTAAACTCGCAATAATTATTGATAAGTTACGCCAATCGTATGACGTTGAACGGCGCAATTTTTGAATATTTCCTAAAATAAATTACAATGGCGAGAAAAAGTATGGACCCATTTACTCCGATTTCGCGCGATCTTGACTACTTAATAACCATTTAAGAATAATAAAAATGGTACCATTTATAAAGTGTAACTATTAACTTTAAATTTGTAAAAATCTTGCCATTATTTGAGGAGCTATCCCGGATCAATTCCAACTAAGTGATTCCATACTTTTGCTCGCTAGTGTACGAGTAGTTCCGATTGTTACCTCGTGCCAACACATACTTACACTATTTTCGCTATAATTTATATTAAATGTAAACAAGCGAAATAAATCGTTATCAAATCTAACAGAAATTGTTCACTTTCTGCCACTCTGCCTACTGTTTAAATTTATAAAATATAAAAAAAAAACCTTAAGATTATATTCGCTTCATACACCATTTTATATGTTTATGTTACATGTTTATCCGTTTGTGTTTGACGGGCGCTTTGTGTTTTGTTTGTAGTCCTAGAGCACAGTCGCGAGGAAGGAGTCATCACGCGCATCGAGGTACCTCTCACTTTGCTTTCATAGTACCTTACGTACAATATCTTCTACCTACATGACCTTGCATGGAAGTCCTCTATACCAAGTATTATAGAACCTTTCTATCAATTATCTAGCTTCATATGCCTCTGTTACTAACCTAAGATTCTCTATTTCCAGTTTCTTTCTCCACTAAAATAACTAAATTCAAATTGTTGTGTATTAACAAACTAACTCAACGTCTACGCAATGTTGTGGCGTCCGTTCGTGTGTTGTTCGTACAGGGATCACTCACCTCATGACTAAATTTTAGTAAAAAAAGGAAAGAGTTAGAAAGAATTGAAACGAGATCTCTTTTGGTAATAATCTGCAGTAGACCCTGGTAAACACGCGCGGACGTCACGGGTTGCCGAGAAGAACGTAACATGGTACTCATAAGGCGGTGTTCACACAGACGGGCACCGTGACGGTCCCGGCCGGCACCGACCCGAAGCTGATCCTCGAGATGTTTGACCGGCAACGCTCCTCGCTGTCCGTGCCCGTGCCGTCGGCGCAGGCCACCGAGACCAACTAGCTGCCCGCACCACACCACACGCGACCACACGCTCTTCGAAACCATTCGCTACGCTCCCGGTCCTAATACCGGTTCAATATTCCGCCACTTGTCTATATTCCAACGTGTACTACTGCATCGTTCAGCCGGTATTCAGACCACCGATTCATAATGTAATACCGGTACTTTTTATCATTTGACAATATTGTGTCAAGAGTGACAACGTTTAGTTTTACAATTAGTATAATTTGTAAACGTATTTATAGCATTAAATCTTTCTTCTATGCCTAGACAGCTAAAGGTACTGCCATGAATTCATTTCTTCTTAATAATTAAAGTCAATTTGGTTACTCTAGGTATACAAAAAACATTCAATTAGAAGCATTTTCTGTACATTTATGTATTAATTAATTCCTTCGTGTTTTAAGGTCTATTTGCATTTTATTATTTTAACTCTTATTTACTATTGATTTATGTGGTTTGCATGTTTATATTATGGCGACTACTTTGGATGTAATTTTCTTTGCAATGTTGTGTATTATTTAGTTAAAATTATAAATAGATGCTTAACCTGTACTTAACAGTATCACGAGAATTTTCTATAAACGAGATTATCTTAACTTCATTATTTAATTGTTCTTTAGATCTATTTTTAACATGGCTACCCGAGGGTGAAGCTTTCAAGCTTTGTATGGTACAAGATAGCTTACTGGCAACCAAGCATGCATAACGACAAAATACGATAATGAATGTTTATGTTAGTACAAAATCCGGAAAGCCATAGCAACATTTGTTGTAACCAGCAATACTACAATATAATTGTGGATTGTTATAGTAATTTATAGTTAAGAGAACAATGTGAAATTAATATTCTAATTTAGCTCGTTAAGTTAGTATTTGGAACATTCTGAGTGAATGTGATGTGCCTATTTATTTCTTTTTTAATATAATAAAGATTGTAACTAGGTGATAGCATTAGTAACGTTTTTGACAATTAGTAATGACTAGAATATATTTTATTATGAATAGCATTTAGATTTTCCACGGCAAGTTGGAGTAAACATTTTTATTGCCAATTTTATATTAATATTATAAAGAAAATTGTTGTATTACCTTGCAGTGTTTCACTTAAATTGAATTGTATATTCAGTAAATATTAATTTTAATAAATTATAATGTTGTACGAATGAAAGTTTTATGCAATATTTTTTAGCTTTTTAATACTTTTTTATTTTATATAACCAGTTTGCAATTTTATTTTAACCTTCATTGGAATATTCTGTTTTGTTTTAAACAAGCAATGGCAGCTAATATGCGAACGTATTCGAGCACTTACTACACATCACAATTCGTGATCTAAGGGGATTCATTTATTGTTTTAGACATATATTTTATTCATAGATATAAGTTGATGTGCCTGTCTTTTTGTTGGTATAATTGGGCTCTTTCGGGTCATATCGACATACATAAAGTAACATTTACTGTAGGAAGCGTCAAGGGTACTTGTATGGCGTCCAAAATGCTTCTATTTATAGTATATACAATTTTTCTCCTTATACTGTGGCATTTTATTAAACATTTGATACGAAATTAGCAATTTGTATCCAACATTCTTACAAGAAAATAAAAGCTAAGACTATAAATATTGTGTTTTTTATTGCACCGGCATTTGAACGTAAATCGGGGAAAAGAAAATATGTGCAAATGAAGCGAATGATAGTGAAGCGAGAATGAATAAAAAAACTAAAACGATAATTTAAAATTCCTTACAACTCCCATACCCGTTGACTCTTGCTCGCACTTTTTAACACTTGCACGCTTTTAAAGATGAAATAAACAATTATCATGTGAAAATAACTCGAAACAAGATAATTAAGATTATTTTCAAGTGACAGTTGGAGGTCATTCACACCTGTAACTGTATACATACTATGCGGTTTAATTAGGAAGGACCTAATTAAACCGCATAGTATGTATACAGTTTGCAATGCTGCATAAAAATGTATGATAATCAAAAAGGTGTTATTTTCCTCACCTGGGTCCTAACCCTTTCGTACACAACGCGACGCAAATCCCCGATAGCTTACGACCAGTCTATGCTTACGACTTTAATGCCTGCATGCGAACCTCGATGGATAGTCGTATCAAATACCCACAATAATCGGTATCCGATATTTGCGTGGCCCTGTGTACGAAGGGACTTAGGGATTGCGGTCAAATAGGGGTTTACCTAACCTTGACGAAATCAGAAATTAGAATAGTATTCTTATGGAGTTAATTGTACTAGAAAAAAAAACAATAACATTCTTAAAGATATATATATTTGCATGTTAGGTAGGTTCTTCATGTACATTCTACCATGGCATGCAAAAATGAACAATTATAGCTAAAATATACTAGTGATATTAATACTAATTAAAATAAATAAAGTTTCATGATTACAGAGTATCTGCAAAAAATGTGATTTACAAAATAACATTTAGGTACATATTAATATGGTAAAAGGGGTATTTCTTGAGGAAATACCCCTTGGGTTTCTCTTAATACTGTCAATTACAGTGAAGTCATGCCATGGGCTTTTATTAGATTTTTGGCTCTAAAAGTATAGGAAGACTTCAATCAATGGTTTCAATCACCAATCAATTGGCTCATTCACCTTGATTCTCTGGGGAATCATCAGAAACAACTATGACCTAGTAAAAAATTTGCTGATTTTCCACGTTTACAGTGTTGGTTTGGAATTTTAATTTAGTCTACTTTTCAATAACAGGCTGTATATAAACCATAATTGATAAGGAAAAGAATGAGTTAGTACTATAGAGTCAACGCTTACATCTCTGAATTCCTTTGCTAAAACTTATTATATTTCATGTGTTGGTGGTAGTCTCAATTGTTACTTCTGTTCTGAAAATCCTTGAGTTTTCTCCAAGACTAGATTCACCACTTATATGGACAGCACTAACTATTTGGTCTCTTTGATAACTATGGTCATCAGTTATGGGGTCAGAAGCTCCATCTGTGAATAGAAAAAGATAGTTAATTTAATCACATAATTCATAAGGTACCCACAAGTAGCAAATAATAATGTGATGTGATATGAGTGGAGCCAAAGCAGCAAGAGCGAGTCTGTCCTGACTCGTACTTACTAGAATCCACAGTGATCCTTCAATAGCCCTGTAGATCCCTTTATACATGCTAAAAAATTGCTTTCGAAAATACCTTTACATACTCTGTGCTGGCTGCCACCGAAAACTTGTATTGTGGCTCTGTAGCAGGATGAAAAATTATGCTGAACGATAGTTGTGTATTATGTAAATGTTTGTGTATCACATTTTGTTACCTTTTTCTTTGTCCTTCTTCAAATATTCTTCTGTTAAATCAGGTCCTAATCGACCAGAATTTCTTTCATCGAAATATACGACAGCCACCAAATCTTTTGCTGTCTTCTTTTTCAGTTTTTCATTTAGAACAGAATGTTTGGATTTATTTATTTTGTATTTCTTTCTTTTTAATTTTTTATTGACAGATGCTTCTGGCATATCCTTCTCATTTGCTATTCTGGATATAGTACGCAAAGAAAGTCCTAAAAATTTAAGAAATTACTTATTTAACTTTTCAATACTTACAAATGACATAGAATGGGGAAATAAACATGCATGAGTGAATTTTTACTTTAGCATTTTATTGAGCGTTCAGAATTTCTAAGTGCAATATTTTTTTGAGAATTACTGTTGTCGAGTGGAAGTTAGGTCCACAACACAAAATTGGTTACACTTACCTGTAGCAGCAGCAATTCGCTCATTTACTTTTTGAAATTGTATCGGTTCCAACTGTTCCTTCTCCTTTAGAAAATACTCCCTAACTTTTAAAACAATCTCTCTTACATCAATATCTATCACTTTCGGCATCTTCCTCAAAAAAGAAGAAAAATAAATAAATTACAAAAGACAATTGGGACAACAAAAAGTGACAGCTGTCAGCTGACACAACAGTTTCACGCAATTTGCGATAAAGTAGCAACAAGCACTCGCGCGAGGTGCGGGCGAGCGAGAGTAAACGCTCCCTCATGGCTCACCTCGCAGCTCGACTCGCCACTCGAGCGCTCGCGCTACGCAAACCGAGGGCATCCCGAGAGTGTAAACAGGCACTCGCTATCTGGCTATCACAAACTACTCGCTATCTTGCAACGACACGCGAGCTGCGAGGCGAGTCTAAACCCGCTATAAGAAGTACTCTACTTGTGTTGTCGTTCTTGCTGCAGCTACTGAAATAGTCAAGTGGTGCAAATACTGAAACCTATTATTGGTATCTGCAGCAAAAAAGAATGTGTAATATCTACAAAGCCACAAAGTAGCGCTGCAAGCAGCAGCGATGTTCGTTTATTTCCGTGGCGATGCATATTTTGTTTTTAACGCTTTATCCCAGCAACGCGCTGTCGCTGTACGTGAATGTAGGAGCCTATATATTTTGTGGTGTAGGAGGGAGAGTGATCTGCAAACCATTAGCTCAGCGCGCCTTTATCGGTTTATGGCTGAAACCGATTTAAACCGGGTTGGTTTAACGAATCGTTACATCTCTAAATAACGTCAATGTCACTTGTCACTGCACTGAAGTCAAGTTTATTGTCATTAGTGTCAAGCCACTGCCAAGCTGTAAAGTGTCAATATTGTGTTTAAGGTTTTAGGATTTACAGCTTAATTTTGTTGTAATTTAAAAATAATATGGACCTGTGTAGAATATGTCTTACAGGCGGGACCCTGAGAGACATATTTCAGTCACAAAATGTTAAAAATACTGACGATAAAAGTTTAGCTGATGTTTTCATGTTCTGTTTGGACATACAGGTAAACAATGTCTTGTTACATTACTAAATCTTGTTCCCTTGTCCATTATAAATCACAATAATATAAGAGTATACTCTCTCTCTCTCCCTAGGTTGAGCAAGACTCGAAAATTAGTACAAAGTTATGTTTAAAATGTTATAAAAAAATTCTATCCTTCCATCAGTTCAAATGCTTAGCTTTAAAAAACGATACATACTTGAAGTCTGTTCAAGATGAACATGGCGTTAAAAATAAAGTATTTTTAAAAGATGATATTAAAAATGAGCAGATCTTGATTGATGTCTGTGAAGATGCTCTAGATATAACTGTGAAGGAAGAACCAAAGGATGATTATTTGAAAAACGAAGACTCTATACATGATTATGAATCTGACGATGAGTTCCTAAGTGTAATAAAAAGTATTAAACATGAATATGAGAGAGAAAATGAAAGCGAGGAACTAAAAGGTATGTCCTAATCAAAGTCGCTACCTCTTTAAAACTACGCAATGGATTTTGCAGTGGTTTTTTTTAATAGAGTGATTCAGTCAAATCAAATCAATCAATCAATAAAATTCATAATATGGTAGAGACTGCACTCATGTGGAGCTGTGACAGGTCGCTAGTAGAATTTATAATTATGTTACTTTACCACACAATCAGCTGATTGATGACCTTTTATTACAGCAATTGTTCTGAAAAACATTTCATTTTCAATTTAATTATAACTGATTCCAATAAGAATAAAATATACAACAAAAATAATAATGATAAATTAAAATGTTTTTAATTGTTTTGATTTAAGAAATATTTAAAAATGTATGTATGTTAATTGAATAAACGAAATAATGATAATATCTAGGTATTGAAATCAAAAATTCATTGTAAAGTAATTATAAAATTTACATTATAGAATACTTACATATTATGTGAATAAATAATACCAATATTAACGCCATTTTAATTAATGTATCCATACTTTCAGAACCTTTCAAAAGACGAAGAAAAAGAACAAAAGACATTCCAAGAGTTAAAATAGACAAAGAATCAAGGCCTTGTAAGCAAATGTGTGAAGAATGTGGTAAAACCGTAAATGATTTGAAAGCTCACTCGTACCTGCATCTGCCGGCAGCTTCTCGGAAACGCATCAAATGCAAAGTTTGTGACAAAGTGTTCTCAAGCCACAGTGCACGGTACAAACATAATAAGATCAAACATTTAGGCTTCAAGCAGCAATGTTTGTTGTGTAATAAGTGTAAGTAGTTATAGTTATTACTATTAGAATAACACATATTAATAGCATCAATATACAAAATTAAGATAGTTTTGAAAAATAATGGACAAGTATTTTTTATGGATAATTATTAATAAAATTTTCTTTAATTATCCATGGAGAGTGGCGGCTCAGATTTTCAAAGATGATTATACAAAGATTTTAGTTGAATATCTCAAAAACTAAATAAAGAAAACAATTTCAAAAGCAAACACAAAAAGTTTAAAATTACTTTTCTTTTGAAGTCAGTGGTAAAAGTCAATTAAATAAAAAATAAAGCCACTGTTTGTGTTTATTATTCAAGTTAAAGAGGAACCTCTTTCAAAAAAAGTTTTTCTAAAATGTGAAAAATGCCTAACACATTCCACACCTTCTCAAGCATGGTTATTATGGGGTTGTCACTCTACAAAACCCACCGCTGTGAGCCTATTCTCGACTTTGACGAATGAACCATATGGATTTGATTCTAACCGAACCCTTTCAATTTCAGTAGTGACATCATTAAAGCAGCATCACCGTCTGGTTCACAACCGTGCAGCCTTACCCCATGTATGTGTATCGTGTGGACGCAGATTTATTTCCAACTCTAGTCTGGAACTCCACATGACTACTCACACCAAGGACCGGCCCTTCCCTTGCCCGGAGTGTGATAAGAAGTTTTCTACTAAACAAAGAGTGTTGATCCATAAGTGAGTGGATATAAGATTGTTTTTTGTAAGTATAAAGATTGCTCGCGGGCATGCGTGGGCGAGTACTGGGTGACTCGCTGTCCGACCATGGACCATGCCCGGGTCGACGGCGCGTTGTGTTCCACGCGCGCCTCAAATAGTGTCAGCATAGTGACGGGGCCTGTAGAGGGCCAAAGCCTACCGGGGTCGCGGGACTCACAAATTACCGTAACCCCGGTACGTAAAGGGCTACTGAAGGACACCGTGGATTTTAGTCAGTACAGTCCCTCCCGCTCTGCCCTGGGTGGGAGGACTTATTTGATGATTTTACCACGAAAAAATAAATAAAAAAGTATAAAGACTGCTACATACTACATACTATCTTTATAAAACTTATCTGGAGCAATAACTAGAGATACTAGTTCATAGAATGTATTTTTTTTAATTCATTATATGTACATATAAATACGTATCTGTATTAAAATCGATTACATGGAGTGGAAGAAAAAAGTGTGTTGACCCCAAGTAAAATGGGATAAGGGCCGGAAGATGATGATTAGAATCGATTCTCTCCGCGACTCCAACGCGGCAGAGGAACATAATTATCCTACAGAAATTGAAATGCGTAACTTTCCATTCAGTAAAAATTTGTACTCTCTGATAGTCCTGACCCTTTTGGGTCAGGACTATCAGAGAGTACAAATTTTGCCCCTTTATAATTTAGTATAGATTTTGCCGCCCCATTGTTGTGCTAAATAGTGTTGCCCCAAACTAGTGTGTGACATCCATGCCGATCATAATCTTTAAATAAAATAACATAATATAAAAAAAGTATTAACATTTTCAGACGTTCAGTTCACGATAAAGAGAAGCCACATCTTTGTCAGTTGTGCTCTAAGAGCTTCTTTAAAAAATATCATCTACAAATCCATCTAAGGTAAGTAACTGAAAAATAAGTCATTTTTTAAATAACTTTGAAAATGTACCTATCGCGACCTGGTACCGGGTCATCAAAATAGAATGCTGGGTTACGGGTCTTTTTGCTAATATTGAAAAATGTGTATTAATTTTTATTTAATGGCTATATAACTAATCAGCTTTTAAACCCATTTTGGGTTTAAACATATTAAGCGGGTCTCGAAGCACGGGCATGCGGGCGGCGAATAATGGGCGACTCGTTGTCTGACCATGGACTAAGCCCGGGTCGACGGCGCGTTGTGTTCCACGCGCGCCTCAAAGATTGTCAGCACAATGACGGGGTCTGCAGGGGTCGAGGGACTAACGAATACTGGGACCCCGAAACGCAAAAGGCTATTAGAGGAGGATTTTAGTCAGTATAAGTCTGACCGTCCCTCCAGCCCTGCCCTGGGTTCGGACTCATTTGATGATAATACCACTAAAAAAAAAAGTGGTTCACGAAGGGTTATTTGGGAAATACTGCCTTAGAGTATTGTTCCAAAACTCTATACTTGTTACCTTCCTTATCCTCCAGAAGTCATTCAAAAGAGAAGCCCTGCGAGTGTCCTGAATGCGGCAAGTTCTTCGCCACCACCTCCATCCTGAAGAGCCACCGCGAGATCCACAACGAGGACAGAGCCTACGCCTGCACTCTTTGTGACATGACTTTCAAAAAAAAGAGGTAAGTATCATAGTAATATGTCTGAAGCTGGCACTTTTTTACATTTGTGGATACATTCGAAGAAGTTTAAATGTTAATGATTTCTTTAAATACCATCTTGAATGATGAAGCTAATGTTTAATACGTAATTTTTTAGTAGATATAATAAAAAAATTATTGCGACGAAATGCCCGACAGCGATGTTCCAAGTTCAACCTTATTCTAATTAGGTACTTAACAATGTGCTATGTTAAAAATTCTCGCGACGTCCTGCGTGACAATTCGACTTATTCGTGCTAAAATAAAAGAATTTCAACACTTATCCAATTGTAATAAAGACGGAAATAATTGGAACACCAAAAAATCAGAAAACAAACCTTCCCACTTACGACATCTCGTTCGTAAATCATTTTTGCTCATATTTTTTCCCAGATTGGTCGATTATACTTACAAATAAAAAAGCCAGTAGTAAAATAGTATAGTAACCCAGTAGCCTAGTTCTGGACCATACTAAGAAAATACCATAAAAAAGCCAGCCATCCATATTTCTGACTTTCTAACCCACTTTCCTACAGCTACCTCAGCGTCCACATGATAAGCCACACGAAGGAGAAGCGTCACCCGTGTCAGTACTGCGGCGTCAAGTTCGGCCGCTCCGACCACCGCAAGCGACACGAGTACACTGCTCACGAGAAGAACTTCATTACTGCATGACCCTCGGCCCCAGGCGAGGAATGTGAAGTTAGGTAGACAACTTGTGGTGCCATTTCCCCTTGAATAATTGAAAGATTTTAATGATTGGAGTCTCTTATTAAGCGTGCTACATATTATGTTCGGTTTCGGTTCTTTAAAGGTTCTAATAAGAGTTTCTCCTCACTAATAAAATATTTTAATTAAAATCTGTTTATAAATATTTAATCATTTTAGTAAATAATCACAATAACTCAAAACTCCGTTTAAATCATAGACATTAACCATGTCTTACAGGAAAAAGATAGATGGTATGTTACCATCTCTCGCTCTTCGATTCCTCTCTTTCTAGTCACAACCCACTTCAGTTCAATTTTAGGCATCTATTGCACAGTCCATAATTTGAATCTATGTGTTCGACTCAGTCTAGCGGAAATATTACATTGTTAACGCCTGGTCTGGACCTTCTAACGTGCTTCAATACATTCCTATTTACTCTAGCATTTTGCCGAGGCACATATCCGGGTATACGCAATTCAGCGCGGTATCGAGCAACTATCAATTTCTCAGAAATAGAAAAAAAAATTCTTTGTTTTATTTGGTGTTACTGAACATTGTTCTTCACCGATTGTGTGTTGGCTCTTATAATGTAAACGTTCATAATAAGAGAATTCGTCATGTAAAGCAGGGAAAGGCACCGCACTCCGTCCCGTTGTCTACTTCACTTGGTTAGCTAGTATTATAAGTATTTCGAAAGTAAAACCGCCTTACCACTAAAAGATAAATAAAATAAATAAGGGTCGACTCACACCAAAAGAGCGGCGAAGGGCAACGAAGCGGAGCGCAGTTTCAGTGTCATATGAATTTTAACTTTATTTTCATTAAAATAACATTTATTATCGCATGAGAAACTCGAACGAGTCGCGGGAATGCCCGCGGATCCGCGGGCATTCCCGCGACTCTTTCGAGTATGAGTGCGATAGTAAGAATGAGTATTATAGTAATGAAAATAAAGTTGAAATTCATATGACACTGAAACTGCGCTCCGCTTCGTTGCCCTTCGCCGCTCTTTTGGTGTGAGTCGACCCTAATAATCTGTTGAAAACTTGTCTAACTGTGTGTAGCTGCTAAATGAACTTTATATTAACGTAAAATGTCGTTTTGACGCTGACAATTATTTTAGACAAGTGGTGAACAGATGTTTATCTTTCTTGTGGTAAGACGGAAATTATTTGCACCTTAGATTAGAGAATGTCCAGATTCCTCATAGGCCACTAAGAATTGAAGCCAAAAACACGGTAGAAAAATAATTACCAACATCGATTCCTACGTAAAATACTGGCGCTGGGTTTGACTGGAAGCCGACCCCAATATAGTTGGGAAAAGGCTAGGCAGATGATGATGATTCCTACGTAAAACAAGTGAACATATCCAGGAAAAAAAAACTAAATCTGTGCGTGGCGCTCACTCACACAGAAAAAGTGGCCTCTTTAAAAACGTTACGCTTTGTTTTTAACAAGGAATCTTGATATTTAATAATCTAAAGTTAGCACTTTTAGGGGCACTGAAAGTGTGCGACTCAGCGGTTTAAGGACCTTATTTCAATGCGATAAGGTACAAAACTATATAATTGTGCAATGATTTTCTTTTGTTTTTTCTGTGAAGGCCAGGGTATGTTGTTGTCCTTCGACGGTTGTCAAACTTGGTTGTTAAGATTTATGAATGAAATAATGTTCGTTAAAATATTATTAAAATTTTATTGGTAATTTATTAATTGTTGTTTGATTTAAAAGCATAATGATAGAATCTGTTTGAGAAATAGCGACTATTCCAAGTTATTCTATTTAAGGCTCCATATTAGAAGGCCCCTGGCTGGAGAGTTCACGGCGTCCTCAACTTTTCGTCTGACGCAGTGTTTCGGGAGGTTCCTATTTCGGTGCCACATTAAACTTTTGCAAAAATAACTTGATGAGGCTGGCGCGAAACCGTGTAGCTTGGCACAAACAAAGAGAGGCCTATACCCAGCAGTGGGTGAAGACGGGCTGTGGATGATGATGATGATAAATAACTTGGACATTGTAAATAAGCATTCCTTCTAACACGTTTTATTTCTTCTGGTTATGGATACTAATTAATTTCACAATACTCGTATTTTGTTCACACTCTTTATTCAATTAGATAAATCCACAAACACGTTAAACACACAAATACAATAATGATTAATTCTATAAAAGGAATATTTTGATATCAAATCCTTGTTTATTTTGTGACTACGAGTCCTAACTTCTCGCTGGCTGCTTCGAGAATCTCTTCATCCGTCAAGTCGAATCCTCCAGTCGTAAGCATTTTACAGGTGCCAGGAGAAGCTAACTTAGGGGATGTTTCCGGGGAGAATATGTTCAAGGTGTTCCAAATGTATTCTAGTTTATCTTCTAAATGAGGGAATTCTCGTTGTAAAGTGCTTACGAAGTACTTGATGCGTTCGTTGAGTAGCTTCGCTTGATTCTGTTCGGCCAGAACTACGTCTTTAGGTTTTTTGGAGCGGACCGATTGGCGCTTGATGGCGGTGGATAGCTCGTTGCCAAAGCGTTGGGCTCGGACAACGCGCTCTAGGAGCTGGAAGGAAAAGATTACTTTTTGTAATAAGCACACAAACTATGCCTGAGCGGATAAGCTGTCGTATTGTCATCCGTTAATTGATAAACACCGGGCATGGCGAGGCATGCCACGGACCGTTCGTGGACAACGCCCTATTCCTGAGATCCGCAAGTTAATCGGGCACCAGTCCAAGACAGCGGAAGTCGCATTAGATCGCGCCTCGCGAGTATGCGATAACATCGGGGTGATTTCTCTGCTCTCCCCAAAGTAGAGGATATCTAACGAGCAGTCCCGTATCTAGCCTTTTATGCGTCAATTGTGGTCCTGCCTTTACTGCGCCCTGCGCCTAAGCACCACTGGCACACACCTATTTTCGGCACTGGTAACGAGGATTTCCAATTTATCAAATAGTCGCAGTCGCGAGTAGTCTTCCACTGCTCAGGTGAACCTAGTTGGCCAGGTGGAGGAGGACTCATACCCAGTGCTTAGTCCTCTCCGTGACGCGTGTCTCCTGGATGAGCTCGGCGACGCGTTCCTCAAGCTGTTGGTTGGTCGTGTTGGTCTCCGCCAAATCTCGGTCCAGACGCTCTTGATCTTTCATCAGGAGCTCCATATAGGTCTTCGCTTCTGTGATCTCCTGTAAGCGACACATGGTTTATGAGGTCTGATAGATTAACTGTAAGTATTTCTCAATTAAGGTGCATAAAGTCTACATTGAGAACTGTTAAAGTGCTGACATACTTGAGCATTCGCGTTTAACAGAACATCCAGCATTTGCCATTTTTAATTTAGTTGCACTGAACAACAAACGGAGCCAAGCATGAAGCCAAACATCGTGGACGAACATTTCAGTGTCATTTTAGCGAACGCTCTAATCCATGCTCGTCAAAAAAATTTTCTTCATAAAGATGCCAGACTTGACAGTCTGCTAGATAAGAAGCTCACCAGAACGCTCGTTGAAATGCTCGCTAAAACGCGCTCGTTTATTTCTCTGTAATGTAACATTCGCGAGAATGCTCATTACAAATGAATTCTCAAGTTTATCAGCATCTTCTAGTAACATGGTCATACCTTCGCGTGCCTGGAGAGGGGCCAGTTCCCGCTTCGTTGGAAGACGGGGAAACTGGTCCTGATCCAGAAGCCCGGGCGCCCTGCGGACTCTCCGTCCGCATTCCGGCCCATCGTGCTGCTCGACGAGGTGGGCAAGCTCTTTGAAAGAGTAATTGCAAACCGCCTCGTCGGGCACCTGAATCGGGTGGGCCCGGACCTTGCGGAGAGCCAGTTTGGCTTCCGCAGGGGGCGCTCGACAGTGGACGCTATCACGCGCGTGAGAGCCCTCACGACGGGGGTTGCGGTTTCCCGGGGCGGGGTCGTCTTGGGGGTGTCTTTAGACATCTCCAATGCCTTTAACACCCTGCCCTGGAGTTGCATCAGGGAGGCACTCCGGTATCACCGGGTGCCGACCTACCTCCGTCGTATAGTCGAGGACTACCTGACGGACAGAGCCGTCATCTACCCCGGTCATCGGGGAGAGTGGAACCGGCGAGAGATGTCGTGCGGTGTTCCACAGGGATCGGTCTTGGGGCCGCTCCTGTGGAACATCGGTTACGACTGGGTGCTGCGCGGCGACCTCCCTGACGGCGTCGGCGTAATTTGTTACGCCGACGACACGCTCGTCCTGGCGAAGGGAGAGTCGCACCAGGCGGCGGCCGACGTGGCGACGCAGGCGGTAGCGACAGTCGCTAATAGGATCCGGCAGTTGGGACTCGACGTGGCGCTGCACAAAACAGAGGCCATGTGTTTTCATGGCCACGTTCAGAGTCCCACATTACGGTGGAGGGGGTTCGCATCGGCGTCGGGAGGACGATGAAGTACCTGGGACTCGTCCTCGACAGCCGGTGGAACTTCAGGGAGCATTTCCTGCATTTGGCCCCAAGGCTGAACCGGGCAGCAGCCGCTCTCAAGCGACTCCTGCCCAATCTCGGCGGGCCAAATGCCTCCTGCCGGAGGCTGTACGCCGGTGTTGTGCGGTCCATGGCCCCCTACGGGGCCCCCGTGTGGGCCCTAAGCATCCGGACGCGACCACTCAAGCTGGTCGCATGCCAGAGGGTCATGGCTATCCGGATGATACGGGGATACCGCACGATCGCCGGCGAATCAGCCAACCTCCTAGCAGGATTGCTGCCCTGGGATCTGGAGGCGACTGCCCTCCAGCGCGTCTATGAATGGCGCGTGGAGGCGCAGCGTCGGGGCGAATCCCCGCTGCCTCGACAAGTCGAGGCGCGGCGGGAAGAGCTCCGGCGTGATCTCAGGGCAGTATGGAGGGAGCGACTGTCGCAACCGAGGTCCGGGCACGCCGCAATCGCGGCGGTAAGACCCCTCTTTGAGGAGTGGCTGGACAGGCGTCACGGCGTCCTGACCTACCGCATGACGCAGGTCCTCACCGGACACGGAAGTTTCGGGAGGTTCCTGTGTCTGATAGGGAGGGAAGAAACGCCTGGGTGTCACCACTGCGAGGATCGTCCGGAGGACACGGTGGAGCATACGGTGCAGGACTGCCCCGCTTGGGCAGAGCACCGCCGTGTCCTCACGACGGCGATAGGCGGAGACCTCTCGCGCCCGGCATTGGTCGAGGCCATGCTGCGGGGCGAGACGGAGTGGGAAGCGGTCGCCTCCTTCTGCGAAGCAGTCATGCTCGTGAAGGAGGAGGCGGGCCACCTGAGGGAGAGGACAGCGTCCTCCCTCCACCCCAGCCGCAGTGGTAGACGCCCACGGCGTCGGACGTCGCAAGACGATCTCCGGCCACCGTAGGCGCGGGCATGCGGGCAGCGAGTAATGGGCGACTTGCTGTCCGACCATGGACCATGCCCGGGTCGACGGCGCGTTGTGTTCCACGCGCGCCTCAAAAATCGTCAGCATAGTGACGGCCGTGACGGGGCCTGTAGAGGGCCAAAGCCTGCCGGGGTCGCGGGACCAAGGGATTACCGTGACCCCGGTACGTAAAGGGCTATTGAAGGACACCGTGGATTTTAGTCAGTACAAGTCTGACAGTCCCTCCCGCCCTGCCGTGGGTGGGAGGACTCATTTGATGATTTTACCACGATAAAAAAATAAAAAAAACATGGTCATACCTTGGCAACTCTAGTAACATCTGCCTTAGCGAGCCTCAACTTGTGATGGTAGCTCGACTGGGAGGTGCCTGTAGAAGTATGCGCCTTCTCCACCGCGGCTTGTGCCCTGGTCTTCTCAATTACTGTATCTCGACGCGTTACATAGAGCGCCAGGTCATCAGCTAACTTTTCGCTGGTGCGACGGAGCTGTTCCCGACGAACCTGTATTCAAAATTGATGATATCAAATTTGGAACACATCTTTGACATCTATCAATGTGTATTAAGCCAGCACCTTGGATCAAGTAAGAAGAAATTACATTTATTTTCTCATCGTCTTGTCATTGGCAAAAGGTCTGTGTCTGCGGGAACATTACACACAACAAAAAAAAACGCTGCGATCACTTTAAAAAATCCAAATCTTTTTTGTTACCTACGTTCGATTTTATTATGATTTCTTCTTTTTAGATTATTTATTTAAAAATAAAGATTTTTTAGAAAATAAAACAGTTAAATTGTTTTACCATAAAAAAACAGTTTATGACAGTGTGTAGGTTGGTAAAGCTTTGTTTACGCCAATACAAGGCAGGAAACTTGCCACAACATACCTCCATTCTATGTATTTCATTCCTCATTTTTCCTATTTCTCCAGCAGCTGACTGAGCGCTCTTCATATTTTTCTTCAGTTCCACTGCCAATATTCCCTAAAGAAACATAAAAAATCGAGTGAGTTTTAATGACAAACTGAGAACTGTGACACAATGCAATACTGGAACAGACCTTTCTCTGCCAAATGAGAGCTTCTCTCTGAATACGATCCAGTTCTTGTGTGAGGTTCATCTTATCCTTGTCCAACTGTTCTATATCTTCTTCTAGTTGAATTATTTCACTTTCTGCATCCTGTAGAAAAAAAATGACATAAACCACCAACAATCATTTCAGTTTTAGCCACCCTTTTACTGTAACACGGAAGAGGTTTCTGAACATACAGAATAAGGGTGAGAATTTTCCATTAACAGCTACTTGTAAATGGTAGATTGTTTACTTCAAACCTACAAAATCTTTAAAGGTGAATTCTTTTAAGATCTTGTACTTACATACATACATAAACTCACGCCTTCTTCCCATGGAGGTATGCAGAAACTACAATTAAGGCGCCACCTACTACGATCCTTACAAAATCCTTTCGCCTCTTCCACATTCATACATCGGGTCATCTTATACTTACTGATTGGTAATTTACAGGAATGAGTACTTAGTTCAAGAAGAGGAAATGATCTTATAAGAAGGTTACTTTCGATCCCAACGACTATCCAAACTTTGGTCAAAGAACATCTACATTTTCACCTGCAATTCTTCTACACTTGCGAGCAAAAATATGGAATCACTTACTCTGATCCCATGCCATCTTGAGTACTTAACAACTACTTAAGAATAATAATTTAAAATGGTACCATTTTTAAGACTGCACGGTTAGCGTAGTGGCTGAGCACGAGCTTCGATTCCCGCAAGGAGCAAATATTTGTATGATCTACAAATAGTTGCTTCGGGTCTGGGCGTTTGTGTATGTGAGTTTATATGTTTGTAAACGCACCCACGAAAAAAAATATATAAAAAAATTGATACCAAATTCATCAAATAACGCCATTATTTAAAGAGCTATCCCGGATCAATTCCAAGTAAGTGAATCCATACTTTTGCTCGCTAGTGTAGTTATCCTTACCTTGAGATTTGCAGCATATTCATGTGTGATGGCCATAATGCTTTTCTGTGCATCATCGTTCCTATCCAACGCGTCCTTGCGTGTGTGCGCTAACACTTGCAGTCTACCGCGCAACGTTCGCAACGAGCGCTCCACACGGTTCTTCTCAGAGTCCAGAGATTCAGATTCCGCTTGAATGCGCATTATTTTCTGTTCGCAGATTTGTATCTCTGGAATTATAACATCACCATCTAGGATAAAACAAGGATAAATGTTCTCCATATGGGATACAGTCCTCCTCTCTATGAGAGAGAGTGGACCACAATCCATCACGCGGGTCTAGTGCGGATTAGTAGATGTCACATGTCATCGTTTTGGTTCTAGTGCCAGTTTCCCCACGATGTTTTCCTTAACCGTTTTGAGATCAGTGGGCTGGTGGTCTGGCTGGGTCCGAATCCACGACCCACAACTCGGGGCCGATACGATCGGGCCACCACTTCTTATAAAAATATGGACGATAATTTCCGTGGCAAATTTGAAAAATTTTGTACGCATAAGGCATTGGGTGTATTGAATCGGAAGGCCACAGCTCCTTCTTCTTCAAAAACGGTTATTTAAGTTTACTGTTGGGCAACCGAATAGTAACTGCTACCGAAAGTAAAAAACATAAGAATCCATAGAAATCGTTGCTAACGTTTGCAGATAAGGTTGATGTCGGTGATCATGCAGTGGTGCTGGTCAGCGAGCTTGACCACGTGGCCCTGCTGCCGCAGCCACTCGTGCTGCATCATCTCCGTGCGCTCGCGCAGGCACCTCACCTGCTTCTCCAGCTCGTCGATGCGGCGCTCTTGAGGCGATTTGCTCTGGGGAATTTAAGACAACTAGAATCAATCTAGAGGCCGTATCACGACTTTTCCATTTTTTGTGACGTAAACTGAAACTTTGACGTTAATTTATCGTTGTCACATTTTTCATACAAAAATCGCAGTAAATACTTCCAAGTGCTCTGTAAATACAATAAATCTTGTGATAACGCCTCAGATTTCTGTATTTTTAATCCCCGACGGAAAAAGAAGAGTGTTATATATATTTACAGCGTACCTGAAGTATTTACTACGTCTATTAAATGGAAAAATTAAGCGCCTCTAGTGTATCAATAAGGAACTATTTTTTCCATCAAATTAAGATCAAAGTACTAGATTACGTTACAAAAATTGTAAGTCATGATAGGGCTTCTGTTCTTGTTTTGAACCTTAATTGAAATAAATGAGGGGTTTACACTGGTCGATATTAAACCCGTTGCAAGTCACCAGTGGTACACTGATCGACGAAAATGGCACGAATTTTAAATTTCCGAAGAAAAAGAGCGGCGTTTTTAAACGATTTACCCCAGCAACTAATTAGCTTTACCTATAATCATGAGTACATACTATGTCTCCTTACGATCATTGTTGAGTATCATATCCTCTTGTCTTAGACGCAAAAAATACAAAATGTGTGTCAAAAACTTACATCAAATAATTCCTTCAGTACGGCATATTTCTTCTGTATGGTGTCCAACTCTCTCTGCTTCTTCATCGTGAGGGAAGTCTTTTGGTCGTACTCAGTCTCCAGAATATCTATCTCTTTCTCCTTCGCCATCATTATGTCCTGGTTGTCTTGCAGCACTTTGTTATTCTTCAATTGACGGTCCCGCAGTATTTCTATTTCGAGCATAATTTTAGCATGTTGGTTCTCCATCGTCATTAGTGATATTTCCTGCAAGAAAATGTAACGTTCAACTACTTATGAATTCATATATAGAAATAGTTTTATTTGTCTACTTTTGTTACAAAGTCTCAAAATGTGTCTGGCCGGTGGGTCGCCCAGATGCGAGTCAGCCAACCTATGTCTAATGGATCTATGATTGTTGCGTTCTGTTTATTCTTAAATATCATAGAGGCAATAAATATTTTCACAAGGACGGAGCCTTCGAAGAATTCATGTCGGGAAGGAAAGTGTCAAGAACATAGCTTTATCGTTGATTTAAAAAAGTTCTTAATCATTCCTGAACCCAGGGTTCCAGGTTTCGCAAAGGGCAGATGGAAACCACGTATTTTTCTACACCTCTACTATTATTTTCTAATTAATTTCGTTGCGAAATCCAAGACAGTTAAATTCATTCTCCGAGACACGTCGAACTTCATTGTCTCGGCGCTTTCTGGCGATGAAGGCTTTCAGGAGTTGAAGTGGTTTGGAAATACTGCGGTGGGATTGTCCCAAAACAAATTACGAAGTTAGATAACGAGAATAGGAAAAAGTCACCTGTTTCCGAGACATCTCCCTCATCTTCCGGATGCCGTTGGCCATGGCTTCCACTGCCTTGTCGTTCAATAAGCACTCCTGAAGGTTCACCAGTATCTCGTTCTCTAGATTTATCTTTTGTTGGTTCTTCCTATCAAGCTCCTTCATTGTACTCTTCAGTATGTTGCTCATTGTTTGGTTTTCCTGAAAGTGAAATATGTAAAATCAGGTAGGTAGGTACTTTAACTTAGTTTTGGTCAATTTTCTTTTTTTCCGTGCCGTCTGTAAATAAATCAATGTATGCACTTTTCCAAGCTCTTTATAAAATGCAGCTAGTCCTTTCTGTTAGGTTAGGCTACGACATCTTTTTTAAAAGGTTTCAGAAAAAAACCCCAAATAATCATACGTACTGATCTAATCATCTCCTGGTCTCTGTCAGTCATCTCGATGGACTCTGTCAGCTGATTAATCTGAGATTCCAAATTCTGCCGTCTCACTTCCTCGTTGTCAACTGCGAATAAAAAACCATTGAGAGAAACTGTCTGACACGATAACAGAAATTATAAGACAGAAAATCTTAATCGCGATGCTCGGCTGACGCAGCTTGTCACCGGTTCGATTACCCCACGGAACTGTAATCTATACATATAATAAATCTGTAGAAGGGTCAATTGAGGACCTTGCAGCAAAAGAGGGGCAGATCCAAATTTTAACCGTTACCTTTTTTTCCACCTACATTTTAAACAAAAAAATTAGCTATGGTTTGGTGCATTTAAGAGGCAGATCCGACGACAAACAAGCGCGCTGTAACACAATTTGGATCTGCTACCTTATTCTGTTTGGTGCAAGAAGGAAGCAGGTCCGGACCTGCCTCCTTCTTGCAACAAATGAAATTATTGCATCATTTGTAAACAAGTCAGTGCACGTTTTGTGCTCGGCCCGAAAGGACATGCGTATTATTCTTTTAAATAATTGTTTTAAGTTTGATACGTTAAGTGTGTATTAAAATGAGTGACACTGAACCGTTTAGTAGCGGCTCGTCAGATATTTACCAGCCGCCTGTCTACGAGTCATGTTCAACCAGTTCAGATGATGATGGAAGCGATGTTGGTTTGTTGACATTTCAAAACCAAACTAATGAGGCGAACGATAAAGGTATGAATATTTTGGATGAATTTAATACAGATAATCCATGCCCATCGACGAGTGGCATAGCGTCGAAGAAAAGAAAATCCGCGAATCCATCACAATGGAAACGGAATGTAATAAAGAAGTCTATTGCTACTGGAAAGGGCTATATAAACTATAAAGGCCGTGAAATAGGCGAAAGAAAAACTGGACCGGATTGTTGTTGTAAGAAGTATAAGTGTTTTGTTCAAATTAATGAAGAAGATAGGAAACTAATATTGGAAAATTTTAATAAATTGGAAGAAACCTATGTGCAAAACGTATACTTAGGCGGTTTAATTAAAACTGAGAATGTTGAAAGGGAAAGATCTAAAACTGGTACGGGGAAGAAACGCAGTTGTTCACACAAATATTATATTAAATTAGGAAATAGAAATATACAAGTTTGCAGAAATGGCTTTGCATCTATCCATGGAATATCCAAAAAGCGTGTAGACAATGTTGCTAAAGAGTATCGGGATCCTACTGTAACTACACCAGCTCAGTCTTATCGTGGAAAACATCAAAATAGACCAAATCGTATTCCAAGTGAATGGGTTTCTAAAGTTGACTCTCATATTAGAAGTTTCCCACGTCGCGAGTCACACTACAGTAGAAATAAAAGCTCACGTTATTATCTGTCTCCAGAGTTGAACATTAAAAGGATGTATGAGTTATATTTGAAAAAGCATGAGCTTGGTCTTGAAGCATCTGCTAAGCCTATAGTATCATTTGATTTTTACTACAGATACTTTAAACAAAATTTTAAATACAGTTTTGGGTCACCTCGTTCAGATACTTGCAAGAAGTGCGACATGCTGAGTAACAAACTAAAAGATAAGACATTGGATAGCGATGAAACCCAACAAATACAGATAGAGAAGAGTCTTCATCAAGCCAAGGCCGACACTTTTTTTGTTGATTTAAAAGAGAAGAGTCAACTTGCTCTTAATAATGAAGAATGCGAAGTATTAACATTTGATTATCAGCAGAATATGCCATTACCTAAAATTCCGGCAGGTGAAGCATTTTATAAACGTCAACTTTGGGCATATAATTTTTGTATTCATTCAGCAAAAACAGGGATTGCTCACTTTTATTTATATGACGAAACCATAGGCCGAAAATCACCAAACGAAGTCATATCTTTTATAAATCACTACATAAATGACATTTTACCAAGCACCGTTAAAGTACTGTATTTATTTTCTGATAACGCAGCAGCACAAAATAAGAACTCGACTTTAGTTCAGTATCTATATACGCTTATGCGGTGTTCATCTTTTGAGAAGATTGTTCATCGATTTCCAGAACCAGGACACAGCTTCTTACCATGTGATCGGTGTTTCGGCGTAATAGAAAAGTTTAATAGAAGGAAAGATTACATATTTACGACTTCTGAATATGCCGATTGTATTACGCAAGCATCTAAAAATTTTAAAGTTGTAAATGCAAGTCAAAATATGATACTTAACTTCAGCCAACATTATGAGAGTCATTTCAAAAAAGTAATAACAAATACAGAGAAGATTCGATTCAAAATATCTCAATATCGTATTTTTGAATATAGTAAAGACCACATTGAAACTATTGCAGTCAGTGTTACAACGGGAACGCCAGTATTTGATTATTTTCCTATAATGAGAAATGCTCAAGCCCAACTATCAATTCTGCCTCAGAAACCGGTGTATGATCATGCATTGCCGTTGAAAAAGGCTAAATACAACGATGTTATGCAGTTGGTAAAGAACTATGTTCCACCAAATAAACTATATTTCTACAGGGCCCTTAAAAGTGAAGCTGTCGGACCAACAGATGATATTTCTAGCGAAGACGACGATGATCAAGCTGAAGTTAACCTTTAATTTTTTTTTTTGTTCAGCACTCATTCGTTTTTGTATTTCTTTTGATTGTTTAATTCTTTGTGGACTGATTACTAATTCTTGAAATAAAAAAATAACCGTTTTTACCTGTTTTATTATCCTTAACACAAAATAGGGTAGTATTTTTCTTCAATCTTGGTGCAAAACGGAGGCAGATCCAAACTTTAAAAAATCGTAGTAATTCTATTACTTCTTCAATTGCCTTAAAATCTTGAATAAAATGTGTATAAATGTTCATATTACATAATGCCCTATAACGATAAGACATAAGTACATCAATCAATTTTAAAAAACCTTTTTTTTTAATACCCAATAGTTTTGAAATTTGGACTTGCCTCCCTTTAGCTGCAAGGTCCTCAATTATGTTGCCATTGAAAATATTGAAAAAATAAATAGCGGGGGGTGTTGCTGGATCGATTCCAAACCCAAATATGTAATTAAAAAAATGTTTGTCTGTCTGTCTGTCTGTCTGTATATGCAGGCAATACGTGAAAACTAACGGTTCGATTTCGATGAAACTTGGTATAATAAATCTTATTATCCTGGGCATAAAATGGGATACTTTTTATCCTGGAAAAATACGTAGAAAAAAAAACCTTATTTTTCAGTTACTACAAAACGCGAGCTCAACAGCAGTAGCTCAATAGAGGGATCTCCTTTTATAATTATTATAGGCTTAGCCGTATTTGGGTCCAATAGATATTTATAAGATGTCATTGTCAGAGTTACTCAAAATGGAGAAATAAACCATCCACGCGAAGACCGACCGGAGAACGGAGTCGCGGGCGGAAGCTAGTTTGTATAATAAAATCTTTATTCAGTATGTGATCTACAAGTACTCGTTCCGGGTCTAGGTGTTTGTGTATGCGAGTTTAAATATTGGTAAACGCACGAATGAAACAAGAGAAATGTCTAGTGAGGCCAACGTTTAAAATAAAAAGGGATTTGATTTACAATTTTTTACTTACGCAGTTTATTGGCATGTTCTATATCGAACAGAAGTTTATCCTTGTTCATTGCTATCTCTTTGCCCTTGTTCATCTCTTCCATCAGCATCTTCTTAGTGATGTTGAGATTTTGAACCAACGTTCGGTAGCTGTCTTGTAGACACCTGTGAACAGTGAAACACGTATAGAATAACTTATTGCCCCGTTGGTCTCGTGGTCGCAAGCGCGACTTCTGAGCTTGGGTTTTTGCGTGAGACTGGAGCGATCCTAAATCTTATCTATGGGGCTGAGCCTCTGTCGCCACAGACAAATGGGGGTTACTACTAATGAATTTCTCGCGATATACCTAAATGGACTAAAATGACCATACCGAACCGCTGTCAAGCGGTAACCACTCTTTCAGAAGGATCACTTTACTATCTTGGAACAATGAGGCGATTACCACTACACCCCTAGTTCGTACGATTGGACGGTTAACTGGATCTCACATTGCAAGTGCTTGTAATAAATCTATACTTATAATATATAGTAAGTATATATATAAAGATGAAGAATTTCTTTGGTTGAACGCGCTAATCTCAGGAACTACTGGTTCGAATTGAAAGAATCGGTTTGTGTTAGATGATCCATTTATCGAGGAAAGCAGCTGCGGGCTTGAAACCACGTGGAAGAGCTAGTCCTTACCTATAATCATCCCTGACGGAATCGTACACCTTATCCCTCTGCGTGATGTTCACGATGACGGTATTCCACAGACTGACCAGACGGCGTTTATCTAACTCCAGATCTTCTAACTCTGCGGCATATGCTGTCACCTGAGGGATCAGTCTGATTTTGGCTTTGTGCTCTGACATAAAATTATCTATTCTTTAAAACAAGAGGCTAGCTACTCACGCTTTCGCGCAAATACTAGAAAACATTTGCATGAATTTTGGCACACAGGTCATTTATTAGAAAGATTAATCAAACATAAAGGTATTTTTGGGATATTTTATAACGCGGTCGTGATATCAATGCCTTTTGCAGCATTTTCTTACCTTATCGTTTACTTTCTCCATCTCGTTATTCTTGATTTCCAGTTGTTTCTTGAACAACTCCAGCTTCGACTCGAGCTTCCACACTTCATTGCTCAGACCAAACAGGAACATGTCCTGCAAACAGATGAGAATTTTGTTTCAATTCGAAAATCAGCTTTGATACACTTGTCGAATACGCACTGACTGACGGACAGACCCAAGTTTGCTTTATGTAACGCTCCGTTTTACAACTAAGTAGCTCTTTTTGTCAGCGAGAGCTTTCTTCTCTGTCCTCATCTTGTCAGACATGCGCTGACTGACGGTCAGGTCTCGAGTCTGCTTCATAGCACTACATCTTACAACTAAAAAACTACTGTCAGCATCGTACCAATCGCCTCTTCTCATCTGCGACGGCTTTCTTCTCTGTCCTCATCTTTTCAGATACGAGCCGACTGATGGCGAGGTCTTGAGTCTGCCTCCTAGCGCTACACTTTACAATTAAATAACTATTTTCAGCGTCCTACCAGTTGTCTCTTCTCATCAGCGAGGGCCTTTTTCTCCGCCCTCATCTTGTCAGACACGCGTTGACTGACGGTCAGATCCGTCTCGGTCTCGTCGCGCCACGCCTCCAACTGACGGACAAGCGCGGACAGAGCTTCCATCTCTTCCATGGCTTCGCGTTCTGTTTATGGGAAACGGTGATCGTTACTTAAATAATATAATTGCAAAAATACTACAGTACCTATTGTTTATCATACCGACTGAAATCATGGGACTGTCTCTTCCGCTTCAACCTGCAGTGCTATTCTCTATAAAGACAGCCTTGTGACCGCGACGCTGTAGTGCTCACGCCACGCTGTCACTAAAGTTTGCTATGAACTAAGCTACTGATAGTAACACTAACAGAGCGTGCGCGTGCGGCGCGAAAAGTGAGCGCTCGCGCCGCCTGATTGAATGACCTCAAAGCCGCATCGTCGCATCGAAGAGCTCATCGTAGAGTTCAGCGATGATATTTCTTATAGAGAAAAGCATAGCTGGGCGGGAGGACTCATTTGATGATTGTACCGCGGAAAAAAGGGAAAAAATGTTCATACCAAGACATTGTAAAATGCATGGTGAAATATTGCTGTTATAGAAATAGTTACCTCGAATTACATCCTCGTCCAACTTGGCCTTGACTTTCTTATGCCTTTCACTGGACTCCTTCGCACGTTTCTCAGCAGCCTCACGCTCCAAAGTTCGTTGTGCTAAAGTTGCTTCATATTCTTCTATCAGCACCTGCGATAGAAATAATTCTTTACTATCATTCAATAAGAGGTTTTATTAAATGCTTTGTCAGACATAGATTCTCCTGCGGCAATGGAATCTGTCAGTATTTGTTGTTAAAGCTTCTTTATCTGAACCTTAATTTACATTTAAAAATACCTAATTGACTAAATGTATACTTCTATACTAATATTATAAAGTTAAAGAGTTTGTTTGGTTGACCGCGGTTATCTCAGGAACTAGTGGTTCGATTTCAAACACTAATTTGTGTTGGATAGTGTATTTAACGAGGAATGCTACAAGCTATATAACATCACGCTTCGACCAATAGGAGCCGAGCAGCGGGGGTGAGGCCGCAGGGAACAGCCAGAAAATAAAATTTACGGTATTTCTACAGGCAACCTATAGTTATATTTTTTTTAAACGTTACCCCACACTAGGAATTTCTCCTGTGTCGTGGGTGCGTTTACAAACACATAACTCACTTGCATAAACACCCAGACCCGGAACAACTACTTGCAGATCATACAAATATTTTTTCCGTGCGGGGATCGAACTCACGACACGCTGCGCAGCAGTCGATCCCTCAGCCACTGAGCCGACCGTTTCGTCAAGTTCAAGTACATATTACACAAGTACTAACGGGGCCCGTTCACGACTTTGCCGCTGTAAGCGGTACCTAACTAAGCACGGGGCGGCGAGCGGTAAGATCAAATGTATTGAAAGGCTTGTAACACGCCACGAGTCGCCGGCAATGGCGAATACGCGTACTTACAAAGTAACATCTTTAATTTATTTATTTATTAAGGAAAAACAAACAGTAACACTGTTTGTTTTTCCTTAATAAATAAATAAATAAACATCAATGCATTATACGCGCCGCAAAATCATGAACGCCCCTAACAGGTGTTTTGCTAGGAAACCATCAATTAATAGGTATACATCTAAATACTTTGTTGTAATGCACATACCCTTTGTCCGTCGGTGTTGTGGTCGTCCCTGTAGATGGCTTCCAGGTCCATGTCGTACTGTAACTTACTCAGCCTTAAGTCTTCGCGCTGTAAAAGAAAAAAGATTTTAATTCACAAGCCGGACTCGATCACGAAGGTACCTATCTAAAAATACTGTTTGTTGAATGGAAGCCCCTTTAAATATTTATTTTATTGTTTTCTAACTATAACGGTTTATGCACAGAAATCTTAATAAGATTTCTGTGGGTCCTGTCTGTTGTTAATGATAAATTGAACACAAAGGATCCCCTTAAGTCAATCAACAACAACAACTTCAGTTTACCAAATTCACTATCTGCTCCTCGGCAATAGCGTTCTCCTTGATCAGGAACTGTTTGAGCGTCTCCTGGAACTTCTGCATGAGCGGGTGCGAAGCCTCTAGCACTGCAGGCATAGCTCCCAAGTCTCGCTCGGCGCGCCATCTGAATCAAGCAAAAATTATGAATCGTCATACGTTTTTCTCTAGCCTGAATACAATACAGAACATGGAGACGTTTCGCCAGCCAAAATGAGGTATTGTGATTTTCTTTTTTAAATAAAGCTGTTCCCACTTCGCGGTCGGAACAGTTATGAACTTCTTCTGCCTGAGAAAACTACTACCTGCACAGATCAATCGTTTGCTTTGGATGCTGTACTGTAATAGGATATTTTACAGCCTAAATAAATTGATAATCTGTTTAATCCATCAGTTAGAGTATTGAAAAACAATGGACACTTATTTTTTTTTTCTTTTCATCGAATATTGAAACAGATAAACTCGTTTCGAAATTGGGGGGCTTGTGACGTCATAACGCCTGTCAAATTATACCGACCGCGTGACTTATTGTGATTTTTAGAAGCTTTGTATGATCGTCGATTTTGGAGTGATTTTGGTGTACCTACGTAACAAAAGAAAAAATACAGGTCTAAATTTTTTCACAATTTTACTGTCTGACTAATTACTTTTTTTTTAGAGAAAAGGAGAAATAAAATACTCACTTCTCGAAAGCTTCCCTGCCAGACTTATTGCAGCGGCACCTGTCCTTAGGGCATGCGCACACGCAGGGGCAGATGTCGCTATCAAATGCAGGATGATCACATTCGCATATCGGCTGAAAAAAATGAAGTTTTACGTGAATAATTATGATGATGTAGCTGCATGTTTTGCCATTTAGGTATCTCAACAATTATTAGCTTAAAACCCCCTGGTGGGGGTAGGTGGTGCAAAATACAATGTGACCTATTCTCATACCTACTACGTGCATTAAAAATATTAAAGTGGTCGAGTCTCGAAGGTGTGCAACAAAAAACACAGTGACACGAGATATTTTTGAAATATTAGATTATTCGTAGAGGAAGACCATTGAAACACTGATGGATTGATTGCATGGAAATATAGCTCGAAAGAAGGTGACTCCTAAGATGACAGTTAATGGAAAAATGTAGGTAGAAGAAGAAGCACATGCAGCTTCGACAGAAAATGAATTTGGATAAGAGCAGGAAGAATGATGATGATCATCACGATTATGTAAATTTGTTGGGGAAAGAAAATAATGCTTTCTTTCTCCGGGATGAAAAGGCGAAAGGACAGAACGTAGAAATATTTTACGAACGTTTTATGCATGGTAATGTTTAAACAATTGAAAAAAAAAACGAAGGGTTGCACTCTGGGAGTGCCGGCAGAAGTCAAAATTTGAATAGTAATAAACACACACGAACATTCGCGCAAGCGCCCTGCGCCGTCTTACGAATTTTCGATCAGGTCACGTGTCCTGACGCGAGTTTAACATTTTTTACCCATTCCAAATAAAGTGCACAACGCCGCTAAAGAAGTTTTCAGTTCAAAAGTTTCTATTCTTCAACGGTTGTACGGATCTTCGGATCGGTGCATAAAAACAGTCAAATTGTATAATGATGAAATAATTTTGTCTATTCGTGTTAGAATAGAGATAGGATTGGTCATGCGACGCCTGCAGGTATCTCGCTTTATTAAATGCAACAAGAAGTCTGTCATCTTAGTAAGCAAGAGCGTACTAACTTCATCATAAGTTATCGTCTCATGCCTGTACAAAAGGCACGTTGACTCATGGATGACGATGCCGATGTGGTCCCGTGGGCACTCGCAGGTCCCACTCAGTAGGGACTCTTCCGTTGTACTATCCTCAGTACAAACGCAGGGCTCCGAAGATCCTGACCTAGCCGACATTTTAGACCGACTTTAAGTTTCTTCAGAGCTAAACTTAAAAAAAAACAATGTATATTTCGAGCACACGATTGAAAATGTCTAAACAAAGAAATTGATGGAAATTAACAACAATCGGTTTTGTTTGTTGCTAGGCAACCATTGTTTCCTTTTAACGATTACACGGTATCCTATTTATTTGACAACATGTTTAGATATCGAACTCCTTCGATGAAGCGTTGCTATAGCAACGTTATGTCAACAGAAACGCGGGATCATTGCGTTAAATTGCGTAAACAAAATATAATTCATTGTGCAATTCTACTGAAAGCGAATTAAAATGGTAAGTATTTCTTAACATTGGGATCTTTGTCCAACAGTTTCATACACAACAGTTACAGGCTAAACAATATAAACTTCAAATAAAATTGAATTTTGTTACAATCTTTGGAAGTGCAAACATTTCTAGCTATTTTTGCCCTGTTTTAGATTTTATCTCGTTCAAAACCAGCAACTGAGAGCAGGCTAAACACGGGCAGCAGTTCAGCTAAGAAAAGCTTTCCAGAACTAGAAGACTTTCTGCTAAAGAGGGACTATGTCGGTGCTCTCACTATGCTTGAGGTTAGTGCTGTGTAACGTGTCCATTTTGATGGTGGATATTTCAAAGGATTCTGAATGTTTCAACTGTAACTACCTATATAAGTTATTTGCAAATACTGAAGGAATTGGTGAAGTATTTGCAGTTGCGTCTTCGAAGTTCGCTCTCCAGATGTTATACAAAATCCAACATCGTGCAAGCAAAGTTCGCGATGAACACATACAAAAGCCCGACAATTATAGTCGGTTAACCCCATCAGACAAAACAAACATCTGTACAGTGGATTCTCTTTATCTTTTCAAGTATGAAAACTACAAAAAAAAAGCTAACCATAAGCAAGATTTAGTGGCAATAGATTGTTATAATACCTCCTCTCTGTAAGAGAGTGTGGGCCATCCAACCCGCGGGCACTTTGCGCTTTGGTGGATGTCACAGGTCGTCGATTTTTTGTTTCTAGGACATTCCGGATACCTCACGATGTTTTCCTTCACGATTTTGAGAGCAGTGGTCATGAAATAAATTACACAAAGTAATGCGCCGTGCTAGGTTCGAACCCACGACCTACAACTCGTAAGTCGTGGTCGAAACCATAGGGCCACCACTGCTCTCTTTTAGTTTTCACAATTTAAGGGTTCTGGTCTGGCTCTGGCTAATGTTGACCCTTAAGTACGCTACTAAGAGCTAGCTAGTTTGTGCACAGCTAATAAATATTGTCTGTAGTTCCTGAAGCACGAGGGCAACGTGGAAGTGTGGCTGGACGTGTGGAGTGCGTGGAGCTGGTTCCACTTGGGCGAGTACCGCCGCGCCTTGGAGCTGTACCAACGCATACGTACGCGGGACAAGCTGGACGCCCGCGTGTCTGATAACATCGCCATGGACATCGCTGTCTGCTACTTCTATTTAGGTTTGTGGGCTTTTGTCTTTTGGGACGCAGATTTCTATTTTTGCATCTAGCTACTGGTGGGTAAAGTCTTGTCCATTGATATGACTGATTATGATTAGCATTGCTTTGATTAAAATATTTTCCAACAGTAAAGAGAGCAATAAGGCAATTGACATATCCACACATTTCCTTTTTTCACATGTGCTTCATTGTGGCGAGGGCGTAATTTTATGTGCCTTAGGCTAAGTTCCGCGCGGTACAAGTCAAATTAAATAATCTTTGTTGTCTACATTGACGCGCCTTACCGTCCGGTGCTAGTTGTACGAAACATTTACAATTTTCGCGAGAACCTAGGCACTATGACAAGAGTCCTAACTAATCACATGTCACCCCATCATGCTCGACTGTCTTTGTATAGGTACCTAAACTTTGTTTATTATATTATTTCAGGGATGTACCAGGAATCACAAGAAGCTACCCAAGAGGCACCTAAATGTTCTTTGAAGGTAGGCATTTGTTTTTCTTCCTCATGCATATGTTTTAAATCACATATTGCTGCTATATATGCAGACTTGATATAATCCTTCAATTCCTCACCAGACGCGTCTCCAATTCCACCTGGCACATAAACTAGGAGATGAAGAGACACTGATGCGCGCGCACGCTACCCTGCGCGATGTGCCCGAGGACCAGCTGTGCCTGGCCTCTGTGCACTACCTGAGGGCACATTACCAGGAAGCCATCGACGTTTATAAGAAGCTGTTGCTGGAAAGACGGTAGGATAAGATACCTTTCTATGATGAGATCCTAGTAGCACTCGCCTTTTTTTTTTCATTCATTTTTCTCATTTATTTGGAATACGGCCACTTTTTGTGAATCATAATCGGGCTCATTCGATCGAATTCGTTCACTACTTTTGTCTAAGCGGTGAGCGGAGCGACGTAAGTAAGTACGCGAATTCACCACTGCAAGCGACTGTGGCGTTTTTCAAACATTTATACATATTTGATCTTATCGCTCGCTGCCCCGCGCTAAGTCACCACTCACAGCGGAAAGGTCGTCAACGGGCCGTAAAGTTCCCACTGTTAGTACACAGGCCTCCTTACTGTGAGGAAGAGTGGGGCGTTATCCTCCACGTGTGCCAAGTGCTGATTGGTAGATGTCACATGTCTTCGAATATTTGGTTCTAGGGCATGCCAGTTTCCTCACCATGTTTATCTTCATATCTTCAAAGTTTTGAGAGCAGTGGTGATAAAATAAATTACTCTAAACTAGGTTCGAACCCACTACTTAACTCGTGAGTCAGGACTTGGACAGGTCACCACTGCTATACTCATATCAAGGGATTTTAAGGTTCAACTAGAACTGGAACTAACAAAAACTTTTTTTTTATTATAGTACAGTTTCAGTTATATTTTGACCTTGCAGATATAAAAAATACGAAAACATTGACGACATGGAGTGGATTAAAATCTTGTCTTCAATTGACGGGTAATTTTGTAGTTAGGAATGTGGTCGCATCATTTGTGTTTCTTTGTCTTATTCATTTCTAATTTTGGTTTCAGTAGGATTAAGTAGGTTATTACTATATAATAATAATAAATCAATTTATTTCTCCTCACAAACAAGACCATGTGGTATCTACGTCTTAAAGCGAGAGTGATTCCACTGTGGAAAGAGACAGAACTATACAAGTCGTCTAGCGCCATCTCGTTCCCACACTGGAACTATTTAATTAAGAGATACAATAGTGATAGACAACAGTCAGTAGACTCAGTAGTATCTTAGCTCTATGTCGTATATAACTATCGTAGCTTTTTGTCGAATATGGAGGTATATTTTCTGCTCATGTACTGGGGATCTACTGGGGGGCCCGTACTAAAGTAACTAAATAAGTTTAAGTAAACCCTACTCCTTATTAGTTTGTTATTGTCAGAACTTAATTAGTTCCAAAGGCGAAAAAAGAAGAGAAGAAAAAGCCTGTCAAGCATAAAACTCTTTTTATATATCCAGCACATTCATGGCTCTGAACGTGTACGTGGCCCTCTGTTACTACAAGCTGGACTACTACGACGTGTCCCAGGAGGTGCTGGGGGTCTACCTGGCGCAGCACCCCACCTCCACAGTCGCTGGGAACTTGAAGGCTTGCAATCTGTTCAGGTAAATCTGGCAGCAGCTGGTTTTTTTTTAACTTGGTAAATTCATCAAATGATTCCTCCCACTCAGGGCAGAGCGGGAGGAACTGTCAGACTCGTACTGATTAAAATCCACGGTGTCCTTCAATAGCCCTTTACGTGCCGGGGTCACGGTAATTCGTGATCCCGGCAGGCTTTGGCCCTCTAGAGGCCCCGTCATTTTGCTGACACTCTGAGGCAGCAGCTGGCTACAAAAATAATGTATTGGTTACCTACTCTTTAGTATTTAAATATCGTATTAACTTAAATATTTTTGATGTAATGAAACACCCAATGAGGGGTCCTAGACAATATTTTCGTCGTCACATTTTCAGATTATACAACGGAAAAGCTGCTGAAAACGAGCTGAAACAAATGACATCAGACCAGCACACTTTCGGACAAGATCTGGTCAAACACAACCTGGTAGTCTTCAGAAATGGTGAAGGAGCGTTAAAGGTATCTACGATTATTTTCAGTATTAGCAGCCCCCCGGGGTCGCGGGACTTACGAATTACCGAGACCCGGAATGTAAAGGGCTATTGAAGGACATCGTGGTTTTTAGTCAGTACGAGTCTAACAGTCCCACCCGCTCTGCCCTGGGTGCGAGGACTCATTTGATGATTTGACCACGCTAAAAAAAAAATCTGCAGGCCCGGTTCTACGATTTTTGGGGCAAAACTTGATAGCCGCGCCTCTTCCCCAGCCTTTCATTTTAATTGATAAAAATCTCAAAAATAAATTGTTACTAGTTCTGTACCTACCAATAGATTTTTGTTATATTATTATTATTTGACTTGCGAACGAGACAATGTTGCTACGTGATCGGTTAATTTGCCGCCTTCCGCTTCCGCTTAAAGTCCTGCTCGCCATAGCTATCCCGCTCAGCTCATGTAACCCCTAGTTTTTAGAGAGATTGCCCATTATCTTAAATGTACTTTATCTTCACGTACACTTTGCACGTTCCTACATCAATTTAGGATTTGTTCGAAAACTAACTCGGTGTTATAACAACGTATACTAGATGCTGGGCGATTCGTTTTTTTCTAGCATGCAAAAAGCAAGCATGTTTTTGATTTTGGCGTCCCCAGAAGCTGGCTCCCAGGGACCTTGACCCTCCTGCACCCCATTAGATCCGGCCCTGAGTATTAAAAGAAAATTGGTGACAGTTCTCCTTAATGTAACTTATTTCTGCCTTTCCATAGGTGTTACCTGAACTGGTGGATGTAGTACCAGAAGCCCGGCTGAACTTGGCAGGCTATCGTCTTCGGAACCGTGAGCCTCTGGAAGCAAGGACCTTGCTGGAACCCTTGCAGCCCACCTCGCCGCTGCACTACATCCTGAGGGCCGTGGTCGCCGTAAAACTGTACAATGAAACTGGTGATGTACGTCAGTGCCCTGCACTACCTGATCCATCAGCTATGTTTTCTTCTTAGCTTGGTGAACTTTATCACAGGAGCATTTAAGGAACAATAGACAAAACTCACAGAACACACTTATCAAGAACATCGTAAAAATGACTTAAAATTACGCTACTATACTACGCTGGTCGCGGGACTCACGAATTACCGTGACCCCGGAACGTAAAAATTGAACTTGCTTGTGACTTGTTTTTAAAAGTGTCGTATCAGCGTTGATTATCGTTTACGTACCAAAAGAAACGGGCAAATATTTTTTATCTAATTGACGGTCTGTGAATTAGATTACATTATTTCTATACTAATACTAATCAGTCAAAAACCCTATTACAGGACGAACAACTAAAACTGGCTCAGCAAAGTTTCCACCTGGTGGGCAGTTCAGCTTCTGAATGCGACACCATCCCAGGCCGGCAGTGCATGGCCTCCTCCTACTTCTTGGCGGGGCACTATGAGGAGGTCCTCGTCTACCTCAACTCCATCAAGAGCTTCTTCGTCAATGATGATACCTTCAACTTTAATTACGCTCAGGTATTTTTTAAATAAATACTGAAAATTTTTAAAGTTAGATTTCCGTCGTCTTGTGCCGTGGAAAGGGCAACAATTAAGTCAATCTGTACCTATGAATTTCGAAACAAAACGTGTCAGCCGATTATTATTTGGTCATGTCTGCCGCAGAATCGGCAAATGGTGGAGTAGAAAGGTTCTCGAATGAAGACCGCGATTAGGTAAACGTAGGGTGGGGCGTCCCCTAGCAAGATGAACCGATGACCTGAAGAAGGTAGCTGGCAATGGCAGGATGAAAAAACCGGGAGATCGTGCGCTGTGGCGCTCCCTGGGCTGGCTAGGCTGAAATGATGATGATGATCTAATAAAAATGTACTAATTTTATCCTTTTGTGCTTAATTTTAAAAAAAAATAACGTGTTTTCAAACGGCAGGCTAAAGTAGCTACTGGTTTCTACCGCGAAGCTGAAGAAAGTCTTTTGACGATACAAGACGAGGGCATCCGTAACTCGTTCACGTTCCTCGCCTGTCTGTGTCGCTGTCACGTCATGAACAAGGACGCAGCGCTCGCATGGGAGATGTGTGTCAAGGTATGTCTTACTAATGCCACTGAGGAGAGTCTACTGATGAGGACATGCGCAACTCGTTCACGTTCCTCGCCTGTCTGTGTCACTGTCACGGTATGAACAAGGACGCGGCGCTCGCATGGGAGATGTGTGTCAAGGTATGTCTTACTAATGCCACTGAGGAGAGTCTACTGATGAGGACATGCGCAACTCGTTCACGTTCCTCGCCTGTCTGTGTCACTGTCACGGTATGAACAAGGACGCGGCGCTCGCATGGGAGATGTGTGTCAAGGTATGTCTAATTAAGGCCACTGAGGAGAGTCTACTGATGAGGACATGCGCAACTCGTTCACGTTCCTCGCCTGTCTGTGTCACTGTCACGGTATGAACAAGGACGCGGCGCTCGCATGGGAGATGTGTGTCAAGGTATGTCTTACTAATGCCACTGAGGAGAGTCTACTGATGAGGACATGCGCAACTCGTTCACGTTCCTCGCCTGTCTGTGTCACTGTCACGGTATGAACAAGGACGCGGCGCTCGCATGGGAGATGTGTGTCAAGGTATGTCTAATTAAGGCCACTGAGGAGAGTCTACTGATGAGGACATGCGCAACTCGTTCACGTTCCTCACCTGTCGGTGTCACTGTCACGTGATGAACAAGGACGCGGCGCTCGACTGGGAGATTTGCTATTTTGAGCTGTAATACTAATTCTTTTATAAAGAATTTGTTTCAATTTAATCTAATTTACCACCACAAAACCCTGGAACATTATCTGCTAGAATATTGAGCAAAAAATTAAATAGTTACCTTTGCTTTCAATACATTCTTAATAAAATCAAATCGTGCGTATTTGGTTGACAGTCGGCAGGCACTCCCGACAGCTTCGCGTTGTTGCAACTGGTCGCCAACGATAGCTACCGAATGGGACAGTTCCTCGTCGCCGCCAAAGCATTCCACATGCTTGACAGGTGAGCGAATCGGTGCAATTATCGCAGATCAATATATTTAGAGCGGATGTAATGATAGGCATTAAAATATCTTAGTGTTCATTTGAAATCGATAAGGGAACCCTCGCCATAGTTAATGGCCGCTTGCAGATAACGTTCGGTTTTAAGCTTGCCTTGAGTATGTATGTTACCATTATACCTTGCGTCCCCGTCTTATACACTTTACCATGTAGGCTGTAGCTAGATTTTTAATTAAAACAATTGTATTTGTCGTAGTAGTGAGTTCATTTATGAAAGACATTTTTTATATTAAGAATCCTTGCATTTCTTGCGTCAGCGGTAAAATTTATTGTTTACAATTAACAGAAAAAACCTAACTTTAGCACAATATGCAGTCTGTTAAAAACTGTTAAAAATTAGGTAAATCCGTAAGAGCCCGCGCCACAACTGAAGGCCTTTTGTCGCGGCGGAATTTTCCGCTGTATTTCAGTCGAAGCGGACTCTACAATATATCGTTATGGACAAAGGGTAGACATCGATCACTGACAGATACTTCAGTATACATTATCTGTCAACAGACGGTCTCATCAGCAATACGAGTACGTCCATAATAAAACCGTTAGACCGACCCTGTACCAGTACTCTTCAATTAGCTATTTGACATTAGCTATAAATTACAATTATAATTAGTCCGTCATTTAGGGTTTTAAAAAATAATGGACACGTATTTTTTCTTTTGTAAAATCAATGAATATTCACCAAAATACAACGCATCAAAACTCGAGAGTGACGTCAAAATTCAGTAGAAATTGTACAGAATTGTGACGTATTGCCAATTTTGAAAGCATCGTATCTCAGTCAATTTTGGTTGGAAACAAAAGAAAAAATACGGGTCGAATATTTTTTGATAATCTAAGTGACGGACTAATTATAATTTTTCAGTCAAATAGCCAATTCAAATAAAAATAATCGGTTCCGACATCCAAGGTTGGACGGTGGACCAGAAATGTGGGAAGGTCTTCGCGGGGCAGTGTGCGGCTGCGCACAGGCCGCCGCAGCCAACAAACCCAACGCTGCAGCCGACCTCAGGGATGCCCTGGCCTTACTCAAAGGCCCCAGGTAAAATGACACCATTTCATAATCTCACTTATAAATTTAACGGCCCGTGAACCATCGATAGTTCTCGTTCTTCAAGATCTTGCCGCTGTAAGCGATGCCTTAATGCGGGGCAGCGGGTGGTAAGATCATGTGTGGAAATATTTGGAGTACGCCACGAGACGCCGCCTATATCTAAGGTCTAAGTGGTTTTCGGAGCGGCGACGGACGAAAACACGAACAAAAAATATTTTTTCGCTAAACGTTTTTTTCAAGTGACAGTTAACAGCTGGAGATCATTGACTCTCCTTGATTGAATTGTGTATTACATGGAATTTTAAAAAATGGTAAATTGTAGGTTTATTATAAAGTAACAGTCTTAGTCTTCGGGGAGTACCTACTAAGTTAATATTTGACGAGTCGGTTGGCAAAGTGGCTGAGCGAACGACTAAAGCGCTGCGTGTCGCTGCGCACCGGTTCGATTCCCGCACGGAACTAATATTTGTATGATCTACAAATAGTTGTAATAGAAAAAAATGAAAAGGCCGAATTACTGTACTGTATATTGTGATGAACTATTTGTTCTTCACAATACACAATACAGTAATTTCTTTGTATTTCCTTTCAGGTCCCACACTCGAGCAGACAGCATCGTAAGAACCATCACCAAGTGGGCGCAACAGAATAGGATACCAGTGTGATCGGAGTCCAATGCTTGCCTTGTAGCGTAGCCTGTCATAGAATAGTGTAGAACTGTCTTAAGCTTGGTCACACACAGCAAATAATCGCTGCGATATCCTACTCGCCGGGAGTATTCGCTGAATGCGACAGTCTATTCGCTGCGTAGTCTCCGCGGTCTGAATTGGGCATATACAATATTACTTGCAGCGATTAACTCGCAACGATTAGTCGCTGTGTGTGAGCAACTTTATCGAATACTTAGTAATGAAGTTCAATGATATATTAAACCTGTTTAATGGGGTATTTTTCTTTATTGTATGTAACCTTTTTTATCGTGGTAAATTCGTCAGATGAGTCCTCCCGCCTTGGGTGAGATGGGAGTGACTGTCAGACTCGTACTGACTAAAATCCACGGTGTTCTTTCGATAGCCCTTTACGTTCCTAGGTCACGTTGACCTGTTTAAACACTCCTGCGAGCCCGGCAGCCGTTTGGCCCTCTATAATGTATTCTAAGTGCTATAGTATGGAAATTATGGTGGTCAGATATATGTATCTATTGGATTCTATATAGATACATCTATTTACTTGTATCTGGCAAGACTGAAAACCAACACCAATATAGAGTTGAGAAACTGATAAGAAGTATATGACGATTTAGATACTTTTTGTTGAAAGAGTAAGTAGGTACTTCGAGGGTTGTTTATTAGACCTCAACCGTATAAAACCCGTTCATATTTATTAATAGATCGAAACGTTTGATAGGCATACGCTAGTCTTGAGTTCTTGACCAAGTTATTAGCCAGGAATGAGGGTAATTAAGTACCAACATTAAACCATAACGTGAACAAATTCGCGCTCTCAATGATTCATCTTACGAACTGGCTACGGAGAAACATTTATCATATCAATACTAATAGTAGGTACCTGGTACAGGCTATTTTATAGTAACCATATATAAACTCTTTCGTGTCTGTCTATCTTTTATGGACTCTACACACCACAAACTTGCAAAATAGTAGAGTCCAACCTTTTCACTGAATGATTTTCAATGAAATTTTCCGTAACTACAAATAAACCATGGGATGCTAAGACAGGAAACCTCCACGTGCGCCCGTGGACTGGAGTTCCCCCACGTATACGTCCGGGGGGAAGACCGGTTTTTCGGGCCGGTGCACCCTGGGATGCGGGCAAAAACTCTTCCTTAGGCACTGTGTGCCTAAGGGGTCTCTTTGCCCGTATGCGAATAGCCTGTCGGGTGGATACTCCAATGCGTGTCCCTCTGAATAGCAGAGGGCACAGCGGCGGAGCGGGCTTGCGGACGGTGAGTAATGGGTAAGCTCGCCGTCCGACCAAGGACCAAGCCCGGGTCGGTGCGGTGGCGCGTCGTGTTTCAGCATTTCAGCGTTTTCGATCGCGGATTTTTTCTTAATCCAGGTTACCGCGGCCCCGGAATGTAAAGGGCATCCGAAGAAACACGGGTGGATTTTAGTCAGTAAGAGTCTGACAATCCCTTCCGCCCCACCCAGGGCGGGAGGACTCATTTGATGATTTTGCCACCCTAAAAAAAAAAAAAAAAACTACAAATAAACCATAATCTGTCATATGACAATCTTCTAATATTTTATTTCAATTCAAATCCCGTTTCTTTTGTTACTGATTCTGATTGGTAATCTTTAGGACTTTGATAGGCAAATTCGGTCGTTGATTGGATACAGAATAGATAGGTATCAAGATAGTAGCCGATATAGGTTATTAATTTCCGGCGTAGCTTTTTTTATCGTGTTAAAATCATCGAATGAGTCCTCCCACCCGGGGCCGGGCGGGAGGGACTGTCAGACTTGACTGACCAAAATCCACGGTGTCCTTCAATAGTCCTTTACGTACCAGGGTCACAGTAATTTGTGAGTCCCGCAACCCGGGCAGGCTTTGGCCCTCTACAGGCCCCGTCACAAGCCAGCGTAGCTACAACCAATTTTTCCCTTTGTTTTATTATTTTTTTTATTTAAAGATAGGTTCGCGTTTGACCACTATCTCGCCTGATGGTAAGCGAAGATGAGGTCGACGGTGAAGCACGCTTGCCTACGAGCAACCTATTCACTCTTGACTTAAAGACCCCAGATTTATAGCTATCGGGAAATACAGATGCCTGCAGGGAATTCCACTCCTTAGCGCACGCACAATAAAAATATTGGCAAAACGCTTTGTACGTACCGGAGGGATGTCCACCGTATAAAGATGGCACATTGCCGTACGTCTTGTAGTCCGATGATGGAAAAGCCCCGGCGGAATCAAGTTGTTCAGTTTCGTCGCACACTCTCCGAAATGTAACCGATAAAAAAACCCTCCACTCCCGTGGGATTACTTCAAAAGTTCCGACTACAATGCGGGTAAAACCGTGTCTAAGAACTAGTACAAACTAAATAACTAGTACTAGGTACTCAATCAAGACCACTATTTCTCAGACATATTCGTACGTTCGCCCTAAATTGCCAGTTACATTGAATATTTATACAGTCGCAAATTGGCGACGTATGCCAATGTTATTTCTTAATCCCTACACACGAATCATTTCTAGATATGGTCCCGCGTGCCCCAGATCTAGAAACTTAATTTGCTACTTCCTTTTAATAATCTAAAAGGTGCTCGATTTAGACGCTTTAACGTTATTCATCACATCATTATATAGTATCCCACTGCTGGAACACAGGCTCTGTGAGAGGGAGTGGGCCATAGTCTACAATGCGAAGCCAATGCGGATTGGTAGATGTCACATAATGTCTTCGATTGTTTGGTTCTAGGACATATGCCCGGGCATGCGGGCGGCGAGTAATGGGCGACTCACTGTCCGACCATGGACCATGCCCGGGTCGACGGCGCGTTGTGTTCCACGCACGCCTCAAGGAGTGTCAGCAAAGTGACGGGGCCTGTAGAGGGCCAAAGCCTGCCGGGGTCGCGGGACTCAGGAATTACCGTGATCCCGGTACCTACGTAAAGGGCTATTGAAGGACACCGTCGATTTTAGTCAGTCAAGTCTGACAGTCCCTCCCGCCCTGCCCTGGGTGGGAGCACTCATTTGATGATTTTACCATGATAGAAAAAAAAAGGACATGCCGGTTTCCTCGCGATGTTTTCCTCCACCGTTTTGAAAGCAGAGGTGATGGAATAAATTACACAAAGAAATTCGCCTTTCTGGGTTCGAACCCACGACCTACACTAGCGAACAAAGGAACGGAATCACTTTCTTGGTATTGATCCGGGATAGCTCCTTAAATAATGGCGTGATTTGAATGAATTAAGTATCAATTTAAAGTTAATACTTAGTTAAATCTTTAAAATGGTACTATATTTATTATTCTGAACTAGTTATTAAGTACTGAAGATTGCGCGGAATCGGAGTGATTCCATACTTTTGCTTGCAAGTGTATCTTAGAGTCGGGGTCGAAACCATTGCTCTCCTCTCCTTAGCGTAATTGTTACAATTGAAATAGCGAAGCTGAATATGTTCTGTTTTTCCTTTTTTTCTAGAAAAAAGGAAAAAAAGACCAAAGTCTTTGTCCCACTCCTGTGCAACGATTTCTTTCCACTCCTTTCACTTTTCAAAAGTCTACAAGCCATAGAGTACATTTTTAAACAAACTGTACAGACTATCAATATAATGAACAAAACTGTTTGCAGTACAATAGAACATTTTCAAAAGTAATACCAAAATATCAGCAACCAGCTATTCTCTATGATGTCAACCACTACTCAACCCCTAAAGATCTTAGCATGATGATACACCTACTTATAGCTTTCCTTGATAAAATAGACTATCCAACGCAAAAATAATAATTCAATTCGAAACAGTAATTTGAACCAGTAGCGTAATTAGTAATTTGAAGGAGTTGCGCGTTCAACATTTCAGACAAAATCTTTAGCATCATAGTATAAAAAATATAAATTATATTTTGTTCAACACTCAGGTTTTTGTAGCTGATAGATCCATAGAGTTCGCACAGCTCTGTATCACATTTATGTGTGTCTATGCCAAGTCGAACAAGGCACTTGAAGTTACCGGTTCTAACATTGACGATTTCAACATCCACCATTTCCGCTGTGCTGGTTACTTGAAATAATTAAGAGTCTGACAAGATTCATAAATAATTAAATACACAAGATTTATCAGGAAAACTAAAGTTTAGTACTAAATAAACAAGTTTTACTATTTGTGGGACATATCTGGGGGCACGGCAGTGCCCCAGCCAAGTCTCGAGCAAAACGGGCACGGCCGTACCATCTTTTCTCGATGCGATTCGCGGCTGTTTCGCCCCCCCTATATCTTCGACGTGGACAAAGCTAGGAGTTTAGGTTTTCGGTGAATAATAGTAGGCATTAGAACAAGCTTAAGTTCGAAATTACATGCCAATTGAATTAATAGTTTAGGAGTTACGGTCGATCAAAGTTACACCATTTTGTCACTCACTCACTGACTCACTGACTCACTGACTCACTGACCGATCATCAAAAATCTAAGGTACTTCTAGCAGACTTAGAAACTTCAAATTTTGCACCAAGATAGGTCATTAGCCACATATAAAGGAAAAATTATAAAAACATTAAAAAATAATATACCATAGAAAACAATTTTATATTTGCGGTTTGGCAAGAACATTATGTATGGATTTTGACTGCATTGTTAACTTTGTTCGTTGTTTAAGTATTCAATTGGATGAATAAATACATGGAATAGAAAAGAATAATAAAAATGTAATACATAGACTATAATTAATTGATACATAAAGTTCATAATTCATTAAATTAATAAAGCTAAAACTCCATTGTATTGCGATAAATTTCGATTGTATGCGCGCTCGATAGATGGCGTTGTACCTGTCTGAATCGCGCTATGGTTTCGTTACCGAGCGCAGTATAAGTAGTACTTTAAAATAATTCGATAATTTTCATTTGATAGCGCCACCTACCTATGAAAAACCATTTCGAAACTAAAAAAATATTGTAGCTATATTCGGAGAACTTAAGTTAGCCGGATTAGATAGTAGATTTATTATTGTTACTGAAACAGTTATTTAGGCGAATAGTTTATTAATATAACATAGACATAGGTAGTTACAATATCTAGTTGTTTACGTGTTATTTAGTTTAGTTATATTTATTTTGTAAGTTAGTAGATTTATGTTTATTTAGCTCGTTGAAAAGAAACAAAAGAGATAGAGAATGGGTTCTAAGCAAAGCAGTAGCTGAAGTCCAAGAAATTATGAGGTCACCTAAAAAAAAAGAAAGAAATACACTTACAAAAAATAAATGAGATCCCACCAAAAACATTAAAATAATGTAAAAAAATGCCAAGTCTCTCGATGCAGTCTTTCCATCGTAAAAAGTTTTGAGATCTCATAGAAGCCAAGTCCTATTCAAATTATTTTGTAGTTATAAATCAACATTTAGTAATTGTATCAATAGTTTTCTTTATATTATAATTATAGTGACTTGGCAATGAGCACAAGAAGAAACAAAACGGCATATTTGGAGTTGAAAGTCACACACCGCATGCGTAAACATTAATATCACAAAATTAATTTTCTTTTGGTTTATCCGTGTCGTCCCAACCGAATTTCGGCAACGGCAGTCAGTCTCATCCAAGACTAGTAAACTGCGCAGGACATAAATTATAATGCACAATTGCACAAGTGTGTACGCAAACACTAGTGTTAGTGTACTCTCGGTTCATTTACTTTCATAAAGCGATGGACCGTAAGGTACTTATTTTTTATTATTGCATTGGAGCATGTAGTCGGTAGTGATCTGATCACAGGTCTCGTCAGTAACATTTGCACATAATTCCAGGCAGCAAGCAGCTTTTAATTGGTGCTCATTGCCAAGTCACTATAATTATAATATAAAGAAAACTATTGATACAATTACTAAATGTTGATTTATAACTACAAAATAATTTGAATAGGACTTGGCTTCTATGAGATCTCAAAACTTTTTACGATGGAAAGACTGCATCGAGAGACTTGGCATTTTTTTACATTATTTTAATGTTTTTGGTGGGATTTAGGATTTACACGAATAGATTATCGTATCCGTCCAGAAATGGAACTGACATTATTATAGACTAACTGTTGACTAGCGGCCGCTACAGCTAGAAAATTATACTACGAATAGATAAAATCAGAGTAAAAACTACCGTATGTGTTAATCCAAGCTCTAGACTATCTCTGTACTAGATTTTATCCAAATCCGTTCAGTAGTTTTTACGTGAAATAGTAACAAACATCCATACATCTTATAAAGTATCACCTTTATAACATTTGTAATTAAAAACAAGATTAAATAAGATTGGTACTCATTATTATAAAATTGACTAAGTACTGCACTGCTCGTGTTCACAATGCATATTTAGGCATAATAATTATTAGATTTGACAGCCACGGTCTACTTACAAGTTCTATTTCGAAACCTTCCCCCCTTATACAAAATATCTATACTAATATTAGAGGTATCTGTTTGTGTGTAGGGGTAATCTCCGGAACTAACGATCCGAACCGAATAATTAGCACAATATTGTCTAGCGAGTCGCATAAAGTACGGGTGGGGGTAGAGACTAGTGTTAAATAAAGACATAAAATACTGCAACAATTGCATTTATTTATAAAACTAAATTATATTTACATGTACGTAAATAATACGATGCGTCAAGATCAGGTCCGTAGGCAACAGTCAAAGCAGTACATAATAAATAATAAGTTACAGTAGTCAGGCGAGGTCATCAGGCGCGCCTAGTCTTGCTGAACAATCCTCCTTGGTCTTACAGACTGGGGCCGGAGAGTAAAGGCGAGAAACATTAGAAAACTGGGCCACCTCCTCTCAATTTCACATTCAAACTTAAAAACGTCCAATGTTACATTTTGACGTTTCTTTTTCTCTAAAGTTATAACAAACAGGCCCAAAAACAAAAGCATAAACTTCTACAAAAGATAGGTAATAAAAAACACATTACAATTCGCCTTTACCATATAGCCACGGCCTATGATTTCTAACCAAACATCTCAGTCAAAAAATCATTCAATAACCTTTTCATCACAACCGCTGTTATCATAATCTCAACAGAATTTAATTCTATTCTAAACTTGAAATCTGCACAAACGACGACAGAAAATAATGTTGTATTGATTTGGGACATTACATTCGATTTCGAACATTATTTTCTGTTCGTCGAAATCAATCTTTAGTCAGCAAGGAGCTAGGTCGCTTTGTGTTCGTAGTTGCTGGGCTTAACCCCACGGGTGGGCTACGTGGGCAGCGGGCAGCGTGTACCTCGCGACGGGAGCGGCCACGGCGACCTGCGCCGGCGCTGCGTATACCTTCGCTATGGGAGCTGCAACTGCTACTGGTGCCTGGAAGAAAATTAAGCGTCAAGAAAGACATTTGGTGGCGTTTTTCTAAGGTCAAGAGCAAAATCAAAAGGTTTTTTTGAGTTCAGAATCATACTGTTGATAATAGTGCAAGACAGAAAAAATAGAATGTGATTGCACTAAATCTACTTAGAAGTGGTGAATTTTCTCGAGGTTCCTCAATGTCAGACTCGTATTGACTAAAACCACTCTGATGTTCCCTCGCACGTACACGCGTTGTAGAGACAGCGGGATCTAATACACCTTCTGCTACGCCGGACTGGTGGCCCGCTTCACCTGCTAATCTCGCCCCGGGAAGAGTGAAGAATAAAACAAGGAATCCATGTTAGCTAACTTAACCTTCCTTTTTCAACTAATTACACCCTAGATTTTAAGCTGCAGAAGCTGCGAAATCTTCAAAAAAACTATCAAACATGAGAAAAATCCTCACCGCATGAGCCGAAGCTCCCGTCCTCTCAACCACGGCATTGAATCCGTTAATTTTGTCTGCGGTGTAGGTGACCTTGCGCACGTGGCCGTCAGGTTCCACCAGGCTGTAGGAGCCGTGGACTACTCCGTTCTGCAGAGTCTCTGAGGCATCCTTGTGATCACCGGTCGCTGGGTCTGCTACGCCGTATGAAAAGCTGTACGCTGGGTTCGGGTCAATGGGCTCTGCGCGCACCACCTGGTGAAGAGAATTTCAGAGGTTATATTGGGCATTTCTTGTATGAGGTTATGTGCCCTATCTCTATGAAAGTGACTATTTACAGAAAATGATATCAAGTGGATACGAACATAAATTCATATTTTAATAGTCCGATGGGGGGAACAAAAATGCCGATTACTACGATCCTTAAATAATTGTACAACATGCTATGGCTTCGACGTCTTTCATTACGCCTCGAAAGAGCATCAGCTAGAATGTGTATTTTAAGATCCACCAACCCAGTCTTAGTTACTGAGAGGTCCATATCACAACTATGGGTACGATAATAATATATCTTAACTCTAATATTTTCCTCCTACTCACCGGAGCCGCGTAAGTTTTAACGACAGGTGCAGCATACGCCGCCGGCGCAGCGATAGCGTGTGCGGTGATCGCCGGAGCATAAGCCGGTGCGTACGCAGGCGCGGCGTATGCATGTGCGGCGTACGCTGGCGCGGCGTAGCCGTGAGACGCGTAACCGATGCCGTCCAGCAGCCCCGGTCGCGCCATCGCGCCGGCGCACGCGCAACATAATAATAACAACTGGGAAGAAAAAGGGAAACTTTACATAACAACCACCTTTTATTATTTTAAGTAATTTTTTTGTCTTGTGGTTCCGTTTATTCAGACAGTATTAATATTGGTCATCCAAGTATTCAGGAATCGAACCCGCGGTTATATTACTTAACCAGTGGATCGCTGATCACACACGACAGAACCGAGCCATAGGCGATGCCCCAAAATCCCTGTTTGAAGCTCATAGTATAAGATTTTAATCTATTCCACAATAAATGAGATTGTAGTTTCTTGGTCTCAATTTCTTTAGTAGATAGAGTTCACTAGTTCAAACCAGTTTTTAGCATTTTGTAAGTATTGTTTTTGCTTAACGGAAAACAGCAAAGGAAAACCCCTTTAGAGTGTTGGCCTTTAGTGGTAACCCGACCTACGAGTTGTAGGTCGTGGGTTCTAACCCAGTCAGGTGAATTACTTTGTATACCCAATTTATTTCATTACCACTGCTCTCAAAATGCTACAGGAAAACGTGGAAGACGCCAGTGTCCCAGCACTGGGAACATTATAAGCTGAATTATGATTAGACTTAGAGTTTTTACTGATGTTTTCGACCCATATCCAATCAGTCTACATTTTGTATATTTCGCTTTTATTAAACACAATATTTGATTAATATATTATATATTTACCTTAGCGAGCATGTCTGTCGCGTGCGCACGTCGTGGGGCGGAGAGCACGTGTGTCGCTCCCCGCCGACGCACCGTATATAAAGCGCAGCTGCGCCGGCGCAGGCCACGCACGATCTACACCTGATACATATTTCGCAACAAGGATACCGGCACATGTGTCGGCTTAAAGGCTAGTTATGCTTAATTATTAGTTTGGGTTAGTCGCTGGTCTAGATCTAGTGTGGAACCACGCCTGCATTCCCCTAAGGAGCTGATGAGGTTACACCCAAAATGTGTGCCAATGCCCGACAATCGAATACAAAAACTTAGAGCAGTTCCCTCCATAATTAAGCTATAAGTAACCCACGAACAGAAAACCAGGAAGAGCGTGAAGGGCCACGCGGAGAGCATATATTGAAGGACTCAAATCGGACATCTTGCATAGTTCACCATGGTCTAAGAAATGTTTTTCTTTGCCGCTTGGCAAAGAGCGAGTCGGACGGAGAGTCCGACTCGTACTTAGGATTACGGAATTATCAATAAAAACGGCATAAAAAAATCACATTTGTTGTATGAGCGCCCCCTTAAATATTTATTTTAATCTATTTTTTATTTTTTTCTATTCATAGCGGCAACAGAAATAAATTATCTGTGAAAATTTCAACTAACTATCACGGTTCGGAAACAGCCTGGTGACAGACAGAAGGACAAGAAGTCTAAGTAATAGGGTCCCGTTTTATTCTTGGGTATAGAACCCTAAAATTAAGATACAAGAGTGACCTTCAGCTTTTCACAAAACAGCGGGTCTAAATGTATGACGAATCGTTCATAATGACGAGGGTAAGTCAACCGCAAGATAGACGTACCTTTACATTAAAAGGCTACAATGTCACAGCATATCTTTAAACTAATTGGTCATGTTTGTTCTTGTTTAAAGCAACGTACGTTAATACCTAAATGTGAATAAATAGTTTACAATGAAACTCTAAACAATTTACTCATAATCAAAGTCGAAATAGTGAACTCTTTTTTGAAGTATTCTTTAGAGTTTAGATAATTCCTAACGATATAGTAGTGTCTTATTTTAAAAACAGCATATTTATTACGAATCATGATGAGGGTACCCTCTTCTCACAGAGAGCAGGGGCCGTATTATGACGTCTTAAAACCAGGCTTGTTCCAGTGAGTGAAAGAGACAGAGCTGTACAAGTCTAGCGCCACTTCGTTCATTCACTGGAACAAGCCTGGTTTTAAGAGGCCTCTTACAGTCCACTAGCGCCGCCAATCGAAAAAATGTCAAAACATAAACGGCCGTTTTTGTTACAAATGCACGATTTAGGTAAACAAGTGTCGACAATGTGTTATAAAATTAAGTTATTGCCTTTTCTACAGTAATAATAGACCACATTTTGTATTTTTGATTCTATTTACGAGTTATGACATTTTTTCGATTGGCGGCGCTAGTGGACTGTAAAAGGCCCCTTAAGACGTCATAATACGGCCGCAGGTCTGTTTCCCACCAGTGGGATCATTAGGTATAGGATATTATTTATTCTTGTAGAAAGCTAGCCGTGGCGTCTATAAGCAAGATTCACACTGTGACTTTCAGTACTTTGTTTTACATAACATTTATCACATCAATTATTTTTAACATCATACCTGTAGGCTCCTTATTTTTTTCTTTGCCTAATAAAGCCCACCATGAAATTCACCTCTACTGCAGATGTAACGTGTTCACCCACATTTCATTTACATAAGTCCAATTACATAGGGCGTGAGCCAATTACCAGCATTCAAGTACAACCCCAGACTCTCGGCTGCTACAGACAAATTCAGCATGAAAACCCAATAACACCTCGTCTGACGACGTGGGAATAGAACCCAAGAACATTATTCTTGGCAGTGCTTGTCACCATTTGTCCGTACCCTAGATAAATAGTCCTTTATAAATTTGATTACATTTTTACTTGTTCATATCATCAGATCGTCTGTCCATCTTGCAGGTGGACGTCTCACGCTGCGCTTGTCGGATCAAATCACAGGATGGCGCTCTGGATGCAAGCCGCTTCCAACAGGTCTAAATAGGGAAGGCCTATGTTCAGCAACGTTACACCACTCTAGGAGAATCTTGAAACTCACATACATAAACACCCAGATCCGGTACCATGCGGGGATCGAACCAGCAACACGCTGTGCGACAGTCTATCGCTCAGCCACTGCACGTACTGTCGTAGTCGACACTTTATCTTCTACTATCTTTAGAAATTGGAATATTCTATTCTATTGCTCAAGTAATAGAGTGAGTAACGAATGCTCGTAGAATAATTTTATCGCAATTCGTATCACGATAACAAAGTGGCCTTTTTAGACCCCGATCAAACAGCTTCCTCGCTAGTTGTAAAATCTGATGCAAGAAACACAAACTTTTGCGCATACTTGACCAATTTATCAGTTATCTTGTTACTTGTATCAATATGGACTGTTATAGACACTTGGGCTTGGCAGAACTCGCTCTCGATTATGAGCAATATGAGCCAATCTACATGTGTTACACATTTTAGTTAGCAACTCCACGTAACTCGTTTATAATTTAATCTGACAGTTAAACAGCTGCCTATAAATAAATTCCCTGTAATAACAGGGAATTTATTTAATTCCCTGTAATAACAGGGAATTTATTTACTGTTATCAAAAATTGTTTACCTATATATATACCTAGGTACCTATCTCTCTCTATGTTGCTATCTATCTCTTTCCACGCGCGCCTCAAAGAGTGTCAGCAAAATGACGGGGCCCCCCGGGCCAAAGCCTGCCGGGGTCGCGGGACTGTACGAATTACCGTTACCCCGGAACGCAAAGGGCTATTAAAGGACACCGTGGATTTTAGTCAGTACGAGTCTAACAGTCCCTCCCGCTCTGCCCTGGGTGGGAGGACTCATTTGATGATTTTACCACGTAAAAATAAAAATAAACTGCACTTTATTAGCTATATTAACCCTATTAGTCGCAGCGTGATATCAAACACGAAAATATTTTTTTCAATTAGAACTACTAGATCCTGAGATTAGCGTGTTCAAACAAACAAACTCTTCAGCTTTAAAATATTAGTATAGATTACCAACACACTCGATTCGATGAAGCTTAACTCAAAGCGAACATTGGCCTTTTGGTAGCTCGAAGTGAGTCATCTAAAGGTGTGTGGGATTAGATAATAACTACCGATAATAACACAATTTATTAGACAAACGTATTGTAAAGTAAGTTTTGGCGGGCGGGTATGATATCCCTCAACGCTATGTTCAATACTGGAAAAGTGTGTAAAGGTAATTGGCTATTTGACTGAAAAAATCTAATTAGTCCGTCACTTAGATTATCAAAAAATAATCGACCCGTATTTTTTTTTGTTTCGTAAACCAAAATTAACGAAGATACGACGCTTTCAAAATTGGCAAGTCATCACAATTTAGTACAATTTTTATTGAATTCTGACATCAAGAACCCCGAACTCTCGAGTTTTGATGCGTTTTATTTTGATGAATATTCATTGTTTTTACAAAAGAAAAAACACGTGTCCGTTATTTTTTAAAACCCTAAATGACGGACTAATTATATTTGTAATTTATAGCTACTGTCAAATAGCCAATTATAGCAAGCATAATTTTATTTTATTATAGTCGGCTAGCAGCGAGTGATGTGTAGTGCATATTATAAGGGCTGTTTTTTTTACGTGGTAAAATCATCAAATGAGTCCTCCCACCCGGGGCAGAGCGGGAGGGACTGTCAGACTTGTACTGACTAAAATCCACGGTGTCCTTCAATAGCCCTTTAGGTACGTTCCTGGGTCACGGTAATTCGTACAGTCCCACGACCGATATAAGGGCTGATAAAGGAAATTCTAGTGGAACGAGTGCAACCAAGCCGGAGACGAGTAGAGCAGAGAGGAGACAAATAGAAACCTATCAAACACATTGATTGATTTCAAACTAGTCCCATAGAAATCAGATATTCATTGGTAGCTTGTATCTGAAAAACACAAAATTGTCCCGTTTGCGCCGTACTGCCTTGACATTTTTGGGTGCGGTGGTAAAAGATAGAGTCCGCGCCCCACCACTAGCGCTGCGCCAAAGGACTTGAGTCGTGGTCATGGCGCGGAATCTACAATCGATATCTATACCTTATTGTAGCAAATAAATCCGTTTATTAAGCTTTAATATCAAAGTTGTTTGGAAACAAAGAATACAGGCAGCTGGACCTTTTGTAATTGTGGTTCTACTGCGAGCGATCATCGTTTTATTTTTGAAAACTTTAAAAAAATAGCAAGGCGTTGACATATTTTATCGAGCTTTATAAAGCGTTAACATTCCCTTAAAACTAATGTCTTATCACAAGAATAATTCCATCAAATTATTATCGTCAAAGTTCCCTCTTATTTTCTTCCTTCCTCTTCACAAAAACAAAACGTACAAAATCATTTTCGATTTCATGGAAAAAAATTGTTCCTCGTGCATACACTAGAAGCGCTTATTTAATTTTCCATACAATAAACGCACTTCAAGTACGCTGTAAATAAAATACAGAAATCTTGTTTTAAGGCTTAAATCTACTCTACTTAAATCTACTCGTCAAATAAAACTAGCTAGCAGGTCAAACAAAAAATATAGTCTCAAATTTTTTTACAATCTTTTATTAGATAAAAATATAACGTTACAATACTTACAATACTAGGTAAATGCAAGGTAGGTAGTTCCATTTATAACTGACAGCGATAATAAAGAACAAAATAGGTTACAAAAAAAAGAATAATGACAGTTCCACGCTAGCGGAGTCACCATAGACTAGTTCCTAGCTAGATTCAACATATTCTAGGCTGCAATACAGGCAACAAATGTAATTTATCGTAAAGTAGGTCACATTCGGTCCGCAGTTATTCCGGTGCGAACAGACATGTGCAAGCCAGTTTAAAATTCATATCTCGCCGCGCCCTTTACTTTATCCAACGCACATTCAATTCGATATTATATCAATTAGATTTTTTGAACTCGAGAGAATTATGTTATGGCATACATAAAAAAAAAACCGGCCAAGTGCGAGTCGGACTCGCCTTTAAAGGGTTCCGTAGCAGCAAGTAACATTATATAAAAGTTGGTTGTAACTTTGAAAGATAAATTGCGGTTTACGATTTATGACGTATTAAAAAAAAATGTAAGTTGGTACGCACAATATTGAGTGATTTACCATGTTATTTTAATATCATGGACTTCTTATAGGTTTTCCTATAATCTATAAGGAGAAAACTAATTTCTGTATTTTTTTCAAAATTTTAGGTTCAGTAGTTTCGGAGATAAGGGGGGGGGAATGGTCAATTTTCGTCTATTTTCTTGAATAACTTGGAAACTATTTATTTTAAAATTACAAAAAAATACATTTAAGATCTTCTCAACAAGACCTTTCATTTGATATGCCACACGATGCAGTTTTCAGATTTTTTTTTTTAATTTTCCCCTTCCCCCCCCAAAATGACCCCCCATATACAGATTTCATCTGCTCACGTCACACCTCTGTGTTTGGGTCACAGGAATTGATATGTGTACCAAATTTCAACTTAATCGGTCTAATAGATTCGGAGATAATTGACTGTAAGCGACGGACGGACAGACACACGAGTGATCCTATAAGGGTTCCGTTTTTGTATTCAGACGTACGGAACCCTAAAAACGACGGTTTGCACTCTGGGAGTGTCGACAGAAGTGAAAACTTGAATAGTAATAAACACACACGAACATTCGCGCAAGCGCCCTACGGTGTCTTACGAATTTTCGATCAGGTCACGTGTCCTGACGCGAGTTTAACATTTTTTACCCATTCCAAAAAAAGTGCACAACGCCGCTAAAGAAGTTTTCACTTCAAAAATTTTCGTATGTGATACTACTACTTAAACACGAAGCCCCTAGCTTTGGCCCACTCTACGGGGCGTTTCTATCAAAAGATTAGTGGTATGAACAAAAAATTCGGGTCAAAATTATTAAACAGCCGTTCCGACTCCCGATACTTATGATATTATCAGAACTTATGAGTTGAGAACCAATAGGAAGTGGGCTACACTCGTAAATTTCGAGTACCGACCCGTATTTTCGTTGATGGACTAAGAGAGTAGACCCTCTGATTCAGTGGTGTTAATATCTTTTGACATTTAAAATTAAAATTACAGCTACAAAACAGTACAATAAAAAAAATCGTATCCTTAAAAATGTAAGGGTTGATGGCTTTGCCAACCAGCAATCTCGACGCTCAGAAGCTAATATGGCTTGCTTACTATGTATGAAAATAGCACCGACGACGTCAAACGTCCTTCTTAGGCTCAACTCACACCAAAAGAGCGGCGAAGGGCAAAGAAGCGGAGCGCAGTTTCAGGGTCATATGAATTTCAACTTTATTTTCATTAAAATAATATTTATTATCGCATGAGAAACTCGAACAAGTCGCGGGAATGCCCGCGGATCCGCGGGCATTCCCGCGACTCTTTCGAGTATGAGTGCGATAATAAGAATGAGTATATATTCGCCGCTCTTTTGGTGTGAGTCGAGCCTTAGCATCGCGTCGCGCCGAGCTCGCTGTTTGATACAGTCTTCAATGTTGCGAGCTGGAAAAGTTTTCAGCGTGCTTCAAATACCTACGCACATATCCAAAAACGTCAACCAGTTCTCGGGTTACATTGCAGTAATACTTTCCAACTTCGACATTTCAGAAATATTCGCTTGATATTGAATTAATAAAATAAATTAACTAAACGTACGAAACTACGAACTAAATATAAATTCCTCTTAAATAAAAGTTACTAAATAAGTTAATAATAAGTTTCTTTTTCGAGCCACTTGGACATGTTATTCCTAATAATGTAACGTCTGATTTCATCCATAATGACCATTAAGATACTGAAAGGGATCGCAAGAAAGAAATCAGAATAACCTATAGTCTCAGTGCTAAAAATTTCATGACATTGCGGCAAATAAGAGACACAAAGAGCAGAGATCAAATCAAAAACAATACTGACATTCAGAACATGGTTTCTCATACCTTTCTTTAAAAGCGAAATTCTTCTGGTCTTACAAATAATCACGTCTGATATTTGAGTCCAGCACACAGCAACAAAATAAGCGGTTTGAGATTTTCTCTCAAGCCTTTTCCTGTCTACAAAATTCCAAGGACGACCCAACGTATCAAGCACTAATTCCTTTTCGCTTTCCCAAGAAGTACGAACAAACATTAAGCTAGACGGAAAGAACCCATCTTTAGCGAATACTGTGAAATACGCATACATCGCAGCGAAGAACTGAATCAAACCTACTTGAAAATACGTCATAAATAATAAATGCCCAGTAACGAGGTGGTCTGTTGGTTTGCGAGGTGGTATTGACATAATATCGTCTTCAGAGTCTTCGTATGCTAAACTTATTGCAGGAAGTAGATCCGTTCCGACATTTATCACAATAATCAAAATGAGAGTAATAGGCAAAGGCATACCTAGGACAGCATATAATACAAAAGGTAACATTTCAGCTGCGTTCGAGGTAAGAGTATACGCAATGGTCTTTTTTAAATTGTCGAAGATCCTCCTACCTTCTTGTACGCCTAGCACGATGGAAGCAAAATTATCGTCTAACAGAATCATATCTGCTGCTTTTTTGGAGACCTCAGTACCATTAATACCCATAGCTATACCAATGTCTGCTTTCTTTAAAGCCGGGGAATCGTTAACACCATCTCCAGTCACAGCCACGACGTAACCAAGCATTTGATAACACTCGACAATAAGCAATTTCTGCTGAGGACTAGTTCTCGCGAACGTAACCTCTTTGTACTTAAGTTGCGTAGACTTTAAATCGTTAACACTCATTTTACGAAGTTCATCGCCAGTTATAACAGCTGCCTGGAATTGGCTCTTGATATGATGCGGTACATCAGCTAGTTCAATATGATGTTCAAACGCGTAATCATAAGCAGTTGGCATTGTTATAGTGCCACACTTACGAGATATAGCCAAGGCAGTGACGGGGTGGTCTCCAGTCACCATTACCACCTTTATGCCGGCTGACCTACATAAACCAATATATTTGTCAATATTTTGTCTCGGTGGATCGATCATTGATATGGCTCCAATAAAAATAAGATCTTCCACAGGGAAGTTACGTGATTGTGTATCGAATTTATAACCTATTGGATAGTTTTCGACTGGCAATGGTAAATCACAATATCCAATGACGCGCTCCCCCATGTTCGCCATCTTAATGAAATTGGCTTTCAATTCTTTTTTTAACTGTGGCGTGAGGGGCTGTGGACCATCGTCTATGAGAACCCTGGAGCAGTATTCCAACACAATTTCTGGTGCTCCTTTCATTACTAATAAGTAGGAATTGGTTGACTTCATATGATGAATCGTGATTTGATATTTGTAAGCTGAACTGAATGGAATTTCTCCCACTTTTGGGTTTTCATTTTGAAGTGTCGTGGCTGAGCGGTTTTCCTCCATGAACCTTAATATAGCAGATTCGGAAGCATCCCCAATAATTTTTCTCTTGGCGATGGGTTCACTTAACGTCTCAGGAAGGAAAGATGCTTTTAAATTAAGAGAACCTTCTAAACATAACGTTGCATAAGTTGGTTCTACTACGTGAGAATGGTCATCTTTATCTATTATTTTGAAATTGCAGAATAAATGTGACACCCTCATTTGATTTTCAGTTAAGGTACCAGTTTTATCTGAACATATACATGAGGTGGATCCTAGGGTTTCTACAGCTTGTAATGTTTTAGCGAGACAGTTTTTCTTTTTGAGAGATTTAGCTGACAGAGTCATGCACACAGTCAAAGTTACTATCAAACCCTCTGGTACATTGGCCAATATCATGCCCAGCATGTATTGTAGCGCTGACAGCCAACTTCTCTGTATAATATATACCATAATAAAGAAAATTATACCAACGACAAATGCCACTCCGCACAATAACTTTATAAAATGTGTGATTTCTTTTGCAATAGGGGTCTCTTCTTTTTTCAAGCCGGTTACCAGTCCAGCAATTTTTCCTATTTGTGTCATCTCTCCAGTCGCAATTACTATGGCTTTGCCAGAACCCTCAGTAACAGGACATCCGAAGTAGGCCATATTTTTAGATTCCAAAGGATTAGAATGAGTGCATTCAGGCCTGTGTTTTATAGGTTCCGATTCCCCAGTCAAAGACGACATATCTGTACTTAAATTAGTGCATGTAAGAATTCGAACATCGGCTGGCACTATATCTCCCCCAATCATTTCTACAATGTCGCCAATTACCAAATCTCTATTGGGTACTACTGTGCGAACTCCATCTCGTATTACAGTTGCACTCGGTGGAACTAGTTTCTCGAAACCGCTCATAACTGCCAAATTTTTTGCTTCTTGATAAAATCCAAATAACCCTGTGCCTACAATGGTTACGGCTATCACAGATCCCAAATACAGATATTCTCTTGAAGAGTGGGCATCACCCTCCTCCTCACGGTTTTTGGTCAGAAAGTACCCTAAGAAATTGACTCCAGCTGCCACCCACAGTACACATGCAAACCAACCAAACAAATTGTGCATAAATATTGAAATCAAACTGGTGCCATGAAGTTCTTTTAGCTCGTTCGGTCCGTGACGTTTTAAAAGTTCCTCGGCAAAGCTTTGTGTCAGACCATTCGTCACACTTGTCCTATACACGTTTTCTAGTTGCTCTGGTGTAAGAAAGTGATCCCCTGTGTTTGTTTCTTCCTTAAGGATGGATATCTGGGATAGTTCTATGGCGCTTTGACCCAGCACACTTCCTCGACGCAGGCTCCTGATAGAGGTGACGCTCGCCCGGTGACCGTGGCCGTGCGCGTGCGTAGTGCTATGCTTAGGCATTGTCGGAGCTCACTGCTGATACCGCCTACGTGAACACTTCAACAAACAGCATACAGCCGTTTCTAAGTTAAATAATCTAAAAGTTATCTTGTTCTATCGAAAAGGCAACTTGTCATTTTGACAGATTTTTATTCCATAAATTTTATTTTAATCTTCTTTGATAGGTATTAAAAAATAGAGTCATGGGTCCATTAGACTAGTAATAGTAGGGCAGCCCAAGAAGGGATTTTTGAAGTGACTCGAGCGTATCAGATAATGCACCCTTTAACATACTTCTACCAAGTATGAAGCCTTCATATGGTGGGGTGTGTTGAGGGGAACCCGTCAGATTAGTAAAAAAAATCGAACCTCAGAAAAACTCGAGCGCGTCAGATTAAGAAAAGCTAGATTAATTACGTTCAGAAGAGTGTATATCTCAATATTCTGACTATTTGAGCGTGACATTAGGCAATGAGCGAGTCCTGAAGTTTTAAAAAAAAAAACGTAAAGCCTATTCGTTCCGTATTCGTTAGCAATCAACGTTCCGTCTAATTAGTTTTAATTACTCATAAAGTCTTTTCGTTTTTAGGGTTCCGTAGTTAACTAGGAACCCTTATAGTTTCGCCATGTCTGTCTGTCTGTCTGTCCGTCCTCGCTTAATCTCTGTGACCGTTAGCACTAGAAAGCTGAAATTTGGTACCAATATGTATATCAATCACGCCGACAAAGTGCAAAAATAAAAATTGGAAAAAAATGTTTTTTTAGGGTAGCCCCCCTATATGTAAAATAGAAAGTGATTTTTTTTTTAATTTCAACCCTAACGTGTGATATATCGTTGGATAGGTATTTAAAAAGGAATAGGGGTTTACTAAGATCATTTTTTGATGATGTCAATAGTTTCGGAAATAATCGCTCCTAAAGTCAAAAACAATGTGTGTCCCCCCCTCTAACTTTTGAACCATAAGTTTAGAAAATATGAAAAAAATCTGGAAAGTAGAACTTTATAAGGACTTTCTAGGAAAATTATTTTGAACTTGATGGAAAGAACAGTTTTTGTGCAAAAAAAACAAGAAGGTGGTACAAAATTCCTGGACTAAGTTTGTAGTATAATCAATTTATTTAAGTTTAAAAAAAGGCTATTTGTTAACACTTATTGTAACGGACGGGAAACTACGGAACCCTACACTGAGCGTGGCCTGACACGCTCTTGGCCGGTTTTGATTTTTCAACCGCTTGTTTCCAGCCATCTTGAATTAATCGTCAGATTAATATGTAATGGTTATCAGAAATATAAAGCGCGTTTACACTGTAAATGGCTGACGCGCTCGAGTACTTTTAAACAACTATTTTTTTTACATTTAGGGATAAAATATTACTAATACTAAAATAGAAAACTTGCAAAAACTTATTTCTTTTTAAAACATAATTTTTCAAATCCAAATTAAAAAAAACATATAGGTGGCCATGACGCTCGAGTAACTGCAAATTTAGCATCCTGACCTCCTCTACCATAACGTGATTAGGTGAAAAAGTATTCTTGTTCTATGGCATTACTGGGAGAAAAAAAATCCCGACAGACATGCAATCTATATCTATAGTTAATACTATAAAGCTGAAGAGTTTGTGTGGTTGAACGCGCTAATCTCAGAAACGACTGGCTAAGGCTATAAAACATCACGCTACGACCAATAGGAGCCGAGCAGCGGGAGTAAAACCGCGGGCAACAGCAAGAGAGTTACAATGGGTTCATCTCCCAGTCTTCAATATTTCCATTTTTAAACATTTGAATATAAAAAGGGAATAAAAAATACGAAAAAATAACAGTACGCATCAGTATCGGGATCAAAAGCCCAATCTCAAGATTTGGGCGAGGGATTAAATAGGTGTCAAGTGAATAGGTTTCGTTATAAACAAAACCTGTGCTCCATTACTGAAGTGGCTGATGGATAGATTTTCATCTTTGTGGTCAGACCATAAACTTGAAAATCCACTAAAGACAGGGGGATGAGGCGGAAAAGGTAGCTTTATCCTAATTATGTTGAGGTTGGCTTCCTGTTTTAACCAAGTAAGTAATGTACTCTGATCACTATTAATCCTGCATATGATAACGAATTAAAAAGTTATTCATTTCGAAAAACAAGTACTTCATGTTGGCGCCCACGCTCTTAATGTTTTGCAAGTGTGGGATTTCGGTGCTTCACGTAATAAAACAAACGAACTTGGTGTAAAAATAAACTTTACTAAAAAATTAATAATAAGTCTCCTGTTCGAGCCATGGGGACAGGTTATTCCTAATAATGTAGCGCCTAGTTTCATCCAAAACGATCATAAGGATCGCAAAAGGAACCGCCAGGAAAAAATCAGATATGTCTATCTTCGCCGTGCTAAAAAGTTCATGAGAAAGTGGTAAATAAGTCACACAAAGTGCAAAAATCAAATCAAAAATTATACTGGCATTCAAAACGTGGTTGTTCATGCCTTTCTTCAAAATCGAGATTCTTCTAGTCTTACATATAATCGCATCCGATATCTGAGTCCAGCATACAGCAACAAAATAAGCCGTCTGTGATTTTCTCTCAACATGTTTCCTGTCCGTGTAACTCCAATCGCGACCTAATGTATCTTTCACCGTCATCTTTCTACTTTCCCACTCGTCGCGAACAAACAACAAGCTAGTGGGAAAGAACCCTTCCTTAGCAAATACTACGAAGTACGCATTCATTCCAGCGAAGAACTGAATCAATCCTACTTGAAAATACGTCATGAATAACAAGTATCCAGTAACGAGGTGGTCTGTCGGTTTGCGAGGTGGTATTGACATAATATCGTCTTCAGAGTCTTCGTATGCTAAACTTATTGCAGGTAGTAGATCCGTTCCAATGTTAATAACCATAATTAAAATGAGACTAATAGGCAAAGGCATACCTAGGACAGCATACAATACAAAAGGTACCATTTGAGCTGCGTTTGAGGTAAGAGTATACGCAATGGTCTTTTTTAAATTGTCAAAGATCCTCCTACCTTCTTTAACTCCCATTACGATGGAAGCGAAGTTATCGTCCAATAGAATCATATCTGCAGCTTTTTTAGAGACCTCAGTACCATTAATACCCATAGCTATACCAATATCAGCTTTCTTTAAAGCAGGGGAATCGTTGACACCATCTCCAGTCACAGCCACGACGTAACCCAGACTTTGAAATGTTTCAACAATAAGTAGTTTCTGCCGAGGACTGGTTCTCGCGAAAGTTATCTCTTTGTACTTAGTAAGTATTGCTCTCAAATCGCTGCCGCTTATTTTACGTAGTTCGTCACCAGTTATAACAGCTGCCATAAATTGACTCTTGATATGAAGCGGTACATCAGCTAGATCAATGTGATGTTCAAACGCGTAATCATAGGTAGTTGGCATAGTAATTGTACCACACTTACGAGATATGGCCAAGGCAGTGACGGGGTGGTCTCCAGTCACCATTATCACCCTTATTCCAGCTGACTTACATAAACCAATATATTTATCAATATGTTTTCTCGGTGGATCGATCATAGATATAGCTCCAACAAAAATAAGGTCTTCCACGGGAAAGTTACGCGTTTGAGTATCGAATGCATAACCTATTGGAAAGTCACTCAGCGGCAATTTCAAATCACAATATCCAATGACGCGCTCTCCCATGTTCGCCATCTTAATGAAATTGGCTTTCAATTCTTTTTTTAATTGTGGCGTGAGGGGCTGTGGACCTTCATCCGTGAGAACCCTAGAGCAGTGTTCTAACACAATTTCTGGTGCCCCTTTCATTACTAAGAAGTAGGAATTAGTTTCTAGCATATGATGAATCGTGACTTGATATTTGTAGGCTGAACTGAACGGAATTTCTCCTATTTTCGGGTTTTCTGCTTGAAGTTTTGAGGCTGAGCGGTATTCCTCCATGTACCGTAATATGGCAGACTCGGAAGCATCACCGATGATTTTTCTTTTATCGATGGTTTCGTCCATTGTACCATGATCAAAACTTGCTTTTAAATTAAGTGAAGCGACTAAACCTAAAGTGTCATACGTTGGTTCTGCAACGTGAGAATGGTCATTTCTATCTAATATTTTAAAATTGCAAAGTAAATGTGACACCCTCATTTGATTTTCAGTCAAGGTACCAGTTTTATCTGAACATATACAAGAAGTGGATCCTAGGGTTTCTACAGCTTGCAATGTTTTAGCGAGACAGTTTTTCTGTTTCAGAGATTTAGCTGACAGAGTCATGCACACAGTCAACGTTACTATCAAACCCTCAGGTACATTGGCCAATATCATGCCCAGCATGTATTGTAGCGCTGATAGCCATCTTTTCTGTATGACATATACCATGATAAAGAACACTATACCCATAATGAATGCCACTCCGCACAACAATGTAATAAAATGTGTGATTTCTTTTGCGATAGGAGTTGGTTCTTTTTTTAAGCCGGTTACGAGTCCAGCAATTTTTCCTATTTGTGTCATCTCTCCAGTCGCAATTACTATGGCTTTGCCAGAACCCTCAGTAACAGGACATCCGAAGTAGGCCATATTTCTAGATTCCAATGGATTTAAATGAGTGCATTCAGGCCTGTGTTTTATAGATACAGATTCTCCAGTCAAAGAAGACATATCTGTACTTAAATTAGTGCATTCAAGTATTCGAACATCGGCTGGCACTATATCTCCCCCAATTATTTCTACAATGTCACCAATTACCAGGTCTCTATTGGGTACTGTTTTGCGAATTCCATCTCGTATTACAACTGCTTTCGGTGGGATTAATTGCTCGAAACCGCTCATTACTGCTAAATTTTTTGCTTCTTGATAAAAGCCAAATAAGCCAGTTGATACAATCATCAAAGCGATGACAAGTCCTAAATAGAGATATTCTCTTGCAGTGTTGGCACTATCTTCTGGAGACCCAGCTTCTTCAGTGGCTATAGTCATGAAGTATCCTACGAAATTGACTCCGGCAGCCACCCACAGTACACATGGAAACCAACCAAACAAATTTTGCATAAATATTGAGAACAAACTGGTGCCACGAAGTTCTTTTAGCTCGTTCGGACCATATTGTTCTAGCAGTTCCTTGGCGAAACTCTCTGTTAGTCCGGTGTTCGCATTTGTCCGGTATACGGTTTCGAGTTGCTCTGTAGTGAGGAAATGTTCGCCTGCGTTTGTTTCTTTCTTAAGAACTGATATCCTGCATAGGTTTATGGCGGACTGACTCAGTCCGCTGACCCGGCGAAGTGTTTGGCTCAATCCGCTCAACCGGCGATCGCTAAGAATGGAACCGTCGCGCTTCTTCGTCATTGTGGATCAGTACACAACGACTACGGTTTGAAGAGATTTCAAGAATACAATTATTATGGTAACTACAACCCTTCATGCATGGCTTGTGAGGGAGACACAACGCAATCTTGCCAGTATCACGTAGTGTGTAAATGTGTAATTTTGTAGTAAAGATAAGGTTATGACATGTTTGACTGAATTTGATTCCTTCATTAATTTGTGCTGTACAGATAATTTACAGATTAACTCTGACAGACCGAAAAAGAAGCTTTGTGTGATTTCAAAACAGAAGTAGGTCGTGGCGAGGACTCTAAACCTACGTTCACATAGTTGAACAGCATAATTTTTTTAACCGACTTAAAAAAACAAGTAGGTTCTCAGTTCGACCTGTATTTTTGTATGTATGTTTATCCGCAATGGAAATGCATTTGTTCTATTTCGGCGCTTTTTTATCGTCCCAGAAAAAAAAGCGCTAGTGCGAATAGGGACTTAGTCTTTTAAAGCGCAGCGCTTTTTTCGAACACTTTCAATGTTCAATTCACCTTTTAGTTCCACATAAATGTGTTAAACTTAAGAAAAAGTTTCTTAAGTTTTCCGTACTTCATTACTTCCCAGAATTTTATCCTTATTAGCGACACTATCGAATGGTGTAAAAATACAACAAACTCTGATTTTTTTTTCCAAAATCACACCTATCATTTTTGGGTGTGAGTGGGATTGATTCGTGGCCAGGATGATTGATTTTTCGAAAATCGAAGATGCAGTCTTAGTTTTTCTCAAAATCGGCCTCAAGACTCCTTTCAGTATTAAGTATTCGATATCCCACGTGGTTTCGGATTTTGATTCGGATTAGCTATCCACACCCTGTTGAAAAATGAGCCCTGTTTGAAATTGTGTTTTAAATAGAATAATTATTAATTTTAAATTATGTTCACGGATGAAATAAAACAAGTACAGAAAAATACATTTGCTTCGCTTATATTTTCTTATATACAATTAAAATCATTACAAATTAAGTATTTATACTAGCAGCTCTACATGTTTAGTTTATTACATTTATCTTACAATAAAATTAATGAGGATTACTACAGGCATACCGTTTTACTGAAACGGAGCCCGAGGTGGCTGCGCGGCGTGGGTTTGGGGGAGGGAGGGTACAGTGTGCGCGCAAGTATTAGTCACCGCCTGAGGTATGTGAGCGGTTGATGACGCCGAGTAAATAGCGGGTAGCTCGCCGCTCGATCAAGAACCTGATGGCTTATCATTACATCTTAAAGCAAGAGTAAATCCCGTGTGGAAACGAGGTGGCGCTAAACGACTTTATAGCTCTGTCTCTTTCCCACACGCCGGTCGGCGTATACCTAGTGTTCCACACGCGTCTCAAGACACTGTCAGCTTCTGGGGCTCCCACATGGCCAAATAACAGCCAGAGTCACCGTCTATAAAGATAACTATGACTGAAAGAACAGTGTGGGTTTTTATCAGTAAGAATCTGACAGTCCCTTCCACCGCTTAGGAACTTTAGTCCCTAGGGATCTTTAGTCACCTCACCACTCCCTCCCCCTTTTTACAGCGCGTGGTTGAGCTACGACGGAACAAAAAAGTTATGTACTATCTAACAATTGTGTTTTATTCGATACTTATACAAAATCATACATCTTTCAATGTACATGGTGATTTAAGATATACTTAAAAATGTGTCTTTTATTATTTCAGTTAGGTACACGATATTTAAATCGTTTCATTTACATAACTACATTTCGCCTTTTGCGACTCTATAAGGAGAATATGCGTACATTAATCCAATAGCTGATTATTGAACTAGAAGAGGTTTTTTTAATAATCCCTAATAAATACAATATTCCCTTTTAATGTCTGTTTTCATCAACACTAGATGGCTCATAATGAATGCCTATAATTGACGCGCAAGGACAAGCCACCGCATAGGGCATGGTCATCGAGGGATGGAACTTGGTGCGATTAATAGGTCCTCGCGCCTCGAGTGTAGCGGAAGGGACATTCAGGCTCTTGTTAACTAAAAACCACCCGATTCCTTCACAAACCCTTTGCGATTCAGGGCCGCGATGTCCTTTTAAGGCAATCCCGCGACCCACAACTCACATACCTCGAAAGTGACCAGCTCTTGAGCGTGGACTATAAAAGTTGAATTGTCAACCTTCATCCGAGCATCGAGAGTTGCAAATCCAACTACATACACAATCCAAACAATATACAATCCAAATACCAACAGCACAATAATATATAAGCATATTTTCTATTGCACTTACGAGTATAATAACGCTTGTTCTTATTATAAAAAGGATGGAGAGAAAAATTCGACCCGGTCGAGCATGACTGCGATAGCTTGGTTGGAAATGAAACTGAATCTGAAAGTCGCAAGTTAAAATCCTGCTCACAGTCAAATTTTTCTTTCCACATAAATGTGCAGGCGCAGGCGTGTTAATATAAAAAAAAAAACTTATTGTTGATAAAACGAGCATAATTGATGATAAAAACAATATAAAAGCAAGGTAGATAATCTCAAATAATTATTATGATTGAATAACATCTTTGGTAACGACTATTTTGTACTTTCGACACATGGTAAGGTTCTATTATAAATCTATCTACATCTTACTCCATGTGAAACAACTTATTATTTTCTTATTAGTTAGTATTTTTATAGACGACTTTTAAAGTATACAGAGTTTTATAAGTTGAGGAAACTTCATAGTACTGCCATGCTGAGCCGAAAACCTCTATCTTTATCTTTCAGAATCTTAAAAACTAATTTGGATATTAAAAAACAAATTGCTGATTCTTTTAATGTTTTATGTTTAATAGCAATTTAACCTCCTTGGACCTGGCGTCCCCTATACGAGACCTTTTTTCTAGTATTGCCCTCTAGCTCCTATTAAAGTATAACTTAACATGTTAAAACCCAGAGTCTTGTATAGGAGACATGCAATTAAAAAAAAATCTAATAACTTGTAATCTTTTTTCATATTTTTTTTTGTCATTTAGGGTTCTTTAAGTTTACCTATAAAAAATATTTCATCAGCAAACGCAAAGTGGTCTGGGGTCTGAGGAGGTTAATGTTATAAAAAAAAACAGAATAGCTTATCTCAGAGTTACCGTCTTTCGGTTTGGCAGGCGTAATAAGTATCGTAAAAGAATTAACTCAAATAAAATAATTAGTTTGATGGTCAAGTGGAATATAATTATGTTACAAAGACAATATGTACAGCTTATAAAAAGGTTAGTATTCTTTAAACCCTCAGTCACACACAGTGGTAACCGCTGCGAGTAAAATTAAACATGCTCAATTTAAATGGCGGCCACTATTCGCTGCGAATAGCCTTTTTTTTGGGACAAATCCACCACACTATTCCCAAACCACCGCAACTCCTGAAAGCCAGAATCAACAGTGGCAACCACCAGAAAAACGCCGAGACAATGAAGCTCGACGTGTCCCGGAGAATGAATTTACCTGTCTTGGATCCTGCAACGAAATTAATCAGAAAAGAATAGTGGAGGAGTAGGAAAAATATGTTTCCACTTCCCTCCATGCATGCAGGCAGCTGCGAATAGCCAGTCACATACAGTGAATACTCGCTGGGATTATTCGCTGTGTGTCACCGAAGCATTAGGGAGGCAACTCTTTTCAATAGTACTAACACCCGGTATAAGAATTGAGAATTTGCAGTTGTACACTTCTAAAACTCTTCTTACTTTATAATTTTAACTACGACGCCAGTTTTTATACAGTATCTTTATAAATTAAAGCATATTTTTTTTCTTTATAAAAAACGTTGCCCCACACTAGGAATTTCTCCTGCGTCGTGAGATCTTTTACAAACATACAAACTCACACACACAAACACCCAGACCCGGAACAACTACTAGTAGGTCATACAAATATTTGTTCCATGCGGAAATCAAACCCGCGACCTGCAGCTCAGCAGTCAAATTGCTTAGCCACTGCGATAACCGTGCAGTCAATATTATCATAATCTGATGTTTAAGCCATACTACTATAGAGTTTCAAATAAATCTGTACAGAAAATGTTACATGATTTAAAAATAAAAATATCGAAACTGAAGATAAGGTACAGTAGAAACTTGAAATCCTCAACTCAGAAACCGGATGGTATGTTTTTATCTTTGTCATTGCTTCTCTGAAAAATATAGGCACACCAAATGAATTAAGATCATTAAAATTATGGACTGCGCCTTCCCTAACCCACCAACAGATACAATTGGCGAAACCCTAGAAAGAGAGGAAAGATTATTTGCAAACATAAAAGCATACATATAATTGTTTTTCTCTCTTTCTAGAGAGCATGACCAAATTAAGGCAGCTGTTGCTCAGTACATCCTTTTAACTCTATGACACACACCAAAAATGTTGCCAGTATAAAACAAAACCTGGATATCTTCTACCTCTATACCTTCACTATACAATACTTTTACGATTTTGCTCAAGCAGGATTTCACTCGTACACTTTATACATTCTATACTACACAAATCATAATAATGGTCTATTTCTTATAATTATAACACACTTTTTATACATTTTTATTACATAACTTCCAATATATTATTTTTCTAGAATTTTCCGCTTTAGGAATGAGTGAAATGGAATGATCTGTAGTTATTTTTGTGACAGACTTTCAGTCAATTAATTGAATTTAACAGATTCAATTTTAACTTTATCATAAACTATATAAAACTTTCGTTCTTTTTCTTTCAATCGCCTGAAGTTGAATAGTAAGCGACAGTTTTTTTTTAATATTTTTAAAGCCAACAAAGTTTTCAAAAGCGATAGTGCACGCCATTTTTAAGATGAAATTTTCATACATAATTTTACAAATTCTTGTGTACATAAAATGGCGAGCAGCTGGCAAAGCTTATTGTAGATAGCGCCACAATAGTTTAATTCAAATTAAATTGAGATCATGATGTAGCCATTTCCATCAAAATGGGGAACAGCGTTTTGACAGCTCATAAAAATTATGTCGATTGATTAATAGATCCAGTATCCTAATAAATAAAAAAACGACGGGTTGCACTCTGGGAGTGCCGGCAGAAGTGAAAACTTGAATAGTAATAAACACACACGAACATTCGCGCAAGCGCCCTGCAACGTCTTACGAATTTTCGATCAGGTCACGTGTCCCTGACGCGAGTTTAAAATTTTTTACCCATTCCAAAAAAACGCCGCTAAAAAAGTTTTCACTACAAAAAAGATTTCCAGCCAATACTGTTAGCCAAACATATTTAAACTTTTTGCCATCCTCCGTACAAAGTAGAAGAATCAATGACGACTTTTGGAACCAGCAACAGTGGCGCCATTAGTTTTATACTAACTATGCGATTACAATAAGAGTGAAACGGTAATAGCGTCATATTGTGACGTCATGAACGTTTCGCACTTGAATGCTCTTAAATAATAAATCATAGTAAAATTTCACTTCTGATTTTAATTGTTTATTTCTACATATTTATTATACTAACGGCCATGTTGAATAAACGCAATTACCTGATTGGCTCTCAGTGACTTAACGATATTTGAAAAAAAATACTGTCTCATGGACATATCTGACTTAGATATAATATTATGATTTTGACGGCTCATTTCTCAAGAACCATGCATTTATACACCATTTCAACTAATAAAATTGTTTAACACTTTTATTCCTTTTTTTACATAATAATCTCAGAACTGGATTTATCCGAGTTAGAGAGAGAGAGAGAGAGAATGTTACGTTCAAAAAATTGCAAACTTAAATTCAAAGTTAAGTTTGCAATTTCCTGAACGTACCTTTCAAATGACTGTTAACATATGGAGGTCGCTAACATGTTCACCTTTATACCTTTGTCAAACAGAAGCGCGAGTCCGAAGCGAGACGTCAGTCCGATAGTTATGTCACGCTATCGGATCGCTTTCGCTTTTCTATGTGACTGGATTCAAACAATTCCATACATCTATATATATAAAAGAACAGGGTTTTTATTAAGACTCGACTACAGCCGAAACCGCTAAACGCAGATACTTGAATTTTGGACAGCAGTTGCAGTCTACCATGTAGGGGAGCAATAAGACGGGATTTTGCGAAAGTCCTCCTCTAAGGGGGTGAAAAGGGGTGAAAACTATTGTATAAAAAATCTTATTCCGTGGGTTTATAAACTTGAAACTTAGTACGAATATGAGTATAAGTAAATAAAAAACATTGGCACTATTATTTTTTTGAAACAACCCTCCATTGGTAAGCTGGACGATGTTAAAGTTTGTATGGAAAAATCGTAACGCACAGACTGATCAATTTGAAAATCAGTATTTAAAAACAAGATCAAAAATAATTAAATACGTGTCTTTGGATTTTTTGAAAATCACCCCATAAGTTGATGAAAAGGGGTATTCAAGTTTAAAGGAAAGATTCTAAAACAAGAAACTTATAACCTGAATTTTGGACGGTAGTTGCAATTTCTTATGTAGGTGAGCACTAAGAAAGGATTTTGCGAAAATCCTCCTATAAGGGGGTGAAAATGGGTGAAACCTTTGTAGGTACGTAAAATGTTATTCCTTGGGTTTATAAATTTGGAACTTGGCAGGAATACGAACGTAAGTAAATAAAAAAGATAGGCATTATTAATTTTTTTTAAACTACCCTCCTCTTGTGATTTAGATGATGTTAAAGTTTGTATGGGAAAATCATAACGCGCTAACTGATGAACTTGAAACTCAGTATATAGAAATTAGATCGAAAATAATCAAACACGTGTTTTTGGGTTTTTCGAAAATCACCCCTTAAGTTGGTGAAAAAGGGTATTCAAGTTTAAAGGGAAGAATCTAAACCGCTAAACGAAACCTGAATTTTGGATGGTAGTTGCCGTTTATTATGTAGGTGAGCACTCAGGAGGGATTTTGCGGAAATTCAGCTTGTCTACACTAATATTTCGAGTTCGAAGTTAGAAACACGTGCTGACGAAGTCGCGGGCGGAGTGCTAGTTACATATAAACTAAAGTATGCATTGTAAAATGTATTACGCAAAAAGTACTGCTACTGAATCCCAAACTAAGCTAGAGCTTGTATTTATATAAAAACGTCACGCTTCGCATTCGCCACGCCAGTCTGTTTGACAAAGGCTTTAACGTTGTCGCATTAAGACACATTATCCTATCTCAACATAACAAACTAATAGTACCGTTATCACTGGCCAGTAATAACAATCTATTTAACGGTAATACTGCCATACAAGTAAGTACGCCCCGGAAGGTGTCGGATCGCAGCTTCGTGCTTGAAAAGCTCGCGTCTTGAGATAGGGACGTGTGCACTCCGATGCGATTGTTCGTCGTGCCTGAGATCAATTCTTTGTAGTATACCGACAGACAGTGGACGGGTTCTGTGCTTCCCCTGTGTGGATAAAAAATAATAATTTAGTGGGTCTTATAATAGGCTATTTTACTGAAAAATTGTAATTAATCCGAAAGTTAAATTATATCAAAAAATATTTAAACAGTATTTTTTCAAAATTTACAAAGACTCGACACTTTCAATATTGGCAATACGTCACAAATAAGTCAAAACTGTACTTCATTGTGACGTCACGAGCCCTCACTCTCGAATTTTGATGCGTTTCTTTGTCAATATTCATTGTTTTAACAAAAGAAATAATATGGCCAGTATTTTTCAATAATCGATTGGACGGACTAAACAGATTATCAATTTATTTATGTTGTAAAATACCCTATATGAAGATACTTGACTTTAGCCATTTTTTTTTATCGTGGTAGAATCATCAAATGAGGGACTGTCAGACTCGTACTGACTAAAATCCACGGTGTCCTTCAATAGACCTTTACGTTCCGGGGTCACGGTAATTCGTACAGTCCCGCGATCCCGGGAATCGACGCAGATACGACGCTTTTAAAATTGGCAACACGTCGCAAGCAAGTTCAATTTAGACGTGCTTCTGACTGACGTCACAAACACCCACCCTCGAGTTTTGATGCGTTTTAGTCAGGTCGCGACCTGACTTTAGCCAATGCAATTAAAACTTATGATGAATGATACATGAAGAATGTATTTTATTTTATGTACCTACCTATCGTGTATATTTAATGGGTGCACTTACTTATGGCACCGGATTTGTTATGTACGACCTCGATGGTGAGGAGTGTCAAAACGATTGCAGCGTGCGATGTGGCTGAGATATGAAATAACTCGGGACTCTCATGAGTAACGCGTGTCAAGTTTAATATGCACCGTAACCTTATTAAGTATTTTCATTTGGTTTTATTTTATTTTTAATCAAAAACAAGTCGATAATTTTTATCAAAACATCTAGTTGGCTAGATTAGATAGATCTCTTCGAAATAAATTGGTCAATACGAGGCGCTGTCATCAAGTTAATTTAATAAAGATATTTTTTCAAAGCCTTGTTCGGAGCCGTAAACAAAAACAGCATTACAGCAATAGTTACTTACTTGAGGTGTGCTATTAGTTCTCCGTCGTCAGGTCTCCATAGAGCTGTGACCTGATCTAGACCAGAGCTTAGTAGTCTATGGTCGTCTACCGTAGCTAATCTCAGCACCTGGATAAAAATGCTACGTGTTACATAATTTGTTAATATTTCGCTGAATTGTTTTGTGCATTATAGTAGATTTCAAAAAATCTTAATTTATGGCCTTCATAAACTAAAAATGGTAACTGTGGTGTGGTTATCGGCAGCAGAAGTGTTCTTAACAGAAGCTGACGTGTCTACATCGGTATCTGAAGTGACCTCACCGGTAGCAGCAGTATCCTCATCGGTAGATACAGTGTGCTCATTGATAGCAGCAATGTCCTTATCAGTAGCAGCAGTGTCCGTAGCTGCAGCATCCTCATAGGTTCAGTACTACCATCTCATTGGTAGCAGTACTACCTTCATCAGTAGCAATAATGTCTTCATTGGTAGCTGCAGCGTAGTAATCGGAAGCTATAGTGTCCTCATCGGTAGCTACAGTATCCTCATCGATAGCTGTAGTATCCTCACCGATAGCTGTAGTGTCATCGATAACTGCAGTGTTCTTATCGGTAATTGCAGTGCCCTCATCGGTCACTGTAGTGTCCTCATCGGTAGCTGCCGTGCTCTCATCGATAGCTGCAGCGTCCTCACCGAAAGCAGCAGTATCCTCATCGGTAACTGCAGTATCCTCATCGGTAACTGCAGTATCCTCATAGGTAACTGCAGTATCCTCATCGGTAACTGCATTTTCCTCATCGGTAACTGTAGTGTCCTCACCGGTAACTGTCTTATTAATGAGTCCTCAACTAACCTCTCCGTCGTGCGCGCGCCAGGTGGCGATGGTGAGTCCGGTGCGCAGGTCGGTGACGGCCACGTGTCCGCTGGCCAGGCCGCACGCCGCCCAGCCGCCCGACGAGCACACGCACATGCAGCGGATGAATGTCGTCGCGCTCATCGGTAGCTGTTGTACAAAATTCATTTATTTTGCGTACTTAATACGCATGTATGTATAATATGTCTGTATTTAGAAATATATAAGTATGTTTATCAGTTGTCTAGTACCCATAACACAAGCTCTGATTAGCTTGGAACTAGATGGCGTTGTGTGATAGTTGTGGAATATTTATTTATTTATTTATGTTCACAACATCAATAAATTTCATATCTAATTAGTCCGTCCGTTGCCTGCCGGGGTCGCGGGACTCACGAATTACCGTGACCCCGGTACGTAAAGGGCTATTGAAGGACACCGTGGATTTTAGTCAGTCAAGTCTTTACCACGATAAAAAAAAAGTCCGTCCGTTAGAATTTTTAAAATACCACAAACTACAAAACCAAATACTAGTCTGGTTAAAGATACCTTCTTTTTTGTAGGCGTAGAGGAGCTTTACGCCCCATTTTTTCTTCCCAACTAAGATAGGGAAAAAAGCTAAGCCATCAAGACGGATTTTTTCAACATGACTAAGTTTAAATTAACTTTTTTTTTCGTGGTAAAATCATCAAATGAGTCCTGCCACCCAGAGCAGGGCCGGAGGGACTGTCAGACTTAATTGACTAAAATCCACGGTGTGAGTCCCGCGACCAAGTTTAAATTAACTACATTAAAATGTACGTTTTTCTTTTTTCTTGTCATGTCACTGGCCCATGCTATACTGCAAAATTAACACAAAATACAATTTTGTAAATAATAGCCACCAGTAGGCTCCAATTTAATAACTATACTGATATTATAAGATTCATTTTCATAAGTTCATGTTCAACTCGTGTAAGGCATGTAACATGCGCCAGTCTACTACGCGCTGCATGCCGTCTGTTGTAGCCAACAAGGTGCACACTATTTTCATTTATCACATCATACAGATAAGTTTCATTTTCATATAACTTTAAATCTCTTCGGTGCTACCGACAAAGCGGGGGAAATGGCGGAGTTTTGGGTCAATGAAATATAAATACCGTCGTGCCAGCGACACGAAGAAGAAGATTTAACCTTAGCTCGCAAAGCGTTCTGTCTGTTGCGACCGGCAATGTGTGCACAATTTTCTCCTGTTATCTGATACAAATAAGGTTCATTATTGTTTACCTTCAGTTCGTGCGAGGTGTGCGGCGTACGCGCATCGATGACGCGCAGCGTGGCGTCTGTAGTGGCCGCCAGTACTGCCGCCGACGGACCCGCCAGTGTGCGCACTATACTGACTGGAGACTTCATACTATCCAACTGGAATCATGGACAGGGTGACCACTATTAACCAAAATCAATATTCCCTGACTTTTTCCGGTTTTCCAGGCCCTTTTAAAGTATCACGAAATTGAAAAAGAAAAAAAAAAAAAACGAGAGTTTCGAACCCTGACCAAAAAATTTGTAGTCTTCGACCGTATTCAGTTAGCTACGTAACGCATTGATAATTAGTTATCTATATATATAAAAGGAGAACTGACTGACTGACATATCAACGTACAGCCGAAACTACTGGGGCTAGGAATGTGAAATTTTGCACACGGCTTTCCTATTATAATGTAGGGGAGCACTAAGAAGGGGTTTTTGGAAATTTAACCTTTAAGGGGGTGAAAAGGGGGAATTAGGAAAGTACATAACCCACGCGGACGAAGTCGCGGGCAAAGTGCTAGTCTATCTTCTATCTATCTATATATATATATCTATATATATCTATATATATATTATATATATATAAGGAGAACTGACTGACTGACATATCAACGTACAGCCGAAACTACTGGGGCTAGGAATGTGAAATTTTGCACACGGCTTCCTATTATAATGTAGGGGAGCACTAAGAAGGGGTTTTTGGAAATTTAACCTTTAAGGGGGTGAAAAGAGGGAATTAGGAAAGTACGTAACCCACGCGGACGAAGTCGCGGGAAAAGTGCTAGTGTATTTATAGTTCTTAAGGTGCGCTGGACTAAGCCCGCTTGAGCTTCCCTGACCTCCTTTAAATTTCCCTGACAAAAAATAATAAATTGTAAGTATAAGTACCTTACATTTTAAAATATTACATCTTTTCTACCGCTTTCCTGATATTAGACACGAGTGATTTCTTTAAATTGGCCCGAAATTAATGGAACGTGAAGGAAGGCAAAGCTTGCGCTATTTGATTTGACCAATGAGCATGCCCGGTAGTAGAGTTGGCCGTCAGTTGGTACCAACTAATTTTCCGAGGTGTCTTTAGATGGGTTACCAAAGTAAAGCAACGCTTGCCGAGGTCAGTGTCTGGATGTGTGACCAAGGTGAAGCAACGCTTACTGAGTGCTATCTTTAGATGGTTGGCCAAACTATAGCAACGCTTACCAAGGTCTGTTAAGACTTTAGCAAGAGGTGATCAAAGAAAAGTAAGACTTGCCGAGGTTTATCTTAAGATAGGTCTAATAGTTCATACTAATTAACATTTATCCCTTTTATAGCTCAGAGTGATAAAAAAAATAGAAATCCCCACCTGCGACACGACACTCTCCATGAAAGGGTCCCAAATATGCACGACAGAGTCTGTAGAGACAGCCAGTCGCAGCGACTCCAGGAACGTGAGCGACAGCACGCCCTTCTTGTGGCCCGTGTACGTCCAATTGCACTGCGAGGTCGCGTTACCGTCACCCTGCAATGGAAATGCTGGAAATTAATAACCTATCTTTGTTGCTATGTTGATCCCGTCTGGTCGCGGGACCAAGGGATTACCGTGACCCCGGTACGTAAAGGGCTCGTGAAGGACACCGTGGATTTTAGTCAGTACAAGTCTGACAGTCCCTCCCGCCCTGCTCTGGGTGGGAGGACTCATTTGATGATTTTACCACGATAAAAAAAAAATGTTGATCCCGTCTTTGTCTTTAACCAATCATCATCATCTGCCTAGCCTTTTCCCAACTATATTGGGGTCGGCTTCTAGTCGAACCAGATTTAGCTGGATATCAGTATTTTACATGGAACGCCTACCTGTCAGACCAATCAACGACCGAATTTTCGAGCCTTAAAGATGTAAATAAAGATTAGCAGCCGTACAAAAAAAGGAACGTTTTTATATTGAGATCGAATATTAATTTCGGATGTTAAGTCATTCTTAATTACAAATGTGTTAGTCCAGCTGTACCTCTGAGGCGAAAAAACGTTACTCCTGTATCGTGGGTGCGTTTCAAACATTTAAAATCGCAACATTAGCAACTACCTGTGTTGAATAAATTACAGCGGGAAAACTAGTATATTCCTATTTTTAGGCATGTAAGTAGGCATGAGTTCCAGAAGAGTAAATATTTAATTTTGACCGGTTTTTTTTTTATCGTGGTAAAATCATCAAATGAGTCCTCCTACCCAGGGCAGGGCGGGAGGGACTGTCAGACTTGTACTGACTAAAATCCACGGTGTCCTTCAATAGCCTTTTACGTACCGGGGTCACGGTAATTCGTACAGTCCCGCGACCAGCATACGAAGGTCTACAACTAGTCATAACTAACCTGATTCCTCAAAGACCAAAGTCTGACAGTCTTGTCCTTGGATCCGCTCATGAAGCTGCTCTCATTGTCCAGACAGTGTATGGACTTGACGGAGTGTGTGTGTCCTACGAAGGTCTGCAACTTGATCTGTTTGAGATTGAACCGCGTCTCCTTGTCGGGGCGACCGATTTCGTGTTCCCAGTAAATTAGCCAGTCTCCTCGTAAATGTCTGTAGAGAGAAAGAATAATATATTTTTTCTTTGATGGATTTGTATCCCAGAGTTTTTCACAACAACAGTTTTATGACAGACTAGCTGTGCTCGCGACCCTGTCCGAGTGGAACTTCCTAGCTTCAGAGAGATCAGTAGTTTCAGAGATTAGCCGAAACAGACAGACAAAAATTGTAAAACGTGATATTTTGGTACATGTACCGTATATAGTATAATAATATGCATGAAGTAAAAAGTCACCATGTTGTAACAGATAACGTTAGAAATGGTTTGAAAAATTCGACGCAGTAGGTAAGAACCCCGTTGGCTCGGTTGGAAAGAGCGTCGGGTATACTGAATCCGGAGATCGCGGATTCAAATCCTGCACGCGATTCGAATTTTTCTTTCCAAAAGAAAATCTTTTAATTCAGTACGCGTTAATGCGTTTCATATTTATAAAATACTAGCTGTTCCCTGCCCCGCTTCGCTGTGGCACAAAAAAAAACAGTTTTTTCAAAAAAAAAAAATGATAAAAACAATCCTTGATGCGGATTATATATCATGCTAAAATTTCAGCTCAATAGGTGCAGAACTTTTTGAGTTTTTGAAGCATACACAAACCAACATAACATTTTTATATTTATACATTAAAAACTTACCTATTACTCTTAATCCCATTATCCGTCTTATACGCCACGACATCGAACCCGTGTCCCTGCGCACCATTGCCGACGTCACACGCGTCACTAGCGACATCTATCCTGTTCCCCACTAGAGTCACGTTGGACCCGAAACTGTTGGAGCTCGATATGTGGTCCATGACCACTTCGGGCTTCGTCGTGCAGAGCTCGGCTTTTCTGTTGAGAGGCTCGTCGGAAAATGAGGACTGGACTCGCTTGTCCGGACGGATTTGTAGGGGGGAACTATGGAAAGAAAGACATGTCGGATTAAAAAGTTTTTGTACCCATACAGAATAGTATGTACATGCCAAAAAGTTGCCTTATACTTTTTTTTATCGTGGTAAAATCATCAAATGAGTCCTCCCACCCAGGGCAGAGCGGGAAGGACTGTCAGACCCGTACTGACTAAAATCTACGGTGTCCTTCAATAGCCCTTTACGTACCGGGGCTACGGTAATTTATGAGTCTCTCATACTAGGATTTTTTTCGTAATCGTGGGTGCGATTACAAACATTTAAATTCATATACACAAAAATCCTCCAGACTCGGAACATATCTGTTCTGTGTGGGAATAGAACTCGCGACATGCAGTATAGCAGACGATCGCTCAGCTACGCCAACCTTATTTCTGATACATACTATATTGCAGTGACAAACATAACTTATTGATTGCTCTTAAAAATGTAAAGACAGTCCTGTTAGTTCTCCAATCATAATAAATTAATTTTTGGCAGAATATTTTGAAACACTAACACGGCACCACACTTTTTTACGGCCGATAGCCAAGCCTGAAGTAACCTGTGGCCGTATTATGACGTCTTAAAATCAGGCTTGTTCCAGTGAGTGAACGAGGTGGCGCTAGACGACTTGTATAGCTCTGTCTCTTTCACTCACTGGAACAAGCCTGTTTTTATGATGTCATAATAGGGCCGCTGGGCTGATTAAGTTCAATGCTTGTCATAATCAACCATTGATCAATCACTAACTTCAAACACCCTTACCTGATAGAGTGGTTCTGTTCATATTTCCTGCAGAGCGCGCGAACAGTGTCAATGTTCTTGAGGCACCGCTCCATGGTCTCTGATCCTATGAACTTGGCGAAGGTGGTGTACGCTCGGTATGCCAGCTCCTCGTCGAAGACCATTAGAAGTTCCTCTTGAGCCTGGAATAAAGAGAACTAATTAAATATGTTGATGTATCACGGCACGGTACACCGGTACACCGGGCCTAGATGAGGAGTTTGAAGAGCAAAATGCTATTCATAAGGTTCTGCTATCCATTAGACTGATTAGTCCAAACAACAAGTCAATCAAAAAATATATATATTAGGTTTTCTTTTTCTAAATTTCATGTCTGTGGCCAGCGATGTAGGTTTACTTTCATTTAAAATAAGTTAAAAAATTCATTGCAATTTTCATTTTTTCTCACTTGCCGTTTGTTTCCACTGTCATTTGTAGATCTCTAGACTAACTGGGTTGTGGAGGTCAGATAAGCAGATCGTTTCATCTAAAATATAATGTCGGTATTCGGCTGCATCCGATTAAACTGGAACCGGCCCCACTATATTCGGGAACAGGCTGATGATGATATCTTCTCAAACATTACTGACCGTAAGTCGCCGATGTTCGCAGAAATCAGACGGGGTGCAGGTCAGGTTGGGCTCCACTAGACGCACTACATTATTATGTTCATTATGAACATTATCTCAACAAAATGTGCAGTGATACTGACCGTAACTGTTATAGTATCATGCGGATGCTCGCAGATATCAGGCGGGGTACAAGATCGGGCAGATCCTCATGTGCTAAACACGTGATGGACATATTATTCTTACAAGATGTACAGTAATACTGACCGTAAGTCTGACAGTATCATGCGGATGTTCGCAAATATCAGGCGGGGTACAAGCGAGGTCGGGCAGATCTGCGCGTACTACACGTCCGTCCTGCACGCGCCACTCCGCCGTGGTTCCATCCCGACAGATCTCCAAAAAACCTTCCGGCTTCGAGTCCATCGATTCATGGTCTGATGACTGGTATAAACAAATGAAAATGTGGCATGAAATGTAGAACTGTCATGATAAAAATGATGTCTTATAAAGCAATCAAAATGAAATATCAAGAACCAGCTGTTAACTCGCTGCTCGTCTCCTACAGGTCGTGGCGTGATATGGACTATCAAACACATTTATTTTTTTCATTCCATACCATTAGTTATTGAGACAAGCGCGTTCAACCAAATAACCTCTACAGCATTACAATATTAATAAGCAAAACAAACTATGAAATAATGAAAAAACGGCGCCTATCATTATGGATTGCGATCGAGGCAAGCGATGGCTTAAAAGAATTAAAAACAAAAACAGGATTGTAATTATCCCTTACCTTTTCAGGTGTACTTTCATCTTGTTTTGGCCAGTTATCGATTTTGCCAGTAGCTTTATCGAAGGCCAAGAAAAATCTGTGAAAGAAAAAATAATATCAGCTTAAAATCCTATTAGGACTGGTTTCAGAATTCAGTCTACTCACTTCTGCAACAATTTTTGCAATTGAAATTCTCTGAAGTATTAGCACTAAAGGCCTTCACGATCCGTCCCGGCGACACGATCTGATCGCATGCGATCTCTTTAAAGGCAAAACGCAATGCAATCTGACGCCAGCAGTGAGAAAGCATCTAAGGACATCCATAGGATACGATCGTATCGCCCGATCGGATCGCCGAGACGGATTGCGATCTGTGGGTTAACACTTTAAAACGAAATTATCCGAAATAGAACTGAGTTATTTGCATCAGAGCAGAGTTAGGAAGCCAAAATGCTCTTACTATACTAGTTGAAAGACCCATAGATGTATCTTCGTGATCTGTGGTCCAATCCTCAACACTAAGATTTTTTTAAACTTTGCCTTTCCCTAGGGTATCGTGTGTGCGTTTGCAAACATATAAACATACAAACACTCAGACACGGAAAACTACTCTCAGATCATACAAAAAAATCCGTGCGGGGATCGAAGCCGCGACACGCTGCCCAGCAGTTGATCGTTCAGCTACTGCGCCGATAGTTACCTAATAAAGGAATCTTCGTCTCACAAGACATTTTGTAACATCCTCTTTATAACTTTTCCTTTTAATGGCGGATTTTCAAAGCTCCAAGTACCTTCAGCAACCCCTTACCTTTGTAAAGCCGGCACGCACAGATGTCTCCTCGTCATCTCTGGGCCTATCCTCAATGCCAGCACATGGAGCGCATCCAGCAGTTTCCTGGTGAGAGAACATCGCGCTGCAGCACCGCTGGGGTAGGAACAACGAGTTGTGGAGGCTAGGCGAAGAGCTGGCTGGAGGATTGTCTTTAGGAACGTGTCCTGTAATTAAATATTGAAATAGTTTAGATTGTAAGAAAGAAAGGGTTTTGATTGAACTCACACAAGACAAAACAACAAGATAAATCTAAACAAAACAGAATAATATTAGAAAAATAAAGAAATAGAAGGGGTTAGGAACTCGTTAAAAGCGCAAGCCCGTGTATCACACGCTAAACTTTGATCTTGTTTTACCTTTGAAAGACTGCAGGTATCTGAAAACATAACTTTTATAAGAAACGTTGTATATTCCCGATACTCTTACATACCGACCAATTTAAGATAATTACACATTTCTTTACACTACTCATTTTGAAAGTTGCGTGATTAACCGTGAAATAGATTCTTAAAATATGATTCCACCGGTGACCTGCCTAGTTTCCAGAAAATCGAGTTCAGTTTTATTGATAAAATTCGCTCAAATCTTACACATACACAGTCGAAATAGAGGAAGGTACCTGCAACTGCTCCATAAGCTTTACATCGGACATATGCGGCAGCAGGTACTTGACGAGCTGCAGACACGCGACCACCCCGCCCTCCAGCGGCGCGGACAGGCGCCGGCGACACGACGCGATCAGCTCGCCCATGTGCGGCAGGTATTGGAAGATTATTAGCTGTTCGCCGTACATTGCTAGGACATGAAAAATATTGGAATTATTCTAAAAGTTGCAATGTATTTGGACGTAGACTCCAGTTAATTGTAGACATGAAGACCTATTGTAACCTTATGTATTAAAAAGTTTGGTCTATAAATCTATGTTATTATTTATCAATATAACATTTTCACGAGTGTGGCAAGACAGCTTGAAAAAGAAACAATTGGCCATATGAATTTCGTTTTCTGTATTATGTACCTTGGACATACTGCAATCAAGAACCTTCTACAGTTTATAATGACTATTTCATATAAATTTTGGGTAAGTAACTATGAATTAAAAAAACTAACCGATATTTTAAAAGTTTAGAAATTGAGAATCGGATTAGACATGTTTTCTACAAATAAACTTTAGAAAATATAGATTAACTCACCAACAATAGAAGTAAGGCACTTGATGACCTTCATAGCATTCCTGTCACCAACCACTCTGCTGTTCACAATGGATATCTCATCAAACTCGTCCCTCTCCTCACTGTCCCACGGCGCCAGGTTATCCTTCCCAATGTAACACAACGTTAACATCTTCAACAAATTCCTCGTAATATATCTACAAGTAAGTACCGGGCCCAATCTATGAGACAGCCATATAAGACTTTCAGAACTCATATCGGAGATTTTAGAAGAGTTTGGGTCCTTAAACCCCTTAAAATCTTCCTCGTTCATACTTCTAGAGCTCTTTGTTGAAGTTTCTAGAAGATCTAAACTGATTTGTGGATCGTGAGTCTTCTTTCTCAATTCGACCTCTTCAGAATCATCCTCTTCGGCGAAGTGTAAGTAACTTGTGAACATTGGTTTAGTCGGTATCGCTATGACAGGAGAAGTTGGCTTATTCGATGGTGTTATCGTCTCGTGATTTTGATCTTTATACGCTACGAAGTTAAGTTCTTTTTGCGTTGTGTTGTTCGGTGTGAAGTATTTAGCCGAAATGGGAGATACATGATCTATGGACGGAGAGGGAGTATGGATATTATTCTCTTGCGTGGTGTTAGAGTTGTATGAGTCTATGGATTCAGCAGGAGACTTGCTCCTACTGCTTCTGCTAGGAAGCCTGTCCTTATCAGTTTCAAAATGGAACAACTCATTCTCGCTTCTATTATCAATATCTTTCTCCTTCAGAACTTCATTTGTCTCTGTCTTTTCAACACTCGGAGTCGTGACATGCTCAGAACCATACGATGTATCAGGGGAAAATATATCAGTGTTACTAGAGAGAGCGTTTTTCATATTATCATCAGAATATCTCGGCTTTTTATTTGTCAAAGCCTTGTTGTGACATAAATGGCCTGGAGACCCAACTTCTTCAGTCACATCTTTGTATCCACCGACCGCTTCTACTAGATGTTGGGTGAAATTGTCCAGGAAGCATTGAAGTCCTAATCTGACCATTAATTGTAGAAGAAATATATTGTGATATAGTTTTACGAACTTTTGCTTATTTGATACTCCTCCAGAGAGGGATAAACTATCGATATCTGTTAGTTTATGCTGGTCAGGTTTGTCTACGGCAAAATCATCGTCTTCGTAAAGGTTTAATACATGTTTTAGCAGCTTTTTCCTCGTCTCAGCAGGACCTAAAGCTTTGCTAACGGTATCGAATAAGTACCACGCAGCTAATACTGATGTGTCTTTATTTTGTAGCAACTCTATGTAGTGTGACAAAAATATATCTAGGACATCGAGTTGATTATAACAATTCACTTGGTTTAGTAGAACTTCCAGATGTGACGCACAAGCCTGAATCTTTCCTTCAGCGATTTTCTGATTGAAGTAAAGTTTTGTTTTATCAACGTTTTGGTATTTCTCGCACTGAACACCGTCACATTCGTACATATACAGTATGTTTAACTCTGTACTTGTTAACTCATATTCATGTAACGTATTCAATAACTTGTATAATATATTAAAGCTCTGTGGGAACGGTATTAAGTGTTGCATCAATAAAGGTTGTAGTAGCTGCGCAGGAGTCGGTGCTGGCAACCCTTTATCTGTGACTAAAATCTTTTTTAACGGTTCCTCCTTTTTCGGCGTCAGTTCGTTCTTGTAACTCGAGGTGGGCGGTTGGACGTTCAGGAGTAGACAAGCTACGTAGCTAACACTCCTTGGTAAGGAATTGTAATTGTGTTTTAAAACTGTCCGACAGTTGTTGTATCTTTCAAGAAAATTATCGCTGGACGTTCTAAGCGGACGCATATAAGTGTGTAGAAATATTTCGACGATCAAACAACCTATGACCAACATATCTTGGCGTCGACTTTCAGTCACAAACTGTTTATAAATCGCAGCATCAGTCGTGTACCTCGTATTAAAAGATCTGTTTTTCCTCTCTTTTAACACACTTTCTAAATGCGCATCCTGGGTGAATTTCTTCAAATAACTTTGATCGTATGACGCTAAGAACATGTGGTTTGTGAAGGCTGTATCATCAGATCCTTCCTTGGACACAACGCTATCTTGTCTCATATCCTGCTGAACAGGATACAGATTTAAAGTCGTGATATTCTCTTTATGTTTCTCCTTATCTTCAGCTTTAGTAAAGAAGCATTTCGTGCGGAAATTATCCAAGGATTCGATCGCTTGTATTGAGGCTACTGGATTAAATTCTTTTGGGAGATATATCACTCCTTTTCCAAGTTCTGATCTTTGGACCCTGTAGTGTCTTGAATGCGAGGATGCCCTGCCTTCTGTGGGGGTTGTCTGCGAGTCTTCGAGACCTTGGCTCTTGGACAAGGAGCGAGCTCGATTGCTGCTCTTATGTCGCGATCTAACACGTTGAGGGGGTACGTTTAGTCGTGAAACGTGTTGGGGAAGGCTGGTGGACTCTTCTTCATCGTCTGAGACGTCGTCCGAACTGTCGTTGCGAAGGGATTTTTCTGTGAACAATGACGTTAAAATTAAACTGATACCGGGAAAGGTGAGAGGTTGAGTTATTTTATTTATTTAGATTTTATTTACTTTTTTGTTTTCTTTAACATTACAACCTCTTTTCATAAAACTTCATCGTCAACTACAGCATAAAGTAAAAATATCTGTATCTTCCTACAAACATAATTAACATTTATAAACAAAGTCGTTATATCTGTTTTTAAAATCTCTCTTTTGAACTGTTAACACTTTGGATAAGTCATATAAAAAATCCGACTAGTAGTTTTGGAGGTTTAAGCGCAATATTGATGGCAGTATATTGGTTCGGGATGCGAAGTTGTTTGTGCAAAACTATCAACCTCGCACCCCACACGCATATACCGTCTCCGTGCCGTCGGAGGTAATACAATTAAGATCACTTTTGCAAAGACAAAGCGGATTAGGGGTAGGAGGAAAAGAGTGGAAAGTTCCTCGATACTCCGGTGAAAAGGAAGGTACCGTCTGACTAGACGGGAGTTGTGTCTGGTGGGCTTTCTGCCCGACATTCATTGTCGGAATGTCTATGTCTTCTAAACTCGCGGAAACTTCGATTGCACGATGTGCAACACTAGGGAGCTTCCCCATGAGGCGATTTCTACTAACTAAAAATGAAAATCGTTCTTGCTACTACAATATAATGATACAATTCGACTGACTTAGGTCGTTGTGGCGAGCATGTTTTTTCATCTAGCCGTAGCAAACCGCACCTTTTATGTCATATGTCGTAGTGGTAAGGATGATTTTCACTTGTAGAAGGAATCGGTCGAATCGCGTCATTAGTAAGCTCCTTTAGTTCCTCCTTCGGGTCATAGATGGCACTAGTGTACTTATTGCTGACGATTATTTCCGTTACACCTTGATATTAGCAAAGTAATACATACTAGCATCCTTGGGCGCAGTCCAGTGCAGTCGTGGCGGCGCGGGCGGCAGCGCACGCGCAGCCCGCGCGGGGTGCGGCGCACTCAGCAGCTGCACGGCCCCGCCGCGCCGCAGCCGCGTGTGGCCGTCCACCAGGGACAGACACACGTTCTTAGCTTTCACTGCCGCGGCACCCGAGAGCCTACAACAATAAAAATGGCCTTTATTGCCTTTCTATTTTACATGTAAAAAAAAGGGTGGTATTTAATACTTTAACTGTAAATTCCCTTTTTTCAATCAAAATATTCGAAATTACCACCAAAAATACTGAATCGCACACTAAATTTGCTCATCAAATGAATAAATTATACTTTACTGTTAGATCTTTAAAGCTTAACTGTTTTACTGAATGACTATCTGTTAACTAAAAGTAAATCTAATAATTCTTCGAGTGCAACAAAATATTGAATCATTTTTTTTGGAATCCATCACCTATTAAGCAGTTTTTCTAAATAAAACAGCATTTTATTAGTCACAGTCGTCTTATTATTTATTAATTACCACATACCAGTAATTTATTGAACTATTAAAGAGGGTCTTGCTTTCGCGGGGCGTCCACGCTTCCCAGCATGTCGACGCTTCGCGGGGCTCCTACTTCTGGGTGGTTTAAAAAAAAATAACCACGAAGAGGATGGCGGGGTCTTTCAGACCCCGCCATCCTCTTCTAACCTAAATTGTCCGAGTCGGGGTGCCAGCGTGTACTTACTGGTTAATATGCGACTGGGATAGTTATTTTAATTTAATAATTTGTGTGCAAATCAGTATTTTTGTTTTACGGTGAGTAATATTGTTTCAAAATGCGTATATCTGTGGTTTCAGCTAGATTTTTGCTGTAAATTAGATAAAAAAAGCCATCAGATTTCGATGAATTTTAAACATTTTTTAGTACAACATGTTTAGGTAATCAAGTAGTTAATTTGTAGTACAGTAATTTATTTGATATGCAGTAGGTTATTAGTGGAGATATTTTGTTTGCTTAAATTTCTAAATAGAGGTGCAGTTAAAAATTCCCCAAAAAAAAATATGAAATATTAGAAACTTTTAAATAAATATCGGATAATATATATTAATTGAATATTTGGTCTAGTTATCACAAGCGCTAAGCAAAATGCGGAACTGAAATAAATGAATTTAATCCACATTGGCTATTGACTGATTGACACAGTGTGTTGATTTTCATAAGTTAATGTACCATGGTCGTCACATAAACTTGTGATTTGATTAAATAACAAATAAATTCTTTACATTTCTTGAAACTTTCATAGTAATATCCCCTTTTGGTACTTTTTATTCATTCTGTGGGTTGTTTTTTTTTATTTAAAGTTTATAAACCCCAAATGGCAATATACACACAAAATCCCGGCCGCCCGCCTAGAAACGTCATTAATTTATTGACTACGATCATACACTTACTTGTATCCAAAAGTGATATCAATCCAATGGTGAAGGTTCTCAGACACATGCGTACTCTCCAAGGCTTCCCTGTGTTTAGTTATGAAATCTTCCACACAAGTCGCCCAGGATGGTATGCCTAGATCCTGAAAATAAATTTACAATTTATCAAAATTGCTCCAATAACAGACATGGCGACTTTATAGGGTCATTGTTTTAAGCTGGCCAAACAAAAAAATATTTTGTTTCACAATTTTTTATGAACATCTCATACTTGACCAACGAAAGAGGTTAGAAGAGAAGTGCTAGTTTTTTTTTTGGGTGATTAAGGCATCAAATGAGGACTCATTTGATGCCACACTGGATGGCGAGGAAGGGATTGTTCGACTGTTACTGACTCAAAATCCACTCTAGTTCTTCAGTTACCCTTCGCATTTCAAGCGCCCTATAGTCCTCGTTTGCTGACAGCAGCATGGGGCGCGTTAAACACTACGAGCCGTTTACGCGAGCCTGAATCTCGATCGGACGGCGAGCTCCCGTGGTGAAAATGAATACAGAAGTATGGAAGAAGACCCCATACAGTGGCAGATACAGGCAAGAGAATGATGATGATGGTATTTCCTTACCGGCAGATCTTCGTGTATGCTCTTAAACACGGTGGGGTCCGTGTAGAACTCGGGTATGCACTCGTCTGGCGTCCATTCCTGCATGCGCTGGATTGACGCAGGGTACTCCGCGGGCACCCACTTGTTTCGCACGTGTTTGCACAGGACTTCTTTTGGTGTTCTAAAAGATTTTTTTTTATATTAGGCAAGTTAGAAAGGTGTATACAGGGTGAATTTTACAAGTGGACACCTCCGAAACTATGAAGGATTGTGAAAAATACTGAACCCGTTGATTTCGAAAAACAAAACGCACGCTGTATAATTAAGCCATCCGATAGTGTCATTATTGAGGATAAACTCATTTCAGTATTTTTCGCTATTCTTCATAATTTCTGATTTGGCTCAATTTGGAAAATTCACCCTGTATAAATGAAATGATACGTAACTATAACTATGTATAGTTTACACCTATTTTTATAGGAATTATGTAAAAGTAAAGGTATAACAATTTAATTTCATTGCAAGTAGAAAGACAGCATTAGGCATCTGTCATTAATTTAGCCTCCTGATTTTACCCTTCAATCTAAAGCAGACTATATTTTCTTCATTTAAATCTCAAATTCGCACTAACCTGCGCGCCATGTAGACATAGCTCGTTATATCGGACAATGCATCGGAGACGTGGTGCGGTATCTGGTCGGGGCAGCTGACGTCATAAGTCATGTCGAGCTGTCTGTCTCCCTTGTTCAGGCGGTACTTCGACTTGGTCAGGTCTCGCCAGTTCCTTCCTGCAATAATAATGAATATGTAAAGGCGCGTTTCCATTATGCAAGTAGGATTTTTTGGTTATTTATTTACAACATATAAGTACGTATCTGACCGTGATATCACTTTGGGACCCATCAGAAACCCAGAGCTGTGACAATTTTAAAAATATCGCAGCAGTTGTTGAGATAGGAGCCTTTTGGCCTCGCACAGGACTAAATTGTTTTTTATTGATTTTACCTTTTGTCGTTTTTCTTTTAAGTATATATTTTGTTTCCTTTGTTTTTTTTTATTCATGTAATTTTGTTGTTCTGTCCTGTGTGTGTCAATAAAACTCTTTTCTTTCTTGAAAAGGCTTGCATACAAGAATGACGATGCATACAAGTAGTCTGAATTGGAAACATGTTTTCGAGTGTGCAAATTACATGCAGGTTTTACTTGCATACCGCTAGCAGTATGGCTAGTAGCGTTGGTGATCTATTCGCTACCAAACAGTGTAATGGCGGTATTTTACACCGGAAGGCCAGAGAACCACCAAGTTAATCGATTGGTGGTTTATGCTCGCGAGTTCGTTGGCGTACCGGCCGATTTTACTTGCAAATGGATTACTAGTATCACGAGTTTATGAGGATGTATGGATGGAAGTTTGTTATTCAGTTACATAATAACGGACGTATTTTAATAGGAACAGATCTAAACTAATATTATAAAGGTGAAGAGTATGTTTGTTTGAAAGCGCTAACCTCAAGAACTACTGGTTCAAATTGAAAAAATATTTTTGTATTGGATAATCTATTTATCGAGGAAGGCTATAGGCTATATAACATCACGCTATATAGCCTATAGCCTTCCTCCTCGGCCAATAGGAGCTGGGCAGTGTGGGTAAATCCACAGGAAACTGCTAGTAGTTTATAAAATGGATGCAATTAACACATAGGATGCTTTATATCTCATTACCGAATGCCACGAGGGCATTGCTATGGATATAAGCACTACTTCTGAGGATGAGGCTCTCGGTTCAATTCCTAGGTTGGACTTGGACAATGTGATATGAATTTGTCAATGAAAATGTCTTAATATCAGCCATGAATCTATATATATTATACAATTGTTTTTAGAGAATTTCTAAACCATGTTATAGTTTAGAAACATCTGCGTCGGTATGTACGACGCGCTTTCCATTCGCATTGCACGCTGAAATACGCCAAACATGGATTCGTAGAAATTTCACTGATAATTTACCTTCTGATATTAAATTCGATCTTATCTGCCTTATTGAACTGTTATCTGTAGAAATCATTGTGGACAACTGGTTCTGATATCAGTTATTTATCAATATATCTAATTCATTCATCAATATGAATTATAAGAGTATTAATTTCAAGATAAAAATAACAATAAATATTACTATTGTTGGTACTTTCGATAAGTAAATATCCCATAAATACATTTTGACTAAATATTTTTTTTTTCTTCTTTTTGGTTCTCATGAAAAAGGGAAAACAATGTCTTCCACTATAGTCAAGTTCACTGAAAGTCTGTTAGTTAGATTATATATCAATATTTAAAGGACTTCTTTTTTAAATATTTTTTTATAAATTATAATTCAAATTCAAATTCATGAAAAAATGTGTCCATTATTTTTCAATACTCTTACTGCTGGTCTTCGGTCTTTACAATTTACTGATGCTGTCATGATGCCATACCAACAGTATTGGGAAATAGTATTTTTTTTTCAGATTCAGATATTTACTTAGTTTATGGTCCTACCAGTTGCAATGCTGCCAATATGTAAACAGATAACCAGCTGACAGCAATGAATTTTTTTGATGTCCTACTAAACTAAAAATATTTTTAGTTTAGTTAAGTCTATCCTTTTTGAAATTATGTTAAATATTTTTACATAGTTTATCTATCTAGTCTAATCACATCCCCAAAGTCCACCCACAGTAAATCAGTTTACTTTGTCATTTGTAAATTGCTCTGTTTATATAATGTCCAAGTAATTACATTACAAACATTACTGATAATTGCTAAGCATCTGTGCAGATAACAACATGAATCATAACAAACACATTTTTATCAAACAAAACAATAGAATTATATTAATACTACAAACACTTACCACATCTAGAAGCAAAATCAGTGACCCAAGGCACCATGTAATGGGCCTGCGGATCATTGTTGGACCTTCCAGCTAAGATGTTCAGGTGGATCAGATAGTCTAAATTAGATATCCTGCCTCTAACCCACAGCATACACAGCTTTTCCAGCTGTACAGCCTCTTTCCTCCAGCACCAGTCTTCCCCCCTCTTTCCAGGAGGACCCTGGCTGATTGCAGGAGTTGTCTGCTTACTTCTGTTATGTTCAATTATCAAGGATGCATCTAGGCAATGGATGTTGTTAGTTATCGGTGGCAAGACCTGCAGCCATAAATTCTCAGACAAATATATATCTTCAAGGGTCAACATCCCTATGCTTAACCCTCTATCACTCATAGCCTTTGATAAATTCAACAATTGGTACACAATAAAGAGGCCACGGCTGTAATTCATATCTATTAAATTAGGACTGAAGTTCAGACAGTCTAGAAGTGTGTTCTCATACTGTCCTCTGTACACAATGTAGAAGTTATTGTCTGTTTCTATAATGAACATAGCTGCTAGCAGATTACCATGTGTTTCATACATCTTTAGAATATGTTTATTAGGTATGATTTCTTTGTACTCTATATGTCCTGCTCCATCACACTTTACCCTAATTATATTACATCCATACAAGCGCAGCAGTACTTCGGACACCAGCTGATCATGTTCCAAAAGATTTACTATGGTACTTTCCTTACTGCTATCATTATTCTGACCATATTTCTTATAAGATTCTTTCCACAATGTTCTTTGGTTACTTTGTGACACATATTGCAGTAATTGAGAGAATGTGAGGGGCGTCTCGTTCGTGTTTTCATTGAGCTTGTATCGAGGCAGTGGAAGAACCTTGGACACTTTTTTACTCAATACCTATAATAAAAAGAAGTTTTTGATGAAGTACGCAGTTCTAGAATTATAAATCGATTGTTATTGTAATAATTAATGAATACATACCCTCATAAATATTTTTCGCCACGGATAAGGTACACTTTCACCAGGTTGCAAGGTAAAATCTACATTGTTCAGCGAGGTGTCCACTTCGAGGTTTTTTATCCATTTCTTCAGCCAGCTCGTGTGAACGACGACGGTATAAAGGCCAGGTGAGGAAGCGGGGAATATATTTTTAATACTTATACCTAATTCCTTAACTATAAAATCCATTTCTAGATTAATAATGATGTTTTGTTTTGTTTTGTTGCGTACAAAACTGCAGTCATCATTATCAATTTTGACGTTTCTTTGATATTGACAACATGCTACAGCAAGATGACAGTTTTATGTAGGGATGCCAGCAGTAATAAATTATAAAAACATCGTTCAATAATCAATGTTTATCTGTTATGATTTTATGACATGAGTGAACACAAATCTGTGAATGGGTCATGTAGCTTTGTTGTATTGTATTAATAGCGACCCGCCCTAGCTCCGCACGGGTGAAATCTCTACTATATTATGCATGATAGATTCATATAAACCTTTCTCTTTAATCACTCTATCTATTAAAAAATCGCGTCAAAATCCGTTGCATAGTTTTAAAGATCTAAGCATACATAGGGACTATGGGGACAGACAGCGGGAAGCGACTTTGTGTTATACTATGTAGTGATGTATATTCGACACTATGCCTAACTTAAACATAGCTTAGATTTTCTTGAGTTTATCAGGGTCTGGAAAAAAAATACGAAAAAAATCTTCACATAACCATTATTTATTAGAACATGAATAGAATACTTATAAAAGTTATATTTTAACAGAATTAAATGTTCTTTTAGTGGTGTAATAACACCTAGGAATGTAAGGTACAGGGTATAACCCTATATAGTTTGTGGGTATTAGCACCAAAATTTTATTTTAAGGCGATTGCTCCGTAGTAGACCGCGAAATTAAAATTTTCAGTGTTTTTTACCATTTGCTTATCAGTGACATAATACAACAAGTATAATTTTAAATATAAGAATGATCAAAACATTCGCTCCATTCGCTCTCACAAAGATTTGGTCCAAGTTGTTTTAAAATTTCTGAAATCTAACTTATTTTGACCAAATCTTTGATCATTCCTATATTTAAAATTATACTTGTTACTGTCGCGAATCATATTTTGATCAAATTACAACTTGTCACTGATAATCAAGTTGCAAAAAACACATGAAAGTTGAATTTCGCGGGCTACTACGGAGGAATAACCTTAATACTACCTATGACATTATGCTATCACAACAGTTATTGGTCCTTGTATACAAATGCTAAATGTCAACATGAGAACATTACCACTTATTTCTAGCATAGTTTAACATGAATAAACTTACATAAAACATGATTTTTGATTAACGAAAAGTAAAACTTAATGGCTACCTCTTTAGGTACTTAAAAATATATATGATTAAGCTACTCCAGTTTACCAGAAACTCTTTTCAAGTAACATTTCCATAAAGTATCCTTATAGGTAACTGCTTGGGCTTCTGGGCTTTTAGCTGCCACAATGCCCCTCCCCACAACTATGACGTCGGCACCTTTCTCCAAGATAACTTTCTCTGGAGTATTGTACACCTGACCCAGATCATCTTTGCTACTTTCCAGCTGCACACCTGGAGTCAGTTGTATAAGACCTGGATCCTTGAAAGTGTCCTTATTCTGACAGACAAACCCAGTGATCAATTCAGGATACTTTGATGCCATAGACACTGTTGCTTCTTTGTAGTCTGGAGTTATTAGGTTTCCCTGCAGAAAAAAAATGGTAATTTTAATTAACGTAATCTGAAGTATATTTCAGTATGTTTTTTATTTTATTGTTGTCCAAAAGCGAAAGTCTGACCATCAGTCTGCAAAGGGGTATGCATTAACTAGAAACTAACCAGCCATCAGCCAACTGCCTTTTCCCAGCCACGTTACGGCATCTTTAGGACAAAGTTAGGCAGATGCTGATGATCTTAAGTTACAGCTGCATTGTATTAACAGAATATTGACAAAAGGGATCTTACCTCGCTGCTCATTTCAGCCAATAAAAACACTCCTCTATTCACACCATTTGGTGAGTTGAGGGCCTTGAGAATTCCCTCACCAGGCAAGGAATGGGCAGTCACACAGTCTGCCCAGTCCCCTACCTTGTACAACCCTTTTAAATACTGCAAGGAAACCGTATGTCCGATATCTGCAAACTTTCTATCTTCTAATATTAAGAAGTTAAATCTGTCCGCCAATTGTTTAAGTCTGGTAATAAAATCATTGCTGTAATCTTCAATAATGTCCGCATGAGTCTTCACCAGACACACATGTTCACCAACTTTTTCTAGTAAATCAAGGATCTTTGTAGAAGATGTCAAATCAACAGAAAGGCACAAGTTTGTTTTCTTTGTGGCCATTATGCGGAACAGTTGTTTTGCGATACCATTCTTGGCTAGGTCAGCACGCTTTTCGTAAGTCAGCAAGATTCGGTCCAATGGCTTCTCTGAAAACATTTTTTTTTATATTTAACATGGAGCAGTCTTTAAAACTTAATTAAGTTATTAATTATTATCCTGTCATTCTGGTTTCACAAACTTTTTAAATTATTGTTTTCTATTTATCAACAATCAAATCAAATTCAGGGTTTAATCAAAAATCTAACAAAATAGGGCTTATAATAATTCATTCATTCATTTATAATTATTCATGACAAAAAGATCATGTTAAAAAAAAAGTAAAAAGAATTGTGCCAAGAGGCAGCAATCATTCAATAAAATCTGACAGGAAACAATGAAGCTACCCAATGATAGCATCCTGTCACAAAGTGTTTATGTGTTAAATATATTAATTTATACTAACCAATAACAGGTGCCTGAGTCTCCTTCAGGTAATTTTTGACTTTCACAACCGTTTCTTCAGTTATCTTCCCATTCTTCACCAAAATATCAATCAAAGAAGACATTGTGAACAACGATTTAATATGTACATCATCTACTTCTAGATTTTTGCTGCCTCCTTGCTCTCTGTCTAATATAATAACTGCATCTGTGACTATTAAACCTTCTTTGCGTAAGTCTCGGACTGTTTCAAGGACACTGGAGCCTGATGTGACCACGTCTTCAACTATAAGGCATGTCTGCCCAGCCTTATAGTGGCCTTCAATAGATTTCTTAGTACCATAAGCTTTTGTTTCTTTGCGTCTCATGAGCATAGACTTCTTGGTAAGTACGCTGAGAATTGTAGCGATGGGCAAAGCTGTGTATGGTACACCACAGAGGTGGTCATACTTTAAATCCTTCATTGAAACTTCCAGTAACAGGTTTGATATTGATTCCTGGAATGATAATTTCGCTGTTAATTTAGGTGATTATTAAAATAATTCAGATAAAATACACAATCTCATCAACTGAAGGAAACATAATAAACTAAAAAGTTTAACATATTTGTCAATTTTGTTTGATATCTTTAAGCTATGCTTTACTCATGTGTAGATTAATAAAGTTCTTCAAAACTAAGCTGGGCCAGACCAAAAAGGACACGTGAGTTCTAAAGTAAAAATGAATGAGTCTAAAAGAAAGTTTTACTACAAAACCACGATATTTTTAAGTGGAATGTAAGTTCAGGTTACATGGCGGAGGAGTAATTAGTAAGTTTATTAGAAACACATACCATAACATCAGGGTAACTAACTATAACCCTCAAATCAAAATACACAGGAGTTTTGATTCCGCTCTTAGTTGTAAACTCTCCAAACTTTACAGCATCTATCGAAAACAACTTAATTGCTAGGTCCACAAGTTTTTTATCGTAAGACATTTTAGTTTTTATTTATTTTCCGAGTTACACGTGAATTTCGATGGAAAATTAGTAGAAGTTTGGTTTAAAAATTTAGATTGACTTGACATGTCACTGACAGCTGGTATTTTTTTTTTTTATTTGTTCTTTTCAGAACAGGCTAAGGTCTGAGACCATGGTGCCTAGTCTTCAGTTAGCAGTTTTCTTGAGTATGACAGCTGGTAATTATTTGACGTTTTTTTGTTTGTGCAGAAATCACCAATCATGTAAAGAAATAAATACAGTGAAAATATTGGTGAGCAAAAAAAAGCTTGATTAGTGTTTGTATCACGCATTATCGTCTCAATGTCTTTGATATTATTTTGACAGTAAACTTTTTATGGGGTGTTGCCAAATAGTCTGATTGCTGGTATTTCTACTTTTTTAAATAAAAAATCTCTTCCAAGTTCCAACTATCCATAATTACCACAAAATGCCAAATTATTCAGCTTGCGCATGACTCGATTCATGCGATTTGCAATTTTTTATAACTTAAAATGAAAATCAACCTGGCTACTATAAGATAATGATGCAATTCGACTGACTTCCGTTGCTGTGACGAGCATGTTTTGTTTTTATAAATATAAATAATAGCACTTTTCGTGTCATAATTATGTCGTGGTGGTAAGGATGATTTTCATTTGTAGTCGAAATCGGTCAAATTGCGTCACTTTACGTCATCAGCAAGCTCGCTTAATTGATAGAGCTTAGGATAAACAAACCATAGCAGCAACTGCTTAACCACATGCTCAACTATGTTGAGGCCACCCAATTTTATAGTGTATCGACATATTTATTAGCATTAAGACAACTATTTTTAAGTCTCCTGAATGAGAATGATACTTTCCAGTTTTTAAAGAAACGCACTGAATTATAAATTACGTAATACTATGTGACTAACACTTAATCTTTAAAAAAATTAAACGTTTTTATCTTTATCGCTTTTTTTTAGTTCATAAAATCATTATTTGTATTGTCTGCAGTTTTACTCAGACTGCTACCATTTTTTTGCCGTTTTGACGAGTCTTGGCAACACTGATATTCACTTTCAAAAAGGTTTGTGTGGGAGCGCGCGTCTGCGTTCGTTTTTTTCGTGTTTTGTTTTTCGTATTCATTTTCGCAATAGAAATATAAAATTTGATTTGTGCTGTTTTTTATGTGTTAATTTGTGACGTGTTTTATATGATTAAATCGTAAGTAAGTATGTTAATATTGTAAATAAAAACATGTTGTTTTGTGTAAGTTACAGAACTTTTTTCGCGCGCACGAAACGAAAAATAATATTGGATTGTTAGTATCTCTATGTGTTTGGTGTAGGATTATTATTATTTTAGGTATTTAAAGCCGGTTTGGGACTCAGGTAGAGGATTTCGAATCAATGCCGAGCTTGGGAAAGGTAAATCCACCCCTCCTATCGGGTCGAGCACGGAGTGGGGTTCCCTCCCCTCTTTAGGGGAAGTTTGGGTAGACAAAGGGTAGTCACCCCTAAGCAGAGGGGAGCGTTTGGGCCTTGGGCGATATCTGTTGGAAGGGGAAGGGATCACAAATTCAAGTTCAGTTTTTTTTTGGCCCTTGCCCTTTCTAACGGTTTTGAGCGTGTGGGGAACTTGTCTCTAACGACGTTAAAAGTTTCTAATCTGATCCTATTATTCTTGTCTTAAAACTTTAAATTTTCAGGTGAAAGTTTACTGTGAGGAATATGGACAGTAATAATGGTAAGACATTCTTTTTTTAAACTTAAAATAATTTTTTTTTTGTAAAGTTTTGTCACTCAACCAAAGGCATTCTTCCAGAGCCAGTACCAAACTTGGAAGAGGCCATCAAAAGGAGTATGTTAGCCAAGAATAAGTTGGCTTTGATAGTGAAGAAGCATAATGGAGTGGTGAACTACTCTTGTGTGGAGTGTTCAGCTTATTATTATACTAAGGAGGAGCTTGAGAGGCATTTGCTGGTGCATAACAAGGAGTATAGGTACCTCTGTGGGATATGTGGAACTGGGTATGTTCAAAATTTTTATTATTTTATAGCTTTATAGGTTCATTTTCTTTTGATGAGAAGAAGACTTTTCCATGCAAAATCGACAAAGCATAGAATTTAATTTATTTAATTGTAAAAATTAAAGTAATTTAATATTAAATGTAATTATTTTATCTTCACTATCTACAACTTTTTCAAAGGTAATTATTTAATAAAACAAACTCACAAAAGTCCTTTACTTAAGCCATCCTCGGTTTCTCTCTAACAGGCTTAAACGCAAGGAGCACCTAGACAGGCATACCCTAGAACATCAGGAAGTGAGGCCTCATGTCTGTCCTGACTGCGGGAAGGCTTTCAAGAGAAAAGAGCATCTGAACATACACCGGTCTATACACAGCGGGGACAAGAGTGAGTCCTGCCCTGTTTGCAATAAAAGTAAGTGTTTGTTGTTAGTAGACATAAGTATCACTATTTTATAGCAGTAATTTAGTTGTATGTTGAGGTCATAAATTATCCCAAAAGAACATACAACTAATTGTACGTTAGACACAAAAATTACTTTCACAATTAAAATATTAAATACTAGCTGTTCCGCGTGGTTTCTGCCCCGCTGCTCGGCTCCTATTGGTAGTAGCGTGATGTTACATAGCTTTTAGCCTTCCTTGGTAAATGGACTACCCAACACAAAAATATTGTTTTCAACTCGAACCAATACTTCCTGAAATCTCTTGTTTATAATATTAGTTTAGATGAATTACTGTCAATACTTGTCTAATGTATGTACAAATGTTAGGATGCCAGGACCTTGAATCATTAAAAAAATAAGCAGTAAAGTAAATGTAAAAGTGAATGCCTTAACTGTATACAAAATACGTCCTTTTGACATGGAGTGATTAAAAGACAATGTGGGTGCAATAAATTAAAAAGTGAAAAACATTCACAGGTAATTGTTTTGTTTGTAAAACTGCATAGGGCTGTCTATATATTTACTTTTATTTTACTACAAACTTGTTAATTTAAAAAAAAATAAGAAAGACGTAAAATCTTTATCATTTACAAGTTACACTTGATTGTAATCCAATTATGAATTAATATTTTTTTAACATCATATAAGTAAGGGGTTAACAAAAAAATCATAATTTTCATCTTGGCAAAGACTTCTATTCTAAGTATTTAAACTAAAAACTAAGTAGTTCAACTTAAGCTTAAAGGACAAACAAAGGACAATCTTGAAGTGAGTCAGGGTCAATTTTGTTTGACACTGTATTGTACAAGCAGTTACAAAAGTGGTTATATTTGAATCTCAGCTCGAATATCAAGTAAAGGGGTGAAGGTCACATAAAGGGTGTGTTAAAATTAAAATAACGGTTGTATCTGTTTCCCCTCTTCTTTCATTATTGAATTTTATACTACCTGTGCGTGGGAAATATATTTTTATTTTTGGTTATAAATAAGTCTTAAAAGTAGTGAGTGGTGTCATATTATTGGTGTTAAAGCTTAAATTGTGTTACAGTGTACCTACAAGCCATTATTTGAAAAAGTAGCAAATAAAAACTTTTATGTAAAGTTAAAAATAATAATGAAGTACTTAATTACTACTTTTCTTACTAATAAATATAATTATGCTGTTTAAAAATATTAAAGCAGGTATAAATGTTGTTGCATCTGGACTTATTTACTTAAACATACATAGGTATGCTGGACTAAACAGCTACCGTGACCCGAGAATGTAAAGGGCTAGGTATTGAAGGGCACCGTGGGTTTTAGTCAGTACAAGTCTGACGTTCCCGCCCTGCCCTGGGTGGGAGGACTCATTTGAAGATTTAATCACGATAAAAAAATAAAAAAAAAATGCTGGACATAGTACCTAAACTGACGAGCATTCTATCGAAATACGTATAATAGTTCGCGCCGCGACTGCAGTCCTTTTTACGCGGCGCTAGTCTCTATGTCATCAAATCAAAATTGCATTTAAAATGTAGTACCGTGAATTTTCAGCAGGGCTTGAGTCCTGTCGCGGACTCTATACTAGGGCAGCCCAACCTCAAAATGTCAAATCACCTATCTGCATCCTTCTTTAAACAACAAGCAGTATGGGAGCACCGTATCTAAAAAAATACAATTTTTGTTCATTAAGACTTGTACTTCACTGTATGACCTTGTGCATTTGGTCCCGTCCCGTACTAACTTTTGACGACACGACGAGAGAGAGAGGGACAAGTGCGGGGTGACAGACGCAGTTTTTAATCGGTCGCATTTTTAAGAAAGAAAGAAAATTATTTTTATGTTTCCACAGACATTCCTGCAAAAATAAAAACAGAGAAATTAACAATTAACTAAATATAAACTTATAAAATAACAAGAACAAAGACTTTTTTTTTAATATAATTTATCGAATATCTGAAAAAACCGTCGAAACATTGCTTTCCACCTACACACATTTTGTAACATTATTTCCCAAAGAAGACCTAAATAAATCTGCTCCATTTATTTCTACATGACAAATCTTCATTTTAGCATTCTACCGTAAGGACCACTTACGGAAGCACCTGCAAACTCACACAAAAGTATACATAGGGGATGCGGAAGTCGTCGAAGACCAGGGTTATGTGGACTTGGGCAACGACCAGCTAGTGGACATCAAGCAGGAGATCATCGATGAGTACAGTAGGCCTGTGGTACGTGAGGAGCAAGATGAAGAAATGGAGGTAAGGACTTGTATTAAAACGTCACAATCGCTTGTGAAAATCTTAAAAAATATACAGGGCACATTGTTCGTATCCCAGGTTAAAAAAATTACCGCCATTCGCGAAGGGTTTAGGAATTTCATAAGCAGATTGGTCGGTAAAAATGAGTCCATAATATCATCCCCTTAAAGTATCAGTAATCGAAATTAAACACCCTGTACTTATATAAATATATGTTTGTGTAGATTTAGAAACACATTAATAAATGCGTCCCAACGTTTTTATTTTGACTTTTAACATCCATCAATCCATACATCCCCACAAAGTTTAACGTTTATAATATTACAATGATTTGTGACTCAGACAGGTCTATTAAATATCGGTTTCTAAGCCTGATATTATACTCAATACTCAATTTTTTATTGCATTCCATATGTTACAGAGATGGTAAAAACGTCAGGACTTGAAAAATCTAACTTCGTGTGTATTATGTATGGGTTTAGTTCAATCAAGCATAAAAGTCGCTTCAAAAGCCCAATATACGCCTCCCAGCAACGCCCCTTCCTTTCTCAAGCCCGGTTTAAATCCCCTACAGGCCCTAGCCTTGTTTTGCTCAGTTTAAGGCCGACTCCGAACATCTGTGCTCTCCGCTGACCGATGGAGCAGGAAAAACCACATGCGGTGATAAAAAAAAAGATATGAGATTATAAAATGCGTCATTTGTAGTGATTCTTGGTAATATGTGATCACATTTTAAAATAATTTTATGGAGTTGATTAAGATAATTCAAGGTCGAATGAAGTTATTTGGTTTACACAATGCATCCAGCATTGTGTAAACTTTAGCCAAATAACAAATCAAATCAAATCATTTATTTCAACTAGGCCAATTACAGGCACTTTTGAATTGTCAAAAGACATAAAATAAAACTAGTACAAAAATAGTTATGGTGCTACAGTCCCAGTCACAAGACATAAAAACTGTGAAAGTAACGTAGGTGCTCATTCCAAAGCGTAGATCTCTATGGAGAAGAATGAGCAAGAAACTCCATGGACACTCTTTTTCAATCGCCAAAATTACATTGAGACATTTGAGTGAGCATGACATACTCTCAATTGGGACACAAAAAAAATATCGATCATTTTGACCATTTATGTATTGTAATCACTACTTGAAAGACTAAGGGTCCTTAAACAAAACCTAAAATATCCAGACTTTATTCCAAAATTATAGATTTTATCGTAAATCTGTGTTTTTAGGCTCCCGAAGAAAAATACAGTGTTTCGGAGAAGTTTAAAATGTCAGCAGAGAAGCCGTTCGTGTGTCTCGTATGCAACAAATCATTCAAGAAGAAGGAATACCTCAAAATACACAGCTGGACGCATATGAAGAAGGACAAAATATGCACCTTATGCGGGAAAGGTAGGGTCTATATTTTTTTGATGGTTTTTCGAAAGTTTATTTGTTCGGCCGACGGGTTTTCCCATCGGCCGAAATGCAAAAATGTTGCACTTAACCGTATAAATAGATGTTTTTTTTTCTTTGTGTTCCTTTGTTGCATAGGAAACTGTACATTTCAAAACTTCTAGACCTTTTTTTTTTAAACGTGGTAGCGGGAGGGACTGTCAGACTTGTACTGGCTAAAATCTACGGTGACCTCCAATAGCCCTTTACGTTCCGTGGTCACTGTAATTCGTTAGTCCCGCGACCCCGGAAGGCAAACTTCTGGACCTAGCGGTTTAAGTTAATTTAAAATCGTTATCAAACTAGTTTTTATCGTATGTAATTACATGGATCGATATTTCATTTCATTTTTAATTTTGTAAAAATAAGTTCACCTACTATCGTCGATGCGTTTACAAAAATTTAAATGAACACAAACAGTTAACTTGAAAAAACTACTAGTAGACCGTACACATATTTGTTTCGTACGGGAACCAAACCCGCGACAAACAGGCAACTGTCGATCGTTCAACTCACTTGAACAACAGTAGGTACCGACAAGATTCACTTTATTACATGAATTGGTTTATATTTAACACCTCTCCATAAAAAAAAACGTATGCTCAGCAAAAAGATTTGCATCCTGACAACAATTTATAAACAGTTGTCCTGTATGCTATATACCTGCATGAATGAGCTCTTTGGTTGTATGCTACATACAGTCAAACAAGTTGATACGCAGACACATTGAAAGTTATATATAACACATTGGAAAATCGTTTAAAATTTGCTGTCTCATACTTATCTGTTTTTTTGACTGTACTTGCTTTTTTTTTTCGTGGCTTAATCATCAAATGAGTCCTCCCACCCAGGGCAGAGCGGCAGGGACTGTCAGACTCGTAATGACTAAAATCCACGGTGTCCTTCAATAGCCCTTTACGTACCGGAATCACGGTAAATCATAAATCCCGCGACCCCGACAGGCTTTGGCCCTCTAGAGGGGGGGGGCCCGTCATTTTTGCTTTTCTTTGAGGCGCGTGTGGAACACAATAACACAAAGCGCAGTCGACCCGGGCATGATCCATGGTCGGACAGCGAGTTGCTACTCGCTGCCCGCATGCCCGCGCAACTCTAATGCTTGGGGTTATACAAGCGTGATGTTGCTACATTAGCAAGCACATTTTTCAATATTAGTAAGGTAAACTTGCTGAATATCAACCGTCATCAATAACATATAAATAAATACCTTATCGAGTGCCGTCCTTCAATTACGTCCCTTCTCCAGAGGCACGATAGGGTCTAAAACCGATATAAGGATAGCATAGTAGGCACCTACAATGTGTATTAATACCGTAGTGCGCCAACCCTTTTGTTAACGAGGCGATTACTACAATTTTCTCCTAATTAGGGGGGGAGCTTAATCAGAAACCGGAGTAGCATGGCGTATCGACCTTATAGCGTCTTTGGCATGGCACTATACGCTGTCCGAAGAAGAGAGTTCCAAAAACAGATGTTTTTGACGTTATTTCCCGTGTGGTTACTCTCCCAAATTCACAAAGGACTTTACCTGCATTTTTAGAGTACTGTGGTCCAGGTACCACCCACCAGTACGAGTATCCATAGCGAAATCTGAATAGAATTTTCAAAATATAAGCTTCGATCTCTCATTTCGTTCAGGAACAAGACAAATGACCATCAGCAGCATACTGAGGCCTTAGCACAAGATTTCCGTATGTGACCTGTAGCGTGCTTAAAGTATTTACGGCGTTTTATTTTATTGTATTGAAAATGTAATACGCATCTAGTGTGTGAACGAGGAACTATTTTTTTTTCCATTAAATTAACATCAAAAATCCGGTTTACTGGCGCAAGACTTTCCACGTCACAAAAACGTGGAAAGTCTTGCGCCTCTGGTGAAACTAAGTTCCAGTTGATTCGCAGGAAAAGAGAGAACTTATTTCAAAACATCTATTTTAGATTTTTCAACTATCCCATCTGTTTTGTTACAATAACAATATTAATTTTATTTGATTATTTCTCAAAGTAGAAGACCTTATTGTATGTCCTCCTCCCAGAGAAGAGCGAAGGTATCTGTCAGACTCAAGAAACTAGTAGAGTGTTAAAAAACCATTACCCGCATATTTTATTTTCGATAAACACGCAAAACACACTATAAGCGTCTAAACAGAAGCCCCTAGGTTCTGCGCAGGTCTCCCCTGCCATTTTCAACCCTCCTTTCGATAGTTGTGCACGTGTGTAATTTTATTTTTAAAAAAGGGGGAGGGTTAGTTTTCAAACGGTTTTATTGGGACAGACTAGGGAAACATATAAAAAAAAAATGTACGAGTATGTTCAAAATTGTTTTGCTAATGAAATGCTAATGTACAAATGAGAATTATATTTTTATTTCCCAGATAAAATATGAATACATTAACTTCACACATTTTGTCCTCGATTCTACGATATTTTCTCCCGGATCACCAAGAGGTTTCGAGAAAGGCAGAGTACAGCCGTTTTATTATTTATAAAATATTTGAACGCGTGCCCGGAGTGCCAAATCCAAGGTCACCTCTAGGGGGTGTGGTACACCCCCTCAAATCGTTGGCAAGCCGTAAATAGGTATCAAGTTTCGGCATATTCCATTAAAGTAATGAGCTTCATACCACAAATACGGGTACTTTATGGTTTTTAGGTACTTTTTTTTAGGTACTTTTAGGTACTTGTAATAGCTGCTTTTTTATACAATATGCCAACAAACAATAACAACAACATTTCAACTGTTAATATAAAATACAATATCTAGCCAGCTTCGCAACAAGCCATACATTTCTGTTCTATTTTTAAAACGAGGGGTAGAAGGCGTTACTCCCCTCCATTTATGTTCCCTGCGCTAACTTTGTAATATTCTTTTTTTTTTATAAAGATCACATCTCCGATGATTCAGCGGGGACCGTTCAATCCAAAAAGTTTTTACACTTAGCGCAGGTAGGTCTGACTCAGATGGTAGCCATAAACGAAAAAAAAAAGTTTTGCTGTCACTAATAATAGTGTTGTAGAGGAAATCTGACTTTATTAAAAACGCGATAAGATTCTGATTTCATTGTTACCGCATGTAGTAGGGGGTACATTTGATACATTTCATTTTTATCCTCTTCGTTTCGTCGAAGACCTAATGTTTTACGTTCTTCATTTTAAAATAGTAGTGTTGTACAAATGTATGGAGGATCGTAGCCAAAGGTGTTTATAGTTACATCTACACTTATTAGAAAAAGGCGTGAGAGGGCGTGAGGTTATGTATGTATGTATGTAGAAGAATTATCTACTCCTTACTAATATCATAAATGTAGATGTAGATGGATGTTTGTTACCAAAGACATGTTTGTAACTCAATCACGTCAGAACAGCTGAACGAATCTTGATGAAAGGACCAGAGATATACTTTTTATCCCACTTTAACGTTCCTGTTGGATAATTTTCCACATTCGCTGCGAGTGAAGCCGCTGGTTAACGGATAGTATTAGAATTAATAAAAGATGTCCAAGAGCGTTAGTATTCGATTCGATAAAACTCATGCCGACAAGGTTACAGCACCCCGCCAAAACAATATTAAGCGTAGTTTTTTTTCGTCTCCCATTTTGAGTCGCTAGGGAGCAACCGAACAACCCCAGCCCCTCTTTTTTGCTATATCTTTTTATTTTCGGCGAGCTGAAAGGGTGCCCCTCCCCTTTGTATTGGTTTTTATGGGTCTTGGGTATTTCTGAATAAATATTCAAAAGGGTTTGCTTAGTTTCTCGGCTCCGACTGGGATAAGCTTTACTTTTGGGACTAAATAATGAAAAGGGATTTTTGGAAGAAATTCTAGAAGCTTCTTTGAATGGTAAATTCCTTCTAGTAAAGTCTTCCTGAAAAGAAAGAAAACTTATTAAAAATAAATTCATAATTGTATACAATTCCTAGATGTCATAAATTTCGAAATACATCTTGAAAGATCCAATATTCTACCTTATTTCTCGTCAGATAATTTCCCAGGTTACAAAACAGCCTGTTGAAAAGTAATAAAAAACAAGGTATTTCCAAGCTTAGTACGAAGACGGTACTTAAGAATCGATACCAAAATTTGGTCTTCCAGACTTACTTTACTCTAGTACAGATATTCTGATAAACAGAATCATAATTTGAATTTCGATAATTTTCGTGAAATGGTCTACCTATTCTATTATACTGCTTGCATAAGAGTCAGGGGATGTGATCTTAAGCGTACAAGTATTCCTTACAGCATTGCTTACGTGTAGGTTAAAAATTATCCCAAAGAAACGTAGTATTAAGGTATTAAGAGGTATGTCTAAACTATGCCCTGCTCCAAACCCAGGTCAATGTCGTCACGTTTTAGTTAGATTAAATAGATAAAGGTCAGACGTTAAACGTGAAAAAGTAACCGACTGATATAAATCAGATACATATTGTAAAGCTTCTAGATTTCTTTTTAAGTATATGCTCGCGTTTGACCACTTGATCATTTGTACATCTTTTACAGCCGTTACTGATAGTCAGAAACTCTAAAGTCTGACAACTAGTCTTATGGGGTATCGTATTACCCAGTTGCTGGGTTGTGGAGGTTCGACAGGCAGTCGCTCCATGTGAAATACTGATATCCAGCTGCATCTGGTTTGACTGGAAGCCGACTCCAATATAGTTGGGAAAAGGGTAGGCAGATGATGATGCTCGCATTTGACAACTATCTCGCCTGATGGTAAGCGATGATGTAGTCGACAGTTGCCTAGAAGTAACCTATGCACTCTTGACTTAAATACCACATGAATGTTGCTATCAGGATACAAAGTCCCCGGTGAGGAATTCCGGTCCTACATACAAATAATATACAAATTATTGTCATATAACATTCCTAAGAAATTGCTGTAAATTCAAAAAGTAAACCCAAAAAATTCCTAACGGCTACAGTTATATTTTACTTGTCGCAAACTTAATGTACTTTTAACCCAGTGCGGTGAACGTAACACGAAGGGGGACTCTTTAATTTAGTCGTCTGCTGGGGGTAGGGATGTCCCCCTCGTTTATAAAAGAATTGACAGATTTCGAAAAAAGTTAATGATTGTTGATCGATTGAAATTGAAATCTGGCTGTTTTTAAGTTTTGGTTTTTTTTTTTTAATATAACGGTACTTGGCTTTGAGCTTGGAGCCCATGAAATAAATATAAATATGTAAATCTATTGTACAAGCGAAAGGTCACTCATCAATTTCAATTATTGCATGAGAGTTCTTTTTAGGACGTAGATGCTCACTAAAATGGGATGCAAAAATCGACCCCTATGGGGTTGGTATATGGTTTGTATGAAACTTCACCACGCAGACAAAGTCGCGGGCAACAGTTAGTTAGATTATATCCGTCGCTTGTGATATGCAATAACTAAACTTAAGCCTTTTCCATGAGCCAGACAGTTACGAACCTCGCAAACTCTTCTCCCGTGTCGATTACATAAGCCCATACAAGTTAACGAACGACAACTACAGCGGACCTGAAACAATCGTTTTAGCCGAAATCGGTCAATCATTCTGAAATGTATCATAATCCTCCTGTTTTAATCCCCTTTTGGTTTGAATCGCACTATAATTGGACCCTGTCTTCGTCCGATTCCAGTCCATTACTGTAAGTCTTCATTTCAGTAATCACCCCCCCCCTCTTCAGCCACATCGGTACCTATTAAAATATTAATTAATCTACCACCCGAGAAACACGTGTAAGACTGTAGCGCCGAAAATACCCCCATTTCGATATTAAAGTGCGTTCTCGTACAATATGATATAGTTTGGCGGGGGACGTTGGGACATTCGATAAAGGTCGTGTCGTGACCTCTGTCCCCCAGTCTACCCTTGTCTTAGAGCTTTAGTCTTTAATTTTATTAATAGGGGTACGGTCTACCATACTAGATCCGGCCCTAAAATAGTCTTTATTTTTTATCGGCATATGTCTAGTCCAACATATATTTAGCACTAGTTTTTCCCTTGTTTCACCCGCTGCTATTGGTCGTAGTGTGATGATATATAGCCCATAGTTTCATCGATAAATGGACTATCCAACACCAACATCTTTTTCAATTCCACCCAGTAGTTCCTGAGATTAGCGCGTACAATTAAACGAACGCTTTATAATATTTGTATAGATTGAACTTATGCTATTTCTCTAGGTAATTAGTAGAATGTGTCTAGACTTCTAAAGCATAATAATAATTTAACGTACATATAATAACAGTGTTTCAAAAGTTCTTACAGTCTCTTTTTCAAGGCCTTTTTAATAAAAAAACTTCAACTTGAAACTAAAATAACTTCACTCCCACTCGTTCCACGTGTTGGAAGAGAATTTTCCACGTGTTGGAAGAAAATTCCCGCCCTTTTTAACGGGCTTTTAAACCTTATTTATTTATTTTATTTATTTATTTATTTACCATATTATAACGGCTGTGTGAACAACCAATTACAACAATTTAAGGACAATTATGCAAAAAACATTATAAATCTATATACAGGGTGTCCCAAAACTCAACGTCAAGCCGAAACGGGGTGACAGGATTGATCATAACCATCACGAGAAAAATCTGAAAAAAAATCTATCCCGTGCAGTTTGAAAATTATGGGCATTTTAAGAAAAACCTAGAAATGTGATCAAACTGTACCATTTTTCGGTTATTGTGGTTATTCTTTTTTATTTTTGTTCATTTGAACTTTGGAAACGTAATCCTAAATAACATTTCTAGAATCCCAATAAAAAATAATGACACAATTGCCTCAAGTTTCCGAGAATTGAGACTATTTGTTAAACTACGAATTTAAAATTTTCTAGATTCGTCGACTTTGACAGGCCCTCCTATAAAAAAAATGTACTAGAGTGCCTTGGCAAGTGGCATTAAAAGTTGGCGCATTTAATCAGAATTCTAAAATGGTACAATACTTGTTAGTTCCATACAATAGAAAAGAGTAAAAAAATTAAAACCTCAAGTAACCCGATTTTTGCTATCACATTTTACTCAGTTAAAATGTTTTTAATTCGCACAAGCTGTAGGTAGGTTCTTAATTTTAAGACAAAATGATGAGAGAGATGGATAATGGGTATGTTTGTCATGAGTGAGCGAGACAGATAGTGACGCCACTTTTACCAAAGTGAAAAAAAGTTAGTAAAATAATTAGGTTTGTTGGACTAAAAGTCAGATAGAGAAAAAACATTTTTATTACAATAAATGTTCAAATTGTTTACCATCAGCCTCAATACAAGCCCTACATCTTCTTAAAAAAGATCTACTTATAAGTCGGGCATATCTTCGAGAGTTGATCGCCTCAGCTGCTTGAGAAATGCGTTCACGCAGGTCGGCTACGTGATCAATGGGCTTTGAGTAAACTTTTTCTTTGAGAACTCCCCAATAGAAAAAATCCAGGGGATTTAAATCTGGTGAACGGGCGGGCCACAAGATAGTGCCTGAACGTCCAATCCACCTTCCCGGATATTCCTGGTCAAGGAAATCTCTTACTTGCACTGCGAAATGCGTACCCATACCCATTATCCATCTCTCTCATCATTTTGTCTTAAAATTAAGAACCTACCTAGAGCTTGTGCGAATTAAAAACATTTTAACTGAGTAAAATGTGATAGCAAAAATCGGGTTACTTGAGGTTTTAATTTTTTTACTCTTTTCTATTGTATGGAACTAACAAGTATTGTACCATTTTAGAATTCTGATTAAATGCGCCAACTTTTAATGCCACTTGCCAAGGCACTCTAGTACATTTTTTTTATAGGAGGGCCTGTCAAAGTCGACGAATCTAGAAAATTTTAAATTCGTAGTTTAACAAATAGTCTCAATTCTCGGAAACTTGAGGCAATTGTGTCATTATTTTTTATTGGGATTCTAGAAATGTTATTTAGGATTACGTTTCCAAAGTTCAAATGAACAAAAATAAAAAAGAATAACCACAATAACCGAAAAATGGTACAGTTTGATCAAATTTCTAGGTTTTTCTTAAAATGCCCATAATTTACAAACTGCATGGGATAGATTTTTTTTTCAGATTTTTCTCGTGATGGTTATGATCAATCCTGTCACCCCGTTTCGGCTTGACGTTGAGTTTTGGGACACCCTGTATATAAAAGGAGAACTGATTGACTGACATATCAACGTACAGCCGAAACTACTGGGGCTAGGAATGTGAAATTTTGCACACGGCTTCCTATTATAATGTAGGGGAGCACTAAGAAGGGGTTTTTGGAAATTTAACCTTTAAGGGGGTGAAAAGGGGGATTAGGAAAGTACGTAACCCACGCGGACGAAGTCGCGGGCAAACAAAAACGTAAAAACACATTATTAGAATAAAAAAATAAATGTAAAAACGTAAAAAGAAAAACATTTTCATAAATTCATCTCACAGTACTTCTGGCATACCGATAAAAACTTCGACCATCCATCCGCAAACAGATCTTCTGTTGGATTAACATCCAAGAGATCATTAAGCACCTCTGGGACTTATGACGAGTAAGACTACCTTCTATCTCCAAAAGTTTTAATCAGCACATGATTTTGCTTAAATAACCTGTTAGATTCACTTATGCGTCAGTTGAAGAACTGTTAGTGTGTCTAACCAAATATATATTTCATGATTTTCCATTGGATAGGCAGAAACTACAAAGTGACACCTACAGGGCTATTCTGTAAAGTCTCAGCGCTGCAGCAGCGTTGAAACTACGTTTTGTCTTTAGGGGATTTTCAACTGTAAGCTCTAGAACATTAAATTGTTAATCTATTAGACACTGTTTCGGTCCTCCATATTGAGACAGATAACAAGTTCGTCACAGTCTTATAAATAATAGCACAGATGCTCCTTTCTGCACATATTCTTTTTACTTTCAAAAAGGGGGCTTTATAAAGAAGCAAGACGGCACGAGTCCAAAGTAACCCGGGTAGGTAAAATCAAGAAACCGTCAAATCTACAAGTCTCAACCTCTGTTAATATAATTATGTACAAACGCATAAGTTAAAGGATATATTTAGCCTGCACCAATCAGTATTGATCTGTCTATACCGAAAACCTGCTTATAAATGCTATCCCAAAAGTTACCAACGGTGCTCCCAAAAACTTTATTCCACCAAAAATACCATCATAATTATCAAGATACGAAAGCAATATTATGCAATGATAACATTGCAGCATAGGCTTGCTTTCTATCCTTGCGCAGTGAACGTATACTGGCCTTGCCCTCTCGTCCGCAGCCCGTAGGGTCGGACCGGTTGTGCCCGTTACTCGAGATGGGCAGCTGACGTCATGAGGGTACATCCCCCTCTCGATGCGGCTAATACCTCGGGGTTGATGGCTTCGGGTAAAGGCTTATGTTGGGTGTCGACAAAACGAAATACTCAACACACAGTCAACTTTGTTGTGTTGAATGTTGAGTTTGTGAAGCTATCATCGAATAGTTTCCATATTACTTTTGGTGTCTAGTAACCAACATTTTTCTTATCGTAATAATATCTTCAAATACATCGTCCCTCTCTTGGTGACTAGACTGTCAGATACGTACAGACTAGAATCACAGCGTTCCTTCAATAGCCCTTTACGTTTCAGGGTCACGGTTACCTGTTAAGACAGTCCCCCGACACCCAGCACATGAGTAAATAAATAAATATTCCACAACTATCACACAACGCCATCTAGTCCCAAGCTAAGCAGAGCTTGTGTTATGGGTACTAGACAACTGATAAACATACTTATATATTTCTAAATACATACATATTATAGATAAGTTACACCCAGACACAGAACAAATGATCGTGCTCATCACACAAACATTTGTCCTGGGTGGGAATCGAACCCACGACCTCCGGCATAGCAGTCAGGGTCACTAACCACTAGACCAACAGGCCAATAAAAGTAGAGTAAAACAATAATGCGGTTTGAACAGGAACGAATTTATTGTTAGACTAATATTCAAGAAAAAAATGAATCTTAGTCGATTAGGCACAGTTCAGTTCGGCAAATAAAGATAACGCACGAATGTATTTTGTTTTACACGATTAATTTCGACCAAATGAAGTTGCAATACCGACGATCTACCCAACATGTTTTAAATGCAACTTTTAAATGAAATACTGCTGTCGGAATTATCTTATCACTGGTTGAGTCAACCAAAAACCTATTTCCTGTTCAGATCGAATTATTATTATGCAGGAAAATTAAAAGAAACCTAAAGAAATATAGGTTTATTGCTGACAAATATGAAAGGATGTACATATGACTAATTGTACACACAGACACCGTTGTTATGACGATCCCCTCCTTTTTATGGAGCAGATGGACAGAGAGGGTAACGATTAACAATGTTTGATATTAAGGCGCTCTTCATAATACCCCCAATTTTATAAGATTTTCCTCTGAAGTAATTTTTAATAGTGATAAAATAATCAAGATATTGAAGATAATGTATCTTTAATATCTTGTAACAGTTATTTTCACATGATAATTGTTTATTTAAAAGCGAGCAGGATTTCACAATATGGCGTTAGCAAACCATCCTTTCTAATAATAATTATTAATAATCGGTTTAAAATTGAGAATAATACAATAAGTAAAAACAACCTATATTTTTCTACCGTTATGGGGTATAATTATTTTTTTATGTAAAATTGGTATATCTTTGAAGTGAATCATAAAATGTCAGCCCTTTGCAAAAAATATACATACCTGTCCACGTGAGAGACCCTTTTTCAGTCCGCTAAATAATACCAAGTTAAAATAAATTGTATTATTTAGTACATAATTATGTACAGACGTCAGCACAGCAACCTATCCTAGTCTGCCAAATTTTCTAAATCGAATAGAGAATTAGCATTGCCATTCAATGTGGCAATGCTGCTAGTATTCTGGGCACTTATCCAGACGACATCAGTCATACAGTTATGGTATTTTAGATCATAGTGCTCTAAAATTTATACCACTGGTGTACAGTTGCTCTGCGGCTTAAATTACCCGTGGGAAGTAAGAAAAGGAGGAGGGTTATATCCTCCTTCACCCCCAAATCGCAAACTAAGATGGTTAGGCCCCCTGGGGCTTTATTCCAACTTGGGTAGGAGATAGCTATATCAGCAACGTCGCCAGTCGATGACCCATTCCATCCGCAGTTTCTGTATACTGCTGCGTATTTGGATAACTTGTGTGTTTTGTTACTAAACTCCTATTTTGAGTTCCGTTGACAGCTAGAGTTTTTAGTGGGATGTCGAGTTCTTCAAATTGCTTAAAACTTGTTTGTCGTGTCAATGATTCCCTTTTTTTTAGCGTGGTAAAATCATCAAATGAGTCCTCCCACCCAGGGCAGAGGGGGAGGCACTGTCAGACTCGTACTGACTAAAATCTACGGTGTCCTTAAATAGCCATTTACGTTCCGGGGACACGGTAGTCCCGCGACCCGTCAATGATTCCCTTAGAAATTATTATAATTGAACTAGTGGTAGCCTAGTGTTTGAAATTCGACATTGTACTATACAAAACCGAAAACCTCGCATTATAATGACTGAAAATAAAGGACCAAAAAGTATTTCGTAGCTGTAAAAGTACCGGGGTCGTGGAAGCGTCCAAACGGGTAACCGGACCGAAACCGGGACCTTGGAACGTAAAGAGCAAAACACGGTGGATTTTAGTCGTAGTACGAGTCTGACAGTCTCTTCCGCACCGTCTAGGATGGGAGGACTCATTTGATAAAATTTAAATACCTAAACAAAATTGAAAATAATTGATGTCGTCCCCAGACCCCAACATAGTTGAGTAAAGGCAGGCAGTGAAGATATATAGAGGGAGATTCTGGTTCTCACCCAACGAGAAATAAGAAACAATTGATCCTAAAGCTGCAAAATCTAACTATAAAATATATCTTATCTCATTACAATAAAATTGAAAATCTTTTACATCTTCGCATTTCTGTAGTTATTTATGCGGTATTGTTTTGGTGCGATTCAAAGCCGTGTATTTAGGTTAATTGTTCCTCAAATTACATAATTGCTAATTATGAGCGTAACCGGGGGTGTCTAGGGTGGGGCTGGCTTTACGTGACCTTGAAATCTTCCCTCCCAAAGAACGTGGTATAAGGTTAAACTTGTTTTTCGCAATACCATGGAACCGACTTGGTGCTTAACGATCGGTTTCTCCCAATGTTATATTTATCTCTCTGCGATTTTATGTAGTAAATATTATATCGGTCGGGGTCGTGGGACTTACGAATTACCGTGACCCCGGAACGTAAAGGCTATTAAAGGACACCGTGAGTCATCTGATGAAATTACCACGAAAAAACAAAGGTGTAAAAAAACCTACATTTAATTAGAGTTATTCGAGAAGAAAACCAGATATATTCTTTCTCAAATATGACCTTTGACCCAAATAAATTACAAAATAGGCTACCCACATAATGATGACAAAATCTAGAAAGTAGTACATGAATAGACAGGAATATGGTTATTACTAAAGTGGTCCTTAAATCAACGTTGCGCGGCCGCTCCTATGTCTCACTGGGTAATCTCCCGATGTGCCTATGATGCGTCATAGTTTGCTGCTTCATCCTGGCTATGCTTATATCTACGACTAGCTTATGCCCACGTCGTTGCCCGAGTGAAGTTTGGTAACTATCGCACGGGAACGTCATATCTACTTACCTGTTTATCAAATTTTGTTTTTAATTTTGAGCTTGACTGCTTGAAAAGTACCTTAACCTAAAGGACCTGAGGTCACGCGACTGTCTCATCAAGGTCACCGTGACCCTGGAACGTAAACGGTTATTGAAGGATCACTTTGGATTTTAGTCAGTAAAAGTCTGACAGTGCCTCAGACTTATTAAATTTTATGATTTACCATTAAAAAACTGAATCTAGAAGCATAACAAAATTACGATACAAAAATAATTTCTTGTATAACGGAAAACTGAGAAACAATTAAAAATAATTCAGCCATTAAGGGGTTATATAAGGGATGAGAGTTCAATCATTTTCGCAGTTAGAAACGTGGAATTTGGTACTACGGGACCAAAGGTTAGTTGTTCAAAAAGAATTTTTGGGAAATTCATCCCCCTAAGGGTCCTGAGAAGTTCTCGATGGGAAATTCCATAGGGCAATACAGCTTGTCGTTTAATAACACAGAATTTTGCGCTCGTGGGAAAAAATATGGCTGCGAAATATATAAGCTAGTGTTTTTATATTATGTTGTCCTACCGACACACCTTAGGCACTCCCTTACTTGAAATCTCGCCCATATTTGTGTCGTAAAACGTGTGTATAAGTTTGCGTATATCTAAGTAAAGGGTGTCCTAGATCTTGTGTACATTAGACTATGACATACTTATTGTTTGCAATGCATTAGCTTAATTTACATATTCAATGTACTTAGTATATGAGGACCAGCAAGAACACTGCTACTTATAAGTTTAACTAACGGCCAGCCTCGCCTCGCACGTGTTCAAATTTCCGACCTACAGGGTGGATTTTCCCAAAAACTTTCTTATCATAAAAATATGGTCGCGGGACTTACGTGATTGCGGTACTTACGTAATTACCGTGACCCCGGAACGTAAAGGGCTATTGAAGGACACCGTGGATTTTAGTCAGTACGAGTCTTACAGTCTCTCCGCTCTGCCCCAGGTGGAAGGACTCATTTAATGATTATACCACGATAAAAAAAAAACATTAAAATATTCTCCTGGCAATAACTAACACAACAAAAAAACTAATTTGGTGCAGTCGTTCAGGAGTTAGTTCAGGAGAGAACTGACTTGGTTTTACACTATGTAAACATGACTTGAAATGGTTTAAACTCATGTGGTCATTACTGATTCTAAGAGCAATTCAAGAAAATCGTTCATCACACAATATATTTAACTAGCACTTTGCCCGCGACTTCGTCCGCGTGGGTTACGTACTTTCTTAATTCCCCCTTTTCACCCCCTTAAAGGTTAAATTTCCAAAAACCCCTTCTTAGTGCTCCCCTACGTTATAACAGGAAGCCGTGTGCAAAATTTCACATTCCTAGCCCCAGTAGTTTCGGCTGTATGTTGATATGTCAGTCAGTCAGTTCTCCTTTTATATATATAGATTATTTAAATAAGGTACACGTAAATCGTTAGACACCTAGACATAGTATTATAATAGTTCCCTTGTACGTATTAACCGGCTTTTAGAAAGAAGGATTTTTTGTGTGTATTATGATGTATGAAATCACTGCAAGCGTTTCAAAGCTTCACTTAAAGGCTACTGCTGAGGAACACAACGCAAGAATCCAAGCCTGAAGGGTAAGAGAATAATAACTTGTCTCCATAATTTGCAATAAGGAGGTTCTTGACTGTCTCCTGTTCTATTATAGCATTTTAACTTCAGTCAGTACTGCTATCCGCGTATATATAGTCCGGCGCGTTGTGTTCCACGCGCGCCTCAAGGAGTGTCAGCATAGTGACGGGGCCTGTAGAGGGCCAAAGCCAAAGCCTGCCGGGGTCGCGGGACTTACGAATTACCGTGACTCCGGTACGTAAAGGGCTAGTGAAGGACACCGTGGATTTTAGTCAGTACAAGTCTGTCTGTCCAGCAGTTACAGGGTTGTGGAGGTCCGATAGGTAGTCGCTTCATGTAAAATACTGATATTCAGCTGCATCTGGTTCGACTGGAAGCCGACCCCTATATATGTTGTTGGGAAAAGGCTAGGCAGTAATGATGAGACTTGAACCGAAATGAGTCAAAACTCACATATATATAAAGATAAATTCGAAGACGATATATGAACCGGTGGATCATCAAATGGATCCTCCCGCCTTGAGCGAAAGGGACCGCTAGAGTCGTACTGACTAAAACGGTGTTCCTTCAATGGCCCTTTACGTTCTAGGGTTACACGGTTACCCGTTTTGGACATATCCGCGAACTAACCGCTGAATTCAGTCTTAAAGGTTTATATAAACCTATACTATTAATATATTTTATCATTTATTTATATATTTTGTTTTTCAATTTTTTTATTTTAAAAAAATTAAAAAAATTGAAAAACAGAAGTAGTTTTGAGATACCTAAGCTAAGTTGCGACAGAACTAAGCTCAAATGTTCAAACCAAAATTAATCTCAGCAAGAAACGCTCGTCACTGCCAGTTTCATCATTTTGTAGGGGTCGGAGCAAAATCATCAAATGAGTCCTCCCACCCAGGGCAGGGCGGGAGGACTCATTTGATGATTTTGCCACGATAAAAAAAAGTACTGCTAGTCGTTTCGCCAAGAATGCCAGTTCGAAGCAGTTTTTTGCCAGTTTGTCGTCTATCTCATCCAGCAGTTTCTTCAAACCTGTATACATATAATTTGCAAATGTCTTCCCAGGCACTTTCTTCTGCTCTACATATTTCACATAGCATTCTTTGTAGGTAGTTCATGCCTTTATCAATCATATCTTCATGCGAATGGTAATAACGTATCTTTAAAAACACACCATCGTGCTTCCGATGCGCTGCCTCATAAATATGCCTGGCTACCGACAACCTGGATTAAAATGAATTGGCCTGACTGTGTACCAAGTCCGGTTTTATATTATAGATGAAACATCTCACAATTTCTTTTGGAGGTGAATCATGACTTGTCTGAATATATGGTAACCCCTTTTTGATAGTGACTTCTCAAATTTCTTCTACGTTGGTTTTGAGGTCCTCTTTCAGTTGATCTTTGATTACTATTTTGGGTATAACCTGCTGCTTTCTTTAACCTTTGTTATCATCAAAACATACATAAGAGGTCGCACATTTCACACGCCACGAAAAACACTGTCTAGACAAGCTATCACATTATACAGAAAATAGAACTTGTCGCGTGTCGCATCTTGTCGTTTGTCTACCACATTTTTTATCGCATGCTTTGGTCCGGGTCAGCTAACAAATTTCCCGGCTTTTCACAAAATAAACACTCCAGGAAGTTCGGTCTTTCGAGACTAAATTTTCAATCCATAGAGCTATATCCTTAAAAATACCTATTTGCTACAAGCTGCGCAGCGTAGAGTTCGGACGAACAGGTATCAACGACCGGAGGGGGGATTTGAGAGGTATGGAACGCCACGTGGCATAGAATAAATTCGGAGAGTCCCACGTAGATCCGCATCTATCACTTACTTTTATCCCAGGGGTCACGTGAAAAACCTTCGAATAAATCGCTGATCTTCGACTGATAATAGACGATGGTCACATGATTGCTGACATATCTCAATTCGAACCCCGCTGCGAAGCATAGCCAGTATTGTAGACAGTAAGATGAGAAGACCATCGGTAATCGTTTATATGAATTGCGACGAACATTTCTTCTCATTACTTACAAACTACTAAGTATAACAGGGTGAAGCACTTCGATACCATAAAATGAAGATAATATAAATTATATTACTTTTCACAGAAAAAGTATCTCCTACAAATGACCTACAATTTGTACAACATAAATTGTATAGCCGCCCAAATCAATATCGAGTGCCCAGTTTACAATTACGCAGCGAATACATGCACGCGTAGCAACCGACCAGTCGACCTTTTTAGACCCTCCCCTATTTTAGGGGCGATCCCCCATGGGCCTTACGAGGGGGCACGGTTAGGGTGGTTCAAGGGACGCTAGATTATGGACGGTTTTAGAGATCTAATTTATTTTGGGGAGGGGCCTTTGGGGGTTCAAGCCGGGATTATTTTTAGGGTCGGCTCCGACCCCTACAAAATGATGAAACTGGCAGTGACGAGCGTTTCTTGCTGAGATTAATTTTGGTTTGAACATTTGAGCTTAGTTCTGTCGCAACTTAGCTTAGGTATCTCAAAACTACTTCTGTTTTTCAATTTTTTTATTTTATTTTTTTTAAATAAAAAAATTGAAAAACAAAATAATAAAATATATAAATAAATGATAAAATATATTAATAGTATAGGTTTATATAAACCTTTAAGACTGAATTCAGCGGTTAGTTCGCGGATATGTCCAAACGGGTAACCGTGTAACCCTAGAACGTAAAGGGCCATTGAAGGAACACCGTTTTAGTCAGTACGACTCTGGCGGTCCCTTTCGCTCAAGGCGGGAGGATCCATTTGATGATCCACCGGTTCATATATCGTCTTCGAATTTGTCTTTATATATATGTTTTCCGGGGTCGCGGGACCAAGGGATTACCGTGACCCCGGTACGTAAAGGGCTATTGAAGGAAACCGTGGATTTTAGTCAGTACAAGTCTGACAGTCCCTCCCGCCCTGCCCTGGGTGGGAGGACTCATTTGATGATTTTACCACGATAAAAATATATATATATATATATATGTGTTTTGACTCATTTCGGTTCAAGTCTCATCATTACTGCCTAGCCTTTTCCCAACAACATATATAGGGGTCGGCTTCCAGTCGAACCAGATGCAGCTGAATATCAGTATTTTATATGAAGCGACTGCCTATCGGACCTCCATAACCCAGTAACTGGGCAATACGCTACCCTATGGTAAGACTGGTTGTCAGACTTATGAGCTTCTGACTAACAGTAACAACTGTCAAAGATCTACAAATGACAACCGCGACCAACGGCTTTACGCGCTTTTCGAGGCACGGAGTTACTCGCTATGACAGATGGTCATCCATCCGTAGACCAACCTCGGCAAGCGCGGCTTAACCCGGAAGATCGGCCTGTGCGGCTGTAATTATTTAGCCACGAGCTCCTCGTGGTAAGTCTATCCAGTTGATTTTTACTCACAATGCAACAAGTTAACCAGGCTTTCATTCACATTGCGTGCAGACGACTAAAACAAATTTATTCATCTTTGGGTAGTTGTTTGCGTAAATGAATAGGCGTTGTACCTCTATGCGCTGTACTGACACAGTTTTACGCTTTTGTAGGGCAGTTAGGACATACTGCGAAATTTGGGATCAGTTAGAGGAAGAAAAAAACATTCTTTTTCTTAATATTAGTTTAGAAAAATGATAATAATATGAACTGCTTGCAGTGCTGTCCGTATCAAGCCTATGTTGCCAAGGACCATACTACAACATTGTTTCAACTGGCATGTATCGATTTTGTATTCTATTTCATGTACTACCGTGACCTGGTCAGTACCAGGTAGGTCGGTCGCATTTATAGGCTAGGCTAGCTTTCGATCGTGACTTCGCTAGCATTATAGCAGAAATTATTCCACGGAAACTTTAAAATGTACCCTAGGGATAATGTTTCCCATTTTAGACAATTACTTCCAAAAGGTTACCCTCAAAACTTTTTTTTTGTATTGCATCTCGCAGGTTCGCAGGTAGGTTGTGTACTGCTCAACCGGATATGCTATAACATTTTCTGTGGATGCCTTAAGATTCTAAGGCCTCCAGCCAGGGCAACAACAGTTTGACGCTAAGGGCACCCTCTGTGGGGTACGGACCTCGGCTTAGGGCGTCGCTGGGGGGGGGGGCAGCAAGTGACAGGCTGGATCTCAATGAGTCATTTAGGGGTTAATTTTGTAACTAATGGCTCAGCTCGCGGGCTGGCTCTGCAAGGGTCAGGGGGGGGGGGGTCATTGACTTAGACGTCGCGGCGGACGACCTCTGCGGCGAGATCGGACCCTCAAAACTTACAAACATTACCACTTATATTGATATTAGGTTACCTGGCAGACATCCTCCCCGGACAACAGCGCCACCTACCGGGTTCAATTGCGTTTCAAACCATCCAGGAACTCGTAAAAAAACACATTTTTATCCAAATCCGTCCAACCATTTAGGAAGAGCTAGGTGACAAACACACATCTATCTAAATATATAAAAGGAGAACTGACTGACTGACATATCAACGTACAGCCGAAACTACTGGGGCTAGGAATGTGAAATTTTGCACACGGCTTCCTATTATAATGTAGGGGAGCACTAAGAAGGGGTTTTTGGAAATTTAACCTTTAAGGGGGTAAAAAGGGGGAATTAGGAAAGTACGTAACCCACGCGGACAAAGTCGCGGGCACAGTGCTAGTCAGTTATATAGAAGACACGATATATAATAATTAATGGTAACTACTGGTTTACCTAGGAACGGCCATGTTGAACACAAGGTTGGTTTCTCAAATGGAAATTGTCGAGGCTCCTTATTACAAATGTCCATACTTTGCGGTAGCTTCAAACTTCTAGCTCGCGTAGCATGACCAATACTATTTATATTCTACCAAGAATAGACGAAGTTATTCACTATGAAAGACTTATAGTTAAAAAAAAAAAAACAGCCAACTAAAATATGAATAAATCCACTTCTTGAAACAGATTGAAGAATTGTATGTGAATAACACAATACAATATAGCTAGCAAGTGGCTGGATACCGGTAGTTATTTCTACACGCTTTGAGATTTTTTTGCACGAGTATGTCACGGCCTGTAGACAACTGAAAAATAGCAAACACACACTGTGGATTTTAGTCAGTACGAGTCTGACAGTCCCAGGTCTGCCCTGGGTGGGAGGACTTATAAGATGATGTTTAGGACGATAGGAATCTTTAAATATTCTGAACTCACTTCTGTCGATAAAACCCGTTTCTACGGTGTCTTACAATACTCGGACGGACGGACTCTCCGACTGCTTTCTTGCAACAAATGGCCTTTTGAAATAACATAATTATAATAATAGTCAGGCACTTACAATATCAAAAATATTTGACCCGTATTATTTTTGTAACGTAAATTAATAAAGTCGGTGATATGACGCTTTTTAAATTAGCAATACAACTTATACAATGCTACGTTAAGAGTCCCCACTCGCGAGTTTTAATGCTTTATATCTTTGAAAATATACATTGATGCAAAAGAAAAAATAAGTGTCCATTATTTTTCAATACTCTAAATGACGGAATAATTATATTTATTGATGTAACAAATTGCTTATTGCATTAACAGTTTATTTCCTTCCTCCCCAGCTTTCCACCTTCAAGATCAGCTCCTGACTCATATGAACGAGCACCTGCAGCCATACTCCTTGTACAACGGGGACGAAGACTATCAGCAAGGCGAGCCGATACAGTGCGATTATGTAAGTACCGATATAATGGGCGACCGATGGATGTAAATGGCGGATTGTTGTTTGTCATCGTGGTCTAAGGGAGAGGCTTATCCCCGCCGCGGTTTCGGAACTCTTTCCCGGGTTCGTGAGACTGTCTAAACAGGTAACCGTGACCCTGGAACGTAAAGTGAAGGAACGCGGTGGATTTCAATCAGTACGAGTCCAATTGCCACAATAAACAAAATGGAGAGGCCTTTTTTCAGCAGTTGACGTCTTCCGGCTGATGATAACGATGTAAGTACTGTAACAGGAGTTCCAAATCTGACCTGTGAGATGATGCTGTGAATCAAGGGTTCTTTCTATGCATAAAATCAACAACAAAGAAGAAGCAGGTGGTAGCAGGTCATAATCAGTAAATTAGATTCATGACTACGTATTTGGTGGAGTTTGCAACCAAGATTCATTGTCACCTGAAATTTTAACAATGCAACTTGATTTGAGCATGATTGATTTAATTAAGTTTTATGTGGTCCACTTCCTTTGAGGTTCTTAGAACGCTGTTAAAAATCGGTGTTTTCATTACTAATTTATGTCAAGAACTTTTAATGAATATTATATTTATGCTTTTTTCTAAGGTCAAGCGCTTCTGACATTACAATTTGACCTTTAAATGAGCGTTTCACGGTGCCCGTCACACATTTAGGCGAAGATGAAAGGCGGAGTGAAGGGAGCTGTTATTTTGTAGCAAACTATAATGTCTGTTAAAGTAAGCCGTGTGCCTAAGAAGATTTATCTTTGACAAAGATGATTAACAATTTCATACAAAATTCTCATCCCCTTTAATGGACTTAAAGGAATTTCTATTAATCAAAGGCATCATCATCATCAGCTTATAAATGTTCCCATTGCTGGGACACAGGCCCCTCTGCGATAGGAAGTGGGCCATAATCCACCTCACGGGCCCAGTGCGGGTTGGTATATGTCCCATGTCGACCAATTTTTGGTTCTAGGACATGCAGTTCTCCTTCACTGTTTTTGAGAGCAGTGCTGGTGATATAAATCATACAAAGAAATGCGCCTGGGTCGGAACCCATGACCTACAACTCTTAAGTCGGGGCCGATACCACGGAGCCACCACTGCACTCTACTAACTTCTAAATAAAAGAATTATCAATTATATTAAGGTTTTTCTGAGTGTTTAAATAATTTTGCTCTCATGATAATTATATAATTTGACAGGCCTGTTGGTCTAGTGGTTAGTGACCCTGACTGCTATGCCGGAGGGCGTGAGTTCGATTCCCACCCAGAACAAATGTTTGTGTGATGACCACGATCATTTGTTCTGTGTCTGGGTGTATTTTATATTTTATCTATAATATGTATGTATTTAGAAATATATAAGTATGTTTATCAGTTATCTAGTACCCATAACACAAGCTCTGCTTAGCTTGGGACTAGATGGCGTTGTGTGATAGTTGTGTAATATTTATTTATTTACATTCTTCTTGGCGTGTCGAAGAACTTAATTTTTTTCCTATCAGCACGGAGACCACTGCTATACTTCTCAGGAACTTCAGGTTCGTATTAAAAAAATATTTTTGTCTTGGATAGTCCATTTATCGAAGAAGGCTATAGGCTATTAAACATCACGGTACGACCAATAGGAGTCAAACAGCGGGAGTGACCACGAGGAACAATTAATCTCTTGTAAAATTGTACAATAATAACAACTCTTCTCTTCCAGGCTGTAGACAACAGCCTCCTGATAGCGCGCTCAGTACAGACACACAAGGAGAGTCGTCCGCACGAGTGTGACATCTGCCACAGACGGTTCAAGAGGAAACAGCATCTGAACACGCACCGCCATGTGCACGAGAAACCCGTCTTCAAAGTCTGGTGCTCTATCTGCGGAGAAGGTAACTATTCCTTTAATTCTTCTTGGATCCCGTGCGGTTAGAGTTATCAATCAATTCTTTATAAGTGATCGATGCTTTGAACATCATTCTATTTCTATATCTTATTTACGGGGCACAAATACGGATTCTGAATTGCTATTGAAGAAATACGCATAGACCTCTCCATAGTTTTTTTTTTTTTAAATTGGTCCATTAAATCAAATATTCATAGGTCGGAAATTGATGAGCTTTTCTTGATTATGTACATGTTACCGGAAATGAAAAAAATATTAAATAAAACGGAAATATCTTGGACTTGTATACAACTCCTTTTTTTTACGTGGTAAAATCATCACGTGAGTCCTCCCACCCAAGGCAGAGCGGGAGGGACTGTCGGACTCGTACTGACTAAAATCCACGGTGTCCTTCGATAGCCCTTTGCGTACCGGGGTCACGGTAATTCGTGAGTCCCGCGACCAGTATACAACTCCTAGGAGATGTACAAAACCGAAGCTATTTAGGGAATGTATAAAAAAGTGTTTTATGTGTTCAGGTAGACAGAGCCCCGCTGTGCGGGACTTCTATTTACGCGTGCATGGTTTAAAGGTACCTAACCAAACCGAACTTTCTAGTACCCAAGAGTTATTGGTGCCTTTGGAACTAGAGGTCAGCGGCACCCCGAGGTCCGGTTAGGTTTCACACATTTCCGATTTTAGGAATTACAAACATTTCCTACGAATTGTATACAATAACGGATTACATACATTTCCGTTAACATATATATTATTATGAGCCTATGTTGTCTCATCGCGAGACAAATGCTTCCAACTGGTATTGACTCGCCATGCACGCCAACCCCTACCAAAGGTTCTTGAAGAAATAGTCGGTTTCAGTCGGTTCGGACTCATCCGACATACCCTTTAGTTAGCATGCATTTACGCCAATTTCAAATGAGAGTAGGCATAAACTCAATAGACCATACATCAGCTACTTTGATAGACACCTTAAAAATTTCGTCCACTTTCATACACGCAATAATTGCAGGTTTCCCAACAAACGAGCTATGTGAGAGCCACCAGTGCGTGTCCACGTCCCAGGAGCTGGTGGACACTCAGCTGGACGAGCAGGACACGCAGTACGAGGACCTGCCTCCGCCGCCCTCGCCGCAGGTCACCATGCTTGAGGCCAAGAAGGAAAATAAATACCCACAGGAATTTGTGAGTGATCATATTAGATAAAAATATACATTATAATATAATTACAAGACAGTTTAACGATTAAGACACTTATAAATTTTTTACTGTATGAACTCTAAGTTTATGATAAGAAGTAGAATCGTTGAACGTTCCGTTTTACTATCTATAGTCACTATAGCCAAGGAAAAAAAAAACAATTGTAATCTCTGAAAAGAAAAATCAAGAAATCTCATGTCCAATTATCGTCCTTAGGACTTAACCACACCCTGAAACGCAAAGGGCTTCTGAATGAACAGTGTGGATTTTTAGTCAGTAAAAGTCTGACAGTCCCATTCACTTCACCGAGGTCGGGAGGATTTATTTGATGATAATATAACCCAAAATGAGGGCTAAAGCATAGACTAAAGTAATAAACCGTAAGACGCAATTCGCACGAGCGCTTTTTTTCTGGGCATAAATAAGCACCGAAATAGAACAAATGCATTCCTATGTATCTGTTCCCACTCAGCGCTTTAAAAGCGCGACGATTTTTTTCACTGTGTTTAATTCTTATTGCTGGGCGGTGAAATTTAAGTTCATCCATCTTTTTTTTCAACTCAGCGCTTTTTTAACGCCCGGATTAAAAGCGCTCGTGTGCTCGAATATGGGCTTAAGAGTATTCCTAAACCTCATTCCAGATGGATGTATCAGAGCTAGCAGCTCTGGACAGCGTACAGTACGTGGAGGTAGAAGAGAGAGAGCTGCCCACCCCGCAGCGAGTGTTCGTCTGCAAGTACTGCTCCAAGCCCTTCAAGAGGAAAGACCATTACAAGATACATCTGCACATACATACCGGGATCAAGTCCTTCTTCTGTACCGAGTGTGGGAAAGGTAGGCTTGACTTTCTTATTGACAGGCCTGTTGGTCCAGTGGTTAGTGACCCTGACTGTTATGTCGGAGGTCGTGGGTTCGATTCCCACCCAGGACAAATGTTTGTGTGATGAGCACGATCATTTGTTCTGTGTCTGGGTGTAATTTATCTATAATATGTATTATTTAGAAATATATAAGTATGTTTATCAGTTGTCTAGTACCCATAACACAAGCTCTGCTTAGCTTTTTTTTTTTATCGTGGTAAAATCATCAAATGAGTCCTCCCACCCAGGGCAGGGCGGGAGGGACTGTCAGACTTGTACTGACTAAAATCCACGGTGTCCTTCAATAGCCCTTTACGTACCGGGGTCACGGTAATCCCTTGGTCCCGCGATAAGCTCTGCTTAGCTTGGGACTAGATGGCGTTGTGTGATAGTTGTGGAATATTTTTTTTTTGTTCCACCAATTTAATAAGCTAAGCGCTTTCAATCTTCGTTCATAATGCGTACAGCAGAGTGGGAACTCAATTCCTGGGTCTGTGTTCCCGAACGCATACGACCCGAATCTCCTTAAAGTTAGAGTGAACAGGCTTCTTCTGGGTAAGACAGAGACAAAGCGTACCATCGTATGCTTTGTCTCTGTCTCCTAGAGTAGAAAAACCCAATAGCAATTAAAAAAAAACACTGTAAAAATAAAAATCTTACTAAACATATTTGTAAATATATTCGAGTTAAACTAATTAGCAATGAAAACTAAATAAAGTTCATTAATAAATTAATAATATGTTTTATTGTTCACCAGGTTTCTACCGTAAGGACCACCTTCAGAAACACATGTTGGTCCACAACAAGGTGAAGACTAAGAAGGAGATCCCAGACCTGTACCCCATCAACAAACTACCGCTGCCTGGTAAAGTGCCCAAGAAGCAGGTCTTACCAGAGATCACTATACATGTAAGTAGCAAGGAAAGAATTATCTATCTATATACAGGGCCTTCCTTTTAAATCGGCCATCATGGGGATATCTGAATTCGTAAGATACGAAAAAAGTTTGTTGGGAGACTTTAGCTCTTTTTTCGTGATAAAAATGTTGGCATATTTTTTTTTGTTCTATTGTGAGTTGTACGCAAAAAAGAAAGACCCTGTATATCACAATATTTACGTATTTGTTGATGATTTTCTAAAACCCAACAAACGGATAATAACTGATTTGTATTAAAATGTTTCTGCATGCGATAATTTTAATATTATGTAATGTTCAACACGGTGTAAATTGTTCAGAATATTAAATGATTGAATGAACATATTAAAACGAAAGGTCACTCACTCATTCATCACGAAATCTCAGAAATTAAAGTGCTAGGAGTATCAAATTTTGCTTGGGGGTTTTTAGGACGTAAGTGCTCACTAAGACGGGAGTTTGCGAAATTCAAACCCCAAGATGTTATTTTTAGGGTTGATAGTTTGTATGAATCTTTGTTACACACAACATCCATGTGTTGTGATGTGTTGTCCATACATCTTCAATCAATCACATTATAAATATAATTTATTTTCAGGCGCCATCGAACACAAAACTCCGCGTGCCGCTACAAATCAAAGTTCCGTACCAGATGGTCATGTCTATGGACAATGGAGAACAACGCGCCGTCACCATCGACCCACAAGCGTCGCCGGTCGCCTCGTAATGTATGTAATTATGAGAATTTGTGATTTTTTAAGGTAATCTATGGTCTCTATTTTGAAAATTGTGGATTTTATTATTTAACGCGATTCTTAAAATTATCTTTTAAACGTTTTTGAACGTCTATTTATAAAAGACAGTCCCTAAAAACGCCTCTTAGAGTCCGCGCCACCAATCCTAACCTGCGGAAAATTTGTGGTAGGTACTACATTTTTTATAATGCAATTTGATGTGATGACATAGACTCAAGTGAGTTTAGCGCTGAAGCGAGTCGTACAAATAGTAATTTACTGAAATAGGCACAAAATTGAATGTTTTATGCTCAGATCAAAAAAATAGGCAGATAGAACGTGCGCGAACAACAAAGTGAAGCCAGATTTTATTTTAGTGTGCGCGGCAAATATGGCGCGCCGTGTACGAACACGTGCATCTGTGTGCGTTTACGGTTGCCAGATATTGAGAAATACTCCCACATTTTGTTCAGTTAAATTGTTCTCAAATATTGTACTACTATTTTTTAAATTAGAAACGCGATTTTGTTTTATGGTTATACCCAGAGAGCAAAAGCGTGTAGTATTTATTATTTAACAGAATAATAATAAGGAATAAAAGTTAATATGCGTAATTACTTACTACCTTTTTAATTAATTTATATCAGACCATCATATCATATCAGAGAATATAACACTTTTTATAACGCTTTTTGGTTATTTGTTTATAACGCAAAATTTTGAAGGAAGCCATTCATTATCCTGCCTGCTTTAGCGAATAATAGTGACCCATTTATCGCGTAAAACCGGATCCGTGGGCAATCTGCAAAAACATAATTCGAATAATTGTAGTATAACTAGTGGCGAAGACCTAATTTAAAAGGGTGTGGGGGGGGGGCTGGCATGTTACACTATGTACAAAATTAAAACGATTTATCGGCCAATAGAAAATGCCCTACCAGCTCTACTCACGATACTGCTTGCATTGCAACTAATAATTCGAAAATGAAAAATATGACTAATGAAAGTATGGAAACCTCAAAATGTCACATGGCAAAGCCTAATTGTTGCAATTAGATACTAAAAGTAATAATAAAATATTTCATAAACCCCAATAAGTCTTGAAATATAAAAATTTTAAAGCGCAGTACACCGCACGCGGAACTAAAAGTAAACGACTAAACGTACATCAAATAATAAAATAATAATAAATACAGGTACTATAGATTACGACCGTGCAGTTGTATTGACGAATTTGATCGATATTTTTTATGCACAATACACATTCCCCTAATTCAGGGTAATTTACCCGTCATAAACTAGCAACACAGACGATTTACTGTTGAGGTTTTGTGTTTCAAGTGAGCCGAAAATATTTTATGGAAAATAAATACCAAAACAATAAAAATAACAAGAGTTACCTGTGGAAAGATATTCCATCTTGTTTTTTTTCTTTTTGTGAACAACTTTTGCAGTGTTTAAATACACAAGACGGCATGTTTTGGCTTAAAATGGCAAATCACTAGTGACGTGTGAGCGAGACGATGCGTAGCTTGGTACTGTCGCGAGTTTGTATTATCCTTTGATTTTGTATTATCTTCGGTTGACACACTCGCGTGTTCTGAGCGCTCTATCTGCCTATTTTTTTTGATCTGAGGTTTTATGACTAAAAGTTTCATTTACTAAAAAAATAATCTACGACGTGACGAAACAGGTTATGTTTCGCTTTAATATAAAAGTAAAACTACTCGGCAGTTACAACACTGCCGAGTAGTTTTGCTCAGAACATTACTAAAAGGACAGATTTTTTATTTTAAGTTGATACAACATTCCATTTTGCTAGTTTCTTAACTTTTGACGAAAGTGGGCAAATCTTGTTTACTCACCTTGACTTCCTGTCGGAGTCGCGGCACTAACGAATTACCGTGACCCCGGTACGTAAAGGGCTATTGAAGGACACCGTGGGTTTTAGTCAGTACAAGTCTGACAGTCCCTCCCGCCCTGCCCTGGGTGTGAGGACTCATTTGATGATTTTACCATGTAAAAAAAAACTCACCTTGACTTCAAATGTGTATGCATAACGGTTACCTTTCAAATGTTAAAATAAATTGAATACAGGTCCAAAAGTTATCACAATAGGGTATTTGAGTAAAATAATTAATTAGTCCGTCACTATGATTATTAAACAAATAATTGATTAATTATTAAAAAACACTTTTTTTTATACGTAAACCAAAATGGAAGAAGATACGACGCGCGACGCTTTTAAAACTGCCAATATGTCACAAGCAAGTACAGTTTTTACTTGTGTACTCACGAATTTTGATGCGTTGTATTTTTGTAAATATGCATTGATAAAACAAAAGAAAATAGTACATTGTTCACCAAGAGGAGAAAGCTACCGATTACCGTCGAGGGTGTCGTTTGAATCCCGAGCCGTAGGCGAGGGCTTTAAAACACCCGAGATCGGGAATCGCACTTTCTCTCTAGTGATACATTGTGCTTTATACTACACCTGTGTGGAAAGTAACTTGATACGGGAAAACGCATCTGAGCGGGAGAGAAAGCGTTTTCTCCCCGCATATTTGTTCGATATGCAACGACGTACTTTCTACCGTAAATTTGATAAAGTATCAAGGTACTTTCTACGCAGGTGTAGTATAAAATACGTATTCATTATTTTTCATAACTCTTAACTGACGGAATAATTAAATTTGCAATTTATTGATACTGTCAATATGCTTATTGTCATAGTTCTTCTTTGAAAAAGTAGTTTTTTTTCTGTTAATATTATAACACAATCATGAATAAAATACTGGAAGATAATATAATATTTTTAGTATCGTAATGAGAGTCTATCTTAGGTAAAATCAAACTGTCTGCTCCATACAAAATAGCTTTTAAAATATCTTTATTAATTCAATACATTATTTTGTATGGAATGGAGTCTCTATAACTTTTACTTTTTAAAACATTATTGTACATAGTTTTTTTTAATAAGTGTGGGAAGAGCGAAAGTAGGCGACAGCAGTTACTAGCCTTATGGCTTTAGAAAGATGTTATTTATATTTAAAACTTATTAATAACTATCTTTTGTCCACGACTTCGTTTATGTGAAGATTTTTCCATGGAAGGTACTGCCAGGTTTTGATAAAATCTTGCCAATTAGTTGACTGCCCACTTTAGTATCTGTTTCTGTAACAGCATTGTTCTACAAAACTTCGGAAAGTATTTTGATGCGCGTTTATACCATCATTTAAAGAATTTATTCCGGAAGCAGTGCTGACAATGCAGAGCAGTGGTGGCCCACTGGTATCGGCTCCGGCTTACCAGTTGTAAGTCGTGGGTTCGAACCCAGCCAGACGCATTAATGTGTAATTTATTTCATCACCACTGCTCTCAAAACGGTGAAGGAAAACATCGTGAGGAAACCGGCATGTCCTAGAACCAAAATTCGAAGACATGTGACACCTGCCAACCCGCACTGGGCCCGCGTGCTGGAATATGGCCCACTCCCTCTAACAGAGAGAGATTATAGGCTGATGATGATGATTCCTGAAAATAAATACTATACGGTAATATTTAACGTACATTTAATAAAGAAAATATAATGATGTTTTGTCAAAAGAATCCATGCGAAGTCCACGGTCCACGGGTCGCAGGTTTCTCAAAAATACATGTTTTATTTAAAGTTGTCGTCTACTTTCATATATGCATGAGCACTGGGTCCAAGTACATAGTATATTGCGATGATCTCAATGATAAAAAAATTGCATATCTCTATAATTCTTCTATTATATTCTCACTATATTACTTTAGTAAAACATTGAATGTTGTTCGGTAATAAACTTTGATCTGTAATATTGTGATTTGCTATGTATCAAGATTGTGGAGAATTGAATTGTTAGTTTTTAAGTGTGTCACTAATTGTGCCATGAAAACCAAATACTCGGATTTCTTGCCAGTTTCTAGAATTTTCTTAAAGAATAATGTATTTTCATTTTGTTTAGTGTTTTTTTACTATACTTAGTGCCAAAAAGATACCTAATACCTAATTTATGTGTTCAAATTTCTTTAAAAATTAAACTTTTACTTGTTTGAAGTTGACCTTTATTTTCTTAATCGTGTTTAATTTATTTTCATTGTAACTGGCAAAGTAATCGATATTAGTTGTAAGTTTGTCTTTCTGTAAAGTTCCTCTATTCTGTCTTTTCACTGAAAATAATGTTGTGATTCTAATCTAAGTTCAATAAATGTGACATGGAAGTACAAAAATAAAGTATTTTGCACTCAAACTTCTTTTATTATAACTAATGTTGTACCTCATACTTACCTTCTGGAAAATTAAATTATTCAAATAAAACAATAAATTCAGTTTAAAATGTTTTATTTAATTTAAAATACTCAAGCAGGATGTCTGTAAAGGGAAGCTGGATACAATAATGTAGGTACTATTATATGTATGTTATGAGTTGCAGAAACATATCAGTTTGGGCTACTATTATACATATAGATGGTTGTCCAGCGTAGGCTAATGAAGGGCAGACTTAAAAACATCATTTAATAAACATCTATGCTGCATCGCCTACGCTGAGCAATTTTAGGTATATAACTGCAAGAAACACTGTAAACTATTAATTAGTCAATATACAATTAACAATGTGATGAGAATTGAAGAAATATTTTATATCGTATTCTATTTCTGCGGAATTGTCGAATTTGTAATTCTATCAATATGAGAGCGAAACAAGTTTTAAAGTATATAAATTCTTTAAAATATAAAGGCCAAAAGTATAAATTAAAAACGATTTTGTACTTTAAACCTTTTAAAAAATAACAAGTACTGAAACATCGTACGACTGAGCGTCAATTTTACTATAAAAATATGTTTTGTAACCCTAAGTGAACCACTACCCGTAGGTAAGTCCTATCCTAATACATAAGTTATGAACAAACATTCTATGGTATATAACAGCTATATTGCATAAATATTTACTTACATTAGGTACATCGAATCACATAAATGAACTGAACATCGATACAGACATCAAACGAACAACAATAATAATAGAAAACAACCCTTTAAAGAGTACAACATTTAAAATTTACATTAAAACACAATAATAAATGTATAAAAATTTACATCACAGAGAAATATGTTCTTTCGAACTCAACGTATTCGAAAAAACGTCTTATTCCAAATATGGTACCTCACCCTTATAGTAAAATAACTATCCTTCTTAATAGCCGGGCTACACTAACGACATTTTTCGTTGATTTTCGGGATAATAGTCTTTAAGTTGTCTTTAACGCGATAATCAACGGTATTTCCCATTATTAGAGTGGCCCTAGTGATACACTACTTCCTAATCGAATTGGTAATAGCGCATTCATAATTTTGTCAATCGTTTATTTACAAAGTCTGAAAAGCTAGACTTTCTTTCGTCCTCTTTTGGCAATGAGCAAAGTATTATTGCTTTAACTGTCCTAAATAGCAAAGCTTCTGAGTACTAATTATAAGATTAATTGAACTATTAGAATAACTCAGAATAACTTTCATGACAGCGTTAACTCAACGTTACGTAAATAACAAATAAAATCTGATAAATTATTTTATTAACAACTAAAATTATTTATAGGAATATAATAATTCCTATAAACACTCCGATTTGTCTATTATCAAGTTTTTCTTTACATTTGTTTACAGAAACTGAAAAGTTTCTAGGCTAGGCTTGTAACATCAAAACTGGGTTGTCCATAAATACAGGTATATATTTGAAAATATGTACATATTTTCCAACACTATAGGTATGACCACATACTATAATAGAATGTTATTAAGTCTACTACTTAAAAACATTTTTCTTATCAATATTGCTTAGAAGTTTACTCAAGTTCACAATGCTCCGGGGTTGCGGGACTCACAAATTACCGTGACCCCGATACATAAAGGGCTATTGAAGGACACCGTGGATTTTAGTCAGTCAAGTCTGACAGTCCCTCCCGCCCTGCCCTGGGTGGGAGAACTCATTTGATGATTACACCACGATAAAAAACCAAAGCTCTAGGCTATAAGGTTTATATACGTCATTTAAATATATTGCACTAAAGAGGAGAGTTGATTCTTTACCGGTTTCTATTTATTTCTTTGTAATGATACCCGTTTTTGAACTTGTAACTAGAATTTTAACACCACTAAAAATACTACTGTCTTTATTACTTTTTAATAGAAAGTCATTTATTATTTCATGTATAAAGCCAAATTAATTAAATTTTCGAACTGTAAGCTTTTTAGCGACACTGTTGGCGCAGTGGCTGAGCGATCAACTGCTGTGCAGCGCGTCGCGGGTTCGTTCCCCGCACGCAACAAATATTTGTATGATCTGCAAGTAGTTGTCTCGGGTCTGGGTGTTTGTGCATGTGAATTTACTCGTATATGTTTGTAAACGCACCCACGATACAGAAAGAAATTCCTAGTGTGGGACAACGTCACCATAAGACGTTAGAGTGGAATGAAAAATTCGATCCTGCTGAGCATGACTGCGATAGCTTAATTGGTAAGAGCGTCTGGTATACTGAATCGCAAAGTCTGGCACGTTCAAATTCAGCTCGCAATCGTTTTTGTTCCACATAAAGGTCGTTCGTTTGAATTTAAAAATAAAAAAAAAAACAGAAAAATAGGACTCAGTCATTACACTTCATAGCAGCTATTTACACGTTCCTCGTTACCTATGTACACGATCCCACGAACTGAATCAATTCACCTCCTGTCTTCATAAAAGATGGAATATTTTGTCTAGAAGCGAAGTCTGCACCTATTAATTTAAACCATTATAACAACACAAGGGCGTCGCCAGATTATGACTAAGGGGGGGGCAATGGGGCAATATTATGGAGGATAAAAAATATAAATGCCGAGAGCATGAAGCGAAAAAACCTTGTGAATTCATTTAAGTTTTGTCATGCGATGCAAAATTTATTAATAGGTAAGGAAGTCAATTGCTTGCACTTTGGTCGCTTTGCGGCTAACTATATTTGATCTCTAGGGGGGGGCAACTGCCCCCGCCTGCCCCCCCTTGGCGACGCCCTTGAACACAAGCAAATCTCATAATTGATTCAAAAAAAGGCTTCCAGTGTTGTAATGTTTACGGAAGCGTTTCCTTTTCCTAAAAGTCGGTTTCCACGATGTTGATTAATGGACTGAATCAGTTTTACATTGAAATAAGCATCTTACGTGTGCTCGGGGATGCGAGCACCCAGCTTGGTGGAAATTGAAACTTGGAGTCACCGCGTCTGTCGTCGAAAAATAAATTACTGATGATGTTTTGTCGTTTTATGCTAAATAAATGTTTTTTTTTTCGATCATTTTTGGACAAAATTTCGCTTCTAAACAGAGTATTCCCTCTCTCACCTATGCCCCACCTCTGGTACCCCTAATCGAGTCGAGCCGCGATGAGTGTGAGCAGATCGTTGGCGTTCTTGTCGTCGCCGTGCGGTCAGGAGGGGTCGGGCGTGGGCGCCGGCACCGCGTGCGCCAGCGGAGGGGACGACGACGAGCTCTGCTGGGACATCTCTGCCTTCACCCGGCGCGCTATGTGAGAGCGAGTGTGCTTGCGGAGGTGATCCTTGCGGTAGAATCCTGGTAAAGACAAAATATTGATAAACTTGTATGGAGAACTACTGACATTAGTCAATTTGGTATTAGATGCAAAATTGACTTCTGAACACTGACTCCTTCGTTTATTCTAATTATTCATTGTCAGCTTCATGCTAGAATTATTCATGTAAAAATACTGTATGCTTTTACATTGATCCCGTATATGGTTTATCGGCTCGGTCGCGGGACTGTCTCACCACCTGGTGATCCTTCAATAGCCCTTTACGTTCCAGGGTCACAGTTACCTAACCATGACCCCGGAACGTAAAGGGCTTTTGAAGGATCACCGTGGTTTTTAGTCAGTACATGTCCGACAGTCCCTCCCGCTCCGCCCTGAGTAGGAGGAACACGATTTAAAAGAAATGGTCGTTCGTGTGGTGTGGCTGAACGTGTGCCAAGTCTTCTGGCATTATTGTAATGCTACTTCTTGATAATAGAAATGTTGGAAAGTTCATCAAGGCGGGACTAATTTGTATTTTTTTCTTAGTCTGCTCTTTTCCACGTCTTAGCAAAGGCCTCCCTCCCTCCTTCCAGGTTTCGCCAACCCCTACGTCCTCCTTCCAATTTCCTGCTGCTACTCTGCCTCATTGTATGAGGTCAGTTTTGTGCAATTTAGTCGTATTATTCTGATGTTAAGCTATTCAAATAGATAAACAGACAGATCATGGACCCACCTTTCCCACACTCGTTGCACACATGCCTCTTCTCCCCGGAGTGAATGACGAAGTGCAGCGTGAGTTGCTCCTTCCTCTTGAACGCCTTCATGCAGACGGAGCAGACGTGCGGCCTGTCCGGGTTGTGCGACTGTTTGTGACGCGTCAGGTGGTCCTTACGTTTTAGCGCTGCGTTGCAAATGTCGCAGATGAACCTAGAACAAATGATATGATTTTAATAGTGCTACTTAAGATATTATTACGTCGACTGAAGATTGATTGACCGGAGGCTTCTAGAAATAATTGTGCGACTAAGTGGAAGTCCATGGATGTTTTCCAGAGCTTTCGACCATCTTCTCTCAACATCCAGTGAGTCCGGCCGGGATATAAATAGGGCGCCGATAGGGCCGGCAGTCAGTCTGGTTTTGACTACGATCGAGGCGACTCGAAAGTGAATTTTAAGTGAAATCCCGCACCCAGCTCGTAACAATATTTTCAAGAGCAAATACTTTCTTGTTTGTAATAAAGAAAAGCATAAATCTAGATTAATATTATCTATATAATCAATCAATTATCTATAGAATAGAACAGGGAAGTCATCTAGTCAAAATAGTTTATTATTCATATTTTCTTTGGTCTTGAGTTCTTACGGGCAAAAAGCCTTTGGTTTTCCCATCTCCCCGTGAGCTAGTTCGTTTTTAAGTAATTGTTTCCTGGTATTACCTCCTCTCCATAGTATGTCCGACTAGATGCTGCTCTAACAGCTCTCGCTCAGGATACGCCATGTGACATTCTGGACAACAGTACAAGGTGCTGCCATCTGCAAAGAATTACAAAATATTACTAACACTTCCTACTCTAAAGAATTTACGTGGCGAACCGCGTTATTGCTACGAAATAAAGGCTCATAGTCACCCCAACTGGGTAGATTGCTGACTAGTAAAGGTTGCGAGAACCTAGGTAAAGTTAGCAGTGCAAGACTTATCGTAGCGAGAGTTATGTTTAGCAATAGGATCCAGTAGTTTCGATACATTGAAAAACTAAATGGATTCGTTTTTTTTTGTATCTTTAACCTCTCGCGCGCGTTACGTACACCCGGGTCTACATAAGCGAAAACGCCCCAGCGCCTTACGTACACACGTCTGTACATAACAGACAGTCGCTCATTGGACGTTGATTTTTATCATTTTCAATTATAAATCGCCCGAGAGGTTAATTCAATGGATATTGAAAACCATTAAACGCATTAAAATTCGAGTCGTTAGAACGTACCAAAATTTTTGCCCCGATGTGACGCCGCGTGCATTTTAAAAGTGTCGTATCTTCGTCTCATGTAAACATGGATTGTACAAAAGGAGTGTCTATGTTAGGATCGTAATCCCCTGACTGGAGGCCTTAGAGTCATTTTAGGCATCTACAGAAAAGTCCGGTTAAGCAGCTCACAACCTCCTCTAGATTGACTTGCGAGAAGCCACTCACAAGAAAGGATCGTAACTAGTGTCCTTCTACGTAAACCTACGGAGAGAGGTTGTAAGGTCGTGTGAATTCCTTACCTAAAGCAGTAGTAAGTCGTATTTCCCCCGGCTTCGGCCTCGGTTTCTTCTCCTTCAGGCATTTCTTTTTCTTCTTCTTCTTGGACATGACGATGGTGTTTGTATTCTGGTTCACCGTCTGATTGACTATGGTCGATGTTTGTACCACCACGCTGTTCACTGTGTTTGATGGCATCTGGAATAATGGATTTTTTTAATGATATTTTGTAATATTGACACTTTCAATTGCGCGTCACAATTTCCTACCAAAAATAGGTACTAACTAAACACGTGTTAGTATAATTTTAATCCGTAGGATAGGCAACAGGGTCTTAAGCATATTATCTAAGCACATCATCGCTTTACCATCAGGAGAATTAGTGGTCAAAAAAAAATCTTCCTTACCTAATACAATCACGTGCCATTAATATTTATGTTCGTATTCTTTTATTGAACGCTAATCTCCAAAACTACCCTACCAATTTCAATTATTTTTTGTAACTATAGCTATATTGTTAACTTCTAATTTGATGTCAACTGAATACTAGTATTTAAGGAAGATTTTTTTATTTTAAGAAATTCAGGTGAAATAATTAAGAAATATTTTGAAAATTAATAAATTCAACATAACATTATTAATTTAAACATTCCAAACTCACCGAAGCAATATTTGGCATATTATTCAACGCGTTAGCATTAACATTAGCAACAATAGTGGGCTGTTCTTCTCTCTTGCTCTCAATGACTGTGGCCGGGGTGGAGTACTTCAGGAGATGATGCAGAGGCAACGGCAGGGCGGACAGGTAGTCGGCCACGCCACCGCCCAGGGTCTGCCACGTCGAGCTGTCCGTCACGTCACCGATGCCTGACGCACACGATACTATGTGGTGAATGGGAGAATGATGATCATGAAATGAAATAGGTTTAAGAGATGAACTGCGCATTCTACTAGTTGGCTACGCGTTAATGGCTGTCAAATATTTTGATGTTTTGATTAATGATTCTTGTTCTTTCTTCAATACGTTCCAGAAACTCTATTTTACCCCGCGTTTTCACCAAGACAATGATCCATACATAATGTACTTTACTTTTAAGCCATGTTTTCGTTTCTAAAATACATATATAAAACATTTTTTATCATTAAAACTTGTGGAATACATCTATATATATTATATATATTATATATATGTATATATGTATATATATATATATAAAAGGAGAACTGACTGACTGACATATCAACGTACAGCCGAAACTACTGGGGCTAGGAATGTGAAATTTTGCACACGGCTGTGTAAGAAGGGGTTTTTGGAAAGTTAACCTTTAAGGCGGTGAAAAGGGGGAATTACGAAAGTACGTAACCCACGCGGACGAAGTCGCGGGCAAAGTGCTAGTATATTATACGTTGATAAAAACAAGGAGTTGAGTGTCAGAAACAATCTCAATACATGTTTGAATCAAATATTCTACAAGTTGTGTATCAAACTAGTATTTAACTTATTTCTTAGTGAAAACGAGGGGCTAATATGCCTCTTACAAGAGGCACAAAATGGCTGCAGGGTGGCAAGAGAGCTGGTTCAAAAAGACTTCTCGAACCCCCCCAAATGATGAAATATCTGTGTATTGAACTGAATTTTAATTATGATTTTATCACTCCAACTTTCACAATGCACATTCTTCAATAAGTGATTGTTGGTGATATTAGAATTTGAGATATTTTGAGTGAAGTCGATAATAACTAATTGCTTAATTGCTAATGATGCTTACTATACTAATTTTATTAACACTGAAGCACTGGAAAAAACGTTAATACACAATTCAGTAATAACTACGTGGAGAAACAGTGTCACAGACTAATATGACACGAGGAGCTGAATCCACTTATGGCCGAGCCATACTTAACTTAATAAGGCTCCCCAAGGAAACAGTGAAAAGAAAAAGTGAACCAATACTACATTATTAGTGTCATTTTTAGGGTTCAACAGGTAAATGGGGGGCCCCATTTACCTGTTGTATTACTAAGACTCTGCTGTCAGTTTGTTTCTCCGTCTGTCACCAGGCAAACGAATCACAAGTACCTTACTTAAGAATAACACAAATAATAAAATGTCGGGATTGTTCACGATATTTCGGGAATAAATTTTCTGTTATGAAAGAGATTCAGTACTGTATTCCGATGTCTCAGTGAAATAATTTAACGATATCACATATCTATCTGTTGCAAGTACGACGAAGAATCACGATTTTGAGAAATTTGTGTGGTATTTTGCGGGTTTTTTATAGGACATAATCGCTGAACCAGTTTTGAAAATTCTTTCACCTGTCGAGAGCTCCGGGCGGACGAAGTCGCGAGTACCTATTAGTCGTAATCATAAACATATTTTAATGTTTTTAAAACTAGGTAAGCAAACTTACTGATAAACTCGGCAGGGGCGCTGGCACCGCCGCGGTCGTGCCGACCTTCTTGCTTGATGGCTCGAGCTAATGCTGCAGCTTCTTTTGGCTCGTGCAGAACTACCAGCAGTTGCTGTGTGCCTTGTTGCAGCGGTGTCGCTTGCGCCACTGGAGGATGGAGAATAGAATGTTAGTATCTAGAAATGTATTATGAAGGTCTTAAATTAGTGAAAAATTTATATATTTTCCAAAAGGCTCGTGATTTAACTATTACTGTTTATAAAAAAAAATAGGTTCATTAATTATCAATAATAATAATAATAACAACAGAATAATTTATCTTATAATAAAAGGAGGCCATTATGTTCAATAATCACTTTTATCCAGCTAAAGGCTTTATCATAGGAAGAGCAACTTTTAAACTTATTAAACCACAAGTATTTACCATTGATCCCCTGATGCTGTTGCATCATGGTAGCCATGAGGTCATGGTGCAGTTCTTCTCGATACTCTCTCTTGTCCGGACGCTGCTCTGCCTTCAGATGTTGATGTACAGTCTCCGCCTGCACATAGCTGGCCTGGCCGCCGTACGCGATGTTGCCCAGGTTCACCGACGAAGACGATATCGTCTGGTATTTCACGCCCGTGTTCACTGTGTGAATTGGCAGGTGTTTAAGTATTTGTAGAGAACAAATGCAAGAAATTAAGTACCTGTGTTTTAGATCTGGACATAACAAATATAAACAGAATTCGAAACAGCGGATCTACAATTAAATCATCTTTCCGGAGATGAACGATACCTAAATGATAAAGATCATTTATTCATTATTGGTATCAAAGCACTGACTCACCTGTATGTATAGGCGCCAAGCCAGCTAGAGCCACTGTACCAGGCTGTGCACTGCTGACCACTACAACACTCTCCGCCTGCCTGAACTTCACGCCGTCCACGGCCACCGTGCCCGTGCCCGGCGCCACTGCGAACTGCACTCCGCCGCCACTGCCCGTGGTATGGTAGCGCGTCTCCTGCAGCACCCCTCCAGAACTACTGCCTCCATTTTCATATCCAAACTTTGCGGCGAACTGGTGGATAGAAGGAATCGCCGCTGCCGTCGGAATATGACCAGTGAATGGAGCAAAGTTCATCGTCGATTACTGAATCTGAAACCGCGGCAGACATCGTAGTTACGCGAATAGTGTTATGTGAGCAGGAGCGACAAGGTCGCACGCGGGATATAAAAAAAAACTGCACTCGTCCTGTTGAGCAGGTGGAGTACTCGGTGCGAACCACAACAAAGTGAATCAAAGGGTGCGCCCCTAGTAGGGCGCTCACTCAACCCCCGCCATTCTGCCTCACCCCAGTCATTTCTAACGCTTTATTTTTACCGGCCCGCCGTCTCACACCATCGATCTTGAAACGCGTACTGAGACGCCGCGACACCAGAAGACACAATAAAGTGGAAACATAATGGAATGATTACCTGTCTCGTGTCCAGAAAATGGGTTTTCATTGCGTTTTAATTGTTCGTCGTTTGATGAAATAAGTAAGTGGTGTATGAGCGGGGTGCGCGGACATGTTGCGCAGCGTACCGGGCGCGGGGCGGGGCTGCGCGCGGCACACGCGTTTCGGGCTGGGGCTGGGGGCCTCGCCTCGCACGACATAGCACAAGTAATCACTCCAAGGAGTTACCCTCTGTTTCAAGATCACAGAAAGTTCAGGGTCAAATTTTGGCAACGTAATTTACATATCTACAGTTTGAAAAAGGACTTAAGGGACGAAAATCCCTAAATTAATATAAGCGACACTAAGGTAAGTAACCAAGGTAGGTACCATTATTTTCTTCTTTGTTTATAAACATTTTCCAAGACTGTTAAATGTAAATGAGTTTATTTTCCGCCCCATTGGTTGAACTTACCCCAAATATTTAGGTAGGGTACTTGTAAGCTGTGTAATAAATAGGTGGCGTTTCATCTTGGAGAATTGCAGCGGAGAAGAAAGGCGTTGAGGAGCTGTGATGCTGCTGTTACACAATACCTAAGTATACAAGTAAATAAATACAAAAATGTTGTTTTATTATCTTCTGTGAATTACTGTTTCGGGTAAAATGGGGTGTGTGTCTCTAACGCAGGGGTGAATCGGGACAAAACTTTGAAGAGATTTTTGCATTGAATTAATGAATATGTGCTAAAATACTTAGGGATCATATTGGCAACATATCACCTAATTGATTATTTTATCTCATTTTGCGTTACATAATATCATGTGTCTGAATTTGACTGACAATGGCGTAAGTATGTTTTCATTACTTTTCATAGGTGTTTTGCATAACAAGTACTTTCCTAATTAAAACAATTACGAAGAAAAAGTGGGAGCCTTTATCCAGCAGTGCGTTTTCTCAACAATATTCACATAACCTCCTATTGGATTATGCAAGTCACATAAACAAAGAGTAATGGGTATATCGATTTCTTTACAATGACGTAATATCATGAATATACACACGAACTGGCTGGTTGATATCATGCGCTAATTTAATAAAAAAATACATAATTGTGTAGTTATAATTTTGCCACAGAAAATCTTTGTACAATATTATTGATAGGTTTATACAATTATTTTCCGGATAGGCACGCCTCGGCGGCCATCTTGCATTCTTTTTTAATTTAAATTGCTGTAGTTTGTACCGAATTTGATATATTTATATTATGTTTAAGTACTGTCTAAATTAGGGTCACTGGTTGTGCAAGGGTGATTTATGGACTACGGCGCGAGCAGAAAGAGGGGTGACATAGGGAAATTCATAATAATGCTTATATTTTATAGGGTGGTAAAATCCATCAAATGAATCCTCCGCCCTGGGTAAAGCGGGAGAAATCCACGGTGTTCATTCAATTACCCTTCAATTCAATAGCCCTTTACGTTCCATCGTCACGGTTACCCATTTAGACAGCCTCGCAGCCGTAAAACGCATGATGGCTGGCGTTTTGATAAAAATGTATTTGAAAATATATAAATAAAGATAAGTACTTCTCTGATGGTTTAAAGGCAGTATGAAATGAAAAACAATACTTTTCAAAATCAGTGATTTTATTCTTACTGTTACGGTGTTTTCTTAATAAATAAAAGTTTCATACAAAAGTTTACACTTATAACTCCGGACAGAAGTTATTTGTCTATTCGCTATGTCTTAATCTTATAATACTTGCAACTAATTTCATTTTAAACCAAATAAAAAAATATGCTCTTAGATTGGTTAACTGCTAACGTTATCTTAAATGATAACAGTAAAATAAGAAAGTAAAGTTTTCGACCGAAGTACGCAAAATATGCCTAAAAAGTTATAAAAAAAAAGTTTTTGAGATTTAGAAAAACGAACCGAACTAGACTACGCAACGTATAATTAAATAGAGACTTAAATCAATAAAATGTACAAAAATACAATTTATTATTATATTACCTAGACTAAGTCTTAGAAAGTGAGGAAAAATGAAAATATTTATTAGATTTGGACTACATGAATTCACTATAATAGTCTCAAATAGTTACCAGAAAAAGGGATCTCTAATTTTCTAAATCACCACGATGTTAAAAAAAAACAATGACATCTAAATGCCCAGAATATAGTTGCAAAACCTAATGTCCATAGAGCACCTTGAACTCGCAATAGCAGCGTTCTTAGCTAAGACATACAAAACATGCCACAGTAGTGATGCTTTACAAAAACTTAACACTAAGTACAAAAATATAATTGGAAAATAATTTACACCTACTTTAAAGCTGACAATATTAATATCGTGTGGTGGAAAAGCCTAAATTTAACATAATTTTATATTATGACTCGAGCAAATGTGTGATACAATTTCAATTTTCTTCGATGTCATAAATATGAACAAAGTGGAGAAATAATCAAAATATACATGAACAGAAGATTCAAAAAGGTCTTTAATCATATTAAATCACTACAGGCTAAAATCATCATTTTTTTACCATAGCTTTTCATTGTTGCTCTATAATCATAAAAATAATCTCTCACACAATTGCGATGAACTTAGTCAGCTCAACTAGTACGTTTGATGGCGTCGCTAGGATTACTGAGCAGTAGGCCGGCAGGTAAACTATACACACTTTTTTGGCATCAATTTTTTTTCTTTCGCCAGTAATGAAATGTTAGTAATTAGTAGACCGCAACCTAGGAACTTTGTAAACAATATAAAAACAATTCTAAACCGTAACCAACCAGAGATATAACGGATTTAATTTTGTTCTAATCAGGAGTAAATCAATAAATATATGGATTCCTACAAAAGATAACTCCTGATTAGAACAAAATAAAAACCGCCATATCTCTGGATGGTTACGGTTTAGAAACTTCATTTTTTTTCTATGGACTTCTTAGGTGGTAGTCTAATTGTGCCCAAAATTATGACTGGCGAAAGAAAAAAAAATTGATACCAAGGTCCATACTAAAAGTTGCATAGCCTTTTTTCAAGCATTTCATAAAATTTTCACAAAAATACGAAAAAAGGAAACCAAACGGAACAGATTGATTAAACAAAGATTTTAAGCAGTAATTATAATTTATTTTGAATCAAGAATAATCCTAGCATTCACCAATCAACGGACCATAAATAAATATCACATTTCGATGGAAATAGAAAAAGTTTGTATACAAAATAAGCACATGAAAGGTAATGAGTATGCGACAGAAGCGGGTAATGGTATAAATATCACAGTGATGATGATATTTACAATGATTCTTTTATCACGCTCCGTATGTTGTTTTAATCAAACGAGAAACCGGTAGGCATTTGAGAACATTATTTTGTAGTATTAAACTTCAATAATTGATTATGCTGGAAACAAAGTATTGAAAATCTTGAATATAACTATTGACTATTCTATTATGACCCTTGTCATTCTATACCTCTTGGGTTAAAGGTAACGGTAATATAATAAAAATATGAATATATTATTATCTTATACTTGTTGACGTCATCTAAGACATATGTTTAGAAACTACAGACTATTACGGATTACGGAAACTATTTCTATTATAATAATACAAAAACTGGACTATACCTACCACAAAAATGTACTTATTCGATGCCGAAAGGAATCACGATTGATTTTTCGTAAACTAAACAGCGCAGCGCTTTTAACCAAACCATCTAACCATACAAGTTTGTGCTGCAGCGCTTGACGGAATGAGAAATGTGTTATGTCATGGTATTTCAATGTGAAAACAAAATTAGGTGACAGCGTGATATGTATCAACATTTTACAAACATTATGCCTGAAGCTTCATCACATTACTATGAACAAAACTAAGCTGATTTTAGTTTTGTGTCTAATCTAATTTTCCCTTACAAACAACGCATGTCTTTACACGACTTTTTATCCTAGTCTCTTCATAGAGCTCAAATTTACCGTGTAAGGTTAATTTATGGACTCATACAAGGCCACGACTTCGTAGAGTTGGAAATGTTGAAATATTTGATACGAATTACATGTGGGAACTGTATTACTGCTGAGATATTACAGTGGTCGATAAAAATATTTAAATTTTCTTACATATCTATAGTCGAAGCGGTTTCTAAGTATGCGAATTCACCACAGACGGCACCTCGCGGCGTGTTTCAAAAATTACTATACATTTGATCTGATCGCTCTGACTGGCAAGGTCGTAAACGGACCGTAAGACTTATTTGCAATTGCGATATTAAAACATGAAAGTCTAAAACGACTTTCATTAATTTCGTATCAAATACGGCGACATTTCTCGTAGTTTTACAATTACTTTTTACAAACATCTTTCATAGTTATAATTCGGCAGTGCATTGGGCTTACATCTCATATTGCGACTGTCCTACCCTGTAATTGTTAAGTAACTGACGTTTTTGATGGTTCCATCCAAACTACAACCAACAACAATCATTTTCTTCCTTAATTTTAATCCCAATTGCTTTTTCACGCGTACTTTTTTTATTTAAGAGCTAATATACACATAGGTCAATGTATTTTTCTGGCTTTGATATGTTTATTTAGGACAAGTCGGCTTGGAATATTCGGACAATGCTGGCTACAGAGTCCTGCTCTAATAAATCGGTTTCTAACAAAAACCACGTCTTTCTTGACAGTGTATACTAAAACTAGTGCTAGCGTTCAGAAGTCAAAAACTTTCTAATAGCCGGGACACATTAACGGCATTTCCCGTTGACTTTCGCAAAAACAGCCTTTAATCAAATGTTCGTATTAACGTGATAATTAACGGCATTTCACGTTAGTTTGGCTCTCGTGTTAAGCTTGTGACTTAATACACTGTCATAAAATCATCGTAACAAGGCGAACATGTCCGAACATACCGACCAACTTGCATACATAGCCATTGTCTTAATTACTGTCATGAGTTTACTCTGCAATGACCTGGGGCCGGCTTATGAAGTTCCTATTATTGGTATCAAGATACGTTGCGAACAAATTAATGCTATTTATTCGTATTGTATAATAAATAGGCAGTCAGTTAATAAAAAAAAATGATCTGTACTTTTTCTTTTGTTACACAAACCAAAATTGACGAAGATACAACTTTTCCAGAAATCATAATACGTCACGGAGTACATATAGTTTTACAGGCGTTATGACGTTACAGGCCCCCACTTTTTGAAGCGTTTTATCTTTGTCAACATTCATTGATTTTAAAAAACAAAAAATGTGTCCATTTTTTTTTTTTCAAAACTTAACTGTCGGAGTAACAAATTTTCAATTAATTTATCCAATAAAATACCCTATTGTTGGTATGAATACTTCATAAGACAGTCCCTGAGATGGAATTGGAGACATCACGTAAATAGCCGTTGGTGACGTCATAAATACCGCACGAGAGCACGAGATTGCGGAATCAAGGAACTTATTATGAAAAGTGCTGGAGAACACCTGTAGTCTTACGATACTTGAGCCGCATTCCCGTACTGTCTATGTGCACAATTTGTGCTTTAAGGTTATAGAGATCAGGGACATACAAAATTAGTTCAGATATTCGAGGGACGCATTTATCATACTGACGTTGCCACGGATATGTATGGCGTTAGTTGAGGGCGTTCTACCGTGGACCTAAGGTTCGATTTCTTCGAAATTTCGATCAAAGCGGAGAGGAGCGGAGACGAGAGATGCGTCCTTAAGCGAGTGTTCCACTGTGGGAACGAGATAACGCTAGGCGACTTGTATAGCTCTGATTCTTTCCCATAGTGGAACTACACTCGCTTTAAGACCTGATCACCACATCTGTCCGCTTCGTTGGAAATCTAATTTTTCTAAAACATCTGTCGCTCCGCTCCTCTCTGTTTTGGTGGAAACCGGGCCTAACTGTCAGCAAATGCACTGACGTCTGCCGTTTATCTTGTATGCAGAATAGAAGTTTAACTGTGTGCATAGTGCGAGTTTTTTTTCGTTGACGCGATAGTAACGTTGAACCGCGTTTTGCGATCCCATTGTTCACTGTGGTCGACGTGAACTTGAAGGCCCTACTTCCTCGGTCTCAGCACCATCCCTGTCCCTATAACCTTGGGTCTGGGCGCGGCCTGCGTGCAGGTCGTGTGTCACGTGTGCTGCGCCAGCAGGGCGTCCAGCGCGGAGCTGGCGTCCGCAGAGTGGCTGGCGGCCAGGGACGACACCACGTGCGGCGGGATGTTGATCTGAACGGGCATCTGGGAGTTGGCGCTGGTTGGTATCTGGTGAAGGGAAATAAGTATTGGTGAAGTTTATACAGAGCGTAAACCATGTGAAAACCAAATTTCTAACAATTACGCTAAGCTCCGATCACCATGGGGTCGTCAGTATAATTAGACGGACAAATAAAATGGCGGTATTTCAGCAGGGAGAAATACAGCGTAATCCCAACGGTTTACGCTGCATTTTGTATATTTGAAACAATAATAAAAATTATAGTGAAATAAGACCCTGAACCCTGAGTATATTTAATATAATTATGTATATCATTAAAAATGCTAAAATACTGCCCTGCGTGTTAAAGTCTCGATCAAATTCTAGTATACTTACGTGTATAGTAATCTCAGGCATGAGGTTGTTGTTCCCGCTGGAAGGCTGCGCAGGCGCAGGCGCGGGTGAGCTGTCTCCGGCCGCTTCGTCCCGCGCTCGTTTACTCTCGTGAGATCTCGTGTGCTTGCGGAGGTGGTCTTTGCGGTAAAATCCTGAAATAAACAAGTTATTGATAATAAGTTTTGTCAAAATAAAACCGCATAAGCTTTTGATAAAGGTCTAATTGAGGTAAGGCAAAGGTGTTTCAATTAAATACGTTCCTCATATTTCTGTCGTTTTCTTTTCTACCACACCCTTCAATAGGTTTTTTTTAGATACTTTGGCTCTTGTCTCTAGTCCAGGTCAAAGGAGGCTGAGACAAAACCTACGATAGAGCGAGAAGCCTATTAAGTCTAACTTTGAATAGGGTTGTATGCGTTCAGGAACACCGACGAAGGAAGTGAGTTCCACTCCCTTGCGGTGAGCATTATGAAGAAAGATTGATAGATGGATAGATATTATTTATTTGCACAAACACGTGTCATACTTTTTTTTTTTGTTTTGCGTGGTAAAATCATCAAATGAGTCCTCCCACCCAGGGCAGGGCGGGAGGGACTGTCAGACTTGTACTGACTAAAATCCACGGTGTCCTTCACAAGCCCTTTACGTACCGGGGTCACGGTAATGGGTAAGTCCCGCGACCCCGGCAGGCTTTGGCCCTCTGCAGGCCCCGTCAATATGCTGACACGCTTTGAGGCGCGCGTGGAACACAACGCGCCGTCGACCCGGGCATGGTCCATGGTCGGACAGCAAGTCGCCCATTACTCGCTGCCCGCATGCCCGTGCCTACGGTGGCCGGAGATCGTCCTGTGACGTCCGACGCCGTACACGTGTCATACTTAATAGAAAAGACATGGATGCAAGATTATTTAGTACCGCACTCGGTGAACTGTCTGTTTCCTTGCACGATTGCTCTGCGAAAAGCGACCGTAAAGAATTAAAATAAGTATAGTTTTACCTTTCCCGCACTCGGTGCACATCTCAGTCTTGACGCCGGAGTGTATGACGGTGTGCAGGTTGAGATGTTCCCGTCGCTTGAACCCCTTGCGACACACGCCGCACACGTACGGCCGCTCCGGGTTGTGACCCAGCTTGTGACGCTCCAAGTGCTCCTTGCGCTTTAGACTGGGACAAAGGAAACCGAATTTATTATTAACGAAGTAAAGGTCTATTTTTGAGTGATTGGTAAGACAGGGATGCAGTTAACGCAACTTTTTACTAAAACATTGTATGTTTACACTTGTTATTACGAGAAAGTAAAGGGATTCCAAAGAAATTGTTTTTTTTTTTCAAGGTTTCAAGGAATACTCCTTGTTAAAAAATGTTTATAATGCTGACGACAGACCTTCCTTTGTTTTTTTTTCATTTGCCATCATTTCGAACTATATTTTTTTTAATAGTGATCTTAAAACTTCTTACGATAAGTTCATTGTTGGGTCGATGATGGCATGCGTAAAATAGCTGTTAAATGAGTGTTCAAAGATTCACAATCTACGATAATTTATTTTAAAACAAATGAGTTAGATTGTGGGCTCACTTGAGTGAAGTGAGATCGTTAACGTTGAGTAACACTGCAATATGAGGATACAACATTATTAGCCAACTTAAAAACACTTTCAATATTTCCGGTCATAAATAAAAAATTGCATGGCACATACGTTTTGTATTAGGGTATATAAAAGGCAATATGAACTTACCCAGCGCCACAGATCCCGCAGATGAACCGCCTCTCAATCTTATGCACGATCAGATGTATCTCCAACTGCTCCTTCTCAGGGTACGCCATCTGACACTCAGGACAGCAGAATATTGGGGAGCCGTCGAGAGCAGTCGCGATGACCACTTGTCCAGGCTTCGGCCGCGCGGGCTTCGGAGGTTTCTTCTTGTATTTTTTCTTCTTTTTACTCTGTATCCTAAGAGTGCCATCTGTAAACGGAAGAGAAGATTAGGAACTGATAATGATTTTTTTAATACACAGTTGGGCACATTTCTTTGAAAGTTAAAATTATTTGTTCGCAGAGAATTATTGGTTGAACTTACATTGAGATACTATAGCTAGATAACATACTTACAATATTTAAAGCTTTATTATCGCTCAGTCGGTCTTATTCAGTTGTTTATTTAGTTTTTACTAGAAGTTAGATTAGGTTAAATGTACCAGACGCCATCAACCTATCTCAATCTGTCACATTTTCTTTAATATGTTTTCAACCTTATCACAATAGTGGAAGGTTAATGTTCGATTGGTATAATTTGACAGATTGGGGTAGGTTGACCTGCTGGAGTCTGTACTTTTTGTATAAGGCACCTAAGGTTCTTAATACAAAACTGACAGCTAAGTATGTGCTCTAGCCATATTGTTTATTATTTTAAACTTTATTTTCGTTGAAATAAAGTTCAAAATGCAAATCCGGCTCGAAGGACAAACTTTGCTTTCAATTAATCTGAATCTACTATGATAGCTTGCTTTGTCACGAACTATGCAAGTATGATAGAGAATTGCTTATGGTTGCGTAGGCAATCATGAGAAATCTTTTGTGTAGACAAAGCTTCAAAACCTCGTTAGCGCAAAATGTTAGCTGGCTCTAAAAAAATGCAGGGAAAAAATAATAAAAAAACGGTGAGGTGAGAAAAATGTGCATTTATATACCAGAATGACATTTAATTGATTATTATGATTACAAAATACACGTACTTATATCTAGTAAGTTATAATTAAAAAAAAAACCAGGCGGACAGTTCTTTTTTATAAACAGAATAAGATTTTTTTTTACAATTTTAAATTGTCTAAAAGGGTTTTTTGGTAAGAACTCAGAGGGTTTATTAGAGGGCTAGCTTAGCTAAAAAATATCACCTTTACATACAGTCTTATTACAAAAAATGAGATAAACCTTGCTTTAGACTTGGCCTATGAAGTCTAGGCTTATCTGTAAAACCATGGTTTAAGTTTCTCCATATTACAAAACTTAAATAAACCATGGTCTTCTTAGTACTATCATTTGAACCAAAGTTTAAATATCAACCACAGATTACAACAAATACCATTCATTCACCATGATATCATTCAATTGCAACCTTCCATTTTACCAGAAAATAGAACGTTTTGATAATATTGAATGATTAATGATGTTTTTAATACAGTTGCATGAAAATTGACATTTTATGGGGGAGTTTTCTGTGCGTAAAATGCAATTTCTCGCACTAGTTAAATAAAAAACCGTACTACCAACATAATAAATTAATATGGGCTCTCTATGCAACCAAAGAGACTTTAGTCTAATCTTTTTTCATTTTTACTAAAGTATTAATTCAATATTTTTTTCTTCGTTACAAGACTGATAATAATCATGCAAAAAAAAATGAAATTTGTTATTTATTTGTTCAAATAATAAAGCAATATTAGTATCGACATAAACAAAACATTGGCTGTATGAGTACACTGCCTTTGCGTATGATGACAAAAAATATACTTGGCGCCATTTTCGTAAAATTTTCTACGCTAAGTGAAATTAATTTTTTATTATTAAAATTTTTATTTCTTCGCAACTGTATTAAAAATAGTTGTTCAATACACGTGCGAATCTGTCTTTACAACTCGTTCCAGCTATTGACCCTCGCCTACGGCTCGGCTCAAAAGTTGGAACTCGTTCATAAAGACAGACTTCTCGCACTTGTATCGAAAATAACTATTTCGAACGAACGAATTCGAACGTGAATGATTAATTGATGTTTACGAGTGTTAAAAATATCGATATGTTGGTATTTTTTATGGATCTAAATATAAGTCATTTACTATACAGCAGTTTGATTTTTTGAGCACATTACTTAATGTTGGATTCTTTATTAATATAACATCTAAAGCGCGTAATGAAACGTAACATTCTTTCGCGTCAAATGAAACCATGACAAGTTCATTACCTAATTATTTTTTGGAATGATTTTGAAGTTTTATAATGAAACAATAGCTTTATTTAAATAATTTCACCTTCTTAAGTAATGTTAATATTACTAGTGTATACCTGAGTAAAGTATGTTTGGGATAAGTATGTCAGGATATTATCCCACAGGATCATGATAACGAAATTAAAAGTATCCTTATATGTTAATCTAGGATATAAAATGTGTACCGTACAGCAATTTGTGTGAAACATCCACTCATTCAGCCACACAAACCTATACATTTTTATCAGTAGTAAGATGTTGTGTGTTGTGTTGTGATGGTACTTACATGAAGCAACAAAAGAAAACAATTGTAGTTTTATTTTAGGAGATCTTCTCATAATAAGTACACTATTTTATTGCTAGGTGTTTATTAAACCTATACTTTTGCCTGAAATCTTTATCGGATAGGTATTAATTCCATGAAGGGATTGACTCGAACACGATTCTGTTGTGTCGCCATAGCGTTTCCACAACTCGCCGGCTTCAATATCATCATTATCAATTCAATCGAACATGTTTTTGGGTAAAAATACCACAAATACAACAATACAATGAAAAAGATGCTGTGAGAAACTGACACACCTTTGACAGCTACGACTTAGACCAGTGCTAAATTAGGGGGCGGCGTGGTTTAGTGTTAGACCATACTTTAGACCACGGTTTAACGCAAAACCATGTTTTTCAATAACGTTTTTGTGTAAACCATGGTTTTACGAGACTTAAACCTGGGTTTATAGTTAAACCTCTTTTTGTAATAAGACGGATAGTGTTTAAGTATGTCTGTACATGTGTATAACATCTAAACGAATGCACCAAATTGCATAATTCTTTTTTGTATTCGTAGTTGTCAGGACGTTTGTTTGTAAAAAAATCATAAAGTCACCAGGTAGATCAATTTGAACCCATCCGAAGCCGACTAGTGCGGGCAGCAAGTAAAATACAATTCAAAGAAGTGTCATAACTGAGTTAGTTAGTTAGTAAGTTTTCGAGCCAATTAATCTTACTAATAAAGCCTCTGAACCCAAATTATGTATATATTTTTAAAGAAATATGGTTAAAACCTGTATTTCATAAGCTCGACATAGTTTCTTTTTTTTTCTCAGAAAACTGGCTTATTTACAGTAATTCTTAGTTCGAGCCCTTAATGCATTTCAATCACGATACCTTAAGCTAAGTACATTTAGACGCAAGATTACTTGGTCGATGGCCCGTATTCGGGCGCCAGATGCATACACTAGTCATCGCAATGGCATACAAGTCAAAGTCGTGTAAGTTTGTTTGAACACGGGCGTTCTCGACCTCGTGCATTTACACTCTTCGCCCGAATTCCATAGGCAGTTCGGGGGAACGACCGTCTAATTGTGTCACTTGTCTTCGTGACTAAAATTCATTAATCTTTGTCCTGCTCGCATGTCATCTCACTAAATATTCAATAACAAAAAATCATGGGTCAATGAGACCAGATCATAAATTTATTTTTATTATTATTTTAGTCTGAAATTTTTTTTTAAATTATATTTAGTGAGTTGTAATGCCAGGCATAGGCATATAATATGTACAGGTTTATATTAAAAATACGGCAATCATTTTATGATTTAACATTTTGTTTTTTTTTTTTGAAAGACGGACCGACGCACGTATTTCTTTAAAATTCAAAAACATAATTTTCTTAGAACCTTCAAAAGTGTATTAATAAAATTATATAAGTTTCTAATTATATAATCCTCTAAATTATTAATATTAAAATCATAACTGTCGTCTTTTATTGGTCAAGCCATAAAATGTAAAAAGGAACATTGTTTCCAAAGGAAAATACTGACTAGTCCATTAAATAATACTGTTTACTTACACCTACATTCACTTAAATTATAGGGTATTTGACTACATTATGTAAAAAGCTATAGCTTAAGAAATTGTAAATTCTATATATGGCATGCAAAACCGTAATAGGCTATTTTACTAAAAAAAAAATATTGATAAATGAAATATTGATTCTAAAAATAAATATTAGACCCGTATTCTTTTGTTACGTAAACCAAAATTGACGAAGATACAACACTTCTAAAAATCACAATACGTCACTCGGTCGGTACAATTTTACAAGCGTACTGACGTCACAAGCCCCCACTCCCGAATTTGGAGGCGTTTTATCTTTGTCAATATTTATTCATTAAAAAAAAAAACAAAAATATACGTGTCCATTATTTTTCCATATTCTAACTAACGGAATAAACAGATTTTCAATTTATTTATGCAGTAAAATACCATATTCTACCAAAATGGCGTCGAATTACAAAGAATAAAAAGAAACAAATAGTCCAATGAAATGATCATAAGTATATTATGTAACATCTATGAGGCAGAATTACTAGAAGCAAAAAAATGTGAGCTCGCTTTGTTGGCTCTTTAATCCCGAATAATAAACTGTCAAAAGGCATCTAACTCTACTCTATATCAAGACATTTATTTATTTCTTCACCTAACATCTATGTATGTTTACAGGTACAAGACCCAATGCGATAAATATGCTTATTTTACCTTATGCGATAATAGTTATTTATGCAACTGTTGTATAATCAGGGGTATTAAAATATGTTTTAATACCTAATTATAACAGTTGCATACAAGACTTTATCTACAATCATGATGTGAATCGTCTATAAAAGATTCTCATACCACAGGGTGTTGTACAGTGTTGTAAGAACTATGTAAATTCAAGATGGCGGGAAATAACACGATAAGACGAGAATCCGATATTACGAATTAGTCTACAATTTATTGTTCTTTTTTCAAAATTTTAGCGATCTAGTGGTGAAAATGTCATTGCATGAGAATGTTCTTTTTTTGAAATTCATTATATCACGTCACGCGTTTGGATGATATAATGATCATAATATGATTGAGTGTTTTAATGTTGGCAATAAGCTAATTGTTATAGGTTCTTTTATAAAGGATTAATAGCATGATAGTAGATAAATACGCTTATTCTACCTTATACTAACATCTATAAATTATTATACATAATGCATTCCTTGTGAATTCATTGACTCCTTCGTAGATATCGAGAAGTCTAATTTAAAATTGTCAAATGCCCTATACAAATCACAATTCATCCTTAAGGCGCTCAATCGTCGAGAGCATCTGTATGTAATGTAACATTGCAATTGCGAGCACGTGTGCAACGTAAAGATACAATTTCTAACAGACAATTTATTTTTTAACAAAATCGTATCTCGGTTTATTACATTACCAGCGAGCACTCCCACTGCAAGCCTCGGTTAATAACGAAATGTAATCTTGAATTTAGTACATACAAACAAATTGTTTCGGAAAAGAGCGTTTTTAAATTCGCTTTGCTCATAATGTTAACATTCGCTCAGAGTAAATATATAATTTTACAGTCGCACCCAGTTAAACAGGAAGCAGTTATATAACGTGCTTTATTTCAACTACTGTAAGAACGCAAACAATCGTAGAAACTTCGTCCAATATTACTTCAACACGTCCTCATATAAAATATAATATCGGACGTATAAAAATACATTAGTATAGAACAGCTACTGACTAAAAACAGTTGTTTGCGTTGTCACTAACCTAGTTTTAAATGACTAGAATTGACTAGAATAGATGATTACAAGCACAATTTGGCCGCGTTACTCGTAGCCAATACATATTACCTAGTCTATAGTCACAAAACATTGAATATTGACTCGATACAGTTAAAAAGACAAAACACTGCAAGACCGCCATATAAAACGGTCCTCGGCCCGGTGAAAACAACGGACATACATACACCTTAAGTTGTGATCCATAGAGGAAACCAATGACTTAGCTTTAGAAAACAAGTTGCGTTTTTTTTTTTAATATTGTGGTTATTCGTGTGATACGCTTGATCACAAAAGCTTGTAGGAATATGCGCATTTAAGGTTGTACGAACCACCCAGCACTCAAACTACCCCCTGGTTTAACACTCAAACCACCCCCTGGTTTAACACTCAAACCACCCCCTGGCTTTTCGCCGTCCACTAGACTGGCGCAACGTCCATCAGTACAAACGCGTCTTCCAACTTGAACATCGTGTATCAACGAATCGGCAATTCTTGATCCAATACGGTTTATTTTCCGAAAAATTGTTACTGAGTTTACGTCGTAAGTATTTCTCTTTCTTCATTGCCTTTCGTTTATGGATTTCTTCTATTTCCTGCATAACTTTTAAGTATCTAGCATAGTCAAGCGGTGGCGTTTCCGGCCAGATTGGTTGAGGTAGGGATGATTCTGATCCGATTATCGGAGGCGGGGGTGGTGGGCGTATTGATGAGAGCGAGGGAGGATGTGTTCCATAAGACAGGATTGGGGTAGGTCGTGTTCCGATCGATGAAAGCGGGGGAGGACGTGTTCCGGTTGATGGGAGCGGGGGAGGACGTGATCCGAGCGATGAAAGCGGGGACGGTGGTGGTCGTAGTGATGGGAGCGGGGGAGGACGTGTTCCGGTTGATGTGAGCGGGGGAGGACGTGTTCCGGTTGATGGGAGCGGGGTAGGACGTGTTCCGAGCGATGGAAGCGGGGACGGTGGTGGTCGTACTGATGGGAGCGGGGTAGGACGTGTTCCGAGCGATGGAAGCGGGGACGGTGGTGGTCGTACTGATGGGAGCGGGGGAGGACGTGTTCCGAGCGATGGAAGCGGGGACGGTGGTGGTCGTACTGATGGGAGCGGGGGAGGACGTGTTCCGAGCGATGGAAGCGGGGACGGTGGTGGTCGTACTGATGGGAGCGGGGGAGGACGTGTTCCGAGCGATGGAAGCGGGGACGGTGGTGGTCGTACTGATGGGAGCGGGGGAGGACGTGTTTCGAGCGATGGAAGCGGGGACGGTGGTGGACGTACTGATGGGAGCGGGGTAGGACGTGTTCCGAGCGATGGAAGCGGGGACGGTGGTGGTCGTACTGATGGGAGCGGGGGAGGACGTGTTCCGAGCGATGGAAGCGGGGACGGTGGTGGTCGTACTGATGGGAGCGGGGGAGGACGTGTTCCGAGCGATGGAAGCGGGGACGGTGGTGGTCGTACTGATGGGAGCGGGGGAGGACGTGTTCCGAATGATGGGAGCGGGGTCGGTGGTGGTCGTACTGATGGGAGCGGGGGAGGACGTGTTCCGAGCGATGGAAGCGGGGACGGTGGTGGTCGTACTGATGGGAGCGGGGGAGGACGTGTTCCGAGCGATGGAAGCGGGGACGGTGGTGGTCGTACTGATGGGAGCGGGGGAGGACGTGTTCCGAATGATGGGAGCGGGGACGGTGGTGGTCGTACTGATGGGAGCGGGGGAGGACGTGTTCCGAGCGATGGAAGCGGGGACGGTGGTGGTCGTACTGATGGGAGCGGGGGAGGACGTGTTCCGAATGATGGGAGCGGGGACGGTGGTGGTCGTACTGATGGGAGCGGGGTAGGACGTGTTCCGAGCGATGGAAGCGGGGGAGGACGTGATCCGAGTGATGGGAGCGGGGACGGTGGTGGTTGTAGTGATGGGAGCGGCGGCCGAGTTTGTGATGCGGGCGATGGTGGTGGTTGTACGTGCGATGGGATCGGTGGCGGGGGATAGTAGTACGCGCTATAGGATCGATAACGCGCGCGTGTTTCGAGTGATGGAATAGTTGGTGGGGGTGATGGTACGCGCGATGGCAGCGGCTGCCGAGCTGCTAGTGTGGGATTTGGTTTCCCATGCGATGGATGCGGGCTAGGTGTTGCTCTGAACGATGGATGTGGGCATGGACGAGATCTGAGCGAAGGAGGCGAACGAGCTCGTGATCCGTTCTGGTGGTTCTGTGATGGGATTGGTGGTGGGGGATAGTAGTACGCGCTGTAGGATCGGAAACGTGGGTACGCGCGTGTTTCGGACGATGCGATGTTTCGCGGTGATTGATCGCGCGATGGCTGCCGTGATAGCGAGGGATCTGGTGTACTGAGCGATGGGGGAGGAGAAGTTGGCGTTGTTAAGGCCCGTATCGAACTGCCCGCCTTATCACAAACTTTTGGCAATGACGGAGAACATGGTGCTACTGGAAGCGGGGACGATAAACCGACAGAGACGGGGAGTGGCGTGGGCGGTTCGTTACTGCATACGATCGATTCCGTATCTATGTCGCGCGATGGCTGCCCTGGTAGCGAGGGATCTGGTGTACTGAGCGATGGGGGAGGAGAAGGTGGCGTTGTTAAGACCCGTATCGAACTGCCCGCCTTATCATAAACTTTTGGCAATGACGGGAAACATGGTGCTACTGGAAGCGGGGACGATAAACCGACAGAAGCGGGGAGTGGCGTCGGCGGTTCGTTACTGCATACGATCGATTCCGTATCTATGTCGCGCGATGGCTGCCCTGGTAGCGAGGAATCTGGTGTACTGAGCGATGGGGGAGGAGAAGGTGGCGTTGTTAAGACCCGTATCGAACTGCCCGCCTTATCAAAAACTTTTGGCAATGACGGGGAACATGGTGCTACTGGAAGCGGGGACGATAAACCGACAGAGGCGGGGAGTGGCGTGGGCGGTTCGTTACTGCATACGATCGATTCCGTATCTATGTTGCTTGTTTGCACCAGTTCACTTTTCGGCTGTACACACTTTAATACTGTATTAAGTACCGCAGGATCATCTTTGCTTGGCACTACCACCAACGGATCTTGACGATAAGGCGTGGTGTCCAAGAGATTTTCCATTTCGTTTTCGGGTTTCTCAATGGTTATCAAGTCTTTTCTGACTGTATCAGTGGCGCGAGTGGTTTTCGCTATATCTGCATGATCATCCTGAGGTTTAATAGTCAGAGACGCTTTCTTTTTTTTATGAATATAAGTTATTTTATTTTCATTAAAAAGTGGTTCGTGTGTTGATATTATTACTGGGACTTGTAGATTATTTGACTCTATGGTATTGTTTTGCAGTGGTTCAGATAAGGAGTCAGCATTGTTTGTTTCATTTCTAATTTCAACAGCATCACACGTTAAGGCGGCGTGTTCTTCTATTACAGAATCTTCAATTTTATTGGAAACTTTTATATTTTTTGTTTTACCGTTCTTCTTTAGTTTTCTCTTTATAGACTGGGTTGCTTTTTTCGCAAAATGTTTAATAGGGACGCGTACTAATTTTCTTTTACGGTCTTCATTATATGAGCCTATGGTATCGTTTTGGAGTGATTCAGATGAGTCACCTTGTTCATTATCATGCTGTATATTCACGTCGTCATATGCAGTAGCGTTAGCTATTACAGAATTATCAATTTTATTCGAAGCTTTTCTTGTTTTTGTTTTAGATTTCGTCATTGGTTTTCTCTTTTTAGACTGGGCTGGTTTTTTTGCAAAATATCTAATTGGGCTCTGTGCCGATTTTCTTTTCCGGACTCTTTTATTATTTGACTCTATTGTGGCGGTTTTTAGTGGTTCAGAGAAGCAGACAGTTTGTTCATTATCATTCTGAATGTTAACGTCATCACACACAACATCGTGTTCTATTACAGAATTATCAATTTTATACGAATCTATTATTTTTGTTGTTGTTGAATTCATGTTCAGTTTTTTCTTTCTAGAATAACCTGGATATTTAATAGAAATGGGTGCTGATTTTTTTTTACCAAAATTAGCACGAAAATCTTGCATGATCTTATTAATATTCAAATTTAAATTACTTAAACGATGATTACTTCTTTTTTTCTCAAGTTCACTATTCAGTTTTTTGTTTGCATTTTGCTTAATTTTATTTCTATCTCTCAAATTATAAATTTTTCTTCCAACCCACTTGTCAATGTCCTTGTCATGCCTTGTCTCTGAACTAACTTTTTCCTGATTCTCGACAGTGGTGGGCTGCTCTTTAATATCTGTCTTTTTTATTTTAAGAATGAATTCTGAAGTTTTAGAGGTTGGAAGGTTGACAGCGTTTGTTTCTTCTTCATCTTCGCTAAGTAACTCGTATTCTGTGCTAATTACTTGAGGATATTCTGCAATCTTCTCAATATCGCAAGTTGACAAATTGTGATTCGTGTTACAACCCAAATCATATTTAGATGACTGTGATTGAATGTTATTGTTACATTCTGGTATAACAACCTCATTGGTATTATGTATTTCATTAGCGATACAATCTTGCTTTATAGGTATTTCTAATGTATCATAAGTTACTTCTGTATTTGTGTCAGACAAATTTAGATTCTCATCATTGATATGAACCATTTCATTAGCCATTAATGGTAAACCTGTAGGTCTTTCTAATTTTCCATTTTCAGTAATGATATGTAATGAACTTTCTGTGGTTGAGCCTACGAGTTCTCCTGAAAACACTGCATTGATGTAGGTACACAAATTAGTGTTCGTAAATATTAAATTAAAATGCAGAAATAATATTTTTACTATCGTCGTTACTTACAGAGTTTCCTCAGAGACATATCCTGTTCTCTGGTGATCTATCTTCTTCATTTTGAAAATCATGCTGATAAAATTTTAGTTAATAAAGTTAGTGCCAATTGGTGAGTTTAATCAGGTGGTAAACGTCAAAATTTTGAAAAAATTATAATTTTATCTTCATTTGAATAGGTTTGACAACCTTGTCGGCTAAAGGTTGGCGTTTATTACAGCCGTTTCGAGCCAAGATACGGCTGTATGGATTGTCCTATTTAATTCTCGCAAACATCGAAATATCGCACACTACAGGTGGGCCACTCTGCTATTTACGTACTGAAGTATGACACGCCGCAACCCGATGCGGCTGTAATGCACGCCTCGCTATACCGTGCGCAAGCCTTCTATATTCAATTCGCTTTCATGCATGCAAAATGCGCTCAGTCTATTTACTTACTCAAACAGTCATCGATTGTACTGATGTACATTGTTATGGATATAAAGTTTAAGGGCTGTTAATATAAAGTACAATGGACTACTGCGTGAGGTAGATAGCGCTAGTGATCTCAATAAAATTGGTCTAATATTTACCTTCACTAAGGACTGCCTCGGCTACGGGTTCCTCCTTTTTATCGTCAGTGACGTCATCCATTTCTATCTCAATCTCTACAGGTTCCGATTTCTTCACGTCTGTTGGGTTAAGTCTTAAAAACTGTTGCAGGGATACCGGGAGGGATTGTGTTTGCTGTAAAAATAACATATATGTTAGTACGTATTAGGTTTTATATATCATTTTTAATTTGAAAATCAATAGCGTTGATTTTTGAATTGCTTTTGTATTCCTTTTGTTTCCATCTTAGATTCATGCCGAGCTGAAACCCTATTTGCATTAACTTTATTATGGGCAGTTTTTTTAGAACAGGTGCGTTACAGAGGAGGTCGGTACCGTGCCATTTAAGTAAATAAAAGTCCAACATAATCCTCTATTTATAAAGTTTTCAACACCACAAACGTAAAAAAGGATGCTAACAGGCGGTCACGTCAAGTGAACCTGGTTAAAAAGAAAACAACCAAAAAAAAACAGTTTTTAACCTGCGGCGGCAATGTGCTGAGATACTTGACGAGATCCTGTTGATGGCACTGGTTCAGCTGCCATTGCATGGTTTCTCCCGCCTCCGTGCCCTGTGAGCTCTCCTGTGATATCATATTTAAGTTAGGGAGCGTTTCCACTAGAGATTTGTGATGTTGCGTAGCGAGGGATGAGCGTGAAATTAATATAATTGGTCATCTGTGTAACCCTTTCATAGCTTCGTTGGAATCGGCTTTCCAGTATAAAGAGCTTATTTTTCTTGATGACTGAGCCCATTTTAATAAAATATCATTACGCATAAGCAAGATACATAGGTGTAAAAAGGTTTCAAAGGAATTTTTTGAAATGTCTCATTTAGAAGAAGTTAATAGGATGTTTTTCTATAAAAAGTTTGAAATCGTTTTAATTTAGCTGTAGGTAACACTTTTTTTTCTAAAATGTTCCGTTTTTCTTAGATTACTTTTAAACCAATATGTCCTGCTTACGCGTACAAAGTTTAATTAAAATAAGGTCTTTAAGTTTTTATGAAATGCCTTTCATAAAAACATAATTTATAACGCGCCAAGTATTTTACTTGGAACGACTGTACCAGTAATTTAGCTTGTCACATTTCTAGCTACATAAACTATGTAATTGGTTAGTCTTACGCGCGTCTCTCGCCCAGTTCTAGTGGAAATGTAGCCCAAATATAGTGGTGATAAAGTTATAATTGCTGGAAACACCTGGATGACAGGCATAACCAAGAATGGCTGATGACAGTGGAACACCTATACCCAGCTGAGGGTGATTTGCAGCTGAAATATGAATGAACGGCAACGGTACTCACATCATCGTTAGTTTCGTCACACTCCTCTTTAATAATAATGTCCATTTCGCCAGAATTATTGTTGTCCGACGTCGTATTGTTATTTAATGTCTTGTTTTCTGGCGCACTGATTATAACCTGCTGGTTTGGTGTTATGAAGACCTGCAAAATAATGACAATAAGTTTTTTTTTTTGTTATTTTTACTGAATTTGCGAGTGGCTAAATGCGAAACTATGTGGGATACTCAAAGCAGTCCTAAAACGGATTTTGAAAAAAGAAAAAGAACATGTTGCTTTATTGATTGTCGCGTAATTTATAGCTACTTTTTGTTATGGAAGAGCGGAGTCTCCTAACACAGACATCTTATGCTTAAAAGGAGACTCCAATCACTAATATTATAAGTTTACTTGCGAAGGAAAAATAAATTATTCGAATTTGAATATTAAGTCATTCGATAGTGTAGCTAACTAAGGATCAAATTCTGATATTTTTTAAGCTTGTTAGCGCCTTGTGAATTCAAACGTTCATTAGAGACGGGCTTCAAGTGTAAATAGATGCAACTGAATGCCATTACATTACAAGGAGCGACTGCCGTAAAAGATCTATTTTTGTTAGTCGGGGATTGAGCCATGGAGTGGTCAGTTCATATAACGGATAGTCAGGGTCACGAATCCATAGATCAACTTTAGTAGAGCCTCGTCAAACGGCACAGTTGTTATATATGTTTAAAACTAGGCTTATTTCCGTGAGTGAAAGAGACAGAGCTATATACAAGTCGTCTAGCGCCACCTCGTTCACTCACTGGAACAAGCCTGGTTTTAAGACGTCATAATATGGCCCCTGAGCCTATTCAAAGCCGTGAAACACACAGTACCTTTTGTGCACCTTCTCATATTTTTTGTATTTTTGGGAGAGCCTTGCCTCTGTCGAATAAAGATACTTTCTTTTTTTTTCTTTTTTTCATAATCTAAATCTTCATGAAGAACTCCTTCCATTCAAATTTACATATTTTTTTTTAAGAATTACCTGAGGCATGTTTTGTTGCATGTGGTCCTTGTCCTGTGTTTGTTGAATTAACTGCATCTCTTGTGGTAGGGCAGCCAATACTTGAAGACCTGTCGAAGAAACCTTATTTAGTATCGATGTTAAAAATAACAAAGTGTGGCTTATGAAGATTGTTTATTTTACTCTGCAATAGCTTTTTTATTGCATCAAAGAGATGCAAGCCCGTAGTAATGTATTGCCGGTGTCGCGGGACTGTTTTAAAAGGACCCCGTGATCCTGGAACGCAAAGGGCAACCAAAGTAACAGGGTAGATTTTTAGTAATTTAGAGTCTGATAGTACGTCCAGCTAATACGGGTAGACTAATTTAATGAGTTAAGAACAAGAAAATGACCTTTACTACTTTTAACGAAAAGTGTCTTTGTACTTTTGTATGGACTAATATATCCTGTAAATGTTTTCTGTGTGTACACAAATAAATAAAATAAATAAATAAAATTTGCTTGTTCAGACATCTTTTCGCAAGTGAAACCGAGCTATAAAACATCAATCAAGTAAGTTGGCACAAGTGCGAGAGTGTTGTACAGTCGAGTGCACAAGTGATAGTTAGTGAACATTTACAACTGTTATGTAATGGAAACATCACCTGATCGCAGCCTGAATGTACCTGAATGTGTGGAAAATTCACTATTTTAAATCTGTTGTTTATTTCTAACTGTTAGTAAAATAATTGTCATAGTAGTATAAAGCTGGGGCTTCATAACGGGTAATATCGTTAATTAGTGCGATGATAAACGTTTAAATGAACGGTGCATATTAACGGCATTTCCCGTTAGTGGCCACGGCACAATAAATATGTAACTAATGAGGTTCATCAAAATGTAAAAGAAAGGGATTATTAAGGGGCCTTAGCTAAATCGTGCATTTGTAACAAAAACGGCCGTTTATGTTTTGAATGCACGATTTAGTTAAACAGCTATATTTCAAGTGTTGACAATGTCTTATAAAATTACGTTATTGCCTTTTCTACAGTAATTACAAACCACATTTTGTATTTCTGATTCTATTTACGAGTTATGAAATTTTTTCGATTGGCGGCGCTAGTGGACTGTAAGAGGCCTCTTAAGGTCTATCCACACATCAGGTCCGTCCACATCCCGAGTACGGCTATGGTATCCTACAATAACGTCTTAAAGCGTGAGTTGTTCCGCTGTGGGAAAGCGACAGAACTATACAATTCGTCTAGCGCCCTCTCGTTCCCACAGCTGAACTACTCACGCTTTAAGATGTCGTGGTAGGGCACCTGATATGTGTGTATACCTTATACCCACATATACCTTTAACCTTACATATCTTGTAGATTTCTACTTACAAAAGAAAGATGGGTAGTCAGTTATTTGGACAGTAGCATAGACTAATTTCATGTTTTATTTACTTCATCCCCTAAATGTATTTGGAATGAATGACTATAGTGTTATTTTGAAAGACACTGCGGGTTTAAGGTTGCCTATCCACATGAGCGGAGCGAGTCTGCGGAATGGATAAACATTAACCCATAGGATTGCACCACTGATGGAGAACGGAGACTTAGTGCAATCCTATTGTTTAATATTTCTCCGTTAGCCTCAGTAAGTTACTTGTTTTAGTAAAATTAAATAAATACAAAATAATTATAATAAGTTTACCTTCACCCAAGCTGCCCTGCCCAACAAGCTGTAATTGTCCATTTTCGTTGCCCTCCGGAGAGTAGGCAACAGTCAACACCGCGCCACCTGGAAATAAAAATACAAAATCTATTAAAGCTGAAGCGTTTATTTGTTTGAACGCGTTGATCTCCAAAACTACTAGTCGGATTAATGTAAATTAGGATAGCCGCATTCATGAATAAGGTTATAAGCTATTTCACATAACACTATGACCCTAAGCGGGATTCAGTCGGATTTATCTTGCACGATATTTTACGGTAAAAGATCACGTGTCAATAACCCACTAAAAATAATAGAAGTCCGTCTGTTAAATTATCAAAAAAATCTTGACTGTGTTTTTTTTTGTGAGGTATGTAAATGAAAATTGACGAAGATATAATTTTATATGATTTGATTTAGGTATAATTCGAGTGCGTTCCCACTCCCGATTTTTGATGCATTTCATTATTGTCAATATTCATAGAAGACGTGTCCACTGCAAAAAATCGTGCAGTTCATTTCCATGTAAAATTAGGTTTAGGAAATGAGCGGCGAGTAAAACCGAGGGGCACAGACAGTAAACTAAATACTAACGCTATTTTTAGTAACAGTACTTCGTTCAAAGGTCATTGAGATTGTTCAAAAAGTGAATGTTGCTTGTGTCTTAGTGTAAGAGAAACTTTTAATTAAGCTTGAAATGTCTAATGTGTTTTGTGATGCTAATTTGCCATAAAATAATTTGCCATGTTATGAGCAAATGTTAAGTTGTTAAGTATTAATTATGCAATTGCATAAGACTAGCTAGTATTTTCTTCAAAAGACGGCAAATATCAGCTCGTAATGTCTTTCATCTAGGGTTAGGTTAGCACGTCTGCATTATTACGAAAAAATTTTACACTTTTAACCGTCCAGGCCGACTTCAAAAGGCATTAGTATGTTATGATAGAAATTAAAAATTAGTGATCATATTTTGTACTAGAAGTTGCCCGCGGCTTCATCTGCTGCTCGGCTTCTTTTGGTTGTAGCATGATGGCTTTTTTTTTAGCGTGGTAAAATCATCAAATGAGTCCTCCCACCAAGGGCAGGGAGGGACTGTCAGACTCGTACTGACTAAAATCCACGATGTCCTTCAATAGCCCTTTACGTTCCGGGGTCACGGTAATTAGTGAGTCCCGCGACGATGCGTGATGGCTAGCCTTTCTCGATAAATAGAAAATAATTTCTCAAAATGAACCATTACTTCCTGAGATTAGCGCGTTTAACCAAACAACGTCTTCACCTTAGTATAAGTGTAGATAATTTAAATCACCGGTCGGCAATGCACGGCCCGCCGAGCGCGCCGGTTGCCCTTTTGATAACCTTATTTTTATTAATAAAATCTTTACCGTTTTTAGTATAAATAAATTTGCGGTTAGCCGTAACTTGATTTTACCACTAAGTGGCCCTTGCCTAAGAAAAGGTTTTTTTAAAAAAAGTTAGTGTTGTTTTTCACAAATTGTGATTGTTGTGTGTAAATGTATGAGGCCCAGGGTTCGATTCCCAGGTCGGGCAGTGTTATTGGGTTTTCTCAGACTCCCAGACTCAGTAGCTAGCAGCCACATGTGTTTGGATTTGTGCCTGGTGATCACAGACTTGTAAAATTGGTTAAATTTAGGATATTTTTTAAAAAACGTTGCCCCCACACTAGGAATTTCTCCTGTACCGCCGGTGCGTTTACAAACATCACATACACAAACACCCAGACCATACGTCATCCAAATATTTGTTACTTGCGGGGATTGAACCCGCGACACGCTGCGCAGCAGTCCTAGCGCTCAGGCCCTACGCCAACCGTGTCAACTGTCAAGCAAATAATATAAAATGATGTATTTCATACCTTGTGGATATCCTTGTATTGGTATTTGCATTTGATACTTCGGTTGCGTTAGCACCTGAATCTGCACCGTCTGTTGAGGGTCACCTATAAACAATAATAAAACGGTTAGTTTTAAAACAGGCCTGTTGGTCTAGTGGTTAGTAACCCTGACTGCTATGCCGGAGGTCGTGGGTTCGATTCCCACCCAGGACAAATGTTTGTGTGATGAGCACGATTATTTGTTCTGTGTCTGGGTGTAATTTATCTATAATATGTATGTATTTAGAAATATATAAGTATGTTTATCAATTGTCTAGTACCCATAAAACAAGCTCTGCTTAGCTTGGGACTAGATGGCGTTGTGTGATAGTTGTGGAATATTTATTTATTTATTATTTTATTTATTCAGTTCTACGCTAGAAATTAATAAACGATCTCGACTGCTATCTTCGGTTGGATCTTTGTCTGTAATCAATCAAAGATCTAAATTGCTTATCAGGGTTTAATCAGAAACTGCCGTCAAAAAAAGGAACGAGATTTCGGGCGCTAGCCCTTGCCAGTGGCATTGTGCGAAACTTTTCGAAAAGGAATAGAAATGTGTTATTCCAAACTCTGTTCTATTGGGTCTAGCCCTGGACGCGCAACAGAAAACAGATAGGGAAAGTTAGCTTTTGAATTTTTTAGTAAAGTTCAAATTTACTATACACGCATACACTGCAAGTAGAATTTATACGAATATTTTTTTTTTGTGTGAATGATTTTATTCATGCTTCATCGTGTGCATCTGCGTCACTGACGAACAGAAATATACCTACGTAATACAATCATATCTGTTTCTAGAACCGAATACGGCACGATCTTTTATATGATGCATTTATTAACAAGTACGTCAATTGATTAATTTAGGTTACTATTTTAATTTGTAATATTGGGATAAGGGCAGGAAGATGATGATTTGTTTCTATTTCATTTATTTTATATATATTTTAATAGCCTAGTTTGTGTCCTACTGCAGCTGCTTTTTCCTTCCAAACCTCTCTATTTTATTAATTAGTTGAATTATTTTATTGTGCGTGTTGACTACTATTATATTACAAAAAAATAAAAAATAACACTTTATATATTTATTTATGAAATGAAAAAAAGGTTTTATAATAATTAAACATGAAAATGATGTGTTCCGACCAATTTCGGCCTAAACGATTTCTTTAGCTCCGCTGTAGTTGTTGTTCGTGAGCTCGCACGTAGCTTATGGCCCAGCGCACACCGCTGGAGGCGCGGCGGAGGACTTACAACTCGTAAGCCGGGGCCGATACCACTGGCAACCACTGATCATAATACCCTACTTATAAATACACTAGCTTCCGCCCGCGACTCCGAACGCGCGGATGTCGGTCTTCGCGTGGATGGTTTATTTCTCCATTTTGAGTAACTCTGACAATGACATCTTATGATATCTATTGGACCCAAACACGGCTAAGCCTATAATAATTAAGGAGATTCGCGGTTCTACAGAACAACGTCTATGAATAAAACTGAAAAATAAGATTTTTTTTTCTACGTATTTTTCCAAGATAAAATGTATCCCATTTTATGCCCAGGATAATAAGGTATAATTATACCAAGTTTCATCGAAATCGAACCGTTAGTTTTCACGTGATGCCTGCATATACAAACAGACAGACAGACAAACATTTTTTTAATCACATATTTGGGTTTGGTATCGATCCAGCAACACCCCCCGCTATTTATTGTTTCAATATTTTCAATGTAAGTACAGAATTGACCCTTCTACAGATTTATTATATGTATAGATAGATATACGTAGAATTTGTTGTGCCACGTCACTGTACGAACATAAGACCAAACTGCTCAACATTTCTGAGTTCATATTATACATACCAGGTTTAGCTCCAGCGAGCTGGAAAGGCACCTGGAGCAATTGGGGCGCTGGCTGCACACTGCCGTCCAGAGCGCGCATGTACTGCACCCCGCCGTCAGTCATCGCCACGCATACCTGTTTTAACGGAGGAAACACAACAATTGTCATAACTTCTTTATGTAACGTGATAGCTTTATTTATCTTGGAAAAGTCCTCAAATGAGTCCTCCCAGGTCCCCTAACTGTCAGACTTGTACTACTACTTTGACAGGCCTGTTGGTCTAGTGGTTAGTGACCCTGACTGCTATGCCGGAGGTCGTGGGTTCGATTCCCACCCAAGACAAATGTTTGTGTGATGAGCACGATCATTTGTTCTGTGTCTGGGTGTAATTTATCTATAATATGTATGTATTTAGAAATATATAAGTATGTTTATCAGTTGTCTAGTACCCATAACACAAGCTCTGCTTAGCTTGGGACTAGATGGCGTTGTGTGATAGTTAAAAAAAAAAAAAAAACTAAAATCCACGGTGATCCATCAATAGCGTTCACGTTCCAGGGTCACGGTTACCTGATGAGACAGTCCCGCGAGGGCAGGCTTGTAATTTACCTTTTTTTTCGTGGTACAATCATCAAATGAGTCCTCCCACCCAGGGCAGAGCGGGAGGGACTGTCAGACTCGTACTGACTAAAATCCACGGTGTCCTTCAATAGCCCTTTACGTTCCGGGGTCACAGTAATTCGTACAGTCCCGCTACCTTGTAATATAGCTAGATACAATATTGCCGCATAGATCAATTTATACTAATGAACTCAATACGTGCAGTCTTCTGAGAAATAGACAATCGACACGAAATGCTTGGTTTTAACTAGTATAAATTAGCTTCGAGAATTAGTCTGACATCATACAGACGTCATTTTTCTGAACTAAACACTTTTATTTTTTCTGTTTATTCTTTATCTTCAAATCGTACCGATCGTCACGTTTGTATTTTAATGTTGACCCATGTTAGTATTGTGTGTCATGGCCCATGGGTGCTTTTACAAACACTATTTATATTAAGTGACTTTTAAAAGCAAACGGGAAACCAATTTCACCTGAGGATGAGGAACTTCAGGAGTCACGATTGTCTAAACAGGAAGGAACAGCGTGGTATTTAGTGAGTATATTTCTGACAGACCCTCCCACTCCACCCAGACCGAGAGAACTTATTTAACGATTTTCACATTAAAAAATCCATCCATCGAAACTTTCGCATTTGTAATATTAGTAAGAAGTAATAAGTTGTAACAAACATTGATGAACATTGAACACCCCTGAGACTTTGTTAGAACTCATCCTTTGTTCAAGTTTATGCAACAATTGAATGAATGTGTAGTTTCTAAATAACGACTGTTTTGCTCGGTGCGGCTTTCTCTACTTGCGTAAGAACGATTTATAGGCATTTCTGAACTTCAAAATACAACATTATTTTTACTTTTGCAAGCATCTTCCCTCGCGTTAATGATTAATTTGACAATCAAGACACGTGGCGACATCTATAAGAGTGATATTGCTATTTTCCTAAAGTACTGCTTCTGTAGCAGTACTTTTTTCGGGATGTTTACGTTTGTATCAGTTTCAGGATGATTGGTTTTAGTGGTTTAGGCGCGAAAAGGTAACTTAATTATTTTCGCATTTGTTGAATTCGTGAGGATTTCAGTATTAGCAACGACGGAGATGAAAATATTATAATACCAGTACAAATATCCAATGACGTAAAATAGAACATATTGAAAACAAATTCCAAGATTTCATCTAGTGAAAGTTAGTAGGTACCTATTAGAAGTTATAAAATGATGTATCTCTATCTACCTACATTTATGTAATATGTTAGTATTATATCTCAGGCCGGCTTTATGCAGACAAGAGGTAAAATGCTCCCATTGGTAACCATTTGGGTATAGAACCCCTATCTATACATACAGTGGTAGTACCGTTGGAATTCACTAATAAACAGTAATCAATGTTTTTAAGTAAACTCCTTAATGAAATAATTACTGATCTGTACCTGCTGCATGCCGGTTCCATTGTTGGTCACATTCTGCTGCAATTTAGCAACAGGCAGCTGGCCACCAGTGGTCACAAAGTGTGTCCCAGCGTTGCCAACCGCCGAGAATGTGGCGAAATTCATGTCCGTGTCCTCCTCGCTGGAAAAGAATGATGGCCTTGTTGAGACACATCTTATTTGACACTCAAAGTTATATGGCCAATTTAGGCAATCTTGGCAATTTGAGATAGTTATTCTAGCTTTATGAGAAATACCTGATTTCAAGGTATCATTGACCACCTACAATTAATTGTAAAGCGCTTTTGGTGTACCAAAATAAGCTTGGAGGTCAGATTTTCTCATAAAACTGTGCTGAAAATATCCAGTATTCAGATGGTCCTCTTGTTATCAACTTCATTGTGGCTTAACTTGCTCTAACATTGAGGCTCTGTCTCCTAAGCAGCAAAAAGGTTCTGAAGTACTATGAGGAATTTAAGAAAATAGTCTACAATCTTAGAAACACAGGAAGTTTTTTTATTAATACAAAGTACAAGGTTTTAAGACTATGGTGCTTTTACATTCACATCATAATAACAGTTGTTTCTTTCTCAGTTAAGACAATAGCTGAGTAGAACATGGGAATACCGATGACCTTAATTTGGTGATGTCGCAGTGGATTGGGCAACATTTGGAAGAGGAATTTTACTCTCTAAAGGAAATGATTATGGAATAATGTTAATCCAAGCTTATTAGGAATTATAATCACATTGATGAACCATGTCACAAGTACTGCTGAGCTATTCCACCACAAGGACGAGCGGAATTATTCATTTGATAATCAAGTGTCATTATTTGGAGAAGATAACAGAAGGACGCCATTGCAAGAAATCTTACCTGCCTTCATCTCAATAAAAATATAACTTTAAAAGATTTTGTAATAGAGAGTGAACAAGCTGATATTAAGAAAGTTGTTTGACTCCTTATTTGTGAAATTAATGTCACAACTATACAGTGAAAGTAGGAAGTGTTCTATGTACTTATTAAAATATTGAAAAAGCCCTCTATTGGTTTTTGATATTTGTACAATCTATGTGATTAATTTATGGGTCCGATTAATTATTTTTCCTCGACTATTGCAAGATCATCTGTTTTGTTGAAATATTTAAATAAACCAGGCCACAGTAGTTTAAAGATATGAATAAGGAAAGATTTTGAAAAAATAAAAAAAATGTGTTTATCCGATCAGTTGTTTGACCAGCATACACTTGATAATGAAATATAATTGAAAAAGTCATCCCCATACCAAGAGGCATCTTCTCTAGTGGGCATCTTCTGCATGTCGCACATTGTTGTTAACCCTCCGCGCTTCGCCGCCGAAGCGGGAAAAAAATAAAAATAAAATTCACTGTCCCACTTGAGTCACTATGGCAACGCGTATCCCCACGTCCCACTGTCCCACCACCGCGGCGCCACTGCGCACGGGACTACACTGGGACCACGATGGTAGGGCACATACCTCTACCGACCACCAAACACGGCACTACACTAAAATTAATTCAGCCACGGTGAGAGGCGAAAGATGATCGCCAACTACTACTAATAAGAAAGTGGGTTAAAGAAAGTTTTTTATGCAGGCCCGATAGTCGACCGACGAGTTTGTTATACATACTGACAGACATTGGCGTGTGTATGTATGCACATGTAGCTCTAGCGTGATGCTCACTTTCTCTTTGCTGTACTTTCACAAGACAACGAGGTGTGGTTGTGGTTCACTAGCTGTGCGAAGTAAGCTGGTTGGATAACCATCTTGTTAACTGTTCTACGTTTACGGAATTTTAGACTCAATTTTTAAAATACGCGAAGCTTTCCACAAACTTCCCGTAACGTAACGAAACAGTTCAATTGGTATTAATAATACCTTCAAACTTGAAAGTTTGCGCCGCTTACGGCCATTTTGGCGATAGAAAGTTCAAATAAGGTCACACAGGTTTATTGTATCATTGACCTCATAAATTCGTGGGACGATTGTGTTTTATCTACCTGCTCCATTCATACAATCGGAAACGATGCAATGACTATAAACCAGCCGTTTTTACCGTACCTTTAGGTTGAAGTTAGAAAAACGTTAAACATCATTCATAGGTTTAGGACAAAGGATCGCAACAAATATGGCCGATTTTTTTTCAGTTACGCAATTGAAAATCAATAAAAATAGTTCGATCCATAGCATTTATGAGGGAACCCCGCATGCTCGTGGGCGAAACCAGACAGAAATCGAAGGTTGTTCACCCCTACCAGTCCTTTTGACCGGCTGCGGCTGTGCGACCATCACGCGTCGCATCCCCACCATGATGCGGGATCCCCTCCATGTGCCGTCACCAAATCACTCCCGCTCCCGGCTCCTTCCTCCACTGGCAAGAAATCGCGAGAGGAGGGGTTGAACGCGGCCCTCGCGGCACTCTCTCGAGAGCGCTTATGTGGCCACGCGCCCTGTCTAACGGTACTACGGAGTACCGCTTCCACCAAAATAAGGTCATGGATATTCACACGTTATAAACAAAACGTAACGTTTCACGACTTACCTTTAACATAAAATTTTCTTGTTTTCCCTATTTACTTAATTTATCACTTCAATATAGCTTACAGTATAGTCCATAATTAATTGCAAACAAATAAACAACGACGCCCCTTCTCTTTTACCATTTACTGCAAATGAAGTCCGCCATACTGTTTTCGTAGTGTACGAACCATAACACCAGGTGGCGCATTAATTCTTTAACGTGATTGGTCAAAAATTTATCATCGATGACATGTGTCAATGGAATGCCATAATAAAAATTGAAATTGTTACCATGCTAACTTTAATAAAAAAGGTACAATATTAATTATTACAAGTACTAATTAAATATTAGACATAACAAAATAATACACAGAAACTTAAATAAATACCACTAAAACTAGTATTAATATGGAAATTGCTGTCCACATCTTTGTACTCTCTCTAAATGCAATTCAAACAACAACTTATTGTCATAATAGTAGCTACTCTGGTTGGAATTTATTCCAGGCTCATAGCTCGGTCTTCGTTCTGAACCTGACGATGAACTTGGCGAAGAGATTCCATTTTCTGTATTTATTCCATTAATCTGGCCATGACTAGCATCTTGCGTTTGAGAAACATTCGAGTTTAGGTTGTTATTGATATGCAAATTATTTATCCTCTTTGACAATGGCATAAATTCACATGAATCGTCCTCACGGGACCTTTTCCTGGAAAGAGGGGACATCATTAATATCAAACAGTATTGTATGTAATGACAGATAAGCGATTTATGCGAACTGTAGAAGTAAACATACCTATTCTCTGTCATAGTACGAAATGTATTATTCCCATTACTTCCAATACAAGTGTTCCAATTCAAATGGGCGATTCTCCCAAAAGTCATTTGTTCACGAGTTCCTGTGTTTCTTCTGTTATTTAACTTTGTAAAACAGTATACGTCGCATACAAAACGGACAATTTTTATTTCACAAGGGACATGGAATAAAAATATGAGATGGACACAGAGTTGAAAATACAGGTTCGAAACTTTACAAATTTAAGCATGCTGCTGTAATGACGTACAGAAATTTCCATAGGAGTGAACGAGATAACACACGAATGGAATGTATTTTATATTTGAAATCGGAATTACAAGGACAGAGCGCATGGCTGCAGCTGTTTATTTTTTCAGTCATGTCACACGAATATGCGTTTCGTTTCACAAATGAGTAACGTTAACATTCATAGACAATGTATTTTTAAGTTGTAAAATAAAAAAGTATAAAATGATTTATTACATTTATTACGTTTCGTTTCACAAATGAGTAACGTTAACATTCTTATACAATGTATTTTATTAAGTTGTAAAATTTATAAAAAAGTATAAAATGATTTATTACAATAATTCTTATAAAATAACTAAAAGTGTAATAAATGCTGAAGTTGAAGCAACAACAAAACGCAAATTAATTTACTCTTTTCCAAAAGATGGCGCTATGTCACATTAAGCTGCATAATAATTGTGTACTTCTCACATCTCACATTATTTTGCTATTTTATCTAATAGATGTCACATAATGCTGTTTTTGTTTACGCCACTCATAATAATTATCAATTACTTTGAATGTTAGTCAAAGATACTTTTATAAATAAAATAAAAATAGTCTGGCCCTCTCAAGACTTTTGCTTCAAGCCATCCATAGGTGGCAGCAGGAGGCTAGGCGGTATCGAAGTTGTTTCGAAGTGCAGTTAAGTAATTGTCCTTACAAAAAAGTACTGATAACTATTTGTAAGTTACTAAAGTAAATCTACTTAGCCTCATAGACTAGAAATTGAATTTTTGTTCAGTCATAGGGTTAAAATTCACACACATCACCAAGTTTCATTCATCGTAATATCATTCATCATTTGAATTTTAAAAGATATTAAACCTAGGTATGTGTTTAGTCAATAATAAAATAATAAAAAGACGAGACGAGAGAAATGTCATTTTGTGGTAGGTTGATAAGCAGGCATCTGTAAGTAGAAAATACACACAAAGGATCTCAAAGGATCATGAAGTTGTATCGAGTGGTAGGCTAGTAAGTTTATAATTAAGTTCATCCGAATCGCCCTCGAGGCACTTACCACCCTAAATTTCAGGAGGGCATCAACTAAAGGGTTAAAATGCGTACCTACGACGTACATTATAGATTGTACAGACGCCAGCACATCAACTCAAATTTCTTTAATAGATTTTCAATCTTATTACAATAGTGGAAGGTTGATGTTCGATTGGATTTTTTTTATAGATTCGGGTAGATTGATCTGCTGGCGTCTGTACATAGGCACTTAGCCGAAACCCTGCGGCCAAATGAATTGAGCCTGGTTTGAATTTGTACACTAGATGGTATGACCATTGCCAGAATAAATTACAAAACAAATTAAGATCCATAGCAGATGTTTCAAAAGCGTATGATATACATATTTATAAATAATAGTAGGTAGGACAGTATAATAATTTAGGCATCACATTTAGACTTTGAGTTAATATAATACCTAGCTAATTATTTAAGAGATGTGTTTCTTTTACGATAGTTCATACCACTAGGAATTACTCCTGTGTTATGGGTGCGTTTACAAACATTAAAATTCACATTATATTTGTTCCATGTGGGAATTGAACCCTCGGCACGCAGTGCAGCAGTCGATCGGCTTCTGCACCCACGTCGTTAAAATAAGTTAATTATGGCAGAGCTAAGTAGTAAGATGAAATGGATTATCCAAGTTAGTAATTTGATGTGGGGAAGATCTTTCCTTACACTCATAAACAATCTACTGACAGCTCGGATGCGGATCCCAAGGCTGACACCCTTGTACTATCATCTGCTGAGTTTAGACTACCCCCCTTTTTACCACGCTGTTGCTGCCTATAATTTTAGAAAAACGTGTTTATTTGACTACCCCAAATGCACGACGCGATAGTCTGGTCGATGTCTTATATAGATGGCAAAAGGGTCGAACTTAAAAGGAAGAGCCTTTGCACACCACGTCTTTTATTGCGCTGATAACGCGCGTTTACAGGTCGTTTTTAACGACGTATCTACGCGTTCGTAGCAATACAAACGCAAGTAATCGTGTGCAAAGGTAACGAGATTTCAGTCAGTGCATTTGCTGAGCGTCCTGACTACGATCTACGCGCGCAGTCAGCGCAAGAAAAAGCCGTGGTATGCAAACGCTCTAAGGCGCTGCGCAATGGTCGTTACTTGTATCTGACACGTGTCCAACATTTGTGCCCTGCCTAAAGACGCTTAAGTAAAGTTGTGTAAGTTGTTTACGATTACATTTTGTGTCAGTATATGGGAAAAAGCTGCACCGAGTCGATTTCTGGCCAAACATGGCGCGCAAAGAGGTGTCGTGTTCCCGCCTTTTTATGGCTAAAGAGAACAACGCGAGGCAGTTGTTGTCTTGCCAGATGTCAATGTTATTACTTCGGATTAATTAATTAGACTTGTTATAAATGGTAGACTTTGAATTAATTATAACGTTTGTCTGTATTCAATTAAGGCTTTTATAGAACGGTATGCAATGCAACTCATGGCTTATGCAGTGGTTCCCAAAGATATTCAAATGCAGCGCAGGTTAGGTTTAGTATTCGGGCTCGGTTTTTTTTCAACCAGGTACCTAACCTGGTTGAAAAAATCACCAAATTGGAACATGTCAATCTGGTAATAAGACTGCAAGAAATCAAGAAGGTTTAACTAGAATATTTTCTTTCTGGTGGATCTTTTGCAGAGATCAGAGAAATGGCGCCGTAGGTGCATCTGTTGAACCTTCTACAGTGTAGAGGGTTCAACAGAAGCGTCTCACAAAAGAACGTCGCGTGATACAGGGTGTAGTGTAGAGTCTACGCTACAACCTGTATGACGCGACATTCTTTCAGTTTGGGAACCCCTGGCTTATGACATGTCTATGGGTTTTCTTCTGGACTTGCTTGGAGTTCCACATGGTTAAGCATGCTTAAACCGTCGAAAGTAGAATAAGATTTAAATAATATCATGTAAAATTATTTGTAGAGTGGCAATGGGCAGCCACATCCCTCGTAGAACTGATAACCGATGGGGAAGAAAAGTTCTCGAGTGGCGACCACGAACCGGAAGACGCAGCGTAGGCAGTCCTCCCACTAGGTGGACCGACGACATCGTGAGAGTCGCGGCAGCCGATGAATGCAAGTGGCAAGTTGCCTTTCGTTGTGGCGGTCTAAGGGGGGAGGCCTATGTTCAGCAGTGGACGGTCCGACTGATAATGATGATGATGACTTATACAGTAATTTTTGGCCTTCAAAATATTAAAACAAGAGCAAGAATCACAGTATCCCACGATATCAGAAGGCTCATAAACGTGGCATAAGAATATACGTAATTAAGAAACCTACAGTGTCTACGTATTCGTAAAAACCACATACCTACCTAATTACTTAAGTGATATCTAGTCTAGACTGCGATGCTGAGATAGTAACTATTGTAATTAGTCAACAAAACCGTTTTGGAGACAATCAATATGTCGGGCGCATTCACACATTTTTTTTGTCGTGTTAAAATCGTCAAATGAGTCTCTTGCCCAGGGCAGGACGGGAGCGAATGTAAGACTCGTACTGACTAAAATCCACAGTGATCCTTCAATAGCCCTTTACGTTCCAAGGTCACGGTTACCTGAGACAGTCCCGCGACCCCCGCATTCGCATATAGAAAATATGCAGTAGCATTTTTAGGTGGGTGCATAGATTGGTTCAGCTTCAGGATGACAATAAAATCGTAGTCTCTAACTCTCTTTAGCTATAACTAAAATAAATAACTTTGTCCCGTGAATTTGGACTGTAGAAAGAAAACAGAAAAACATTTTTATTGTCAAAAAAAACTGTAACAAACTGTTTGATAAGCTAGCAAGAAGAGACAACTTACGTAAACAAAATTAATAGGAATTTTTGAAATACCTTAGTATCTAAAATATCAAGTTCATAGAAATTAGCAGTCATGAACATTTAATTTTGTTCAATACCGGATACCGAAGACAGTTTGTCATTAACATTGTAAAGCTTCCGTCCGAGGTATTACGTGTGTCCATTTAGATTACTAATTATTTTGTGCCAAAATATTGTCACTGGTTCTCTTACGTTCACCTTTCGGAATGCGTTTATTAATGAAGTGCTTGCGGACTGGGCGTGCGCAAGCGAATGCAACGCACACGGATATATAAACGAGAGAGAGCAAGCAATAAAATTATCAAATTAACGCGGTACCGCTAGCCGGTGCGGTATAATATCATATTTTGGTGTGATGTCGTTCAGAAATCAGCAAGTCGCGTGCTCAACGTGTGCATCGGCGCGTGAACACCGCGCTTTATCCGCTCTGCTGCATGTCGTGTGGAATTCGCCTTATATGGTAGCGTATCTGCTGTCTGCACCGCACCTAAAAAAATATCTATTGTTGTTATAGGCAAAACGGGCGTGGGAAATTGTGGAGCGTAACCTATATTTTAGGCTAATGCGTATGAAACGTCGGCTCACAATACGTGACAAATTACCCACTCGACCCAAATATTATTAGACAGTTGATCGATACGCCAATAAAATACCTACTAGGAGGCTAGGAGTTCTCATGTAGATAAGTTAGGGCCCTTTACACAAAGTCTTGGGACGTTTAAATACATATATTAAAAAAAAAAAAAAGCCTGGGTGGAATGCCATTTCATTGATTGATGACTGATGAAGACGACATCTATAGATAGCTGTTTCGGATCTGCATAATGCTAATAAGTATGCAACAGCTGCAGACGTAAACCGTAGATAACTGTAATAGCGACGGAGCTCGGAAAATTATATTCCCATTATGTGTTTCGATTCTCTACTAAGTATCAAATAATACATCTGCCAGCAACTGGAAGGGAAACGTCTAGGTATCGCTGTGATTCTTGACTCTGTGAATCCAGATTTTCTTCATCAATAGAGTTGTCCCTTAAATTCATTGATGGACAACGCGCAGCCTTAAGCACTGGATCAGAGTGATAGGTAATTAACCATAGAGAACCAGGGGCTGAATGAATGTTGAAAATGAATGAATTGTGCCAGTCAGGAATTCCATCGATATTCCATTCATATTTGTGATAGTTATTTAATTATGATGAGTTGATGGATGGAGAAGAAGAGGAAGGCCAAAGAAAAGATGTCTTAGGAATGATATTGAAGAAAAAGGAGTAAATGATACTGTAACGTCTGATAGAGGAGAATGTAAGAAAAAAACGTATTGCGCCGACCCCAAGTAAAATGGGATAAGGGCACAAAGATGATGATGAAGTATTTAGTTTTGTCCTAGTACTTATCCATAGCAAAATAAACCAGGTATCGACCGTTATGTAACTTCTTTTGTAGTAGGTATTGACCGTAGGTATTGAGATATTCTCATTATTAGAGAAGACAATCAGTTGGATTTATTTTTAGATTTATTTCTGTCTCTATAGAAGCCAGACTTCTTCTAACACCTGTTGTCGGAGTTTTATATGTGCCCCTCATGAGCCTATTGAAATAAAAACATTTGATTTTATACAATAATTATTTCTATAGCTTAACCAGTCATAGGTGACCGAAGCGTCTGTATTTCCCCGGAACAACACCATTGTGCATAGGTACTCGAATATAAATATTTTTCGTAACGTACCAATATGAAAATTATTATTTATTATTGCTTCCGCTGTATGGAGATGTTACTTTCTTAGAGATCCGAGCTGTTCACATCAGGTACCTACTATAATACTTTCTCTATTCATATACAGTCTCCTCACTTTCACGCAGAGACAACTATTCTTTAATGAGATATGAGATTGTTCGCAAACTTTGATAATCAGATTTAAATTCTCACAATGTTGCAAAGGATTGGGTAAATTGACGGAAATAAATGTAATTTTTTTATCACACGCATTGTTGGAGCGTGTGTTCTAACAATTATCATTAGATATAATGTTATAATATGAAATATCTCTTAATCTTCAGATTCACAGGCCTATTTTGAAGTGTTGAAGAATAGAATGATGATACTTTAAATGAAAATTAAACCTCTACTTTGAATTTGTCTTTTGTTTGTTGGCTTACATAATTTTGATCGTGAGGCATTTTAATGCGTAAAGATGCGTCTAAATGGGCATTTTTTTATTGTAATACAATATGGTATTTGACTGAAAAAAATCTAATTAGACCGTCAGTTAGGTTATCAAAAAACATTTGACACGTATTTTTTTTTACGTAAACCTAAATTGACGAAGTTATGACAGTTAAAATTTGCAAAACGTCACAAGCAAGAACAGTTTTTACTTGCTTCTGACGTCACAAACACGCTTGGCTTGGCCGCATTGATATAGTATATATTTTATATAGATAATATCAATGTCTGGCCGTAATTTTTCCTACCGAAGTGACTAGATAGATTTGACAGCTATTTGACATTGCTGTATGAAGGCGCGATGTCAGATGTTACACATCGTAACCAACTACTGTGAGGCGCGTTCGTTTTTTTACATGGCAATATTTTTTGAGAAAACAGCCACTAGGTTTCTAAGTAAGGCCCCTTATCTTAACCCTGCCATTTCTTTCTAAGCTCCCAGCCATAGCTTAGCTGAAACAGAAACAAATCACATTCTGCCAGATGCTGCCAGACCAATAAATTGTCTTACGAATGTGGGCTTCTGAATGAATCATTCAGTCGGCCATTGCAATCGTCTGTTGCGATGAGCAATATAAAGAATGAAGGAAAGCGCGTTCCAAAGTCAAATAATTCACATTTTCATTCAACACATTAATGTAGGTTAATTGGTTGATACACGCACACTTGGCCTAAACTCGTGGTAGTAACTTTAATCGCTGGTATTTAGACAGTGATTGGTGTGAAAAAAAAAATAGTCATTGATGTACAATAACGTTCGGCGCAAAAGAAAAACGACAAAGCGTTCTAGGTACTTCTTAATTTCCATTCTTCAAATAATTGTGTAACTAGTTGTAGACGAAAATAGAAAAAAAAATGCTTTAGAGCTAGCACACCACAGTTATACTATTTATTTGAATCGAAAAACATATAGGGATAAACCAACTTATAAAATAATACAAAAAATAAAAAATAGCTTTTCTATCGGAAGTCGGTGACTTTGTTTTTTATTTCGTTGTCTTCAACAGCAAAAAATAACAACTTTTTAATAAATGACAGCAATTTTATTTATTGAAAAATTCGTTCCATTTCTCTAGTATGCCACCATCAGATCCTGACTTGATAGTCATGAGACCATCTGAAAAAAAAAAACCAATTCGGTCCAGGTGTCTTTGAAAAATATAGGAAGATACATAAAAAAGAACATATATGAAAAAGATTCCGAGGAATTTAGAATTCCTCCTTTTTTCGAAGTCGGTAAAAATAACAAAAATACACTCAATAGGTACTCGCACGCAACTGTAGTGTAGGTAGGTACCTAAGTATCTAGATAATACGCTGAATCTCTTTAAAATCCTTACATTTCAGACACCATCGAGATTGACACGCAAAAAGAAAGAACGCAAAGACATTTAAATATATACGAGGAACATGAGAATTGATGAATTTCAGTAATTTTTAAGCGGTTGACACCTCAGCTGACACTCATATAAAATAAATACACTTAAGAGTTTTCATAACCGCGAAAGGAAGGATAGTCATAACGTGGATATGGCTTTGTTCAGGAAAAAGTGATTTATTTTGATGACTGCCTAGATTACCGGAAAGCAATACAATGATATCATAATATGATTTTGTTTTTAGTAAAATTCGTTGTAATTAAATGGCTATAAATAAATGTGATGTTTTGCCGTCAGCTCGCATGCACGAAGTTATTGGGGTGATGTAATGCCGTTGACGTGTGCCTTGATAATAGGTTCATAACGTATGAAATTCAAACGCGTTTCTTGACACCAATCAAGGTCATAGCTACTCGAACGGAATAATAAAATCATTACATCTAACAACGCAACTCCATATTTTCGAACTACATATTTGCGATTATTATAGTAGGTACGTACTGTTCGAATATTTTGTGGTCGCAGTATCAGATTAAAGAAACCTGAGATCTCAGTATTATCGAACCCATGGGTTGGAGTAGTTGTGAGCTACACACCCTAAAACAATATCTTAGGCTTTTTATTGCTTATTCTACCTCGCTTGCTAGTGATACTTATTAACCCTCTTGTTTTTGTTTTAATTTTTTTTTTCTATTTAAATATTATCCTATTTATTAATAGAAATTAAAAATAGAAATTTAATGAATTATTGAGAATGTTAAAAGGCGAAATCGAATCATAAATAATTGAAATAGAATAGAAATTGAATTATTCAATGAAAATGTTTTATTTTCCTATCACTAGGTATTTAATAAATTTTTATCACAATTTGTGATATGAAAATGATAACCAGCCTGTAGCAACAGGAATTTAGCTAATCTAAAACCTCTCATGCATTAAGAGCTAAAATGCAACAGATAGACATAGTAATTTTCGCATTTCAACAACGGATACGAGCAATAACACTGTTGTAGCTAAAAGTTAAAACATAGATAACAATGAAATAGCTCTGCTTTTAATAATACGGTCGATGACGTGATGTTCAATTATGTAAGTGCTAGTATTTTAATTAAAACGGTTTTTATTGTATAGAAGGAACGAGTAAGGAAAATTAAATATTGTACGTACAACAAGGGATGACTGACAATAAAGCTTGCCTGGAATGCTTCACTTCTTTGGATAAAACTAAGATCAAAGAAGGACAGTAGTTGTTCAACTGCAGTTCTTGGTCGTCAAGTTACCAGTAAAAGGTCATGACCAAAACGGTGACAATGCCGCAAGAACTGTCCGAGTCACAACTCACAATACAATTCAATCGTTCATAATAAAACAATAGTAGCCCAGCCAGGTATCGATCAAGCATCCGTTAACCAAATCCATTCCGTTGGCGCTTTGAATTTAAATCGTAACGGACATAGCCGATGGAGGCCAAAGACACTGCAAGTCCTCTCCTCTCTGTCTTATCTAATTTTATTATGTTGTTCACTGTTGTCTGAGCCGGTTTTTTGCTAATATTTTTTAGGCACATCTAGTCGAAACAATCGACTGTTAAACTTGGCGGGAGTATTTTGTAGGTTTCGTTATTGTTCAAATTTAGTCTTTATGAACTTATCCGTGGAGGTATAAAAAACGTTTTGTTCACGGCTTTAGACAGATTAGTTGCTAAGTGATGACACGAACGTCTTGCATGTGTTATGTCTATTAGATAAATGTTGATATTATCTTTCTGCTATCGGTCAAACCAGACTACCAGCCCACACATTTTTTTTAAAATACTGTGTTGTGTGTCAAAACTTTTTATATGCGATACAGAGGATACCATATGTCCATTTGTTTCTTTATCCGGCCAGATACCAATACCACCCTTAAACGTAATTGTGACGATATATTATTTAAATCCTAAGTCAAGTTGTGTCAAAGATGTAAACAAATTACGTGGTTCTTTCACAAAGAATAAAACATGGTGGGTTTTGAGACTTTATGCTCATGATCCAGTTTTAAAAAGGCAATTGAATTTAGATGAGTTCAAGATTAAATAAGGTTAAGTAAGTTTTGTAGCAGACATGAAGTAAATACTTTTAAATAGTAAGGTAATTGACTGGCTATGTTTCGCCCAGTTCAGTGTCGATACGGTTTCTAACGAATCATCTTATATGTTCAAGACAGTAGGTCAATCAGATACCTTGACCTACTGGCACATCATTTTCCTAAGAAAAAATCTCTTAACATCCCAATAAGGCATCGACTAGAGATTAAATATTCAACACAATACGATAAATATGAACAACGGACCCAAGCCTTTGCAGACTTCAACATAAAAATGATTAAACTAATGATTAATATATTTAGGAACACCAAAATAAATGTGCGAAAAGTAAAGGGCGTTAGCCACAAATCTGATCACACATGAATTATTATTATTATAAACATATATTTATTCTTATTTATTAACATCTATTTGTTGAAAAAATCCTTTAACCAGAGTGAAAACTGAGTTTAATTCTGTTGCTATAGTAACTGTCTCTATTTGAGCTATCCCCTGGTGGAACCTCAGAGTATTAAATTGAGCCCACGTTTTGTGACTTATTTGGGCACTCTACATTGTTACAAGGTGAATAGTGTATTCTTGCGTTTGTTTACGTTAGTACTTAGTTACTGATTGGTCGAGCACGTAGGCGAAAACGTTTAACTTTATGGTCTCTAATAGTGGCACATTTTTGCTAATATGTGGTTGGTCCAAGCCTGCAAGGTTTTTATTGATTTATTACTTACCTCAGGATTTATACTTTCACTTACAATGTTGTGGTACATAAATGCGAAGTTGAAGCCGCAAGACGTTATCAAATACATTATTTTTATTTATTTATTAAGTACAATCAAATAAATATTATTTATTACTTGCTGGTACAGCTTGTCTATGTGACCAGTGATGTTATGTATTTTCCTTAATTTTGTTTAGATAGGTCTTACTTATTTAAATTGTAATAAAAAATTAAGCGGAAATAGGAAGTTTACGAGGAAGTTATTAACAGAGGTCGGAATTAGGTAGAGTTATACGTGTACTTGAACCACTTTATTCTTTCGCTGTATGACCAGCAAATCCCCAAATCCCGGTATTACATTTAAAGAGCAGAAAATTCCAATGATTTATTACATGAAAAGTTATTTACTTTTACACAATTTAAACCACTGCACGCGCGACGTTGCCAAAACATCAACAATATCGGATGTCCGAATAAAATTTGTATTGTGAATTTAATACTAATGAAAATTGCACGTTAATTATCTTTGTTTCTTTGTCTAATCCATCTCTGAGGTTTTTATTATTCTTTATTTGCAATGCTATTGGCTACACGGGATTGTCTTTTAGAAATCCCAGGAAGATCCATATTAATATCAACATTTCGTTGCAAGTACTAAAATAACTCTACCTTATTCCGACCTCTGGTTATTAAATATATTTTTTTTTATAAATTAAAAATACAATCTGTCTACTTTTAAATCATAATTATTATCCAGTATTATTTATAGAAGATACATGAAACTTTTCAAGTTAACATTTTAATCTTTTCATTCTGTATTCTGAATATTCATGGTCGCGACTAGAAAATTTCAAAGCTGAGCAAATCTTCTTCGCTTGTAGATCGTCAGGTCAATGTCCGGAAACGAATATGAACACGAATATTCATAACATTATACTAATTCCAAGTATTAAAATATAGTTTATATATTTCGTTTCAACAATTAATTTTACAGTTTATGCTAAATTAACTTTAATTGTTAAAAAAATAGCTTATAATAGTTATAAAACGTCTTTATCTTTCATCCAATGAGTCAACCCGCCAAAGAGTGGAGCGACGGTCCTCCTTCTGTAGCCTTCCAGGGGTCGCGGTCACCTGTCTAGACAAGTCCGCGACTTCGCCAGGCGTTTGGCCCTCTATGGGGCCCATAGAGGGCCAGTTAGATATTTATATTATAACACACTAGGGACCCGCCCGGGTCCGCACGTGTGCAATCTCTACTATATTATGCATGTTTCATACATATAAACCTTCCTCTTGAATCACTCTATCTATTAAATAAAACCGCAATAAAATCCGTTGCCCAGTTTTAAAGATCTAAGTATACATAGGAACGGTCGCGGGACTCACGAATTACCGAGACCCGGTACGTAAAGGGCTATTGAAGGACACCGTGGATTTTAGTCAGTCAAGTCCGACAGTCCCTCTCGCCCTGCCCTGGGTGGAAAGACTCATTTGATGATTTTACCACGATAAAAAAAGTATACATAGGGACAGACAGATAGACAGCGGGAAGCGACTTTGTTTTATACTATGTAGTGATTAGTTAGGTACGGGTCTAAAACACAGTAGGGTAAATACGCTAAATGTCGGCCCCCTTACGGTTTTTCTGTTTTGGGATCGGTTTGGCACCATCAATTTGCAACGAAAGGATAGCTTCCGATGCGGTTTTGGATAGCTTGATAAATATATTTCATGTTTATGGGCATAAGTTTGACTTTTCTATTGCTAGGAAAAAGTACTAAGGTTTAGATGCGTCGAAAACGAAAAAACCCTAAAGTCGGCCATTCAAGGCCCATGGTCGGTCGCGTTTTTCCCAAATGTCGGCCGGGTATAGGGTGTTTTAAATTAAGATAGACAAATATTATTAATATGATGTATTTTGGCAGGAGTCTCACTAATTATACATTATTAATCGTATTTGTTTAATAGTAGGTAAAGTATTCTTTTTATTTGCACTAAAATAAAGTAAGGTATTACAATTTAAAAAAATCTAATTAAAAACTTCAAAATTCCGTGTTTGTTGACTTATAATTTTCTTTGTTTCCGTGAAGGCCCTGGATCTCCCTGCTCTGTCATTGTAGTACCTTAAATTAAAAGCATTAATTCTAAAAGCAGATTTTTGTGACATGCCGGTTAATTAATGAATGAAAGATCCACGACCAACCATTTATATTTTTTAAGCTAATTAACATGGGTTTATTAGGTAACAAGTTCCAAAGAGCAATTTTCTACTAAATATTTAATTTTGAGAAAATAAGAAAAAGTAATCAGCCTGTATAGTTGGGCTCGAATTCGAGACTGGTCGACATTACGATCTTTAATGTTTCTAAAGCCGGCCCCTATTTCGTGTACATTATTTCTCGAGATTCAACTAATATCACCCCGGCCGGTATTTGGCGATTAAACGTAAAATAGATTTATTTGCCTATATGCGTTGCAAATTCTCTTATTAAGCCAGTGGAATTAGTACAATTGGAATTTATAAAACAGACTGCATTTACTTTAAGTCGGCCACGGCCGAGAATCCGGTTTTAACTCAAAATTGGTATTCTATTGACGGCCTCCTATTTTTCCTGTAAAACAATACGTAAAACATTGAAAAAACTATCTCAGAATATAGTAAAAATCACTAATTACTGACAATAAAGCTTAAAACAAAAAAAAAGGAATGTCTTACCGTTCTAATATCAATCCCCGAAGTGTGGGTATCCACAGCAAGTAAGGTACTTTAGACATGAACTTGACGCTTTGACGGCGCAATTGCTTCGGATGCTCGGTGTGCGAAGAGTGAGTGACGTAATCGGAAAGTAACAGTTTGTACATAAAGAGCATAAACTAAGGTTGTAATTAGAATGGCAAATTTGTCACTTCATTACGTTTTAAATGAACGCAAGCTGAAAATGTGCAGACGGCCGAAGTTTGGGGAGGGGCCGACGTATGGCGTATTTACCCTACTTACTTTGAAAGCGTTACCCACTTTTAAGTATATTCATCAACAGTATTCTATAAAAAAAAAAAAAACGACGGGTTGCACTCTGGGAGTGCCGGCAGAAGTGAAAACTTGAATAGTAATTGTTGGAAATATCTTGTGAACAGATTTTTAGTAAAACTCGCAAAAATGGTTGACTTTTTATTTCAATAATTTTCCAATGTGACGTACATCTTTTATAAACAATGTTACCTAGCAACGAATGTATCCAGCATACAAACTTCTTTAAAAGTAATAAAGTCACACGAACATTCACGCAAGCGCCCTGCGCCGTCCTACGCTTTTTCGGTCAGGGTCACGTGTCCTGACGCGAGTTTAAGATTTTATACCCATTACAGAAAAGTGCTCAACGCCGCTAAAGAAGTTTTCACTTCAAAAAAACGACGGGTTGCACTCTGGGAGTGCCGGCAGAAGTGAAAACTTGAATAGTAATTGTTGGAAATATCTTGTGAACAGATTTTAGTAAAACTCGCAAAAATGGTTGACTTTTTATTTCAATAATTTTCCAATGTGACGTACATCTTTTATAAACAATGTTACCTAGCAACGAATGTATCCAGCATCAAACTTCTTTAAAAGTAATAAAGTCACACGAACATTCACGCAAGCGCCCTGCGCCGTCCTACGCTTTTTCGGTCAGGGTCACGTGTCCTGACGCGAGTTTAAGATTTTATACCCATTACAGAAAAGTGCTCAACGCCGCTAAAGAAGTTTTCACTTCAAAAACCCTAAATAATAGAATAAAGTGCGGTTATTGCTCCACAAAATTGCGCCTGTTTCGACTAGCTACCCTTAATTACCTCCTGTAGGTCACTGCCCTTTGAACTCTCATCTTTTCAGTTCAGCACGATCGATGATTGGCGTTCTTGTTCCTGGAATATTTTGTTATGAAGTTTATTTATAGCTAAATTCGCTACCTTTATACTGGATGAAGTTGAAATACGTAATGAAAAACCTGAAAGGTAGCGGTTAGTAATGATAATAACACTTATTTCAGTTATTTCGTTGGTATATAATATATTGTTGGCAATATAATCGCTCCCTACTCATTACATGGAATTCAACATTACTGGCTCTGTCTTACTTTTAAGGGAATTTCGCGTGATAGTGGCAGCATGGATGTTCAATAGTTGTAAAAAGGTTTTTTTTTAACGTTGTGAAATCATCAAATGAGTCCTCCCACCCAGGGCAGAGCGGGAGGGACTGTCAGACTCGTACTGACTAAAATCCACGTTGTCCTTCAATAGCCCTTTACGTACCGGGGTCGCGGTAATTCGTTAGTCCCGCGACCAGAGCTTGTTCCAGTGAGTGAACGAGGTGGCTAGACGACTTGTTTAGCTCTGTCTCTTTCACTCCCTGGAACAAGCCTGGTTTTAATACGTCATAATACGGCCGCAGATATGTACAAATATGATGGCAATGTTTTCGGAAGTCAGCCATTTCTACTGTTCCGTCGTTATTTCACCACACATAAGTAGCATGTGGTGCTGGTGTGCTATCAAGTGAAAACATCTGCAAGGACAGAAATACGTTAAATTGCAAGTTACAACAGCCGTGCACACTAGTTCACCTTGACACCGTTTGGTATCGTTTCCTTCCTTCCCCTGTTGCACGACATTCTCGTTATGGTGCTAATTTTATACACCTGCTCCCCAATTCCCTTGGCTATGTTGTTTACACATGGCCAAATGGCTTTTACACACGTGGCCATGTTGGGGCATAGGAACGAGTGTGTTAAAAAAGAAAAAAATCTTCTCTTTCTTTTTTCGATTTTCAAATAGTGCAGTAAATTCGATCAAGCACGTTTCATCCCCGTCATATTAACTCCCCGTTGTTTTGTTTTTTTGTAAGCATGACCCGTGAATCCGTGATGCAGAACGTTTTCTAGCAATTCCATAAATACCTTCCTGATACTCGTTATAATTGTGGTTTATTATTAAGGTAAACACGCATGCCATACCTTATATGTACATACTACGTGTCGCTCTAAATAAACAACGCCGCGGTTTCTAGAGAATCATTAATTTATTTACGATGTACAAGTACTATCAATAATTATTGCTCCCGTTAAGTCATGTTGTAAATTAATTAATTTAATTTATCCTTAAATAACAGTGTTATTATTTATTCAGATCAGGCATTATGTATAACTTGAATTGCTTAAATATTATCTTCATTTTACGTTTCAAATCAATTTTAAAATTAACATGGAGTAGTTTGGGAAGTCTTTTTGGAGTACTATGGGAATATTCCTATCTTGGGATCACCCACTACATAATTGGCGGGAAAGTAATAGTAATAGAAAACATGCAACATACTTTTTTTGGGCAGTCAAGTAATTAGAGTGGATTTAAAATATACTTTTTTATAATAATTTAAATATCCTCGTCGTAATAATTCCTAAATATTCAGTCAGTCTTTCTAAAGTGTTAGGCTTAGGTCAGCACACTCCCCTAAGCGTGCCTAAGTAGGCAAGTCGCCATTGCTTCCCATAAAGAGATAGAACGCTCACATTTGCCACAGAAGCTCTATTATGGAATCCGCCATCTGGATATGGCCTCAAACGCCAAGGTTTAATGCTCGCTTCATCCAAAAATGGCCTGCGGTCGATGCTTGTGTTGCGCACTCGCTAGGCCTTTTAAGGCTTCTCAGTAACCTTATACACTTGAAGTAGCGAAGGCGATCGCGAAATGGGACGGAAATTATCTTAGAAACACAGCTTTATTATTGTACTAGCTGACTGCCCTGGCTTCGCGCGGGTTCAAATTGTCTACCTACCTACTGGATTTTCTTAGCAAATCATGTCTTGACAATGATGAAGACAATAAAAAAAGAATATTCTAATTCGGTACATTCATTCAGAAGTTATGCGCGTACCAGACAGACTTTGATTCATAATAGGTAAATATATCTACCCTCGTCGAGTCTAGTGTTTGCAAAGGATACCAGGGGTCTACCATGACGTCTTAAAGTGAGAGTTGTTCCACTGTGGGAAAGAGACAGAGCTATACAAGTCGTCTAGCGCCATCTCGTTCCCACAGTAGAACTGGTACGCCCACGCCATGGTAGGGCCACCTGTTGAGTATGAGCCCATGAGGTCTTAGGTTCAATTACCAGGTCGGGGGATATGGTTACAAGTAGCACAGAAGCGCTGAATAGTAGCTGAATCACTGTTCACAATGGAATTTTAAGCTGAATAAACTTGCTGAATAATAGCGTTAGAGGCGCCTACTCAGCTGATATAACTCTGATTTGGGCGCAAATTAATCAGCTGTTAGCTGAATAATGTAGCTGGTTGCACTATATCAGTGTTATTTGAGCATTATTAAAGGTAACAGTCGCCCCGAGAGCTGAATAATGACTGGTTATCAGGGTATGCGTTACCTTTTATACACTACAAGGGCTGAATAATAGAGTACCTGTTACCTATTTTTCAGCACAAAATACACTCCAGGATATTAGTAACTCTTTGAAGGAGCTGACAATTCACAAGTGGCAAAATTGTGAACAATTTTCACCCTACTACTTAATATTATTTTGACATCTTTTCTGTGAACCATTTTGTAAAGTGTTTGTGAGAAATATAGAATAACGGTAAGTAAAACTTTGTTTTTCCTCCATGTCCATGAAATTCGAATGGGAAAGAGAGTTTATTGTCAAATACTATATAATTATAGACGAAAATTTTCACGCGCTCTCAAAATATCACTGTTTATTTGAAAATTATAGTATAAAATAGGTTGATGATAATATTATAAAAAAAAGTATTTTTATTTTTCCTTGTAATTTGACAATACGCTGTTTTCGTATAAAATCATTACATTTTCTATTCAAATTCGGTTGTTATTTTCTTTGACTTAATAGAAACAAATTATTATAATATTGTATGTAGATAGGTTAGAATCTAAAAAATGGCAGACAAGCAATGTGTACCTTAGTAACCACAATCAAACGGCATGAGCTGTTTAAGTGTCCACTCGTGGTACATAAATCAGTAACGAGCTGTTATGATTGGTTCTTGAGTTACACAAGTCAGCTACAGATTCACGTAATGCTTGATAGTGGGTAACATGTATGCAAATAACTGTAGGTAATCATCAGTGAACCTATAAAATCTGCAGACATTTTAGGGATCCGCGGATTAAGCCTCATCATCATCACATCATCCTATATTTTTTGGATTAGCGTATGTTAATCATGTACCCACTTAGTAAGTATCAAAGTTTTCTCGACCAAAGTAGATATAATTAGGTAAAACTTTAAACAGAGTGGTCATTGTGAAATGAAATACTTAGGTAAGGTACCTAAGTACCTACAGTTTGCGTGCAGTCAGAGTCAACCCCCTCCTCGCCTTTGACACACCTCGCCTCGCTATCCTATCGGCCGACGTGCGACGGACCGCAGTCGAGTGTGTATAGCGAATTGGACATAACGTTACTTTCATAGTTTAATTTGTGCACAGACGTAATAATTCAATCTTAAACTAATTCTAGTTGGTACGTCTTATTTAGTTTTATGCATGGAGAGTTGGGATGGGACAGTCCATACAGAGTAGATAGGTAAAAAAGAAATTACGTACATTATACCTATTTAATTATCAATTGTTTTTCTTTTCAGAGAAGTATTATGGCTTTTAAAATAAGTAGTACAGACGATCGAGTACGATGTACCTAAATTGACCATCGTTCCTACACTGTGGGAATCAAAAGGGATCGTCCGCTGGCCACCAAAAACTTTAAAATATGCATCTAAATTAATAAAAGAACGTATTAACCTATCATAATGGATTAGTTATTAACTAAACTGAAATAAAAGTATCTTGTGATTGTAAATGTGTTTTTTTTTGCATTTAGTCATTTCCTCGCTGAGGTGGGATGAAAAGTTACGTGTTGCACTCGAGTGCAAAGATTTTTCACCTTGTGCTCTTTTGATTCCGTCGCGGTTAAAAAGCAACTTTGCACTCTTGTATAACAAATAACTATTGCAAAGGTATTATTATTCCATTGTGCCAGTATTCACCTCCATCGATTATTTTTAAGGTGATTTGTCTGGGTGTACCTAAAATAGTCCTGGGGTCATTAGGTAATGTATTTGGAATAAATTCATTGATAATTTTTGACAGATCCTTTAAAGCTGTGTGTGCAATATTTTTTTCAATGGCCCATTTTCTTATATTTTCTCGAAATTTTTCTTTTTTATCATAATTTCTACATATACTGTCACTGTCTGAACTTGCAGAATAGTTAGATCTATCTGGCCATATATATTCATTGTCATTACTGCACAATACGTTACCACTATCTTTTAACATTCGCTGTATACTTGAAGAGTTTTGTACATCCAAATCAGCACGTGCTTTTAAACCAACATTTTCGGATACGGAACCCTCCCGTTCTAAAATTTCATTCACACTTGGACCATTATTTACAAAACGTGTAGCCTGTTCAATGTTCACTGCATCATCTGTATTTCTGTTCAGAATCCTCAAATATTCTGCATTAATTTTTCGGCGTATTTCGCCAGTCCTTTTTTTATTTTTCCACATATCACAATATCTTAAACGACACAATTAATATACTTATACCTACGAAGTGCTGAATAAGGAAGTCTTCAAGGTCTTATTTAACGGCACTAGTAGATTAATTGTCAACGATAGTACAAGTATTCAGCTCTCACGGAGATTAAGGGTAACATGTGAGCTAATATAGAGCATTTTGCTTTAACTTAGCATCATATAATGTTCACCCATAGTGATCATGTGGCCTTTATAAGAGCTATTATACGATTGCGTGTATCAAGCTGATTAACATTACACAAATTCCACTGTGTGCAGCAAAAGGCATTATATCTTTATTATTTGAAGCCACAGAATAACTGATTACATTATAGTAGCTCACGTGTTCTTTATTAAAATGCAAGTGGTCTAAGAGTACACTTGTGGTCTTTAGTTCAGAATATAGTTTAGTTAGAGTCCACTAAAATCCTTTAAATTGCTTAAAGCTGTACAATACTGGACTTGTTACCTATATTAACGCTGCAAGCGTTACAGTGTGGTCTCCGTGACACATAATAACGTTCTTATTCAGGCAAAAGCTCACTTTTCACCTATTGCAGGTCGAGTGTACTGTAATAACTTTTCATAAGTGCTAAAGTTACCGATTTTACCTCTTGTGACATCTTATAATGAAGTTTTGTGCTACTTGGGGGGTTATTCATTAAAAATATCTCATTGACAGCCCAGAGACTAGATTTGTGCACGATTGCTGGCTATTGGGCCCAGAAAGACGATTTAATTTTTTTCATAAAATGGGTAAATACCTACCTGTTTAATCTTCCGTGGATTACAGTGGTGTTGTTATCCTTGTATATTTGCCAATTTAATTCCTGCAAAGTAATTTGCCTATTAATTATTAAATATTCTCATCGCGTTTCCAGCTATGAGCGAAGATCCGAATAAATTACTGTCTGTAATGTTATTTCCTGTAGGAGGTTAAGTAATGTATTTTGATGGATCGCTGGAGGTCATTGAATTCTTGTTTATCGTACCTAATAAATTTGAGTTTGGCTTGTCCTTAACTTCAGACCTAAAGTAGAATGAACTCCTTTTTCCCGTAAATAATAATAAGACACTACCCATTTTTATTTAATTAACGATAGGTTCGCTTTGACCACTATCTCGACTGATGGTAAGCGATGATGTGGTTGTCAGTAAAACACGTTTGCCTAGAAGCAACCTATGCACTTTTGACTTGAAGACCTCAAGGTTGTAGCTATCAGGAAACTCAGACTCAAGGAATTCCACTCCTTAGCTGTGCGCACAATAAAAATATTGGCAAAATGGCTTGTACGTACCGGAGGGATGTCCACCATGTAACGAAGGCGGATTGCCGTCCATCTTGTAGCCCGAAGATGGACAGGGTCAGGCGGAATCAAGTTGTGCAGTCCATCGCACACTCCTACATTAACAGGCGGTCCTGGCGGATCACCTTGGGAAGGACACCAATGGCTAGTTGCTGTATCCTGCGGTGACGGCTGAGCGACCCTACTGGCGGTGATAGGCCGCCTGGGTTAAGGCCACCATCCTGTGGAATGGAAGTCCGGCGTCAAACAGTTTTTGCTCCGTCAGTGCGCAGGAGTTCGAGTTTCTTCTGGGTTAGTTCGCTCCTATCAATCTCGATCTAAGGACTAGTCTTTCTGTCTGTGGACTGTCTAATCAGGTTAGTATGAGTCAAACAGTCCCATCCGCTCCCCCCAGGTTGGGAGACATCAATGATAATTTTACCAAGTAAAAAAAAGGTCTAGTCTTTGTTTCTGGGCTAGATTGAGACCAACAGTGAGCCTATTGTGAATGAAACTGGGTACAAAAGGCTCCGGACTAGGTAGGTATTAATAAGAATTTCTTTTTTAATAATACAGTGCAAAAACACTTATGCATAATTAATGAACGTTTAATGTCTAATTCTGTTTACTTGAGTGTGAGATTCAACGGCGTTACGTAGAGTTTCTTTTCATAGACTTCTCCCTTTCTCTCGATGTTACGCATTCACAACGTGACATGGTTTCTCACAATATCATGCATGACATGAAAGGCATAGCCCATAGACGTAGATGAGATATATACGAATGCATGCAATCGAGCTTGGAGATATTGCATCGAGAACGTCAGGCCCATAGATGACGGTCGCCGGACTGTACGAGTTACCGTAACCCCGGATTGTAAAGGGCTATTGAAGGACACCGTGGGTTTTAGTCAGTACGAGTCTGACAGTCCCTCTCGCTCTGCTCTGGGTGGGAGGACTAATTTGATGATTTTACCACGATAAAAAAAACCATCCTTAACTTACCGATCTAATACACGAACGTTGTAAGTACTACATTACGCATATTGCCCTAAATAAGCGCTATTTAATCTATTATGTTGTATTTAACATTACCCAAGGTGCTCAAGTATTGGCGTGCATGTGAGCAATGAACTTGCGCGCACGTCTCGTTTGCCTCGACCTTGCGCCTGCGCCGATCAGCAATAATCGCAGTACAATGCATATCGCGTGATCTCTTACAAAACAAACTGCTGAAACAAATCGGTTATAAATAGCCGGACTGAAGTTACTGTGTCGGTGATAAATACTGATACGTAAGCCAAAAAGTGGTAATTCAGTAAATGTATGTTTCGAGAACACAATTGCGGGTTATACGACGAAATTCAACTCTCTTTTTCAGTACAAAAATGATATATTATTTTTTTAATGGGATCCATACATATAATAAATCTGTAGAAGGGTCAATTCTGTACATTGAAAATATTGAAAAAATAAATAGCGGGGGGTGTTGCTGGATCGATACCAAATCCAAATATGTGACTAAAAAAAATGTTGTCTGTCTGTCTGTCTGTTTGTGCAGGCATCACGTGAAAACTGACGGTTCGATTTCGATGAAACTTGGTATAATTATACCTTATTATCCTGGGCATAACATAGGATACTTTTTATCCTGGAAAAATACGTAGAAAAAAAATCTTTTTTTTCAGTTTTATTCATAGACGTTGTTCTGTAAAACCGCGAACACACGTTGCATTACCCGCAGTGGATTCAGCGCCGTAATATTTATAAGATGTCATTGTCAGAGTTACTCAAAATGGAGAAATAAACCATCCACGTGAAGACCGACATCCGCGCGGACGGAGTCGCGGGCGGAAGCTAGTATTGAAATAAATATAGTGAAATGATATTAATTTATTCTGCAAGTAGAATTTTTAAAACAGATTTTCGCTGTCTTTTTTGCAAACTAGATGATCTGATGAACTTTTCTTCTGAACTTCCTATCGCTAGCACGACAGCTTATTTTATTTAGTTGACCCCAAAAACTTCGCCACAGTCCCTTAATGATCATATTATTTTGATAAAGGCAACAAATAAAATCAAGGCTTTAGCATGTCTGCGTATAATTACCACTGGGATACAACGAATAAAGACGTTTCAAACTGACAGAGATGCAAAAATAATCCAATGTTTTTTTTTTGAGGTTTAGGTAAGGTTTTCGAATACAGAATATACCATGTCAATCAACCTACTGACGTTTATCTAAGGATGTGGGGCTGTGAGGATTATGATAACCGCCACGGATGTTGAGTAACACTATTTGCCTCTATTTTGTGCCACTGGGTTTAGGTTCTTTTCTATCAGTATGTTAAAATGTCGGTACTACATTCGAGATAAATAAAATCGAAGCTAACATTAGTATAGAAAATCTGTATTAGCAGGAAGCCTAAACAAAATATATTTTAATATTTATATTAAAGCTTATCCCTTAAAATATTTTATTAATTAAAAAAAAAAGTGACGTAAACGTAAACTTTGACGTTAATTTGATGGAAAAAAATTGTTCCTCGTTCTTACACTAGCGGCTCTTTTTCAATTTTACATACAATGAACGCAGTAAATACTTTAAGTACGCTGTAAATAAAACACGGAAATCTTGTGATAAGGCCTTTGAATAGCTGAAAATCTGTTCTATGAGTAATGTACTTAGTTGAAAGTTGAAAAAAACATAAGTAATATAAGATACCTACACAGTACATAGTCCATTGGGAATTGGATACTATTTAAATATGTGTAGTCTTAGATCAATAATTATTGATCGAAGTGTGTAGTTATGGCGTAGCCACTACGCTACGCCCCGCTACGCCATACGCTGCGTCAGCAAACTACAAATGGGGCGTAGCCATGAAAATGACTGAAATAAGGACTGAAACTTTATAATTGATCCAGGAAACTGCTGTCGAATGCAACACAATTACACATTATGTTATGTATTTACTATTAACTAATGTTTGTAATCTTTTTTTCCCCGATTGATACCAATTCGGGGAATCCAATAAACTGTGACTGAGATCACAGTAAAACTGTGGTTTTACTCGCGTTTATTACACAGTAAAACTGTGGTTTTGATTACACTCAATCCAATAAAAGTGCCCAGCATGAAAGAAACGAGCTTATATTAACCAGCTGTTGCCACAACTCTAAAATTATCCGACGGGAAGAAAAAACCGTGTAAAAACAATCCTATCAGTTAATGCAGGTTATTAAACTATCCAAACCCGTCCATTTTTTTTTTCTGAAATAGGACAAACGAAAACATCCAGGCTATTAAATTTTCGTACAAAGTAGGTAGGTTAAGAGATGGCCGCCATCATCATCTGCCTGTAGCAGAACACTGCTGTACGTAGGCCTCTCCAATCGCAGGTCATTTCAGTCAATCATCAGCTGCTATACTATCATCCAGCTGCCTGTTGCCGGTCATTTAGCGAAGATCCTCACTTCAGATAGCCTGAGCGACGCCAACCAGCTAAACTATACTCTATAAGAATTCTCATCGCTGTATTCTTCGATGTGCTCTTCAACTAGGCGGCTTTGAGATCGTCCGATCATGTAGCGTGAGCGGTAAGCACTTGTGTTGCTGTCAGTAGATAAGGGAATAGCAAACAATAGTGCCAGCGTGGCGTGAGCGCTGCGGCCGCGATGTTTTTATAGAGAATAGCATTGCAGGACCAAAATTAAAACTGTATTCTACAATACATACATATAACGAACAAACGTTCAACAATATACCAAGTGGCCATATCCTTTTAACAAACATTATTAGAGCGTAGTAATAAATTCATATTATTTCCATTTACACTAATGCGAACAAAAATAATAGTTCTGGTTATAACTGCCTACCAGGATAACATGAGCCTTGAACATCCTCAGTGTCCTGTTTCTATAGTTATCCTGTATAATAGGCAACAACCGATCGCTAGCTAAAACCGCAAGGGTGACGGGTGTATGCTGTCTCTGTCAAATACAGGTGAATTGATGAGAGAGCAAGCTGCCAGACTGTTAGTGTTTTTCCGGTAGTTCTATGGAAAGGGGTATGCCTCCCCCTTTCATGTATCATAGTGAAATTAACTGGCTTTTGCTCTTGGGTCTCTCGTTATGGACAATATTTCTGTAATTGCAAGCATATTTGACGGCACTTCCCATATTTCCCCTTTCAAGTTTTATACAAAAAGAAGTAACCATAACCCTGTATAACCTTCGATCAATATTGATCGAAGTGTATAACCCTCTCTCCAGGGTTCAGGGTAATGTGGTGCCTGTCGAAGTGGTAGCGTAAAGGGCTATTGAAGGACACCACGGATTTTAGTCAGTACAAGTCTGACTGTCAGACTTGTACTGGGAGGATTCATTTTCATTGACGACACGATTAGCGCAGTCGCTAAACGATTGGACTGCTGCGCTGCGTGTCGCGGGTTCGATTCCCGCACGAAGCAAATATTTGTGTGATCTACAAATAGTTGTTCCGGGTCTGGGCGTTTCTGTATAGTAACGCACACACGACAAAAGAAAAATTCCTAGTACGAGGTAACGTAATTTAAAAAAAAAAAACTAAACAGATAGATAACATCATGACAAAAAAAAAGAAAAAGTAAGGATCTATCTCTTTGCCAAATCTGTTAAGCGATAAAGGCGTGACAACGTAACAAACAAACTCACTTTTGCATTCATTATATCAGTTGGTAATCGCTCCATTTAAATTTATTAATTAATCAATCTAGCATTGACAAAATTGTACTTAGACCTCGATAGTCATCATTACTACCTACTTGCGGTCTGATAATTCTGATAAGAACAATACGATTAAATTACGTGGGTAGATAGTAATGTTGTAAGTTATTTTTAATCAACGATTAAAGCCTAATTGACGTCAAAAAGTAGGGATTTTAAATTCAAACAATAAAATAATGACTGTTCTTCTGTAGGTAGGTTTAGGAACATTAAAATAGAATACAATAAGGATAATGTAGGTTTTAATGTTTCAGAATGTGTCATTTAGCAGGCGTTTGTGTATGTAGGATAGGATAAATAAAGGCTCAGTCTTATTAAATACCACAAAATAAATTCACATGCAGAAGATTTTACTTTTTTTTTTTCGCGTGGTAAAATCATCATATGAGTCCTCCCACCCAGGGCAGAGCGGGAGGGACTGTCAGACTCGTACTGACTTAATTCCACGGTGTCCTTCAATAGCCTTTTACGTTCCGGGGTCACGGTAATTCGTGAGTCCCACGACCCCAGCAGACTTTGGCCCTATACAAGGGGGGCCCCGTCACTATGCTGACACTACTTGATGGGCACTGCGTGGTAACTGGTTCTACAATATCTAACCCAGTAATCCTGTTGACGAGGTGAGCAATGGAGGTCATGAATGTAAGCAGCCGATGTAGGGAGAAAAAGAATTGATGGGACTTCAACATGTCATAATTTAATCGATTACTCACTTACACAAAACAAACATTTGACTTGAAATAAAAGGTAACCCACAAAAATCAATGAGTAGTGCAGGAGCTTAAAGGTAATCAGATAAATTGGATATAAACTTGTAATCTCTAAGAGTTTCGCCTAAAGATTACCAGTTAATCCGATTGATTCATTAAATCCAGTAAATGCGCCTCGAACCCACTGAAAACATCAAAATTAGCAGCAACAAAATGCCACCCAGCACTAAAATTTCGGTGTATAATAATATCGAAAGGATGAGGGTACCTTGACGACTACCTCCAATCTTAAATATTTACCGCATGACGTAAGAGCCAAATAAAAATGTAATTTACTGTATTATACGCCCAAGAATTTACAATAATCTTAGCGATACCGACTTACGTCATTCCCAGTCAGCTGATAGCGTATTTTGTAAAGATTATTGCGAACCGTGAACTTAAGGTAAATGAAGGAGGAAAAATATCAATAATACTTTCATTATTGACTGGATTTATCTGGAATTTGCATGATTAGTGAATTATTAATCATTTTCTTTGAATGGAAGTGCTAATCCTGAAAATCTGCTTGGCCTTAGCAAAATAGGCAACATTCATAGGCATGTTGGCAGTATCAATCAATTGCATTAGTCCGTCAGCTAGAATTTCGAAAAATAATGGACACGTATTTTTTCTTTTGTTGAATCAATGCATATTAAAAAAAGATAGAACGCATCAAAATTAGATAGTGGGGGCTCGTGACTTCAGAAGCAAGTAAAAACTGTGCTTGCTAGTGAAGTTTTGGCAATTTTAAAAGTGTCGCGTCTTCGTCAATTTTGGTTTACGCAACAAAAGAAAATTTACGTGTCAAATATTTGTAGATTATCTTACTGACGCACTAATTAGATTTTTTCAGTCACAACCAAATTAAAACTGGGTAATACGACACCCCTTGGTAACACTGGTTGTCGGAGTTCCGGACCTGTTGCGATTGTCAAAGATTTCCAAATAACATCCTTTGGATACGGAACCTCTTTTTTATTATCGTGGTAAAATCATCAAATGAGTCCTCCCACCCAGGGCAGGGCGGGAGGGACTGTCAGACTTGTACTGACTAAAATCCACGGTGTCCTTCAATAGCCCTTTACATACCGGGTTCACGGTAATCCGTTAGTCCCGCGACTGGATACGGAATCTTACGAAGGATATGATATATGAAAATTTTTTTGAATAATATCTTTATTCAATTAATTAATGCACATGTCATTGGCCAGCAAGATTAGTAGGTACCTAATGATTCATTTAATTGTTTGCTAGCATTCAATATTTTTTCCTGTAGATTTATGTATTTGTATTGAATAATAGTTATATTAGTTAGCTGCCTCATGTTACTCAAAGTGATTTAAAATAACTATACACTTAAATATCGGTCCCTGCTCTAAGGAAAATATTATTTTTCATTGTTATTTAAATTGATGGTGTTTCCTGTTTACGCAGAAATCACTCCCTCTAAGTATAAATTGTGTTCGTTGTAATAAATCACAAATAAAGAAATACAAATATTTTATTAGGCACGCAAGCAAGACTATATTCCTATTTATTATTTTTTCTTTTAAATAAATAAAATTATTACATTTTTCCACACATTAGGTACTTATTAGTTACTGCTGTTATAAAAAAATCGTTTTCCCTTTGATAATATCAAGGTCTCGCTAATGAACGAGATTGAATGCATATTTTAGGAATAATTAGTATGACTTTCCTGTAAATGTCCTAGTAATATTGTACGCTTTTTTATTCAATAGTTATGAAGGCAAAAATTAATAACCCGAGTCTACTGAAAGTGAAAGTCGAATTAAATTCGCTCCAGTAGTTTTAAATGTCGTGTGGCAAGGTCCATCACGGAAACAGGTCACCTCCTTTGTGTCAAAAGTGGATTATGTTACCGACAATGATGTATCTGATCTTTGAAAAAAGATTTTAGTTTGTAAGAATTTTTGGGCTTCCCCTAATTTATGTAGGAATTTCCGTCTACATTAAAATTCGTCAGGTAGAATTTTATCTCTAGATGAAGTAGGTATGTGGAAATTGTCTGTAGTGATGTCTTTTAGTAGTTCATTGGCCCTTGAAAAAAGGCGAGCAAAACGAAAGCTGAAGCAGACACGTTCAATTATGCATGACATTACCGTTCATCCCATCAGAACACAAAATATCGCTTATCGTTCTTAAAGCCGCACCTCAAAACTCAAAACAATAATGACTTAAGCAGTTTTGAATGTTTCCATTACAATATAATAATGACGTCATGATACAAATAGATGATCGAATCTGTGATCGAGACGAATCGTCACCTGATTCAATTACATCTACATCTCGACTATGATTCATGCTGTCAAACGCTTGTGAGAAATCTGTGAGTCATCGGAGGGCCACACCAAGGCTCATTCAAATCACATACGACGCTTGTATTTAAAGTACACTTTGATTTAAATCAGACATTAATACAAGGTAATATTTTAACATGGAATGGAGGATGTATCTTGTTTTATGTACAACAGTTTTCCTTTAATGAAGTCATCATCGGAACAATAGCAGACTCCATGAACACAAAAGGCAAAATAATAATAAAAACTATTTTAGGCCACTCAAGTTAAGCTGCCTTTTTTCTTAGGTACCTATACGATAAGTTACTCGATGTAATGCTAATTTAATAGATGACTATAGGACAAGTGCAGTGCAGCGACATGCGGACATCCTAATGAGTAGTTCCCTTTATTGGAAAAAGCAATCCGTCTCGAAACCTTGCTCGGTAAAGTAATAAATAAGACACAGAGACCCACCAAGGTGACTCCGAAAATGTTCCGGATTGCCAATTTGAGTATCGCTAAAAAGGTAGTGACCGAAATGTATCGGTATTGGCCACGTACCCGCTCAATATTTATATTATAGGTACATTTCGTTGTTATTACTTCTAAGAAATCAGTAGATACGAGTATGCTAAGTCTTGATTGGAATCTAATATTGTTAACTATTTTATCTTTACTACCTGTTTTTATATCTATAAGGTTCATAATTATCTGAAAATAGTGGACGTTTTTCATGGACGATGTTTTTGTAATTCAATCAAAATATTTGAATCTGAAATAACACGAGCTACAAAACGCAGCAAATTAATACGATTCAGGAGAGACGGAGGGTGCAGTCGGATGATTCATGCAACCCCATAGCTGCCCATAGCGCACCCCATGCGACGGTGCACTGGCGAGGGGCGCCTCGCCGGACTGCGGGGGCGGGAGCAAAATCAATACACGCAGACGACTGCACAATATTATTCTATACGTATATTAGGAAACATTTAACGAGGGTGTCTCACAACTCTATTGATTTATGTCTACCTCTGCAGCGCCGGGGTTGAATATTTTACGCATTGTAATTTGAAACACCCAGTGTTATGAGTTATCTTTTAATCAATGTCTACGATTTAAAATAAATAATGCCACGTTTTCGATTTCCACGTGGATTCGATGTGTCATATCGTTGTAGATCTGGTTTAGCTTCGGAATTTTGCCGCCTACGCTTCTATTCAACAACAAATAGTTTGTTTTTGTCGCGTTGCGAAGCTGGACTGGCTGGTCGTTTATCGCCATTATTGCGAACGGCTTGTCTGGTCCAGTCACCTTCGGACGCACATATAGATTTTTTGCACCAAGTCCGTGCAGTCACTGTAACGTCCTACCTACTAGAATAAGATATCTCTCATCTTTTACGTCAGTTAGTAATGCTTTCTGGTCTTTTCATAATTATAATGAGAATATTTACAACGGTAGAGTATTAAACTAATTAAATATTTGTAGGTTAATGTTAGGCGTTTGGGGCAATTAGCGCAAAACAGCTGAATCATAGAGAAAGTACAGACAGACTGAAGAGAAATTTCAGTATTTTAACGAAGCGTATTGGTGACCCTGAGCGAGTGTGTTGTACACCGGTAAGCGGCAGGTACGTGAGTGATAAGCCTGTACAGTCACTGCTTCAGATACCGTGTAGTGCTCTATAATCGTTATCAAAGCATATCGTTATCACCAGATTGTGGATAGAACCGAGTGCGTTACCATATATGGTGACAAAAATTGAGGCAGCATCAGGCAGCTCGTGATTGGCGGAAAATAAATTGTTGCCGATAGTACGTGAACTCTGATAAGGCGCGTTTTATATAGTTTATCCTCAAGAGCCGGTTCTCATTTAGTGTGGTGTGCTTGACCGAAGCAGCACGAGTCGTACCTAGTCATTAACTTATTTTAACAGTAAGTTTTGTTTGATTTTATTAAATTAAATGTGGATTTAAATCATAAATAATTGTAAGGTTTTTAAAACGAAACAAAATAACAGCGTTTAGAGCCAGTGTTTAATATTTTATTAACACCTGTGGACACTACACGTTACATAACATAATTATTTTTACGTTATATAAGTGAAGTGCTTTTCGGATTTAGTGAATTTTTACTACCTCATCAGTTTTGTGGCAAGTTGACTACTGATTTTGCGGGCGTGTGGGTTCGAATCCCAGAGCGGGCAGTGTGTTTTTGGGGTAGTTACACCCTTTACTTTTCCGGCGTTTGTTAGGAAATTCTGAATTATTTTCAAAGTGTAAAGAAAAATAGGTTAGATAGAATCACAAGAGTGATTCTATTTTTCAAATTACACATACTTTAGATAGTAACTACACTGGGTGTTATAGACGTGACAGTGCATATCTAAAATTCTTATCATTATCTTTAAAAAAGATAACGTGTATTTCATAATCTTTTTATCAGTGAGTTGGCACAAGGCGTGGCTGTTACTTTGGTTATAAATTTAGCACAGTAACAGTTGAATTTTGCTACAAAAATATCCGCCTGTCTGCCTTTCAATAAAGACCTTACCTTCAGGAATTTCACAATCCACTCTTAATATTTCAGACTAATTCAAAATGTGCGACGAGGAAGTTGCTGCGTTGGTAGTAGACAATGGCTCCGGTATGTGCAAGGCCGGGTTCGCCGGTGACGACGCTCCCCGCGCCGTGTTCCCATCCATCGTGGGCAGGCCTCGCCACCAGGGCGTTATGGTCGGCATGGGACAGAAGGACTCGTACGTAGGTGACGAGGCCCAGAGCAAGAGAGGTATCCTCACGCTCAAGTACCCCATCGAGCACGGCATCGTCACCAACTGGGACGATATGGAGAAGATCTGGCACCACACCTTCTACAACGAGCTGCGTGTGGCGCCCGAGGAGCACCCCGTGCTGCTCACGGAGGCCCCCCTCAACCCCAAGGCCAACAGGTAAGTCCCGCGCCCAGCGCACTCGTCTACATCCACAGCCTCCGAGCTCTGCGTCTGAGCCGCGCCTGACCGACTCCTTTGTTTTACAGAGAGAAGATGACACAGATCATGTTCGAGACCTTCAACACACCCGCCATGTACGTCGCCATCCAGGCCGTGCTCTCCCTGTACGCGTCCGGTCGTACCACCGGTATCGTGCTGGACTCCGGTGACGGTGTCTCGCACACGGTCCCCATCTACGAGGGATACGCGCTGCCGCACGCCATCCTGCGTCTGGACTTGGCCGGTCGCGACCTCACAGACTACCTGATGAAGATCCTCACCGAGCGTGGCTACTCATTCACCACCACGGCCGAGCGTGAAATCGTGCGCGACATCAAGGAGAAGCTCTGCTACGTCGCTCTCGACTTCGAGCAGGAGATGGCCACCGCCGCCTCCAGCAGCTCCTTGGAGAAGTCCTACGAGCTTCCCGACGGACAAGTCATCACCATCGGTAACGAACGATTCCGTTGCCCTGAGGCTCTCTTCCAGCCCTCATTCTTGGGTATGGAAGCCAACGGCATTCACGAAACCACTTACAACTCGATCATGAAGTGTGACGTTGACATCCGTAAGGACCTGTACGCCAACACAGTTCTGTCCGGTGGTACCACCATGTACCCTGGTATCGCTGACCGTATGCAGAAGGAGATCACTGCCCTGGCCCCATCCACAATGAAGATTAAGATCATCGCGCCCCCAGAAAGGAAGTACTCCGTATGGATCGGAGGATCCATCCTGGCTTCCCTCTCCACCTTCCAGCAGATGTGGATCTCCAAACAGGAGTACGATGAGTCTGGCCCCTCCATCGTCCACAGGAAGTGCTTCTAAGCGGCAAGTAAGACTATTCCTAATTTATGATGCCCTACACCAGGCCCCTGAATGGGCGGCTCAAATTACGCTTGTGATCTTTTATTTAAGTTCAGTATTTAAAAATAGGCTGTAAGGTATCGTAATATGCATATTACGTAATAATGAATGCGGGACATTGTCGATTCCGTATTTTTGACAAAGATTTTTATTTATTTATAATAAATCGTTACTAACCTGAACATTTTTAATAAAAGATAATTTATATACCGGTATAAATCTGCATTTTTCTTGCTTTCTTTCCTTTCATCTCATTACCTACGTATTGAGCTTCCTAAGTGAAAGACGGGGTACCGTTTATGACAGTCATAATGACACGAATCTGCGATTCTCGCAGTCCGTCTGCAGCTTTACTGGAATTTCTAACTGCAACTGCTAGTCATTGACCGTTCCATTTTACATATTTTAGTTTATAAATGCGGTAACGGAACTCTACGTCCGCAACTTTATCATGGCTGCTTTATTATATAATATTTCATTATTTTACTAATCATAAATGGTATCCAATTTGACTATATTTATAGTATCGTAATGAAATATGTAGTACGATAAGGTGGTTATCGCGACAAATTCTTTTATACTTAAGCGGTATAATAAACACATTAATTACAATCGATTCAAAGAAACGTTAATCAGGTTGACGTGAGTAGACACAATACAATCAGTCCTTAGTAACTACCTAAGTTTCCACCGTCCGACTACCTAATTGGAGTAATTAGCACTTCTAGCGAACAAAGCAATATTCGTGCTGCATTTAATAACACTAATGGAATATTGTAGGAACATGGGCGAGGCTGCGATAATTCTATTGGAACAGGGAAAACCACACCTATTAGCTTTTCAGGCTACGAACAGGATATTAAACTCTGAAACTACGCAGTTAGGGTATTTTTAGCACCATGTAGGCTTAGGAATTCCCGTTAGTAAATTAAATAGGAATTATTTTGTAGTGCTACATTTGTGCCTATAACGTCTGCTCCATAAAAGAGTCGTTGTCACATGCTTTAGCGGACTGGACCTGTATCACCACTGCTGGACACTGGGACTGTTTTACGTCAAGAAAGAAAACGGCGATGGTGTTCGGTCGAAGACTCATTTAATTATATAAAAAAGAACAAAAACTATCAAATATGAATAACATTCGAAATATAAAAAAACACTGTACAAAAATATACCAAAAAGAATAAAACTGTAAAAAGGTGCGTCGCGCACACATGCCATGTAATGTCAAGGAAATTCATAATCCACTTATAATTCGATAAGCAAATTCAAGGTTTCGATAAGTCCGTTCTTATCATAATTATAGAGTATTTTGTTATTTTCTTTATCTACATAGCTACTCATTATCTTTCTTTCATAACAACATAATAATCCCCTTCTAATACCCAGTTGACGATTGATTACACCTACAATTTCTAATAGCTTATGATTGCGATAAAAAATACTCGCAATATTAATGTTGTATTGGTATAGTTTCCCCTATATCGATTTCTCCAAACAGGTGATATATCGATGAATTAATTTCCATACCAAATATGTTTATAATCAACTTTTGGATTAGTTTTCTAATCTCTCTACGTGATTACATCAAATATTTTGAAGTTGATCTAGTGATGGGTGCTGCTGTCATTGAAATTCGGTTTTTGTTATGATTTCCGATGTTTACAAATAGTGTGATGCTTCAGTGCGTCACACGCATCACATCCCTACGTGGGATAGCGTGTAGTTTATAATAGCTGACCTAGAGCAATGTGTAGTCGAAATCCTAAAATACTCGGTTATAATTAGATGGACACACCCACCACGCGGTCGTTTCGTCTGCTGCGCGCTGACGTCACGGGCGCGGCCGGTGCAACTGTTTGAAATTCAAAAGCTATCCAGCGCGTCACTTGGCCGTTGGCAGAATACAATCGTTCTCCATGCCAACGAAAAGTAATGTTCTCTATCGATGGTGGTAGGCAGACAACCTATTTATAGGATGTTGTCGGCGTCAATATTGATCGAGTCGGGTACTAGGCTCGCCTTGTGTACTGAAACACAAGGCTTAGGGTACCTATATTTATTATCAACCTGTCCTTTAAAATTATTATGATATTGGATCAAATCGCTATAAAATTCATTCAATAAGTGCACAAACATCTGGGCTCAGGGTGCCTTGTGTTATCCGGATGCGGAAGAACGACTCATCAGTCAAAAATGAAACATAAAAAAATTAAATTGAATTGATAACGGTTACTTTATCTAAAGAAAACAGGATAACTCTGGAACAAAAATGTAGAGAAAAAACGGACGCATGCGGGCAAACAAATGCAAATAACAGTTAATCAAACATAATCTATGAAAGGCAGAGCAAAAGCCCTGGCCGTAGGGAGTTAGGGTTGAGGGACATTGTAGGCAGATGGCAATGTGAGCGTGTGAGGGTGTATGGTCCTTGGGGGGAGTAGACATAATGCCATTTACATTGAAAGGGGTGGTCTGCACCTAAAGTACTGCAGATATCCAAAGCAGTCTGATTGGAGTGTCCAGTTATGAAAGCAAAGTAGAAATTGATTTTATACTGTGGATATATCCCCGTGAGGTTTAGAGTGCCGAGGGCAATTATATGACAAGGGTCAGACAGTTAGAATTAAGTTTTTTAATATAGAGCATTATAGAGGCTCAGTGGTACACTAACCATACTGGTCCTGCCTGGTGGATGTCCACTCCATAACACAAAGAGGAGGCCAGAATCCCAGCAGTGGATACACTATAATCTGATTATTTACTTCTGGTGTACCACAGGGCTGTATTTTGGGACTCATCCACGATCTGACAACAATAAAAACTTACAGGTAAAAATTACATGATCCCAAGAAAATATTCGAACGAGATTGATAGATCCTAAAATTTAAACCCTAGATATCTGTACCATCCACTATTGACTATAAGTTACATGTGGACATTCCCATGCTTCGCGTCAAATATTCACTGCATGAAATCTGCCGAAGTGCCGACACCCCTCACACACACATGCTCACAGCCCACCCCGATGCAGGCGAGGGTCAAGGGCGAGAGCGGGCGGACGATCGATCCCATCGCCCCCTTTCACCCCCGCACAGACCCCGCCGACATCTCCCCGACTAGACTGGCATGCGGTTCCGAACCAACTTGGTAATACAACTGAATCATTCCTTATTTTTTCTCACATAAGGTTCGCAGCGATTGTCTTTGGTTCCAGACGGTTTTGGCCCATCACTAGCATCTTGCGATATTGAATTTGTCTAGAATTTAGCAGCATAGGTAAATGATTTAGGCGTAATTGAATTAATTCAGCGTTCCAATATTCCTCGTCATTATTAATATTTGATTTTCTCAATAAAGATTTTGCTAGCAAGTTATGCAAAGACCTAAATGTTATGGTAGCTACTACACGATCCACTTTACCATGAAGTTTTCAGCGGGAGTGGCGTGCAGTAAATTTGAAGGTGCATGGCTATCAGAAGTAGATTACACCATAGCACACTGTCGACACTGATAGTCATACAGCGCGAAGCACCGCGCGCCGCTTCCAGTTGTAAACTTGCATAATGCTGGCTTATGGCTAGCATTACTTTGGGGATGAAGAACCCCAGTTGAATATTTCACTTTTGTTTAACCTTAAAACAATTTATCAACCCGTACCCGATTTTATAAATAAACGTTGACCCAGCTCTTTCTCAAACAAACTCATAAATCAGTTAAAACCAGCGTCTATTTTTATTTAAAATAGCAAAAATCCATCTCTTTTGCGTTTCACTGACAGGTTGATAAAAAATGCCCACGAAAGGACAGCCAGTCCTGTCCGCCCTTCATCACAGATGCCCTTTTATCTTGCGGCCATATTAATGAGCTTAGTCAAACGAAAACAAGTCTAGTGTGTTTGTGATAGGAGTCATATTAGCCATTTAGGTTTCATTGTTCATATAAGGCTGGACTTCTAAATGTGGAAGTAGGCCAGTTTGCATCAGATCGCAGTCCAGTGACGCGATCATTCGTGAAATGTGATCATGGACAATTAAGTTCTGCCCTACTTACAGATGAATTGCAACTGTTACTAATAGAATTGCCTACTGAGTACACACAACGCACTCTGTTGCAGTTTTATCAAAGAAAGCTCAATTTCTAAAACAAGAATCACGCTTGTTGGCCCGAAAGAATTAGGACAGGAAGGGTGGATTGTATTTAGGTACTATACACCTAACACTACAACTCGCCAGTTTTCAGGGGGCGAAACCAGAAACCAGCCAAGGAAAAAAATTGTTGGAAAATCCTAAAACTACTTTGCTGGACTTAGGAATCCAATTCAACAGTTGAAATGATAAACTTGAGTTTATAAACATAATATATGATTAGTTGGCTTTTCGACGCTACATTAGTATTATTCTGTTCATGTTCCGGTTTTCTATTAATTACTTGCCACACGTCTAGCATAGATAAATATGCGGAATATGCAAAACACAAAATGCGGAAGACGATTTTGTAATTTCTCTAAAAACGTAGTGCTAATTATACACTCGTCAACATAATACCTAGTTATTTTTGCAAGCTATACAGAAAGTTGACGACATGCATAACTTTAATTTATTGGTATTCAATTCAACCTGCTATAAATTACATAATATAGTTTTATTGCTTGTAAACAAGTTGGTACGGCGGTCGATAATCGTTAAAATATGTAACACTGCCAAAATTATAATTCAGAAAACACATTGGACACTTTCAGATTCGTGAGTGGCATTTTCTATAATGTTTTTTTTTTTGTATCAGAGAATTTTTTTGGGTAGCTTTTCTAAATTATCTGTCTATTACATTATTGACGCATACATTATTAAATTTGTCAAAAATAATACATATTTTATTTCAGAATTGTTCAATAAGCAAACTTTCGATTCGAATGATAATTATTTTCGATTCATGATTTCTCTTGAAATAATAATTATGTAATGCGATCACCTCTAAATCACTTCAGTTTTTATTTCTATCTTAAACTTTTCTTTAACAGGGGGTTTTACAAGGCTTCATCTTTGGCCTTAAAATTATTTAACCTATTTGAGAACCCGTCATGTCTTCGAAAAAGTATGTATAAGATGTCGTCATGAAACTTTAATAAAATTTAATGTTATTCGTTTGGCTCCGCAAATATATTCATTTTGATGCCATAACAGATGTTTTGTAAAGTTGGCAGGCAAACCTTAGCCCAAGAGGGTGTTCAAGTTTGAGATATAGGTTGTCTCAAAGTCGTGCACCCTCTTCTTTGAAAGGTCAAATGTTAAAGAAAAGTTGGCAACAGATATCAAATCACGTCACAAAAAGTAAACTAATAAGAAAATGTATGTGAAAGTCAATCATTAACATTAGTTAATGTAACAGACGGAGGACAACGTATTGGCAAAAATATGACGTTGGCTTCAAGATACTAAATAAACTATTGAAGATAATACATCTGCAATATCAGGGAGTGAAAGAGGTCTCGACAACACCAATGAAGGCATTATTACATATACATATTTGCTTGATTATGTACAAAGTAACGTGTTCATAGAACCCCAATAAGCAAACATTCAATTTAAGACTGATAAACAAAATCCAATTAAAACAGAAATAATAAAATAGGTATATAAATTCAACGAATTTACACAGGTAAAACAAATAACTAGTGTCGTCAAGGTTCCTAAAACATCGTACACATTTTAATGATTCACACCAGCCAAGAATACTACAAATTACGTATTCCAATACCGAATCATTTTACAATACAATGGTCTAACGTGTTTGTATTCTATGCAGTGCCCAAGAGTTTCCTTCGTTGACTCATTTCTTATGAACTTCTGATCCTGTGGAAGTTGTACCTTTCTTATGTTTATAGGTATCGTTTTAATTTAACAGTCATCGTATTGGCTACGGGGAACTTGACTAACTTCTATGATTTTTTGTTTCTGCCATTATTTTAGTTTATTGGATTCTCGGGCCCAATCTTTCCATTTATGTTACTAGACTAAGCATCCATTTAAAAATTTAATCAGATGTATGAATGTGGACGAAGTAGGTAAGGCAAATCAGTAACTATGGAATAATCATAGTAGATGGTTATAGTTTATCGTATAGAGAGTTACTAATGAATGAAGTAGTATTGATAAATCAATGTTTTCCATTATTCCGGTGATAAGGTTGACTAATAAGTTAGCAGTTAGTGATTAAAAACTCGTCAATAGTATAAAAACAGACTCATTTGATATCCGGCGTGGCTGAGTCACCGCCAGTTAAGTTAATAAGATAAATAAACAGTGTTTACAGATGTGTCACGTCTATACATACCTCATATATAAAACTTGTTTGGCCAAATGTTTTATAAGTAGAAGAATTTCGAAAATTTACGCCACGCAAGCATTGCATGAAGCTACGGTAAGTCTGTGGTGGATTTTCAACTTCAAAATGTAGAACATAAAAGTTGAAAATCTATTGAGGACAAACCGTAGCTTCAGCGATGTCACGGCGCTGAGTGTTATAGAGAATAGTATAGCTGGTTCCACAAGGGTGTACCCGCAACAGCACCAATAATCCGTGTCCGAAGCTATCTATGAAGTTGCAACCAACCAATAACCATACCCATTTAAAAATTTAATTGCAACCTTCCAGATTGTTGTAAAACATATTCAAGTAAAAAAAATAGTCAAATCTGCCCAAGATTTTGCTGATACAAAATCTATTACCGAACATATTTTTAGCACAGACGACACCGTGAGAGTCGTGGGCAATCAAGCAAGTGGCGGATTGCCGTTCGTAAAGCCAACATTTAATATACTAAAACACATTTAAAAAGCAAAAAAGCCTAATCTAATCTAACGACGATGAAGACGGAAAAGCTTTTGAAAGTACGATAACCCGCTAAAGTAATTAGAGCATGTTAGAATTTTGTCTGAATTTGAGAATCATCATGAACACCTACTTAGGAGAGAACGTTGCACTTAGTACCAGTATCATGCTATGATACTTTCGCAACGGAAGAAATAAAAGATCGTATCGGGCAAAGGTTTATGAGAAATTAATGAGCAGAAACTTCACAGCAGAACATCGATGTTCGATGACTTGGCGGGAAAACGGAACCAAAACCCAAATCATCAGTAGGTACCTATGATATAAAAATCAGTTCATTGGAATTTCTGTGTGCCAATTCATTTTCATCAACGGTATAAAATCGTTTCACCTTAATCAGAATTACACATTCAATTCAGAGAATTTTAAAGAATATGGCCTTATGCAAAAGAGCCCTCGCTGAATGGATATCCTCCTGGTAAGTGTCTTAGAGTGTCTTCACAAAAACGTGCCAAGAGCATAGAAACAATGAGAAAACTCCTTGGCATAGTCGCTTGATTAATATTCAAGTTTTATCGAGTTTTCAAGTTATCCTCAAAGAGGTTTAAAAATAATTCAAAATTAAGACCTTGCCGATTTTCATATTGCGATATAGATTGCCTTCCTTGTTTGGCTTAGCTTCAATACCGTTTTCATTTTCTAGTACAAGTCTTTTCACAGGTTCGAATGGATTAATTACATCGACGAAGCAGTTGTTTTGCAAACACCAGTTAGCTATTGTTTGTAAACTTTTACGGTAACGATGTCATCGTCATGTTACCTATTGCATGCTCAAAGGTTGCTAAATGTACCTCAAAAATGTGCTACTTATTAGTCACTGCTCATAACTTACAAGGAACGGAATAAGTGGAGTCCGTCGAGTCAACTGTATTGACTCATCGCCGTAGTACGCACGCATGCGACCGCCATGACTCACAACAGCATTGCCTGACCAGCGAAGCCCGGAACAGATCAAGCGCAGCTTAATCAACGTTGTCTAAACAACTGGCGTGTAATGTCAGAGGTTAGGCGTCGTGATCACCAACATAACCATTACCGTACCATTTCTATGAAACTTTCATTGAATCTTTACAATTTAAAAATTATCAGAAAGTGTTCGCTGTTCTGTTCTCACGTTTTTTGCTGGGATCCGTATTGCAGTAACAGTGCAACTGATGTTTCTTTCTCGGCTTGACTAGGTAATTAGTGCACTGCGGATAGATTGAGATCACAAGAGGTGTAGACACCTTGTAACAAGCGCAGTTAAAATATTGCCTCTACAGATGTTTTAACTTCTCAAGTAGCATGCATCCTTTCACAATGATGCACGAGTACTAATCCATCGGAAATGCGTCTAAATGGCCCTTTGTGTTGAGTCAAGCAACGACATAATGAATAGTGAACCAACAACCCTTGTCGTTGGTGCGTCACAGCACAGATAATGTACAGACATAAGTGACTCCAGTGAATGAGTCACAGTCGTGATATTCGTGTCTCCATGCGTTTCTCGTCCCTCCCGACGCATTAACATTTTATATTGATAAAATAATGCTTCTTTGCTCACTGTCTAGTCGACCTCTTTGTCTCTTACGAGTTCATGTTTATGTGATTTCTGTTTGAAATAGATTTCAAGTCTGGAATGATATGTAAAAGCTCGTGGAACTTGTAATCTTAGAAACTTTACAGAAATTTTGATTCCTGGGGTGATGTAATTTCAGTAACTTTCCTATTTTGGCACGCAGAGAGTTAGAAATCGCAAGGTGTTTTAGCACCCCATTTTTATTACCCAACAGCCATTACAACATTTCTTTAATTTATTCGCCCTTCTGTTATTCTAATTAAATATTCATGTCGTCTCTGTTATTATTATTATGATCATCGCTACTAGGTTTAACTTCAATGCAATAGTATAAGTCTAGACCAATTTCGTTTTTCCTGGCTAAGTTCTTGGCAACTAGGATCTGAAGTTTCTATTTTATGTCTCTCTACGTTATTTTTTTTTTCGCCCTATCAATGAACGAAAGTTGAAATTTTCTTTCACACTCTTTAAAACTTTTCTAAATTCATATTTTGAAGAGCGTTTTAAATTCTGCGCCGTTTTTGCACTAAATTTAAAATTCTATTGTAGGGTATGATAAGCAAACGAATACATTTCTGAACTGGTTACTTGAGTTTTTCAGTAAAAGCCGTGAGACTGGATTTATATCCAGTTTATGACAATGGGGTCGCCCTCGCCCCTCTATTATGCGAGACATAAATATAACTGGCAAAATGTATGTGTAGTTTATCTACAATACACCTGTTTCCAACCCTTCGGGGATAAAATCCGTGATGGTATGTAGATTCCGAGGGTCTACTCTCTTATATGATGGATATTTAATGATAATATGGTCTACGAATATTAGTTCTGAATGTATACTTTCTGACAACACATCGGGAGTCCTGACAACTGTCCAATCAGGTTGTCAACAATTTTTAGTTCGTATTACTAACCAGTCTTATATTCGTAAGTGATAAAAAATAAGAAACGCCCGAAAAGTCTGTTGAAGCTACGGGGTTCGTGCTTAGATATTAATACCCCAGGACAGTGGCAAATGTAGTGGTTGAACCTTCGACCTCTGTAGTCTGTCAGTCAACGACTTTATCCGCAGGCGACTGTCACTTTCTTTGGACAGGTCTTCGCAAATTGAAGACACCTTCACCTGCTTTACATAATTCCATAAGTCATTGAACTCAACTTTAAAAAAAACTTAGATACGGTTACGTTACGGTAATTCGTATTTATTTTAAATCATCTTTGTTAATTGAGTTAAATTGTAAATTCGCAAGCATTGAGGAGCATCTAATTATACATTTGCGACAATTATGCAACGCAGGACGATGAAGCCATAGACTTATAGACGAATTGACTGTTTTTTTATAGTTTTTTTTTTTAACAAACTAGGTACAAACTGGGCCTTTTTTTTCTCTTTCTTCGAGCTTAGTTTGAAATAAATGTCAAACTAAGCTCGAAGTAATCGGTATTCTGAAAACCCCAATTGAGGACCTCCTCCTTTTTGAAGTCCGTTAAAATTGTCTAGTCTTCTTTTCTTCGAGTTACAGCTAAAATTACGAACTATTTTATCTACCAGGTAAATAATAAATTTTTACCAATTTAAGATCTTCTAATCACGTAGATTAAAAACGAAAGTTATCAAAAATATGGTGATGAATCGATTACATTTTTACATCTACTTATGACGTGTTTACAAACATCTTTTCTTTGCATACCTATTTAATTTGACAAAATTTCACTTATATTTAGAAAAACCTGCAAAATAATGAAAATTTGAATAAGTTTTAGCTGCTGTGGGTTCGCGGGACTGCCTATGTAAGCAGGATACAGAGGCCCTGGAACGCAGACAGTAACCGAAAGAACAGGGTGGATTTTTAGTTAGTAAGCAGTAAGGGTCTGACAGTCAATTCCGTTCCCCCCGGGAGGACTCATTTAATAATTTTACCACACCAAAAAGGGATTGCATTTAAGGATTTTTTTTTGTGGGTCCATTTTACCAGATAGATATTTACAGTGAACGGAAACAAACATACCTACATGGCTGTAAATGGATTTCAGGAATGCTAGGCGACTCAAACTTAATAGGTAGGTACGGACATATCAACAGGAAAATAGAAAATAATGGAGGCATTTGAATAAAGTAAGTAATTATAACAGTTATTCATTAACTTAAATACATAATCTAAGTTAGATGCAAATTGAGATTAAATTCACACATCAAACGCAGGCAGACGCGATTTCATATTAAACGACCAAGATAAATAATCGCAAAACTATTTGCAACGCAATTGCACATACAGCCTTCTCAACTTGGCTAAGTTATGTACCGATTCGCAGACGGTATTGAATGGAATCGCTCGCCACTAGACACAAACACTACCACAAAACATTTGTTTGTGTTGGAGTGCGACATGTACGTACGACGACCGTTGCCTGCCACCGTGCACCAATCAGAGCCCAGAATTTTACCCATGCCCATATATGGTAAGGCCATCGGTTGCGGCAAGCGACGAACTCGGGCGAGTCCATTTCTGCGAAAAAATAATATCATTCCTTTTTCGAATTGTAACAATTGCATGACATATGTCAATCAGGCCTGTCAGTGGAAGCATTTTGTAGGTCGTTTTGAATAATTGCGCGGAGTAATTATTAGGAAAATTTCGTATTATTTAGCACCTACAGAGGTCCGTTGGGCGAGTCGATTGAATCGCGGGGCGCCGGCGTACGGCGTATTCTAGTGAAGCAGATCGACCGACCTCCACGAGCGAGCGAGCAACAGAAAGAAACCGGCCGGCATTCATTTCTCACGGTTCGCGAACGCTGCGGTTATTGTCTCTTTAAAACGTTTATTACTGGTAAGTGGCGCTATTTTAAATATTTATTATTTTATTAACGTATGTAGGCTTAGTATTTATGGCTAATTTCCGAAAAGACACGATTTTTTCTATTGGAATTCTCCAACGAAGGTGTGTCCTCGTGGTTTTCTATTAAAATAAAATTATGTCAAACAATGAATGTTATCTGTCAGTCAATTTGATGATTGTGCATCACTGACAGCACTGCCTGTGTAGCTAGGCGCCACTTGCTGCCTGTCCACATCTGCAGAGTGGCGCACAGCTGTCTTTTTGGAAGTGTGCCAATATGCGTTGAACTTTCGTTATCATCTATTTCGTAAGCGGGTGTAGGCAGAGTAAATAAAGTGCATTAGGTGTACTGTCTGAAGCGTCCGTCTGCTCGCTAAATGTTCAATGTGAGCGCCGTTTGAGATCTCGTCGTTATCAAGAGGAGCGCTATCAGCGGCGGGGAGCACGCGGGGGGTCGGGCGGCGCGCGCAGTCTCCCTGCCGCGGAATACCATATATGGCCACGAAAACTCACGTATTGTGCCGTACTGTGCGATTGGTGGAGAAGTCGCTGCGGCGGGGTAGGGGCGCCCCGATAACCAGCCTCATTTATATACTCTGCCTGCCGCGCTCGCCGACATTCCACGAAGTGAGCTCGAGCAGTGGCGTTGTGCAGCATTTACCGAGGCTGTGCAATAGCGAGTTAATTTATTTATTTATTAGGACTATTTAATTAAAAGTAAGTTGATACAGATGTGCAGCCTATTATTTTTTGTGATGTTTAGTGATGATAACAGTGGCGTGAGGAAATAGTGCAATCCCATTAGTGTGTGCGGGTCAGTGACACGTTGCTAGGGTTGGGCGGTTGGGCCGCGTGCCGGCCGGGAGTCTGGGATAGCCGGTTGCGGTAGGGCGTGGCAGTGCTCGGGCACCAACTGACACTTTGCGATATTTGAACTTGAGCGGTCATCAATCCAATTAGAAAGTAACTCATCTTGTGAACGACTTTCTCGCTCGGTAAGAGCAGAAGCGCTCGTCTTAGTGAAATGTGGTCATGCCGCGTCATACGTGCCACGTTTTTCCACCGCATCGCCTATCCACATATATCTCGCCTTATTTGGTTTCAATTTGCGACTTGACTCCGCCGCCCACTTAGCCTTGTCCCGTGATGGTTGCGTGTGGGTCTTCTACCCACAGACTAGGTACCTAAATGGATGTGATCTGAAACTTGAACTACCTACCTTAGGAAGCTTAACTGTAAGTACCTACTTTATTTTTAAAGTGAAGTTTAACAATTTTCTTTTGTTAATTTCAGACTAATTCAAAATGTGCGACGAGGAAGTTGCTGCGTTGGTAGTAGACAATGGCTCCGGTATGTGCAAGGCCGGGTTCGCCGGTGACGACGCTCCCCGCGCCGTGTTCCCATCCATCGTGGGCAGGCCTCGCCACCAGGGCGTTATGGTCGGCATGGGACAGAAGGACTCGTACGTAGGTGACGAGGCCCAGAGCAAGAGAGGTATCCTCACGCTCAAGTACCCCATCGAGCACGGCATCGTCACCAACTGGGACGATATGGAGAAGATCTGGCACCACACCTTCTACAACGAGCTGCGTGTGGCGCCCGAGGAGCACCCCGTGCTGCTCACGGAGGCCCCCCTCAACCCCAAGGCCAACAGGTAAGTCCCGCGCCCAGCGCACTCGTCTACATCCACAGCCTCCGAGCTCTGCGTCTGAGCCGCGCCTGACCGACTCCTTTGTTTTACAGAGAGAAGATGACACAGATCATGTTCGAGACCTTCAACACACCCGCCATGTACGTCGCCATCCAGGCCGTGCTCTCCTTGTACGCGTCCGGTCGTACCACCGGTATCGTGCTGGACTCCGGTGACGGTGTCTCGCACACGGTCCCCATCTACGAGGGATACGCGCTGCCGCACGCCATCCTGCGTCTGGACTTGGCCGGTCGCGACCTCACAGACTACCTGATGAAGATCCTCACCGAGCGTGGCTACTCATTCACCACCACAGCCGAGCGTGAAATCGTGCGCGACATCAAGGAGAAGCTCTGCTATGTCGCTCTCGACTTCGAGCAGGAGATGGCCACCGCCGCCTCCAGCAGCTCCCTGGAGAAGTCCTACGAGCTTCCTGACGGACAAGTCATCACCATCGGTAACGAACGTTTCCGTTGCCCTGAGGCTCTCTTCCAGCCCTCATTCCTGGGTATGGAAGCTTGCGGCATCCACGAGACCACTTACAACTCGATCATGAAGTGTGACGTCGACATCCGTAAGGACCTGTACGCCAACACAGTTCTGTCTGGTGGTACCACCATGTACCCTGGCATCGCCGACCGTATGCAGAAGGAGATCACTGCCCTGGCCCCATCCACAATGAAGATCAAGATCATCGCGCCCCCAGAGAGAAAGTACTCCGTATGGATCGGAGGATCGATCCTCGCCTCCCTCTCGACCTTCCAGCAGATGTGGATCTCGAAACAGGAGTACGACGAGTCTGGCCCTTCCATCGTGCACAGGAAGTGCTTCTAAGCGCGCTGCGACCCGCTGCCGACAGCAGCCCGCGGCCCGGCCGGTCCCGCGGCCGGCTGCTCAATTCAGGCTTGTAATCTCCGTTAATTTAATTGTACGTAAGATATTATTGTAATTAAATCGTAATAGTGACGGCAGGACGGAGCGCGGCGCCGCGGGCGCGCCTCTCCCGCCGGCCTCGGTACTGCACTCGCCAAAGGATCTTTTGTAATCTCATGAATGATGATTGTATGTGCTGAAACGGATAAGACTACTTTCTTACTAGGTCATTTATAAATTATAAAAAATGAAAAAATACAAAAAAAAATCTGAAAAATTTACCTGCCTTTTCTTTCATATTCCTTTTACACGCTACACACACTCGCAACACAAATGCATGCTCTTGTTATCTGAGCGCAACGACCGACATTGACCCATGTATGAAAATAGAACGAACTTGGAGCAATCGTCCAGAAATAGCCGGCCGCCAGACGGCAACCATGTTTACTAACGCTGTAGGGGTGCCACACACTATCGCATGTACGTACATAACGTCTTCCAAACATTCACATGAATTCGATCAGATTTACTCAGTGGGCTCCGCGGGGTTCCGCGAGAATACAGCTACCAAAACAAAATATCGTAATAGACTGGATGCCAAACTTAACCTCAGAATTCAACTCTCTTCTATCAAACCTAATATAAACCGATTAACATAAAATAAACAGTTTCAAATGTTAGATTTTTTTCGTTGCTTTTCTAAAGGGTTCCGCCACCAAAAAAGTTTGAGAACCAATGAATTAGATAATGCGGGTGTAAACTTATAATAGCCTATTACTTAGGGTCGTGAACTCTAGACACGTTGATTTCGTGATGTGGTTACGTGGTCATCTACTATCAAAACGGATATGTTACTAGCTTCATCGAGAAAGTAGAGACGCCAGCACATCAACCTACCTCAATCTGCCAAATTACTTTAATAGATTTTCAAACCTTGTCACAATAGTGGAAGGTTAATGTTCAATTGATAAAATTTGACAGATTCGGGTAGGTTGACTTGCTGGCGTCTGTACATAACAATTTCATTGTCAGGGCAACTAGATTTTTTGGCACGGCATCAGCCTATTTTGTAGGCTGTTAAAAAACGACAACTTAAAAAAAGTAAGAAGTTTCAATTTCATTATCATGATTGTAATTTATTACAGATACCACGTCTAGATAAATTACTGCAGTTTGGGATGTATCTTAGTTTTACGTAGATAGATACGTGATCATTTATTTGGTCCAGGAATGTGCAATGACAGCAGAATTTGTTTATGCTATGTGTAAATGTCGGTTTTAGGGTTCCGTATCACTAGTAATGGCATCTAGCACACGCATAACTTCCTTACATCTGCTGCACGGAGGATGCCAAATGTCCGATCTCAGAGTGTGCGTTACTCGCCATAACCGACTTAAAAAAGTAGGTTCTAACTTACAGTTACAGTTGACATTCATTGCACAACTTTGACAATATTTATAAGATGCAGTAATTTAATTATTGGTGTGTGATGTTTATTTAGTTTTGCTAGTTTCTGATCAGCTTTTCGATTAAAAGGCACAGAAAAAAAACCTTGGGTAACTGGTTAGTAAACGTAAAAAAGTATTACGGTGACAATCACCGAACGCTACTTGTCTACTACATCGAAATCTGTTCAGACGTTGGGTAAGGCGCGATGAACAAACAAATCAACAATCAATCACATTTATAACACATAAGTTATAGCTATATCGCAGTATGATAGCAAAAGGTCAAGTAAGATCAAGAACAATGAGTCACAGCTCTAAATACGATATTGTCGTTAAAATGACGTCACACCTCCTGATAGTGCTGGTCATGGCAATCATAAGTCAGTTATAATTAAATCAATAAACTCCGTTAACAGAAATTGTAAGGGTTTTTATTTATTTGTTTAAATATAGTTTCGCATTTGACTATTACCTCGCCTGATGGTAAGGGAAGATATGGTCGATGGTGAAGACGCTTGCCTTGAAGTAAGTACTAACCTATTCACTCTTGACATGAAGACCCCAAGTTTATAGCTGTCAGGAAATACAGACCTGCAGGGAATTCCACTCAGTAAAGCAGAATGAATGAATGAATTAATAAACCGCTTGGTTGCCGTTGGTCCCGGCTATCATTTGTAGATCTTTGACAGTCGTTACGGGTAGTCAGAAGCTCTAAAGTCTAACAACCAGTCTTACCATGGGGTATCGTATTACCCAGTAACTGGGTTGTGGAGGTCCGACAAGCAGTCTCTTCATGTAAAATATTGATATCCAACTGCATCTGGTTTGACTGGAAGCCGACCCCAATATAGTTGGGAAAAGGCTAGACAGATGATGATGTTGCCGAACAATAACGATTCGGCTTGCCAACTGCCGACTTAAGCCGGTCGTATTTTTCTTTTCACAAATACTGCCGCATCGAATGATGTGTCAACCCGAACATTAAAGAATTGATTGAAGCCGAACAACAATAATTTAGCTAAGTGGTTAAGAATCTTAACGGCCCGTTCACGACTGGTCTAAGCGGTGATCGGTGCGAATAAGACATTAGTTACTTTCTAAGTACGCGAATTCCCTACAAGCGGGCCCTCGTGGCGTGTTTCACACATCTGATATTACCGCTCGCCGCTCCGCGTGAAGACAAGGACTTGAAGGGGCCATAAGACGAAAACAACTGGGCTATTAGATAAGGCAGTATCCACTTGGGCTGCATGTTTGGCGTAGGAGGTGGATCAGTTTGCGATACACCGGATAAGACATTATCATTAGAAAATGATAATGTCTGACATATTCAGTCAATACCTGGGCGACTCTTCGGACAATATCTAAAAAGGAATATTCTGGGGAACAAATAAAATTGATTTTTATCATACGACTTTTATTTCGAACATCACAAATATTCCACATACATAATTAGCAGTATCGGTTAGTTAAAAACGTATTAAAAATTAACGAGATAAAACTGTGTCAAAATTCATAAAATATCGTCGGATCTAGAGTACAGTACAACGGAGTACCGTTGTTAAGTATAGCAAGTTTATTGTCAAACATTACACTATAAACTTTGTACAGATAAAATATGATTAATTTCGAAACAGTGTTGTACTCAATTTAACAGTATTTTTAAGGTGGCATACTACCGAATATTCAAATAACTCAATTTTAAGTCGCTCCTAAGATATATCATCTTTCCTGTTTTATATCTAACGCTTACCGCATACAACAGGTTTTTTCATCGGGTTCCCCACGCATTATCATACCCATGCGACTAAAAAACCTAACTTCCAATTTGATTGCAGCGAATGAAAATAACCCTGGTTATGCGGAGCTCATCCGATCGAGGAACTATATCCGGGAACCAGATCAATTACCGTCCATGAGCGGCCAGCTTATGCTCACTTCCATTGCTGTTACGACTATACTTCCGCATTTCAATAGATTGGTGTTAAAGAAAACCGGCTTAAAAACGTCCTAAGTTTAATTGTTATTTGAATAATCGGGGACTGCACAAACACACATGCATACATCCCCATGGCATAAACACCAAGGAACAAAATGCATAAAAAATATAACTCCGATTAATTGACATGATTGGTAGATCAATAAAACATATTTTTGGTACAACAAATTGCTTTCCAAATTTTTATAGACAGAGCAACGTTTTACAATGAAAAAAGATTATTGTTAGTGGTAACTTTAAACTAGGTAAACCCTAAAATTAAAAACAGTGACGTGTGGGGGTACTACTTAAGTCTTATATTTGAAGAAATCATTTTATATGACTATCAGCTAACAGGAGAGAGATAAGTGATTATTGGCCCTATAATAACTCAGTTTCAAAACCTCTGCAATTCTATATAAAACAAAAAGTAAAAAACATGAAGTTGATAAATTATTAAAACAGATTTGGTTAAAAATTATATTTGCCTATTGAACTGTTAAACATTTTGGACAACTCAAATAAGAGAGGACCATGGACCGCTAACGGCATTTTTTGATAGGTACCGTTCTAAAGCAAACACATTACTGCGTGGTCGAACTTGTTCAGTCGCCGGCGGTCATACTATCATCAAAATAGGGCCATAAAAATTGATAACAAGCAGTGCTACTAAAGTATATACAAACTAAACTATCTTCTAATAAGATTCTCAAAAATTTCAAAGGGATGTTAGGCTCTTTAAAGGCTACATTAGATTTTGAGACAATTCTAAAACACTTACATTTATATTGGCATAGAATTTATTAAAATCTAAGTGGACTAGCTCCTTCACTATACCTATATACTTGATAAATTATGTCGATTTAGAAACGAGATATGACTTAACAGTTCAAGTATTTAATACTAGTAGCTACCAAGTATTAGTTATGTAAACAGTACTTTTTAATTTTGATTTTATAAGTAAAGTTAGAAAAATAAATCATGATTTTATGAGCAATTTATGTAAAAGTAACAGTTTATTTTGAAGTATGTAAATTACTTCCGAAATTAGATGAACGAATCTTCTAAATTGAACACCGCGTTTCTAAATCAACCGTTTGAATTATAAACTAACTATGAAATAAAAACCTTAATATATTAAAACCTTAAAACAATACATTAAAAATCTACATAATTTATAAATAAAATTAAAAAGTATTCAGAACAACTAAGCGTATTACGGGCATTGTGCGGTCTCAGAGATTTCATCAACGTTATTTCACTGGTCGTAATCACACATCAAAAAATTAGAACATTTAAAACGTCACCAACAGTGTTTGTACTATGAATATTAAGAATTTTAAAGATAAGGCCACTTTACACTACACTGAATATGCCTAGGAATGATTACTATCCTTATTATTGAACACAATTTGATTGGACAGGAGTTTCCACTGACTTTCAGTTCATTATTCACACTGTTCAATTCCGTGACAGCTGAGTTCTTTTAGAAAGTATTGTAGTGTGTGCTACGTCTCACTATCCTTGATGCTGTCTTCGGTTGCCCGACGGATGTCAGACAGCGGGTTGCCGTGTACTCTGAACCTGTAGACGCAGGTGTAAGTCGGGTTGCCATGGTTACTTTCGACTCTCAGTTCAATAATATCGTAGGCGACCGGGTACTGTACTCCGCCGATGTCGGTCGTCTTGGGATACTTGACTGGAAAGTACTGAATAGCCGTGCCGTTAGCGTTGTACTGGTAATCGCCGAAGAGATGTGGCTCAGCGTCCATCTCACCGTGTAGACCCTGGAATAGGTTATTGGAAACAAGGAGATCTGTTTACTATTTGGGCAAAAATTTGACAGTTCTTTTTTTGCTTCTTCAGTTAATTAACAATGATTTCTAAAAACGTGCGATGTAAATGAGATGTTTATACTAACCCTCATGCGTTAATATAAGAAAACAAAATACAAACACACAACACAACATGAATAAACAATAGAAAAGTATAACCATAACGTACATGCAATACTGTGAAACAAAAAAGATTAATTTTACTATGTTTTCCTAGTGAGCAAGCCAACAAAACCATTCAGTATTAAATCACACAAATTTTGCCTCATCCTGGAGTGGATTATTGCCTAGTTGATGGCAAATGGCTTTTCCCGTTTAGATACTACACGACCACGATAAGGATGAAGCTGTGTGACGTCTTTTATGCTTTTTTAATACTTGCACACACTCAGATAAACAATAATCATTTATGCAAATTAACAAGATATTTAAGATATTTCTTTTAATAAAAAAATATGTTGGTATACGTTGACGTTTTCAGTGTTATTGTGGTCGCACTAGTGTGAACATTACCAAGTAACACAGCTGACTTTCATGCAACACATTACAGTGGCTTTGAACAAATAAACAAGACAAGAACATACAGTTTGCAAACAATTTAAACAGAGAAGCAAGGCAAGAACAAGAAAGGAAAGAAGGTTTGAAAGTGGCGCCTGTTATAGAAATAATTAAAGGGAATCGTCTGTCTTGGTATGGACATGTGATGAGGAGGGATGACACTCATGTGAATAAGAGAGTGACGAGTATGAATGTTGATGGATGGAGAGGAAGAGGAAGGCCAAAGAAAAGATGGATGGATTGTCTAAGGAATGATATGGAAGAAAAAGGAGTAAATAATACTCCGTCTCGTGTATACTCTCGTGTATAATGATACTCGTCTCTAATCTGATAGAGGAGAATGGAAGAAAAAAACGTGTTGCGCTTAGCCCAAGTAAAAAGGGATAAGCGCAGAAAAATGAAGATGCAAGGCAAGAACAAAAACAAACATTAAGAAGCAAGGTATGAACAGCATTATTTGAATGACTTTGCTGTGATGTGAACTTTACAATTACGATGGCTCAGTTTTAATAATACCACAGCAGCTCAGCGTGTAGATATGTAGGCTGAGAACTATGTAATTCTGTTGCCTGCATCTTAAAACCTGCCTCAACCTTTTTGAACGTGCAATTAAAAAGCGTTGAATTATGTATTCCCATACACGCATTTTTTAAAGCACGTTAATAAAGCGCTCGAGAACAATGTCTCATATAATTTTTTGTATGTACGTTAATACAGTACTTTCACTGATCTTAGAGCTGGTTCAACTGATCTAATTGGTCATTGTTGTTTTTCAAAACTGTTTATAATATGTTATGTTTTTCCAAATAAATACCAAAGATTATAGACAAGGCATATTATCACAGCGCACATGATAGATAACCGCAAGCCATGCATATTCCAAAGACAAAGTTACGTACGTAAACGGAGAAGTTCTTCGGCGCGGACTCGATCTTGCCTTCCACGGCTAGCAAGCGGGACATGTGTTCCAGTGAGAATCCTGTCACTTCTATTATCGCGTATGTACGCACCACTGAAACAATATATAATAAAAAGGGGTTATTAGGTAACTAACCAGCCACTCGTATCGAATCGCCATTTCTAAATTGCAGTCATTAGATAGTTGATCAGATCATCATAAACTTCTGAAATACCATTCTTCCCCATAACATCTTCAGCCCATTATAGAATGACACAGTATAAATGGGTTATGTTGACAGAAAAATGCGATATCGGCGATGTTTTAAAATATAGAAAATAAATGTTTCTGCTTCTTCAGTAGTAACAGACTCCAGACACATTGTATATAAATAATCTTGTAATAACTTAGTCTATTCTTGGCAGAATGGAGATAGAATTAGTCAAAACCAGTCATGAGATCAGATGAGTCATGGCTTACTGCATTCATAACAATTGAGGGTGTCCAAGCCAACATTACATCCGGGGTCGCGAGACTCACGACTTCCGGTACGTAAAGGGCTATTGAAGGACACCGTGGATTTTAGTCAGTACGAGTCTGACAGTTCCTCCCGCTCTGCCCTGGGTGGGAGGACTCATGTGATGATTTTACCACGTAAAAAAAAAGCCAACATTACATCCATGAGAATGACAATAGTAAGCATTTTCAATGCATTTTCATTGGTCTAGACATCTAGACTTTAGTCAATGATAAATTACTCACCCAGATACCCAGGGAAGCCCTGGAAAGCCCAGCACTCTGCCGGCATGGCTCCAGGAGTGAGCGCGTACCGCGGCGACGTGTACACCCACCACACCGGCAGGCCCAGGATGCTGTACTGCTTCGTCTTGATCTGGTACAGCTCCGTGCACTTTGTGGAGATCACTTGACCACCTGGAATGTGATTAAAGTTTGATTAGAATACCGATGCGTTTCTAATAATGCTAATTGCTAATAATAACATTTACTGCTGATTATTATGAATGATATATGCGATAAGAGTACTACTGAAGAATCTACGAAATCCAAACATGTTTTACAGGCGTCTAAAAAGAGAAAAAAGAATTTGGAAATAAGTTTTGACACAAAGCATCTTGCATTTAAAAAAATATTACGAGGTTTACCTTTCTACACCTACATTAACTAATATAGTAAAGCATAATGTAGTAAATAGTGACATGTTATAGATTTATTGACTTTGATTACCATCCTTATGTAATACTTAGCTGTTAGTTGTAAGTTGCAATACTGTACCAATAGCGAATTAATATTTAAAAAATACGACAGCGCAAAAATAATGAGAGAGAGAGAGAGAGAGAGAGAGAGAGAGAGAGAGTGGAGACCACGGACTAGCAAGCGCAGCGTAGGACGTCCACCAACGTCCACGTCCTATGGCTGAGATGATGATGATGATGAAAAATAATGACAATATATTTTACCTGCAGACTCCAACGCATAATCAACCAATCCAGTCTTATCAGCGTCGTAAACATCCAGCATGCCTGCGACCACTCTCTTCACAGCATCTATATCAATACCAGTATGCACTGTCTTCACCTCCACATCCCTGACATATTCCTTAATCCTCTCAACGATAATCTCCATCTGTCTCCGTTCAAAGACCGCAAGGTACTCCTGAACCATCAGTCGGATCCTGTCCTCATCCATATCAGGTTTCCAAGTACTGATCAAGCGCTCATGAATCTCCTGAGACATAGCTTGCATCTGTTCCTTCGTCACATAATCCTTGTCGAAGTATTGCTTCAGTTTCGCAGCTAAGACACCAGCATTGTCATTTTCATTAAAGATTTGGATTATATTCTGCTGCATATGTTTTATTGAGTACTGCTCGATTTGCGCTTCGAAGTTGTCGAGTTTCGACAGTTTTTGGTCGAAGTACTTTAAGCGAGTGTCCACGTTCACCGCCCAGCCCTCTAGAGCCGCCATACGTTTGGACAAGTCAGGGTCTTGAAGGATTTGAGGGGACTTGTATGTGTCCACTACCAACTGCTCCGGAGGTACCATTTGCTCACCGTACTGATAATCTGAAATAGATAATTCAAGTTAGACCAGTTTGCCTTTCCCTCTGTCCTTCCCACATAATTCTTGAAGTAAATACAGTTATAGTGAGAGCGACAGGGAAGGACAGAGTATTATAATTAATTAAAATAACAGGTACTTCAACTCACCCAAAAGTGTAGCGTCCATCGAGTACGACCACTTTCTTATAGGTGATTTGGCCTCTATCCTTCCCCGACTTTATAATATTTATGGCAAAAACAGGGAAGAATTATATGGGAAGATAAATAATAACACTTATTTCTTACGAACGATATAATTAAATCAAATTGAACCAATTAGTTAGAACACAATTTGTAGAATAACTGTTATACCATCAAAATGCAATTGAATACGAATTTGCTTATGAACTAAATTAAATTAATAAGAACATCACATTGAAAGTAAAGCGAACAAAGCAGGTTGTTTGTGACAAATAAATAATTGTGCTTGTAGTATAATATACAATACTTTTGAAGCGAGTATTGTCTCTGGTGGAGTGATATAGCACTGGTACTAAGTATTGCAAATAAATCCCTGTTTTAAATATATTTCTTAAACTAGAAATACAAGAAAATTGTAGCGTTTAAATATTTAAAACTTTACAAAAATAATAAACATTTGAGATAGAAAACTAATTTTCATACTGGCCTCATAAGAAATAATATAAAAATTTTTACACCTCTTTTTATTACAAAATAATTTTAGCTTCTCTTTTTGAAACAATAGTTGCACAATTTTGATAAGACCTCTTTGGACAAATATTTGAAAAAAAGAAATCTCTTACAAAAAAAAAATAAGGCGCAATCATACATAATTTGTATAAATAAACAGAAATTATGACTAGGGGTTAGTCTTTTTAATTTGATCAATTTGGAAATTATATTAGCACGTTTATGTTAACACAATATTTTTACCAAAAAAATAATAAGCTTATTAACTAAGTAAAACTCCAATGTATGGCCACGTCATGTTAATTTAGGTACATCGATTTCGGTATACTGTGTACAGTATACTTCTTAGATAGCTAATAATCTGCTGAAATTATATCATTTCTAAGGTAAAACAATAAATCAACGAGACGCATTATTTAAATCAGATAATTATAATTTTAGATAAAATATATAATATAAATGGAGTCAGGTCTGAACTTCGCTAAGAGTTAGGCACTTTCCGTAGTGACCTTTAGTTCAACAAGACACGCAGCATATTAAGTGCTTCATGTTAAGTGCAACAACACCATTTTTGTTACTCTATAAATTATATAAATTCAGCAGATTTACAAATTATAATTAATTAATAAAATAGATGTTCTGTATTGCGGAATGAAAATAAGTAAGAATTATAATATTAATCCACAATATACATAAAACATTTATTATAATAGCAACAATACAATCATATAAAACAATATTTTAAATTACTTACACATTTATAAAATAAATAAATTACATTTAAAAATCAATTTAATTTAAAGCATGTGCATACAGGACAATATAATTTAAATTACATTTTTTGCGTGATAAACAGAAAATAAGTAAGAAGCAAATTTAAATTTCAGGTACTGATAATTTCCTTAAATACAAAAACAGCTACTTATAAATCTGTGATTTGAAACTCAACAATTAAATTCAAATTTTAAATAATACTACATTCTAAATGTATGCACATCCTTCAAGAATTTAAAAGCACACACATATTTTTATAATTATTCTTAGGTTTTAACTTAAATCTATGGTTGTTCCTACCCCAGAGTACAATTATAACATTGAATGAACAAAATCTGTGAGCCTCTGGCAAATACTTTTTCGAGCCTTTCTAAAAGTTAAAATAACTCATAATTTGACTACAATATTATGAGTGAGAATAGACATTATGTCAAAGTACGGATACATAAATTGAGCACCCTATTATAGCGGGTTTGTACTTAAATTAGAATTAAGTACAGAAATTACTAAGTTGTATTTATTAATTATAGTGGTACATTCCCCATACGTTTTGTGAGTTAAGAAATAAAATATTGAGCTGTATTGCATTGATTTACTGCGTTGAGTGAATTTATAAGGTTGTGCTTCAGTTTTGTATTAAAAGACCGCAAAAAAACCTATGTTTACTATTTTTATTAAGTAGGAATTTATTAATCATTTTGATAACTAGTTAATTATGCAGGTGGATATTTTTTTATATATATCCGAAATATCTTTGAGTCTAATATTTTCGCACAGTGAGTGAATAAAAATGTGGTTGGGATTTCAGACGAATGCGACTACTTGTGTATAACAATACAAACACATTTTACATGTTTATACATACTATTTCCACATGTAGATATTATTAAAACTGTTAACTATCTAAGTCCAATATGCATGTTACTTCTAACACAAAATCTACTAATTCGAAACCTACAAACATCACTTCGAGAGTACCTATATTAAGAAAGAACAGAAAGTTATTGACGTCTATTTCTGTTCCTATTTCTATTCCTTCTAGCTCGCCTTAATCTTTGTCGAAAAATCCCAACCCGTTTTAAATTCTTGACAACTAAATGCAAAAGTAAAATCGCCGTGACCAAAATTGCTAAATAAAATCCCATTTCGATCAGATTTGTGAAATGGGATAGCTGAGACGAATAGACGTCACGTCATCCGAATAGATCGCGCCAGGCCTTCTTGATCTCTTCCAAGCAACTCTCGGCGACCACTACAACGTAGTCAGAGGCATCTGATACTCTGTTCTGCACTATTCCCTTGTACTCTATGTAGGTTTTCTTCATTTCTGGAAGGTTCTCCCCTATATCAGGTAGTGTTATGTTGATATCTGGCAGCTTCGGCATTTCAAAACTCGGTAAAGAAATGTTCGGTAGGGATAATTTCGGCATTTGTATTGAGGAGAATTCTGGCAGGTCTAAGCGGAAATCGGTAAAGTTTACCATAGCGAGACGATCCCAGTTCTCGTACGTGTAGTGTGCTGTAAGGAATTAGTTTATTTACCTGTTGGTTTACATGTTACCAGTAAAGTTTTAAGCTACATCTTGTTCCTACGTGAAAAAATGTTAGAAATGTTTATGTCTTAATAGGGTTAGTTCATACCGAGACGCGACGTGATGCGACTATACTGGAAATGTGTATCTTTTCGTGTAGTAAATAAAGTTAGATTTCGAGTCCTTCTATTGAAAAAACGTCGCGATTTGGGGAGAATTGGCTTATAGTTCCCAGACATTCTATTGTAACAAAACATTATTTTAAAATTGAATCATAGTTTAATCTAGTAATCCAATGTGTTATTGAGTCTTACTATCGACTCAAGTGCTTTTTTTTACGTGGTAAAATCATCACATAAGTCCTCCCACCCAGGGCAGAGCGGGAGGGACTGTCAGACTCGTACTGACTAAAATCCACGGTGTCCTTCAATAGCCCTTTACGTACCGGGGTCACGGTAATTCGTGAGTCCCGCGACCGCGACAGGCTTTGGCCCTCTATAGGGAGCCCCGTCACTATGCTGAAACTCCTTGAGGCGCGCGTGGAACACAACGCACCGTCAACCCGGGCATGGTCTATGGTCGGAGAGCGAGTCGCCCATTACTCGTCGCCCGCATGCCCGCGATCGACTCAAGTGCTAAGTTAGACTTGAAATAATGCCATAAGTTTCCGACAACCTAGTGTTGTATTTCCCAATTTTATACTTATTACGTCATAAACGACCACATTGTATTTATTTATAAGCGTTATGAATAAAATTGCTGATTATAATTTATTCTAAGAATTTATTACTGTTGTAGAGTTCGTTACAAAAGAACGTCTGGCAACTTTGAACTGAGAATACATGTTTGTTATTTTGAACAACACTTAAGTAAGTGTATTGCTTGTGAACAAACAAGTGGTTGTTCTGACATTTGATAACATAATAAATAGAATCAGCATTGCAAGATTAGCAAAATTATACGAAGATTGTTGAATAAACTAATGTTATGTGTACAACTTTATTTTTAGAATAGTCATGTATCGATTTTCTAAAAAAATATTTAAATCAGAATGTGGATTTTTCTGTATATCTTGTTATAAAAACTCCGTTTAGCTCCACGCGTCATGGAGAAATCGGGGAACATACATAAAAAAAAAAGATTTGGACGAATTGAAAACCTCCTCCTTTTTTCGAAGTCGGTTAATAAAATACTCAAAGTGCAGTTAAACAAAGTGAAATGGCTCTGCGCTCATGGAACATAGACAGATCATGTACTGTAACTATAACTACATCTGTCAAACTCCAGTGTATATCGATTCCGCTTTTTGACCGCAACTTTACTGATTCACTACCAAATGACATTCCAATTCATACTATACTGAAAATAAAGTTGCTAGTAGCTATGCTGAACAAAACTAAAGTACTTACATCCATATCCAAGCGCGGGCAGCAGCAACAGCAGGAACCAAGGCCACCAGCGCCTCTTAGCAGCTTTCTTTCCGTAGTACTTCTCGTTTACACCCACGTGGTTCGGTGATATCTGTGAAATGTTGAATTTTTTTTTTTATCGTTGTTAAATCATCAAATGAGTCCTCCCACCCAGGGCAGAGCGGGAGGGACTGTCAGACTCGTACTGACTAAAATCCAAGGTGTCCTTCAATAGCCCTCTACGTTCCGGGGTCACGGGGGGTAATTTGTACAGTCCCGCGACCCCGGAAATGTTGAAGATACAATTAGTTTGAACTGCATGTAATGTATGGACTAGTTTCCACTTATTATTTTTATTTTGTTAAATCAGTGACGCATCTAAATTTGAAAGCAGGGGATTATGACGTCAGGACGCATTAAAAATGACACCACGGCGTGACGTACTATGAATTTTAAAAGCGTCGACAATTTTGGGTTGGTAACAAAAGAAAAAATAGGGGTCAAATATTATTAGGTAAACTAACTGACGGATTAATTCCTTTTTTTTTTGGTACGCAATCCTATAGGTCTGGAACGAACACTTTGTCGAGTTAATGGTACTACTAATCCATTTTAGGTTATCGATCAAAACGAATTTATCGACAGGAGACGGGATTTCAGCTTTATTTGCAGATAACAGTGCAAAAGTAAAAGGACATATTAATATATTATTACGGAAGATCAGTCTAAATCATCATCATCATCTCAGCCATAGGACGTCCACTGCTGAACATAGGCCTCCCCTTTAGATCTCCACATGTACCGGTTGGAAGCGACCTGCATCCAGTGCCTTCAGTCTTCAGTCTAAATGCTACCTGGTAAATTAGGTACCTAATTATTTTAAAGCCATATCTTGAACAAAATAATTAATTAATGGAAAAACTCCGGCAATAGCTTTCAAGGTATACTAACAGTTTCAGTGACAGTTGTGACGGTGGTGGTGACAGCGGTCTTGAGCATCGTGTAGATCCACACGAAGGGCGCTGCTGCCACTTCCGCGCTCCGGGTTAGTATGCCTGTTGAGAATGAAATACAATATTATTATAATGTATGCGACATTACAACTTGCTATTGGGCTATTCTTAAACTACATTACATTTTCTCTCAGAAGCTGTAGAGTCTTGGATTCAATATAATAATGGAGTAAAAGTATGTATGGGTGTAATTTATCTATAATTTGTTTGTATTTAGAAATATATGTTTATCAGTTGTCTAGTACCCATAACACAAGCTCTGCTTTGCTTGGGACTAGATGGCGTTGTGTGATAGTTGTGGAATATTTATTTATTTATTTACAATATGTAATACCTGACTTCGATTCCGCACGATCTTGAGTACTTAGTAACTAGTTAAGAACAATAAAAATGGTACCATTTAAAGGTTTAACTATTAACTTTAAATTTATACCAAATTCATTCAAATCACGCCATTATTTAAGGAACTTCCCGGGTCAATTCCAAGTAAGTGATCCCATACTTTTGCTTGCTAGTATATGATATAAAATCTCAGTATGTCAATGGGTAATTGTCATGTTGTTAAACGAGCCCCATAACTACAGGTAATTTTAAAAGCGCAATAAAGTAAAAACTGCGGTATTCTAGGGAAGTTTCCTTTTTCAGTAAAGAATTGTAATTACGGCATTAAGTCCGCCGTTGTACAATGTTGTGCATAAGGTTTTATTAATAAATAAATAAATTGTAATTACTTTCTGATCAAAAATAGGATAATAAAAAAAAAAAAACTATCGTCATACCTTTCGGCCGCCGATCGGTGAGAGGGTACCGGTGCGGACGCCCCACGACCTTCCGGTACGTGTTGCGTGTGCTGGTGGTGATGGTGGTGATCATGGTGATGAGCAGTCTGGTGATCCACCACCGCTGTTCCGCTGCGTACGCGCCGCCGTTATAGTGCGGGTAGGCGCTCTCGTCGTCCGAACTGTCTATTGACTGGGGATGAAAAAGAGATGTATATTATGTATTTAATGTATGTAGATAATGTATTTGGCTGAGAAATGATATCTGCCTAGCAAACATGGCAATTAATATGTATTTTGTGTTAAACGCATTTTGTAACTTGGCCTGAGATATTGTATGTCAAGGTTATTCAAATATTCGTTCTGTGGGAAGATATAATCTAGGATTTTAATGAGTTGGCTTAAGATATCGTTTTATGACATACTAAAACTACCCTTTCTGCGGGTCTAAAACGGCCACTTAACAACATTCCAAATTATTCATTTCGTGAACGAATAGCCATTGACGTTGCTTTTTTACGTGGTAAAATCATCACTTGAGTCCTCCCACCCAGGGCAGAGCGGGAGGGACTGTCGGACTCGTACTGACTAAAATCCACGGTGTCCTCAATAGTCCTTTACGTTCCGGGGTCACGGTAATTCATACAGTCCCGCGACCAGCCAGTGACGTTGCTAGAAATGCACGAAGTAAATCATTAGGAATATAACTTAAAGTGGCTATTTTTGAACCGCTGGGCAGACCTGTAAAACTTCGTATTGTTTCTTTTTTGGGTACGATAAAAAAATAATCATAAAAATGGCAACATTTTTAACGCATTGCAACTTTGGTAAAACCAAAACAATTGACCATCTATTAGCAACCAGTTTGATGTTTGTTCACAAGTGTAAGTATGATTCACTGAGTATTGATAGCACCGGACTAAGCATTGCATTCCTGAATCAAAGTATACTGTGTCTAATACTTATAGCTTACTAAACTTATGTTAGGTTATTGAATTCTCAGCCGCTGAGTGGTCTCTCATTCATAAACACTGAACTGAGCAATTCTTGTAGTAAGTTGTGCATTCAGTGAAATTGGTAGGTAACTTCTAAGTTATTGCCCTGTTATTTTTAAATGGATGTTTCATTTACATTATCAAAGGGCCATCCTAGCTAGCCAGGCAGCAGGGTGACTTGAATACCAAAAGGAATATAAGCATAGGCTTTAAAATGTACAGGATTTTCACAAATTTTTAGTCTAACTACTGATATAACATCGGTTCATACAGAAGCTAACGACTCATAAATACACATTTTCTTAATTTCTTCATAGCAGTAAAATTTCCGGGCAGCGGGGTTGAAACCGCTTGGTTTCAACCCCGCTGCCCGGATTGTTTTAGTCGTAGCGTGATGTTGTATAGCCTTCTTCGATAAATAAACTATCCAACACAAACATATTTTTCAAATTCTAACCAGTATAGTTCCTGGTATTACCGCTTTCAACAAAACAAACAAACAAACTCTTCAGGTTTATAATATTAATATAGATTTTCGATTTAAAAAAAAGTACAAAAGCAACGGTGTTAGAAAGATTATATGGCAGATGTTTTACAGTGCTTCCTCCTGGTGCAGTTTCAGAATTTACCGTTTCGTATCGACAACATGACTCATGGTTAGCGATGGGTCGAGGGCAAAAAGTTTTCCGGGCATAAAGGAGTTTACTCCCAAATAAATGCCCGGTCATTGGAGATAAAATCGAATTACTTTGATTAGTGGAAAATTAAGCAAAATCTTAACTGTGCAAATAGCCAAGGCAAAGAGCATTTATTCAGCGTTTACGGACATAAACCCATCTCTAGTCATGATGCTTGTATTACATCTTGTATTCTAAGTAAACGCTCCTAAAATAATGAGGTATAACTCACCGTATACCGCCGCCTAACTGTGCTGGTTGTCCAAGAAGTGGTAGCAGACAGACGGTCGAGCTCATCAGCGCTAGTGTTGGGGCCTTGTACCCGGAACTGGGACAGCGAGCGCCGCGACATGTTCGGCATGGCCACTTGTCCGGGCGCCAACTCCACGCGGTCCTTAGACATGTGCGAGTATGTGTAGTCCGTCTTCGGGTATTTGCTGAGGAGAAGAGAAAGGTTTGTTGAAAATTTAGCAGATATTCTATATGCAATGGAGTCGCGCAGCGTTTGAAAACCGCCACGAGTAACAGTAGCCAATTCGCGTACTTCCAAGTAATTAATGTCTTATTCACGGGGCCCGTCGTACCGCTATGAGTTAAGTAGTGAACGGGTTGGGTTGTTATAGTATTGAAGTTCAGATCGAAGATGTAATGTAAACCTTTTTTTTTAAGTAATGGATGAATAGAATGGATAAAAAAAAACGCGTTCGTATTTAGGTCCGAAATAAATACCTATGCCGCACTTAGTATGGAGAAATCTAAAAAGTATAATATTCATTAAAGTCAAAAGTCCTTGCTGATAGCTAAGTTAGTTACTCATTGATTAATTACTCTTACAACTGATAAAAAACAAACTTGACATTATTTTTTTGCATCTTATCAACACACTTGGCGATATAAAAACTGGTAGTAGCACTAATTTGATGAATCGATACAGGAAGTATACAAAAATGGGCCAGTCCATGACGATACTAATACTGTTACTAGATCAGGTGCTGTACCTAGTAGAGGGGTTACAGGGGTCATGTCCCAACCCAAAATGTCATTCAGTCGATGTCCAGTATTAATTGGCCTAGACTTCAACATTATTTTGGCGGATAAGACAGGTCACATAAAGATTGACACCGACAGTACACATTAAATTCAAATTGTGTAAGTTAGGAATTAAATTCAGTAATTTTCAACCTCTTAAAACCTACCTGAGTTGGAATACTTAAAATTGTCGACCTACTAGTCCAAATTCTTAGTCACAGCCATGTGTCCCTTTAAATCTTTGATTGCGACCGCATCTGGACCAAATATGTTACCACAATAACCATTTATGCTGACCAAACACTCCATTTTAAGATAATCAAACACACTTTTATATACACAATGGAGTTGTAAAACTTGTAAATAGAACCAAGTGAGAGCGAGAACAGCCCAATAACCGTAAAATACACAATAAAACCGTAACTATAGCACACGAGTCGACACGGAACGTATTAGCAGTCATATAAACGAAATACCTGACGATTTCTGTGCACCTGAACGTCCTTAGCCCTTCATACATGATTGCTGAAGGCAGTGAGATGGAAACTTTATCACTTTTAGGTGTAAAATCACTTGCACCCAGTTTCTTAAGTACTCTTGCAGTACTCGGAAGTATAATAACTATTGACTCAAGCAGAGATTTTTATTTTTAAGCGAAAAACACCCTTAAAGAACTGAGTGTTAAAATGAGTTGGAATCTTCAATCACTGTATCACATTTATGTTATAAAATCACTTGTATCCAGTTTCTGAGCTTCAATGAAGTTAATTTGACATAATTATACATTTAAGCAACATTTTCCTAAAAATACTGAATTGTTAAATGAAGATTCAGACAAAAATAGAGACACCTTAGAGAACATTTCAAAGGAAATATCACTTGGACTCGACAAAGAAATATTTTTCTAAATTCTCCTTTAAATGTGTGTCAAGATTTCAACACAATAGCACTGAATAGATACAGTCGAAAACGGGACACGGGTAATTTTAAGTGTTTCTTGAAAATATACAGCGTGTTTCCAAAATGCACTTATCACAGTTGGTGAGTAAAGTGTACTGCATGAGTTCGGCATCGCTTGGCATTTGCGCGCGGCGACGCAATGCAAATATAGAACATAATATCTAATTTTATTGTCACCGTCCTAGTCGCGGACACGTCATGTTGTAAGTACTAAGCTTTGTTTATAGTGTGAATAAGGATTTATTTTTTTATTTAGTAATCGTGGAATTTGACTTCATATAAAGATGATGGATGAGAAGATGAGATCAAGATTGCAACCGAGATAGACTATTAATTTTCAGCGTTAGTTTACTGATAGGTGTTTCATGTCATATTTATTTTGTATATTGGTGTTTATTGTTTATAATTCAAGTGTTTTTTTCCAGCTACTGTATTTTTATAAATGTTGAACCTTTGCCAAGCAAGGTGTTAACTAACTATTGGCCGGTTCTTGGCCTGAATTTTCACTGATTTCGCCAATAGACATGACAGTAGATCACAGAACATAAAATAATACAGTTATTTGGTTTCAGTTATTTAATTGTGCATCAAATTAACGACCTGCATAGATTTTTTTTAAAGAATTCTTCGTTTGACCTACCGTAGCGTAATTACTCCTTCCAAAGTCTCCGTCACTTCCATTTCAGTCTCAATATGCGTCATAATTTCAATACAATAATAAAACTTTACATAAAAATAGAATTTTACCATAAATCAGTCAATAGATATAAAAACTTTTTACGAAATCATTTAGTCCAGCCAGCTGGTATTAAAACAGGCATGATTATGACAGTTGACGGTTCCAAATTTGAAATTATTATTACGAGTTTACCCGCATGAAAAAAATAATCGAAATGATGTCATGTGTGGTGCATTCCAGATCTGTATCTGTGTAATGGAGAGACATTCAACATAATAACGTGTACATTGATAATGTTACGTTGTAGTAGAAACGGAGACCGAACATTATATAAAGTGTGCGCAAAAAAAAAACCTGCGGTAAATTGGCTGTACAACATTTTTTAATGCAGTTTGATGTTATGGCATGGACACTAGTGCTGAATCAAAAGGACATTCTTTTATCTTGGTCAAATCATTAAAGGAGTTCTCCCGTCCAAGGTGGACCAGAAGGAACTGTCGGACTTGTACTGACGAAAATTCACGGTGTTCCTTCAATACCCTTTTTAGTTCCAGGGTCGCGTTCACCTGTTTAGACATTCACGTGACCCGTCAAAAAGAATTCAGTCTTGGTGCGAACTCTATTTATTTTTTGTCTTCATACTCTTTGGTTGTTTTTCAATATCATGCTTATCTTAAGTGTGTAAATATTATCTGTTTGTTTAGTATAATACTATCGTGGGTATTATAGTGCACTTTAGAATTTGCGCGAAAAATACGTACTGATTTATATTTGTCATATTCGCATAAGCTTAGAATATATAGATCATAGAATATTTATTCTAATACAAAGTGTTTTCGCTAGAAATAATGTAAAATTAGGATGTTTATACTCAGTCTATGTTAAGTCAACTATTTAAATAGCTTTTCAGTGCTCCGCGAAGCTTTTTGCTCAGCCGACTCGCACAAAAGTAATTATAGTTTTTAGATGTACAATCAACGAAATAAATAAGTACTATGTAGTTCAATCAGGAAGGACGGTGTCAATGACCGCCATTTGTCAACTGTTGCTTGAAAATAACGTTTAGCAATAGAATACTTTGTGTAAAAGTATTTTTAATAGTCCATATTATCTTTGTTTTTCTGTTAGAGTTATTTTCATATGATAATTGTTTATTTTCTAGCTGTTGCCAGCGGCTTCGACCACAACTAGTCGAAAATTATCCCACGGGAACAGAAAATTGGGATAAAAAATATTCCATGTGTTGATTCAGATTATAAACTATATTGTGTACCAAATTTCATCCAAATCTGTTCAGTCATTTTGCGTGAGAGAGTAACAAACTTTCGCCTTTTTAATATTTTGATAATGTGTTTTATTTTAGACTGTTGCCATGACACCTGCCTATTTTGTTGACTGTACACTATTAGGCACTGACTTGCAAAGTTCGCTGATGATAAAAACCCAAAAACCTGCTGCTGTCTCATGTGCCAAAGTATTGATTGCTATAGGCATGACGAAACTTCATTACTCATTTTAATTACAAAACGATATACGTTATTGTTTTATTATAATTATGTGTTTTTTTTATCTAAGATAAAAGTTACATTAGCATACGCGTTGACTAATCATCATAACCTGGACGTCTAAAACAGCCCCTTTAGTAGAATCATAAAATCGTAAAATGGAATGGAATATTATTTACTAGATAAAACATATAATAATTGTATAGCAATTCATATCTCCATTCTGCTAAAGTCGCTTTTTAAACCTTCTATATTTATTAGGAACAACAATCTTACTAAGGGTTACAATATTACTCAGTACTAACTAGGGTGTGGAGGTTCGTTAAGCAGTCGCTTTACGTAAAATACTGGTATCCAGACAGACTTCACGTTAAAGTTGGGAAAAAGGCAAGGCAGAAAGAAGCATTGCGATAAACGCTTGCGAGGCAAAGTATGGAATCACTTACTTGGAATAGATCTGGGATAGCTCCTTAGTTAAAGCTAAGTTAACACTTTAAAATGGTACAATTTTTATTATTCTTAACTAGTTATTAAGTAGGTACTCAAAATCGCGCGGAATCAAAGTCAGTGATTCTATACTTTTGTTCGCGAGTGTAAGGTCCAACGGACTGAATTGGGATGCAGGAATCGAGACAAAACTTTGAAAGGATTTTAACGATAAATATTATGATGTTATGTTGCCAACAAAGTCTCAAGATAATGTAGTATTATTCAATAAGTAAAATTTAGTAGTTGTTTGTAATGATTAATTCAATAATACAATCCCTTTTTAAAGTTTTGTGCCGATTCACCTTTGCGTCCCTATTTAGTTCGTTTGACGGTAGTTTATCGATACTCACTTCCAATATTCTCGCGCCATTTTGTAGAGTCGCGATGGCAGGTGGTCGCTGCTGGGGTTGACTTCCAGCAGTACGCTGGCGTCGGCAAGCGCCTGCTCAGCGAACGAGCTGTCCGTGGAACATGCGCTGTATGAACTTGGACTGCCTATGCGTGATGACCTGTGGATGTAACAGGAGTAGTGGTGTTATGGTACGATTCCACTAAAATAACGTGTGTGCGCGTACAAAAGTATACACGTTTTTACAGGGGTGCACAATTTATTCGTGTTTGCTTGAGTGAGTCGACGGAGCGAACATTTGTGCTGCACATCGGTGTAATTGCATGTTTAGTTTGTGTATGTTGCGAAACTGGTCGAAGGTTTGCAATATTTATTCGGTTTAGGGATAAAAATACGTGGCTTTTACTAGGGATTCCTTTAGGTTAGGTTTAGGTCAGGATATAATAGGACCAAATATATCGGGGATTAGACCGCCATTGTGACCATAGAATTTGTTATATCGTAAAACAGTTGTGTAACAATTTTGACGTAAAATAAATTAGTATTGTTATTTTATTTATTAATAATTAGTATTGTTAATACAGTATAGCTAAAGTACTAATTTTATGGCGGTAACGCAGGGTTTATCATTCTGGTTAGCTTTAAGTCACATAATTTTTGGCTAGGAAGTTTTTGTCGTTTAAATATAATGATTTCGAAGATTTATCAATAATGAAGTAAGACGTCGTAAAATATGGACGTGATATAAGCGAGTAATTAAACGGACAGCAAATAAATGAGATCCGACAGACTTGAAATTGAGGAAGACCTTGCAAATTCCGACGACATTGAGAGGAATTTAGATTTTTAAGACTTTGGCGCCGCTAATGTTTATACAGCGTCTGAAGAACTTACACATTGAAAGTAATATTGGAAAAGACATTCTAACATGACATGAATAGAGATCATTTTATTTATTTTTATTGTCGTTGTATTTGGTCTGGAATTGATTTTAAAACTGACCGCTGTCTATTCTAATATTATAAAGCTGAAGAGTTTGTTTGGTTCAACGCGTTTATCTCAGGAACTACTGGTCTGAATTTAAAATTATTTTTGTGTTGGATAGTCCATTTATCGAGGAAGGCTATAGGCTATATAACATCATGCTACGACCAATAGGAGCCGAGCAGCGGGTGAAACGGCGGGGAACAGCTAGTTTTGTGTAAATTTGCGATTTTGGCTTTTCTGCTAGCACTTACAATACGCAAGACGATCTCCGGCCACCGTAGGCGCAGGCATGCGGGCAGCGAGTAATGGGCGACTTGCTGTCTGACCATGGACCATGCCCGTGTCGACGGCGCGTTGTGTTCCACGCGCGCCTCAAAGAGTGTCAGCATAGTGACGGGGCCTGTAGAGGGCCAAAGCCTGCCGGGGTCGCGGGACCAAGAGATTACCGTGACCCCGGTACGTAAAGGGCTATTGAAGGACACCGTGGATTTTAGTCAGTACAAGTCTGACAGTCCCTCCCGCCCTGCCCTGGGTGGAAGGACTCATTTGATGATTTTACCACGATAAAAAAAAGCACTTACAATAACTTATGTACACTTGAGAGCAATAAAATCGCACACGTTGACTTTTTGTTGTTAAAGCAGTTTTTTTCATAAATGTGAATACATATTAAAATAAAACTTACACTATTTGAATGTTTACTTCAGTACCTTTCTAATGATATCAAATACAGTGTAAAAAAAGTACCCATAGGGAGTTTTAGGGCACAAAACCCAACATACGGATAAAATTACCCAATTTAGCTTAACAAAGAATAAAAATAAAACTCAAAATGCTTGATCAAATTGTTTTTTAATAAGGTGTATTCCCTCCCCTAGCCTTGATTACAGCTCTTAATCGGTTTTTCATGGACCGTATTAATTTCACCATGAAATCTTGTGGTATGGCGTTCCACTCCTCTTCAATGGCAAGTTGAAGCTCTTGGAGGCGCGTAGGAGCAGGGCTTCTTGCTCGAACTCTTCTTTTTAGCTCATCCCAGACATGCTCAATCGGATTGAGATCAAGACTACGAGCTGGCCACTCCATCGCGGTGATTCCAACATCTTCCATGTAGTCGCAAACTGTTCTAGCGACATGCGGTCTGGCGTTGTCGTGCATTAAGAGAAAATCTTCTCCCATAAGCCACGCAAGCAGCCTCACATGTTCTTCGAGCACTTCTTCGACGTATCGTGCAGCCGTCAAACTTCTCGATCTCGGGCCGGTATTCGCCGTAGTGATGAATACAATGTCAGTTTTAGTGTCCAACATTATGCCACCCCAAAACATACACGATCCACCTCCAAAAGCCACACGTTCGCTTATGCAGCATTGTGAAAATCGCTCTGATGACCTTCTGTAGACCCTAGAGCGTCCATCATGACCATGTAAAGTCATTCTGCACTCATCAGAGAACATAACAGCCCGCCATTGGTCATACGTCCAATTTAAATGTTCCCTAGCAAATTGTAGCCGGGCTTGTCGGTGAGCTGTGGTCAATTTGGGACCATTTGCTGGGCGATGTGAAGTCATTCCTGCTTCACCTAGTCTTCTTCGAACTGTCCACCGACTTATACTGACATTGCGAACTTCTCGAAGCTGTTGTCCCAGTTGAACCGCGTTCAGTTGCCGATTTCTCAAAGACCTTGTCACAAGAAAGCGGTCATCACGCTCTGATGTTGTGCGTCGCCGGCCAGATCCTGGTCGCCGAATGTAGCCACCGGTCTCTTGGAACCTCTGGTATACACGACGAACGGAGTAGCGGCTCAAATTTAGCCGTCGAGCAACTTCACTTTGGTTATGGCCTGCTTCGAGCAAGGCAATAACTTGAGCGGCTTCTGCGGGCGTGGTATCCATATTTTTCCAGTAAATCCGTATGCTTCCAGTAGAGATGTTATCACATTGACCGTCGGTATGCAACTGAATAAAAATTCCAATAAACTGACCTTTTTATACCTGCGGCTAAGGGTGCAAGTAGTGACAACGCAAACGCGTGAATTTGGGGAATTCGGTGTACGGTCGGTTTTTGTAAGTTACGTGAAGGTCAATGATTTTAATTTTATGTTTTTGTAAAGCTAAGCTTGTATGCTTTAATTTTGTCTAATGATTTTTACTCAATATCTTTCGATTTTAGAAAACAATCAGTAATAAACCAAATTACAAGGGGTGTGCGATTTTATTGCTCTCAAGTGTATTTACCTTAAATTCAACGGTTATGGTTTTAAATAAAATCTATCCGAGTTGAAAGCTAAGGATAGACATTCGATAAATTTTACGCCTTTACGTAGCAAAGGATGTGGTCTAGCCGAATTGAACCGATGACCTTTAGAATGCATCTGGAACAGGGCGTATGGGAGATTGGAATGCAGTCAGTCGACTTCAAAGAAGTTTATATTCAGGAGTCTACTTTGTAGATTTATATTTTAATATCGCGGTGTATCTTCTCTCAGCAATTACACTGGCAAACATCATCATTTTTCTGGCCTTATCCCAATTGACTTCGGATCGCTGCAATATTTTCTTTCCTACTTGTGGTTCTGTACCCGAAAGGAACTGTCCGTCTGTCTGTCAGCGGGCTGTATCTCCTGACCCGTAATAGTTAGACAGTTGAAACAGAATGTGTATTTCTGTTGTCGCAATAACAACAAATAATAATGAATCATTCAAGCAATCGGCGTGCCTGTATGCTAGTTGTATGAGGAGAATGGAATATGACGGCACGGTTAGCGCAATGGCTGACCGATTGAACTGCTGCGCTGCAGTTCGATTCACGCACGGAGCAAATATTTGTATGATCTACTAGTAGTTGTTCCGGGTCTGGGCGTTTGTGTATGTGAGTCTATGTTTGTAAACGCACCCACGCCACAGGAGAAATTCCTAGTAAAAGGCAAAGTTAAAAAAAATGTGTACAGATCGTAGCAGGTGCCGATCTGCAGTCTCTGCCTACGCCCATGGGAAAAGGGTGTAAGTATTCAAAAAGAAATTAAATGGTACGGAACTGTTCATGCTCGAGTCAGACTCGTATTTGGCCATTTATTTTCAGTACGCTACCAAACAATCTATACTACCAAATATTATAAAGCTCAAGAGTTATTTTGGTTGAACGCGCCAATCTCAGAAGACTGACGATGAAGACTCTATTAAAAGTCTAATAAAAAAATTATTATGCATTTCGAAACATGAATCCACAATCAGGTGCACGCTAATATCAAGTCAAAATTAGATAATTAATCTCACAACACAGTTCGTCATGTTCCGCCCATTACTTGTTACGTCAGTAGACGTAAATTTTTAGCGTGGTACAGAAAAACTTTTGGCCCAAAGCCAACTGTACCAATAGTATCGTTTGCCACAATATTTGTTATGATTGTTTGACGTATCCATTGATAGAAAACCACTACTATGAAGACAGAATCGATTTTTGGAGAGTAAGGATTGTATTCAAGGTCGTGAGTTGCGTAAAATAAGGTTTTTGGGTTATTAAAAGCAAGAAATTGTGTATTTTTAAGCCGATTTGTTTCTAATTCATTGTATTACAGAGTTAAGACGTGTGCCTAATAGACAGCCATTTCACAGTCAGAACGTTAACGTCCCGTGTAATAGGGCGTTCCTATCGCCATTAACCGAGCTCAAATCCAGACTACTAACGAATTTGTGGTTTACTTGACGAATTTTGACTACGGCGTTCACTAGAATGATCATAAAATGTTCCTAGCGATGTTTGGTTGTTCGTTGCTCAGTTCGGCTAAATAAAAAACAGCCAATGCATGATATTCTTTTACAAATAAATGCTCAAGTCTATCAGCACCTAAAGAGAAAACAATGAATTAAAAAAAAACACTTTTTGGTTAGCCACGGTTCACATTCCCATATTCTTCGTAATCACTGATATAATAAATATATCAGTCACATCCTCAGAAACGTGTGGTATGGTCAAAGACGTGATTTTATGAGCTGGTAAGCGTGTAACATTACGTACAGTCACGTACGTTTGCCGATTGCCTGATGACGGTAAATCGTGCATTGCATAAATGTTATGCGGTTCATTACTTCGATAACCATAACGCGTTATACATATTTAATGTAGCTCATAATCATATTACGTATGCTCAAACTCTTCATTCATGGTTTTTGGTGGAAGAGTCTACAAAATTAATAGCACGGATGACGCAGTGGCTAAGCAGAACAGATATTTGTATGATCTGCAAGAACTACTTGTTCCGGGTCTGATAAACTAAACTATTAAAAGGCGATTACAAGATCTGATTGCCAGAAATACCGGACCTAAAGGTAAAATAATTTTCGGCCTTTTCGAGTCTTGCTAAACTGCTCAAAGCATGAACGGCAACTTTTTAGGGTATTATTTGAGGAATTCCATTCCAAGGCACCCGCTGAAATGGCACCGGAGGTATTCCAAATACGGCACCTATCAATATTGTTTTCATGCCATATGTGCAAAAAAAGTTTATGATGTTGCATTTTGGGCAATTAAATGCAAAGGGTCTAAAACGACCACTTAGCAATATCCCAAATGATTCATCTTCATGAATAGCCAATCTTGAATCTTCGAAATTTCGAATTTTGAATCTTCAACGATCTTTATGCAACACACAATTTTTAACAGCTATCTACTATAAGGTTATTTTTACGACAGTACAATAATGATAAGCCTTTATACTTTTACAGTTCCATATACCACACAAGGTGTTCCAAGTGGTTGCATGTTTACAGAGGTGTGTTTGTTCTGATACGGAAGATAAGGGTCGACGGGCACACGCAAAGTAGAAACTAAGTAAACACAGTTGTTGGACAGATGCTCTCTATTATACTAACTAGTATCTACCATTCGAAGGATGCATTCAAGAGAATATTCTGGAGGTCTAGTGTTGTTTTTAGACCCCAAAACACCTTTTAGACTAAGCAGAATCATAGAAAAAAGAAATTGCCATTCAATTCGTAAAAAATCTAATCTATTCTATTTGTTGTTATATTTTACCCTAGGTGGTGGTAATCTAAAATAATTGGTGTACGAAAGAAAAGTAAATTATGCGGTAAGTACTCCAGAAATAGAACTAGGACCAATGCAGAGAAAAATGTTATTTTACCAAATATCTGTTAGAAATTATCCTCTAATGTGGACACTTAAGAAAAATCATCATCATCAGCCTATATTGTTCCCACTGCTGCGACACAGGCCTCCTCTCTGTGAGAGGGAGTGGGCCATAATCCACCACGCGGGCCTAGTGCGGGTTGGTAGATGTAACATGTCTTAGAATTGTTGACATGTTTTTATGACAGTTTCCTCACGATGTTTTCCTTCACCGTGTTGAGAGCAGTGATGATGAAATAAATTCAAATAAATTACACAAAGTAATGCGCCTGGCGGGGTTCGAATCCACGACTTACAACTCGTAAGTCGGGACAGATACCACTGGGCCACCAATTCTCCTTAAGAAAAATGCCTCCTCTCTATTAGGGGGAGTGATCCGTAGCACTCTATAGGAGTCGCCTCCAATAGAGTGCTACGGATCACTCCGTAGATTTATCTGCTATCTATTGTCACCTGATAATTCTAATAATTTCCATAAGCATAGTAATTTCAATTCAAGTGCAGTGTAATAATTCTTACTTCAACAAAAATCCTGACGGTAAAAATCGTCAATGTTGCAAATGCGAATATTAATATTCTTCACTGAATATTTTTTGCATATGCATATATGCATTGAAATGGCGTGAAAACATGTGACCTTGTTGATGTTATGTCAACTTATACGTGACTAACGGATACAAATAGGGTTGGTGACATTGAGAGAATTTGAAGCGAAAAATAAGGTCACAAATGTCAGAATGATTTTAGCTGTTTTCCGGTTAGTTTTGTGAATTAAGACTTATTTGTCTGTTTTTCGTTTCATATTTTGAGGAAAAGGAAAGTCAATGCCATTATCAAATGGGTTTTTTTTTTTGTTAAATCATCAAATGAGTCCTCCCACCCAGGGCAGGACGGGAGGGACTGTCAGACTTGTACCGACTAAAATTACCACAATATAGCCCTTTCCATTCCGGGGTCACGATTACCCGATAGTCCCGCGACCCCGGCAGGCTTTGGCCCTCCAAGGTCCCGTCAGCTGACAGCTCTTTGAGGCGCATGTGTAACACAACGCGCCGTCGACCTGGGCATGGTCCATGATCTGACAGCGAGTCGTCCATTACTCGCCGTCCGCATGCCCATCAAATGAGGCTACATTCCATAATGGCACAACAAACAAAATCTTATAAGAGTGATGACAAAACCAACACTGAAAACACATTGACGGGCCACTTCGTATACCGTGGGGGATTTTACTTTAAATACCCATTTTCTCTCAATTCGAGGAGAAAACGGAGGTGACGAGGAATGGATGTTTAGTGTCCAGGATTTTAAACTCCTCAGAAACAGCTGTACCCTGTTGGTTTCAATAGGCTTCCCCCTTTTTTTTTTTTTTTTTTGCGTGGTAAAATCATCAAATGAGTCCTCCCACCCAGGGCAGGGCGGGAGGGACTGTCAGACTTGTACTGACTAAAATCCACGGTGTCCTTCACAAGCCCTTTACGTACCGGGGTCACGGTAATGGGTTAGGCTTCCCCCTTGTAACATAAAACTTAAACATATCGGTACTGGTGAAATGTAGGGTGTTACTGTTAGGCATACCCCGAGGGGCGGTCTGATTCTATGTATGACTTACCGGTCATGAGTGACGCCGTGTGACGTGAAGATGGGGCTCAACGTGACGTCAGACAGTGACGCGTATTGCTGCGTGCTCGTCGACACGCGCTCATATTGACTGTTGATTTCATTCTGTGGACGAAACACATTGTTATGGTTTGTCTTTTATGTCTATAAATTGTGCGGGGACAAAGTAAGCTGAATGTAGATTTTAAGTGTCGCAGGAGCGTCTAAACTGGTAACCGTGATTCTGCAACGTTAAGTTCAATTGAAGGAACACGGTGGATTTTAGTCAGTATGAGTCTGATAGTCCCTTTCACTCCACATAGGGCGGGAGGACTCATTTGATGGTTTGACCTAAAAAATTTAAAGTAGTTTAGTATCAGGAACATTACAGGCTTATATTTATCATCATACTTCTACTTAATCTTAATTTAATTGAGGTCGGCATTGCATTTGATGAAGAGAAAGAATTGTACGCTTTATATGTACAGGGTGACCACTATTTACCAAAATCAATATTCCCTGACTTTTCCCGGTTTTACAGGCGCTTTTTCAAGTTTTTCCCTGACCATAATCTTAAATTTTTTACCATAATTTTACTTCAAATCACTAAATTGACAACGAAAAAAATAATAAAGAGTTAAGTATGACCAAAAAATTAGTAGTCTTCGACCGTATTCAATTAGCTACGTAACGTATTGATAATTAGTTAAGTATTTATAGATCTTAAGGTGGATTAAGCCCGCTTGAGCTCCCTCCTTTTTCCCTGACTTTTCCCGGTTTTCCAGAAAGTGGCCACTCTGTATGTAGGATATATGGTCGAAAGAATGAACATGGTAGTACAGGCAGCCTTAATTGTGTATGGTGAGCTCCCTTTAGCCACTCTAATTCCAGAAGATACGAAGCAGGTTTTTATATTCGTATTTTTAAACAGATGGGCGATTTTTTAAAAGTAACATACGAGTAAATAAAGAAAAATTCAGTTAATCCATTTAATTTTGTTTTATGTATTACTCTTCCTTAGTTTATTTTTTTTGCAGTTCATACGTTATACGTAATATTTGAGATGCTTGATCATATTGTATTTTTTTAAAGACCATAAGGTTATTTTAATAAATCTATCAAGAATGATTACTTAATTTCAATTTATATGATGATTCTGCAAATGCAATCAGCTTAATCCCCCAGATTCCAATGACGATGACCACACAAGAATCTTTGAAGCTCATCTGTTCAAAAGCACCCAAAATATCATAATGTTCATGTTGTTAGTATCACTATCCGGGACATACAAGGCGTTGACTGTTATGGCGCGTGACATTTCCTTTTAAGCGCCCTGGTGCGGGCCTTCTGGTTCCTGTATCAATTAAAACGGAATGCACCTGTCTTGTAACAAACGTACCATATTGTGAGTACAGCTCGACAGTAAAAATATCATCGTATTTTGAACCTTATCACCAACTATCTTTGTACTTCAATAAAATTTAAATTTCCAAAAAAATAAAACAAATTTGGACATCGGCTTTATCTGCCATCCGATTGTGATGTCACTTTCACGTATAGAATAGAATATTTTTGTCTCCGAGCAATGAGAGATTATGAAGAAGTATTTGAGATTTTGGGACCGTCCATGGAACCGATTTGGGAACATTTATCGAAAACATTGAAAGAAAACTCAGAAAATTTTCAGTGTACAACGATTATTTCAATAGAAAAACAAATAACTCAAGTAGAAAAATTTAGAACATTTAAAAAATTATGTATTTAGCAAAGAAATACGTGTACCTACTCCAGTGGAAATGGCGTGTAACTACATTCGTTGCGCTTTTAAGTCTGCGCCGGCGCCGAACACAAAGTGATGTAATTTCATTAATAGTAGTGCACTCGTCACAGATAAGCCTTCAGACCTTATAAGGCTTCCGAAACTGTAATATAGTAAAAGGGAGCTCATGACCTAGAAATTAGCTACAACTATGTTTTTTTCACCTGATGGAAAGTGGTCACCGTAGTCTATGGTTTCCAGTTTTAAGAATAATGATTAGATGAACTGATTTGAGTTTTCAGGCGAACAAAGTCACAGGAAAAAACCGGGTCTTGTAGCAACTAAGAGAAACTAAATTGTTAGTCTCACAGGTGTTAAGACTAGTTTGAATTCCATTGAATTTAATATACCTATGATAGCAAAATACGTAAAATCTATAATCCACGTGTAAAGAAGCTATTAGCAACAAAACCAAAAAACCTCCAACAGTCATCACCACCATGACATCATTGGTAACAGCAATGCACGCAAAAAGTTCGTAAGTATAAAGAATTTGTTGAAGGCAATCCAAGCGTGGCGCTGAGTTATTACTGCAAGCGAATCAAGCTGTGAATCATCAACAGGGGCTTTGACATTGAATCGTTGAGCTACTAAATACGCGGAGAGCACGAAAAAACTTTGGGTACTAGTCAAGTCACGTTAACTAATCCACATACGGCTCCTATCTAAATTTTTCGCAGATGCTAGAAGCCCAATGTGGAACACCTCGACATCCAAAATTTTGCGTTCTTTATTTGAATCAGTTTTGGGATCAAAAAGATTTAAATCGGTCTTATTATAGACACGATTAATTAAAAATAAAGAACAGATTTCTGCTGGACGTATGACTCTCCAGTTACACGCTTTTCAGGTCAATATAACTGATGGATGTTAAACTATCGATTCTACCTTTAATTAACAGTTAAAAACAGCATAACAGAGGAAAAAAACAACATTGATTGTAAAAGGAAAATAAAATTACCAACGGTTCAACAGATTCATGCTAATCAACGTTCACATTCAAACAAATATAAATAATTAAATATGTATGCATGCTTATTTCTGATCGATTCCAAGTAATGACCAATATCCGCTACATCAAAGCGGACTGCGCCCGCTGGTTTCGATGCCCCAAATAGACTTCCAAACGGTTTGGCGACCATATAAGTGAGTGCGGAAGTGAGACGAATAAGTACCACTAGCGGAGGAGTTAATCGAATTGCAATTCTGGACGATTGAAGGTCGATCCAGCAATGACAATAGAGATGACGAAAATCAAGATATAGAGTATCAGACATACAATGATTCTTATACTAACTACTTTACGAACAGGAAAACTACCTCCATAATACTATTGTTGGATTGTTTCAATGTCTTTTGATGCAACCACTTTCAAGTTCGAAGTGAATCCAATAAATATTCCGGACAGGTGAATAGCGAGCAGGTGAGAGGCGTCCAGCCGGACAATAACTGAAGGAGATTCGTATTGATTTGGCTACACAGACCCAGCTGTTGCACATGCGCTGTATTCAAAACGTCTACACTCGTAACAAGTATATCATATCGAACACCGCGACGAATTTAAACTAGCGCCGTGAACGCTAGATAATTTATTCATGCAATACACTGATGTAGGCTAATCAGTCACCGACCTTGAACGTCCGAGGGAACATCTTCATCGTGCACAGAGCTCACTGGACGAATAACAAATCGATGATACACTTGTATTGCGTAATTTCACTCACCGAATCACCATAGCAACTTCATCGAACCCCCACCTCCTTCTACATGATCCTTGAAGACTTCTAAATTAAGCACCACATCCGAAACTAGGCCAGGAATCTTGGAATCACGTTCTAATTTAGTAATTACTATCTTAGCTAAGGAACAAATGCACTGTGCTATCTGCGCGTAGCGACTGGAAGGCGCCAGATGGCTTGGAATAATAATCCCCATACGAGAAGTATGGGCAATTCAAAAATAAACCACGCGGGGGAAGTTTGAATCCATTTATAATTTGAAGGATAATAGTTTTGTTTTCCTGTTTCTAGTGCTCAACGGTGGCAGGACCGGTAGCAAGGAAGCACATAGCGTTACTAAGCTCAGTCAACAATAATTTATTGTGTCGCGAAATGTAGGTGTTTATCTAACGGTCATATTCATTATTTCAAGACCGAATGCTGCAAATATGAAGTGCCGCGCCAGGCTAGGTGGTCGTCCTAATAGCGCGCGCATTTCTAGCGTGAATATTTTAAAGTTAATGGCTAGGTAGATCTGTGTTATCACATTGTTCTAGACTTCCGTGACTGCATGCTAATGTGTATCGATTCTGGTTTGTTACCACCGTTAACTGTGACAATAGAATACATTATCCTATAGCTTGCAGCGGAAGCCGCATTAAATGTGAAGAGTTTAAGCAGAAGGAACAAGTCTATTACTCCATCATGTGGGCGTCTGTTAAGTTCAATTACTTGATTGTTATTTATGTTACTTTTATAATTGTTTTTCAATTAAGATAGACGGGTACGGTGCAACCTGATATGAGGTGAATGATCTTTAAGCAAATAGAGATGGGATTATCTAAAAATTCAAAGAGATAGCGGTGCATTCAAACGGGAATATTAATGAAGGTTAAAAGCGTTTATTGATTTATGCGTTAGGTCAACATACTCAAACGAAAATGGATATTTGGAGTACTGTTTGCAGACTGCTTAATTTACATCAACAGGATAATAAAACGGGTCGTAAAAACACAAATTACTTGGTACTGGCGAATATTTTCGCTCGGTACACACGGACATGGCGAAAGACTACGGCCAAATGCCACTTCGGTTCCCATAAATACGTACGCGAGTCCTTGAAGCAACAATTACTTGTGTTTTGCTTAGGGTGTGACGCAAACGGTCCACTAGCCGACAAAATTGTAACGTAAATCTATCTGTACGTTGACTGTTATTATAAGGAAGCTGAATTCGGTGAATATTCGAAGAATTAAGTCGTCAAAGTAGGAGTTTATTTTTTCAGTTCATCCTGTCTTGCCCTTATCCTAATTCATTAGGAAACGAAGCAGTCTGTATTCTTCTTATATACTTCTCTAATACTCGTCATTCGATTAATTTCTAGCAATATGCTTCTTGATACAGGCCATTCGACGATTTTTTGGTGTTCGTCTACAATTTTTTTTGTGAATGACGTCTCGCAGGTCAACCTAGAGGAGGTTGTCAACTGCTTAACCGGGGTGATATGCGACAAACATATTTTGTACGGAGTAAAATTTCCACGAGGAATAATCGAGTCGTGGTGATTAGATGTACTGATTCCAAAACATGTTGGTATCTATCGGTCCTCAACCGATCAATCATGTGAATCTCTTAGATGAACTTAAGGCCTCTAGCCACCTCTACATATATAGTCTCATCCACATTTATACTCAAAAGCTTCCTCACCAGATTGTCCTTTTTTTTAGTTGTTTGCCGAAAATTGACTTTTGTCATGCTTCAAATAAAATACATTTTTGTTAGGCTTAACACGCGCTATTGCGAGCGACAATGACCAACGGCTTTTTCGTGATTAAGGCGCGGCTGGTTTTATTACAATGCGATTTCTCTATTACAGTGCCGCGCGTGTGGTTTGCTACATAAACGTGCCTGGTTTTGGAAGCTAGGCCATCGTGTAAACTTTCAGTTAAAGTAATTTTTTTGGAATACAGAAAACAATCAAAGTACACTTTCGTGTGATTGTCTTGCGGTAACAATCTCTCAGATAATATTAATCACTATCTAAAGCAGGCCATGAGAAGAAATGGCCCCCATGACTTCCAACGTGTGGGACTGGGCTGGCCACGTCTGCCGGATGCCCAAAGAACTGTGGGCCAACTGGCCACTTTGTGGAGCCCTGACACAGCCAGGAGGCGTCGCGGCAGACTTCGCAGAAGATGGCGGGATGAGCTAGGTAAAACTAACGCAGATAAAATGAATCGCTGGAAAACAATACGAAGATGGTGCTGAGAAACTCTTGGACATAATAAACTCATTATGTGTCCATTGCTTTGACACAAGCCTGCCGTTTTTGAGAAAAACTGGACCGTAATTCATATCATAATATCGTTGTAAACCAAAATGGCGTGTTGTAAATCTTTGATAATTAAACCTCATCAAAATAGAAGAAGTTAAACTACAGACTAACAGACGCTATAAATCGTTAAATCCCGAAATTCATTCAAGGTTACAACGGCAACGCGCATAATTTATTTCTGAACTAAAAGCGAGTAACCAGTGAGTTTACTAGACCTTGGTCTTACAGCCGCCATAATCACTACAGATCTTATCTATATCTTTTAAAACTGAGGATAAACATTATGAGGAAACGTGTGTGTTGTGCTGTAACTTTGAACGATGGATTGAAGAATGAATAATACGAGAACGTTGCGGTAAAAATATGATGTAGTCTAATGTATTTGGTTATTGATGAGAGGAGCGGCAAAGCTGGAAGGGAATGCCTTAGAATCCAGCATACACCGATCTTATTGTTGAAGTTCTTCATAATATACAGGTTTGTGTGTAGTACTCACAACCAGCGAGCTGTTGTTTCCACCTGGGAAACGAGTTCCCTTCTGCAAGGAATAAAGACGAAAGTTCATGTATGAACATTTTCAAGTGAATCACCAATGACGCTCCATATAAGGAAACAGATGTTAAACATGGTGATATGCTAATTGCTGCACTGCAATCAACTGCAGACGGAATTAATTAAACTTAATGTACCATGGCATTGATACTCATTATTATTAGCATTTTAAGAATGAAACTAATTTTTGTCTTTTTGTCCAGGTTCCAATCCTTGCCGGGATCGCGGGACCTAGGGATTACCGTGACCCCGGTACGTAAAGGGCTATTGAAGGACACCGTGGATTTTAGTCAGTACAAGTCTGACATTCCCTCCCGCTCTGCCCTGGGTGGGAGGACTCATTTGATGATTTTACCACGATAAAAAAAAAAAGGTTCCAATCCTTTCTATCTATACTAATTTTAAAATCTATACTAACTGAAATTATAAAGCAGAAGAGTTTTTTTAGTTGCGCTAATTTCAGGAACCACTGGTTTGAATTGAAAAAATATTTTGTATTGGATAGCTCATTTATCGAGGAAGGCTATATTATATAACATCACGCTACAACCAAAATATAATAATTCTAATATTAGCTATGAAGTTATTCAAACAGATTGAAATGCGATCTATTCAGGATAGATACTTATGAAACATAAATCAGATTTTATTAGATGCTCAGTGATAAAAATACCGGTTCGATGGTCCATAATGTCCGTCTCTTTTTAAACAATAAATGGATCTATAGCTGTGGGTATCTTTGGATTTAGGAAACGTTTATTTTGCCCTTGCCACTGATGTTGTAAGTTCCTTTGACTAGAGCCATTGGAAACTTCACACCACAAACGTATGTACCTCATAAAAATTGGTTAACTGACATTGCTCGCTGAGTATACGCTACTCTTTATTTATATGTTTGTATGAACTGCGTAATTTCCGGAAATGCCATAGGTACTAATGATCCAAATAAAAATAAATCAATTGTAATTATTTTTTTGGGGTGGTTAGCGCAATTCTTAAAAGGTTTGGTAACATCCCTCTACAACGCTTGGGAGCCAAATGAAAAAATTACAAATACAGTATAAGCGTAAACAAAGTAGAAGCGCGGGCGGAGGATCGGATGCGACGTGGTGGCTCGGGGCCAAAACTTCAGGATGATAAAATCGCGGTTAGAAGCATTGAAGTGGCCAGAAGCTATAGAGGGTCCTTAAACGGCCACTTAGCAATATTCCCAATGATTCACTTCGTGAAAGAATAGCCAATGACGTTGCGCATTGAATCATTAGTAATATTGCTCAAAGTGACCGCTTTAGACCCTCAGAACAAGACGTGCGAACCCGGCGCATGTGAATGAATGTAATCAAAGCAAAAGGTATGACATCGTACGCAAAAGCCGGTTGAGCACTACGCCACTGACCTTTTTAATGGCTAAGGACAATACCAAAGATGTCTATACTAAATGCTTCATGTATACTAAAGACCTTGACACTAGCGGTTACTGGCATACATATAGATCCACGGTGACAACAGAACCATCTGTACTATACGAACACGTAAGTGCAAACTCATTAGAGTGGACATTGCATGCTTTGTTTACATTTTCCACGCATTGACCATGAATGGGGTATTCATTCAAGATAATTTACATGTGGTTTTGCAATATTTACCTGAACTAGTTTTTTATCGAATATTAGGTACAGCGTGTACCAGATACGTTATAGTTATTTTTTTTAATAAAAAGGAGGAGATTCGCAAATCAGTGACGTTCTTTTTTAAGTCGATCAGACAATGTGATAATCGATCTGAACAATTTTCTTTTTGACACCTTCATTGAAATCGCAAAAAAATATCAGAAATCTACTCGATACAAACTATGCTGTAGATGATTTGTAGCTCAATTTCTGGTCAAATAAAAACGAACCTTTTTCCCTACAGACATTAAGAAGAACATATTTACCTGAACTACTTCTTTAGTATGTCCCTTCAGTCGATCCAGGCTTTCTTCAGAGGAATAATCTGAAGTCTTGACCAGATTAGCTGCCTTTCTAGTGACACGCCGAGTTACGTGGGCTGGCTGCGAATAATGCTCCTCTTCTACTTCTGTTATGGTTTCTGATGTCACTGTGCTCGCTGGCTGGCTTAATTGTCTGGGGAAGAAATAAGGTATGATTGGGTTCTGTCATGAAGACCAGGTAATGGGGGGTAAATATTATAATCGAGAGAATATAAGAGAGAGATCTCTCCCTCTTTGTCTCTCGACATAAACGTGCTATAAAGTCGAAAATAGTGGACTAAAACTGTAGAGGATTTACGGCCTATTCCTATCAGTCCTTAGGACTTTGCTTCTGGCTTACAAAGTATCCCAATTTCAGCGCTGTTGGCTTCAGCTATTAAGGCGTGAAAAGTAAAAGATAAACAACGCGAATTTCACGTTTATGTGTGTGCATGATTCGATTATATTTGAGTTAGTTATATATTGATACTTAATCTAAAACGTAAGTGTGATTACATATAATTTGTGATAAATGTGAAAATTATCAAGATTTATAGCTACTAGAGGAGATATTTCTTGACTGAGAATTGTTTAAGCATTATTTTTTGGACCCCACTAGCAAAAACAGTACCAGATGTTGTTAAAATAAGTCAAAGTACTCATAGGTACCTAAACATCTTGAGGCATTCATATAAACAAATGTTTGATCAACCTTGATTCACTGTTTTGGCTACTAAATACTATTGTACAACAAATCTTTGGCACTTTGCCTATCATGTTAAAAGCTGATGTAGTAATGTCATTTTTTAACAATAATAACTAACTTTAGGGTGTTAATTTCTTGAGAAACATTTTGGTTTATGGTGTAAACTGTTTGTTAAAACATTGGTACAGGTACTGGCAATAAAGAATGCATATTTATCGTAGAAAGAGAAAAATAAATTAATTATGGCAGGGGAGAGTGGAATAACAAAAGGTGTTGAACTGACTCCTAAATAAAGTGAAAATAACAATTTGTTTATTTTTTTAAGTCTTGCCCATCACTACGAATTTCTTTCCTGTCCATCGTAGTATAAACTTACAAACACCCAGACATGGGACAACTACTTGTAGGTCATACAGGTATTTCTGTGCTGCCTATTGCTCAGCAACTGCCCCAATTGTGCTGTGAAATGATGATGCTTGGAAAGACGTCGTACTATACAGCGAGTATCGATCTGATGTGCATTCTTTATTGCCAGTACCTATAATTGTATTTGTATGTGAATACACGGTAATGAACGCTTGTTTATTACAGGGGTAAGGTCTTGTTATCACATGAGTCACTTCCACTCAGCAAGGTTAAAGTAATTCTTTTACATTTGTATCTTATCAGAGGAAAGTTGGTTAATTGGTGCCATTTATTTACTTCGCTGTTAGTATTTAATTTTATTGGACTTGTTTACTTACTGAAATTGTTGTGGTTTTCTAAATTGTTTTTGTTTATCTTAAGGGGGCCATTTAGATGTTATTGTTTAGAACAAAACATTATCAAGAAGACCTAATTCAGTAATTAAATTATTTAATTAACATAATGATAAGTTTATATGTAGAACACAAAAAATAAAATATATATTTTGTAAACTAAATTAAGAGATGGACTCAGAAAATTAAATAAATTAGAGCTTATTTGATTTCTTTAAACAAAATGCCATAAATATGCTCATGATTTAGTCACTCAAATATAAATACAACAACAAATATGAATTACACACTTATTCTACCTAAATAAATCATGACAAAAAATTCCTATAATTTGTTACTGTTCCATTTTAATTAAGAGCTTATTAGCCTAGTGTACCACAGCTGGGCTTGGGTTTCTCCTTAGAAACTTTGCTGCTCCATGTGATTTCTAATTTGAATAACTTTTTTACCAATTTAATGAAGATTTGTAGTTTGAGTCAGGGATACATCCACTTTATTTGCCAAATACACACCATAGCTGCACTACCCTCTGAGAAAAATGTAACTACAGCTTGGATTCGCACAAGAGCAATTTGAAAATAAAATAATAACTACATCACTCAAGAATAATATAACTTTCTACTGGTGAAAGAATACTCAAAATCAGTTCAAGAGTTCCTGATTTTTGCTACACATAAAAACACAAACAACCTCTTAAAATTAGTATAGATGGATCTATGTTCCACAATTTTGTTGATCACAAAGCATTGAAAATAAACAAGTTGAAATGGATTATGTTTATTCTAAATTTAAGCCATGACCAAAAGTTCCAAGAATCAGTGTTGTGCATAGCACAACCAAGGTCACACCTGTACTGCTGTGACCTCACACTATGGTTGTGACATCATTGTCAACAAAAGTTGTCCTTTACTAGTACTCAAGCCCTAAAGACCTTGAGATCAATCTGTCATTTGAGAAACTAGTGGGTGTTGTAATTGTAAATGGAATATTAAAGTTATTGATTTTGATTTTAATTTTATATTTTCAGTTACAAATATTGAGGCAATACAATACATTTTTTTTTTTAATTTAGAAAAGTTTAAGATCTATACAAAACTATATTACACACATCAACATAATCTAGGGATATTTTATATTTCATCAAATATCTAAAAATCTATGAAGAATTTTCTCATATAGTAAATGGAAGAATGATAGGTTATTTTAAGGTGTACAGTAAAAAATAAAAAACATTTCGTGATTTTTTTGTTTTAAATAGAAATGTTAATTATTTTAATCGCCGTAGCAAATTAATATGGTAAAAAACTTCATTTCTTCTTATAAAGCTATTAATTTTAATGAAAATTTAAAAAATCTTATTAAGTCTAATTATTAATAATCAGTTTTGCCACCTCTTACATTAATTACACATCAACATCGATTGTTCATGCTTAAAGTTAGATTGTCAATGTCTTGCTGCGGTATGAGGTCCCATGTTCTTTGCAAGTGGTCGTAAAGTTGTTGTTGTGTCGTCAAATTTGGCGGGAAATCTCTCAAAGCTTTTCGTTGTAACATGTCCCAGGCATGCTCGATAGGATTTAAGTCGGGCGACTGTGCAAGCCAATCCAAAACTTGAATATCGTGGTCTCGGAGAGCGGTCGACACCGGCCGCGCCGTATGGGAAGAAGCATTATCGTGCATGAGTACAAATTCCTGGCCTATTTGAATTCTGTGTGGGTCAATAACAGGCTCCACTACCTCCTCGTGGTATTTTTGTGCAGTCATGCTACCTTGGATCCAAATGAGCTGGGTTCGTCCGCCAAGACGAATTCCTGCCCACACCATGATTGTCTCGCCTTGGTATGAGTGGACCTCCTGAGGGTGCCTTAGACGGCTAACTGTCCCTGGAGTTCTCCAAACGCGTGTTTTTCGTGATTCCAGATGAAACCCAAACCGGGACTCGTCGGTGAACAGCACCAAAGACCGTTGTTCGTCACTCTATGGTAAATGCTCCCGAGCCCACGAAAACCGCCGACCGCGATTGCCACGTCGCTATGCTGGAACACGTAGCGGTCTTCGAGCATGAAGACCAACTTCATGCAACCTCCTTCGCACGGTTTGGTCGCTTACCAGCAGCTGGTGGTCCTCCTGGAGCCTTTGTACTAGTTGCATCGCTGTGATATTGGGTTGTCTTCTAGCAGTTATTTGGAAAAATCGATCCTGTCTCTGCGTAGTAACGCGATATCTACCCGTGTGCCGTTCAGCTACATCCCCAATACTGCGATAACGTGACCACAACCTTGATATCACGTTTTGGCTGGTGTGTAGGGCCTCAGCAACGAAGCGTTGAATAGCACCATTTTATAGCATGACCACGGCTCGTAACATTTCATCTCGACTCAAATGACGACGTGACATGACTCCTAAAGCTCACACGACACGTTAAATTAAAAAAGAATACCAATCTAATCCCTGTTCATTAATTAATATTAATAAAACAATTTTAATTTTCCGTAACATAACGAATCACTAACAATTTTGCCACCGTATTTTGTTTTTTCTTTTTTTTTTAATATTTATTCTTTAAATTTTGAAAATAGAATAAATGAGGTTTCAATCTGTATACAAACTTTTTATGAAAACTAAAAAGATTTTAAACTAAACAATCGTAAATAATTTACGATTAAGATATCCCTAGATTCTGTTGATGTGTGTATTTTGTGCTTTCATTTATTAAACCTATTTATTAAAATTTCATGTTAAAGTACAAATATATGTTAAAGTATTTCTACCAGTGCACCTTTTGGTGATGCATAGAGAAAAACATCATTTTTCAATCAGGAATTTGTATGAACCCTTGATTTGTTATGAGTTATTGGCATAAGCCTGACCTAAGGTTTTTACAAGGAACTTAAAAATAACGGATCAAATGAGGATGTGCAGTATTGATTTATTCCTCTTATCCCTTGCTTTCAACAAGGTATGATACATGTTGTATTTTATAAATTTTATGTAATATTTCCATTTGCCAAAGGTGTTGTTATGTTGTACAAGAAAACTTGTAGGATACATGTGTTATACCTTAATGAAAGCGAGGAGTTCAATGATTGAAATAGTCTCAATACATGTTTAAAATAAAACAAATAATTATATCTTGACAAGAATTCTACTAATATAAATATAAATATCTATATCAAATTAATATTTAACTTGTTTCGTTGTGAAAACAAAACCCTTTTAAAATTAGAATTATGACTGAAAACACATGAAAAATAAACAGGATAATAAAGATTATGGAGGTTGATAAGCCAAACTCACATAGTTATAATAAGTTTCTAATTTAGAAAATACCTTGATAACAATCATTAACACTTCATATTGATAACACTAAAAGAAATTAAGCACATGTTCAACATACATTAGCATTTAAAATTCAAAGAATTTGGCAATGAACTGTGCCGTTTATTCATTAAAAAATTCAACAGCACAGAAACTAGTTTAGCAAGAAATTATAAATTTTATCACAGTTGACAGGTTTGATAAACAGGGTTTATCTATCATAATCTTTGATACTTCAATAACTTAGCTCAGCCCAAGATATGATAGAAAATGAATGAAACTGGGCCTTAAAAACAAATTCTTTAAAATGTTCCACTGCAGCTGAATAAGAGAAACATATAACGCTTTTTTAAATTCGAAAACGGAAAATACTCACTTGACAGGGGTGCTTCGCTTCACAGGCGTTTTGCGCCCCGACTTCTGGTGATGGGTGTGTTCCTCACCCTCCAGGCAGTTCTCATGGTCGCAGCTAGACCGCAGGAAGGGTGTCTTCGAGCGAGACCTTGACCTCAATCCGCTAACCGTTGGGTTCTCCATGCTTCTATCACTGATATTGACTTGCTGTTATCACTGACTTCACACCATCTTCACACCTCGTTCCCAACGACCCAAGGCTGATGATCTCACCGGAATTCTACCAATATTCAAATTACTTCACCGAATTTTTAATACACCGAATATTGCACAAGGAAATCTATTTCTGTGGCTTAATGCGATGCCGCCAAAAGTAACGTAACCAACGTCTCGGTGACTTTCAGTTACACTACGTACGGATGCTCTATTCAGAACGTCCTAAAATATTTTGTATGTTTGATATGTAACGATTTACAAATGTAAAACCGCGTACAGTAAATTGTACACAAACGTGCGCGATAAAATGAAATTCGTGAATTTCGTAACTTCTCACTCGCTAAACATAAACTGATGACGTCATCAAAAAGACGTTACGGGGATGCCATTAAAAATACTGCAGGTTTAAAAAAATAATGTTATTGTAAAAACAAAAACTCCTACAATATATCGACACTAAAAATAATGTTACTTCTTTTCTGTAATTTTATAATCAAATAAATGAAAAATTAACAATAAAAAATCATAAATCTTCGTTTTATGGTGTTAAAGATTCAGAAAAATTAGAGAGCTGGAACGATTTTATGGTGTTACCAATTAAAAAAAATAGGGATGCGAAAGTGTGGAAAAAGTAACAGAAGAAGGAAAATTGGGAACGGGAATTCCGGTTTTTTGACAGTTGCTAAGTATAATCTGTGATGTTGTGTTGTTTTGGCGGGTGAGCACGAAAACAAGAGTAGGCAAAAATTGTTTTAAAATGGATGTAAGCAAAGTATTTAGTAAAATAAAAGAACTTGGACATGTACCAGGCAAACGTGAAGAATTACGTGAATACTGCCAGTTGAAAATCGATCAGGTATAGCAATTAAATCAGTAAAATGTAAAGTTTCAATGACACCGGATTTTTAACAAGACTTTGATTTATTTATTTGCAGATACTAAAGTTTTTACCGCGGCGTATAGTGAATAGTGATGGAGGAGATCTGTTGAACTGTATTTTAAATGGATTTCCGGATAATACTGCCTGCAGGAATAAGGTTAAGGTAAACAACAACAATGACTGAACAAGTACTAACATGTTCAGTAACATAAACAAAGATAAAAATATTGAAGTAATCTACAGCAAATTGATACTTGATTATTGTAGTATTATCAACAGTTATGAAAGATTATTATAAAGATGATATTCTATTCATGTTAATGACATGATTCTTAATTCTTTAAAGCATGTTTTTAGTTTAAGCTTTCTTGTAAAGACTAGGGCTTAGTGGCGTTCTAAGTTTATTTTGAGACTAACACCACTGTAAGAAGACACTCACATTGCTGATGGTACTGTGCTTATAAATATAACAAATATAACTATGACATGGTCATTAAGGCTGTTATTGGAACTAAAACGGGGATAGTGACTATAGACTATACAATTATGTTGCCGTAATATAAAATACAATAGAAATAACTGAAAGATTGTAAATACTGATACTGTGGCAGTTACTTTAGGTCTCTGAGTTAAAGTGGACCTTTGGTAACAACCAGAGGTCCACTTTAGTCCACCACTCACGTCCACACACACTACAAAATCAACAGGTTCTGTCCAGTTCGTCCCACCATCTTCTACAACATGTGCCGTGACACTTTCTGTTGAAAGATAAAGATTGTAAATTCAATTATTCTGTTTGAAGGTCTAATTACCTATTACAGTCAATATGTGTTCTATCCCAACAAACACAAGTAGTTTATAACTAAACTCCAATGATTTACAGGTGGTGGAGTTAGTCCTACAGACCATGAGAAAGGAGTCCACATCCCTTACTCACTGCGGTGATGTCATTAGCCGACTCTGTCTGGAACTGCCGAGGTTGCCAGTGGATGACCTGGTGCGCTGGTCTAATGATAGTGTGCAGTCCATTGTACAGGATACTGATGTGAATATGATGTGAGTACACAAAGAATGGCATGCACGGGTGTGTCGTAGCCATGCATAGGGTCAATAGTAATGTATTGCTAACATGTCCAAACAGAAGTGACTTTTTCATACTGACATACTACATACCAAATATTCTAATCTTTACTAGATTAGAATCTTTACTAGATTAGAATATTTGGTAAAAAGATTGCACCAATTTGTGCTTTTCTTTCAAAGAGTTTGGATTTGAGAGAGTATTATGTAGTAGAGATTGCGAGATGAAACTTATTAATTTCAGGATTTGTTGGCTAACAAAACTATTCAGCAACTGCTGATGCAATTTCTTCATGATCATTAATTTTTCCAGAATAGGCTATTTCCTCAAAAAATCACAGAATATTAGAACTGTATTTTTTCTTTTGTTACATAACCCAAAATTGATGAAGATTGTAAAAATGACAAAACGTCACTCGATCGGTATAATTCTACAGGCGTTATGACGTCACAAGCCACCAAACCCGAATTTCGAAGCGTTTTCAAATTATCAATATTTATTGATTTAAAATACGTGTTCATTATTTGTCAATACTCTTACTAACGAACTAAACAGTTTTTCAATTTATTTATGCAGTTAACTAGCTTATTCTCTCACTCGAATTTAACTAAAATTCTGTAATCCTACAATCCGAAAATAGCACATATTTTTTTTAATTCTCCTTCATGAAAAACCACTAAAACATCAACACAGACATGCTTTTCTATTTCCTGTTTCCAGTTGGCGTGACGTCCTACCAGAATGTATCAACGCAATATCAACACATGACTTGATCAAGCACTGTGGCTCGGAACTGACGGGCACAGAGTACAAAGAGCAGTGCATCCACACACTCTGCCAGTGTCCCTGGACTGAGAAACAACTTGTTCAGCTTACTGCCATGTTCAAGTTAGTGTTTAAAAGGTTTTTTGGCTATATATCAGTTGTAGATGGGTAGTGCCAGATCTTGGTAGGTAGTGCCAAATCATTTTTTATTTTATTATATCTGCGAGTGAGACTCGAACCCGCGAAATTAGGCTATCGCAACTCCACTCGTCGAAGTCGAATATTTCATTAAATTGCTTGAATGTTTTATGGTAACGTAGTGCTATCTATGGGAATAGTGTCAAACAAAGAAAAAAGCAAATAAAATATAAAAAAAAAACATTTGTTGCCAGACAAAATGGTTGCCAGAAATTTGAAAATAGTTAAAGAGTTACGTAATCTGGGGTGCTAAGACAGGAAACCTCCACGTGCACCCGTGAACTGGAGTTCCCCTTCGGATACGTCCGGGGGGAAGACCAGTTTTTCGGGCCGGTGCACCCTGGGATGCAAAAACTCTTTGAGGCACTGTGTGCCTAAGGGGTCTCTTTGCCCGTATGCGAATAGCCTGTCGGGTGGATGCTCCAACGCGTGTCCCTCTGAACAGCAGAGGGCACAGCGGCGGAGCGGGCTTGCGGACGGTGAGTAATGGGTAAGCTCGCCGTCCGACCAAGGACCAAGCCCGGGTTTAGTCAAGCCCTATTTTTTATGAAATTATTTGCAATTATAAACTAACTGTGGCCTCCTATAAATGAAGGAGTACACCAACTAATTAACTTTTCTTGTCCTCTGTACAATCGAAAAAGTTGAATCATGTCCCACCACAAGCTTATTTTCGTACAGACATTAAAATACAATTAATCCACATTCGCGTAAACATACATATCTATGTTAAGGAGCTTGATTTTTGTTTGTGATGGATTCAAACGATTTATTGTCAAAATGGGTCATGATTCAACTTTGCCGATTGTTCATCGTTTGTCGATAAAATAATCATTTGCTTACTGCCCATGCAATGTCTTAGCATAGGCAGCCAAATAATCATTATTCTTAATCATCATAACGATTCAGGAATTCAATAAAAAAAAAAAATAAAAAGAAATATCTCTCAAATTGCTTAGAGAATGAGAATATTTTACTCTATTCTAATCTTGTTTCCAGAGACATGCAGCTATCTCGCAATGATCACAAGCAGGTGGTTAATAAGATATGCTCCTACATCATAGACACCCCGCCTGACTCTTTGCCTCCATTGGTACATCAATTACTCAAGTGAGTTGATCAAATTAATCAATACATAATATCTGGTTAGGAAGGCAGTCAGACTCTCATATTATTACATCAAAAGCCACCCAGACGCAGTGGGAGACGGAGACACGCCCACGGCAACGAACGTCACAGGTCGATCTCCGGCTGACGGAGGCGCGGGTATGCGGACGGCGATTAATGGACGACTCGCTGTCCGATCATGGACCATGCTCGGGTCGACAGCGCGTTGCTTTCCACGCGCGCCTTAAAGAACTGTCAGCACTATGACGGGGCTCCCTTAGAGGGCCAAAGCCTGCCGGGATCGCGGGACTGTCTTATCAGGTAACCGTGGCCCCGGAACGTAAAGGGCTATTGAAGGACACCATGCATTTTAGTCAGTACAAGTTTGACAGTCTCTTCCTGCCCTGGGTGGGAGGACTCATTTGATGATTTTACCACATAAAAAAGGATTCCACTGCTTTAGATGGCTTTCAATTCTGAATTGTATATGCGGTAAATGTTATTTTCAGACTATGCAAGACATACCACTTAGAAATAGTATTGTCACACCTGAGTCATTACTTCAGTGTTCGTCTGTACAGCAAGTTGGAGCCTCCACCACAAGACTCGGAGTCGACCACAATTGATATTGACGATATTGGTAAGGCCTCCTTTTTTTTATCGTGTTAAAATCATCAAATGAGTCCTCCCACCCAGGGCAGGGCGGGAGGGACTGTCAGACTTGACTGACCAAAATCCACGGTGTCCTTCAATAGCCCTTTACGTTCCGAGGTCACGGTAATTCGTGAATAAGACGTCTAGAAAATCTTTAACCTTTTAAGCGCTTGGCTAAATATCAATTGCCGTGCCCCTAGCGCCCGACTACGAATCGTGCTTTCCTCTTCTCCTCTCTTTCTGCTCCTTTTAAGCTCCGATTTGTAAAATATCATGGTGTACAAGGAAAAGTATTCTATCTGTCTATCTACATAAATAGAGAGATATAGAATAGATGCAATAAAATCGAACAAAACAACAAAAATCGTGAATATTCTCTGTCGGATAAATACGACACGGGCGATAGGGGCACGGAAATGTTTGTCGTATATATACGACTCTGGTGGTTAAAGGGTTAAATATTTGTATGATCTACAAGCTGTAATTTCAGGTAAGTCCTCTGGAATAAATATCCAGAAGACGTGCTCAATGTGACCAGCTGAATTTTGCATTCCTTTCAAAAATCTTTATGAATATGTTCATTCTTTACTTTTTTCTTGCCAGCCGACCTAATTACAGAATGTCTCCCCCAGTCCCCCACAGTTCTGCAGAACTAAGTCGCTGCCTCTCCACCTGTATCTACCACATCTCACAAGGCGCGGCTGACCCCGAGCTGGTCCGCAAGCACATCAGGACCTGGCCTAAGACCCAGCTGTTGAGGGCTCCCTTCATCATAGACCTGGCTCTCGCCATGTCTGACAAGGGAGCGGACTTTAGATCTGTTTGTTTAGATGTAAGTATTATCACATTATCATTGTCTGCCTCTGTATCACTTGTTTTCCAACTATGTTTGAATAAGGGTGGTTAACTAAAAAAAGAATATTATTTCATCAGTTACACCATATTTTTTGAAGTGAAAGCTTCTTTAGCGGCGTTGTGCACTTTTTTGGAATGGGTAAAAAATGTTAACCTCGCGTCAGGACACGTGACCTGATCGAAAATTCGTAAGACGGATGGAGAGTAGACAGCTGGCGCGGCGTAGGAGAGGGAGTACCCCCCTCTCTTTCTACGGCGCGGCGAAAATGTATGCCTGCGCCTGCTGTTTAGTTTTAGAGATTGGCGATGATGGTTCTGGTAGTAATGATGGGGAAAAAGTCGTCGAAATTATGGATGGAATTTAATTTTTTAAGAGATAAACTTTTTAATGTAATATAAATTGCCATGTTTGTGTACGATAGCTCAATAAATAAATATTGTATTCTACCACATAAATGAGAGTACTTTTATACTGATAATTAAAGCAATTCGTGCAAAGTTATTCCCTAACCATTCCAAAATATAAAAAATGCACAACGTTAATATTCAAGTTTTCACTTCTGCCGGCACTCCCAGAGTGCAACCCGTCGTTTTTTTTTTTTGTTTAAACCAACGTTGACGATGATACAACGCCCTGGTATAATTTTAGTGCATTCTGGCATCATGAACTCCCGCTCGCGAGTTGGATGCGTTTTCTCTGTCAATATTAATTGATTTAAAAAACCCAAAACTTGAAAACTGTAACCGAGAGACTAATAGATGATGTTGGAAACTAGCCTAAACTTAGGGTCACAGTAACGGGAAATACCGTTCATTATCGCGTCAATGGACAATGGTGAAATGCTGTTAGTGTGGCCCAGCCCAGCTTCTGCAGCTGTTTTCCAGTGTTTTATCTGGAGCCAGTGCCTATCTGAACTCCATAACTGGACAGAATGATATCCTTGGGTAACTTGTTCTGGCTTCCGACTTCCCATAGCAACTGTAAAATCATTATCATCAATTGACAACCGGGATTAATTGCTTATCATGCTCATTATCATCACATTTAGGTGAAAGATTTTCACTGCTGCACAGCTCCTAAAGCCTCGATCTCGTAGGTTCAATTAGCAAATTAGGAAATATTTGCTGCCGAGGCGCGACGCTCAAAATCTAACTTTATTTACTACACAAAAAGATATAAATTTCCAGACGACACTGGAAATGTATATAGGTATCGCGTCACGTCGCGTTTTGGTGTGAACTGATCTTAAGAGGCTTCCGCGGCAGCGAACACTGGTCCGCGACCAAAAGCACCTTTTCCGGCGTAGTATTTAAATGACTACCCTAATATTACAGGTAATAAAATCAGCGATAGAACAGCGTGCCATGGACGATCTAAGAGCTAAAGAGGCAGCGTGGGTGCGCGCAGTCATGCCGCCCGACGTCGATGTGATCTGTGTACTCAAACTTATCACTACTGAGAGGTAATCATCTTCAACAAAACTTTTAAGCCATATCCTGTAGGGTGCAGAAGAAGGAGTAGTCCTCCTTCACCTCTCCTACTCACTCCATCCTCCCCCTCCACGACATGTTTTGTGAAATATCCCAAGTTAAATAAACTGTCCATTTTGGGGCAGAAACTATAGATCAGTAACCACATTTGTGACCATTAAATCAACGGAACAGTAGCACAGTCTAAACACATATATATAACATTTTAAACTTTTTGTTCCAGCGCCAATCATCGCCAACTGACAGTAGTCGGTCTTATAAACCTTGCCTTCCTCCTCCTCTCCGTGTCTCGTCTTAAGCCAGTCGCTCCAACATGTTGGTCGCACGGCAAGTTAATCCTGGTGCGACTCAGCAAGGCGCAGCCCGAGACTGCCGGCCACATACTGAGCCAGCTAGCTGACAGACTGTGTAGCGACACTACGCAGAGGCAGTATGCAGGTAAAGTGATGTAGTCTGCGCCAGATAAGTCTGGAATAAAATTCGTTGACCCCCGAGTTCCAATGTATTCTAATATTTCAAAATGATACGTCAAAATGTAAAGAAAGTGTTGTAACTCAATAAAAAAAAACGTATTGTTCTGTAGCTGGCAACCCTTTATAATTATTATACTTTGTTTATATTTCGCGCGATGTGAACTAACGTTGTCACCTGGCAACGTTGCCACTTCGCAACGTTGCCACCTGGCAACGTTGCATTACTGTGTTCGCGCGCATTTTTGTACCGACGCTTGAGCCCCCGCGGACCGCACGGGCCTCTCGGTCGCCAGTTGCCGCGACAGACGAGACGCGAGCGGGCACGTAATGCAACGCTCCGGCGTTCCCGCCAATTCTGTGAACTCTCTTTTGTTTATAAGTGTAAACTGTTCTTAAATATGTATTGAACCTTGTGTGAATGTAAATATACGCCTTTTACCGAGTGACGGCGTCTCATTGTGGAAAAACCCAGCCCTAAATTATATTGGTCCTCCGAGCCCTGGATCACAATGGATGACAAGGTTACCGGCGTCGTAACACGGAGCAGAGCCCATGCTGGAGCTGAACAAAGACCCGGTGCGGATACCACGTGTGTCACTACGGCTCCGCGTAGTGAAGTTGTTGCCACGTCGACCGGGTCGCGATCAAGCCGCATGAGCTGCGAAGCGCTTCGCCTCCGTGCCGAGTACAAGGCCGAAGAAGAACTCGCCAAGATTAAAGAACAGCTCATAAAGAAAAAACTTGCATTGGAAATCGCGGAGATTGAGGACGAAGAAGCAGAATACCGCGCGATGAGTGTTAACAGTGGTCCTAATAACGTGGATGAGTGGTTAAGCTCACGTCAAGCCCCGTGCGAACACGCGGAAAAGCCGCCAGCGCCCCCCCACGCGCCGGCCGGCGCGTGTCCGAACTTGACCGAAGGCCTACCTCACGAACGAGAGCGCGCGCGCGGCGTCGCGCATGCGCATAACACCGTTCGCGAGTCGTTCGCGCCTGCGGCGGCGTCCTCCCCGACCGCCGCGAAGTATGCACCGGGCGCTCTGCCCCCGGCCGCCGGCACCGTCGCGGCCTCTGACATCATGCACCTCGCCGACGTCATTATTACAAACATGTCGAAACGACCACGACAGAATTATGACCTCCCCATGTTTGATGGCAGCCCGGCAGACTGGCTGGCATATCGACGTGCATACGAAGGTACCGCGGCCACGTACAGCATGTTAGAAAACACCTTACGACTGCAAGCATCACTGCGTGGCGCGGCAAAGTGTGCCGTTGAAGATCTGCTGCGTACCGGATCCGACCCAACAGATGTCATAAATGCATTAGAAGAGGAGTTCGGTCATCCCAATTTACTTTTAGAAACGGCACTTAATAAGATAAGATGTTTGCCCCGAGTGTCCGAAAGTGGCGTCGAATTACGAAATATGACTTGCGTCGTTCGAAATTATGTGTACATTTTGAAGAACATAAGAGCGGAGGGCTACATAAATAACCCTCAATTGACACACGAAATTCTTAGCAAATTAACTAATGTACAACGATCGCAGTACGGCGAGTTTGTTATGAAAAGGAATACCGACAGCAAGGAAGATCTTCGATTATCGCCGAATATACACGTAGTTCTCGAGTTTCTAAGTCACCTGACACGGGCATCAGCTTATTACCTACCGTTGAGCATGAACAAAGAGCATAATAATAATCGTAACCGGACCACCGCTGCTGCCAACCCCGCTGTCGCCCCAACGTCGCGCGCTAGGCGCGCTGAGGCCACGCGTCAACACCGGGAACCTGCAGACCGAGTACACCTTACTAGCGAGGAAGCTACGTCAGGGTCGCCGAGTACGTCGTCGTCATCAAGTGAGTGCGCGTTGTGTCGTAGTGCGGTTCACAAATTACCCGAGTGCGATAAATTCGGTACAAAAAGTGAACTTGAAAAGTGGAACTTTGTAAAGGTCAACAAACTTTGTTTCAAATGTTTATTGCAAAACCATTCTCGTTACCGTTGCCGTGCAAAACGATGTGAAAAGTGTCGTGCTCCGCATCACACGCTTCTACACTACGAGAAACCGAGAGCCCCGGGCGCCGCCGACGGTGTTACCGGTGCCCCGCCCGCGCCGGCCGCCGCGGCACAGGCGGCCTGTATACAGCCGCCGGCGCCGTCGCAGTCGGTCGCCGAGTCGGTGACGAGTATGGGTGAGCGGTGTCGAACCACTAAAACTTTATTAAAAATTATGCCTGTCACAATTATTGTTAACAATGTTGAACATAGTTTATATGCTTTGCTAGATGATGGGGCTACTGTGTCATTAGTAGATTCTAGTATATGTAATTTCAGTGGACCATCATGCCCGTTAAAAATAGTTAGTGCGCGCGGTCTTGTTATGACTGATAACAATTCCTGTAAGGTGACTGTACTAATGCGCGGTCCTAACGGCGTATCACATGATATCGTGTTACGAACGATAGAGAATTTAGACTTGCCTACCCAATCCGTGCCTGCCAGAGTTTTGAATAATAATAAACATCTGCGATATTTGAATTTGTGTGAGATGTTGTGCGCGAAACCGATGATTTTAATCGGTCAAGATAACTGGAAGTTGATCGTTAATGAGGAAATACGACAGGGCAAATCCGGACAACCCGTAGCATCCCTCACAAAATTAGGGTGGGTAATTCATGGACCTGTAACTGTAGGTATCTGTGACGTGTCTGATAGTGAGTCAGTAAATCTAGCCTTCGACGATTTGAATGATTTAAATGACCTTGTGAAACAGCAATTTTTGCTCGAGTCTATCGGTATCACAGAAGTGTCACGCAAAAATGTTGAGACTGAACGCGCTTGTAAAATCCTAGATAGCACTAGTCGCCGTGTCGACGGAGGCTGGGAGGTAGGATTGCTTTGGTCACGTGACGCGGTTCACTTACCTGATAATTACGACTACGCTATGAAACGATTACGTGGCATAGAGATTAAGATGGATAAGAACCCCGATTATGCTGAAGCGTATTCGCTTCAAATTGAACGGTTAATTTCAGAAAAATATGCTAGGCTATTGGATACTCCGTTGAGCGTTAACCCGGTGTGGCACCTACCGCATTTTGGGGTCATTAACCCCAATAAACCAAATAAACTTAGACTAGTTTACGATGCCGCCGCTAAATATAAGGGTGTATGTTTAAATGATTATTTGCTTACAGGGCCGGACTTGTTAAATTCTTTATTGGGCGTTTTGTTTAAGTTCCGATCTGGTCGAATAGCTTATACAGCGGACATAGCTGACATGTTTTTGCGTATTAAAATTAGGAAGGAGGATCGGGGCGCGCAGCTCTTTTTATGGAGAGGCCGGGACAGGGAACGCGACCCTGATACATATGTTATGGATTCCATGATTTTCGGTGCTAAGTCGTCGCCTGCCTCAGCCATACACGTATTGAATACAAATTCTAATGAGTTCCGAGATTTATATCCTGAGGCGGTTAAGGCAATCCATGATAATCATTACATGGATGATTATTTGGATAGCGTAAACTCCATAGATAGCGCGCGTCAACTGATCAAAGATGTTTCCATGATACACTCCGCTGGTGGTTTCTCTATCAGGGGGTGGGTGACCAATTCACCTGAACTTCGAAAAGAGTTACCAGCTGTCGTGCCCGGTACTGTCAATTTTGATAAGTCTCCCTATAATGGTGAACGGACCTTAGGCATGATATGGGTGCCGGAATCAGACGAGTTAGCGTACGACTTGTCGTTCAAAAAAGTAGCACGTGACGTAGTTGAAGGTAGAGTTATTCCTACTAAACGACAGTTTTTGAGATTTATTATGAGTATATTTGATCCTTTAGGCTTGCTTTATCCTTATACGATAAAGTCGAAAATCTTGTTACAGAAAATTTGGAAGTCTGGTATAGGATGGGACGATCAGCTGATGGAGGCCGAGTTCATTGACTGGGAAAAGTGGTTGCTAGATATAAAACAGCTAAGTAGCATGCGTGTGCCTCGTTGGTACAGGCTTGACCCTTCAACTGTCGAATTACATGTTTTTGGCGATGCAGGCGAATCGGCTTATGCTGCAGTCGCTTATCTAGTCGGTAAGGATGAGTTTGGCGTAACTACTGTCTCACTTGTTATTGGTAAAGCTCGCGTCGCCCCGTTGAAGGTTATATCCGTGCCGCGCCTTGAACTGCAGGCAGCTGTGCTGGCGTGCAGATTAGCTTGCACCGTTGTTAAAGAGCAAGGCTTGACAATAACACGAAAGTACTTGTGGTCAGATTCGAAAACTGTCTTAAAATGGGTTCATTCGGATCCTCGTGATTACCAAAAGTTTGTCTCACATCGGTTAGCAGAAATCGACCGGAAGTCCAGCCCAAGTGAGTGGCGTTGGGTGCCATCTGCAGAAAACCCCGCTGATGAAGCCACTAAGTTGCACTGGCCTACGAATTGTAAGTTGTGGTTTACAGGTCCATCTTTTTTGTATCAGAACAAAGACCAGTGGCCAGTTAACGAGTTTGAGGACGTAGATGATAATGTTTTGGAGCGTCTTGAGAAGGTTCATCTTGTTAAACCGTATGTACCACTATTTAATGTCGATAGGTTCTCTAGTTGGACACGGGCTGTTAGATCTGCGGGTCGAGTTCTTGCCTTTGTAAGTTTGTGTCGCAAGAACCAGGTTGAGAAACTAACAGCTAGTAATATTCGTGAAGCTGAGAATATTTTATTGAAACAATCACAGCGTGAGACTTTCTCCAAGGAATTGGAACTATTAAAAACGAAAAGCGCATTACCTGCTGAAAGTAAAATTCGAGATTTAGATCCATTTTTATATGAAGCGGATGGCTTACTTCGTGTCAGAGGACGCCTGAGTGCTGCACCGGAATTAATGTTTGATGAAAAATATCCAATTATTTTAGATGGTCAGAGTTACACCGCGCGGCTCATTGCCCTCGAATATCACAAGCGCGCTCACCATGCTAATACTGAAACTGTCATAAACAGTATAAGGGAAAAATATTGGATTACTCGATTGCGCCGTACAGTCAAAACAGCCGTATCCAAATGTCAGTCATGTTTGGTGCGTCATGCTCGCCCTTCAATGCCCAAGATGGGAGATCTACCGGCCGCTAGACTTGTAAATACACGTAGAGCTTTTGTACATTGCGGGGTAGATTATTTTGGTCCGATAGAAGTTTCGATTGGGAGACGTCGTGAAAAAAGATGGGGCGTTATTTTTACTTGCTTAGTCACTCGTGGTGTCCATATTGAGCTCGCATCTTCACTCTCAGCTGACTCGGCCATAATGGCAATCCGGCGTCTGATAGCTCGCCGTGGGCAGCCGACTATTATGTTTAGTGACAGAGGCACCAACTTTGTAGGTGCTGACGTAGAGATGAAAGCCGCTGTTCAAGCAATGGAGAACAAAATTCACGATTTCGTCGTTACCAAGGGCATTTCTTGGCAGTTTAACCCTCCTGCAGCGCCGCACATGGGTGGGTGCTGGGAACGTCTCGTTCGTTCAATAAAAACCGCACTTAAAGTTACTTTGTCGTCACGAGCGCCTAGAGAAGAATTGTTAAATACTTTGATGGCTGAGGTAGAGATGACTCTCAACAGTAGGCCAATAACCTTCGTAGGTACGGCACCCGATGGGCCCATCGCGTTGACACCAAATCATTTATTGATAGGCACAGCTACCGGGGCATCTACTTTAGGTTTCTTTGAAGCGTCCGATTTATCAAGTAGGAAAGCCTGGGTAAAAGCTCAAGCTCTGGCAGACATGTTTTGGCGACGGTGGCTAAAAGAATATGTTCCCACTCTTCAAAAGCGTCAAAAATGGCAACGTGAAGTACCACCTGTAAAAGTGGGAGACATGGTGCTGATTCTGGAAGAGAACCAGCCTCGTAATGCATGGCCTAAGGGCGTGATTAGCGCAGTCCACCCAGGCCGCGACGGTCACATTAGAGTAGTTACTGTAAGAACATGTAAGGGTTTTATGAAGAGACCAGTTGTTAAGGTCATTGTGTTGCCTACTGACGAGTTTGTTCAGGAACAAGGGGGTGGAATGTAGGCAACCCTTTATAATTACACACATCAAAAGTGTCTAGGGATCAACATATATTTTTGCAATAACTTTTCTCCTGATTGATATTAATAAAAAAAATTTTTAAGGATTCGTCAAATAAAGTGTTTTCGTTTGTCACAGTAACGATAAACCAAGTCACCTTTGCATTAATAAAGAAATTTGCCATTTTCCTAATAAAGGGATTTTTGACATTTGAACCACTAACACAAAAGTTCGAAAAAAAGATTGAAATAACAGTTTTCTTTAAAATTTTATTGGGTAACTTAAACAATTAATAATCCGTGTTTCTACCGCGAACACTAACAACACAAGAACATCGGTTTGGCATACTCAAAATGAGTTCATCCAAATCACGCTGTGGAATGGCCGCCCATGTTCGTTGCAACAACAAAAAAAGGTCTTCTTGCGACTGGATACCCTCCATATTCGGCAGAGCTCTTCTCTGTAGCATATCCCATGCATGCTCAATCGGATTCAAGTCTGGCGACTGAGCAGGCCAGGGCAGGACATTGATGTTAGCTGCGGCGAGAGTCTGTCTTACAACTCTTGCGGTGTGCGGTCGTGCATTATCATGCATTAACTGAAATAAGGGACCGATTTGCACTTGTAGAGGAACGATGACGTCTGATACAATCGTCTCAGCATAAATTTGAGCGTTGAGGTTGCCTCTGATCCAAATCAACTCAGTTCTTCCGCCGATCCAAATACCCGCCCATACCATGATGGTTCCACCACTATAAGGATGGACTTTCTGGCAGGATTTTAATCGCTGTTGGCGTCCAGGGCTTCTCCAGTGTCGTATACGTCTTGTATCCGGTCTCATACCAAAACGAGACTCATCAGAAAAGCACACGAAACGCCATTGTTCTTCTGCCCAATTTCTGTGTTCAAGAGCCCATTGATATCGAATCCTACGATTGTGCATTGCTATAGGTGGTACCCGTAGCGGTCTTCGGGAATGAAGGTTCACTTCATGCAAGCGGTTTCTGACTGTTTGGTCGCTAATTAAGTTCCCTGAAGAGTGATGAAGCCTCACGGCTAACATCACGGCGGTTATTGTTGGAGCTCTTCGAGTTAAGATTTGAATGTATCGGTCTTGTCTCCGTGTGGTGCAGCGATACCGTCCTCCATGGCGCTCAGCCACGGTACCAGTGCTTCGGTAACGTGTCCAAAGTCGACTGATAATACTCTGACTTGTATTCAGAGCTAAAGCCACAGTACGTTGCCGGGAACCAGCTTCTATCATTCCCACGGCTCTGAGCATTTCTTCCCTGCTTAAATGACGTTGCCGCTCCATAATAACGTTGGTTTTAATCAGTAGTAGGGAAACAGTAGCACTAATAATGTCTTCAATGCGTTGTATGTTTTTATAGGGAAAATATTGACAGCTGATTTTCATCTTTTACTCGAATTTGATTCACAGTTCCTGATTCAAATTATGAAATGCACCAAAAAGGATCCATATAAATTTATAAAATCATAAATTTATTACAAAGCCACATCTCAATCTCAAGAAATCCGCATAAAAATGCTTGATCCCTAGACACTTTTGATGTGTGTATTATACTTTGTTTATATTTCGCGCGATGTGAACTAACGTTGTCACCTGGCAACGTTGCCACTTCGCAACGTTGCCACCTGGCAACGTTGCATTACTGTGTTCGCGCGCATTTTTGTACCGACGCTTGAGCCCCCGCGGACCGCACGGGCCTCTCGGTCGCCAGTTGCCGCGACAGACGAGACGCAAGCGGGCACGTAATGCAACGCTCCGGCGTTCCCGCCAATTCTGTGAACTCTCTTTTGTTTATAAGTGTAAACTGTTCTTAAATATGTATTGAACCTTGTGTGAATGTAAATATACGCCTTTTACCGAGTGACGGCGTCTCATTGTGGAAAAACCCAGCCCTAAATTATAGTTCTGAAATTCGAACGATGGTATTATGAAATTCGAACGATGCATTATTTTGGTACAAGTCGTTATTCCAGACGTATCTGGCGGAGACTAGTAATAAAATGAAGCATAGAGTAAGTGTCCTTTAGGGAGAGACGACGCTTGTCGACGCCGAGTCACTAACCGATTATGTATGTTTACGTCATGATGTGTGAGTTGCGTCGTCAAAATCAAAACCAAGGGACTGTCTTTTTTTTAAAGAACTCGGTTGTTCGGTTGTCAAGCTAACGGCTTGGCCATCAAGCTCTTTCAGATCGACGCTACTCAATTCCATGTCGATAAATGTGGTAATTTCTTTGAAAGGCCAAATATAATAAACTCTTTTCTGTGAAAATAAAAAATCGACTGCTTGCAGGATTTGAACGTCCGACCTCTCGACTCACTCATATGGGTCGTTCTACTAGCCAAGCCATTGGGGGTTTGCCCACAAGTGTCTAATTTCCAATCTATTCCTACGTCTTACATTGACGTTGCGCCATTAAAACAGAGTTGTCAAATTACTAAGCTTTAAAATTCGCGACGCAGGCGTTACGGCCCGTTCATGGCCTTGCCGCTGTGAGCGGTGACTTAGGCCTTTGTCAAACAGACAGGCGAGTCCGAAGCGATAACAAACCGATACGAGAAGTCAGTCCCATATTTTGGTCACGCTATCGGATCGCTTTCGCTTTTCAAACAATTCCATACATTATAAATGAAAACGCCTTGCTTCGCATTCGTCACGCCTGTTTGTTTGTCAAAGGCTTTAGCGCGGGGCGGTGAGCGGTCATAGAAATGTTTGACACACGCCACGAGGCTACGCCAGTAGCGAATTCGCTTACTTCCTAGTAATTAATGTCATTCCCGGCTCCTGTCCCACCGCTCACCGCTAGACGAAATTCGTGAACGGGGTGTTAATGCATGTAAATATTGAAATAGTTGCTTTTTTTTTAAAAAAAAGGTAAAATCATCAAATGAGTCCTCCCACCCAAGGCAGAGCGGGAGGAACTGTCAGACTGGCACTGACTAAAATCCACAATGTCCTTCAATAGCCCTTTATGTTCCGGGGTCACAGTAATTCGTACAGTCCCGCGACCGAAATAGTTATGATAAACTCTTCTGTCACAACTTACCTTCCAGATTGCCTATACGTCCTCTGCAAGTTGACCCCGGTATCAGTAGAACGTTGCACACAACTGGGTACAATTCTGGAGAATTGTCAGCCTTCTCCTACAAACTACAAGCCAGCTGCGGCAGTCCTGGACGCTGTACATCCACTCCTCAACTTTAGTACTAGGACTAGGGATACCCTGGTTATGGTGTGCAGGAAAGGACTTTATTCTAGGTAAGTGACCTAGGAATTAATAAAAATAATATAATATACAACATTATTTTTAGTATATGCGAAACCTGAATATAGTTTGTTCAGAATCAGTAACTGATTCGATTCCAATAATTTTTACACCATGTTATATTTTTTTTCAAAAATATTTTAATAAAATTTTATTACCAGTTAATTACAATACAATCACCGTACGGTAAGGTACCTATTGCCAAGCTATTATCACGAGTGTATAACACAGGAGACGCGGTTTACCCGGGTGTACCGCGAAATGAACATGTTTTTGAACGGACAACCAGGTAATATACAAACTTATAACCTTGTGATTTTTTATGATACGGTTTTAAAATTTTGTACATAGATTCTTTACACAAAAATACTAGACAGGTGTATCGGGTTTCGCATAAACAAAAAATAATGTTGTATAATGTATATGTCTATGTCTATTTCAGACATAGTCCCTACAATTTTAAATAAACAAAACATAAAAAATACAAAAAAAGCCAAGCCAGATTAAAGCTTTTGAACAAGGTTGAAATTCGGATTGAATTTTTTGTTTGGTGCATTGGAACTCATCATCTACCTAGCCTTTCCACAACTATATTAGGGTCGACTTTCAGTCGAACCAGGTGCAACTGGATATCGGTATTTTACATGGAGCGACTGCCTATCGGACCATCACAACCCAGTAACTGGGTAATGGGATACCTCGTTATAAGACTGGTTTTCAGACTTCAGCTTCTGACTGTGATTAACGACTGTAAAAGATCTACAACTGACGGCCGGGACCAACGTCTTTACGTGCTTTTTGAGGGGCATTGGAACACATTTGGTGCATTGGTGCCAAATAATATAATTCAACGTTAAACACATGCAATGAGCTGTGCCAACGGGATTTAGCCACTTCAGAAACAGTGTTATGCATTCAACGCATTTATATTCACTATAGTGCAAGCCAGACTAACAGTCCGATCACGACCTTGCCACTGAGCAACACGTGAGCGGTTGCTTGAGCGGTAAGATCAAATGTATTGAAATGTTTGATACACGCGACGAGGCGCCGCCTGTAGTGAAAACGCTCGCAGTTTTCTTCAAACGAATCGCTACAGCGGCGCACGGTATGAGTGGGACGCCACGAAATAGACCGGTTCGTACAGCGGTGCGGGAGTGGGGAGTTCGGCAGCAGTCGGCAACTGCTACTGTGGGGACGTGGTGAGCACAACGCCCACACCGCTCGCCGCTTAGACCAAAGTCGTCGTCTTCATAAACTTTACGTATTCCTTTCATGTCCAGAGACTCCCAGCACCGCTGCCTGTCCCTGTCGGGCTTCCTGTCCGTGCTGCGCCACGTGCGCGTGAGTGGCGGCACGGTCAGCAGCAGTCAGAGCTACAGCGAGCAGTACAGCGCGCACTCCTACCTCACGCAGCTCACGGTAGACCTGCACGCCACGCAGCAGGGGAATGTGTGAGTTTGTAGCGTATTACATGACATGCGCGTGAGTGCCTAGATAGACTATGTGTACACTAACATTTACATATTATGTTTTCATTAAATTACGTTTAGATTTTTGGCTTGTGTAATTTTTATTTATTCATCTTTTAACTTACTGGTTACATCTATACATATAATAAATCTGTAGAAGGGTCAATTCTTTACATTGAAAATATTGAAAAAATAAATAGCGGGGTGTGTTGCTGGATCGATACCAAACCCAAATATGTGATTAAAAAAATTTTTGTCTGTCTGTATGTGCAGGCATCCCGTGAAAACTAACGGTTCGACTTCGATGAAACTTGGTATAATTATACCTTATTATCCTGGGCATAAAATAGGATACTTTTTATCCTGAAATAATACTTAGAAAAAATCTTATTTTTCAGTTTTATTCATAGACGTTGTTCTGTAGAAGGAGATTCGCGGGAATCTCCTTAATTATTATAGGCTTAGCCGTATTTGGGTCCAATAGATATTTATAAGATGTCATTGTCAGAGTTACTCAAAATGGAGAAATAAACCATCCACGCGAAGACCGACATCCGCGCGGACGGAGTCGCGGGCGGAAGCTAGTTTTTAAATATTTTTACAAAAAAGAATGAAAAACATTTAAAATATAAAAAGTAGCATTCCACCAGCATCGGAAATTTTCTAACAATACGCGCCGTGTCCAGAAGTACTGCTTTCTGAATCAGGCGCTTGATCCAGCTGCCAAGCGAGAGCCTTTTCTGATGTTGTTCGAGGCTCTTGGCAATTAAGCCATTAGCAGACACGAATATCGGCACAATGACTGCCGTATTCACGTCCCACATGTCAACAGCCTCGTGAGCCAGATCAAGATACTTGAATTGCTTATCTTTTATTTTTTATTATTATTATTTTCAGTGTAACTTCGCGTGTGCGTAACGAGGCAATGTGTATGGAGGTTGTATCGATACTACGTAGATGTCTTGTACAAGACGCGCTCGTTAAACAACTGTTGTACACCAGTGAGTATTTGAACAATTTTACCTTTGATCAATTTAGCCACAGATAAAATATACATATTTGCATTTTCTACAAAAGAATTAGGAAAAAATATTTTTTTGTCTCCCCGTTTTGTTGCATCTATTTGTCCCCAATATCTTCTTTAAAAGGTTATTCATATTACTTGATAAGACAATTGCACCCAATTAGCCGGTTTGATGTTCCAAGTTCTGTAATATCTTTACTAATATTATAAATCAGTAGAGTTTTTGGTAGATTGAGCCAATCTCAGAAACTACTGGTTTGTGGAATATTATTTATTTATTTATTTATTAAAGAAAAACAAACAGTAACATATTACAGAGTTATAACAAGGCTTACAAATAAACTATGATAAATATGCTACCCACTACGTTTTCCACAGATTACTTGTAAGTAATAATCAATTAGACAGACATACTTTAATAACTATGTTTTGGATTGTATCACAAAAATTACAGTTTGATACAGACCAAAACATCATCACCATAACTGTATTGCACAATATACAAATAATTACATTAACCCAATCATATACAACATTTTACATTCCATATCGATGCTTTTTTTTTACATGGTAAAATCATCAAATGAGTCCTCCCACCCAGGGCAGAGCGGGAGGGACTGTCAGACTCGTACTGACTAAAAGCCAAGGTGTCCTTCAATAGCCCTTAGCGTTCCGGGGTCACGGTAATTCGTACAGTCCCGCGACCCCGGTCCATATCGATGCTTGAGATTTTTTATTTTCAGAATTACACAGCTGCGCGAAAGACAAGCAGTTTCTCCATGAGTCTATCTTGGAATTGTTGTATGAACATTTGAGCAAATACTTACCAGAGGGTGCGGGACCTGTCTCGATACTCATCAACAAGTGCGTGCAGATCAATGGAGCTACTGCTGTTTTAGTAGTAAGTACCATGATAGGGCTCGATTGGACTTTTATAATAAAAGGAGTGGACTGTATAACAATAGGGTTTATTGCTACAACTGGTACAAGAATATTATGTCCAAACAAAGAAATGACTGGAGCGGTCAGCGCGTGCGCACCGAGTGCGCGGGCCACCAGCGGCGCGTGTGCAGGCGCAGGTTTGGTTCTCCGAGACCCCGCGGCCTCCCCGCGGTCGTCCGCGCATATATATTTTAATATAGTTTGCCTCGCACTAGGAATTACCCTGTATCTTGGATGTGTTTACAAAAAAATTAACTCACATCCACAAACGCCCAGACTCGTAACAACCAATTGTAGATCATACAAATATTTCCATCGGTCTGGGATCGAATCCGCGCCACGCAACGCAGCAGTCCGTTCGCTCAACCACTGCGCCCCATGCCGTCATGGCGTAAGACACCATGGACTTTGAAAGCGAGGGATGAGACACTAGTGCACTATATTATTTACTACGTCAGTCTCGTAATCTCTTACATATACAACATTATTTTTTGTTTATGCGAAACCCGATACACCTGTCTAGTATTTTTGTGTAAAGAATCTATGTACAGAATTTTAAAACCGTATCGTAAAAAATCACAAGGTTATAAGTTTCTATATTACCTGGTTGTCCGTTCAAAAACATGCTCATTTCGCGGTACACTCGCGTAAACCGCGTCTCCTGTGTTATAAACTCGTGATAATAGTTTGGCAATAGGTACCTTACCGTACGGTGATTGTATTGTAATTAACTGGTAATAAAATTTAATAAAAATATTTTTAAAAGAAAATATAACATGGTGTAAAAATTATTGGATTCGAATCAGTTACTGATTCTGAACAAACTATATTCAGGTTTCGCATATACTAAAAATAAAATTGTATAGGCAACAAACATAGGCTTTAGAAGTTATATATATGTTTATAGTTAGGAAGACGAAAGTTATTATCAGCCTATATGGTCCCACTGCTGGGACACAGGCCTCCTCTCTGTGAAAGGGAGTGGGCCATAATCCACCACACGGGCTCTGGCGGGTTGATAAATCTCACATGTTTTCGAAAAATAAATTATTTTCTTATTTAGGAGTTCTTTTAAAGACCTGATAAATTCTCCATTACTAGGAGCCTATAGCCCAGCTCCTGTACGCCGTAGCCCAGTTCCTGCAGCCTGGTGAAGAAGAGGATCTTGAAGACATACTGGCGAGCCAGTCAGTGGAGACCGGTAATGCTTATCTGAAGAGTAAGCTGTCCAGGGTCATGCAGCAGCTCTGTGATAACGAGCAGTTTGTGAACATTGATATGGTGAGTTCGTATACAACCTATTTATATACTTCTATACTATTGTTATAAAGCTGAAGTTTGTTTGGTTGAACGCGCTAATCTCAGAAACTATTGGTTCGAATTGAAAAAATATTTTTGTGTTGGATAGTGTATTTATCGAGGAAGATTATAGGCTATATAGCATTACGCTCCGACCAATAAGAGCCGAGCAGCGGAGGTGAAACCGCTGGAAGTAGCTAGTCTTTACGGATATGCCCTTTACTTAAAACGGTGCCACACACGGTGCGGGCATGCGGGCGGCGAGTAATGGGCAACTCGCTGTCCGACCATGGACTATGCCCGGGTCGACGGCGCGTTGTGTTCCACGCGCGCCTCAAAGTGTGTCAGCAAAAATGACGGGGGAAAGAGGCCAAAGGCCTCTAGAGGGCCAAAGCCTGTCGGGGTCGCGGGACTGTACAAATTACCGTGACCCCAGAACGTAAAGGGCTATTGAAGGACACCGTGGATTTTAGTCAGTACGAGTCTGATAGTCCCTCCCGCTCTGCCCTGGGTGGGAGGACTCACTTGATGATTTAACCATGTAAAAAAAAAAGCCAGCGGTTTTAACACCGCTGTTGGGCTCCTATTGGTCGTAGCGGGATGTTAATATAGCCTATAGTCTTCCCCGATAAATACACTATCTAATACAAAAATAATTTCTCAATTCGAACCAGTAGTTCCTGAGATTAGCACGTTTAACCAAACAAACAAACAAACTCTTCTGCTTCATAATATTCATCTTCTCAGCCATCCACTGCTGAACATAGGCCTCCCCTTTAGATCTCCACATGTACCGGTTGGAAGCGACCTGCATCCAGCGTCTTCCGGCGACCTTTATAATCCTAACTATCCTAACTAACCTAACCTAACTATCCTAATCCTAACTAATATTATAAATGCGAAAGTAACTCTGTCTGTCTGTCTTTTCTTCACGCCTAAACTACTGAACCGATTTGTGTGAAATTTGGTACAGACATAGTTTGGAACTTGAGAAAGGACATAGGATAGTTTTCACTATTCCACGCGAACGAAGTCGCGGGCAAAAGCTAGTATTAGAATACATTTAAAATGTATGTTACAGATAGTTTTCAAATATATTTTTTTGTTATTTCAGGACGAACCTGGCCTTTCAGACTTGACTCCAGAATCGAAGGCGAAATGCCTGAAAGTACAGCAAACTTTACAGTGCTATGAAACTTTGATAGCGCATACAATACTGCAATGGAATCCTAACAGTGACACCGCAGCTAACAATGTTTACAAACTTTTTAAATCTTGCAATCAGTTACTGGAACACACTAAGGTATTTATTTATTTATTCAGGTTTACCAACAGTTGTTACAGATATAATACAGTTTTTTTTATCGTGTTAAAATCATCAAATGAGTCCTCCCACCCAGGGCAGAGCGAGAAGACTCGTACTGACTAAAAACCACGGTGTCCTTCAATAGCCCTTTACGTTCCGGGGTCACGGTCATTCGTACAGTCCCGCGACCAGATATAAAACAGATAGGAACTTAAAAGTATTGGTGTTTTAAATCTAACTGTACAACCAATTCCAGGTAAACACCACATGCCAAATGATTTTAGTATCAACATCAATAACTGTATAATAATTTAAAAACTTATTATTATGTACTTAAAATCTCGATAATATTCAGACTAAAGTACCTATTTATTATCACCATTATCTTTCTTTTGTTAAATCCGTACCCTATTACTTCGCTGTCTGTCCGTCTGTCAGCAGTTTATATCTCATGAACCATGATAGTTAGACAGTTGACAGTTTCCCAGATGATGTCATTTAATGTGAGTACTTTTTACAATTAAGTACTCTGTTAGATAATATGAGTACTTTATTCTTTAATATACTCTGAACCATGGTCTGTTGGAATAAAGTTAGTCTATGATAAACTGTCTATTTGATTGCACGCTCTTTATACTTTTACAGATGATGTATTTCTGTTGCCGTTATAACCACATTATTAAATAACCGCTATGGTCGTGTCTCGGTCAGCAGACGATCTCCGGTCACCGTAGGCGCGGGCAGCGAGTAATGGGCAACTCGCTGTCCGACCATGGACCATGCCCAGGTCGACGACGCGTTGTGTTCCACGCGCGCCTCAAAGAGTGTCAGCAAAATGACGGCGACCCCGTCATTTTGCTGACACTCTTTGAGGCGCGCGTCTTCGTCAATTTTGGTTTCCGTAACAAAAGAAAAAATATTTGTCAATTATTTTTTGATAATCTAATTGACGGACTAGTTAGATTTTTTCAATCAAAACCCTATTGGCATCATCATCATCATCATCATATCAGCCCGGGATCACCCACTGCTGGGTATAGGCCTCCCCCTTTTTATGCCATATCTTTCGGTTCTGTGCGTCCAATGGCACAAAGTCAACGTAATCAAAACCGATTTAACACTCGGGTCATGGGATCAGAGTGCGCGTCTCCTTTGTAAGGAAATTTCTCTACGACTAGTCGACACTTCACGTGACCAGAGGGCTGGTTCTTTCTTTGGTCAAAGAATAAGCATTGCCATTCAACGAGGCAATGCTGCCAGTCTTTTAGGCACGTTTCCAGATGACAGCGATGCGGAGGAGTATTTTGACGCCTGAGTGTCTGTGCCTTTTCCTGCTTTTTTTTTTTTTTTTTAATTATATTTTAGTTTTAGTTTACATTTAGTATTTTGTTGTAAATATTTAGTTTTATTCTTAGATTTCTAGTTTTAGTTATGTAAATACTTTTAGTTAGTACTATGTTATTCATTAATAATTTTAATATCAGAAAAAAAAAAAAACTTTTAAATCTACATTTCAGGTACCACCAAAAGCAGCCAAGAAAGGTAACAAGTCTCTAAACGAGACACGCGACTCATTAAAGACACAGAAGAGTCAAAAGTCACAGAAGGAGAAAGGCAAGGCGCCCGTGAAGCTGAACAACTTAGTCAAGGACAAGGCTGGCCCCTTCAAACAGCTGCCTTGTATATGGGATACCAAGTTTTGTGTGAGGATCATTGAACTTTTATACAGGTAGGTTTACAAGCTAGTCTATGGTAGTGATTCCACCAAAATAGTGTGTGGTACATTTGTACGCGAACATTTTGTGCAACACTTCAGAATGTCTAAAACGGCCACACAATATTCTAATTGATTCACTTCGTGAACAATACTACTGGAAATGCACGAAGTTCATGCATTTCCAGTGATTTCTCGCAACGGCATGGGCTATTCATTCAAGTTGGTGAATTATTTGGGATATTGCTAAGTGACCGTTTTAGACCCTCAGCAGTGCGCGTACTAAGCTAATATTTGCGCGTTTAGCCTCTGCGTCCACCGGCAAGTAGGCGCGTAACTTTTGTTCGCTAACATTTAGTGAAATTATAGATTTTCAACTTTATATTGTAGCTCATAAAGTTGAAAATCTAACGTTTATCGCTTACCGCTTGTCTATAGTAGGAGGGCTGTTGTGTGTTCGTCTGTTATTAATCAGCTATTGACTATTTATGGTTTCCCAACAGTGAGAACGTGCCCTGGTCTTCTTTAGAACAACGCAACCAGATCCGCGGCCGTCGCGACTTCCACGCGTGGGCCCTGCGGTGTGTGCAGTCAGTGCTGCTGGGAGATCAGATGGATAAGAGGGCAGTAGCTACACACGTGGTCAACATAGCTAACATCTTATACAACAGATGTGTTTCTAGGTAAGTATTTTTTTTTTATCTAGATAAATCATCAAATGAGTGCTCCCACCCAGGGCAGGGCGGGAGGGACTGTCAGACTTGTACTGACTAAAATCCACAGTGTCCTTCAATAGCCCTTTACGTACCGGGGTCACGGTAATTTGTGAGTCCCGCGACCCCGGTAGGCTTTGGCCCTCTACAGGCCCCGTCACTATGCTGACACTCCTTGAGGCGCGCGTGGAACACAACGCGCCGTCGACTCGGGCATGGTCCATGGTCGGACAGCGAGTCGCCCATTACTCGCCGCCCGCATGCCCGCGCCTACGGTGGCTGGAGATCATCTTGCGTCTGCGTAAGTAATGGTCAAGTTACACCGAGACGCAATCTTGCGCGCACGTTTCATTAGAGCGACCTAAAATCTAACTTTATTTACTACACGATAAGGTACACATTTCCACTATCGTCACGTCTAGTCCTCGTATCGGTGTGAACTTGCGTGTGGTGGTTGCAAATCATGTCATGACATCGTGCTTTATAAAGACACCACATAAACTTACGCTGGATATTAACAATCAATCTTGGTTACTACCCTAGTGGTCTACCATGACGGGTAGACCACTAGGGTAGTAACCGAAAAAAATTCTTAAAGCGTGAGTTGTTAGACTGTGGGAAAGAGACAAAGCTATACATGTCGTCTAGCGCCATCTCGTTCCCTGAGCGGAACCACTGACGCTTTAAGACGTCATGGTAGGCCACCGGGGGCCGTATTATGACGTCTTAAAACCAGGCTTGTTCCAGTGAGTGAACGAGGTGGCGCTAGACGACTTGTATAGCTGTCTCTTTTTCACTCACTGGAATGAGCCTGGTTCTAAGACGTCATAATACGGCAGCTAATCCCGATCTTTGCCTGTAACCAAACAACGACTTAATTAGCGTATCCAAGTCTTAAAATCTTTGATGACGCGATTGGTGAAGTGGATGAGCGTTCGACTGCTGTGTAGTGTCGCGGGTCTCCTCGTACAGAACAATGATTTGTATAACAAGTAGTTATTCCGGGTCTGGTTGTTAGAATCAAACACCATCATCATCTGATGATGTGAGTTTCTATATTATTTATACGCACCTATGACACAGGAGAAATTCCTAGTGTGAGGCAACATTGTGTAACCTTTTAAGCGCTTGGCTAAATATTACAGGGTGGCCACTTTCTGGAAAACCGAGAAAAGTCAGGGAAATTTGCTAGCCATGGAAAAGTCAGGGAAATTTAAAGGAGGTCAGGCAAGCTCAAGCGGGCTTACTCCAGCGCACCTTAAGAACCATAAATACTTAACTAATTATATTTATATATTTCGTTGTCCGTTTCGTGGTTTGAAGTAAAATTATGGTAAAAACATTAAGATTATGGTCAGGGAAAAACTTAGAAAAGCGTCTGTAAAACCGGGAAAAGTCAGGGAATATTGATTTTGGTAAATAGTGGTCACCCTGTATCAATTGCCGTGCCCCTAGCGCCCAGCTACGAATCGTGCTTTCCTCTTCTCTCTTTCTGCTCTTTTTAAGCTCCGATTTGTAAAATATCATGGTGTACAATAAAAAGTATTCTATCTGTCTATCTACATAAATAGAGAGATATAGAATAGATGCAATAAAATCGAACAAAACAACAAAAATCGTGAATATTCTCTGTCGGATAAATACGACACGAGCGATAGGAGCACGGAAATGTTTGTTGCATATATACGACTCTGGCGGTTAAAAAAGAAAACAAAAAAAAACCTGTGTGCAATTCAGACGTGGTAGAAGTGAAAGCTTCAAATATATGGTCTTCAAGAAAATGAGCTTCCTATCTCATTATCTCCCACGTTGAATCTTATGAATTTATGTGTCTGTCTCATTTTACCGCCGCTTTCTCAATCTCTCTCCATACACCACATAATTTGTCCGAAATTAAACTCTAATCTCATGGCACTAGGTTCCAAAGTATGTGCGAGTTTGACGACCAGACGACCCTGGCGTGTTTGGAGGTGTTCAAGACTTGCCTCACTTTGTTGTTCTCGCCTCTATATTCGCTGAAGATGGACAGTTTTCTGTTAGCAATAAGTAAGTACTATGAAAACAATTTTATCGAAAAAATTATAACTGACTTCTTTCTCTTATATTTTTGTATAAATCACGAGCAATAAAATGTTTGCAATTAACGAAATTCAAATGCGATTTTATCTTGATTGATTTCTGCTTTGAAATAAGATCTATTTCGTATTATAATGACTTGTTTTTAATTGGCAAAATCATCACACGAGTCCTCCCACCCAGGGCAGAGCGGGAGGGACTGTCAGACTTGACTGACTAAAATCCACGGTGCCCTTCAATAACTCTTTACGTACCGGGGTCACGGTAATTCGTGAGTCCAAAGTATTTTCAAAGTTCATGAAAACGCAATAGGTAATAATTAAGATGGTAGGAGAACATATATTTTTAATTTTGCTAAGTGTATAGATATAATTGCTTGTGACTAGACAAGTACGGGATCCATTGTATGAACCAAAATATTTTTCCCTGTAGCCGAAAGCAACGACGGTACTTCAGGTGCGGAATGCTTAGCGAATATTCTGGAAACAATCCACACAGCGCTGGATCACATTGAAGAGGACAGCATACCTGATGAGAGAGACGTCATTGTGAAGAAGCAGCTGGCGGTCCTCATACAAATAGCTTCTTTACTTCTGGAGACACCTGTAGCTCCTTGTCCGCAGAAGACTAGGGTGAGTTTATATTATTTAGCTCTTTGGTGTAAACTTGTCGAAAGATACGTGGCTATAAGATATTGTGGATTACGGCATCTGAACCAAAACCAAACAATTAGTTTTTTTCGCTTTATTAAGATGCGATTCCACCGGTGTGCGGTACAGTGTAATGGTGGTCTCACGGATGATCTCTGGTGGACTCGCTCTATCAATCACGAACAAAATGTTCGCGCACACCCGGATATTTCAGTGCATGCACACGTGTGCAGCGGAGAGTTCTGCGCGCACATTGCTTTTTTTTGCGTTGTAAAATTATCAAATGAGTGCTCCCCCAAGGCAGAGCGGGAGGGACTGTCAGACTCGTACTGACTAAAATCCGCGGTGTCCTTCAATGGCCCTCTAGAGGACGGCCCCGTCACTTTGCTGACACTCTTTGAGGCGCCCGTGGAACACAACGCGCCGTCGACACGGGCATGGTCCATGGTCGGACAGCGAGTTGCCCATTACTCGTTGCACGACGCGCACATTGCTAGACTTAGTTCAGTGAAAATGATCGCGCTTAAAGCTGCATTGTGGACACCAGTTTATTAGTATGCGCAGTGCTGAAGTGAACGAGTAAATATATTACGTCGCACATTTTTTCGGTACAATCCTACCATTACGTGAACATAAAACTTTCTATGAACGATTCCCATTTGTGCCGCCATCTCTGTCTCTAAACTTCCATCAGCCATGTTAAGAAAAAAAAAAGACGGGTTGCACTCTGAGAGTGCCGGCAGAAGTGAAAACTTCAATAGTAATAAACACACACGAACATTCGCGCAAGCGCCCTGCGCCGTCTTACGAATTTTCGATCAGGTCACGTGTCCTGACGCGAGTTAAACATTTTTTACCCATTCCAAAAAAAGTGCACAACGTCGCTAAAGAAGTTTTCACTTCAAAAAGAGTTTTACAGGTATTGTAAAAATTGTCTTCTTTCAAACAGTACATTTCTTGTTTCAGATACTAGTGAAATTAGAAGAATACATCCGGACTAGCAAGCAGGACTGTCTCTCCCTGGTAGGTCCGCTCCTGACGTCATGCTACAGCTCGCAGCAGGAGGCCACGCTCCTGGACGAGCTGCTGGCCAAGCTGGCCTGTGCACTCGGCAGGATCGATGTAAGTGGAGGGTCTGTGGGCTAAGTGCGGGTTTTTTTACGTTGACGTAATAGTAATGTTCAACCGCGATTTCATTCTATTTAGTTGAGTTCTTACGACCTTGGAGCGGGCCAATAAGAGAGCCAAACGCGGTTAATTGTTGCTATCGAGTCATCATCAGCCTAGCCTTTTCCCAACTATATTGGGATCGGCTTCCAGTCAAACCGGATGCAGCTGGATATCAGTATTTTACATGGAGCTACTGCCTATCGGACCTCCACAACCCAGTTACTGGGTAATACGATACCTTATGGTAAGACTACTTGGGGTGCTAAGACAGGAAACCTCCACGTGCGCCCGTGGACTGGAGTTCCCCTTCGGATACGTCCGGGGGGAAGACCAGTTTTTCGGGCCGGTGCACCCTGGGATGCGGGCAAAAACTCTTTTAGGCACTGTGTGCCTAAGGGGTCTCTTTGCCCGTATGCGAATAGCCTGTCGGGTGGATGCTCCAACGCGTGTCCCTCTGAACAGCAGAGGGCACAGCGGCGGAGCGGGCTTGCGGACGGTGAGTAATGGGTAAGCTCGCCGTCTGACCAAGGACCAAGCCCAGGTCGATGGCGCGTCGTGTTTCACGGGTCACCGACGGGGCCCCTTACGGAGCCAAATGCCTGCTGGGGTCGCGGATTTTTTCTTAGTCCAGGATACCGCGGCTCCGGAACGTAAAGGGCTATTGAAGGACACCGTGAATTTTAGTCAGTACAAGTCTGACAGTCTCTCCCGCTCTGCTCTGGGTGGGAGGACTCATTTGATGATTTTACCACGCAAAAAAAAAAATGACTTATCATATGAAATAGCTGTAGTAACATATTTTTAATAAAAAAATCGAATGCTCAAAATTGCCAAAAATCTTGAATATCATCTCAAATTTCGAATCACCCTGTCAACTTAGCTGATGTGTCATGTGTCAAAATGTTGTCGTGCAGAGTGGTTAAGCAACCCTCCGTTTTATAGGAAGAAGACACTTCAGCGGGTGAGGACACTCACACCTTCAGCTCGATAGACTCCCGCTCCGGGCACGCGGTGCTGTCGGCCGTGTGCGGCCAGCTGGCGGGGCGGGCGCGGGCTGTGGAGCACGTGCTGGCGCGAGCGAGGGACCTCACTGCTGCTGCCAGCACTGCAGCACACGCCGCGCAGCAGAGGATTGAGAAAGGTACGTACAATAGGCGCCTGGAATCTGAGATGGATCAGAACTGTAGAATCAATAAATAAATAAATATTCCACAACTATCACACAACGCCATTTAGTCCCAAGCTAAGCAGAGCTTGTGTTATGGGTACTAGACAACTGATAAACATACTTATATATTTCTAAATACATGCATATTATAGATAAATTACACCCAGGCACAGAACAAATGATCGTGCTCATCACACAAACATTTGTCCTGGGTGGGAATCGAACCCACGACCTCCGACATAGCAGTCAGGGTCACTAACCGCTAGACCAACAGGCCCATCACCACCAACATCCCATCCCCTATAATTTTGATTTTCCACTTCTAAAAGTGCCTCTTTAATCGTCTAATTGAAATAAATTATTTGACTTAAAATTTTAAGTGCATCCTGCGGCCGTATTAAAACCAGGCTCATTCCAGTGAGTGAAAGAGACAGAACTATACAAGTCGTCTAGCGCCACCTCGTTCACTCACTGGAACAAGCCTAGTTTTAAGACGTCATAATACGGCCCCTGGTGGCTTACCATGACGTATTCTTATAAGCGAAAGTAATTCCAGCGTGGGAAAGAGACAGAGCTATACAAGTCATCTAGCACATTTCGTTCACACAGGAATTACTCTCGCTTTTCGTCTGTCCCTCTACATTTTTTATACGTTATATCCTTGTGAATATTAACTAATTTAAAAGTAAAAAATACGTGTCCATTATTTTTGAAAATTCTAACTCATGGACTAATTAGATTTGCAAATTATTTATGCTGGAACCTAGCCTATTCTGCTCAAATTAAACGTTAAACAAAATCTTTCTAGTACACGCTATATTTCGTTTCCACTAATACCCTATTTTATCACTTTAGAACTGACAGAAGTATACAAGTCCATCATTGTCCAACTGTGCCAGTTAACAACATGGACGGCCGGGTGCTGCAAGCTACGCTGTTGTGTCGGAGGTGGCAGCGAGCGAGTACTAGCCAGCGCCGTGCGACTGTACTCGCTACTCGCCGCGCTAGCCAAGCAGATCGACGTCTCTATGGCGCAGCTAGTGCGGTAAGATATAGTGCATAGTCCAGCTATGAGCGAGTACTAGCCAGCGCCGTGCGACTGTACTCGCTACTCGCCGCGCTAGCCAAGCAGATCGACGTCTCTATGGCGCAGCTAGTGCGGTAAGATATAGTGCATAGTCCAGCTATGAGCGAGTACTAGCCAGCGCCGTGCGACTGTACTCGCTACTCGCCGCGCTAGCCAAGCAGATCGACGTCTCTATGGCGCAGCTAGTGCGGTAAGATATAGTGCATAGTCCAGCTATGAGCGAGTACTAGCCAGCGCCGTGCGACTGTACTCGCTACTCGCCGCGCTAGCCAAGCAGATCGACGTCTCTATGGCGCAGCTAGTGCGGTAAGATATAGTGCATAGTCCAGCTATGAGCGAGTACTAGCCAGCGCCGTGCGACTGTACTCGCTACTCGCCGCGCTAGCCAAGCAGATCGACGTCTCTATGGCGCAGCTAGTGCGGTAAGATATAGTGCATATTCCAGCTATGAGCGAGTACTAGCCAGCGCCGTGCGACTGTACTCGTTACTCGCCGCGCTAGCCAAGCAGATCGACGTCTCTATGGCGCAGCTAGTGCGGTAAGATATAGTGCATAGTCCAGCTATGAGCGAGTACTAGCCAGCGCCGTGCGACTGTACTCGCTACTCGCCGCGCTAGCCAAGCAGATCGACGTCTCTATGGCGCAGCTAGTGCGGTAAGATATAGTGCATAGTCCAGCTATGAGCGAGTACTAGCCAGCGCCGTGCGACTGTACTCGCTACTCGCCGCGCTAGCCAAGCAGATCGACGTCTCTATGGCGCAGCTAGTGCGGTAAGATATAGTGCATATTCCAGCTATGAGCGAGTACTAGCCAGCGCCGTGCGACTGTACTCGTTACTCGCCGCGCTAGCCAAGCAGATCGACGTCTCTATGGCGCAGCTAGTGCGGTAAGATATAGTGCATAGTCCAGCTATGAGCGAGTACTAGCCAGCGCCGTGCGACTGTACTCGTTACTCGCCGCGCTAGCCAAGCAGATCGACGTCTCTATGGCGCAGCTAGTGCGGTAAGATATAGTGCATAGTCCAGCTATGAGCGAGTACTAGCCAGCGCCGTGCGACTGTACTCGTTACTCGCCGCGCTAGCCAAGCAGATCGACGTCTCTATGGCGCAGCTAGTGCGGTAAGATATAGTGCATAGTCCAGCTATGAGCGAGTACTAGCCAGCGCCGTGCGACTGTACTCGTTACTCGCCGCGCTAGCCAAGCAGATCGACGTCTCTATGGCGCAGCTAGTGCGGTAAGATATAGTGCATAGTCCAGCTATGAGCGAGTACTAGCCAGCGCCGTGCGACTGTACTCGTTACTCGCCGCGCTAGCCAAGCAGATCGACGTCTCTATGGCGCAGCTAGTGCGGTAAGATATAGTGCATAGTCCAGCTATGAGCGAGTACTAGCCAGCGCCGTGCGACTGTACTCGTTACTCGCCGCGCTAGCCAAGCAGATCGACGTCTCTATGGCGCAGCTAGTGCGGTAAGATATAGTGCATAGTCCAGCTATGAGCGAGTACTAGCCAGCGCCGTGCGACTGTACTCGTTACTCGCCGCGCTAGCCAAGCAGATCGACGTCTCTATGGCGCAGCTAGTGCGGTAAGATATAGTGCATAGTCCAGCTATGAGCGAGTACTAGCCAGCGCCGTGCGACTGTACTCGTTACTCGCCGCGCTAGCCAAGCAGATCGACGTCTCTATGGCGCAGCTAGTGCGGTAAGATATAGTGCATAGTCCAGCTATGAGCGAGTACTAGCCAGCGCCGTGCGACTGTACTCGCTACTCGCCGCACTAGCCAAGCAGATCGACGTCTCTATGGCGCAGCTAGTACGGTAATATAGTATACAGTTCGGCTAAGTTATTTTAGCGATTGAATAACATGATAGAATGGAAGTATTTGTGTGAGTGTGTGTAATATCTGTGAAAATGTATATAATCACGAGGGAGTCAACAGTATAGAAGATGAAGTTTGTACCGACACACGACGCGGCGCGACGTGACGCAATGATAAATGTATATCTTATTGTGTAGCAGCTCTATTGAAATGTGTGCGCAGCGCCGTGTCTCGGTCTGAGCTGCGCACACATTTCAATAGAGCTACTCAAAATCTAACTCTATTTCCTACACGAAAAGACACACTTTTCGCAATCCAGCGCAGCGCCGCGATGCATGTTAATAGCGACTCAAAATCAAACTTTTTTTTACTACACGATACACACACACACATTTACAGTGTCGTTGCGTCACGTCGCGTCTCGGTGTGAACTTACCGATGGTTTTCATAACAGCTAGTTTTATATCTTCACATGCTAACAGATGTCTCTACTGATCTCTATAGTTCAGTGGCGACATCTATTGTTTAAAGCAACTACTCGGAGTAAGTCTGGAAACAACTGAAGTTATTATGTCCCGATATAGATGTCGCTAAAACACGGTTTTATAAACGACGCGCAATGTTCCCACTAAAATCTACGGTGTTTCTTCAATTGAAATTCAATTCACAGTGATGACGGCACGGTTGACGTAGTGGCCGAGCGATTGGACTGCTGTGCAGCGTGTCGCGGGTTCGATTCCCGCACGGAACAAATATTTGTATAACCTACAAGTAATTGTTCCGTGTCTGAGTGTATGTGTATGAGAGTTTCTATGATTGTAAACGCACCCACGATACAGGAAGAAATTCCTAGTGTGGGTCAACGTTTTAGAAAAAAAAAACGACGGGTTGCACTCTGGGAGTGCCGGCAGAAGTGAAAACTTGAATAGTAATAAACACACACGAACATTCGCGCAAGCGCCCTGCGCCGTCTTACGAATGTTCGATCAGGTCACGTGTCCTGACGAGAGTTAAACATTTTTTATCCATTCCAAAAAAAGTGCACAACGCCGCTAAAGAAGTTTTCACTTCAAAAATTGCCCTTTACGTTTCAGGGTCACGGGGCTGTATAAACAGGTAACCGCGGAATTTATTTCAACTTTATAATCAATATTTTTCTTCACCAGTTTCGAGCGCCTTCTGAAGCTAAGTGGCAAGAAGCTGTCCACAGTGATGGACAATCTGATCACGTACTTGGAGGCGTCACAGCAACAGCAGAATGCGAGCAAAGTACTGCGAGAGACCAAACTCATACCACGCCTCGTGCTGGAAGCCGAGCAGTTTACCAAGCGAGTCATATTGCTCGCCAATAAGGCTAAGGTAATTTTTTCTGTGTATATAAAAAAAAAAACGTTGCTCCACACTAGGAAATTCCTCCTGTATCGTGGGTGCGTTAACAAATATAGCAATTCACATACACAAACACTCAGACCCGGAACAACTGCTTGCAGATCATACAAATATTTATTTGTCCGTACAGAACTGGTCTCGAGATTTGCGCCTAGCAACACTAGTGATACATTTTTATGTTATAGATACAATAGGTACTCCTCATTAGATTTTCTATTAGTTTATCTGTGCCCAATCACGACCTTACTGCCGTGAGAGGTGCCTTATAAAATACAGCTAGAAGTATCATCTATTTATATTACAGAAAATTAAAGACATTGTAGTCTTTAATTTTGATAACGTCTATAGTAGTAGACAGAATACGGCGCGTTGTGTTCCACGTGCGCCTTAAGGAGTGTCAGCATAGTGACGGGGCCTGTAGAGGGCCAAAGCCTGCCAGGTTCGCGGGACTCACGAACTACCGTGACCCCGGTACCTAAAAGGCTATTGAAGGACACCGTGGATTTTAGTCAGTCAAGTCTGACAGTCCCTCCCGCCCTGCCCTGGGTGGGAGGACTCATTTGATGATTTTACCACGATAAAAAAAAACACACACTTTTAATACCAAATAGTTTATCTACAGTTTCATAAACCATCGTTACTTAATTTCAATTGCATTACAGTTAAATTGGCAACAGTATTTGTCCCTGGGTACCGCGCGAGACTTCAGAATCAAAGGCCCCGTGCTGCAAGAAGTACTCAACGCGAGGGAACAAGCTGATGAAACCAGAAATGAAGGTAATATTTTTTTTATATTTAAGGGACATGTCGGTGTCGCTGTCCAAACGGGAAACCGTGACTATCGAACTTAAAGGAACACAGTGGATTTTAGCCGGTACGAGTCTGAGTCCCTTCTATTCCAACGTAGGCGGGACGCGATTCCCGGCCACCATAGGCGCGGGCATGCAGACGGTGAGTAATGGGTGACTCGCCGTCCGATCATGGACCATGCCGGGGTCGACGGCGCGTCGTGTTTCACGACGCGCTGGGCTGTCGCAACAGGTAACCGTGGCCCTGGAACGTAAAGGGCTATTAAAGGATCACCGTGGATTTTAGTCAGTACGAGTCTGACAGTCACTCCCGTCCCACCCTAGGCGGGAGGACTCTTTTGATGATATTAGCATGATTAAAAGAAGAAACCTAGGCGGGAGGACACAACTGTCACTGAATTATGTTCAGTTAATCGCCTTTCAAGTCTGCCAGAATCAGAGTGTTTATTTTTGTTTTTATAAAGTTGCTATTACTTAGGTTGCAGCTCTCAAACATAAAATAACTTTGAAATAATCAACTTAGTACTCAATTTCTGAGATTTCATTAAAATGAAACAAAATTTTCCCGTAATTCTAATATATGTTTAGGTACAGTAAAGGTAATCTGTAGACTATGCCGGGTTCTCAAAGTTTTTCAGTTCGCGACGCACTCGTAAGCTAGGAGACAAATTGGAACTTATTAATCTGCTTTTAAAGCTCAGAGTTCAATGAGTTTTTTTTTATTCTTCTGGTAGGTCTTATTCATAGATAGAATTCTATATCCACGTCAACATTCGTGTTCGACGTTTGTCCTGTACCACAAATAACATCTACTTGATACCACATACAAGCCAATCTCGCGGGCATGCGCGCGGCGAGTAATGGACGGCTCGCTGTCCGATCATGGACCATGCCCGAGTCGACGGCGCGTTGTTTTCCACGCGCGCCTTAAAGAGTGTCAGCATAATGACGGAGAGGGCCAAACACTGCCGGGGTCGCCGGACTCACGAATTTCCGTGACTCCGGAACGTAAAGGGCTATTGAAGGACACCTTGGATTTTAGTCAGCACGAGTCTGACAGTCCCTGCCGCTCTGCCCTGGGTGGGGAGGACTCATTTAATGTTTTTCCACCCTAAAAAAATGGAAGCGTCACCACGGCTAGTGTCTAACAATGTCGTCGACACTGAGGGGATCAAGAACGCACATCAACTTAAGTTAAGGCAAAGGCAAAAAGTCTGGCGCGCAGGTTGCTTTGTATGTGGAATCTACACTAGCGAGCAAAAGTATGAAATCACTTTGAATTGATCCGGGTAGTTCCTTAAATAATGGCATGATTTAAAAGAATTTAGTATCAATTTAAAGTTAACGGTTAAACCTTTAAAATGGTACCATTTTTATTATTCTTAACTAGTTTTTAAGTCACTGAATCGAAATAAGTAATTCCATACTTTTGCTCCCGAGTGTAGATGAGTTTAATTGTGCCCAGCGGCCGTATTATGACGTCTTAAAACCAGGCTTGTTCCAGGCTAGGTCTGAGTGAAAGAGACAGCTATACAAGTATTTTAAGACGTCATAATACGGTTCCTGTACTCTCTACGGCGCTCCAGGGCATTGAGGCGCGAAGTTTGGGAACCACTTCCCTCGACCGCTATGTCGTCAAAGTTAAAGTAGTTTTTCCTAGAAAAATCTTCGCGTTCACCTTCATATTAATAAATGTCAAATTCACTTTAATAAATGTCGATGTCCTAGAGTACTAATTCACCTTCGACAAATATCACTGTTAAGTACTTTGGTAAATAATGTTTATACTTCTGTTGTTGACTTATTGAATCCGGGTGCCAATTATAAGTAGTGCAATATGTGTTTTCGCTGAAATTATTTTTGAAGTGGCTTTGTGATATTAAGAGAGGTTTAAGGAGATATCAGTGCTAATATAGCGATGCTAATGACCGCTTGTTATATTGTTTATTTAATTTCATCGTTCAGCTTAGCGCTGACTGTTCAAAGCGGACCGTCGGCACCTGAGTAAATATTCACCCTGGTCCTTTGGTAGTCATTTGAGCTCCAGGGCCACTTAGGTGCTGCAGCTTTCAATCCGGAGTTCCGGAGTGTCGTAATTCCGGAATTACGGAGCAATTTTAGGTATTTTTCAAATCCGGAGTTGAAATAGAACATCGGAGTTGAATCCGGTTTTCAAAAACCATGTAAACATTACAAAACGACGATGAACGCTTCTCGAGCATTCTCGGCAGCAGGCTTTTTCTGCACGAAGCTTAGAAGTTCTCTTTCTGACTCATCTTTAAATGCCTGATCGTTTCAGAACATGTTACCAACAACTTCGATCTCAAAAAAAGTAACTCTTTTTTACTAAAATACTGAGATTTGCTAAACAAATGGGTATTTTTTTTATGATAGTTAATTTTTTTTAAATGTTTCATAACGCGTATCAGTTGTTAATTATACCTCCTGCTTGTCAGACAGTAATTTTTTAAACAAAAACACTGATTCCTTAACAAATAAAACTTCTATTGATTAAAATAAAGGGCCTTATTATTATATCAATTCCGGAGCCTACTCCGGAGTTCCGGCTAGCAACTAGCTCCGTAGTTGATAACTATCCGAGTTTGATGCCCTATTTGGTGCCCTTTTGAGATAGTTTCGCGACCCTACACAGTACTGTGACCCCGAACAGTCCCCATGTTTGTTCCCCTTTCTTTTTTTATACATGGTAAAGTCATCAAATGAGTCCTCCCACCCAAGCCAAGATGGGAGGGACTGTCAGACTTGTACTGACTAAAATCCACGGTGTCCTTCAATAGCCTTTAACGTTCCGGGGCCACGGTTACCTGATAAGACTGTCACGCGGCCACGCTAAGTTTTGGCCCTCTAAGGCCTTGTCATGATATTTATCTCCCTTAACTTTGAATTATTACTTACAGATGAAGCAGAAATCGATGCTGCAAGTGTTGAAACTGAAATAATTGAGCAGATCGCGAGTGACGCTGAGGAGGAGGAGGAGGCAGCGAGTGATGAAGAACCTTCTAGAAGGAAGCGCAGAAGAGTTTCATGATTGTTTTCTTTGTTATGTAAATAATAAATACTTATCTTTATTGAAAATTTGAATCTGTCTCATTAGTACCTTTAAATATATTGATACGTGAAGCCATTATGTACCACACGTTAGGAAAATTATGCGGGACGAAGGAGTGTGAAAAGGCACAGTTAAGCCTCTGTCAAACAGAAAGGCGTGGCGAATGCGAAGCGTAACATTTTTATTTGTAATGTATGGAATTGTTTGAATCCAGTCACATAGAAAAGCGAAAGCAATCCGATGGCGTGATAGAACTATCGGACTGAATTCTCGCTTCGGTTCGGTATCGCTTCGGACTCGCCTGTCTGTTTGACAAAGGCATTAAAGGTTATATGGAGCAGTTTTTTTTTAAATAACATTTTAATGAATTAGACCACTTTCACATTTAGGCGATTTTAGCAGCGCCTTACACGACAGACACTGTTAACGCGTGACTATGCTTATTATGTGAAAGAATGTGCTCCTGCCGCTATACTGCTTGCTGTCATAATGTTAAATAAAAGCGGTTTTTCGGTCGAATTTCGACCACTGATCTATAAACTAGCTTTTTTTTAGTTGCAAATTTTATGTAACAACCTTTTGAACAAACCTGCATACAAGTTACAAGTTGCATGTAGGGCGTTTGATCTTGTAGATTTTGTTTTTATTTTTCCTATTCAAGCATCTTTTACACAAATGCTTGCAAAACTTGCTTAATTGAAACATGCCTTAATAGTGAATAATACCTACTAATTATTCAAGATAGTTTTTAAACTTAATGTTTTCCAATAAAAGATTAAATTCGTTCTCCCAACTTTATAATTGAAATGTAAATCAATACATATCGGTAAATAACTTTCCGTTTTCCTCCATGATTCTGAAAATTTACGACAGGTTATAATTAGTGTGGCTTCCTAAAACTCATTACAAACTAATCTAGCGACATACTGGTAATTAATTATTGTAATTAGTGTCGTTAACTACTAGAACAGTTTGATGTAAGTAGGCAAACATTTTGATTGTGGGCGTAGTAGGATCGTGCCTGAATGTCAGTAAGGAAAGTTTAATGTACAACACGGGATCGCTTGTACCAGCGGGCGACATCTAAGGCAGCGGTGTAATTGTGAACCTAAAAGCGGTGCTATAAGGACTATTTTTAAGCGACAGCGAGTAGGGGTAGCTCACCGTCCGATCAAGTACAAGGCCCAAATCGATTTGTGACACGCGCGTCTCAAAGTGCATTCCTCAAGGCCGAAAATAATAAAAGAGTCTAGTTTGTTCTGATCTGATCTCGATTACCGGTTAGGGCAGTATATTAGGTCTTCCCACTAGGATTTTATAAGGGTTCACCTTTTAGAACTAACTACCTACGTAGGTGACAAAGCGGGTAATCCCTATAGTTCAATGGTTTAAGACTAACAAAATGATCATTTGTGGGGAAAAAACGGCAGTCACCTCAATGCTCTTAAAACAATTAAACGGGAACCCCCAAACTGACAAAGAAAAACCGCCATTTGTTATTTTCTTTAATTTAAAATTATAAAGTTACAAATGCGTCAGTGTTTAGTCGAACCGTATTACGAAACCACAGCATAACACACATTTCTAGAAAAAAAAAGATTTGATGACACCGCTTTCCTGAAATAGTATCGTTGTTACTGTAACATTAGCGACCGCAGAAAATAACAAGTATTTATTATTAAATAATAATTAAATAAGTAGGTAATGACCGCAGTCGGTGTTCATTGCTGTACGAAGGGAATTTGTGGTTACAATATCAGTTTTATTGAGTAGGTAATAGTTATCATTACAACACCCAACCTCTTTTGTTCGGCTTTGCACTGTCTCGCGGAACCCTCCCCCTTTTGCAAAAAAGGTTCCCGAATATAAAATAGACTTAAAATTTGCGTAACATAAATGCTCGAAATATACAACAAAATCCCAAAATATGCAACATACAACTGAAGTCTTTAATACATAGTAGTAAGTATGTATGTATACCTCGCGTCCCAATCTTATACACTGTTACCTTAGGCATACCTTAGGTATATAATTATATCGGAAAGTTTTAAAATCGAACTAATGATCCTTCTAAGCGAATCGCATTGCTCATAGTAGGTAGTAAGTGTATTTCGTCGAACCGACAACATGAGGGGGAAATTGTTAGTCGTCCCCGATTCCAATGAAACCACAATCGCAGTTTTGCGTAAATTCCGTAAAACGACAACATTCTGTATAATTAAAGTGAAAAGCGATAGGCTATTCACGTTGTTTAATATTAATAAAAAGTATGTACCTATTCACTTTCCTAATAATATTATGAATGTTGTTGTTATTGTTTGTTACTCAATTATGCAGTAACGACTCGATTTGGATGTTTAGCTCACAGATAGTTTATAACCTGGGTTAAACACACAGGATAACTTTACCTTCGGAAGACTTACACTGACCTTATCGGTGAGAGTGCTCAAAAGGATGCGGCGTGCTTGTATGACCAGATGTATGATTGTAAACTAGGCGAATGGAATAACTATGTAAGGATCGCAGCAGATGTTGTAGGCTCTGTGGCTTCTGCCTACCTCCAAGCGAAACACACGTGAGTTTATGTATTTACGGTACTTTAATCAAAGTATTACGGTCCTGTGAAATTACTTTCCGCTTTCAGGCGGGCGAATCCGCAAGAAAAAGCAAGTTCTTGAAACAAGTGTAAGTCAAATCGTGTGACTTGATACTTGGAAAAAACCTGAACCAATACCGTATTTCCCTTAATATACTTAAAGGTATTCATTTAGAATTGAACGCTTGCTTTTAAATGAAAATTCCCCATTGAACCAATATTAAGGCTCCGGTTCCACTGAGGCGGAGCGGCGCAGAGAGGAGACGAGCTGCGCCGCGATTCACCAATCACATGGAGGAGTGGAGAAGAGATGTGCATTTCAAGCCATGTGATTGGTGAATCGCGGCACAGTTCTTCTCCGCTCTGCCCCGCTCCGCTTCAGTGGAACCGCAGCCTTATGGTTTACAAATTTACGTGGAAAACTATTATTATTGGCTTTTTTATTGCCTTTTTCTGTTACAGAGTAATTTACTTGATAATGTGCAGCCTCCAAAACTGTTGAATAGAATTTGATCCTTGTTAGCTATAGGTACTATCGGATGCTTTAATATTACAATGATTTGATATAATGATTCTTCCTGAAGCGCCTGAAAATTCCAAGCAAGCAATACGCACGATAACATTGCTACGAGTACCTATCACAAAATTATCAGGAATTGAGAGATATTAACAGTAGTTTGGCTAAAGATTGAAGAAGAGTGAAAATTCGACAAAAATACAAGGTGTAAGGGACATCGACGCACAAATGGATACCATGGGTCCAGGACATGATTCTGGACCGTGCTGTCAGTGACATACTACGTAGGTACAAAGTTATCGCGCGTTTAAATCGCGGTGTTCACAATACATTGACGCTGGCGCTCGAAAATGACTATTTTAGTAACCGATCATTAGCAAAATGAATGACTTTCACAATTTGATTAGTGGCATTAGGTGTAGCTTTTTCGCGAAGTTTGCGTTACCATGCGAAAAACACCCGGTATAAACGTACAAGATGAATTGAAACTAATGACAGTAGGTATTAGGAAAAGCGAAAAATACTGAACGGAGTCTCGAAGCCAATTAAGACGAAAACTACAAATATAACTAATACATTGGATTGGATACAAAATTAATGTTTGAAAAAAATGTATTTTGAACTTATATTGGCATTTTTATTAAATAATATTTAAATAAAAACTTTAGATATTTGTTTTCCATTGATCGTTTTTTGTAAATATTTAATTACTACGGTTACTTCGAAAAGATCTAAGAGTCTTAAATGAAACGTATATAATTCAGTTATAATTTTAGACGTCACCTACTCATATAAAAAGCCGAATTTATTTGAAATAATGCCCTAAATTAAAAGAAAAAAAAAACACTTGTTTAAAACAATTTGAACTGTTCGTTTCATAAAATCTTTAAAAAAAACTTTTTCTTTCTAACCCTGATCTCAGCTCATATTAAAGAAATACATATAATACATGACTGGTTTGTGAAATTCATATTCATGAAAAGGTTTGCACACACATAGATAATGGATTTTATAACCTTTTCACATAAAAATTCTCAAGAAAATCCCAATCAAAACGCGAACCTTACGCTTACGAAGTCGCGGGCTGCTGCTAGTATAAAATATAAAGTTACATAAACATTCAGATATTATATTTATCAAAATTATATTCCAGGTAATGTAATAATTAGGTATGTCTGGTCGCAATACCTCAGAATCAATGTTCTTGATTCTGGGAATTATATTCGATCTAATGTTTCCAGAATTCAGCCGTTATACTTATAATGTACCATAGATACCAGCAATATTGGATAAGAGCAGTAACCCTGACTTTTCCTTTTTTAACGTGGTAAACTCATCAAATGAGTCCTACCAACCAGGGCAGAGCGGGAGGGACTGTCAGACTCGTACTGACTAAAATCTACGGTGTCCTTCAATAGCCCTTTACGTACCGGGGTCACGGTAAATCATAGGTCCCGCGACCCCGACAGTCTTTAGCCCGCCGATACGAGTTGTAGGTCGAAAATTTACTTTGTGTAATTTGTTTCATCACCACTGATCTCAAAACGGTGAACTAAAAATTCGAAGACATATGACATCTACCAAACCGCACTGGGCCCGCGTGGTAGATTATGGCTCACTCTCACAGGGGAGGCCTGTGTCTCAACAGTGGGAACATTTATAGGCTCATGATGATGATGAATATTGAATTCTTACACATCAACCTTTCCTAATCTATTTTTCTTTAATAGATTTTCCAATTTCATTAGGTTTGTTTATATGTGTACAATCATACAGCAAAAAATAAATATGCAGTCTCCTGTTTATGAATATGGTTACAGATGTCATGTATGTATCATGAATATAAAATTATAATTAACATAGTACGCATTAAAAAACCATATTTGTAAACTGAATAAATAAAACAGTTAATTTCTAAGTATTCCACATAATTATCAAGTAATAAAACGCAATTATTCTGCTAATTAACTTATTTGAAGACCTAAATATAGATATCCTAACCGCCATTTGCCTACTACGGGAACTCATTATCCCTATTATATTTAGCGTTAACAATTCTTGAAACTGTAGTTATTTTAACGATTTAAACTACACGGTATAGGGATACATTAGTAGTTTTTATTTCAACAATTTTAATATGCATCTCATGTATTGAAAACCTATTAAAGAGCAAGGACAAATTCAATCGGGCATTAAAAGAATTAATTTAAAGATGTTACAAAGAAGTAAGACTCAATTCAGATTTAGAACACGTACCCTATCCTAATTGAAGATTAAAGCTGAACAAACAATGAATTATCCGAAAGTGGTACGGTACCAAAATGGAACCTTTGTCATCGCCAGGAACGAACTACAATCGTGAGTCTTAAATCATCGTGCGATGACACAAGCGTTTCGACAACAAGCTCATTTGAAACCAGGCCAACGGCAGACTCACTGAGAAATTGAAACAGCTCTTGTAATGATTAATAATATCATTAATTCCCAGCTCCAGTTTTATTGTGTCCTCCAATTTTTTTTCTCGGAACTCGACATTTTGAATAGTTAAATTTTTCGCGAGTCTTGCAATAAAACTCGTTAGTCGCGACGATTTTCTCTGAAATATTGACAAAAACATGTCTAGTACTAATCCTTGACGCAGGCATTTCATAGAATAGATTCTAAATGCGTCGAATTTGGGGGTAGGTAAGTACTGATTTAGATTCTCCTACGCGAATTGACTTGTCTTTGTAGAAGACACGTGTAAAAATAGACTATGTCTCTTCAAATAATATGACTAAGATTCATCTCTTATTTTAAAATATCGGATGGTACGTACCCACTTTCTCATTACTTTGACAAGCATAGTGCATGGGTTTCTCTGTGGTCACAGCTGCCATCTCAGTCAGGGAAGTTAAGGATCACACAATTCACATACCCTCGGATAGGAGGTACATATAGCTCTTTTGCTGACGCTTTTAATACAGCCACACGGTCAACTTTGAATTAATACACGAGTGCCACCATCCAACCAGGTAAGTTAACCCAACAATATCTCGTATAGAGTACCTAACACAAAGGCGTTGTTGAGGTGAATTTTCTCCCCACACAAAATACGCGATTTGAGGTGAACTTATGGAGACCAACCCGTTAAACAATACAATATCCACTCTTAATTGAGTTACTAATCCATAAGTTATTCAAATTAACGATTAGCTAGTTAACGATTACACAAGTTTAACTTCAAAATTCTGGGAATAATCGTCTCGTAATCTAAATGTTAGTTAAGTAATTAATTAACCGAACGATTAGCATCAAGAGCGATTAACATTATTGATATCGCAGTAAAATCCGAGAAATACTCGTTAATGCTATTAGCAGTAAGGCAAAAACAAACAGACCAGCCTTAGCACAAGTTTACACGTTTTTGTGATGTAGAGTACACGTGAATTTTCGTCGTAGGTAGCAGTTTTTGAATCAAACGACATTTTTTCAATGTCGTGGGCCCAATTCTGTTTCCACGGAATTCAGAACGATGGAATAACTACCTATGTAATCTCAGTTGATATGAGATTTAAAGTCACTGGCGTCATCAGAAATATGGTCCAATGCGTAGAACTCGTGCTAGCGACTCTGAGGCCCTAGCACTAGTTCATGACGTAAACATAAAGTAAATACCACGATTTTTAGTTGAAAATACAAATATATCCTTTAGATTTCAGGCCCAATTTTTGGCGGAAAGCACAATCAAATATTCTTTATAGATAAAATTGGGAAACAAGTATTTTCAACTTTAAAATCGAAGTACCGGCCGTGCTAGTAAATACGGCCGGCTTCGATTTCGCCTCAGTAATATGTAAGTGACGGCACGGCTGGTGCAGTGGCTGAGCCATCGACTGCAGCGCAACGTGTCAAGGGTTCGACCTCCACACGGAATATCGTGACCTACAAGTAGTTGTGTCGGGTCTAGGTGTTTTGTATGTTTGTTTCTATTTTTGTAAACGCACCCTCCCCAAAAAAGTAATTTAGTAGGTAGCTATTGTACCGTAAAATTCGTCCATTCAAAGCACGATTCGCAATTAATCCAACAGAGAGTGATGTATTGCACTACTGAGAGAATGGTATGGGCATTAATTTGATCTCTGTTGTTATTAGCCGACATTGATGCAGCTGGTCGTGGCTGCCGACAGCTGCGTATTGCAGATAGGGGAGAAAGGGATGCTGTGTGGAATATTAATTGGGTGCACAATACACATAAATATATAATTGGGCTTTGTGTGGATATGCGGGTATGTCCTACATGATGGTTTATTGTAAGCCAGTTGTATTGACGAAGTCGTCATAATCACGAGGAACAGAATGTTGATGAATGAGTTTTAGTTAGGGGTTTTATTTTTTTACGCAGTAAAATCTTCAAATGAGTCTTTCACCCAGGGCAGGACGGGTGGGATTGTCAGACATACTGACTTAATTCCACGGTGTCCTTCAATGGCCCTTTACTTTCCGAGGCCACGGTTACCCGATAGTTCCGCAACCCTGGCAGGCTCAACCAATGCCAGGTGCGAGAGGTCGCCGCCTATTGTCTCCGTAGCTCCGTAAGGACACGGCGCGGTGCTCTACCCAAGCAGCGGAGACATGCGCCGTATGCTCCACGGTATTCTCAGGGCGATCCTCGTTGTAACCGAGATGTATGGCTGGCAGACAAAAGGGGAGGTTTAAACCAACCAATGGGTAATAGTTTTTATATAAAATACACTTAGTTACTCGCTGATAAAGGTTTTTTTTACAAGTGAAGTCAAGTTTTGGCAAGTGAAGCTACTGAAGTATCCAGAAGTGTCTTAGCTAAGGTCAGTTGCGGGACGGCATTCAAGAATGAGCAGCCAAGGAAGAAGGTCGTGCTTTAAGTAAATTGTGCTTGGTGGAATAATAAATCTACATTTATAAAAGGAAAGTCTGCTGTTCTATTATAATAGGTACTACTTCTAAATTAGCGTCCAGACGCCAGCATGTCAAAATATTATGCCAATTGATAAAATAATCAAACATATAGATTTAAGTAGGGATCCTAATGAACAGATATTACTGCAGGGTAAAAACCCTTGTAAAAACGATTAGATTTTCTATGTACTTACACAGTATTAATTTGTTTTCTTACTGAACCTTCCTAGAATGGTGATCAACGAGGATTCTAAGAAGGGATAAGTAATTAATTTCAATTTTAGCGTTAGCTGTGAGAGTCTTCCAAGTAAGCGAGTTTCCCAGAAGTCCTCCGGCCTTTTCTGTACCGTGTAATCATGTTGTAACGTTTAGAATCCAATACTTGTTAATTTAATTGGATAGCTTGTTATTGATTGTATAGACGTCATCACTTCAATCAATGCGGACGGCAAGTAATCGGTGACCGGGTTGTCGGCGCGTTGTGTTCCAGGCGCGGACATGGTCCATGGTCGGACAGCGAGTCGCCCATCACTCGCCGTCCGCATGCCCGGAAGCCAACCTTAACAAAGTTGAAACAAGGCTAGGGATATGAGACTTCGAGAATTTGAGCTGGAAGAATCTTCAGGTGTGCGGCCTAAATCGAAACCAACGCTGCCATCTTATTTTTTCTAGTACCAATTCAGAAAATGTTTACCAACAGCGCCCTCCTGTCCAAAATTACCATGTAGAGTCCGCGCCACCTACTACATTTATTAATGCAACTTGATGATGTGATGACATAGACAATATCATCGGGCTCCAGTTTCATTCACCAGTGCTCATCCCTATTGAGGTGTTTATTTAGGTCGCGCCGTCGACCCGGGCATGGTCCATGGTCGGACAGCGAGTCGCCCATTACTCGCCGCCCGCATGCCCGCGCCTACGGTGGCTGGAGATCGTCTTGCGACGTCCGTCACCGTGGGCGTCTACCACTGCGGCTGGGGTGGAGGGAGGATGCTGTCCTCTCCCTCACGCAGCCCGCCTCCTCCTTCGCGAGAATGACTGCTTCGCAGAAGGAGGCGACCGCTTCCCACTCCGTCTCACCCCGCAGATGCCGGGCGCGAGAGGTCTCCGCCTATCGCCGTCGTAAGGACACTGCGGTGCTCTGCCCAAGCGGGGGCAGTCCTGCACCGTATGCTCCACGCTGTCCTCCTGACGATCCTCGCAGTGGTGACACCCAGGCGTTTCTTCCCTCCTTATCAGACACAGGTACCTCCCGAAACTTCCGTGTCCGGTGAGGACCTGCGTCATGCGGTAGGTGAGGACGCCGTGACGCCTATCCAGCCACTCCTCAAAGTGGGGTTTCACCGCCGCGATTGCGTCGTGCCCGGGCACTCACGCTACGCTGGCACTAAAGTTTGGTACTCGCTAAGTTACTGACAGGGACACAATAAGCGCTCACCGCTCACGTATCGTAGAGTCAAGCAATGAGATTGCTTACACCAGGGCCAGATTAAGGGAGCTTCCCCATGTCGCGATACTACGCAATTCCACCGATTCCAACTACAAGTGAAAATCATCCTTACCACTACGACATTATGACATAAAACAAGTTGTAATTTTATGGATTTTATCTGAAATAAATTGAATTGAATTGAACTGAATAAACAATAGCACAGCTGGAATGATAATTCGATTAGTTTTTTACTAAGAATTTTGCAAGCGATGCGACCGGTAACTATCTAGTTGCACGACTAGGCCGCATGGCTAAATCGACAAAAAAATCGACATGTGTAAATGCCCCAGATGCGTTGGTAGTTGGGACGGTTCCGTACATTGTATTAATAAACTTTTATTGCTAAATAGGTGTACGGTCGTGCGTGAGTTGTTTTACTTACCACGAAACACAGCAGTTAATATGAAATGTTAACAATTATTGTTGTACTAAGAACTCAAACTGTTTGTGTTATCAGTTTCAAAGTTGATGTCGGCTGCGGCGGGTACGTTCTACGAAATCGTTCTTTTGCTATAAATAATTAGGTCTGTTATTTTGATTAGCGTCGTATTGTTTGGGGTGCTAAGGACAGGAAACCTCCTCGAGTGCCCGAGGCTGGAAGTTCCTTTCCGGATACGTCCGGGGGGAAGCCCAGATTCTCGGGACGGTGCGCCCCGGGATGCGGGCAAGTACTCCCCTACGGGGTCTCCTTGTCCGCATGCCAATGTCCTGTCGCGTCGCTCCACCACGTGTCCCTCTGCTCAGCAGAGGGCACAGTGGTTGGAGCAAGAGCGGGCACGGCGTGCACTTACCCTGCCGCCGGGCAGGCAGGAGGAGGTATTGCACTCCCACCTCCTCTTGCCACCGCTATAATCTCGTAGCCCCGAAGATTGTCAGGATCACGTCTCTGACTTTTGACGGGAGTCGAGGGCCTTGGCTTAACCGCCCGGGCCGCGAGGTAGAAAACCTCTATAAAAAGTCACCCCGAATCTCAAGCGGCGGAGCACCGCGAGGAGATGTATGGCTGACGGGAGTTCTTTTGAACAATCAGTCGCTAGTGCTACCCCCGCCAGGGTACCGGCCGACCCCCTGGCGAGTAAAAAATGTTGTAGGCTTACCTGAGTACAGGGGTCTCTGCTCAGGTGGACCTTTTATATCCCCCACACTCGTGGGACTTAGATGGATAGAAACAAAAACAATCCCCCCCAACAACCGGCAGTCGCCGCAGCGAGCCAGGGAGGCTCACGTGCCCGTGAGGTGGAGTCGCTGGACTTGTCCAGCACGTCCGCCTCACCGGCACCGACGGAGCGGGCACAGAGTGCCGCTCAAAATAAAAGGATGGTGCTGACGCCCACCTCGAGGTCGGAGTCCGACAGCGCGTCAGACGCCATGAGCGCTCAGAGCCCTGGCTCTGGGCGCGGAGGAGGAAAGGGGGCCGCCGAGAGGAGGAAACGCTTCCTCAAGCGGCCCCATTCGTCGTCCGAGGACGACGAGCCTGCCTCGGGCCGGAAGATCCCGACAAGTGTTCGGGGTAAAGGCCGAGGCAGGACCGGCGGTAGAGGGTGCGCCGAGGAGCCCACCCTGGAGGAGACGGTGAGGGCAGCGGTCCGCAGCCTGGCCTCTACCAATCCGGGAAAGCGGGCGACTAAAGACCGGGCCGCAGGCGCAGCCACTGCCAAAATTATGGCGGCAGTGGCGGCGGCTAGCCTCGGCCAGGCTCCGCCCGCATCGACGGATGGGGACGAGATGTCCAAAATGCGGGCGGACGTCACCCGCTTGACGGCTGCGATGGAGGTTCTCCAGAAGGAGAACCTCCAGCTAAAGACGGAGCTGGCCGTACTGCAGAAGGCAGGCCGCCGGGAGGAGGTCCCGCAGAGGCGGGGTAAGGAGCCGCAGGCCCTGCCCGCGCCAGCGGAGGACAGCAGCGCTGTCCTGAATCTGGTGCGGCAGGAATTGGCGGCCTTCACCCAGCGCTTCGCGGTGCTAGAAGGCCGCATCCTGCGCCCCCCGCTCGCGGCGTCCTCATATGCGGCTGCTGCGGCCTCCACGCCGCCTAAGCCGGCCCCGGAGAAGCGGGCCGCGGCGAAGCCCCCGGCGCCGCCCAAACAGGCTCCGGGGAGAACCGCAGCGGCGAAAAAGGCGCCGACAAGGGCGGCCCCGGTGAGGGAGGTCCCGGCGGCAGCGGCAGCTCCAAAGCCTGCGGCGGCAAAGAAGGGTGCCCCCCCGGCGGCGGCGGCGTCCCGGCTGCCTTCACAGCCTTCAGGGCATTCTCAGCCTCCTCCAGCCGATGCCGAATGGCAGGTGGTGGGAGAGCGAAGTGCCCAAAGAAGGCAAAGGCGGCGGCAGCGCAAGAGGCGAACCGTCGCGGCTAGACTTCGCGCCCCCAAGACCGCGGCTGTAGTAATTACACTACAGCCGGAAGCGGTCAAGAGGGGCGTCACGTACCGCGACGTGTTCGCCAAGGCGAAGGAGGCGGTCGACCTCCGAGAGCTGGGTGTCGAGGGGGGCCTCCGGGTGCACATTACCGCGACGGGGGCCAGACTATTGTCAATCCCCGGCGCGGATAGCGGCCCTACCGCTGACGCTCTGGCCGAAAGGCTCAGAGCGTCCTTAAATGCGGAGGAGGCCCGGGTGTCCAGGCCCGTCAAGCGCGCAGATCTGCGGATCATGGGTCTGGACGACTCGGTCTCGGAGGGGGACGTGGTGGCCGCCGTCGCCAGGGCTGGAGAATGCCCTGCCGACCAAATCAAGGCAGGCATCCTACGCCCTGGCTTCGCGGGGCTGCTGACCATCACAGTCAGCTGCCCCGTACCGGCGGCCAAAAAGATTGAGGAGAGCCGAAGGCTCCTGGTTGGCTGGGTGTCCGCGCAGGTGAAACTGCTGGAGCCCAGGCCTCTGAGGTGCTTCCGCTGCCAAGTGGGTAACCACGCGGCATGCATGTGCACCTCGGAGGTCGACCGCAGCGACAATTGCTTCCGCTGCGGTCAGCCCGGTCACAAGGCCGGCTCGTGTAACGCCCCGCCGCACTGCTTCGCATGTGCGGCGGCTGGCAAGCCGGCCGATCACCGGGCAGGGGGCAAGGCCTGCGCGCCCCCCGCCAAAACCAGGAGCAGAGGTAGGCCCTCTGCCGCCGCCGTCCCCGCCGCCGCCGCAGCTCCTGCTGCCGCCGCCGCCGCCGCTGCCACCGCCGCCGCCGCTTCTGCCGCTGCCGCCGTGGCTGCGCCCTCACAGAGGGCCCTGGAGGAGGCCGCAATGGACTCCAATTAATGGCTCCATTGCGCTTCCTCCAGGCGAACATCAACCACTGCGCCGCTGCTCAGGATCTCCTGCTCCAGAGCATGGCGCAGTGGTTGATTAATGTCGCAGTGGTCGCCGAGCCGTACTTTGTCCTGCCCAGAAATGACTGGGTGGCGGACCTGGACGGCTCGGTGACCCTAATTTCGTCGGCCGCCGCCGGTACCCCGCCCCTCGATCGCGTCGAGAGAGGGCGCGGGATCGTCGCAGCACGGTTCGGGGAGATCGCCGTTATAGGCGTTTACTTCTCCCCGAACCGAACTCTCGCCGAGTTCCAGGACTCCCTATTGGAGCTGGGAGACGTCGTCGTCGCATTCGGTTCCCTCCCCGCGCTCGTCCTCGGGGACTTCAACGCCAAGAATGTGGCTTGGGGTTCCCGGACTACGGACTACACGCGGGGCAGGACGCTCGAGCGCTGGGCCATGGCGCATGGCCTGGTCGTCGAGAACCGGGGTTCCGTTCCCACGTGCGTGCGGTGGACGGGCGATTCGGTGGTGGACTTAACGTTCGCCAACGCCGCCCTGTCGCCGCGCGTCACCGACTGGCGCGTTGTAGAGGAGGTGGAGACCTACTCCGATCACCGGTATATCCGGTTTGATGTCTCCGCCCAGACCTCAGACGCGCCGGTCCGACGGAACCCATGTGGTCCGCGATGGGCGCTGAAGCAGCTGGACCGGGAGCTATTCCTGGAAGCCTCGATCGTGCAGGCCTGGGTGTCACCACCGGACAGGCCTGCCGACATAAACGACGAGGCGGAGTGGTTCCGGGAGGCCATGTCGGAGATCTGCGACATGGCCATGCCCCGGGTCCGGCAAGGACGCGCCCGGCGTCAGCTGTACTGGTGGTCGCGCGAGCTAACATCGCTGCGCGAGGCGTGCGTGGCCGCGCGACGCCGGTACACCAGATTCCGCAGGCGCCGCACCCGACCTCCGGATGCGGCGACTGTAGAGGCGGAGCTGTACGAGGGCTACAGGGCAGCGAAGACCGCCCTCCGCGACGAAATCTTGCGGGCCAAGGAATTGGCCCGCAAGGAGATGCTGGAGACCCTGGACGGGGACCCATGGGGCCGGCCCTATAAGTGGGTGAGAGAAAAGCTCCGCCCCTGGGCTCCCCCGTTGACGCAGAGTCTCCAGCCTCAGTTCGTGGAGGACGTGGTGAGCGCCCTGTTCCCATCGCGGGGAGAGCACACTCCCCCGCCTATGGCTCCGTCTCTGACGGATTCTGACGGAGAAGCTGACGCAAACGCGGACCACAGCGACGACGACGTCTACGATGCTCCAGAGGTGACCGAGGTAGACCTGAGAGTGGCGGTACAACGGCTCAAGGCCAAAAATACCGCCCCAGGACCCGACGGCCTGCCAGGAAAAGCCTGGGTCCTGGCCTCGGGGACTCTCGGGCCTCGACTGGGGGGGCTCTTTAGCGCATGCCTGGAGAGGGGCCAGTTCCCGCTTCGTTGGAAGACGGGGAAACTGGTCCTGATCCAGAAGCCCGGGCGCCCTGCGGACTCTCCGTCCGCATTCCGGCCCATCGTGCTGCTCGACGAGGTGGGCAAACTCTTTGAAAGAGTTATTGCAGACCGCCTCGTCGGGCACCTGAATCGGGTGGGCCCGGACCTCTCGGAGAGCCAGTTTGGCTTCCGGAGGGGGCGCTCGACGGTGGACGCTATCATGCGCGTAAGAGCCCTCACAACGGGGGATGCGGTATCCCGGGGCAGGGTCGTCTTGGCGGTGTCTTTGGACATCACCAACGCCTTCAACACCCTGCCCTGGAGTTGCATCAGGGAGGCACTCCGGTATCACCGGGTGCCGACCTACCTCCGTCGCACGGTCGAGGACTACCTGACGGACAGGGCCGTCATCTACCCCGGTCACCGGGGAGGGTGGAACCGGCGAGAGATGTCGTGCGGTGTTCCACAGGGATCGGTCTTGGGGCCGCTCCTGTGGAACATCGGCTACGACTGGGTGCTGCGCGGCGACCTCCCTGACGGCGTCGGCGTAATATGTTACGCCGACGACACGCTCGTCCTGGCGGAGGGAGAGTCGCACCAGGCGGCGGCTGACCTGGCGACGCAAGCGGTGGCGACAGTCGCTCAAAGGATCCGGCAGTTGGGACTCGACGTGGCGCTGCACAAAACAGAGGCCATGTGCTTTCATGGCCGTCTGAACGCGCCACGTTCAGAGTCCCACATTGCGGTGGAGGGGGTTCGCATCGGCGTCGGGAGGACGATGAAGTACCTGGGACTCGTCCTCGACAGCCGGTGGAACTTTAGGGAGCACTTCCTACGTTTGGCCCCTAAGCTGAACCGGGCAGCAGCCGCCCTCAGACGACTCCTGCCCAATCTCAGCGGGCCAAACGCCTCCAGCCGGAGGCTGTACGCTGGTGTCGTGCGGTCCATGGCCCTCTACGGGGCCCCTGTGTGGGCCCTGAGCATTCGGACGCGACCACTAAAGCTGGTCGCATGCCAGAGGGTCATGGCAATCCGAATGGTCCGAGGATACCGCACGATCGCCGGCGAATCGGCCAACCTCCTTGCCGGATTGCTACCCTGGGATCTGGAGGCGACTGCCCTCCAGCGCGTCTACGAATGGCGCGTGGAGGCGCAGCGCCGGGGCGAATCCCCGCTGCCTCGACAGGTCGAGGCGCGGCGGGAAGAGCTCCGGCGCGATCTCAGGGCAGTATGGAGGGAGCGACTGTCGCAACCGAGGTCCGGGCACGCCGCAATCGCGGCGGTAAGACCCCTCTTTGAGGAGTGGCTGGATAGGCGTCACGGCGTCCTTACCTTCCGCATGACGCAGGTCCTCACCGGACACGGAAGTTTCGGGAGGTTCCTGTGTCTGATAAGGAGGGAGGAAACGCCTGGGTGTCACCACTGCGAGGACCGTCCTGAGGACACGGTGGAGCATACGGTGCAGGACTGCCCCGCTTGGGCAGAGCACCGCCGTGTCCTCACGACGGCGATAGGCGGAGACCTCTCGCGCCCGGCATTGGTCGAGGCCATGCTGCGGGGCGAGACGGAGTGGGAAGCGGTCGCCTCCTTCTGCGAAGCAGTCATGCTCGCGAAGGAGGAGGCGTGCCGCGTGAGGGAGAGAACAGTGTCCTCCCTCCGACCCACCCGCAGTGGTAGACGCCCACGGCGACGGACGTCGCCAGACGATCTCCGGCCACCGTAGGCGCGGGCATGCGGGCAGCGAGTAATGGGCGACTCGCTGCCCGACCATGGACCATGCCCGGGTCGACGGCGCGTTGTGTTCCACGCGCGCCTCAAGGAGTGTCAGCAAACTGACGGGGCCTGTAGAGGGCCAGAGCCTGCCGGGGTCGCGGGTCTTACCCATCACCGTAACCCCAGTACGTAAAGGGCTCGTGAAGGACACCGTGGATTTTAGTCAGTACAAGTCTGACAGTCCCTCCCGCCCTGCCCTGGGTGGGAGGACTCATTTGATGATTTTACCACGCAAAAAAAAAAAAAAAAGCGTCGTATTGTTTGGGTAAAGAAGTAATGCACGATATTTGAACGGATCTTAGATATTAGAATTAGGTACCTAGTATATTCTTTTTTGTGTGGTGTGACGGGCAGCGGCTTGACCATAACATGCGAAAATTTAGGGATCGAGCGAGTTCAGATGCGAGTTTGGTAATTAAACAAGTTTTATTTGGACATTCGACCTATTTCATTTATTTGCAAGTAGGAACTCTTTTCTTTCAAATTGCCAGAACAATGGTATGAAGAAAAACTGTTGCAGTTGAGAAATGTTTTATTTTGGAATATATTTGAGTTAAAACAAACGAATGAATAATTTTTCGACAGCATATAAAAGCTTCGGAACGTCATTGTAAGCTCACTTATCAATCATTCTTCAAACTTACAACATACAGTTTATAAAAATAATAAAAAAATCTACAAAAAAAAGTGAAAACGTCTCAAGCTCGCCTTCCTCTACAGTTAAATTTGTTTGCGACGGTTGCGTTTCGTTGAGCACTAATCAACTACGTCAAGATGCCTTGCTACCCTTGTGGAGGTTGCTGCAGCCCCTGCTGTAGCCCTTGCTGCAGCCCCTGCTGCGGCTCGTGTTGTTCCCCGTGCTGCAGCCCGTGTGGCGGCTGCTACGGCGGCTGCTGCTGAAGCCTGCGGGCTGCGGCCCCGCTACGCTGCGGCCGGTCGTTTTGAAGCAGCGTGGCAAATGCTTAGCGCCCATGCTCCGTTCTGAGCTAAGCTCCTCGTGCTGCCTGTGGCCGCGAGTACAACGTCGAGCGGGCGTCGAGCCTAGCTCCGCCGAGCGTAAAGTACGGTCCTCTCAGAGCTCGGGAGGGCCCTACGCTGCAACTGGTCTCGACCATGGTGCCTGCCGACCGGATCAAACGGACTTCGAGCGATATCCCCCGGTTGACCACAGCGTACGTGTGGGGCCACTAACGAAGATATCGCGGTTATGCCGTCCGCAGTCATATAATCAGTGTTATGTATGGAATTTGTATAAATATACGTTCAGGTCACAAACGTTGTTGGTTTTGTTTTTACTTCTACCGCACTTGGTTTAGACACTGCCTGTGCACACTGACCTCTGCCGCACTCTGCCTGCACACTGACCTCTGCCGCACTCTGCCTGCATACTGACCTCTGCCGCACTCTGCCTGCACACTGACCTCTGCCGCACTCTGCCTGCACACTGACCTCTGCCGCACTCTGCCTGCACACTGACCTCGGCCGCACTCTGCCTGCACACTGACCTCTGCCGCACTCTGCCTGCACACTGACCTCTGCCGCACACTGACCTCGGCCGCACTCTGCCTGCACACTGACCTCTGCCGCACTCTGCCTGCACACTGACCTCGGCCGCACTCTGCCTGCACACTGACCTCGGCCGCACTCTGCCTGCACACTGACCTCGGCCGCACTCTGCCTGCACACTGACCTCGGCCGCACTCTGCCTGCACACTGACCTCGGCCGCACTCTGCCTGCACACTGACCTCTGCCGCACACTGACCTCGGCCGCACTCTGCCTGCACACTGACCTCTGCCGCACTCTGCCTGCACACTAACCTCTTTCGCACTCTGCCTGCACACTGACCTCTTTCGCAGTCTACCTGCACACTGACCTCTTTCGCACTCTGCCTGCACACTAACCTCTTTCGCACTCTGCCTGCACACTGACCTCGGCCGCACTCTGCCTGCACACTGACCTCTGCCGCACTCTGCCTGCACACTGACCTCTGCTGCACTCTGCCTGCACACTGACCTCTGCCGCACTCTGCCTGCACACTGACCTCTGCCGCACTCTGCCTGCACACTGACCTCTGCCGCACTCTGCCTGCACACTGACCTCTGCCGCACTCTGCCTGCACACTGACCTCTGCCGCACTCTGCCTGCACACTGACCTCTGCCGCACACTGACCTCGGCCGCACTCTGCCTGCACACTGACCTCTGCCGCACTCTGCCTGCACACTAACCTCTTTCGCACTCTGCCTGCACACTGACCTCTTTCGCAGTCTGCCTGCACACTGACCTCTTTCGCACTCTGCCTGCACACTAACCTCTTTCGCACTCTGCCTGCACACTGACCTCGGCCGCACTCTGCCTGCACACTGACCTCTGCCGCACTCTGCCTGCACACTGACCTCTGCTGCACTCTGCCTGCACACTGACCTCTGCCGCACTCTGCCTGCACACTGACCTCTGCCGCACTCTGCCTGCACACTGACCTCTGCCGCACTCTGCCTGCTCACTGACCTCTGCCGCACTCTGCCTGCACACTGACCTCTGCCTCACTCTGCCTGCATACTGACCTCTGCCGCACTCTGCCTGCACACTGACCTCTGCCGCACTCTGCCTGCACACTGACCTCTGCCGCACTCTGCCTGCACACGGACCTCTGCCGCACTCTGCCTGAAAACTGACCTCTGCTACACACAGGCCTCGTAGCAGTTTGTAGTGGAGCAGTGGGGAATGTAAACGGTACAACTCAGTTGAGCAGTTTCGAACAGTTGAGCAATTTACTTGAGCAGTGGGGAAAAAGCGACATTAAAAACAACGAATTGCTTTCAAAACTTTTATTTAACAGTAATATCCACGTGTGAATTGCCGTGATCGTCATGGTATTCGCTCAGGTAACCCAGTAGAACAACAGCCGCCAGCAGCATGAACATAAACATTGACGTCACAAACTGCACATTTTGCTTCAATATACAAATGTCGTCAGGCCAATCTGCTGGTAACTGTAATTTACACGATGGTTATTATTTGAAGACCATTTCAATGTATCGCCTACTGGTAAAGAAAAGTAAAAACAGCTATAATGAAATGGATTCTGAGATTCGGAAAGTTTTGTCGTTTTGAGTAATTCCTACTTGTATATTATATGCATACGTGATTCTGCCCGCTATGGGAGCGCTACTATCTTTGCTGAGTTTTTTCTTTCAGACCGGCCAGGGCGCGCATACTGTGCCAATTTTCGACACAGAAACGCGCGACTAGGTCATGGCAGCAGCGAAGGAGGGGCGCGTGAGTGCCCTCGTCGCTTTGCATATCAATCCCCTTATTGCTAAACATCAACTAAGTAATTTACCTGACAAGCCAGAATATCGGCACCAAGTGCCCTGCAAGAGTCCGCACGGGCCCCACGCGATCTGACACTAACCTCCAGTGTAGGGGCGACCGGTAAATCCGTCATAGAACACTGGCATCGTGAGGGACTTTTGTGACCAATTTCGTCTGGAAAATTCGCGTCCTCTGGCTGCTTGGTATAACTTGTCCCTTTGTCTTTTCTAGCTCTTTTCGCCGCTAACAACTATTAGAGAGACGATTAGTGGATAGAGTGACGACTGCAGCACACATCCTGACTACAAGACTAATAAAGTAATATCTTTTCATTCATTTTTCAATTCAAAACCAAATTTCTTCGTCCCTTCTTACATGTTAAACAGATGCACACTTGTATGCGCTGGCCGCATACGAGTGTGCATTTGCTTTGCCGCTGCGGAACTGTAGAGGTGTGCTACGGGTATGAACTGCCAAACTTCGTTTTATGAGCGCAATATAAGCCAGTTAGTGAGCGGTTGCAGGACACCAGATAGGAGCCTTTAAAATATTCTTACGTAAGTTTACTGGAAAATATTAACCAAATAATTACCTGACTAGCCAGAATATCCGCAACAAGGGCCCGGCAAAGGTCCGCACGGGCCGCAACCCCCGGTCGAAGGGGAGCAGCCGCACGAATACAAGCAGTATCCTCCACTATGGGGGCCGCCGACAAATCCGCCATAGTATACTGGCATCGTAAGGGACTATTGAAAAAACCAATTTTGCCTAAAAAATAGTACCTGGGATAATTTTGAAACTAAAATTTTGCGTGAACGAGAAACGTCTATTTTTTCAAATTTCTACGGCTTGACAGGGTGATGTAGAGCGTATTCGATTTTTAAACTGCTGTCAAAAAAAGGAACTGTATTTTTCTTAAAAATAGCGTTTTTTTTTTAAATGGCCAAGTACGTAGTATAGGTCGAACGGCCGGACCTCTGCCGAACCATCTTGGCCTTGTCCTCTCTACGAGTGGTTGTATCTGGGCTGCAAATACAAATAACGCTGGTAGGTACGTGTAAAATAGAACAAAAATAAAATAAAAAGCGTTGCGTTTTTAAACCGTTTACGAGGTAACGTCGTCGGTCTCTTGGGAACATTACCAGTAATTTTGGTATCTAAGTAATTTTTAGTTATTTTGTTTTTTGTGTGAATAAAAATTTTGATCAATACGCATAATTTAACGTTTAGGGCCCGCATTACATATGATGTATTATTATCATAGCGCATTCTATACTCCTGCACATTATCAAATAACAATGATTTGTGCAGTTAATTGCTCCCAAGTAAAAATGTAAGATTCTAATTCGTAAACTATTGTAAACCAAATAACAACAAAATAACTGTATTCCAATAATAATGCCGGATCAGGACGATTGTGAACACGGGCTACTTGCGAGCTGCTACCATCCTCCCTATGTGCTGGGGTACTGTAGACCATGTTAGGCCAGCTGTTGCAAAATTATAAAGCTACATGATTTAAGGTTAAAGGACATTTTATAATCTAAAGATTCGTATTCCACGCGCGCCTCAGAGAAGGCCAAAGTCTGCCGGCGTCGCAGGTCTATCGGGTAACCGTAGCCCCGGAACGCAAAGGGCTATTGAAGTATACCGTGGATTTTAGTCATTACAATTCTGACCCTGCCGTCCTGCCCTGGGTGGAATTCAAGCACCTGCCCGAGGTCATTTTTGGTGAGGTAAACTCACGTAAAAAAAAGGGATACTTATAGGTAACGCACAACACCAAAAAAAATATACTTTATTTTATTCTTTTGAATATATTGAAAATAAAGCGAAACTTGTGGAATGGAAACTTATACAAGTAGGTATTGCAGTTATTCTTTCAGTTCCAATTATCATTATACATAGCCGTTATTTTCTAATTCTTTTGGAAATGTTGAATTTAACTATAAATAACTAGCGTTCCGCCTCGGCTCCGCCTCGGCTCCGCCCGGCTCTGCAATCTCTACTATATTATGTATGTTATATACATATAAAACTTCCTCTTGAATCACTCTGTCTATTAAAGAAAGCCTGCATCAACATCCGTTGCGTAGTTTTAAAGATATTAGCATACATAGGGACAGACAGCCGGCGGGAAGCGACTTTGTTTTTTAAACTATGTAGTGATTGCATCTCGCCTCGTTCCTGCTGACCGAAACGCCGAAAGGTTGGCTGGTAGACTCTGTTAACATATTTTGTGTAACTAAATAAAAATAAATATAAGCAGCATGAGATGTGTTATCCAAACTAATATTATAAATGCGAAAGTAACTCTGTCTGTCTGTCTGTCTTTTCTTCACGCCTAAACTACTGAACCGATTTGTGTGAAATTTGGTATAGACATAGTTTGGAACTTGAGAAAGGACATAGGATAGTTTTTATTACAAAAAATAAAAAACAAAAATCTGCCGGAAGTCACTATTCCAAGCGAACGAAGGCGCGGGCAAAAGCTAGTCATTTCATAATTTTCAAGGCAACAGCTTCGTATGCTTCATAATGGTAGATAAGATTACCCATTTTTTATGAAAGTCTTTTATTTACTAAGATATTATATGTCATGATCTTCCTACATGCCGAAGAAAAAGGCACATAAATGTTCATTTAACACAGTGTTCGTTCAACAACAAATTATACAGAACAATTTCATCCACGTAAAAACAGAGCAACCATTGTACCAAGATTTTAAAGATTGATTACCTACAAGTCCCGAATGTCACGGTTATTGGAATTGAACTAAAATAAACCGTGACTTTGTATGGGGGCGACGTTCGTAGAATACGACCCCTCGCCGCGGCATTCTGTGAACACGGTACCCGCATCTATAAAAACCCGCTGTATCCTGACCTACGATAATATTACGTAATAAATAAACCAGAGGTCAAAATGAAATGGTTATTGTCTTTTCTAGATAATAGGGAAAAATTGAGAATTCGCCGAAACAGGTCAAAGAACGCACGGACACGCAATTTAGTAGAAATAGTGTGAAACACAATAAACAGTGTGGCATTGTCATAGGGAATACTGAATTCATTAGTTCCACGACTTTGGCTCCTATTCCACAAACCTACTTAGGTGCCAGCACATATTCAACCTACCTCAATCTGTCTTCCTTTAATAGATTTTCAACCTTATTTCAACAGGAAAAGGTTAATGTTCGATTGGTAAAATTTGACAGATTGGGGTAGGTTGACCTGCTGGCGTCTGTATAGTAAACTTAAGTTTTCAACTATAGTGTTAAATGCCCATAACAGTGATTTTAGACCTAGATCGCTTATAAAGTCACCGAATAAATCTAGCCATGCATAATTATTAACATCAATGTAATTTTCAAGAAAACAAGTTCTAAGTCTGCCATTAGTAACACTGCTGTAACTCTTTATATTTAGGTACACTGAACTTTTGCGTGAGGGAGAGGACAGCGTCCTCCCTCCACCCCAGCCGCAGTGGTAGATGCCCACGGGGACAGACGTCGGCAGACGATCTTTGGCCACCGTAGGCGCGGGCATGCGGGCGGCGAGTAATGGGCGACTCGCTTTCCGAACCCCCGCCCTGCCCTGGGTGGGAGGACACATTTGATGATTTTACCACGATAAAAAAAAACTAAAACTTCGTATAGTTTTTTCAAAATAGGTATACTAGGTAGGAATGTATTGTGTAGCAGAGGCGAACAATGGTCCAACAAGTCTAAGTTATGATTTCGATCTTGGCAAAACCACTGGCTACCCTATAATATTCTCTATAGGTTTACAATGAGACTACATTTCTAGCTCCACAACAAAGCCGTGACAGCAATACAGCGGCAGTAATGAAAGAAAAGATATAAACAAAAAAAAATGTTAATGGTTAAATCTTTATAAAAAAAAAGATATATAGGAAATATGACATTGTGTCGCCCACGGGGCTACGTCAAATAGGTTCAGCTCAGCTAATTATAACGTCTGGTAGATATTGAAGAACAAAGTTGCAATCTTTCCACACGTTGTTTTATCCATAACTAGCTTCTGCCCGCGGTTTCACCCGCGTCATGTTAGGCGTTTGGCCCTATGGTCCCGTCCCGGTCAGTTCCCTTGAGGAGCACGTGTCGGACGGCGAGCTACCCATTACTCCCCGTCCGCAAGCGGCTGGAATATGCCCCGCGATTTGTTGCCCCGTGGCTGGGGCGATAGGTAGAGGATATCTTTTCCCGCACGCATTCCGACTGCTCCCCATTCACCTCGCCTGCCGCCGAATCCCTGAGGTACCTCCCGCAATAACCGTGCCCGGGAGGACTTGCGTCAGGTTGAAGTTGAGGCTGAGGACGCCGTAGCGCATCTCCAACCACTTCTCAAAGATGATCTTACGACCGCAATTATGACTTGCCCAGGCAGTCATTATTTTATTGTAGTATTATTTTGAAACTATGATATCTCCTTAGATATTCATTAAAATCAAACGATGTCAAGGGCAATTTTGTTCAAAATCAAATGCTTGTGATGATTAACGTATTTATTTGGATAAGGATTAATATCATGTTAATGAAAATACCTTCGCAAATAATGAAGCTCTTTAAAATCAAATTTGATTTCCACAAAAAAGGTTATAGTGACTTAACCTTAAAAGATAGATATATGCTCTCGCGGACTTTATTTTAGAACTTTTCATGAGAAATAATTCCGTAGTTCATAATTTTTGCGTATCTTTAACCGTTTACGCAGCGCACGCAACGGAAGCTCTCGAAAAGGAATTCATTTTCCCGATTTTGAAACATTTCTCACTGCTGCTCCGCTCCTATTAGTGATAGCGTGATGTTACATAGCCTATTATAGCCTTCCTCGATAAATGGACTACCCAACACTGAAAGAATCATTCAAATCGGACCAGTAGTTCCAGAGATTAGCGCGTTCAAACAAACAAACTCTGCAGCTTTATAATATTAGTATAGATTCCTATTTTTCTATGTGAAAGTGTTTATGTTTGTATGTTTTGAGCAGTTTTTTCGCAATTTAATATATTCTGATGTGCCTCCTTGGCTTTGTGAAGCCTCGATTTATACCTGGCTTATCTCGGCCATATCATAGGTCCATAGGACATTTTGATATTTCACCACAGGTAATGTCGTAAACTTTAGACAATATTTTGACGTAACGACGGATGCTGCGCCATCGATATCATATTTATCGATTCTGAAAACTCGATTAGTAATTGAGAATGAATTCTTTGAATGATTGAGTCGATATCAAACCGAGCTCACTTTTCACTCGATTTACTTTACGTGATCAAAATTACAGGAATACTTCATTTTTATGAGTTTCTCACATCCAAGAACTAACTTTACGATTTCTAAGGAAAAACATTAACGCGTAATGACTGTTAAATACACGCGAAATCCATTAAAAGAGAAGTCGAATGACGAAATATTTTTTAATGTTTTATCGCGGGTACATCGCTCGGCACTTCCGGCCGCCATTATCTGATGGACGTTGAACAAAATGACCGCGCTTCCGTTCTCGCGCACCTTGACGCTACGCTCAAGAGAAATTATTGTAGGTGATATTCACACCTGTGTAGCATTAATCATACTCTCTGTGCGTGTAAACGGACAATAATTTTACTGCAATATGTGGCTAAAAACAGCAGTGGCTCAGTGGTATCGGCTAAAAGGAAACAAAACAGATTAATATACCTAAGTACTTTTTTTTTATCGTGGTAAAATCATCAAAAGTCTCCCGCCAAATTGCTGTTAGACTCGTTCTGACTAAAATCCACGTTGTTCCTCCAATAGCAGTTTATGTACCAGGGTCATGGTTATTTATTTAGACAGTCCCGCGACCCCGGCAGGCGTTTGGCCCTCTATGGGGGTAATAAAAAGACTTTAGTTTAAAACAGACACATTTATTAACAGACTGGACATTCGGGACGATTGGGACATCACTATTGTGAAGTTTCAAGGGCAGCAACAGGACCTGTACCTCCAGCTGTACGTGCCGAAGGGACGGCCGCAGGGGCCCCGGCACACTCCACCGCAGGGCCCACAGAAGGGGGCAGGGTACTTCAGGCCCGATACTTGGCAGTTGCAGGGAGTGCCGCAGCAGCAAGGCCCCCCGCCGCAGTAGCCACAGCAACCGCCGCAACAACCGCCGCAGCCACCGCCACAACAACCGCCGCAGCAACCGCCGCAGCCTCCATAACCTCCACAACACATGATGTAAAAATTTAAAAAAAGCGGCTTAGAAAATGAAATTTTTAACAATTTTAAAAGTTTTTAAGATTTTTTGTATTTTGATAGTTTTTTTCTACTAAATCTAAATAGTGCGGTCTGTTTCACGGAATTTTGACGTCTATGTTTGTTTATTTTTGTGTCAACAGAGACTGAGTCCAAGAAGTCTATGATTTCTAGCAGCCAGTAGCAATCGTAACTCGGTTGTGTAGAAACTCTGTGTTGTGTTCACATAAATTCAGAAAATTTCATGAATGTCAGAAATAAAATGATTTGCATTCCTGATATTAGTCGAAGCTTTTCTTGATAATCTGAGTTTAACACAGTCTTCACATTGCTTAGTGTAACAATTGTCTGTGGAAGGAATAAAAAGCCAACGAAAGAGTTTTCTATTTTTAGAAGAAAAACATTATGGTCCAGTGTGAAGGAAAGAAACATACCAAAATTTTGACATTCCAAATTTAAATTCAAATCATTTTACAAAAAAATCCGCTGTGAAGCAGCAAGAAAAATCATTCAAAAAAATCTGTTTATATTTTTTTAGTAAATTTTCGTAAGTATTCTTTTGTAAATATTCTCTTACGTGAATTTTAGGAGCCCAGGTCATCTGAACTTGGATCACGAGACAGTCCAAGCAGGATATTGCGCCTTTGGAACGTATGGGGCATGTGAAGGAACAGGGTGGTATTTATTAGTCAAAATGAGTGACAGTCCCCTCCGCTCCACCCAGAGCGGGAAGACTCATTCAAACATCTATACACCCCAAGACAAAAACAATTAGGCTCTATGGCTTTTTTTTATCGTGGTAAAATCATCAAATGAGTCCTCCCACCCAGGGCAGGGCGGGAGGGACTGTCAGACTTGTACTGACTAAAATCCACGGTGTCCTTCAATAGCCCTTTACGTGCCGGGGTCACGGTAATTCGTTAGTCCCGCGACCCCGAGGCTCTATGGCTTGAAGAAGACAGGCGCATACATTTGCATGTCTGTACCGCATTTGGTGATGCATCTTATGTATTCGCGACCCACTGGGTGACATTTATGGAGAAGCTTTATTCACCATATAAAATATATCATGGTCTAATTTGATCTAATCTATTCAAGTCTCGGAGCCAGTGTACTACCAGTTTAGTAGTGGACAGCACGATTGGCTTAGCAATTGGCTCCTGCCCTATATGTGCCTTGGGTTTGATTCCTGTATTGAACAAATATTTGTATGGCTTTTAGTTGTTCCACATCAGGACGTTTGTGTCTGTGAGTTTTAATGTTTGAATGCACTCACAGTACTGGGAAATTCCTAATGTGGTAAAGTTTTAAAACAACTCTGATATATATACTAAAAAGTGTTCTGATTTTCCAGATAAAAGTCCGCGATGCCTGTCCGTAACTGCTGCGTAGGTTGCCAGGGACCCATGGCAGGGCCGTGCTGCGGGGGCGCTTGTGGGCGCCGCATAGACTGCGGGTCGGGCCCTTGCTGCGTCCACTCGTGTGGCGCTTGCTGCTGTGCTCCTTGCTGCGGAACGAGGGGCTGTTTACACGGGTAAGAATATTGATTAAACCACCGCAATCAAGTAAATAGAATTGAATATAGGCAAAACAAGATAGTGAATAGCAGGAAGTTATTTAATGAGTTTATCTAAAGGAGTTTATAAACGATTACGGTCGCAGAACTAGCATTTAGCACTTATAAGCCCGGGACCAGTTTTCTTTTCGACCAGTTTCTCGCCCGGGATCATTCGAAAACAGGTAAGAAAGGGCAATCTGACCGAGTCGAAAATGCCTGGAAAAGCTTAGTTTTATCAAGTAATTCATCACACAATTATAACAGTCAAACCTAACACAAACTCCCACAAAAATGAACGCTCTCTCTACCGACCGTAACGGCAGCATCATCTGTCTAGCCTTATCCTAGCTATGTAAGAGTCGGCTTTCAGCTGAATCGGATGCAGTTGAATATCAGTATTTAACATGGAGTGACTGCCTAACCTCCATAATTCAGTAATTGAATAATACTTAATGACATAGTACTCTTATTTAAATTTCTCTTTTGTCTTTCTTCCAGTGCCCGGCCCGGCATGGCAGGCTCATACTTCAGCTGCGGCCACGGCTGCATCGGCGGCTGCACCAGCGGCCTTTGTGCCTCATGCTGTGGCCCCTGCTGCGGATAGTCCGGCTCTGTAACATTTGTCGTGTACTTTGGTGACCTTCGTCCAGTTCAATATATTGTTGCGTTGATTTGGTGGTGTGTTTAGTAATTTATAAACAACATTAACTAGTTCCCTAGATTGGATCCCGGTGATACCTACCAGAGTTTTACCTACCTAGACTTTCAGGCCGATGACTACCTTTAACAACTGTCAAAGATCAACAAATGACAATCGAGACCAACAACTGTTATTACTTATACTTATATATACTTTCTCCTATTATACCAGATAATTATTAGTTCTCGGAAACTCGAAAATAATTATATTGCTAGTCCCTTTTTGCTATTACATTTTGCCGCCGATTCGCTGAAATGAAAGCGTTTTCTAAATTTTTCGGGCGGCGTATATTACAAAACGGGGTGGGGTATTCTAGTTTACCCTAAAACCTTTTCTCAGTAAAGCCTCCTTTAATTTAGTTTCCCGAAAATATACAAGTAATTATCCTAAGATACAAGCCTCGGTATCGTCGCAATATCCTGGAGGCACCCACATGATTATTTTGTTTAGCAGACAGTATCTTAGGTTTTTTTCTTTCGTGATAAAATCTTTAAATGAATTCTTCCACCCAGGGCGGGATGGGAGGGAATGCCAGACTCGTACTGAATAAAATCCATGATGTCATTCAATATCCCTTTATGGTCTAGGGTCACAATTACTTGATAAGTCCTGCGACCAGGCTTTGGCCCTCCAAGGACCCCCCTGCTCCGTCAGATTGCTGAGAGCTCTTTGAAGTGCGTGTGACACATGACGAGTCATCGACCCGGGCTTAGTATATTATCAGATGGCAAGTCACTCATTACACGCCGTCCGCATATACAGTCTCTTAGGTAAACCTGCGGGATGTCATTCACAAAAAGCTGCCGCTGTATAGCCACCGGCATCGGCGGCTTGTCTCGCGCGATTATCTAGTGACTTTATTCAAAGGCCGTCGGCAGTGTGAAAGTGCCGTAATGTAAGCTCACATTACAATTTGCTGACAAAAATAATTAACGGGTGTTCGCCGTTGCCCGTACATCTTATCTTTGATCATCAGTAATTATTGAGAGTATGTTGTTAACATTCGTGTCTTGCCAGCGATCTCTTAACATAGAATATAGTCTATAATCGAGGTTATTGATTTTAGCCTAACGAATTATAAATCGACATACGTTGTTGTTGTTGTTGTTGTTAGGGACGGTTCACACCGAGACGCGACGCGACCTGACGTATCAATTTGAAATGTTTGTTTATGTTCGTGTAGAAAATAAAGTTAGATTTTGAGTCGTTCTATTGAAATATGCGCGCAGCAACGCGTCTCGGTGTGAATTGACCCTTAAGCAGCAGTAAGTTTGTAGCAATTAAAATTAATAAGCATCTAGGTCTGCTGCAAAAATATTTTCACCAGAAAAAATATCTCTTAGGATAGGTATTAAGCCCGAGTTACCATCACAAAAGGATATTGGATAAAGGTCAGAAGAGTTTCAAGAAGTCTAAAATCGATTTAAATACCGCCCACATTTTCATATTTCTCGCTTCCAAGGAAAACGAAGTTAACGTGAAATTTTCTCTGTAATTGCCAGTTTCTAGGAAGGGTAAGCGGCAGGGAGATATAGGGTTATAGAGTCAAAATGGCGGGTGTACTTCAAACGAATAAAATCTTCATAGGTATCAAAAATTGAATTATTTGAATCCAGTCACATGCTATCGGATCGCTTTCGCATTTCACAGAAAAGCGAAAGCGATCCGATAGCGTGACCGAACCGATGCGAAGACCTGGCGAAGGCTTATTTGCTCTGTTTGACGTCGTTCATAAAAAGCCAGCTCATACAACTGCCACGCCTCGGTTCGCTGCACCCAGTTTGACGTCTCGTATCGCTTCCTTATCGCTTCGGACTCGGTCCGGTTCGCTATCGCCTGTCTGTTTGACAAAGGCTTTAGTGCAAACAAGTGAAACTCTCCGCTGAAAAGAACAATAATCGGAATCCTAAAACGATTCACCTAACAAGGATCCGTGAGAGCCAAAATGACGGGTGTAGGTACCTCAACAAATTGTACCGCCTAGCAGAAATATCGCCACTGCACGTGCAGCCAGAACCAATCTTAGCCAACCAGCTTAAGGCCGCGTTTCCACTGACGCGGAGCTGGGCGGAGAAGAGCTTAGCGGTGCACAAATTGACCAATGACTATGCTTGAAATCTCCGCTCCGCTTCAATGGAAACAGTACGAGCGGGTGGAGCAGAGCTGAGCGGATATTCATACATCGAGGCGGTGCAGTGCGGAGGACAGCGAGCATTGGGGTGCAGAGCGGAGGACAGCGGGGCGGTACGGAGCGGTACGGAGCGGGGCGGTGCGGAGCGGGGCGGTGCGTGACTCGCGTGCAGTGTGTCAGTTGTCTTCGTTACGTCACTAGGTGCATCAAAATGGATGAGAAGTTAATCGCTCCTCTCCGCCCAGCTCCGCTCCTCTCCGCTCCTCTCCGCCCAGCTCCGCTACTCTCCGCCCAGCTCCGCTTCAGTGGAAACACTGACCACTTTTCACCGCTCTTCTCCGCTCCTCTCCGCCCAGCTCCGCGTCAGTGGAAACGCGGCCTAAAGCGGTGTCCTGTGTGAGCGACGAATACGACGCAACGCGACACAACTCGACCAATTTCAACTCCTATTATAAAATGATTATAATTTTTACTTCGTGTTGCGTCGCGTCGCGTCGTATTTAAGCGTAAGCCAGCCAGCCAAAGCAAGCCTACCAGCCAAAGCCTGTTAGCCAAAGGCTTTCAGCTGGCCAGCTCAACCGCCATAGCCATGCCGTCAGATCCTTCCACGAGATTTGGCCTGATCTAGTGAGAGAATGTGGCCAAAGAGTCTTGTTTACAGGGAATGATGCGATGGGACCTACCGAATCCGAATGCGATAGTTGTTGCCACAGAGCATATAACTATTGGTTGACAAAAGTCAGTCACCATGCAGCCACCCATATAGCAGGCGGCTCTTCATATATTTGTCAAAACATGGAAATGTTCCTGATTGCATTATATTTTCCACGCCATTTTACCTGAGTGTTATTTAATCAAAATCTTCCTACATAAGAGCGAGTATTGTGAATGCGAAACTGAGTCTGTGTGTGACACTTCCACGCTTAGACAGCACAGCCGATTATCATGAATTTTAATGCAAAGCTAGATGAGACCCTGGTATTGGTTACTGAAGTGGGTGCTCGCTGTCAGGGTTCCTTAGAGAGGAAGTCACTCTACCATGCATCTGAGCGCACTCCCGCTTATTAGCGCCACTCAATATTTTTCTCACGCATACGGCCACCCCGCTCTCGCACCTGCGCAATATTTAGCGGACGCCCTTAAATGTGGAAGCACCTTACGACTCAAAGCTCTCGTAACACCTCAGATTGAATGATTCAAAATAAAATACTTTGTTTTTAGCAAAAATTTAATTTCTCAATCACTTGACAACAGACGAAATACAGAAGACAACCACGTGGCGCGTATCCTGGTCACCGGGTTGGTCAGTTAACAACCCGAGTCCAGGAGAATTTGCTGCCTTTTTAAATACAGGACATCACAAGACATCACTACTCCTTGTCGATCACTTTTGTAGATAATAAGCTCGAACGCACGACAAGCACGAGCTTACGTTAGTTGTTCGGTCCACTCCGGTTTATGCTGCATGGGCCACAAGGGCCACAGCGCGGACCACAGCATGGCCCAATTGGCCCACAGCAGCCACACACTGGCTTACTACGGGGTATCAAAGTTCTGGGGTAGGGTAAACGACAAGGGCCGTCATAACCACCTTGGGGCATAATCGTTCCAGAATAGTTGGTGCAGCAGGACCCGTAGGTGGGGGGCCCACAGTAGGACCCGCAGCATGGACCGCAGCAACCGCCACCGCAGCAGCCGCCCCCGCAACAAGCCATACTCTGTTTATTTAAAAATACCGCAAACTTGCTTCACCACAGGGAAGTCTTAACAAAAGTAACTTCCACATACATCTCAGTAATTTTGTACCAAAATTGTGCTATTTTCTGTGTTTTTAGTATTTTGTAATTTTTTTGAGTGTCTTGTTCAAAATTTTATAAAAAATGAGCTCCGCCTCGTAATGTCACAAGGCGGAATATTTTTCAAATTAAACTTTTTTTTATTAAGTAATTATATTATTTTTAGGTGTACAACCTCTATGCTTACAAATTGTAAGAGAGGGAGAAGAGTTTTTAAGGCCGCATCCATTTGCACGAGCGCTTTTTTAATGGGCGTTAAAAAGCGCCGAAATAGAACAAATGCATTCCCATGTATCTGTTCACTAGTCAGCGCTTTTAAAGCGCGGCGCTTTTTCTCGAACTCTATTGATTTGCAGTGCTGTTCAATTTACCTTTTTGTTTGTTCCAACTTAGCGCTTTTTAGCCGTTAAAAAGCGCTCGTGCGAATGGGGGCTAACGCGACCGCATACTAAGTTTGTTTCGGAAAAATAATCTGATGCTAACTGGAGTCTTAATTTCTACAGTAAGCTTTGACAGGCTTGTGTAATCAAAATTTCTCCTCATTCATTGTGCTAATTAGTAGAGCATTAAACCACCAACTTATTGCTACAATTCATTGGCAAGTAAATTGCCCGCTTGACAATATAACTATCCAAATTGCTACTTCCTAAGCTGTTCCACGTAATAAAGCTGTACAAAGTGTGGGTAGACAATCAGTTAAGGCTGTTTACAAACACGGCAGTTGGGCAATCGAAACGCAGCAAATTGCCTCGATTACCCGCATCCGGCGCGCTTACACAGAACCGTTGCGTTGCACCGGTGTGAACTACACACTAAGCACGCAGGCGAAACACAGGAGTGGCCAACAGTTTCGAAATGATTCAATGTAGCAGCTGTCGTAGTTGTATTGTAATGGCAAATGAATAGCATGAAAGTGTCCATGGAGTTTTTTGCTCATTCTTCTCCATAGAGATCTTCGATTTTGAATGGGCAACTATTACTGTTTAGTCAGCTGAGTCCAGGCGCCAATAAATAGCCCTAATTTTGCAAAAGGTACAGCGATATTAGACACGGGATTTTAATTCGAAATCTCTCATAAGTTTACCACAGAATTCGGCAAATTTTTTGTTGGTAAGTTTTAAGAAAGCGTAAGTATGTAGAAAATAATCTAGTATGCAAATGAAAAGCAAAACAATGCATAGGTACTTAACTGTATACTTAATTAATGATTAGAATAATAAAAGGGAACAAAAAGAAGTAATAAGAATAGCTGTACAAAGAACTTCTGGCGTGTGAACAAAGTCGGAACTAAACGCCATCTAGATTGTTCGATATTTTTTTTAACTAAAGTGCACATATTAACGTCAATTGAATGCCGATATATATCCTTGTATCACAACAACGTTGTGAGCCCCTGCCACACTCAACCACATTCGTCAGTAAGAGCACCTTCCCACAGCAAATTGTAGGAAGTGCGTCCCAAATACACGACACGACAGCTTTCGAGGTAACAGCCGCGACTGTCGAGGGTGTGCGCCCATCCGAATATTTCTAGTGAATTTTGTTATTATGCGTAATTTACTTTAGAGAGGCGGGCATTGTTGGCAGCTGGGCGGACATTTTGACGGAGAAAAAAAAAGATGAACTGTTTAATAATTTCCCGGAAATGGAAGGGACTAAATTGGAGTAATGGAATAAAATATCAAGTTATGGTAATGATGGAAATTTTACTTTATATTTTTCTATTTTCTAAGTCCGTCATGTTGGGCACGCAGCATGCAGTCCCGGTGTCTGTTGGCCAAATTGTTCTTTGGGTGAAACGTTATTGGTCAAAACATTCTGTTGGTTAAGCATTCACTGACGTAAAGTTATGTTGGCGAAACGTTTGTGGGTTAAAAGTTCTTTGCATGAAAAGTTCATGGGTTAAAAATAATGTTGACAAACAGTTCATGGACCAAACGACTGTTGGTATAACGTTTCACACTCTATATTATGAGACTCGGGTTGTATTTAAAGGCGTGCCGCGTACGGCCGGAAGTAGGAACCACGTGTAGCTTACGTGTTCCGTATAGCAATAATCATAACTGTGTTTAATATAAGCATGCGCTTGTCAACCTGGAGGTACTTCCGCCCCCTAAAGATGGACTACAGCTGCGTATGTTTTACAAATGAACAAAGAAAATAACAGCTTGAAGGTACCGTTTTTTTTATCGTGGTAAAATCATCAAGTAAGTCCTCCCGTCATGGGCAGGAAGGGAGGGTCTGTCAGACTTGTAATGACTAAAATCCACGGTGTTCTTTCGATAGCCCTTTGCGTTCAGGGTCACGGTTACCTGATAAGATAACCCCGCGACCCCGGTAGGCTTTGGCCCTCTAAGGGGGGCCTCATTAGATTGGTCGAGGAACACGACGCGCCCTCGACCCGAGCATCTAAAACTTTTAAAAAGTTTGCCGAAAGAAAATTTTACCAGGTGTACAAAAATAAATTTAACGAAACTGGAGTTTCGTAGATGCGATTAACTTTTTGAGTAAATGTGAGTTTCTCACCTTGTTAATATCTTGACAGTCTTTCAAAGCCGTCACAGTTTTCGTGATACAAAGTCTTATGTGTCATGACAAATTGGTTTTCCATTTTCGTAATTCCACCCCGTCATTACTCACCTCCTAGAATTTTCTACCTGTCCTCTCTAGTTTACTTACTTTGTAGTATTCCCTAGAGCTCTAAAGTGACTTTGTTAGGTAGGTATTCAGACTCGGCTGAAACCTTGTCTTTCTCCCGATACTCTATTTTAAATATTCCTAGAAAATCCACTTAGGACTCTGAGGAGGGCACGCCGCAATCGCGGCGGTAAGACCCCTCTTTGAGGAGTGGCTGGATAGGCGTCACGGCGTCCTTACCTACCGCATGACGCAGGTCCTCACCGGACACGGAAGTTTCGGGAGGTTCCTGTGTCTGATAGGGAGGGAAGAAACGCTTGGGTGTCACCACTGCGAGGATCGTCCGGAGGACACGGTGGAGCATACGGTGCAGGACTGCCCCGCTTGGGCAGAGCACCGCCGTGTCCTCACGACGGCGATAGGCGGAGACCTCTCGCGCCCGGCATTGGTCGAGGCCATGCTGCGGGGCGAGACGGAGTGGGAAGCGGTCGCCTCCTTCTGCGAAGCAGTCATGCTCGTGAAGGAGGAGGCGGGCCGCCTTAGGGAGAGGACAGCGTCCTCCCTCCACCCCAGCCGCAGTGGTAGACGCCCACGGCGTCGGACGTCGCAGGACGATCTCCGGCCACCGTAGGCGCGGGCATGCGGGCAGCGAGTAATGGGCGACTTGCTGTCCGACCATGGACCATGCCCGGGTCGACGGCGCGTTGTGTTCCACGCGCGCCTCAAAGAGTGTCAGCATATTGACGGGGCCTGTAGAGGGCCAAAGCCTGCCGGGGTCGCGGGACCAAGGGATTACCGTGACCCCGGTACGTAAAGGGCTAGTGAAGGACACCGTGGATTTTAGTCAGTACAAGTCTGACAGTCCCTCCCGCCCTGCCCTGGGTGGGAGGACTCATTTGATGATTTTACCACGCAAAAAAAAAAAAAAAAAAGGACTCTGAGGAGGTTCTTTGATGATCTCTGGCTTAGGAAACTTAATAATGTCCCGCAGTACCTACCTAAGTACTTATCTATATTTTTAGAAGGAGTTAAGAAACGCTGCACGCGTAGCATGGACAATTCTGTCCCTATTCTAACAAGAATATTCAAAGTTATTTCATCGTTATTTTTATACAAATCGACTGTATTTTTGCAAAAATATGACACGACTAGCTGTTGCTAGCGGCTCCGCACGCTACAACTCGACAATCGATTTTATCCCGCTGGAAGATAAAATCGGAATAAAAGCTATCCTATGTGTTTATTTTTTACTATCATATGTTATTAACTATCTGTGTACCAAAGTTTATCCAAATCCGTTTAGTAGTTTTTGCGTGAAAGAGTAACAATCCTCAAACATCAATCCATCCAAACAAACTTTCACGTTTAAAATATTGTTTATACTAAATCAAATCAAATCAAATCAAATAATTTATTGCAATCCATAATGTCAAATACAGGTGGTAGTATAAAAAAAAAACGACGGGTTGCACTCTGGGAGTGCCGGCAGAAGTGAAAACTTGAATAGTAATTGTTGGAAATATCTTGTGAACAGATTTTAGTAAAACTCGCAAAAATGGTTGACTTTTTATTTCAATAATTTTCCAATGTGACGTACATCTTTTATAAACAATGTTACCTAGCAACGTCACACGAACATTCACGCAAGCGCCCTGCGCCGTCCTACGCTTTTTCGGTCAGGGTCACGTGTCCTGACGCGAGTTTAAGATTTTATACCCATTACAGAAAAGTGCTCAACGCCGCTAAAGAAGTTTTCACTTCAAAAAAAAATATTAGGTACAATTACGGACCCTGTCGGGCACAGCAATTTTTTGTTTTAAAAAACAAAATGTGAAAGAGAGAAAGAGCGCTTCATTAACACAGCCACATATAATTTTCCACCCTAATAAATATGTATTTATATTTTCATTCATTCACTTCTATTAGTATTTTAAATGCAAGTCTATTTATTTTTTTATTGTTTATTTATTTATATTTAATATTGCCTATTTCCTTACTGGCTTAAAATTGTTCATTATTATTAATGTGGCAAGTATAATTAATTAGTATTATGTAATAATTTATTTTCGTTATTCTACTCATACACTTTCTATACATATGATGTATTAATATTGCTGTATTTATCCGATAACAAAATAATAATAAAAAAAAAAAAAATAAAAAAAAAAAAATTATATTAGATCCTATTATCTACGTATTTATGTATTTATATATTTCCATTTATTTATTTACTTATTCTATTAATATTTTATATGCAAGTCTATCTATACATTTGTTATGTATTTAATTATATTAAGTATAGCTCATTTAGTATGTACAACTACTACACCTGCGTGGAAAGTACCTTGATACGTGTCTACGTGTGTACCTTGTCATGCTCACTCAAATGTCTCGCTGATGGTGGCGTGTGTGTCGGATCATTTAGTTCTCTTCAAAATGGTTGAGCTGAATGGTGCTGAAATATGCGTCATGTTCGTGAACAGGCGCTGTCAGTTGGGACTGGTCATCTCTTAGCTGCCCCGGTCTATTTAATTTAAAGTAACTTTAGTTTTGAATTGTCTTTTTTATATTTACTATGGACACTGTTAACTTGCCACATCGTTCTCACATAATGTACCATCTGATGATGAATGATGTAACAAAAGTTCTGTAATAATTTTGGCGATTGAAAAAGAGTGTCCATGGAGTTTCTTGCTCATTCTTCTCCATAGAGATCTACGCTTTGGAATGAGCACATACGGTACTTTCACAGTTTTTATGTTTTGTGACTGGGACTGTAGCACCATAACTATTTTTGTACTAATTTTATTTTATGTCTTTTGACAATTCAAAAGTGCCTGTAATTGGCCTAGTTGAAATAAATGATTTGATTTGATTTGATACTTTATCAAATTTACGGTAGAAAGTACGTCATTGCATATCGAACAAATATGCGGGGAGAAAACGCTTTCTCTCCCGCTCAGATGCGTTTTCTCCCCGTATCAAGGTACTTTCCACACAGGTGTAGTATAAAGCACTATGTATCACTCGAGAGAAAGTGCGATTCCCGATCTCGGGTGTTTTAAAACACTCGCCTACGGCTCGGGATTCAAACGACACCCTCGTCGGTTATCGGTCACTTTCTCCTCTTGGTGAACAATGTACTAAAGTAAGAAGTATAAGATAGGTAATAATAAGAAGATAGTAAGAAATAAGAAAACAAATAAGATTCGTACACCATTGAACATTAGAAACTTTTCCACTCTTTTATGCTTAAAACGGTAAAAACTTTCTACGTTTTGTCATTTTGTCTTTCCTTCCGTCGACATAACCCGTTTTCTACGGCGTTATGCTACGCGTGCTGGATGGGAGGACTCATTTGATGGTTTTACTACGATAAAAAAAGGGTCAGACATTCGCTTGCCGGGCTCGCGGAATCGAGACCATGGAACGTAAAGGGCTATTGAAGGGTCACCGTGGAATTTAGTCAGTACAAGTCTGCCAGTCCCTTCCACTGCGCCCTGGGCAGCAGAACTCATTTGAAGATTTTACCAAGACAAAAAAAAGAGTACAACATTCAAAGTCCAATAAAAAGCCGTTGACAAACGATGCAAAACCCACCCTAATTGCTAGGTAATAACGTTGTAACAACCTTATATTTACCTAATAAGGTCCTGCCTCTATTAACGCGATACAAAATGGAGTAAAACACTAGGGGTGCGCATTCAAGCGTCGTTGCAATTTGAAATAGTCAAGTAAAAGCGAGGCCATGACAGATTATTTCCGAGAAACTGTAGCGTTAACCGTCTTTAATTAATTGTTTAACACTTCGACTCTTTGATATCGGGATTTATCGGAATTGTTAGCTAGCTAATTGTTTGTTTATTCTAGAAAATTGTTTTTGTTGTGAAACTTATCGTTATTGTCTTCATTGTATTATGACTTTGAAAGTAAATTCTGTTATTTGAATGTACAATTGACACATTTGAAGAATGACCCATAATAAGCTTATTTTCTTACAGACATTCAAATACAATTAACGACCTTGATCTTTGTTATTTTGGCGGATTCAAATGATTTATTCTCAAAATCGGTCATGATCAAAGTCGATTGTATACCTATATTTAAATCTACCTACTTGTTTATGTTAAACGCTGACTTCATTATTTTATATGTTTTTTTATTTATTTATTTTTATCAATTGACATTTTATTCATTACAGTATTATTGAACGGAGACAATTCATTATTCCATTTAGTTTAGTTGACATGGTTACTTAGTTCCTTTGTTATTATTCCTAGTGAGGTCTTAAGAGCGCCTATTCTGAAAGTTGGCAACGACGCAAATAGTTGTCAAATATTAACAAGTTTTAATTAATTTGGCAATGTTAATGTATGGAAAAAAGAAATATGGCTCTGTAGTGTACTGAAAAAATGATGAAGGAATGCAATAATTAATATCGTAATACCGGATAAATAGTTTTAGATGTAAAAAAAGTATTTGGAAACTTTCCAAATGCTTTTTATACACCTGAAACGATTACAACATCAAATTCAGTGTTTTAATTGCAGTCTTATTTTCATACAGTAAAATTACCAAATTAATTAAAACTTGTAAGTATTTGACAGCTATTTGTGACGTTGCTAACTTTCTGGTAAGAGCCTAGAGATGTCTGAACCAGACAAAAGACACGTAGCTCTTTGTCTCCTTAAGAAGAAATGAATGACAGAGCATTAAATTAGCTAATGTGTTACTAGGAAAAATCGCTTTTAGACAGAACACTTTGAAGATCAAATGAGCAAAATACTGAGTAAACAATAAATACTAAATAAGCATTAACTAGAAGAATTTACTTAAACTAAACAGAATTTATTTTAGAAATGGTTTCACAGAAACTGGTAAACCTACGTTTGTCTTTATACTACGAAAGAGAAACTCTACATAAACAAAAACATTAAAATGAATAAAAAACGTTCTAAAGTAAATTGCTATTTGTTGATACACTGCAGGAAATCGTGACGCAGTGACGCGCAGCACGACGTCACACGCCCTAAAATAACGTACGCCTACGTGTGACGGGTTGTCACATGCTTATAACAATGATTCACTTATACGACGCCGACGTACAGAAGTCTTACGCAAAATACTCACACCCGTTCCTAATTGCGTCGCATTGGCCGGCGCCGGCGCGGGGCGCGAGTTAGCGATCAAAATAAAACAGTTAATTGAATTTCCGAGAAACTCTATTTATGTTTACAGGCATCTTATATACATCTCCATTATATTTACGACTTCAACCTTGAAATTCGGAGCATTCGAATGCGGCACAAACATGATTTGATCGCCTTGGAACAATAGCTAATTAAAAAAGTAACAAAGAAAATATGTTTACGAAGTCGGCGCACGATTCTTAATGACTAATGAGGTAATACGTGACCTGCCAGATGTAAGGACACTTCTGACTTTGAACTCTGATTTTGACAGTAAACGGTCGGGGTATAGTCCTGCGTCAGAGCAGAAATCGATGCGCAAAACAAACGGACGGGTACCACTCGATTCTTGTTATCGATATGTTTTGAACAGTCAATTCAAATGAAATCGTCATAACACTTCTTGTTTTCTCTGAATATTTGACTGTTGTTGTTTACGACATAATTCCATGATGATTCTTTTGTGTGGTCATCAGCTGGAACGAAGCCATCTGGTTCACTATCTATTTGTCGGGCGGATGGCCGATGGGCGTGGTATTTCCCGGGATTGCTATTTGATAAATGATTTTCCAGAATTTTGGGCGGAGACTAAAGTCAGAACAATACTAGCACTATTTAAGTTTACCTTTATTCTTAAGTCTTAATTGGAAAAGTCAATCCAAGGTGAATTGATTTTTCCAATTGAGGAGGATCTGAAAACATTCCACGGGTTAACGCGGCACGGTATTTACAAAGACTTACACTCTAAAAGGATTAAAATAAAAAGTGTAGACCTAAAGAATATTTTACGCTTTCCTTTTATGATTAGACGCGACTGATTGAATGTTTTCATTAGCGTTGAAGCCTCTTCATTTTCTACCTTTCATATAGTTTATGACATGATGTCATTGACATCATTATGTTGTAATTGAGTTCCGGGATTTAACTTTCCTTGAAAATCAAACAAAAACCTTTGCCTAGAACTCCCGTTTGCGAGTCTTACTTAGTACTGGTCCATCGACCGTGAGATCATTACAATATAATGTCTGGAAATCGTTAACTGATGCATGTTATCACATTTTTTTTTGAGGTAAATGGAAATATAGAATATTCAAGTTAACGTCTTTATCGTATTGTGGTGTAAAAACAAACATATATGTAGCTGTTGGGATCGATGAGAAATGCAGAAGGCGAACGATTGACAAATGAATGAGTCTCAGTTAAGTTTCGTTTTGGGTGTTGAGTAGATTCAAAATTAGTCATGTCTTTGTTTCGAATTTAAGAATTAACCACAGTTACCGACTCTGAATCAGTTTGAGCCAATCAGAAAGAGCTAAGCGGGGCATGCGGACGGCGAGTAATGGGTGACTCGCCGTCCGTAAAGACTGCCGGGGTCGTGGGACTGTCTTATTAGGAATCCGTGACCCTTTAACGAAAAGGGCTATTGAAACGAAAAAACCTTCATCCACCTTCTTTTCTAGAAAGAATTGATTTTAGAAAGGAAATCAGCAGTCTAGATTTTTAGCAACAGATTTTTTTTTAAATATTTACAATGGGTTTGCTCTTGGCCTGAACCTAGCCCAGAAGTCAAGAGACCTAAGCTGGAGCGAGCCCACCTAGAAGAAACTGGAAATTGTGCACACCGATGAAACACAGTTTGGGGCCTAAGCCCCTTCGTACACAAGTCTCCGATACTTTAAGACTTTGGTATCCATTGACGCGTGCCTGATTACGAACCTCTATGGATTTGTATTGCGATAGTCACCTGGATACCAAAGTCGTATTGGATAAAAAAGAAAGACTTGCGTCGCCTAGTATACGAAGGGGCTAACCGCCGCCACCTTCTAGCGATTCACCGCTGACAACAGCATCACTGGCTATCTGTAACATGCAGCAACGGCTGAGTGAGCCTAATGGCGGTGTCAGGTCTCACCAGCTATGTTATTCTATAAGAAATCTTATCGCTGGGCTCTACGATGTGTTCGTCGACCAGTAGCTTAGTGAATGGCCAGTACGGCGTGAGCGCTGCAGCCGCAACGCCAAGGCTGTGTTTATAGTGACTGGCACTGCTGGGCCTCGAAGCTGGCCAGCAACCACCATCCTGTCGGGAGTCTGGCGTCAAATAGTTTTAACCGTGTTCCGGAGCGCACCCTGAACACGGTGTGAGCTTTCTGGGTGACCTCGCTCCATCTTAGGCCCTATCTGCGGCGTGTTCCACGCGAGAAAAAAGCTGTCAGCAACCTGCTGGGGCCTACAGAGGTCGCGTGACTGCCTTGTCATCTTACGTGACATTGGAACGTAAAAGGCTATTGAAGAATCACCTTGGATTTTAGTCAGTACGAGTCTGACAATCCCTTCCGTTCCACCCAGGGCGGGAGGACTCATTGGACGACTTTAAAGCGTAAAAAAGGCCTTATTTTGCTTCCGGGTTAGACTGAGGGAAAAGCAAATTAAAAAACGAAAAACAAGGCAGTGGTTATTCTGTAGCCCACATTTGTCGTGGTACTGGTACGAGTTGTACCAGGAAGGCGCAGCTGGGTCGGCATTGTGCGGCCAGCGCTGTTCCGCGAACGCGCGCGCACCGACTCAGGCGCAGGCTTTCTATAGCGGGCGCGAGGAGAAAAGGCAACATGCTTCGTTCTTGTATTGTTTCCTCTGCACTTCGCGGAATGAAATCTGTGTGGTTATGAGGATGGCGACGATAGTATTGAGGTTATTGAGATGACTAAATCCCACACATATTACGCGTAATTTTTGCGCGTCACATTTATAATTCGTTTTCTTGTGCGTCATTTGTTTTTGTTACGTATTTTACAACTTTATGCTTTTATCTTACAACCTACAGCACATCGAGTATACATACACACACCGAGTGTCATCACCAATAAATGTCGCGCGTCGTACGTTGAAACAAAGAAGGCAAAGTTGGGCATCATGGGAAAGTTGCAGCGTTTTTCCGGTACTACATAAAGTTACGCCTGTAAGAGGTTCACCTATCAAGGTCTTGGGACGTCTTATCGTGACCCTAGAACGTAAAGGGCTATTGAAGGAACACTGTGGACTTTAGTTAGTACTGTCGCATGACATGAAACAATTTAGTTATACGAGTATATAAGAGAAAAAAGGTGGAAAATTTTCCATATTGATCAGTTGCCATTTTGCGAATTAGGTTTTACGAGAATTTGTCATTTAGAGAAAAAGTCTTTTTGAGAATTGGCCATTTTGGGAATTAAACTTTTTAAGCCTTTGGCAAACAGACAGGCGTGGCGAATGCGAAGCGTGACGTTTTTATTTGTAATGTATGGAATTGTTTGAATCCAGTCACATAGAAAAACGAAAGCGATCCGATAGCGTGACAGAACTATCGGACTGACGTCTCGCTTCGGTTCGGTATCGCTTCGGACTCGCCTCTCTGTTTGACAAAGGCATTACACAATATGCCATTTTGAGAACATGTCCTTTTGCAACTCGGTTGCCGGTTTTCGAATTAGGCTTTTTCCGCCGATGTTCCCGAGATTATCGTGTTCGACCAACCAAACAAACAAACTCTTGAGCTTTATAATATAAAGTATATAGATTAAAAATGTGACCTATTAAAGTCTCTGAGCCACTCCTCGCGTACCCTACTACACCACCACGGGCGGTATTTGCCGAGTGCAATCTGCGCATGCGCGTACAGATGGCTTGCGCCCGCGCCGCGCGTATTCCTCGACATTTATAATGCGCACGAATGTTACCAAGAACATCAGTAAATAATTTATCAAGCTTAATGTATATTTCAATCTTGCCGGAATTGTTAAGAACATTTCCATATCTGTGAGTTTTATCTTTAGAATTTGTGTTTTGTTGTGTTTCCTTATTTGTTGGACATGTGGGACATGCTTAAGATATTTCGTGTCTGATTTCGTCATCACCTGCAATGATATCCGTCAAGTAAACGGTGTGAAGTAGCACTTCTTCGAATTCTATTATATTATTTGTCCTGATCCATCAATTTACTTTTTCATATAAATCTGTTGAAATATTACATTAGGTAGATTGGATTGCACTGGTTCTTGTTTGACGATCATTTACAGCTGATCCCCTCCTTTTACTTATAACTAGCTGTTGCCCGCGAATTCGTCCGCGTAGAATTTGGATTTATGGCACCTACACCAATATTCTCTTTTTTATTTTGTAGAGAAAGTGAGGGTACCTGATGTCCCACTTTAAGGTTTGTTATAGATAAAAAATGGAAATGAAAACTTCCAGAAACAACACTTTATGTACGACATTGCTAGTTTTTCCTTCTGGTGCTAATATAAAAAGAATGTCAGCATAGCAACACGTGAGCATGTGACATATAGTTGGCCGTGGGGAAAACGTTGGTAAAAATATCTAATGTACAGACACTCGGGTTCTACTGTGTTATTATATGTATAGATATCATTGTGATCCCCGTGGTTCCACCCCCGCTGGTCGACTCCTATTCTTCGAAGTGTCATGTTATGTAGCCTATAACCTCCTCCGGCGAATAGACTATCCAACACTGAAAGAGTGTTTAATACCTTGTTTAAAATAAAAAAACACTAAGAATACATAATCTACCGTAACGGAAAATATTTCTAATTTTTTTTTAAGTGGTAGCTTTTTTTGATGTGTGTACTTACAATAAATTTTACCTTTATCGCTTGCCACCTGTCTACAGGTTCAGTACATGTCAAATTATAAAAGGTATGGGAGGAGGATATTTCCTCCTCCCATACCTTTTATTTTATACTATTGTAAGTAGGCGTTTGCCCAAAAGTGGGACTAAGCAGACTAGGAACAAAACAAAGGTCACGATAGTTCATTCAAAGATTATAATTATGAAATCAAAGAAATGGAAGGCGTCATCGTTCAGTTGTAGATAAATGGAATGAAATTAGATTGTGTTTACAGATGACAGCCTTTGCTCTTTATGCATGAGTTGATCGCTTGGAGAGCTAAATACAGCGTGTCTACCCTTGATCGCCTACGTGTCGACCCACGCAGTACGTAGAAATTAATGCTTGGTTGGTATAACGCCTGCGTAGATATCTCTTTTGCTGACTGTACCAAGAAGGTTCCGTACCCAAAGGGTATATGCTGACTAAAGGGTAAAATGGGACACTATTACTAAGACTGCTGACTGTTAGTTTGTCCGTAGGTCAGGCTGACCGACGGTTACGGTTGAATTTTTCACAAATGATGTTGTTCTGATGCCACAATATCAACATATCGACGATGAAGAGTCAATAAATAATAACTGCAAAAACGCAACTTTACAGGAGGCGAAAAAAACGTTTCAAGTCCGTTTAATTATTTTTTTAGTATATTTGATTTTTTAAATGTTTTATGTAAACTGACTACAATATTATGCTTATGACTACAATATTAATATATTAATCAATGATTTTATTAGTTTTTAGATATATTTTAGATAGATTTTATTAGTATTTATTGCTATCGTAAATGACATAACACCACTTAGTATATATTGAAATAATTGTTTATCTTGCAAAATTAATAAGAAACAGACCTAAGATCTTTGTCAGCATGTGCATTACTCTATTCTACAATAAATAATGCAATAAAACAAAAATGGCCAAAATGTTAGATATTATATATTGACTCTTCATCGTCGATATATGACGGCACGGTTGGCGCAGTGGCTGAGTGATCGACTGTTGTGCAGCGTGTCGCGGGTTCGATCCCCGCACGGAACAAATATTTGTATGATCTGCAAGTAGTTGTTCCGGGTCTGGGTGTTTGTGTATGTGAGTTTCTATGTTTGTGAACGCACCCACGATACAGGAGAAATTCCTAGTGTGGGGCAACGTTTTTAAAAAAAAAAAAAAAACATATACTAAAAAAAAAAAAAAAAAAAATACTTAACAGGGCTCCCATAAAAAAAAGTGTTTTTTTTTTATTCATTAAATTCATAATATATATTCTTAATACTTAACTTTATGTTATTTTAATTTTAAATCGCTCTTAATTTAAGTAGCGTAATTTTGTGGCTGTATAAAAAGTTACAACCTGGTCTAATAGAAATGTCACAATAGAACTAGTTTTATTTTTAATTTGACAGCTATCTGTTGAAAGCAATTCTCCCTAGGGCTGCAATACATAACTTTCAAACCGCTCATCAGGCATGTAATGACCTACTTTTAGAGTATGAGTAAAAAAAAGTAATTTTTGGTCACCACAGGATTTTTGTATACAAGTAACTTGTATAATGTAAACGCGCCGCCATGAAAGCATAGTACAAGAGTATCTTGTCAAAATGATGAATAGGTAGAGGATAGCAGCTAGCGTAGACAATAGCGTCATCCATTAGTACATTGTCACATGTGTCAGCTTGTGACGACATTGTTGCCATAAATACGGGATGGGAGGGAGGGATACCATTTCGAAATATGAAAAGTTGGGACATAAAGTGACAGAGACAGATTGTTGATGGTACAGTCGGTGCAGAAAGCGTCATGATTAGTTGACACGTTAAATAAATTTTATAAATGCGAATGGATGGATGGATGTTTACTGATCAATCACGCCAGAATCATCGAAAGAATCTGGATGAAATTTGGTAACATTTCACGCCGGTATTAGATCGCTATGGGATATTTCACAATCGAGGTTCCGTAGGCGTAATCGCTGACAACAGCTAGTTAGAAATAAATTATATTAAAGATTAGGATATGATGATGCGTCATGATTACCGTTGGATCCGTTAAGATGTGGTTTACCTTGATTTATTTTTGTTATTTCGTTTAGCAAAAAACTGTAGGCAGCAATCATTTGTCACTGGGTCGTTGCCCATAATAATTCGCTCGGCATCCTTTTTAATTTCGGTGTTACTTTTTTATGCAATAAATATTTCAGTAAATTATTGGAAACGTAACGTTACGATTTAGGCGCCCATTAACGTTATGTAGAAAGCCTTAATTCGCAAAATGGAAACCGAGACACAAAAGGACAAGTTCTCAAAATAGCAAATTCTCTAAAAGCCTAATTCTCAAAATGGCAAATTATATTAAAGCCTAATTCTTAAATAAATATTATATCTCAATCTAAATCTTGTCCCTTTGGTTTAGAGGGATGCTTCTGATTGGACATAATATAAAACTCGGAAAGGCCAAATCTGCCGTAAAACCGAAGCAATCGACATAAGAAAGTAAGAACGGTTATGAATTAAATACAGGAACTTCCTTAATAATAACATGGATGTTGTCTTCCGACTGTAGTGACTACGTAGATTGGAGTGGACATACGCAATCCAAACCATGTCTTTGACGCAATTTCACAATAGATTGCAACCATTTACGCGATATGGTTTAATCAAGAGTAGGGAAACCACGCACTTGAATTTCTATCCTTATAAATACTAAGTTCGGATTCCCAATTACGGTGTTTGACGTTGAGAGAAACCCACGATTTAATATTGGTGATGACTGTACTAGACCAGGTGCGTCAGAAGTGCCATACATTGAACCACACTACTGCCTCAAAAAATAGATAACAGTGACGCCGAGGTATGTGGGTAAGCATCTTCATCATGCTTTTTTATCGTGGTAAAATTGATTTGTACTCATTAAAATGCCCGGTGATCCTTCAACAGCCCTTTACGTTCCAGGGTTAGGCCTCTGCCTCGAATCGCCCCCTGTAGCCTGCCGGGGTCGCGGGACTCACGAATTACCGTGGTACGTAAACGGCAATTGAAGGACACCGTGGATTTTAGTCAGTACGAGTCTGACAGTCCCTCCCGCTCTGCTCTGGGTGGGAGGACTCATGTGATGATTATACCCCAAAAAAAACTAGCCAAGAACAATTAGGCTTCGCGCACGGAGGGTTCCGTACCATTATCTATAAAGAAATTATGTCTGTTGTATGGGAGCCTCTTGAGGAGGCGGGCCGCCTGAGGGAGAGGACAGCGTCCTCCCTCCACCCCAGCCGCAGTGGTAGACGCCCACGGCGCCGGACGTCGCGAGACGATCTCCGGCCACCGTAGGCGCGGGCATGCGGGCGGCGAGTAATGGGCGACTCGCTGTCCGACCATGGACCATGCCCGGGTCGACGGCGCGTTGTGTTCCACGCGCGCCTCAAAGAGTGTCAGCATAGTGACGGGGCCTGTAGAGGGCCAAATCCTGCCGGGGTCGCGGGACCAAGGGATTACCGTGACCCCGGTACGTAAAGGGCTAGTGAAGGACACCGTGGATTTTAGTCAGTACAAGTCTGACAGTCCCTCCCGCCCTACCCTGGGTGGGAGGACTCATTTGATGATTTTACCACGATAAAAAAAAAAAAAAAAATGGGAGCCTCTTAATACTTATTTTAGTCTAGTTTTTATTATTTGTGGTTATAGTGGCAACGGAAATACATCATCTGTGACGATTTCAATTGTCTAACTAAACGGACAGACAGACAGACGGACAGCGGAGTCATAATTTAAGGTACCGTTTTACCCTTTGAATATTTCTGTTATGAAGTTTGTGGTCAGCATACCAGAGACGTCATACTAACAGGGTAAAGTTTCTTCTTCGGTGATTCATTACATATTCTATTTGCGGTTAGAAATCAAAGATAATTTACAAATTACTTAATTGTACTTTTCCTGTTTTTATGGCGAATTGTGAGCGTCGCTTAGAGTTTCCTATGACGTTATTCTAAAATTACTTCAATGGAACTGTTTTTAATTTATTGTTAGGTTATTTCCTTCCTTGAGAATAAGGAAGGTAGTGTTACAAACGGTTATACGGGTTTGTTCATTGGGTCAATTTGTAATTTTCCTGTATGTCATACTTGTATACAATAACATTTTTTTTTTCTTTTTTACGTGGTAAAATCATCAAATGGGTCCTCCCCTCCAGGGCAGAGCGGGAGGGACTGTCAGACTCGTAGTGACTAAAATCCACGATGTCCTTCAATAGCCCTTTATGTTCCGGGGTCACGGTAATTCGTACAGTCCCGCGACCTGTATACAATAACATACTATGCGTTTGAAATAAGAATAGGATGACCTTGGTCAAAAAAAAAATCCTTGTTTTAAAAGGCGCAGTGGTTTAGCGATCGATTGCTGCACAGTGAGTCGTTGGTTTGATCCCCGCACGGAACAAACATTTGTATGATCTGCAAGTAGTTGTTCCGGGTCTGGGTGTTTGTGCGAGTGAGTTTCTATGTTTGAAAACGTACCCACGATACATTATTAATTGTGTTTCCCGTGGTTTCATCCCTACAGCTCGTCTCCTTTTAGTCGAAACGAGCTGATGAAGCGTGATGTAACACAGCCTTTAGGCTTCCTCGACCAGCTCTACCTCTACAAATAAATATTTGTCTTGTCTTGTCTTATTGTGTCGATAAATGTACTGTTAAATTCGAACCAGTATTTTCTGAGATAAGCGCGTCAAATCAAACAAACTTTTTAGCTTAATATTATAAGTGTAGATGAAGACTAAGTATTCTAAGAAGTAACTCCCGATCATATTTTAAGTACTACGTTCACAATTGAACTCATGGATAAACCAAGTAGATAATGCCCTCTTGAATTCAAAGGTACCCTCCGATCTGTAACGAGGCATGATAACCAATTTCCTCAATTGACTGGAGTGAATTGTGGAGATCAGTTGATATGAACACTCGACCTACCTAACTACTTTAAATACATTATACGAACTGATTCTGGTGAAATTTACTCTATCCATAATTAACTGTGACGGGGCCTGTAGAGGGCCAAAGCCTGCCGGGGTCGCGGGACTTTTCCATTACCGTGACCCCGGTACGTAAAGGGCTAGTGAAGGACACCGTGGATTTTAGTCAGTACAAGTCTGAGAGTCCCTCCCGCCCTGCCCTGGGTGGGAGGACTCATTTGATGATTTTACCACGATAAAAAAAAATCCATAAGTAACTACATGTAACCTATCATCAGGCAAAATTTAAGTTGGGAGGAAATGACTGAAAGAAAAAGCATGTTCGAGTGACCAGCCTGCAGACGTGTTTTCCACCATGCATAATCAGCTGTTTGTGCTTATTCTTCGTGGTATTGGGTAAGTTTCAATATAAACAAGTTTTCAGCTGGGAGGAAATTACTGAATGTGTATTTTTTTCTACGTGTTTGAAAGGCTATCGCTGCTTATCCCATTAACGGAACCGCAGACTGCGGCTGGGGTGGAGGGAGGACGCTGTCTTCTCCCTCACGTGGCGCGCCTCCTCTTTCGCTAGCATAACTGCTTCGCAGAAGGAGGCGACCGCTTCCCACTCCGTCTCGCCCCGCAGCATGGCCTCGACCGATGCCGGGCGCGAGAGGTCTCCGCCTGTCGCCGTCGTGAGGACAAGGCGGTGCTCTGCCCAAGCGCGGCAGTCCTGCACCGTATCCTCCACCGTGTCCTCCGAACGATCCTCGCAGTTGTGATATCCAGGCGTTTCTTCCCTCTTTATCAGACACAGGTACCTCCCGAAACTGCCGTGTCCGGTGAGGTCCTGCGTCATGCGGTTGGTGAGGACGCCGTTACGTCTATCCAGCCTCCCACAAAGAGAGGTCTTACCGCCGCGATTGCGGCGTGCCCGGAACATAGGTACTTACATAAAAAAATCGACGTCGAATTGCGAACCTCTTTTTTCGAAGCCGGTTAATACAGGTACCGAACATCAATTAACAATTTCCCGAACTATCACAAATAATACGTATTTCGTGTTAATGGCATAATAATAATAATGTATTGTTTATTCCTCAAACTGCTTTGAATGGGAAACCACGCTACATATACTCGTAGTAACATAAATGTTGAATCATTGTTATTATGCATAACAATATTGTATCTTTTGAATTCCATAAATGCATTATGTGATGTCCATTTTGTAAATAAAAGACTTGACCATGACAAAAAATACTTGTAAATAAAACAAGTCTAGTAATTTAGTTCTTCTATCATAAAAAAAGGTAGAAATAGGACCAAATAAAATGTTTATAACCGTACAATAACTTGTGCAGTAGTTTTTGAGTTTTTCGCGTTCAGACTGACAGATAGATACTTCCATATGTCCAACTAGCTGTTGCTAGTAGCTTCGCCCGCTACGACTCTTATAATATCAAATAAGGGTAAATAAAGTTGGGAAAAAATCGTATGTCCATACCGTAAGGTAATCCAGGTTATAAACTATCTGCTTACCAAATTTGATCCAAATCCCTTTATTAGTTCTTATGTTAAAGAGTAACAAACATCCATCCAAACAAACTTTAATATTAGTAGAAAGTAGGATAGGTAGAATAGCTTCTATGCGAACATATGTAAGTACAACTTATTAAATTATCTATGTATGTCATACATAAGGAGAAGCTCTAAAGTCTGACAACCAATCTTACCATGGGGTATCGTATTACCCAGTTACTGGTTTGTGGAGGTCCGACAGGCAGTCGCTCCATGTAAAATACTGATATCCAGCTGCATCTGGTTTGACTGAAAGCCGACACCAATATAGTTGGGAAAAGGCTAGGCAGATGATGATGTATGCCATAAATAACGCGACATACAATAATAACATTATTTCCTTATTCAGATGAAGAAGATAAATATTTCGTTATTTATTCACACAATTTGGGTTTAACCGTATAGTTCGGTACCGGGTCCTAAAGGACCCGAACACATAGACCTACGCCGGCTCAGTAGCGGGTCCTAAAGGGGCAGACTTTGTAGTCATACGACATCCTCATTATAAATTAAAAAATAATAATATTCTGAGCGTTAAATCCTATGAGTGCGCATTAATTAAGAATGTTAAATAAAAATCTGATTTGTTCACGCCATTAAAACTTCTACATTTAGCCCGCATTTTCTTAATTTACCATAACAAAATCTAGAAGTCTAAATACGATCGTCGCCATTTTGATGGCAGTGCTGGGTTGGGCTAAAAATCATAAAAAATGTGGTTTCGGGACATCTAAGGGATCATTATAGGAGGGATGAATAACTCGTCATTTAGTATTGTAATGAATTCATACATAATTCAACATAAATTAGCAGTGGTAATGAAGAATTTGATATCTGAAATCGAAGTTTCGCGCCACTCGTGTTTGTTTACATTTTTATTTTTCACTTGGATCACACATATGCGTTTACACTCAATAACAATTACGATAAATATCATGTCAAATATTATAAATAACGTAAAAAAGCCCAGATCTTAGCGTAATTCTCTAATACAGAGCCAATAACACGTATTTTTCATTACCACTGCTCAATTTGTATTCATAATCGACAACCATGCTTATTTTTTTTAATTGTAATGATGTGTGAAAGCGAGTATTCTAATCGATTCCATAATTGAATTTTTCGTCAACTCGAATGAAAAAAATAAGGAATTGAAGAAAACGATTAATAAAAATTAAAATAAATTTGTTTTAAGCTTAGAATACAGTTATTAATTGTTATAATATTTTTTAAAGCTTTTATAATAATTTTACGTACATTGTAATTACCAAAAAACAATAATAGACAAAAGAACAATGTCAGTAAAAGTAATAAATGTTTGAATGCGCGCCAATTGTTAATTCCAAAAATTGGATTTGGAATGCGCTCGGTGTGGTACTCGCTATTCAAAATAATACATTTTAATTTATTTGTTTTTTTTTTAATGTACATTTTGTTTTGTACAATAATATAATTAAGGTTGAATGAATATGGAATGCCTTGGATCTTGATAGGCTTATTAGAAATGAGTTTGTTTCCCACCAAATAAAAGATAGATAAGTAAATTATTATATTCTCAAAATTGTTTCGTAACATTGGTTTGGCCATGTTAAGTATAGACGCCAGCACATCAACCTACCTCAATCTGTAAAATTTCTTCAATCGATTTTCAACCTTATCACAATAGTGGAAGGTTAATGTTCGATTGGTAAATTTTGACAGATTTGGGTAGGTTGATCTGCTGCCGTGCGTACAGATATTTAATCGTCAGTATTGACACCAGGATAATAATATTTTTATATAGGTATTTGTTAAGGATACTTTAGATGTGATGCAGTTCGCGACTTAACTCCAGTAAAACACACTGTAATAAGTTAAAAAACCTTTAAATGATTCTCTCCCTGGGTGGAGCGGAAGGAGATGTCAGACTATTACTTACTTAAAACCACCCTGTTCCTTCATATGCCTTTTGCGTTCTAGGACCGCAGTACCCTTTTAATGATTTTAATACAATTCCGTGAGCCCGGCACGCGTTTGGCACTATTTTGGCCTCGTCAGTTCGCTGATAGTTCCTTAAAGCCCGCTTGGAACACGACGCGCATTCGTCTCGGGCCTAGTCCTTGATCGGACGGTGAGTTACCCTATACTTGCCGTTCGCAAGCCCGCACCTACAATCGCAAAAATTAAGTCTGCGTCTTTAGATTTTTGCTGGTCAGGAATAAAGCTTGTAAATGAAAAAAAAAGAACGTGCTATATTTTTACACTATTTGATAGTGTCGCTGTTAAGGATCAAATTCGTAATGATATACGACAAACTACAGTAAAGTGATATTAATTTGGTAAAATATGAACGAATATTATACAAACAATAATTTAGTCATCGTACGCAGATCAAAATCAAAATTCGCGCCAATTCACTCAATATTCGAATTTCAAAAATTTCGTTATTGCATTTGTACCGCGAAGTGATTACTCGTAAAAAAAATTGAAATGAGAACACGATGTTGTGAACATGTAGTGAGCTACGGCCATTGACTAAAGTTTGAATCGATTTATTAAAGAAAACCTTTTACTTTATGTTTGTCGCATGTAATTACTTCACAGAACATTAATGGTTTGATTACAAGAAATTGATATTTCAAAAATTTAATTTTATGCAATGTAATTTACATTTTTTATTAAAATCGGCCACGAGACTTCTTTCAGTATTTTTCGTTATTCCTCATAGTTTCGAATTTAGCCATCTACGGCGCGTTGGAAATTTAAATTGTTTATTACTGCAAGGAATCATTTGGAAGTACTCCCATATCTCTCCCTCCAGCAGTTGATCCGAACCCGGTGTTTGTCTTTTCACGTTGTTTAGATTCGTTTTATAAAGTGAAATGATCAGATAAATTGAAATTAAATAAGACACAATATGGGTAAAACTATATGGTTGAATTTAAATTTAAATGACACACACGTTTGGCCTCCAATGAAACACCTATATTTGTTTCTATCCCAATCATTCAATTAAAAAATTAAATTATTTATTGCGTACCTAATAAAAAATCATGTCGACGCCTACCCAACGAAACAATATTTTCAAAACGAAATAATACTTGAAATATTATATTATTATATTATATAGGTACCAAAGAGTCTACAGATTCCGTTCCATAGATTTATTGCATGGAGTAAACCTTCTCTAGTTAAATAAGCAGATGAATCGGTCCATGTCTTTGTACTACTTTTTTTCCAAGTTCGATTATATTGCGAGTATCGATTAGGCTGAATGAACTTTTTCAATCGTTATATGAACATTGGGATTGCGGTCAGCACTAAGAAGTGTCATGTTGCAACATAGTTTTTGGTAATTTTTATCAAGTCTTTGATCGTTATTATTTATGAAATTATGTATGAACACTGGCAAATCTAATAATGCATGTAGTAAGTTACTTCATTTATTTCACTGTTTAACCATTTTTTATCACGTGAGAAGCTTGTTTATGTACATATTTTCAGCATATCTAAATTACATAGTTTTTGGAACGACATAGCATTTTGTACGTTACACACATTTTACAGTGGAATGACGCAGTTTTAGTGACCTCAACACGTTCTTGGAGATATTTCTCACAAACTTATCGTATGAAATAACTGTAGTAACATATTATTTTTGATAAAAAAATCGAATGTTGAAAATTGACAAAAATCCTCAATAATATCTCAAATTTCGAATCACCCGGCCGACTCAGCTGATGTGTCATGTGTCAAAATGTTGTCGTGCAGAGTGGTTAATAATAAACATCAGGAACATGATTATTGAACAGGAAAATACCAAGATGACAAATTTACGCCTTTGACAAAATAAATCAAGTTCTGATTATTTATATATTTGAAACTAGTTTTTGCCTGTGACTTTGTTGGCCTTCTCACATTTTCCATCGCCTCATAGTTTCATCACTTTAAATTCGACCCGGCTTCGTACGGGTTCAATTACGGTTTTTGTTTATCGATGTCATCATGGCATAAACTGGTTGTTAACAACATGGCATAATTTTCATAATAAACAACCGTGCAACTTTGTGATGGTATTCATGGTGAGCACGCGCTAACTCTTTATAAAGTTTTAAACGAATAGGTACGACTCGGACCCTCATATTATGTACATGTTTATTTAATTTTAGGACTAATTTAACAAGATGAATCATTGCTCAAACATTGTACAGTTTTCGTAGTAAGTCTTTATTGGTGTGGTAAAATCAAATGAATCCTCTCTCTCTCTTTTTTTTTACGTGGTAAAATCATCAAACGAGTCCTCCCACCCAGGGCAGGGCGGGAGGGACTGACAGACTTGTACTGACTAAAATCCACGGTGTCCTTCACTAGCCCTTTACGTACCGGAGTCACGGTAATTCGCAAGTCCCGCGACCCCGAAGGAAGGAACGATGCCTAGTGCCAAAAATAAATTTATTTGCTGCCGTATTTTTGTATCTTTACCTGATACAATAAAAGAGATTGCATACTGCGGCTGATTACGCCATCGTCTCTCTCTTGTCTTATGGGCTTTACCGTCATCAGCAGTCCACTTATTCACGAGCTCTCAGTCTCACATTATTTCTGGGTATCCTCGTCTGGCTAATGGAGAATATCTGCATAGGCACAACCTCGTTGCCAAGATTATCCACCAGTAACTTGCTTTGAAGTACAACCTTGTGGAATCGTAAGTGCCGTACTATAAGTATGCGCTCGACCCAGTTCTCCAATGGTAATATCTCGTTGTCTTGGGATCGACCTATCATCACTGAGAGGACTATTGTTGCCAATAAGCCTGATATTGTGGTGATAGATCGATCGGAGCGTCGCGCAATGATTGTTGATATAATATCATTAATTCTTAATTCGGGCTCGATGTCACAGGGCGAAGAAAACGACCGTAACTTAGGCCGTAATCACAGGTTTCGTGTTTAGAGATTAGACCCCTTAACTCCCCTGTTGGAGTTTTCGCATCAAAAATCAAACAACGCACTTATGTTTACCTTATTAAGGCTTCGCGTATAAATTTTGTGCATTATTTGAACGGGGCAGTAAACACTACACATATTCAACCTTCGTTGCAGCCGTTGGCTGTATGATGTAATTCCGTTGCCCGTCCATTCACTAAACTTTATGAATGTAGGCAGGTATATGGCGATAAGATCTGTGTTCTCGATTCACTAGAATTCTACTAAATTAAGATGTGGAGGCTAAGATGGCGTCGAGTGGTCGTTAAGTTGTGTTTAGATGATACGAGCTAACGGCCCAAGTTCCCATGTTGAAGTGAAAACATGTTATTTATTTATTTCTTGCATAACTAGTTTATGACAGTGGTGTCGCCCGCATTGTGTTCGTTCTCTTGGAAAACGTCCGGAAAATCAGGAAATCACACTACTTTTTGAAGTGAAAACTTGTTTAGCGGCGTTGTGCACTTTTTTGGACTGGGTAAAAAATGTTAAACTCGCGTCAGGACACGTGACCTGATCGAAAATTCGTAAGACTGCGCAGGGCGCTTGCGTGAATGTTCGTGTGTGTTTATTACTATTGAAGTTTTCACTTCTGTCGGCACTCCCAGAGTGCAACCTGCCTTTTTTTTTACGTGGTTAAACCTCCCGCTCTGCCCTGGGTGGGAGGACTCATAAGATGATTATGAGTCCTCCCACCCAGGGCAGAGCGGGAGGTACTGTCAGACTTGTACTGAAAAAAACCCACGGTGATCCATCAATAGACCTTTACGTTCCATCGTCACGGATATCTGATAAGATAGTCCCGCGACCGAAGCGTACGTATTTAATTTGCGAGAAAATCGTAGCAGCATAAAAACATTTTAGTAACATCAAAACGTGTTACACTGCTATACATTTAAATGGAATACAGAAAAGTAACCGAATATTCGTGGCATCTCTAACGAATAGTACATAAACATAATATCACAGTCAACATTGATGGTATACAATGTATTGTACAGTCACCAAAAATGTTAGCAACTTCGTATTTCTAACGCAAGCGTGCGGTCGTTGTTGCTCGCTTTGTGACAGAATCGTCCTAACAAGCATACCGTAGCTTGCAGCCCACAACCGCATGAGTATGGAGTAAATATTTTCCAGAGACTTATGCGCCTCAAGGAGTGTCAGCATAGAGACGGGGCCCTCTGTAGAGGGCCAAAGCTTGCTGGGGTCGCGGGAATCACGGATTACCGTGACCCCGGTACGTAAAGGGCAATTGAAGGACAACGTGGATTTTAGTCAGTCAAGTCTGACAGTCCCTCCCGCCCTGCCCTGGGTGGGAGGAGTCATTCGATGATTCTACCACGATAAAAAAAAGAGACTTATGCACGTTTTATTAACTTTGAGATTGATTAACATTACATGATCAAAGGGCTTATCATAAGATTTCTGTATTTTATATACAGCATACTTAAAGTATTTACTGCGTTTATTGTATGGAAAATTGTAAAAGCGCCTCTTATGTACGAACGAGGAACTAATTTTGCCATCAAATTAGTTCCTCATTCCAGTCTTTATTCATTTTATTTGTCTTTATTTCTTCTGAATGTATAGTCGCAACGCGAGGCGTATAAAGTAACTCGCATTTATCATGGAAGGATCTTCTGGAAAAACATTTAAATATTTAAAACAATATGAATAATCTAAGCTTGAAGTACGTTCGGTTAAAATAAAATAAAATATGATCAACTACTGCCATAATACTGGATATTTACTAAAAATAACAAAAACAGAGGTCTCTCGTAATTACAAAGTACTGTTTATTCTGTGACATTGGTTATAAATAGACACCTCTAATTATGTATTTTTTTAATTTTCCAAGTTGTTCGTTGTGTAAATACTGGCGTGAAAAGCATGGTTTTTTTTTCACGTGGCTCAGTTGGGGCACTCTAAGAATGTGTCAAAAACAAGAACATTTTCTTTTATTTTTCTCTAAATCTAAACAGGCACTTTTGCGCGCTCTCTCGTCAACTTAGCACTCTGTAAAATGTTTCCTCTTTTTTTTTTATTTTTTATCGTGGTAAAATCATCAAATGAGTCCTCCCACCCAGGGCAGGGCGGGAGGGACTGTCAGACTTGTACTGACTAAAATCCACGGTGTCCTACACTAGCCCTTTGCGTACCGGGGTCACGGTAATGGGAAAGTCCCGCGACCCCGGCAGGCTATGGGCCTCTACAGGCCCCGTCACTATGCTGACACTCCTTGAGGCGCGCGTGGAACACAACGCGCCGTCGACCCGGGCATGGTCCATGGTCGGACAGCGAGTCGCCCATTACTTGCCGCCCGCATGCCCGCGCCTACGGTGGCCGGAGATCGTCTTGCGACGTCCGACGCCGTGGGCGTCTACCACTGCGGCTGGGGTGGAGGGAGGACGCTGTCCTCTCCCGCACGCGGCCCGCCTCCTCCTTCGCGAGCATGACTGCTTCGCAGAAGGAGGAAAATGTTTCCTCTTGGTCCGAGTTTCAGTTGAGGTTTTAATTTGCTCTCCTGAAGTTTGTGACGTTGTTTACTTTTTAAATTTAGTAAAGTTTGCGAAGCTTTGCCGTCTACGTAATTAAAATCGGTACAGCTTTTCCCCTTACTCTGTTGACGTCATAAATTATAACTGACTTTGATTGTAAGTGATTGTTGGTCTAGTGGTTAGTGACCCTGACTGCTATGCCGGAGGTCGTGGGTTCGATTCCCACCCAGGACAAATGTTTGTGTGATGAGCACGATCATTTGTTCTGTGTCTGGGTGTAATATATCTATAATATGTATGTATTTAGAAATATATAAGTATGTTTATCAGTTGTCTAGTACCCATAACACAAGCTCTGCTTAGCTTGGGACTAGATGGCGTTGTGTGATAGTTGTGGAATATTTATATTTATATTTATTTATATTGCATTTTACGTTTACCTAACAAAATCTTACTAGCATTATACATGCGTGGTCGCGGGACTTACGAATTACCGTGACCCCGGAACGTAAAGCGCTATTGAAGGACACCGTGGATTTTAGTCAGTACGAGTCTGACAGTCCCTCTCGCCCTGCCCTGGGTGGGAGGACTCAATTGATGATTTTACCACCATAAAAAAAGAATTATAAATGCGTAACAGTAGTGTAGTGTGGGGATAGATGGACGGATGGAAGTTTGTTACTCTTTCCTTTAAGACAAGTTTTTTCCGGCGTTTCATAATCTTTAACTAAAAGCAGTGATAGCCGAGTGGTACGACCGTTGGACTGCCAAGTCAAAGGTTGCAGGTTCGAACCCCGGCACGCACCAATGTCTTTTAGAATTCATGTGCGTATTATAAATTAATTATCACTTGCTAAAAACGGTGAAGGAAAACATCGTGAGGAAACCAGCACACCTGAGAGATTTTTCAACGGTGTGTGAAGCCATGTCAGAGGCCTACGGGCGGTTTACATTTAGACGATAAACATTATATTGATGATCCGCAGACTATTGCGGACTGTTTTAATGATTTTTTTATAGACCAAATAAAAGGGAATACAAGTTGTACTAATAAAACAGAAACCATACCTAATCACTCGGAAACATTATTTATGTATCCAACTACACCCCAAGAAATACATAAAATAATTTTAAATTTAAAAAATACTAACAGTACTGGATATGACAGTATATCGACAAAAATTTTAAAACAAGTGCCAATTAAAATATCCTGCATTTTAAGTCATGTCATTAACCTGTCGATTATGAATGGATACTTTCCTGATAAACTTAAATTCACTATTATTAAACCTCTTTTCAAGAAAGATGATCCCCACAATATGAATTGTTATAGGCCCATTGCACTAGTACCGGTGCTCTCTAAAGTCTATGAAAGAGTTATTTATGACAGGATAAATGACTACTTTGAACATTTCAATTTATTTGCTAACGAGCAGATTGGGTTCAGAAAAAATAAAACTATTAATATGGCCGTCTATGATTTTCTGACTACAGTTATGACTAGTCTAGACAATAAAATTCCCGCGTGCGCATTGTATATGGATCTAAGTAAAGCTTTTGATTACGTGGATCACCAAGTTCTCTTAAATAAATTATACAGGTATAGAATTCGAGGCACTACTTTAGAGCTGATAGCTTCTTACCTTACCAACAGAAAGCAGTCTACATTAGTTACTCGAGTGTGCACCAAAACAAGAACAGAAGTTAACTACACTTCAAAATACAGACAAATTGAACAAGGCGTCCCACAAGGAAGTGTTTTGGGGCCTTTGCTTTTCATAATTTATATAAATGACCTGCCAAAAGTAACTAATCACCCCACTTTACTTTTTGCTGACGATAGTACCGTCGTTTTTACAGGCAAAGACAAGTTATCAATAGAACAAGATATAAACAGCACTCTAAGTGACATTATAAAATGGTTAACTTATAACAACTTAAAAATGAACTTTGACAAAACTAAAATTATGATATTTCGCAATCGTAAAGCACAATTTACTGACATTATCATAGATTATGCAGGGAATAAAATAAATGAGATAGCAAATACAAAATTTTTGGGTATGTCAATTGATTACAATTTGAATTGGAAAACACATGTTGATACTTTAAATCAAAAATTAAATAAGCAATCATACGCCCTACATATGCTGGCAAAAACGGTAGATATTTCTGCTGTACTTGTAGCGTACCATGGCTACGTGGGATCCTTGATAAAGTATGGAATTATATTCTGGGGAAATTCCACAAATAAGGACATGGCATTCAAGGCGCAAAAGCGATGCATTAGGGGTATGTTTGGTATCAACCAGACTGATAGCTGCAGACCATATTTTATCAAATATAATATATTGACACTACCATGTGTCTACATTTATGAGATTGCTAGCTTCGCAAGAACTAATAAACATCTTTTTGAGAAGTACAGAAGTAAGCGACATGGTGATAAAATTTGTGGTAAATTTAACAAGACGGCCCTATATTCGAAAAGCATTTTTAGTATGGCGCCACGTATATATAACCACTTGCCAAAGTCTTTACTAGAAAGTCCATCCATTGAAGAATTTAAAAAGAAACTAAAAATATTCTTGTTACATAAATGTTATTATAGTATTCAGGATTACCTAATAGAGGATGTAAGGAATTATTGTTTTCAGAATATTGTTTGATGCGAATGTAATCACTAATTTAATTTTCTATGAATACCATTTATTTATTAAAATTTATTTACCAATATATCCTGACATTCCCATTTAATTCATGATATTTTAATTCTGATTATATTCTTTGACATTATTATTTTACTAACTATTAATTTATTTGCCAAATATTATTTCTGTTTTTTTTCTCTGTTATTATTGTTGTGAGTATTATATAATAATGGAATTTAATAACTCTGTATTTAATAATGTTAAAGCTTGAGATTTGCATGCCTCAAGGCGTAATATGGCTGAATTATACCATTTTTTTAACAACTTTATGTACTTACCCATATTAGCGAATAAATGATATTTGATTTGATTTGATTTGATTTGTTTAAACTCTGACATCAGGTTGTTCATCAACCATACGATAAGGAGAAGAAGATAATCTTTAACTAAAAATTGATGACAGCATGATTGATCAGTTGTCCCGGCTCCCGATATGTTGTCGAAACTGAATTCCGAGTTAATAGAAAGTTTCCAGATTTTTCCGTATTTTCGTTGACGAAAAGAGTAGACTCCTGTTCCGTTTTCATAGACGGTTCTTTAATGCCTTTGTCAAACAGACAGGCGAGTCCGAAGCGATACCGAACCGATACGGGACGTCAGTCCGATCGTTCTGTCATGCTATCGGATCGCTTTCGCATTTCTATGTGACTGGATTCAAACAATTCCATTCATTACAAATAAAAACGTCTCGCTTCGCATTCGCCACCCCTTCTGTTTGACAAAGGCTTAAGAGTCAAATTGGCATATTCAGTATGAAATTCAATATGAAGATTGCGACCGGGTATCCGAAATACATTTTTTTTTAGCTCCAGGTCCTCATTCACTATCTCGCCTGATGATAAACGATGATGTGGTCGACGGTGAAGCACGCTTGCCTAGAAATAACCTATTCTTTCTTGACTTAGAGCTCCTAAGAATTTCCGGCGCAAGAGGCGTTTCATTCAATAACTGGGTTGTGGATAGGGTTCCCAGATGACAGGATTTTTCCGGACATGTCAGGAATTTGAGCTCTCTATTAAGGAAACAGGGAAATTTGGAATAGTCAGAATGTTTTAAATAGAAAAAGGTGTTAATAATCTTTTTCTAGAAAACTCTCACCGCACCGCACCCTGAGTAAAATGTCAAGCTTGATAATTAAGTAAGTATCAAATTTCTTAAATAGATTGTCAACCTTATCGCAACACTGGAAGGTTAAAGTTCTTGGAGCTAGTTGACCTGCAGCACGACAACCTGCAGCTACTGCTGGCATCTTTACATATTTTTTGTTGCATACGCATCTACCATCAAATATATCTGAAAAAAAATGTATCAAGAATGTTATGGCTAAGTCAGGGATTTTGTCAGGAACATTTAATTTTGGATCTGGTAACCCTAGTTGTTTTTTTTGAAGTGAAAACTTCTTTAGCGGCGTTGAGCACTTTTTCTGTAATGGGTATAAAATCTTAAACTCGCGTCAGGACACGTGACCTGATCGAAAAAGCGTAGGACGGCGCAGGGCGCTTGCGTGAATGTTCGTGTGACTTTATTACTTTTAAAGAAGTTTGTATGCTGGATACATTCGTTGCTAGGTAATATTGTATATAAAAGATGTACGTCACATTGAAAAATTATTGAAATAAAAAGTCAACCATTTTTGCGAGTTTTACTAAAATCTGTTCACAAGATATTTCCAACAATTACTATTCAAGTTTTCACTTCTGCCGGCACTCCCAGAGTGCAACCCGTCGTTTTTTTTTATCGTGGTAAAATCATTAAATGAGTCCTCCCACCCAGGGCAGGGCGGGAGGGACTGTCAGACTTGTTCTGACTAAAATCCACGGTGTCCTTCAATAGCCCTTTACGTACTAGGGTCACGGTAATCCCTTGGTCCCGCGACCCCAGCAGGCTCCGTCACTATGCTGACACTCCTTGAGGCGCGCGTGGAACACAACGCGCCGTCGACCCGGGCATGGTCCATGGTCGGACAGCGAGTCGCCCATTACTCGCCGCCCGCATGCCCGCGCCTACGGTGGCCGGAGATCGTCTTGCGACGTCCGACGCCGTGGGCGTCCACCACTGCGGCTGGGGTGGAGGGAGGATCCTTCGCGAGCATGACTGCTTCGCAGAAGGAGGCGACCGCTTCCCACTCCGTCTCGCCCCGCAGCATGGCCTCGACCAATGCCGGGCGCGAGAGGTCTCCGCCAATCGCCGCCGTGAGGACACGGCGGTGCTCTGCCCAAGCGGGGCAGTCCTGCACCGTATGCTCCACCGTGTCCTCCGGACGATCTTCGCAGTGGTGACACCCAGGCGTTTCTTCCCTCCTTATCAGACACAGGAACCTCCCGAAACTTCCGTGTCCGGTGAGGACCTGCGTCATGCGGTAGGTAAGGACGCCGTGACGCCTATCCAGCCACTCCTCAAGGAGGGGTCTTACCGCCGCGATTGCGGCGTGCCCGATCCCGTACCCTAGTTGTTAAGGTCAAATTAATCGTTCTATGTAAAATTCTGGTATTCAACTGCATCCGGTTACTCAGGAACTCGATCCCAACATAAACGGGCTAGTCAAAATGATGATTTAATCATTTTAGAAGTTCTGCGAATTAGTCCCAACTTTTTGTTGCTACATCGAAATCTTTCCTAGACATATCAGATGTATGATTGATCGATGCAATTATCACGTTATACTGCACATTGTTAACGATTTAATCTTTATAATAGGTACTTACTTTACTTATATTATTACTAGCACTGCGCCCGCTGCCAGGGTCGCGGGACTCACAAATTACCGTGACCCCGGAACGTAAAGGGCAATTGAAGGACACCGTGGATTTTAGTCAGTACGAGTTTGACAGTCCCTCCCGCTCTGCCCTGTGTGGGAGGACTCATTTGATGATTTACCACGCTAAAAAAAAAACTTGACCTCATCAGCTTTGTAGACAGACAGTCTGACATGACATACCTACGTAGAAATACCTACTTTATGACTCGTGAGAAATCCTTCGTTAAGTATTACAATATCCATTCCTATGAAAATATTGCATCAACTTTTGCACATCAATTAATTTTCAACCTTAATTCAATAACAAAAGGTTGTAAACCACTTGGATACCAAATGATGAACATTTTACCGCGAATTCGTACTGGAATCATCTTCTATGGAAGTTAAATTTATTCCATCCGTCTTATTAGGTATGTCATTATAATTCTGTTCTACCGAGAATTTTATAATTCGTTATATTAATTTATCACGAGTAATGTAGGTATTTTTTACAAAATACGATTATTTTAAATTGGATATACATAAATCCCTTATTACTCTAGTCGTCACAAGCTTTATTACTACGTTCCCAAACCCATATACGAGTACCTATCATAATATTGAACTTGGCTCTTGTTTCACAAAAACATAAATTTTTTGATCGAACAATTTTCACACAAAGTAGCACTTAACTTCTTATACAATTTACTAGTTATATCTTTTCTTCTTTCCTTCACTAATTTCCAACTTATTAGGTTGGGCGTGATAGTAGTCTATCAGATATCTAGATCTATATCTTGATACGAGTATCTATCTTGGTTATAAAATTAACCGTGTCCTTTTGCACCCACCCAGCCAGGCAAAGAATACGAAACATTCTGAGGAAATCGGAATGTCCTAGATGAGATAGCATTGGATTATATAACAACTAATATTCAGTATAAGTCTTAGATTATGGAATGTCTAAATCCTAGTAGGCCACTGAGAATTGAAGCCATAATATTAGTCAGAGTTTGATCCCTACGTCACACGTCAAGGAATTACATTTAATTGTGAGCGTGGCACTTACTAGCACATTTATAAAAAAGTGGCTTCACGAAAAACCTTACGTTTTGAACACGTCATCTGGACATTTTATAATCTAAGGCCTGGCCCTACCGGATTTTGTGAGGAACTTCAGCCTTTCTAGCATTCTCTCAGTTAGGTGAACACTGTATTGTGCATAGTAACTTTCGAACGACTAGCGACTGCACCAAATTGGATAACTGCTTGTGTTTTTTTAAGGGTGCACATTTCAATAGAGCCAATAAAATCGAACTTTATTTACTACACGAAAGAGTACATATTTCATCGTTGTGTCAAATCGCGTCGCGTCGTGTATCGGTGTGAACCTGTGAACTGGCATATATGAACCTACAGGGTTAAAGGTTTACATGCCAGATTTTTTTCGGCAAATGTACAGGGTGCCTATGCCGAAATTAGAATCCGTGCAAAGACGGGGCGGGCCGCTAGTGTTTTAATAAGTAAGTTAAACGAGTCAGAGAATGAAGTTGTAATGAGCTCCATTCTGTTACGAATTTCTTAAGAAATGACTAATAATGAGCTGTTCTCCTAACTAATCTGAACGTTAACTATTTCTTGGTAAACTATTAGACAGACAACTGTCAAACGAATAGATTAATTACTTTTAGGAAGACGCTAAGTGGTACATACAGGGCTTGCTTGCGGATGTCGAGTAATGGGTAGCTCGCCGTCCGATCAAGGAACATACCCGAGTCACTGTTCCAGGTGCGTTTTAAATAGCTGCCAGCAACATGATGGGTATAGAAGCCAATCACCTACCGGGGTCGCGGTAATTGAATACTTACCCGGTAACATAAATTATGCACCTATATATTTTTGCAATCAATTAAAGCAGATTAAAATTTAGGACCCATAAATACTATTAGTTATAACTTTTATCTTTGGTGCTAAGCAACTGGGCATATCCCACTTCCCAGTTGTAAATACCCTTTCGTGCCTATTAGTCTGGTATTGTTCTGTCTACCGCTCGATATGGAGGGAAGTGGAAACTACTTCTCTCCTACTCATTATTCATTATCATCTCATGATTAATTTCGGTATAGGATCCAAGACAGTTAAGTTCATTCTCCGGGACACGCCGAGTTTTATCGTCTCGGCTCTTTTCTGATGGTTGCCACTGTTGATCCTGGCTTTCAGGAGTTGGTTTTTTTTTTTTTTATCGTGGTAAAATCATCAAATGAGTCCTCCCACCCAGGGCAGGGCGGGAGGGACTGTCAGACTTGTACTGACTAAAATCCACGGTGTCCTTCACGAGCCCTTTACGTACCGGGGTTACGGTAATCCCTTGGTCCCGCGACCCCGGCAGGCTTCAGGAGTTGGTTTGGGAACAGTGCGGTGGGATTGTACCATGACCGATGAATCAGTAACCTTTCCTTTTTTTTTACGTGGTAAAATCATCAAATAAGTCCTCCAACCCAGGGCAGAGCGTGAGGGACTGTCAGACTCGTACTGACTAAAATCTACGGTGTCCTTCAATAGCCCTTTACGTTCCGGGGTCACGGTAATTCGTACAGTCTCGCGATTAGTAACCTTTCCTTAGAACGGTTATACCAATACCGCAGTTGAGCGACAAACTATTTCTACTAATTCGATACTTTCCGCTAAAACCAGGGTCAGGCACCTTGTGGCCTGGCTTTTTGCTGAACTGAGCCTATTTGGCACAGCCGTGAGGAACACGGTACCTACTTTTTGTGTTCTTACTTATTTCCATTGGATTCTCGTGACAACATTCTGTGCCTAAGGCTTGCCAAATAAACTTATTTTCTTTCTTTCTTTCTATTACTTCGGTTATTCGTAATTACTCAACCAAGTAACCGTCCCTAAATTATTACGTACTGAAGTCAAAACAAAAACTTTCAGGAATTACTAAAAATACATCACATTTTTAATCGAATGCGTCACCCAGCATAAGACGTCACTGAAATTATTACTGAAAAATACTAAAGGAATGTTAAACAACATCGTTCTGCCTACATGCCATTTCAAGTAAGTATGGAAATAACATTATTGTAATGTACAAACATTCCTTGCAGACTTACCAGAATTCATTTTATAGGCACCGACCGATATCGTTTCAGAGAAATGTGAATAATCGCCTGCATTTTTGACTTCTTTTTCTTTTAAATTATTAGTATTCCGTAACTAAATGGCAAAAAAAATATTGTCAATTGATAATGAAACTGACTTAGTTCTAGCTATTTAAAGTGCAGTAAATTAAAAAAAAATTGTTGTCGTTTCCCGATACTTTGATATAAAAATATTCAATGAACACAAATAAAAGGGTTATACAGTTGGATCACATTGCACATGATGATAATTCCATAAGTTTGCTACGAAAATATTGATTTATAGATCAATATTTTTACAAGATAACCTCTGTGGTTATGGCCGTATAAAATCAATATTTTCAATATTATAAGAACCTGTCACGCATGACTTAAGACAACGGAACCATTGACTGTACGTTGTACGACACGCACTTAACTTCTTTTTTTTCTTTCACTTTGAATTTACTTACGACATACGCAGAGATAATAATACTCGTAATTAAAAACCTTAAAAACCGCGCGAGCCTTTTTGTGGAACTTACTTTTATTAATTAATTTTCGACGTTTTCGTTCGAATAATTACAAAAATATATTACTTTTACTTGGAATCGTATTATGGACTCACGAATAAAATTTTATAAAGAAATATTAATTTGTGTTTATCTCGAAAATAACTTGGTAAGTGAAAATGTTTCTACATTTTTTTCTCTTTTCAAAATCCAATGTCGTAAACAGTCAAACAGCTAATATTGAGTGGCATTTTACAAACCTACAAAAAACGTAAATCTTAGGATTAATTTTAAAGGCATGGTAAATGTTGCAACCAGAACCTAACCAACTTAGGTTACTTTAAACCTTGCACGTGGAAAAAGGAGCCCCGCGCAGAGGGGTTAAGAATTACTCATTGTTTTATTCCTAAAACCAACATGTACCAACCATCATTTTAAATCTTAGCATTTCCCAAACTCTGCTGGTAAAAGCCAGAAATAATGTTTGTTTTTTATAAAATTCGGACATTTACAAACTGTTAGGATTTATTCGGAAATCTTAAGATTTACCGTACTTCGGGATTTTACAGTAACATACATGTAATTTATAATCTACACTAATTCGCGGGCATTAACGTTCTGTCGAATGCGCGCTTTTACTTTTTATTGTGGATGATATATGTATTTTGACTCCGCTCTAGTTTGAATCGACCCTGACCAGCGGTGACTGCTGAGCAATCTTACTAGCAGTGGCAGACCTCGGCGGGGCCGCCAGCGGGGCTGGCTAGCTACCACGGTCCTGTCGAAGTCCGGCACCAAATACACTAGCGAGCAAAAGTATGGAATCACTTACTTGGAATTGATCCAGGATAGCTTCTTAAATAATCGACTGATTTGAATAAAGGTTTCAATTTAAAGTTAACAGGTAAACCTTTAAAATGGTACCATTTTTATTATTCTTTACTAGTTATTAAGTACTCAAGATCGTGCGGAATCGGAGTAAGTAATTCCATAATTTTACCTGCGAGTGTAGTGTCTACTGTGTTCCGTCGCGTCATCGGTGCGTAGGAGTTTCAATCCCTGCTTAATGAGCTTGCACCATTTTTGCTTCCGATCTAGATGGCTAGATAGCTTGATTTAATAATTTAAAAAAGAATATCGGTTTCGAAGAATTAAATCATTTCCGGTAGATCCCTGAACCTGAACCCCTGCAGTTTTATAACCCCTCATATTTTAATTAAAAAACGGTTTAATGCTAACTGCAATACCAATAATTATTCATGAATGCATTGCATGAATACATATTTCCATTTCAATATCCGCATGAAATATTACTTCCCAGAGTAATTAACATTTATGTAAAGTCTAGAAAAGTTTATTATGTATTTAAATCAGGCAATGCATAATATTCTTGAATACCTAACCATGTGTGATGTAATGCAACCTCGCTTAGCTGAAAATTCGCGGAAGGTGTTAATTATTTCTAGAGATAAAATGCAGTCATCTTAAATCATATAATGATGGACTTATAACCATTTGAGATGACTAAGTATATATAAATGTATGTTATAATATGAAGCAATGTTGCTTTGCATTTTCTCTCTGTGTGGTGTGACTGCGTTGTTCATGATTGATGATTTCATGTGTATTTTTTACAAGCTTTTATTTACTTTCACCTGTCCCGTTGTGTTTAATCAAATCTTACAAGTTAAATTTGATCCTATGCTAGGCCCATCTATTTGGTCGCGGGACTGTACGAATTACCGTGACCTCGGTACGTAAAGGGCTATTGAAGGATACCGTGGATTTTAGTCAGTACGAGTTTGACAGTCCCTCCCGCTCTTCCCTGGGTGGGAGGACTCATGTGATGATTTTACCACGTAAAAAAAAAGGTAATGTACTAGAGAAAGAGTGGACGGTTCTAGAGCAGACCCTTGCTAACTAGTTGGCCATTATACGTCTTACTACAAGAAAGATAATGTTGAACATGTCTAAAAAGATTGTCAACGTTAAAACGACATTTCACGTTGATATGACTACGTTTTACAGTTACCTACACTTTTATAGACAAGCGTTCTACAAATATTTATCTTTATGTGGTAAGGCGGTATAAGTTTAAAACGCACGTGGCACAATCTCCAGAGGCATTTTTTTTCGTGTCGGGCTGGATAACCCCATTTTAAAATCGGAAACCGTTTTCATAATATTTTTTTATATACAGTTCGGTGTCTAATCTACGTGGTACAAGGCTAATATTATGAATAAGTTTATTTTAAATATTAAAAAAAAAATCTTAAACCCTAAAATCCTGATCGCTCTGGGTTGACCCGACTCCCGATTGAATGAAAAAAATATTTTTTAAATTTTTAATGAGATGGTTCATATGAAACAACTTATTTAGATTACATAACAAATAGTTAATCTTCATAGTGATAAAATATTTTTAGTTATATTAACAATACTTTTGCCTCAATTTGAATTTAAAATCGTGACCGGGCATTTTATCTCATCGCTCTGCGCTGAGGTAAAACATCGCCCTCATCCCTAGTTACGCGTTATAGACACTCTATTCCTCTCCCGGTGGGCAGCGCCAGCAGTGGTCTAACCGCCGAGGAGGATACCTGTCTGCCACGTACCCGCGAAGGTAAGTTTACGAAGGTAAGTTTATGATTGCTCTGGATTTGGTTCTCGAATTTTATGATTACTATGGCTCGTTATTTAAATTAAATAGTAAGCTTGTAAATGTGTTTGCTATGTGAATAAAGAGATCATTATAGTGTTTTTTATGAGACGTAATCACAACTTTCTACTACTTTTAAAATCGGCTAAATTTATGATTTAGTGACTTTTTCTGATCGCTGTGGCTGTGATTGCTCTGTCCAAAAAGACCAGAGCAATGATATTTTGCATTAATTGTACGTTAAAAATCTGTTTTAAGTCCAGACTGTAACAATGACAAACGAAGAACTATGCATATAACCTTTAATTTATATCCTTTTCTGGGTTTCTTTCGATAACCTAAACCCATAAACAGATTTTGACGTATTTTACTATGATGATAAGTATTATTATATTGGCATTTAGCTAACCGCAACTATAAGCTTTTCTTTTCTAAAATTTAATATCAACTATTGTTGCAGATGGAAACCATGCCTCGAAGAAAAACATTTCATAGAGCGGGAAAAGGGGGAGCTAAATTTCGTCAGTGATTTCTTCTCAAGTCATAATAGTAAGCTACATGAGGGAGTTGTATCATAAAGATTCGTGGAAGTCAGCTGTAGTTCCGTTGGTGGGATAAGCAGCAATAGCCGTTCAAACACGTAGAAAAAAATATTGTCATTTCCTCCCAACTGAAACCTGGTTTATATTGAAGATTATCTTATATCACGAAGAATAAAACCAATCAGTTGACTGTACCATGGTTGAAAACACGTCAGCTGGTCACCCAAAAATGTTTTTTTTTTTTTTTTTTACTTTCAGTAATTTCCTCTCGACTCAAATTTCACCTGATGATAGTTTACATGAAGTTATGGATAAAAACAAACGTCAGCTGGCTGTATCTCGGTGGAAATATCGTCAGCTGATACTTTGAAAATTACAAGCAGGACTAAAGCTCTCAGCCTAAAATGTGCATTCAGTTCAAAGTTTTCAATTCCTCACAACAGAAAACTGGTTTATATTAAAACTTACTCTTAAGAAAACAAAACATTCAGCCAATGTTTACTCGCAGGTATGGTAAAAAATACAGAGTTATTCTATTGAGTTCGACAACAGAGAGGTATCTGAATCTGTTGATTTTGCTGTGAGCGAAGTGCTGAGAAACACAAAATAATGATAAGTATTGCTAGAACCAACGACTTCAAGCAATTAAACATAACAAAACATCACACCTGTAATCCCCGAAGGGTTGGACAGAGGTGTACCTAAGTAAAATGAAATATAATCTCCACCAATAATTATAATATGACCAATTTCCGCTTTCCCCATTTTTGTCTTCCGACACAGCGAAATGATCTTTACATGACAAATAATCCAGATCTATACGGACAATGTTTTGCAAAGTCAAGAGAAAATCACCAAAGGAAAAAAGCTCGGGGCACAGTACTACCAATGAGTGATTTGACTCCAAGCCAGCAAAAGGTTCGTAGGAAGAAAAGTAGGGAAAGTTCGGATAATATAGTCCAAATAAATGAAACTAAGCCAAAAGTTGTTTTTTATAAGTATGTTAATTTGTTATTTTAAAATTATAATGTAATAGTTTGAAATTATAACGATATTTTTCTAAAATAATACATTTCTCTTACATCAATCTTGTTATTCGTACTCTGAATATGACTGAAAACGGCTAAATAAATAATATTTTATCAATATTAATTTTCTTGTTTCACTGATTTCACCATTTATGATCGCTCTGGCACCAATTATGATTGCTCTGGTCGCGAAATTTTTTGAACTTAAATATTTTCATAACTGTTTGTGTAAATTGAAGGCCAATAGTAAAAATATACTATTTGAATATCATTCTTTTTAATGAGATACATAATTACTATTAAAAATCAATATCTGAAAAGCACCAGAGCGATCACACGAATACGCCCGTTTTGGAGATCCATCCACTACCTATGCACAATGCGAACATAAATAAGGTAACCCACCTCTACTCTAGTACTGATGAAAGTGTTGGTAAAAGCATTACCATTTCCCTGACCACCAATCCATTAGTTGGCTATCCCGGGCCCGACCAATGAGTATTACCGCCGCAAATTATCATTGAGTCTGATATCGCGTGCAACAAATGGATTTATAGCACTGAAAACTGAATTTAGACTCGTTTCTTGATGCATGGAATTACCAACCTTAATACGCTTACTAGCAGTTGTCCAGTAACCGAAACTCGACGTAGGTAGATTCTTTTAAAGTTTAAACTGTAACATTATTTTATTCTGGATTCTTTGTAAAATGTTAACCTTTTTAATCAATGTTTATTATCCAGTTCGATTGACGCCAACATTTGAAATTCAGGTCAATCGCATGATAGAGTACGCGCCACCACATGACCTTTTGTCAGTAAAAAAAAAATAGTTATTCGCATTTTCCACAAGTCAAAAGTGGTGGCGCGGATTCTAGTGTTGTTTCGTAAATTAATTTAATGTCATTTCATATAGAATTTCTACTTTCTGGATGATGTTGATCCCATGGAGAAAGTAGTTGCAATTGCAACAGAACGCGTAGCATGGTACTGCAGAAACTTTTTTATTTGTCGACGGAAGAATAGACAGATTGATAGAATGTAGAAATATTTCTATCGTCATAAGCATGGTGATGATTAAAATGTAGAAAATCTTCTAGTTTCTATTCTTCAGTCACACACACGGAAATAACTTTATCTATTCTTGGTAGAATAGAGATAAAATAGAGAAGTTTGCTGCATAAATAGAAAATCTGTCTAGTCCGTGAGTTAGAGTATTGAAAAATAATAAACACGTATTTTTTGTTTTATTAAATCAATGGGTTTAGACAAAGGTAAAACGCTTTTAAGCTCGGGAGTGGGGGCGTGCAACAACGTCATAACGCCTGTAAAATTATACTGACCGAGTGACGTTTTCTGATTTTAAGAAGCGTTGTATCTTCGTAAATTTTGGTTTACGTAAAAAAAGAAAAAATACGGGTCAAATATTTTTTGATAATCTTTCGGACTAATTAGAATTTTTGAATAAAATATCCTACGTACTGATGATATTAATTAAATTAAGTAAAATAACTGTTTCATGGCACTTTTTCGATTACCGATAAATGTTTTATAATAACAATAGTTACAATGTTGCAACTATAGATCTACGTTTTACGACGACGCCGACAGACGGCAAGTTATGTATAATAATGTAATGAATTATTAATGTTACACTGCATTATGTCATGTCGGTCTGTGTCGATACTCTATAGCGGATGTGGAGGTATGAGTGAGATAATAAACATGGTGATTATGTCCTGCTCTTCCTTGTTCGCAAATACAACATTATTTTTTGTTTATGCGAAACCCGATACACCTATCTAGTATTTTTGTGTAAAGAATCTATGTACAACATTTTTAAAACCGTATCATAAAAAATCACAAGGTTATAAGTGTGTATATTACCTGGTTGTTCGTTCAAAAACATGCTCATTTCGCGGTACACCCGCGTAAACCGCGTCTCCTGGGTTATACACTCGTAATAATAGCTTGGGAATAGGTATCTAACCGTATGGTGATTGTATTGTAATTAACTGGTAATAAAATTTAGTTACAATATTTTTGAAAAAAAAAATATAACATGGTGTAAAAATTATTAGAATCGAATCAGTTTTTACTGATTCTGAACAAACCATATTCAGGTTTCGCATATACTAAAAATAATGTTGTATAGTAGTGGAGATTAGGTTCAAATGTTGTATTGTGCTGTAGGTATGATTTTTATAGGGTAATGTTAAGATGCGATTCCACTTTTATATGCACAAATGTTCGCTTGGTGGACTCACTCTAGCAAACACGAGAAAATTGTGCGCGAACATTCTAAACTTGTGCGCGCACACCTGGAATCCAGGTCCTGAATACTTCTGTGCTCGCACACGTGAGCAGTGGACTCGTCATTTGTGCGCGCACATTGCTAGACTCCGTTCAGTGAAAATGTTCTATGCAAATGTGCTGCACTGTGCGCGCACAAAAGTTCAAACGCACTGCTTTGCCGGTGGATACAGAGGCTTAGTAGGTACGCGAAATGCGCGAACAAATGTGCTGCATACTATGTATTTTGGCGGAATTGAACCTAGTACAGTCAACAACAAAAGTAGATGATCAAAATCAGAAATTCAATACTAAAGAACGCAGTTCGCGTCAGAAGTGTGGCGTCGAAGTGATTCAAAAGTATGTGATAATAATTTACCAAACACTTACTACTAGTTCATCTGCACAGTTCTGACGCGAACTCTGTTAATTAGTTTAGTTGTGACTGTACCTACCGTACGTTGATCATCAAAATATTTATTGAGTGCAATTTTCTGTGCATAACGAGTAACGACCCTACTTGATTTAAAATGACGAAAAAGGAAAGACTATTTGAAGTTAAACACTTTTACTATTTTTTCCTAAGTAAATATCTGATAGACCCCTCTTTGAGGAGTGGCTGGATAGGCGTCACGGCGTCCTGACCTACCGCATGACGCAGGTCCTCACCGGACACGGAAGTTTCGGGAGGTTCCTGTGTCTGATAGGGAGGGAAGAAACGCCTGGGTGTCACCACTGCGAGGATCGTTCGGAGGACACGGTGGAGCATACGGTGCAGGACTGCCCCGCTTGGGCAGAGCACCGCCGTGTCCTCACGACGGCGATAGGCGGAGACCTCTCGCGCCCGGCATTGGTCGAGGCCATGCTGCGGGGCGAGACGGAGTGGGAAGCGGTCGCCTCCTTCTGCGAAGCAGTGATGCTCGTGAAGGAGGAGGCGGGCCGCCTGAGGGAGAGGACAGCGTCCTCCCTCCATCCCAGCCGCAGTGGTAGACGCCCACGGCGTCGGACGTCGCAGGACGACCTCCGGCCACCGTAGGCGCGGGCATGCGGGCAGCGAGTAATGGGCGACTCGCTGTCCGACCATGGAATGCCCGGGTCGACGGCGCGTTGTGTTCCACGCGCGCCTCAAAGAGTGTCAGCATAATGACGGGGCCTGTAGAGGGCCAAAGCCTGCTGGGGTCGCGGGACCAAGGGATTACCGTGACCCTAGTACGTAAAGGGCTATTGAAGGACACCGTGGATTTTAGTCAGTACAAGTCTGACAGTCCCTTCCGCCCTGCCCTGGGTGGGAGGACTCATTTGATGATTTTGAGGACTCATTTGATGAAAAAGTAAATATCTGATATCACCTTTTTTTTTTTTTTTTGCGTGGTAAAATCATCAAATGAGTCCTCCCACCCAGGGCAGGGCGGGAGGGACTGTCAGACTTGTACTGACTAAAATCCACGGTGTCCTTCACTAGCCCTTTACGTACCGGGGTCACGGTAATGGAAAAGTCCCGCGACCCCGGCAGGCTTTGGCCCTCTACAGGCCCCGTCACTATGCTGACACTCCTTGAGGCGCGCGTGGAACACAACGCGCCGTCGACCCGGGCATGGTCCATGGTCGGGCTGCGAGTCGCCCATTACTCGCCGCCCGCATGCCCGCGCCTACGGTGGCCGGAGATCGTCTGGCGACGTCCGTCGCCGTGGGCGTCTACCACTGCGGCTGGGGTGGAGGGAGGACGCTGTTCTCTCCCTCACGCGGCACGCCTCCTCCTTCGCGAGCATAACTGCTTCGCAGAAGGAGGCGACCGCTTCCCACTCCGTCTCGCCCAGCAGCATGGCCTCGACCAATGCCGGGCGCGAGAGGTCTCCGCCTATCGCCGTCGTGAGGACACGGCGGTGCTCTGCCCAAGCGGGGCAGTCCTGCACCGTATGCTCCACCGTGTCCTCCGGACGATCCTCGCAGTGGTGACACCCAGGCGTTTCCTCCCTCCTTATCAGACACAGGAACCTCCCGAAACTTCCGTGTCCGGTGAGGACCTGCGTCATGCGGAATGTAAGGACGCCGTGACGCCTATCCAGCCACTCCTCAAAGAGGGGTCTTACCGCCGCGATTGCGGCGTGCCCGATCTGATATCACCTAACACTTTGATATATAATTAAACATAATTGTTAACAAAACTAGCTTTATTTACTACACGAAAAGATACTCATTTCCTGTATTGTCGTGACACTGTGACGACGTGACAATGTGACGTCTCGGTGTGAAGGTGAACTGACCCTAAGCGTCGATCACTGATCGCAAGCCAGAAGCAACAAAATATCAAAAACATTTAAATAATATGTTTCTTTACCGAATACCAGGAATAGGAACTCATAAATGAAGCAAACAAATTATCATCAACAAAATTATAACTGTATGATATTGCACAAAAAAAAAAACAAAATGAATTATCGAAATTATTACGCACAAAAAAACTTTATGTAATTACCCCGCGGCGGATTCTTAATTGACCATAACTTTTTTTTGTTCCTTTGTTGGTTATAAAATTTTAATCAACGATAAGTACCTATAAAATAAAATCGACGTCGGTTTGTCTGTAAAAACATGCTTTCGGCTTGTATGTGGTTATTTGAAGTTTGAAGGCCTGTTCACGACCGCTGTGAGTGGTGATTTGGCCCGGTACGATCATATGTTTGAAACACGCCACGAGGTGCCACCAGTAGCGAATTTACGTGTTTACAAAGTAACTTATGTCTTATTCGTGCCGCCCATTGTTCCGCTCACCGCTTAGACCAGTAGTCAACGGGTTGTCAAAGCTCATATTCATATTACTTTGTCGCAGAATGAAATCGAATTTAAAACGAAATCTTACAAAGTTCAGTAAGACTTTATGATACTGCTCTACGCGGGCAAAACCGCGGGTATAAATAAGAAAGAAAAGGGATTTATTGACACACACAAAACAGAACTATACCTACAGAAGAAAAAATTCAAAGGAAATAGCAAATTACTTATAAAGTTAACAAAATAAAAAAAAATAACATAATTAGTCCTGTGCGAGGCCAAAAGGCTCCTACCTCAGCATGTGCTGATAAAGTGATGAATTTGAAATGATAGTTTTATACCTATAAAACTCAGCAACCTACCTAGAATACTTAATGTGGGAACACTTAATATAGGCACTAGGCACACATCTGCCCACCCTTTTCGGGAAACAAAAGCGTGACGTGTTCAGTGTTTAGAAGTGACCGTGGGTGGACACGTGGCTTTATTTCAAAATTCAAGTGAAACCTTCTTGTAATACTTGGCAAAAGAGACAGGAATATAATTATGAAAATTATAACTCGTAGTGGCGAAACACAGCACTGTGATGCTCTTTTTACCCGACTACGGCAAAGCCAAAAGGAGGGTTATGATTTGACCGGTATGTATGTGTGTTTGTTTGTTCCCTCATAACTTCTAAACTACTTATCGTAACATGACAAATGCGGTGTCGTTAGAAGCGTCTCAGTTGTCCGCTGGTTATGGGTGGCGTGTCACCAAATCCAATGTGGCGCCCTTTGGGGATGTAAAGTTGTAAATTTTTCTTTCGCCGGGTATCGTCATGGGTATCAATTGAAGTCTTAATGAGTACATTTGAAATTCACTGGTTACTTTGCTTTTATAATATAATTATACCAAATAATTAATAATGTGAATGCACGGTTAGCGCAGTGGCTGAGTGATTGGACTGCTGCGCTGCGTGTCGCGGGTTCGATTACGCACGCGCTTCGTTAGTATTGTGTTAAGTTTGCCTCAATACCTTTGTTAAACAGACCGGCGAAAGCGAAGCGTTTCCGAAGCGAGACGTCAGTGCGATAGTTCTGTCATGCTATCGGATAGCGTTTTTATGTGACTGGAATCAAACAATTCCATACATTACAAATAAAAACGTCACGCTTCGCATTCGCCACGCCAGTCTGTTTAACAAAGGCTTAAGTGTGTGATTTCCCATCATACCTCGCGTCCCCATCTTATACACTGTTCCCCTAAATAAAACCTTTTCACTACCCAACGGAACCAGCTTGGGTTTAAAACTATTAAGTGGGTCACGAAGGAGCAGTGTGAAAATTATTGGGCCATGGCAGAACAGCTTTTGGAAAACACTGGTATAGAGTACCTATAGATAAAGTATGGATATTCATTTCGCATTAGTGAACAAATCGGTTGACAGTATTCTAACTTCGTAAAATACATTTCTCAGTAAGCAAACCCACAGGAAATTTCCAGTACTCCCACGAAACCGGTTTCCAGGACATGACTGTCATAACCAGGCCGGATGCTAACGCTTCGCAGAAGCCCAGCTCTTCAGCGAATCTGATTGACTAATCAAAAAGGCTTTCAAAAGGTTTTGACGAAACGGAATATAATATTTCGGTCTAAAAATAAATGGCGTACGTTTCTGAGTATCACAAATAATTGGAAAATCCCAGGAGACTCGACCATCAATTTATTTTATGTGTAACTGATTTTTTTAAAGGGAATGCTCTATTTTTATTTAAAACCTCTTCTACTCTTATGCCTTTGTCAAACAGACAGGCGAAAGCGAAGCGTTTCCGAAGCGATACCGAACCGAAGCGATTCGTCAGTCCGATAGTTCTGTCACGCTATCGGATCGCTTCGCTTTTCTATGTGACTGGATTCAAACAATTCCATACATTACAAATAAAAACGTCACGCTTCGCATTCGCAACGCCTGTCTGTTTGACAAAGACTTTATGGGTTTTGTAGATTACCTATCTACACTATTTGTTTGTATTGTTGAACGCGATAATCTCAGGAACTACTGGTTCGAATTGAAAAATTATTTTTGTGTTGGATAGTCCATTAATTGACGAAGGCTATAGGCTATTTATAAAATCACGCTACGACTAATAGGAGCTGAGCACTGGGGTAACAGCTAGTCTCATTCATAATCGATGAATTCATGTTTTAACATTGTGAATTTCTAGTTTCTAGACCAAATTTAGACAGATTGCCGAGCTCCGCGACCGCAATGTAAATTTCTTAGAATAATTTAAGCTTCAATACAAGTCATCTTTACGTTTTCAGCTCACAAAAGCATAAATAACCTTGAGTGAAATGTATTTCAGGTTCTTCAGTTACTCATGAAACAATTAATACTCATATAAAAACCCACAAAATACCTATTCAACGGTTATCACGAACTGTGAATAATTTGCCGCATTCGTATCGGAAAGTTCGATGAATTCCCGCGTCGCAGAAGAAACGGTTCATATCCTCAAATTAGACAAATAAAGTAAGATAAAAAACAAACTAAGGGAGAGTCCAAATCAAGTGTTGGAATAAGGAAAAGACGTTTATTTTTCTGTAATAATTGTCTTCATAACAATAAATTATTAATGAATTTTACATGGAATTCATCGTAAACCGATAAAATTGACGGAGATAAGTATAATATGAACTTAATATCCGTTTTAACTAAGAATACTACGTGACTTTGTACACGCTTTTCTAATAATGTTAGAATCAATCATATTGTATCCCATTTTCTTTAATTTTAAAAATCGACGTTCAAAAGTGCCTCTTTGTTAGCCTAATTGAAATAAATGATTTGACATTTATACTAACTTTCTCAGTGTGCCTTATTTCGGAGCAATTTTCCACCTTCTCCATAAGGGTGCCTTTCCACCACCAGAGATGTGCTATGTAGTTGTGCTGCGAGAATGTAAAAGCTGAGCTACGAAACTGTGTGACCGTTTCCACTGATGCTACACTATGGAGCGGTGCGAGTAAAGGTGGATCCACACATTGCGAGCATGCGTTCCGCACGGCGCACAACGCATGCCTCGGCTTGAGGCGTGCGTGTTGACAAATTATACCAACATATGCTCGGGTCGAGCCATCGCCTGCGAAGCAAATGCTCGAGGCAAATAGGCGCGCAAACTTGGCAAAGCATGCGCTCCGCACGGCGTTGTGCGCCGTGTGGCGGCCGGCTCATTGCGAGCAGTGCGTTGCGTTTGGATGGTTGTGTCCGCCTCGCTGCGGATGTACGCGCGCATTATGAACGACAAAGAAATGTTGAGAAAAGCAGTTTTATTATACGAAAGTAATAGATTATTATGGGATCCTAAACATAATCATTAATTTAATAAAAATAAAAGAGAAGACTTTTTTCTTTCCTTTTCTTTTCAATAATTGAATTAATAATTATAAAAGCAGCAGCGGATACGCGCACGCGATGCAAAGGCGCCATCTTGACTGCTGCTGTGTGGGTTGGATCGGCCCGAGCATGCGCTGCGCGCTGTTTGGCCCGAGCAAACGCAGTTTCATTTTCGCAGTCGAGGCGTGCGTTGATATTGTACGCGGCGCACGCCTCGAACGTGCATGCGCGGCTACGTCCACACCTAACGTAAAGCTCGCACTGAGGCACTTTGATCTTGAAGCATTTGCCGACATACGTTGGCTCGCCCTCGCGCGTGCGGAGCGCATGCCTCGCCACGAATATACAGGTCCACACCTGGCGAGGCATGCGTTGTGCGCCGTGCGGAGCGCATGCCTCGCAATGTGTGGATCCACCTTAAGATGTGCTATGAAGATGCGCCGCTGCAAAGTAGCTGCGCTAGGAAGATGCGCAGCTCGAGCTATGTGATGTATCGATACTAGGGAAGACGACCCACAGCCCGCCTCCATAGCACGCGTCCTTCCATATAAAAAACACATCTTAGTTGAATCCGTTTCCACCAGTGCTGTGCTATGTAAACCAATGAATATAATTGGTGGATATCAAACACAACCGCAGCAACATAGCATAGCACATCTCTGGTGGAAAAGCAGCCTTACTCTCATGGCGGGGCCACGCTTACGGCATTAACCGTTGATAGCCAAAGTTGTAGTAAATAATCGTATAAACGTCCATTAACGCGATAATTAACGGCATTTCCCACTCGTATGGTCCTAGTGTTATAGATTACAAAGGTATACTTACCTATTATCGGATTGCTATGTGGATTCATTGAACAATTAGATTGAAAGCATTCATCCATGATTAATGCTTTCAATCTGATTGTATGGCCAGCTAATGGAATCTCTTTGACGAGCGCACCGCAGTACCGCTGCAATTTGTACACTTGATTGAGTAATAATCTTGAGACTGATTTAGTGGGGAATATTGTTACGAGTAGGGTAGGGGTTTAATTAATTAACAACAATTAAAACCAAATATTTTTTATTGACACACAAATCACTAATTACAACAATCACTAAACGCGATTCAACACTAAAACACACACTAAAAGTTACTTCGAGATTTTCACTTCGTGTTCACTTTCGAGTCGCCTCGATCGTAGGTAAAACCAGACTGACTGCCGGCCCTATCAACGCCCTATTTATATCCCGGCCGGACCCACTGGATGTTAAGAGAAGACAGTCGAAAGTTCTGGAAAACATCCATGGACTTCTACTCGGTCCCATAATTTCTAGAAGCTTCCGGTCAATCAATCTTCTAAACAATCTTCAGTAGAATTGTCTTATAGCTTGGTCTCGTAATTCGATCGACGTAACAATATTATAGTGCGGTATATCTCATTGAAGACTAGCTGTTGTCTGTGGCTTCGCACGCGTGTTACTTACTAGAAAAATATTCTACGGGGAAGTAACCTATCTGTTAATCCAGGTTTTAATTTATCTGTGCTCTAAATGTGAAAGAGTTGTTGGGCTTTAGAGGGCCAAAGCCTGCTGGGGTCGCGGGACTGTCTAATCAGGTAACCGTGACCCTGGAACGTAAAGGGCTACTGAAGGATCACTTTGGATTTTAGTGAGTACAATTCTGACAGTCCCTCCCGCTCCGTCCTGGGTTGGAGTTTTCATTTGATGATTTTACCAAGATATACCTAAAAAAAATGTGAAAAAGTAACAAATAAAAAACCATCCACATCAGCAGTGTGGTTTATTTAAGTTATTTGTTTGGTATGTCATTAGGTACTAAAACATTTATTAGAAAATATAATGTAAGTAGCAACGTAATTGTTTCTTTTTAAATACATAGGATTTATTTTAAGTTCTTTTTGGGCTTTAATGTAATCGAATAAAACATCAAATAACAGTATATATTATATTATAATTGGTAATTGATTGGACTACCTTTCATAAAAGACCAACTCTGAAATTATTTCGCGTTAAATTGTTAACATAATTATCTGAAAATATATTTTTTAGTACATACGGCTACATATCAAGCTATACTCAATGGGTGTAAACTAATCAGCTTAAAAATAATTAATTATACTAAATCAGTTTAAAAAATAATTAGTTCATCTTGACCTCCCTTCTTATGATCTTTCCATACAATGAAAGATCAGCAACTACTGGTTTTGCGTAGCTTGAAGTATACATACATGTGTGTACGTCGCGAGTATATTTCACAAATCCATGATCACTCAATTTCGAACTTTATTACAAAGAGTGTTTTGTATTCGTTGCTGAAAATAATGGCTTTCATCCATGCAAAAAAAGTAGAACAATTTTCACTTCAAAAGTTTTTAATTGGTTCGGAAAGGCATGGGCATGTATACAGCAATATTTGCATTGTGTTCACCGGCAGCTTTAGTGCATACATGATTGAATGTACGACTTTTTTTATTTTTATCGTGGTAGAATCATCAAATGAGTCCTCCCGCCCAGGGCAGGGCGGGAGGAACTGTCAGACTTGACTGACTAAAATCCACGGTGTCCTTCACTAGCCCTTTACGTGTGAGTCTCTCTATCTGGGCATTTCATAATCTAAGGTTCTAACGCAACGATCTACTCGTATTTCCTGAAACATAAACACAAACGTTGGTCCCAAGACGGCGAACGACACGAAATGTCTTTACGTACCCTCAATATTGCAATATTATCGTATTTCCAGCTACCTATCTTTGAGGGAATTAAATCAAGAACTCCATAATTCAATCAGTTGCCACTCCCGACTTCCGATGAAAGTGAAATTAATTATCTTGAATGAAGTTTAGCGGAGTTTAGCCTTTTAAGAGGAATACGATTGGGATTTTTAATTGATTGTTCGTTTTCTCATTTAAGCTTTTGTCAAACAGACAGGCGTGACGAATGCGAAGCGTGACGTTTTTATTTGTAATGTATGGAATTGTTTGAATCCAGTCACATAGAAAAGCGAAAGCGATCCGATAGCGTGACAAAACTATCGGACTGACGTCTCGCTTCGGTTCGGTATCGCTTCGCTTTCGCCTGTCTGTTTGACAAAGGCATTAAGCCTTTATCAAACAGACAGGCGATAGCGAACCGGACCGAGTCCGAAAAGATACGAGACGTCAAACTGGGTGCTGCGAACCGAGGCGTGACAGTTGTATTAGCTGACTTTTTATGAACGACGTCAAACAGAGCAAATACGCCTTCGCACGTCTTCGCATCGGTTCGGTCACGCTATCGGATCGCTTTCGCTTTTCCGTCATATATGACTGGATTCAAACAATTCCATACATTACAAATAAAAACGCCTCGCTTCGTATTCGCCACGCCTGTCTGTTTGATAAAGGCTTTATTGAATTCCGTAACTGTTATCGCTTGTGATTTTGAATAGGTGCGAATTCATATTATTCCGTTTCTGAGTTTGATTCCGCTTTTGATGTTTACCTTTTACCTTTTTGCTTTATTTCCTTTTACATGTATACTAGTTATTGCCAGCGGATTCACCTGCTACAAATGAAAAATTATTCCACAGGAACATAAAATCGGGATAAAATCTATCCTATGTGTTAATCCATTTGGCATGCGGGCGGTGAATAAAGGGCGACTCGCTGTTCGACCATGGACCATGCCCGGGTCGACGCCGCGTTGTGTTCCACGCGCGCTTCAAAGAGTGTCAGCATTATGACGAGGCCCCCCTTTAGAGGGCCAAAGCCTGCCGGGGTTTTTTTTATCTTGGTAAAATCAACAAATGAGTCCTCCCACCCAGGGCAGGGCGGGAGGGACTGTCAGACTCGTACTGACTAAAATCCACGGTGTCCTTCACTAGCCCTTTACGTACCGGGGTCACGGTAATTCGTTAGTCCCGCCACCCCGGCAGGCTTTTGCCCTCTACAGGCCCCGTCACTATGCTGACACTCTTTGAGGCGCGCGTGGAACACAACGCGCCGTCGACCCGGGCATGGTCCTTGGTCGGACAGCGAGTTGCCCATTACTCGCTGCTCGAATGCCCGCATTACAAAAATACTAGTTCACTTTATATAAAAAGGTGCTAGATTGATAGTGAGAGAATTCCGGCGTATCATGAGTATGTTCGGACCCCTGCATAAATCATAGATTCTACTGTCAGAAGTATGATACAATTGTAGAATAATACCGGTGACATGCTTGGTTTGCTAGAAACCTATGGAATCAATCGATACTTGAATCAGTCGTTACTTTGCGGAAATCAATGTTATAAAATGTAAGGAAAACTATTTAGTTTTAATTCCAGTCCCACCCCGGGAGGGTGAGACTGCATCCTCAATTCCTCATGCATATAAACACATGCAGGAAAAGTGAGGAAAAATTCAGGAGATGCTGACTCCACAACCGCCTGAGGTCTGAGCGGTTCACTTTTCCTACATGTCTGGAATAAAAACAAAATATTTTTCCGAAAAAATAGTGGTGCCGCTTTTAGAAGCTCTGTTCAAACAAATAGAAAACTTAATTAATTTTAGATAGGTATTACCTACCCACGCAACATTATGTTCGGTAACAGGTACGATAGGTAATGCCTATCGAGTTTCGGTAAACCTTTGGAGGGTTATCGCCATCGGTTATAAATCTAATTATATTGAAACTTTAATGTAACTAAGGAACCCGCGTCTGGTTTTTAGTTGATATGGGTTTGTAGTGGAGAGGTAAACAACGTAAACCCACAGATACAAATTCACCCACTTGCCCTAGATGGGTCTATCTACGAGTATGTTCGCCGGTCGGTACTAGAAAGCCTTTGTCAAACAGACAGGCATGACGAATGCGAAACCTGACGTTTTTATTAGTAATGTATGGAATTGTTTGTACCCAGTCACATAGAAAAGCGAAAGCGATCCGATAGCGTGACAGAACTATCGGACTGACGTCTCGCTTCGGTTCCGTATCGCCTCAGACTCGCTTCGCTTTCACCTGTCTGTTTGACAAAGGTAGAAATGTAGGTCGCAGGAAAAAAATGCTGCGGTAAAAGGAACTAGCCGCCGCTATGAGCGGGTATTTCCACCGTCAGTACAAAAGAGGTCAAAAAGAGCCAACTGCATTGTATATAATGTTTTGCGAGGAATTAGTGACTCGCCGTCCGATGATGGACCATACCCGGGTCGACGGCGTGTCGTGTTCGACACGCGGCTCAAAGTGCTACCAGCAACCTGACGGGGACCCTATTTTCGCGGGGAGTATTCAATTGATGATTTAATAAGTAAATATTTGACATGCAACACTCTCCACTCACCCTCACATCTTACAACATAATATCTAACTACAAAACCCACACGACTCTATCATCTGAAGTCGAGTGATTATTACGTTTTTTTTTATATGTCCTCATTTTTATATGTCCCTGTAGCATCAACCTTACCGAGTTGTTGAGCTACAAAGCTCAACAACTCGGTAAGGTTGATGCTACTTAACCGGACAATCCTGTGGTGGCCGAAAAATTACTTTTAGGCCCCCAACCAGGGCTTACAAAATAGGTTCAATTAAATGAACGTCACTAAGGGCACCCGCTGTGGGGTTCGGGCCTAGGCTTAGTACGTCATTGACGGGGGGGCAGCAAGGGTCAACCTGGGTCGAAACCCAGGTTGACCCTTGCTGCCCCCCCGTTTTATTGTTATTAAGCTACTTGCTCAGCTTCGCGGGCTAGCTTGTCGTGCAAGGGTCGGGCGGTAGAGGAATATTACGTATAGCCAATATTTATATACTTATTTGCGCTTTTCCCTCCAACAGTAAGTATTTACTGTACTGAAGGTCTTCGCTTTCAGCGTTCGGAATCTATTTCATTTGGTATCGGATTCGGAATCTAATATCTTTTCTATTCGCCTGACAAAACAACCTTTCATTGATTTTATTCTCTGTAAATATGATATCTAATAGATGTAGCGACCAAGACTTAGTTTTTTTCTTTTTCATAGAAAAAGTAATTATTTTAATTTGTATCAACAAAAAATTCTCTGAAAGAATCTGAAGATACGTATCACCGAGGGATTGATTCTAGAAAATGTTTTATGAAAAACGCTTTTGACAAAAAATAAGTCCTTTTGCTTCAATAGGTATTTGACTCAATAGGTATTTTAAGTTGATAGACTGTTGTCTGTTGGTATTTACGGATTTAAATAGCAGACGCTATGTTTCAAAAATTGGTGGTTATTTTACAAATTGTCTGTCTCTGCATAAACGACACGTAGGTAATAAGTAAATAAAGTATAAAATACGCACAACACTAGTTGCCTAGGAGCTCGTGGCTAAATAATTACAGCCGCATAGGTTGATCTCCCGGGCTAAGCCGCGTTTTCGAGGTTGGTCTGTGGATGAGTGACCATCTGTCATAGCGACTTTCCTCTGTGCCTCAGAAAGCACGTAAAGCCGTTGGTCCCGGCTGTCATTTGTGCTGCGATTTGACGCCGCGGCAGTGAAAAAGTTCTTATGGAAATCCATAGGTATATAAAGGCCTTAAGGGCAGTGAAGCAGTGTTGGACGCAGTGGTAGACGCCCACGGCGACGGACGTCGCAAGACGATCTCCGGCCACCGTAGGCGCGGGTATGCGGTGAGTAATGGGCGACTCGCTGTCCGACCCCAGACCATGCCCGGCTCGACGGCGTATTGTGTTCCACGCGCACCTCAAAGAGTGTCAGCACAATGACGGCCCCCTTTGAGGGCCAAAGCCTGCCGGGTCGCAGGACTAACCGGACTAGCCGGAACGCAAAGGGCTATTGAAGGACGCCGTGAATTTTAGTCAGTACAACTCTGACAGTCCCTCCTGCCCCGGATGATTCATTTGAAGTTTTTACCACGTTAAAAAAAAGCAGTGTTGGACCCCACTGTCCAAAACCTCCCTGGGCTTCCAATGGGTTGAAAACAGCCCTGACTGACGTACCGTAATTTGGTCCTAGTTTGCTCGTTACGGGTAATTATGCTCCTGTTCTCTAAAATGTTGTCGAATATTCTACGTTGATAATTTTGCAATAATTCAATAAATTATGAATACATCTGAAACATTTCACCGAATTTCACATCCGAAGGCTTCAGAAACATCAATATTAGCAGAACCTATTGTAACTGGAGCAGATTGACATTAGGAAGGCATTAATTTGCTACAATGGAGATTACATAGAAACTATTTCTAGGAGCAAAGATACCCGACCACATGGGTAATTTTGCTCATTATTATTTAATATACTTCATAATATCCAACTCCCTATAAATAAGTACCTGTCAAAGAAGTCTTATTTCTTTAAAATAACATATATTTTTTTTACAGTTGATTGTTTTAAAATATTCTTAGTTTTTAACATTTGGAGCAAATATCGGAGCAAAGTAGGACCAAATTACGGTAGGTACTTTTTACTTCGCTAGTCCAACTTAGATTGCTACCTATCTATAAAGTACCTGGCAAGGACGGGTACTGGCAAGTAATTACATTCTGTCGGTGTGTAATTATATTCCATAGAATGTTTTGGAAGGCAATGTACCTACATAACATAGACTAAATGGCTTGAGGAGCGTACACTATGATTAAATACGCGTATTCCACGAAGATATACTATGTTTGTAACTTATGTAAGATACTAAGATAGTAGGTACCTACTATCTTAGTTTCTTACATAAGTAAATGCCAGTGAATTCTCAGTAAACCCCAAACAAATTGCGCAAAATTGATGAAATATTTCAGCAAATATTTAATAAAATTATGAAGTTATGTACTAAAGCGCTTCGGCGAAAAATGGCAGATATTAAAATTTGGAATTCTCTAATACCTGTGTTGTAAGTTGAAACATTCTGAGAAGTGCATTACCGGACTTATATCTACAAACGAAGTTCTTTGAAAGAGCGGTTAATAAACTGTCAATGTCAACCAGAGCAACCTTGACGGGGATTCTAAGAGAACTATCAGTTTGATATTATCCATCTAGACCGGTGGTTCTCAAAGTTGCGTAGGCGTTGCGAGCCAGACAGGGGGGCGCTGAGACAATAAAATTGCATAGGTAAGTGGGTTCCATTTTGTTTCTAAGAGGAATTTTATTGGTAATGCTTTAAAAAAGAGTTTGTGAATGTCATTTTAAGTAAGGAATACTCAAGGTACTTTTTTACTTTGGAAATATCTATTTTTGACCCTTGACCTTGAATAACGTTTTTAAGCACACGGAATCGATGGGGAGTTTTGGAACGGGATTAATTTCTACTAGTGAAAGTAGTGAACTAAAGATTTCTACTAAAATTCAGCTGTGTCGAAGTTTTCATTATTAGACCACAATTTTCATGCCTTATTTGATCGGGGTAAGCTAAGACTTATTTTTTTACATTTTATTATTTCGTCAAGCACTGGTAACGAGACTAACCATTGAATAATACCTACAGAGCTCTCAAACGCCGCAACGTAACGAATAAGCATAAATACAACAGAGCATAAAGCTCATCATGCTGGGCTTTGATAATGTCTTTGGAATTTCAACTTACACCGCTTAACCGAACATTGCTAATCCAAAAGCACGCTCAATGATCCTAAAGTCCTTGAGTTTCCGATTTCTATTATCAATACGCCTTTGATACCAAGATTCTGCCGTAGATTAAGTATCTACCGAATTCCACAAACTGATACACATGTATAAGCTTTTGGTTACTCCGCATCACTGGCAGAGGCAAGCTTCACTATCTTGCGAAAGATACACTCGAAGCCACAGTAGATAACTTCCTCCCCAGTGTACCAACATACATGGTATAAGAGACAGATGGTTACTGAGTTCAGCATATAAATCTAGCCCCCAAAACATATTTTTTTATGTCGAATACCAATTTTAAAAAACTGCTCCATACGTTATAAGGAGGAGGCGGGACGCGTGTGGGAGAGGAAAGCGAGCCGCCTCGATAGATGCCCACGGCAATGGACATCGCAGGTTCATTTCCGGTCACCGTAGGCGCGGGCATGCGGACGGCGAGTAATGGGCGACTCGCTGTTCGATCATGGACCATGCCACTACAGAGCCATATTTCTTTTTGACATAGAGTAAATTTGCCAAATTAATTAAAACTTGTAAATATTTGACAGCTATTTGCGACGTTGCCAACTTTTAGAATACGCGAAAAAACTTTGAGCGCCTCTGTCTTGATAATAAACATGTTTTTATGTGATAATACGTAGAAGTCATTTTTTCTATTTGTTTCCTAGTATTGATATGTGTTATCGTACATTGGAATCGCTAGTATGTAATGTAATATCACACTTGAGTTGTATCCATTTAGGTATGCCCTATATTTATGTAAGTCATTTGCATAATTTATTTTATCTTTATTTTTTTTCTGTACGTATGTATGTCATTGAACGGAAACGGCTGGGCCGATTTTGGTGATTTATCGTGTGGTTAATATACTTTGAGAGATTCATCCTTGGATTTGGGTAGGGGGCTCTGTCGAAGACATAAAGAAAGGATAGGACTATGTCTGAAGTGAGCTTGGTCATATACTAGAGTTTCGACTTCGAATATTTTTTTGAAAATTCAATAGTGTTGTCATGCATAACTTGCTCCCCTGTTGACAACATAATTATCGAAATGTTAATAATGTATGATAATACTAGCCATTCTCCGTGATTTCAGCCCCGCTGCTTGGCTCCTATTGGTCGTAGCGTGATGTTATATAGCCTATAGCCTTCCTCGATAAAAAGACTATCCAACACAAAAATATTTTTTCAAATCGAACCAGTACTTCCTGAGATTAGCGCGTTCTAACAAACTCTTCAGTACTCGAATTTGAGGAACAGGGTCTGACACTCCTTTTCCCTCCACCCAGGGTGGGAGGACGAATTTGATGATTTTCCAACAAAAAAGGTACAGTTTTGCAATTGATATTTTTGCAAACACTAATTCGATTGAAATACGAGAAATAATAAAGGCTCAACAGATCTCGGAATTCTCGGATTTAAATCCAAACACTTTTATAGTTGAAGCTCAAATTGTTTAGATGTAAATAGATACTCAAAGGCAGCGGTACAAAGAAAATACGAAGAAAACGATTAAATAACGATAGCTAAATCGGACCACGCTGAGATAAAAAATGGCTTCCTTTATTGAGAAAATAAGGGAATAACCTAAAGATTTTTTTTTCCGTGGTAAAATCATCAAATGAGTCCTCCCACCCAGGGCAGGGCGGGAGGGACTGTCAGACTTGTACTGACTAAAATCGACGGTGTCCTTCAATAGCCCTTTACGTACCGGGGTCACGGTAATCCGGTAGTCCCACGACCCCGGCAGGCACCAACAATAGCTTGGATTCGTAATAATTTTTCGAACTATTTGAGGCTTTATTATGCATTGAAACCTTCTAAGGTCTTCTCACTACCAGCCATATTGTATTAGTTGGAAGTAAGTACTTGCCTTACCTTGCATATTCTGGGTAAGAATTATGCGACCACGATATGAGTTAACATTCTGTTGCCATTTTGCGAATAAGATAGGCTTTCTGCGCTTAAATTACGCCTCCCTGTACGATATAACAACGGTTTTAGGGTACTGGTGGAGTAGTCCCGGTTCTGTAGTGCATCGAGGATGATCGGGGTTGCACATCATAATTTATTTTGTGCAACTGTTGACACGAGATGTGCATCCCTGATGTACGGGGTCTAGGCCAGCTCTTATAGTGTCCCAAAAATGAGTGCAAGCAAGCTTGATTACACAAGTACAGGGTGAATTTTTCAACTAGGCTTGGGTGGGTAAACCCGAAACTATGACGAATAGCGAAAAACACTGAAAGGAGTCTCAAGGCCGATTTCCATGAAAACTAAAACTGCATCATTGGATTTTTGAAAAATCACTCTCCCTGCCCAAGAGTCGAACTCAAAGCATGCTATCCATACAATGCCTGTATAAATCAATGCATATATATCTTATTGATTCAAATAAGTTCGTAACCAACATATTTTTTAAGTTTACTTACAAAATGTGCCTGTGTTACTTAACTTTTTTTAATCATCAAATGAGTCGTCCCACCCAGGGCAGGGCGGGAGGGACTGTCAGACTTGTACTGACACTATTCCACGGTGTCCTTCGATAGCTCTTTACGTACCGGGGTTACGCTAATTTGTTAGTCCCGCGACCTCGGCAGGCTTACTTATACACTAAATAAATAATAATTAAAAGAGTTTTCGCCATACAGTCTGCGAAGCAAGATACCGTGTGCAAATATTGGAACGACCGCAAATACCAGGTGCTACCACGATTTTATAAATATCCTTATCACAAAATTTATGTATTTTATTTAAAGCGTTCTTGAATATTTACTACGTTTGTTGTATGGAAAATTGAAAAAGCAACTCTAGTGTATGAACGAGGAACTATTTTTTTCTATCAAATAAACGTCAAAGCTCCCGTTTACGGTACAAAAAAGTGAAAAGTCAAGCTGCCTGCTGGGGCTTCTGAACGTAAGTTCACACAGCAATATACTTTGAATAGTAAACAAAATCTCTAATGTAATGGAAATGGAAAGCATAAAATGTTAAGACTAATTCGTTTTGATACAGGTTTGTAATTACAACACGCAAGATAGCCACGCGCGTTCAAACACAAAAGCGAAACAACAAGCGTACATCAGAGGCGCTTTTTCAATTTCCATACAATTTACGTCGTAAATACTTGAAATGCTTACAACCAAATACCTTGAATTCGTGCTAGAGCCTGGACATCTTTTCGGAAAAAAATGTCAATTTTTAACAACAAACATTGCATTCACAGTTCAGCCCAAAGAGAATATTGGTTCAGCCACACACTTTAGGGTTTGCCGACCGCACGCATAACCGATACTTGCACCGATAACTGTACAATTTTAACACATACACGCTAGGACTTGCCTGTCGGTTATGCATGCAAGGTTAAAACCTTCATGCAAACCCTAATGTGTATGGCCTCCATTACAGAGCCTGTGAGCACACAAATCTACCTAAATCCCCTCTGAACTCGATATGCAATAAACGGAATAGCTGACCATTACGTCGATACGATGCTATACAAAGGAAATTCTAAATTGGGTCCGATGAACGACGTGAAATTGGACCGCACCAATTTAACGTTGGAATAGTTAACTACTGCTACTGTAAAGCTTTGCTCCTATAGTGTCATGGGACTAGTACTTGACAAGACAAAGGCGCTTTGGAAGATGATTTTATATTAGTTTTTTAGTTGATTTCAATGCGCTCCTAGTTATCACATTATTTCGGGACTTATATTTGACATTTTAAAAAGTTATTTTTTTTATCACAATTAGCTTTTAATGCCAATAGCTACCAACAAACTAAAAAGGCTACCTTTCAGCATGAGTTGGTTTCCGACTCAATATTATGTAGAATCATTTTATTGCCAGAATTGAGCAAGCTACCTAACTGGACAAATAGGTTTTACAGTTTTATTTATTCCATAATAAAACAAATCCACTCTTGGTTTCTCGTTTATTTATATTCCGTACTACGCCAAACCCGCTCAGAGGGTCTAAAAAGACTACGTGTACATGGTAGGTCATGGGTCATGCCCGGGACTACCACATAGAATACTTAAGATGTAGGTAGAATAAACCACTTGACGGGAGCTTCCTAGTGGGTAATCTTTTATCTCGATATTGCAGATATCATTGCATTATACAACTGTTTTATCAATGCATTTATTTTATCAGTTATAATTAATTATGAGTGTATGATAATGATGATTGTTTAGTAGCAAGTGCCTATCGGCTACCTTACACCTTTTTTTTTATCGTGGTAAAATCATCAATGAGTCCACCCACCCAGGGCAGAGCGGGAGGGGCTGTTAGACTCGTACTGACTAAACTTACGTACCGTGTGGTCACATCTGAAGGCGACTGCCCTCCAGCGCGTCTACGAATGGCGCGTGGAGGCGCAGCGTCGGGGCGAATCCTCGCTGCCGGCGAGCTCCGGCGCGATCTCAGGGCAGTATGGAGGGAGCGACTGTCGCAACCGAGGTCCGGGCACGCCGCAATCGCGGCGGTAAGACCCCTCTTTGAGGAGTGGGTGGATAGGCGTCACGGCGTCCTGACCTACCGCATGACGCAGGTCCTCACCGGACACGGAAGTTTCGGGAGGTTCCTGTGTCTGATAGGGAGGGAAGAAACGCCTGGGTGTCACCACTGCGAGGATCGTCCGGAGGACACGGTGGAGCATACGGTGCAGGACTGCCCCGCTTGGGCAGAGCACCGCCGTGTCCTCACGACGGCGATAGGCGGAGACCTCTCGCGCCCGGCATTGGTCGAGGCCATGCTGCGGGGCGAGACGGAGTGGGAAGCGGTCGCCTCCTTCTGCGAAGCAGTAATGCTCGTGAAGGAGGAGGCGGGCCGCCTGAGGGAGAGGACAGCGTCCTCCCTCCACCCCAGCCGCAGTGGTAGACGCCCACGGCGTCGGACGTCGCGAGACGATCTCCGGCCACCGTAGGCGCGGGCATGCGGGCAGCGAGTAATGGGCGACTCGCTGTCCGACCATGGACCATGCCCGGGTCGACGGCGCGTTGTGTTCCACGCGCGCCTCAAGGAGTGTCAGCAAATTGACGGGGCCTGTAGAGGGCCAGAGCCTGCCGGGACTCACCCATCACCGTAACCCCGGTACGTAAAGGGCTAGTGAAGGACACCGTGGATTTTAGTCAGTACAAGTCTGACAGTCCCTCCCGCCCTGCCCTGGGTGGGAGGACTCATTTGATGATTTTACCACGATAAAAAAAAAAAAAAAAAAAAAAAACCGTGTGGTCACGGTAATTCGTGAGTCCCGCGACCGGCTACCTTACACTACGATGAACATTAATATGTTTTCGGTGAGCGCGATTGGAACCGTCGGCGTCGTCGCGTCGAAGACCACATCGTAGAGCCCAGATGTGATTATTTATTCAGAATGGCTTAGCTGTATCGTCGCGTCACGTCGCGTTGCGTCACGATGTAAACTGTCACAAACTCACTCTCATCCACTTGTTACAGGCCACCTTGCGAAGGTCGTCGCTCCACATTGGCCTGAAGCGAAATAAAGGCTTTTAATTTAGAAGAGTCTCACCATGGCTTATCATTCAGTACCCAAAAAAACAGACAGACATTTTTAATATAATTCGGGACCTTGTATTTTTTTAGTTCGTTGAAGTGTTTGACTAAAAAAAATCTAATTAGTCCGTTAGTTGGTTAGTTCTTTTGTTACGTTAACTAAAATTGACGATGATACACTTTTAAAATTGGCAAAACGTCACAAACAAGTACAGTTTTTACTTGTTTCTGACGTCACGAGCCCAACTTTCGAATTTTAATGCGTTTATCTTTGTAAAATGAAATTTGCATTAGTTTAACGAAAGAAAAAATCGTGGCCGTTGTTTTTCAAAACTAGCTCACGGAATAATTCCCTATTAAGAGTCCGACTCGCATTGACCGGTTTTTTACTCTGTCTCTTTTAAATTTTATTTAGTCTTTTTTTTTGTTTTTTGAAACCTACCTTTACCTTTTTAGCTACACATTTCATTTGTGTTTTACTCTAAGCCGTAAAATCCGGATAAAGATCAAGGTTTATAAGACTCCAAACTCTACATTATGTTAATAAGTTCCGCAAATTCCTGTATCTGACTACTGAGTCAGTAGTTGCCTCGTATTAAGAAATAACGAAAGATAAAATGTGTGAACAATTTCGGAGAAAATTTAAGTATTCAGGGCATAGGAAGTTAGTCATTAAGGAATTTTGTTTCTAAGTCTTTTTCTGCACACAATTAAGTGATGCACCAGTGAAAACATTTTTTTAAAACTCTCCCTCGAAAACTGGCACTTATCGCACTACGATTAGGTTCAATATGCAGTGTATTTCACACTCGTGATTTTTTCTTCTCTGTCGCACTTGTGCGGAAATAAAATTTTCCAGAGATAATTAATTTATATTTGATACACTTTTTTTTTAATCGTGGTAAAATCATCAAATGAGTCCTCCCACCCAGGGTAAGGGCGGGAGGGACTGTCAGACTTGACTGACTAAAATCCACGGTGTCCTTCAATAGCCCTTTACGTACCATGGTCACGGTAATTCGTGAGTCCCGCGACACATTTCGATACACTTGGGCATTTACCTATTATTGCTTGACGGCTCCTTGTCACCCTCAGCTACGACTCGGATGAGTATCTCGCCTCGAATGTAATAAAAAACTTTCTCCACTTGTATCAAGATGTACTGAAATACAGTATTTTTTTTTATGCTGCCCATGCAAATATCATCCCAAAAATGTTTTGTATTAAAACTTGATTCATTTATACTATCTCGTAGAACTTGAACTCGCATGCCAGTTTCACAAAATTAACTTATTTAATATGTTTTAAATCATTTATAGCCCAATTAAAAGATTATCATGAAATAATTAACAGCTGAACAGAGTACCGTACCTTTTGAACCAACGCAAGTTATTATGATATTAATCAATTAACTAAGTATTTCTATAATCCGCGTTGCTACCCACATCTGAAGGAAACAAGAGGGTGGCTGTTGCTGACGCATCAGTTCATGGAATAAACACAAAGGTACACTATATAAGATACTAGCACTTTGCCCACGACTTCGTCCGCGTGAGTTACGTACTTTCCTAATTCCCCCCCTTTCAACCCCTTAAAGGTTAAATTTCCAAAAACCCCTTCTTAGTGCTCCCCTACATTATAATAGGAAGCCGTGTGCAAAATTTCACATTCCTAGCCCCAGTAGTTTCGGCTGTACGTTGATATGTCAGTCAGTCAGTTCTCCTTTTATATATATAGACAAAATAGAGATGGTGTAGAAAACAAACGCTTTTTTAAATACAAATTATGTTAATCTTTTGTATAATTATTGTGTAGATTAATAAAATACCATGTACACAAAATAGGTACACTGTTGCATAAAATACCATATTCTTTGATTTACCATGTTGCCAGAAATACTATTTTGTTTAAAATACCATGTTGTTCAAAATAATACCCTGTCGATTAAATACCATGTGCTTAAAAATACCATGCTGTTTGCAAGACCATGACATTTAAAATACCTACCATGTTAGTTAAAATGACCACGTCGTTCAAAATACCGTGTTGTTTAAAATACCATTTCATTAAAAAAACCAATAATGCTAAAAAAATGTTGCAGAACCATTAAATGGTATTTTTTCGTACTTGAAATACTTGTATTTTTATTTACTGGGAACTCGAGATTAATCTGGATATGAAGGCAGGAAATTGAGAAAAACCATGTCGTATGCTCGCATCCGCTAGCGGAAATTGCTTCCTACACGATTTATTTATAAGTACTGTATGTATTATATTTGAATTAATTGTACTTCATCAAATAACATTAATTAACTTTTCTAAGAAGCTGTGTTTGTTTGTGTGTAGGAGTTGGTGACTTTCTTTTTCTATATATTTATATAAAACTAGCTGTACCCTGCCCCGCTTCGCTGTGGCACAAAAAACGGTTTTTTCAAAATAAAAAAAGTAGATAAAAACAATCCTTGATGCGGATTATATATCATGCTAAAATTTCAGCTCAATCGGTGCAGAACTTTTTGAGTTTTTAAAGCATACACAAACCAACATTACATTTTTATATATATAGATATATAGATAGATATAATCTAATCTATCATACTTACTTATACTTAAATAAATACAAAGAAATATAGTCTGCAGTCCAAAGGCATCATATTGCCAACTAATTGCCGTAAGTATATTGTTTTTCAGTTTTCTTTTTACTGGGAGATTGGAAATCTACACTAATATTATAAAGAGACAAGATTTGTATTTGTGTGTCTGTATGTTTGTAATGAATAAACTCAAAAACCACTGTGTCGATTACAAAATTTTGTTCACCATTGTAAAAGTTCATTCACATTGAGTAACATAGACTATATTCCCGTGCGGGACGGGTCGGTAGTAACTAATAAATTTTAATAAAATTCAATTTTTAACAAATTCCTAGTGTGGGGCAAAGATTAAAAAACTTGTGGCACTCGGGGACTGCCGCGGTAAAGTTATTGCATAGCATTTTTTATCAACTTATTCAATTATACTTACTCGTAATTATTTATATATCGAAATAATTAATTTGATGTTTTTTATAAAAAAAACACCGCCTACCGAGAATATCATCCCATCGTTGCTATGAAGCGAAGTTACTCTACTGATTAGGCTATGGTCAGCCAGGTCAATCAAGTGAAACGTCAAGAAAAAAAAACATTCATTCAAATTATATTCATCCACGTTGACATGACAGTCAGTGACAGTGTTAGGTTTATTTTTGTTACGGAATTTCTTGATTCGGTCGCCGCGCTCAAAGCCCGCGATGAAAGCTATTCAAAAGCTTAATTTTTTTAACCAAAAATCATCACATAGTTGTCCTGGAATAAATGATTTGATATAGTATCAGCAACTGTTAATGCTTTTTTAATTATTATAAAATTAACATATTAAATCATCAAATGAGTCCTCCCACCCAGGGTGGGACGGGAGGGTCTTTCAGACTTGTACTGACTAAAATCAACGTTGATCTTTAAATAGTCTTTTACGTTTCAGGGTCACGGTTACCTGATGAGACAGTTCCCCGTCAGATTGCTGGCAGGTCCATGATCGAACGGCGAGTCACCCATTACTCGCCGTCCGAATGCCCGTGCCTACAGTGCGGTGGCCGGAAATCGCTTCCCAGTTAAAAATGCTTTATATACATCCATTCTGGAACACAAATTGAACAAAAAAAAATACAGACTTGAACATTCAGAAAAATAATACAAACATTCAACTAAAATTGAAAAGCGGCTTATCAAAAATAGTTATTAGAATATTAGATTGAAAATTAGTCTTAAGTTTAAGTGAAATAATATTCAAACTTAGATATTTTAGTAAACATTGGTTTTAGCGTAATAAATTAATTACTAAACAATTTGGAATTCTGTCTGTGAATTAATATTAATAATGTGTACAACGAGTTAGCTGGAACTTCGCAATGTAGTACTAGTAATATTGGTAAACTGTGGAGAGGTTAATTAAAATATACTTAACATTTCTATATCTTAGAACTTATCTTAGGTATTTTTATCTCATTATAAGTAGTTTGTGAGGGTGGATATACCTAGATGCTTGCAAGTTATTCTCTCGCACAAAAACTACTGAACAGATTCAAGATCGCGATGGTACGATCCTGTGGAACAATTACCGGAGAAAACGCTGGCGGAAAAAAAAAGAAAGAGGTTATGTATTTTATAAAAAGGAGAAAATATCGATATTCATCACACCTAAGGTCAACAGTCTGACGTTACCAAGCAGCCGAATATTGGGCTCCTCGAGGTTAGGTTCCTTTAAACCCTACAGACAGAAATAGGAGCTTCGTATATTTTAATTAACATACACAAACAACCAGACTACCGTGCGTGTTAAAAACGTATGTGTTTTGCATTTAGTAAAAGATGTTTAATTTATTAAAAATATTTAACATACGTACCGATCATAGTGCCGCTCGAAACGTTAATTTATAAACAGTAGCGTAAGCGGGGGCGAAGCGGACCCTAGGCCCCGGGCTCGCACTTGAGGGGCCATCGCGACCAGAGAACCATTAAATAACTAAATCAGCGCGATATTTTTCGTCCTGAAAAAAAAGGGCCTCGTTGCCACGGGGCTAAAGGGCAAAAGGGCCAAGTTGCATTTTGCCCCATCCTAAATTCGGTCTCGCTACGCCACTGTTCATAAAATTCGCAAACATAATGACATGAATCAGTCTCCTGGACAAGATAATTATGTCAATAGTGCATACATGTTATTTGTCAGTGCCATTCAGTGAATTTATCATCACGATACAAAAGTTCCGAGAAACACTTATTATATCATAAATTATTACACATAAAATTTTTATTTTCATACAAAGATAAAGATATTTATATTTAAATGTCAGATTATGTAATTTGGCGGATTATGTAAATTTTTCCATTAATATTTGGAATGTTGAAAACAACATTCCAAATATTAATGGAATGTTGTTTTCAAAACAAAGTTTATAAATGTGATAGGTTATTTCGTTTTACCTACAAGATAACATCATGCTAGCATTCCAATTAAGATTAGGTTAGAGCGGCCATGTCTGAAACACAGTATAAATATAGACAGTATGGAAACTAGGCCTGTTTGTAGAAATAAATACCTACGCTCCACTACAGCATTAGGGTTGTCACTCTTAATGTTTTTGAAACTGAACTGTATTTATTAAAACATCTGATTCTGTGTTCTGTAGTGATCAAACAATCGAGTTAAAATAAATAGTTTACAAATAAAATTTAAATAGGTAATCTCATGGCTTCGGTACTAGTAAAAGAAGATCGTTTATATGTATAAACACGGAACAGTTTAAGAGGCCTCTTACAGTCCACTAGCGCCGCCAATCGAAAAAATGTCATAACTCGTAAATAGAATCAAAAATACAAAATGTGGTCTGTAATTACTGTAGAAAAGGCAATAACGTAATTTTATAACACATTGTCAACACTTGAAATATAGCTGTTTAGCTAAATCGTGCATTTGTAACAAAAACGGCCGTTTATGTTTAGAATGCACGCAAGTCTATCATTTATTTTAGATGTTACTGGTATTCCATGTTTGTTTAATGTTCTTGAACTTGGGAGACATATAGCAGTTTGCAGTAATCGGTAAGCTTGCGGACTGTTATAATATAAATTTAAACAAAACATTTTATAATCTTGGTTATATCTATTTCCGGTATAATTAAATTTTAGCCTGTGCTTTCACCAACACAGCTAGCTCTTTCGTCAGAAATATGTCACACAATTTATGAAATTGATCTCTTTGATATGATCCTGTTTTATTATCAATTTTGTATAATTTAATTTTTTTTCTACATGCTAAAAGATCAGATTTAAGTTTTCTTTTACGTGGTGTATCCAATGAAAGAGATCTGGATGTTTGAGAACTTTCACTCGTTAAAGGTGTAGTATTATCTTCTGTCTGTGTGCAGATTTCAACCAACTTCGGAGCTTCGGTTAACGTTTCTACATCTTTTTTTTGTAAATCTGGTAGATGAAGAGATGGTAATGAATTGGCTTTTAGCTTCTTGCGATGCGTTCCCACTAGAACATCCATAGTGCCAAAATGTTCTTCACAAACGGTATAGTTTTGTGGCGGTCTGTTCATTAAATCTTCTCGAGATATTAAGCGAAGCCATTGGGAACGTCTGAAAAAGATAACAAAACAGTAATTTTAAGCAGAGATGTTTAAAATGTATGAACTATGAAAGTTTCAAAAAATATAGCTTCCGGTTCTATAACTAAAAAGTTAACAATAGTAGCCACTTTTTACAACTCAGGAGGAAAGTAAACAACAACTTTCGTAAAAATACTGTCCTTTCTATATTTTGACAGCTCCTTCGGCTTCAACACCATCGAAAAAAAAGAAAACGACTTCCATGGCGAAAAACTCGTAGGTATTCTTTTGCACTTGCCATCTTAGATTTCCATTTTGACGGCACTAACACCGTTGAAAACCATGAAAACGACACCCATGACGATAACCTTGATATTTTTTGCAGCCGCCATCTTGAATTTACATTTTGACAGCACTATCGGCTTCAACACTCTCGAAAACCATGAAAATGACACCCATGACGAAAAATTCGATTTTTTTTTGCAGCTGCCATCTTGGATTTCCATTTTGACGGCACTTTCAGCTTTAACACCCTTGAAAACCATGAAAACGACACCCATGACAAAAACCTTGATATTTTTTGCAGCCGCCATCTTGGATTTACATTTTGAGAGCACTATCGGCTTCAACACCCTCGAAGACGAAAACCATGAAAAGACACCCAATGAGAAATATTTAGCAGCCACCATGTTGGTTATACAAATTAATGTACGAATTTATTGATCGATCACGCGCACTTACAATCATTACTCGATATCAATAAATCATTCTTACCTTTCAAAATCAGCAGGGAGTTTAAAATACGATAGCTCCGGTTTTGATGAAGCCGAGTTCAAACAGCCGTATACTACGCAATACACTCGTGGCATTTTGTGGAAATTAACGCGACTACTCGTCTTGACGCGGCACTCACGACTGACAGCACCGCGATGTCCGCTTAGAGGTCTCGTCGATTCGCGTCTTTGTGTGTGTGTACCGTTTCGAACGTTAAGTACGTAGTTTCCGTACTGTTCATATGTTTACTGTGTCTGAAATTCCAAGTAATAGGGGGCGTGGCAATGTCATTAAGCGAGCTTGCCGATGACGCAATAAGACGCAATTTAGCCGATTTCAACTACATATGAAAATCATTCTTACCACTACGAGTTATCTACGGGTAGATGAAAAACAAAACACGCTCGCCACGACGACGTAAGTCAGTCGAATTGCATATGAATGTGTGATATATCGTAGTAGCAGGGTCCAAAACACTGATCATGGCTTAACTACACGCTAAAAACGCTGCTTCCTACCCCGTCATTGTGCTGAGACTCTGAGGTGCGCGTGGAACACAACGCGCCGTCGACCCGGGCACGGTCCATGATCGGACAGCGACTCGCCCATTACTCACTACCCACATGCCCGCGCCTACGGTGGCCGGAGATCGTCCTGCGACGTCGGTCGCCGTGGGCGTCTACCACTGCGGCTGGTTCGTGAAGTGGACGCTGTCCTCTCCCTCACGCGTCAAGGACTGCGTCAGGCGGTAGGTCAGGACGCCGCCGCTGTGACGCCTATCCAGCCACTCCTCAAAGACGGGTCTTACTGCCGCGATTGCGGCGAGCCCACCTATTGGGGATCGTTGCGTCCGTTGGAGAATAGCACTGCTGCACGGCGGCGGCGAGCGCATTGGCAAAAGAACTGGTAGTGGAACAGTGTATAAGACGGGGACGTGAGGTATAATGGGGACATACACTCTTTAGGCATACTTAACACAACACTAACGTTACGCAAACGCCATCAGGATGTCATTTGCAAGCGGCCATTAACAAAATGGCGTCCTGTTGGCGCTTGCCATCGACCACACAGCCTATAGACACCTAATACACGATAAAACGCTCGAAAACTATTCTGCCAACTTGCTGAGGTATGACGTCAGCGAGGGGGACGGGGTTCTGCGTCCTGATTGGTCAATTCAAGGTCAGTGCATGTCACTAGGGATGGGACTGTTTTAAATCAAACAAGAAAGTATCGACATTTTTAAATTGTATTTAATAAAATATGATTTTTCATGCTTGCATTCAATTACCTTCTTTTATTGTAAAAATGAATTAAAACAATGTTTTAAAACTACCGTCATTATTTTAAGCTATGTTCGAAGTCTTTGGTGAGGCCTATCAAATTGAATGCAGCGCGATGTTATAGAGTTAGCCCAAAAACATGCAGCCAAACGGATCTCTTCGCCGCTTCCGACAACGCGGGGTTTTAGGCCAATAAAATATAAATACCGTCGTGCCAGCGACACGAAAAAGAAAAAGAAGAAAGATTCCGAAACTATACTTTTTGCCTAAGAGACAGAAAAAAAGTTCAATAATTAAACTCAACCAAAAGAGGCAAATACTTAGTTGGTACTGCTCAACTTAGTAGACATCGACGGTTTTTCATAAGGATAAAACAATCTTCGCTAAAATGACGTGAACATTTAACACTTTAAGTAGATGGGATCCAGTTCTCTCGCTTGGTTGCAATTATCTATTTATTTTTTAAATCAAGATCGTGTGGGTATCTAAAATTTATAAATTAAAGTTTCACAATTCATCAGATGTATCTGTTGTAATTTCTAATTATTGAAAAAATATTTTTTGCATAAATTAATAGTTATAGGTTTTTGTTTTGCTTTATCGACAACAGAGGTGGTTGTACGATTTGGAACATCACTAATATGTGTACTTAAAATCGACGAAAAGAGATGGCGAAAAAAATAATTGCAAAAGAAAGGGACGCAATCATAAAGACATCAAGTATGACCAGTATAAGATGAACCCCGATAAATATTGTCAGAAATTTAATCTAATTTAGATTATGGAACTATTAACTTACCAATGAAATGTGATACCGTCTTTCAGGAAATTTGAAGTCCGGCTTTTTTATCACACAAACGTATTGTATACGGGAACATATTATGTCTATTTTCTCGATTTTTTAAAGGAGTAATGCGGAAGTGTTTACGGCTCACAGCAGTGGTCGAAACTAATACGAACTTGGTGAGTGACGACGGTTATAAGACATTTTTGCCTAATGTGTTGACAGACATCGGTCGCCTGTTATTAGGAGTCTATAGGCTGTGTGGTCGATGGCGCTTGCACTACGTTAGTATTGTGTTAAGTTTAATTTCCCATCATACCACGCGTCCCCGTCTTATACACTGTTCCCGTACGTCACCTTCGACCGCGCGGAGGACCGAGCGGTCCATTTACTAAGCTTGTTAGTTGTTTAACTGGTTTCAGGAACTTATTTCCTCCATTTCTACGAACTCATTCACAATCGATGGGATTGTATAGAAATACTTTGCTTATAAAAACATGTAAATTATACAGAACTTTATAATTTGCAAATGTTCCGAGAAACTGATTTGCGTAATGAGAAATTATTTTATTAACTACCTCCAGCCAATAACTCTGTAGCACTTTGAGAGGTTTCACCCTATTTCCAGAAATAAATAGAAGTAAGTACATATAAGCCTGCCTACCAACGTGAGTACGTACATAATTATGTATATGTATGTAATTCGTCATTGTATACAATTCCTAGGAAGTGTATGTGATTTCTAAAATAGCCTGGAAATGTGTGAAACCTAACCAAAGCGAACCTCGACGTCTACTTTCAAAGGCACCAACAACTCTTGGGCAACCCAAGGTTCGTATTGGTTAGGTTCCTTTAAACCTTGCAAGTCTACCTGTACTAGTTTGGGTCGCGGGGCTCACGAACTACCTTGACCCCGGTACGTAAAGGGCTATTGAAGGACACCGTGGATTTTATTCAGTACGAGTCTGAGAGTCCCTCCCGCTCTGCCCTGGGTGGGAGGACTCATGTGATGATTTTACCACGTAAAAATTTTTCTAAATATCTTCAGAATACAGAAGTTTACTGCATAAATAAATTGAAAATCTATTTAGTCCGTCAGTTAGTGACGGGGCCTGTAGAGGGCCAAAGCCTACCGGGGTCGCGGGACTCTGAAATTACCGTAACTCCGGTACATAAAGGGCTATTGAAGGACACCGTGGATTTTAGTCAGTCAAATCTGACAGTCCCTCCCGCCCTGCCCTGGGTGGGGGGAATCATTTGAAGATTTTACCACGCTAAAAAAAACCGTCAGTTACAGTATTAAAAAATAATTCCTCTTATTTATGACGTATCAAAATATCTACAGTCATTTTTACTACTTTCGATATAACGAAATATCGTCAAAAGACCTACCGGTTGGTATGACTAAGTACTTGACGTTTCACATAAGTTTATCTATACATACTTATAATAAATCTGTAGAAGGGTCAATTCTGTACATTGAAAAAATAAATAGCGGGGGGTGTTGCTGGATCGATACCAAACCCAAATATATGATTAAAAAATTTTTGTCTGTCTGTTTGTGCAGGTATCACGTGAAAACTAACGGTTCGATTTCGATGAAACTTGGTATAATTATTCCTTATTATCCTGGGCATAACATAGGATACTTTTTATCCTGGAAAAATACGTAGAAAAAAAAAACTTATTTTTCAGTTTTATTCATAGACGTTGTTCTGTAGAACCGCGAACACACGTTGCATTACCCGCAGTGGATTCAGCGCCGTAATATTTATAAGATGTCATTGTCAGAGTTAGTCAAAATGGGGAAATAAACCATCCACGCGAAGACCGACATCCGCGCGGACGGAGTCGCGGGCGGAAGCTAGTAATAACTAAAGTACGAAATACCTAATGTATAATTCACCCACAGTTAATTCACCTTCGGATAACTCACTTAAGGTTAATTCATCATCATCATCATGTCAGCCCGGGATCACCCACTGCTGGGTATAGGCCTCCACCTTTTTATGCCATATCTGTCGATTCTGTGCGTCTCTTATCCATCTATTCCCCGCGATCTTGACAATATCGTCAACCCAACGGGCTTTTGGGCGGCCCTGCTTTCTATGGCCGAACCTTACGGTTAATTCAAATAAATACGTTTAAAATACGATTAATTCAACTACAGCCTATTCAGCTACAATTAATATCCCTTTTACGTTCTGTGTGATATCAATCAAAACGTCGACGGTTATCCCCTCTACTGGCGAAAAGGTGAACAACACTAAACATCACTGCCGAGAACCATCCGGAGATTACAATTGTGGTGCTCTATGAATAAAAGAAATTGAAAAAAAAAATCCTTATAACATGACACGGAGGAATTTAAAGGAATCATTTCGTCTGAGAATTGCCTTTCATTTGATAGTATAGAAGGTAAAAGAGGACCAGCTAAATTAAAATCAGAGAAAAAGCTTTGAAGAAACATCTCGAAGGATAAAGTATTATCAAAAGAAACCAGGGTTATTTCTTGAATTCTAAAATCACTACCTTTTGAGTAGTACGCATCAACTTATACAAAACCAGGTTACCGGTCTAATTTTGTATGATCTTTGGGCACATTCAACGGTCAACTTATACCGGCCTTGTATAGCTTGATGTTTAGAGGTGTGTTTATACATAATCAGCCTATACATAGTTATTCCACTGCTGAGACGCATACCTCCTCTCTGTGAGAGGCAGTGGGCTGTGAGGAACCCGCACTGGGCCCGCATGACTTAGTGCGGGTTGGCAGATGACACATAATTATCTTAGATTTTTTGATGATCTCACGATCTTTTCTTTCACCATTTTTAGAGCAGTGGTGATGAAATAAATAACACAATGTAATGCGCCTGGCTGAATTCGAACCCACGACCTACATCTCGTAAATTGGGGCCGCTGTTAACACTGTGCACCGTTTGAGTAAGTACCAACCTATTAATCTTCATTTATATTAACTTCGTAAGTAAAACATAATCACCAATAATAAAATACAGATTTGGCGTTCCTCGGAATTCATTATCAGAGTCAATAAAGAGAACAAGATTGAATGGACCGTTCCGAGAACTGGTTTGATAAGATGGTACATAATACGTAATACGTTTATATACGAGCAATACCAAGTAATACGCCAATATATTGACACTTCGCCGAAACAATATAATCATGTTAATTGACAAGATGTCCAATTTCGGACGTAAAAATGAATATTCATTATGTACTAAATTACGTCATACGAAACTGATATGTTATTTAGTTAATGCTTCGTTCCGAGAAATAACAAATATCTTGAGATTATTATATCGAATTTAAATATTTTATGAATCTGCTAAGCATTAAAGTGCCGATTATTTATTCACTTTTTGTTACGTTTTCTTATTGGCACGAGCTACATTTGATAAAGATGACATCAACCTGTTTAATAATTATGTAGGTTTAGACAAGCCGTCTCCATAATACTCCAAATAAAAATATTTTGCTTCTTCCATTAATGGACAGAAGAGAAAAAAAATAGATCACAATATTCAAGTATCTTTTATTAGGAATTTCTCCTGTCATGGGTGGGTTTACGCACAGTAACACACATACACAAACGCGTGTTTGTGTATGTGTGTTTTCCAGACCCGGAACAACTACTTTTAGTAGGTAATTCTCAATTTAGACTCTATTTGTCCCATTTACTGTCACGGTTAAGCCTACGTGTCCTAAAACTTCCAATCCAGAGCCAATGTGATTCACTGGTGATCGAGTTTTGACCAGCTCGCCATTTCCTTCGAGATCTATCGCTACGTACGCTTACTTCGCTATATCAGGGTATACATTATGGATAATTGGACCCAAAGTTCGACGCAATGTTGTCTATGGTGCTGTCAACTGGTTCTGTAGAGTTCGGTCTGCCATTTACTACATTTCCATATACTGTTGTGGGCCAAAGTCCTTCCCATTCACCTGTCTTTATTATTCTGGCTTCATACGGTTCGTATATTTGAGAAAATGCCGCATACGCAACGCAACAGCTATTATAGGTACCTAAGTAAAACCGCACGATTTTAGAAACCAACTTCAAATGCTAATGATTTTCAATAATCAGGAAAGAACACGATCTATTATCACGGATTTCATCACAGACACAATACCGATTACATCATACGTTTTTTATTGTAGGTATGTGCATGTAATGTGGGCGATGATGACGTCATTGTGCACGCCTCGCCACTCTAACCTAACTCCAGATTTAATGACGTAGACCACTATATCTGAATATGAGTAGGTAGATAAAATAATAACATGCAACTCGTTCTGACGTCACTTATCATAAGTGACGTCAGGACAGGAGTCTGACATAGTCCATTACTCATGAATACACTCCTAATTTGATCATCAAAACGAGACAATGGCTGACGTAGACTACATATAAATATCATTTTGAACCAATTTCCTCAAGTCCTTCAGTTTTGTTTAAAGGTTGGGGAAGACCTAATTAGTGATGAATTGTGTTCTTGATTTTCTCAATTCAATGACACTTTAATCTGATCACGTAGCGACTTTGGTAGATCGTTGATTGCCTCATTCAACTTCTTTTTTAACGTTGCCCCACACTATGATTTTCTCCTGTATCGTGGGGGAGTTTACGAACATAGAAGCTCACATACACAAACACCCGGACCCGGAACAACTACTTGCAGATCATACAAATATGGCTGACCCCACATTTGGCGTGCGCGATCCTCGGGCGAGCGAGAGAGCAACAGGCCGCGCACATGCCGTGCACTATTTACACAAGCCGTTTCGACCCACTTTTGACCCCCCCCCTGTAGCTTCAGTGCCTATTGCAAGTACAGAGATAAAAAATTTTACTTACGTAGGTAATCATATACTAGTACTAAAGCAGTATGTCAAATTTATTAAAGCATAGATATAGCTTCAGTAGATCTTGAAATATGACCCTGTGAAAATAGCTAATTTTGTCACTGACGGACTGACAGACTGACTCACTCACTGATCGGTAATCAAAACCTTTAGGCCACTTCCAACTGTCTTAGTGTTATGAAATTTTCAGAATATAAAGCGGGTAGATCGAAAATTTAAAGCCGAAGCGGGCTGCTAGTATTAGATAAAAAATCGGTCAAATCGTGGTTTTTTTTATGCATACAAGTTACTTCTTATGACAATCTATTTTTATGACAGACATATAACCTGGTTCTGCAACCAGGATCATCTACTCACGAGAGGAGTATTCGAAAGCTCATAGCACCGAATGTATCTTACATGTTCAAAATAAGTTGGTATTTTGATCTTGCTAGATATTTTACGAACACAAGACAAGCACACGTGCAAATCTAGGATTTTGATAAACCTACACACATCAGAAAAAGTTTGCGATACTTTTAAGATTCTTTATTTAAAAAAAAACGACGGGTTGCACTCTGGGAGTGCCGGCAGAAGTGAAAACTTGAATAGTAATAAACACACACGAACATTCGCGCAAGCGCCCTGCGCCGCCTTACGAATTTTCGATCAGGTCACGTGTCCTGACGCGAGTTTAACATTTTAACATTTTAACCCATTCCAAAAAAAGTGCACAACGCCGCTAAAGAAGTTTTCACTTCAATGAAGAACTGATTTAGAATATAAATCAGTAAAAAGTTCAATTGTTTTTACATAAAATTAAAAAATACGAGTATATTTATCAGCTGCTAGTGAGCACAAACTTTTTTTGATTTGTGTACGGCACAGGGAAGAGCTTTTTAAAAAAAAATGTTATAGAAGTGCAACCTCCAGTGTTGCCAATTTAGCAAATTTTATGCTAAATTTGGCATATTTTTATGTTGTTTAGCATTTTTATAAGTTATTTAGCAAATAGCATATTTTTTGGCATATAAAATAATTATGAATAACAAGTTTACTTTCCTTTTTTAAGTCCAAATACTTCAAAAATATATATAAAATATACTGTAATTATCATTTGTTTTTTATTGTTGATCTTTATAGTTGGATAGGGCATCACTGTCTGATATTTGATGATGGTGCCAACTTAACGGCAAGGGTAACCTTTACGTCAAACGCTCTCAAGCGTGTTTCGGGGATTCCCCAACAAATCTAATTCAATATACCATAGACAAACAGCATTCTTTCACTCCCTCCTTCCTTTACGAAAGAAGCGAGATAGATTGTAAGTACTATACCGCGATTACCGCGTATTCACGTATTTACTGTCACTGTAAATGAAAGAAAGTTTAAAAGTTTTACGTGCATTATATTAATTGCTTAATAGTCGTTAATATGCCGCCTAAATACAGTCAGCATTACCGGTCTGAGTGGGAGCAAATGCTGGATTTCAAGGATTGGTTACAGCCTGTCAAAGATGATACGACGAAGGCCTATTGTAAGTACTGCAAGTGCGAGATGATTGCAAAAGTCCATTGTTTAAAGTTACATATTTTGTCAATAAAGCATAAGAAAGCTATAGAACCAGTAAAAAGTCAAAGAACAATTAATTTTCCCAAAGTTAAAAAAGATCTAAATACACAGAGAGCAGAATCTTCACTAGCGATGTTTGTGTGCACGCATTTTTCGATTATGGCTGTCGATCATTTATCAAACTTATGTAAACACCGATTCGGTGATAGCAAAAGTGGAGACTTACGAGTCTTTAGGAGCTCATAACTCAAACCTTACGATGTTTTCAGCATAATCAAAGCGTATCTGTTATTCCTTTTATTGATTACACATTAAATTATATGGTGTATTTAATATCTTGTTTATTATAGTAATATTCGTCAGATTCGGCCTAAAGAGGGCAGGGAAATGCTGCTATTCTTACACAGTTCCGGATAACGTACTGCGCTCTATAGGTACCAAGGAGAGTTATAGTCTTGAGAATAAGGCTTCCACGTCTACATGCACATCAGCTGCCGAGCCTGCCGATGAAGACGAAGATATTAACATTTTATTTAGTAACATAGTCGATTAAAACGTAGAATAAATCAAAATTTTGTTGATTAATAAACATTTAAAATTAAATGACGTTGTATTTAACATTGAAAAATGTTAGCTTATTTTCTGGCAATATAATAAAGCAATTAGCATAATTTTGGCAAAATTTTAACATCAGTTTAGCAAGTTTTAGATTCACCTTGTTGGCAACACTGGCAACCTCACTTTCGTCGTCATATTCATCGTATCGTATCAACCGTAGGACGTCCACTGCTGAACATAGATCTCTGTCACTCTGTCGAACGGATTGACTTCGTACTATAACCAAATGGACTTCCTGCTAAAGAGTATAATAGTTTGTTATGCAAACTACCTTTGAGCACAGAAACTGTAATTAAATTGCCAATTTGTGAATAAACTGTGGTTAGTAACTGAGTACCGAAGTTTCACAAGTGCCCTATTGGATGTTAATAATAATTTCAGGCAAGAAGTTTGTTTTTAGGTAGTGGAGTTATGAAGTTCAGTTTGTAGACGTTCATGTAAATAAAGTAGAAAGAGCATAAGTACATAATTGACGGCACGATCGGCGCAGTGGCTGACCGATTGGACTGCTGCGCTGCGTGTAATAGGTTCGATTCCCGCACGGAGCAAATATTTGTATGATTTACGAGTAGTTGTTTCTGGTCTGGGTGTTTGTGTATGTGAGTTTATATGTTTGTAAACGCGCCCACGACACAGGAGAAATTCCTAGTGAGGGGCAAAGTTAAAAAATAACCTGTTAATTTATCGTGAGTGTATGAACATAATTACATACTTACTGTCTGTTTTATGGTGTAAGCAGAAACACCTTGATTCGAAGGACAATAATCGTGGTTTGGCGAACGTTTGGCATGATTCCATATTGTACGGACAATGCTAAAGTTCTAAGAAATATTGCCCGTATTGTATAGCATTGGAATTTTATTGTTATTTCGTTCTCGAGACTATTTACCTACTCGTTTTAGTTGTACCAGGAATTAGAATATACGTAAATACATAACTATCTCTTGGAATGTAAATTGTAGGTACTGAAGATGGAATCCTCCTATACTACGAGTATTAAACGATTAGTATTTGTTTATCCATTTCTATGAAATTTGCAATATGATGGTTTACGGGGGAAAATAATGGTATGATCAAATGTATGTTTGAAACACGTCACGAGGAGCCGCCAGTGGCGAATTCGCATAATTGAAATGAAATGATGTTTATTTATGCAAGTAGGTTATATTTATCAGGAGACGGACGTCGCCAGACGATCTCCGGCCAACGTAGGCGCGGGCATGCGGGCGGCGAGTAACGGGCGACTCGCTGTCCGACCATGGACCATGCCCGGGTCGACGGCGCGTTGTGTTCCACGCGCGCCTCAAGGAGTGTCAGCATAGTGACGGGGCCTGTAGAGGGCCAAAGCCTGCCGGGGTCGCGGGACTTACGAATTACTGTAACCCCGGTACGTAAAGGGCTAGTGAAGGACACCGTGGATTTTAGTCAGTACGAGTCTGACGGTCCCTCCCGCCGTGCCCTGGGTGGGAGGACTCATTTGATGATTTTACAACGTAAAAAAAAAAGTAGGTTATATCAACACCTTTACACGTCTTTTTATAAAAAGTATTTAATGTCTAAGTCTGTCTAATTAAAAAGTAATTAATGTACAAGCACCTTAGTACACAAAGCGACGCAAGTCTCCGATATCTTACGACTTTGACATCCATTGACGTGTGCCTGTGTACTAACCTCTGTGAATTTGTTTAACGATAGTAAGGTCCGACCGAAACTGGCTTTCCGGCCGTAACCGAAACTGAAACCGAACATTCGGCCGTGGCTTCAGTTTCGGCCGAAACCGAAACCGAAACAGAAACTCACTTGGCCAAGTATAGAATTCCTTAAAATACTGAAATTTGGTGCATTTTACCCATTATTCTGCATTAGTTAGGACATGAAATGGAAACAGTAAATTTGTTTTAATTTAACAAATTAAACACTTCACATTTTTCATTTAAACAATCTCTTTTTTACATGTGACTTGATTTGTTAATAACAACAAAACAAAGTTACTGACTCAATAATTATTTAATTTAATAAACTATATAAATCATTTATATGCAGAAACGAAACAAACACTTGCATTTCATAATCAGTTCCATTAAAACATAACCTCTAAAGAATGTTCGTCCGTCCGTCGCCGTGGGCGTCTACCACTGAAGCCGGATTAGCCCTAGGAACTACTAAAAACCTAGAAACCCTAGCTGTGGACAGTCAACTCCTTTTTTATTCGGTTTTATATCACAAACACAAGAGACAAAATGGTCTACCGCCTCTGACCGCTGTAGTACTCGTATAAACCTATGTTATTTTGTACTTTTATGAGGAACATAACTTATTTATACTGTGGCATAACGGAGCTAATATTTTTATCCTCAATTAAAACCACACGATGTTTTTTAACAAAACGGGTTGTCGGTTATGTAAAAAATCAAATTAGGTATTTCCTTCCTCATAATATTTTAGGAATTTATTACAAGCCTTTACTGTTTAGAATCACGTTTCTTTTTAATTTCTTAGGAAGATGCCTTGGTTGTTCACCTATTGTAGGCACATTTTTATCTTCCTATTATTATTTTTATACCTTAGTATATTAAAAAATCTGTAGAAGGGTCAATTCTGTACATTGAAAATATTGAAAAAATAAATAGCGGGGGGTGTTGCTGGATCGATACCAAACCCAAATATATGATTAAAAAATTTTTTGTCTGTCTGTCTGTCTGTCTGTTTGTGCAGGCATCACGTGAAAACTAACGGTTCGATTTCGATGAAACTTGGTATAATTATTCCTTTTATCCTGGGCATAACATAGGATACTTTTTATACTGGAAAAATACGTAGAAAAAAAATCTTATTTTTCAGTTTTATTCATAGACGTTGTTCTGTAGAACCGCGAACACACGTTGCATTACCCGCAGTGGATTCAGCACCGTAATATTTATAAGATGTCATTGTCAGAGTTACTCAAAATGGGGAAATAAACCATCCACGCGAAGACCGACATCCGCGGGGACGGAGTCGCGGGCGGAAGCTATATAGAATATTACTGAAAAAGTGTAGAGGTGTTAATTATCTCTCTTAAGCCCCCAAAAACGCTGTTTTATGAAAGAAGATAAGGAGTTATGGAATACAATTTAGAAGTACACTTCGTAAAATTTTTAACAAACAAAATGTACTACAGTGTAAACGAGTTTTTAACAGCAAAAATTGCTGTATAAATAGGTTGTTGTTCATTAGTTTATTAAGTTTTTTTTTTAATTTCTATTTTGTTCTTAACTATTTTGTCAAGTTGTGCTTTTTTAAAAATTGTAAATGTTTGCATACCGAATGGTAAAATATGGCAGAACGATAATATATTTGTAACACCTTCATGTACTACCCATATTTGCAAAATAAAAATCTATTCTATTCTATACATTTTATTCTATCTTCCGTTTAAAAACTGCGGTCTTATTAAATACTTATATCTATGAGTACATAAATAAAATACAGCTCTCCTAGAAATCGTACAAAAGGTTAGGTAACAAAACCTTTTCTTCTCACAACTTATATACTAGGTCCTCTTTCAGTGAAGCTGGCGAACCGAGGCTTACGCTCAGAATAAAGGGGTATTCTGCACACAAAAGAGGAATTCAGGGTTCTGTAGGAATGATTAAGGTAAATAATCCTTTTAAGCCTTTGTCAAACAGACAGGCGAGCCCAAAGCGATAACGAACCGATACGAGACGTCAGCCTGATAGTTCGGTCACGCTATCGGATCGCTTTCGCTTTTCTATGTGTCGGGATTCAGACAATTCCATACATTACAAATAAAAACGCCTCGCTTCGTATTCGCCACACCTGTCTGTATAACAAAGGCTTTAAAGAAGCTTACCGTTCTTTAAAACTTGCCAGGAACAACTGAATCTCAGACACAAGAATGATATTATGAAAATCTCACCCGTCCTTTTTCCCTTGAAAGAGTTTTCATATGAAAATGTGACTGAACGGGTTGGCCCTGAAACACAAAGGTCAACTATACGATAAAGACTTTTAGCCACTAAGAGCCCAACAGTCCCTTCCGCTTAACTCAGGATTGAGATTCATTTAATTAATTTAAATTAGCTACCTGCTCTACGAAGTGGTAGACGCCCACGGCTACGGACGTCGCTAGACGATCTCCGGTCAAAGTAGGTAGCGGGCGGGCGAGTAATGAACGCCTTGCTGTATGCCCGGGTCGACGGCGTGTTGTGTTCTACGCGCGCCTCAAAGAGTGTCAGCATAAAGACGGGGCCCTTTAGAGAACCAAAGCATGCTGGGGTCGCGGGACTTACAAACTACCGTGACCCCCGAACGTAACGGGCTATTGAAGGGCACCGTGGATTTTCGTCAGTACGACTCTGACAGTACCTCCCGCTGTGTCCTGGGTGGGAGGACTCATTTGATGATTTTACCACGATAAAAAAAGCTACCTGCTCTCTTATTATCCTATTCCAAAATACAGTTCCTTAAAAATCTAAAAATGGGCCTTTTCGCATGTTCGAGCATACGCCAGGGCCCAATATTGAGACGCATAATGACCGTGTCGAATTTTACACTTTACATCAATACAGATACAGTTCATTATTCAGTGAGATCAAAATAGTGTGCGAGAATTTTTCCGCTTAGTGGAAAAAGACCATATAAGGACATAAGTAAAAACATTAATATCCGCTTCATGAGTAATTTAAAGTCTATTAACCGATCCTGACCTCTCAGCTTTGCCAATAAAAAAACCGGCCAAGTGCGGGTCGGACTCGTGCACCAAAGGTTCCGTACATCATCTTTAACCATGGCAAAAAAGTAATGTTTGTGTTATGGGAGCCCCTCACACATTTTTTTATGTCTTTAGTACCTATTTGTTGTTAAAGCGGCAACAGAAACACGTCATCTGTGAATATTGCAACTGTCTAAATCACTCTAAATCACGGTTCATGACATGCAGCCTGTTGACAGACGGATGAACAGAGGAGTCTTAGTAGGGTAAAACCAGGTCGCCCTAGTTGACAAAACGCTAATTAAAATTAATTTAACGTAATTCTAGCACTCAAACACCTAGATAATGCCCTGAGTCTCGGCCATATTATACACGAACAGCGGCAACCCTCGTCAGTAGTTCCGAGCTGAAGTTTGAGTTAGAATAACGGGACGTTGTGTCAATTAGTGCGAATTAACTAGTTTTATCCTAATGGGGTCCCGTTCCGGGTCTTTTTTTTTTTTATTGGGACAAACCCACCACACTATTCCCTAACCACTGCAACTCCTGTAAGCCAGAATCAACAGTGGCAACCAACCAGAAAAGCGCCGAGACAATGAAGCTCGACGTGTCCCGAAGAATGAATTTACCTGTCTTGGATCCTGCAACGAAATTAATAAGAAAAGAATAGTGGAGGAGTAGGAAAAAATATATATGTTTCCACTTCCCTCCATGCAAGCAGGAGACAGAACAAAACAAGGCCAATAGGCACAAAGGGACATTACAACTGGGAGAAGCCCAGTTGCCTAGCACCACGGGTAAAATGACTACTAATATTAATGGGTCCTAAATTGTGAGCTGCTATTTTTGATTCCAATAATAGGTATGGCAAAAACGCTTGAACGCACGGAAGTTTGTTCGAGTTTCCGTTCCGGGTCGCGGATCTTACGAATTACCGTGACCCCGGAACGTAAAGGGCTATTGAAGGACACCGTGGATTTTAGTCAGTACGTGTCTGACAGTCCCTCCCGCCCTGCCCTGGGTGGGAGGACTCATTTGATGATTTTACCATAATAAAAAAAAATAGGGTTCCGTTCACCGTTTGCGTACGGAACCTTGAAAACTAGATATAGGAGATGACGAAGCGGGGATTTCGGCGACACGTAAGAAAACCGGTTGGTCATTATTATCTGCTCAAACCGCAAGCCATAGCTAAGTGGTACAAAGTAAAATACCTACTACTTAGCACCGGGACGTTGCTTAGCGGATTATGTATTTCCCGAGAGATGGTCATGCAACACAACAGAAATTCCTGATAACGGAGATCCCAACTTGTAAGCACAGTGTGAATCAAAATCATTAATTTAACTGAAGTTTTAGACGAATACTTTTTTTAGGTGGTGAAATTATCCAATGTGTCTTCCCCTTGGTGGAGCAGGAGGGACTGTCAGACTCGTACTGACTAAATTACACCGGATTCCATCAATAGCCTTTTACGTTCTAGTCACGGTTTTCTATTTGGACAGTTCCGCGATCCCTTGGAGAGATACTTAGGTACAGTGTGCCCCAAGAATTAGGTCTGTGTGCCCTAATATGAGGCGTCGAGTCTTCAACCAGTCATAAATTCAGTCTTTAGGCTCAGCTGAATCGAAAAATCCATGATGAAATCCGACTCATGAATCAAGTCCCTTTCTCATGCTGGTCTAAACATTCTAAAAATCCATTTCCACAGCGCCATCTATCAGAACGCTCACGGTCTTCAGCTAAAGACTTAATTATTCCATTTTCTGCAAATAGTTTAGTGTCACTACGTTGTAATTGTAATTTTTAGCGTGTATTACAAGCGACGCCGATTCCCCGAAACACGGCACATTCGAACGGGTAGTAATTACGACCGTACCTACAGAGAGACCGCCGTATTACTGCGAACTGTTGGTAATTAGACCCTTCATTACCGCGCTACTCGGAACACAGATGGGATGAAAAAGAGTTAATTCACTCAACCGGCTAACTAGGTACATTTCGTACTTCCGAGGATGCGCTGCTGTTTTACCGTCGGCGCTTAAATCCTTAGTTCCAGTCGACCCATTCTCCCTCGTTAGTAACACTTCGGTAACGCGTACATTATTCATTGTATAAAGATTTTCTTGTATCATAGGAATGTTGGATCATTTCAGCGTTATTTTCGTTTACAAGTATGAAATAAATACGTCTGCATACCAGGGATTATATCGTCGGGAAATACTTCGGAATCGCAGCAGCATTAAACATTTTTCTTGGAAATTCTTTTATGTTTTTAAAAAAATTGTTAGATTGTTTGGCTGCTTATTTTAAAGTTTTCTGTGAAGAAGAAGCTACGTCCTTCTGAATCAGTATCTACTCCAGACACTTTACCAACTAGGGTATTGAATTGAAGTCCCTCACTCGCTGAGAGGCTGTCGGCGATGTCGAGTCTTTCGTCCTTCCCACAGGGGTCCGTTTTATCGTAAATGCTTTTTTATTCGACGATGACGTATGTCGTTGTATGAGCAAGTTCACTCACATGACAGTATTACGGAACCAGTAAAAAAAGTACAGGGTCGATAGCCAAACGGCAATCGATAATCGTTAACGCTCAGCAGTCGCTAATACATTTTCAACTCTATACCCCAGCGCATAAAGTTGAAAATCTATTAAAGACTGCTGAGCGGTAGCGAACGAAACAATCGAAAACGATCTGTCATCTTTAATATATTTTCTACTTTATGCGCGGGGCCATACAGTTGAAAATGTATTAGCGACTGCTGAGCGTTAACGATTATCGCTTGCCGTTTATTTGTTCCGACAAAACTACATCCTCCAGTGGCGACTGAAGTTACGTACTTACTTAGACGTACTGTAAATGCAGCGTGGACACCACCTTCGTTAGCGACGGATCCGTCGCTTTAAACAAAACGATCGTGTAAATACGGATGATCCGTACAAACGAGCCCTTAGATTCCATGATTAACGTGGGTGACGGTAGTGACGATGTGGTATATATTGTACCAGTATCTAAATCTATTGTAGCGTGTGGAGTATCTACTGATCCAGACGCGTTCAAGTACTGCTCGCAGTACGCTTAAGTAGCGCGTTCACGACTTTGGTCTAAGCGGTGAGCGGAGCGACGGGCGGCGCAATAAGAGAACTTATTTTGTAAGTATGCGAATTTGTTACTAGCAGTGCCTCGCGGCGCGTTTCAAACATTTCAATACATTTGATTTTACCGTCGTGAATGGTTCGTAACGATTATTAAAATTAAAGCTATTTATGTAAGTATGTTTATTTTGTTACGACAAAATGACAAATCTCGGTAGCCCAACTTAGAGATTGGGCTTCTATTTTAAAATGAAAAATATTAAAATCTTTTCACAAGGGTACATCTAGTTGCTTATGAATAATTCATTTCGTTTACCTTATTTATTCCTTTGAACGAGGTTTACGGTACTTAGAAAAAAAAACCGGCCAAGAGCGTGTCAGGCCACGCTCAGTGTAGGGTTCCGTAGTTTCCCGTCCGTTACAATAAGTGTTAACAAATAGCCTTTTTTTAAACTTGTGTGTTAAAAAAAGGTTATTTGTTACGTTGACATTTTGAACTTTGATAAAAAGGGAACCCTAAAAACGGGCCCACAAAGGACGGTGATAACTAAAAAAACCCTCAATATAAATTTGAAAAGACACAATAACAATTTCCCACAAACCTTTATCAAATAGCTATTTTATTTTAATCGAAAAGAGTAAGTAGTTCAGGTAGCGATTATGCACTCTAAGAACATATATTTTAAGTAGTAGCAAATTTTTACCACAGGTAGGTCATGAAAGCACGAAGACATCGACTTTTAAAATTGACGTCATTACGCAACGCCATCTATCGAACCATTTATGAACTGGTTTTTACCTTAACATTTTATGCGTTTGATAACTTTGGAATGCGCGAACCGATTTCAATAATTCTTTTTTTGTTTGAAAGAAGATACGTTCAGAATAATGAAATACGGAAACGAAGTTAAAAAAAATGCTTGTATATATGATTAAATAATTGATTATACTACAAACTTAGTCCAGGAATTTTGTACCACCTTCTTGTTTTTTTTTGCACAAAAACTGTTCTTTCCATCAAGTTCAAAATAATTTTCCTAGAAAGTCCTTATAAAGTTCTACTTTCCAGATTTTTTTCATATTTTCTAAACTTATGGTTCAAAAGTTAGAGGGGGGGGGACACATTGTTTTTGACTTTAGGAGCGATTATTTCCGAAACTATTGACATCATCAAAAAATGATCTTAGTAAACCCCTATTCATTTTTAAATACCTATCCAACGATATATCACACGTTAGGGTTGAAATTAAAAAAAAAATCACTTTCTATTTTACATATAGGGGGGCTACCCTAAAAAAACATTTTTTTCCAATTTTTATTTTTGCACTTTGTCGGCGTGATTGATATACATATTGGTACCAAATTTCAGCTTTCTAGTGCTAACGGTCACAGAGATTAAGCGAGGACGGACAGACAGACAGACAGACAGACATGGCGAAACTATAAGGGTTCCTAGCTAACTACGGAACCCTAAAAAATGCTTTTTTCCCCTTTGAAAAGGTTTCCCAGAATCAAAGAAAAAAATGACCTCGTTTCCGTCGGGAACGTACTGATTTTTTTATGAATTGTGTCCTTAAAACAAGGAATAAATATATATATATATATATTTTTTTTTAATGTTTCATCCATTCATAGTAAGTGTGAACTAGCTGTTACCAACGGTTTCACCCGCTACAACTCTAAAATTATCCCACGGGAAAATGGGGATAAAACTATCCAGTGTGTTAATACAGTTTATAAATCCGTGTACCAAAGCAGAATGCTCACGCTTCATAGAAAAAAAAACGACCATGTCCGACGGAAACGAGCTGTATCTCAAATTATCAATAATTAAAATAGTTTAGGTAGTAAAATAATAACCGCGTATGATCGTGATCCTTACGGGCAAACATTAAAATTGCCAGTTTTGTGATTCAGTCGTCCACATAAAAAGTCGTTCGTAGTAGTGTTATATTCCCTCATTTCTCAAAGACCAATTTGGAAAATTCTCTATTTCTCTGAAACTTCTTCTTCTTTCCAGGTAGTCACATAATCAACAGGCCAGACATAAAAAAGAATTGTCAAAATCGGTCGAGGCGTCTTTGAGAAATAGGCGAACATACGAGTAGTTAATAATAAATAATAAATAAATATTCCACAACTATCACACAACGCCATCTAGTGCCAAGCTAAGCAGAGCTTGTGTTATGGGTACTAGACAACTGATAAACATACTTATATATTTCTAAATACATACATATTATAGATAAATTACACCCAGACACAGAACAAATGATCGTGCTCATCACACAAACATTTGTCCTGGGTGGGAATCGAACCCACGGCCTCAATTGTTAATATTACGAACTACTTTTTATATGGACGACTGAATAACAAAACTGGCAATTTTTGTATGTTTGCCAGTAAGGATCAGGATTATAACCGGTTATTATTTTATTACACTACATTATTGGTAATTTAAGATACGACTCGTTGCTAACGGAGCTGGGTTTTTTTTTGAGCACCCTACTTTCATCCAAATCCGTTCACGTAATTATCACATTTAATAAAGAATAATAACGACAATGGATAGGTATTAGGTATTATACCTATTTTTTTTTGCTAGCTGTACTTTCCAAATGACAGATGGAGGTTGTTGACATTCGTATTGTTATTATAAACGCTTTAAAGTGTAGTAGGTAACCTTTTACAATTATACCTACATTATTGTTATAAGAATAACTTATTACACTTGATACTTTATGCAAACGTGCAGATGTAAATAAATGTAAATCGCTTTGCTATTACGAGTCAATATATGGTTTTAGTCCTCAATATTGTTTCGGACTAAAAACTGAAAATTCAATTACATATTTCAGCGCAAATCTTTCAATAACCTTCAGGTATCGTATGGTACTTATATGGATTTCAGTTTAACGTTCAGTAATTATCATAATTTTCAGTGTGGGCGCACGCAATGAAACTAAAAAGCGGACATGAATTAATATTCAAATAACAATATTAAAAACAATTCTATTATGAGACCATTGACCGACCAATGGTCGACTAATGAATTTAGCAGATTACGAAGTTATATGCAAAATGACAACAGGAACGTGTTAGAATTACGAATTTATAAAAATAGCAGACTTGGACCCCAGGCGCCTTGTAACTGTAGGTAGGTATTCATCGTGTCAATACCAATGGAATTTTTCAATACGAAATGTAGGGAAATCAGTTCCTGAGAATTTACATAGTTATTCATACTCTCGGTTTTTCTCTAAAACATGTAAAGAAACCAGTATTTAGATTTACCTAACTTGATAAATTCATTCAGTAATTCCCAATATCTCATCTCACGTAAGCGAATTCATGAGCAATATTTCGTCCGTACATAATAAGGTTCTGTTACATAAATCCATGTTTTGCTGTGCCATTAAACATGTTTATTTATTAAAACTTGAAGTCAGTTCATATTTTTTCATAAATCTTTTTTTACCCTTTTTATTGAGCACTGACGAAATGTTATATTGAGTGATTCCGTACACAAAGCGTGTAAATTCCGTAAACAGGCATGTGATTTCAGCTACCGCCGTTTTTTCACAATGATTCTCGTACCTACTTTTGCAATCCATGATCTGGTACTTAGGTACTTTCTGCACAAAGAAATTCCACGACTCCGTGAACAAATAGCAAATTGAAGTTACTCCCACAGCAACTCGACATTTTTCACTTCTAGGTTCTTTTAACTTTTTCTTCCAATAATCAATATTAAGAATTTTACAGGAAGCTTTATTACCCGCATCGAAGTAAGTATTTATTTATCGTGGTAAAATCATGAAATGAGTCCTCCCACCCATGGCAGAGCGGGAGGGACTGTCAGACTCGTACTGACTAAATTCACGGTGTCCTCCAATAGCCCTTTACGTTCCGGGGTCACGGTAATTCGTACAGTCCCGCGACCATCGAAGTAAGTATAAGAAATGTTCATGGACATATACTTAGAGATTGTATCGTTTTCACATTTCGTAAAGGACAATGTTATAATATTTTATTAAAAGCAATTCATACTTATTGGGAACGAGTCATACTCTAGTAAAAACACTGCTTAGATTATTCCAGATTCCATGTTCAAAATAAAACGTAACGTTTTCGTGAAGTCACTTTTTACCCGACTACGGCAAAGCCAAAAGGAGGGTTATGATTTTGACCGGTATGTATGTTTGTATGTATGTATGTTTGTATGTATGTATGTATGTTTGTTTGTTCCCTTATAACTTCTAAACTACTTATCATTACATGACAAATGAGGTCTCGTTAGAAGCGTCTCAGTTGTCCGCTGGTTATAGGGTAGGTGACGTGTCACCAAATCCAATATGGCGCCCTCTAGGGGACGAGAAGACGTTACCGAAAAATAAATATTTTTGCACAGTATCGACATGGGTATCAAATTAAAGGGCTTGATGAGCACATTCGAAATATATATACATTATATAGCTTTTACTAGCTAATTTTCTGTTTCTAACAGTGTCAACATGGGTCTCAAATGATAAATCTTAAATTCACAACTCAGAAACTATACATATAACATAAATTACTTACGTCAAATAATATAACCCCAAAATAGTGTAAATAAAAAATAAGTTAAAATAACTAAAACCCGACTACGAAAACATCGCGCACTGAAAAGTATAAAACAAGAACAAGCCGTGGTCGTATGCCACCAAGCCAATAAAGATTGTGTGAAACAACCGCAGGTGGCATACGACCACGGCTTGTTCTTGTTTTATACTTTTCAGTGCGCGATGTTTTCGTAGTCGGGTTTTAGTTATTTTAACTTATTTTTTTTATAAATGTGCGAGTAAGCGCCACGCACACTATTAAATGTTCTCTTTTTACCCGACTACGGCAAAGCCAAAAGGAGGGTTATGATTTTGACCGGTATGTATGTTTGTTTGTATGTATGTATGTATGTTTGTATGTTTGTATGTATGTATGTATGTTTGTTTGTTCCCTCATAACTTCTAAACTACTTATCAGTACATGACAAATGAGGTCTCGTTAGAAGCGTCTCAGTTGTCCGCTGGTTATAGGGTAGGTGACTTGTCATCAAATCTAATATGGCGCCCTCTAGGGGATGAGAAGTCGTTACCGAAAAAAAAAATATTTTTGCACAGTATCGACATGGGTATCAAATTAAAGGGCTTGATGAGCACATTTGAAATATATATACATTATATAGCTTTTACTAGCTAATTTTCTGTTTCTAACAGTGTCAACATGGGTATCAAATGATAAATCTTAAATTCACAACTCAGAAACGATACATATAACATAAATTACTTACTTCAAATAATAAAACCCCAAAATAGTGTAAATAAAAAATAAGTTAAAAATAACTGAAACCCGACTACGAAAAAATCGCGCACTGAAAAGTATAAAACAAGAACAAGCCGTGGTCGTATGCCACCTGCGGTTGTTTCACACAATCTTCATTGGCTCGGTGGCATACGACCACGGCTTGTTCTTGTTTTATACTTTTCAGTGCGCGATTTTTTCGTAGTCGGGTTTCAGTTATTTTTAACTTATTTTTTGACATAATCACTTGTTCTACATAGGAATCAAACGGAGGGGATACTTTTTTTTTCCTTTTTTGTCTTCAATTGTCAGTGGCCTACTTACATTCTATATTTTAAGTTACTGTTTTCACAGTAGGGTTACGCAGAGTAGAACGGTATTTCGCCTATCGTGCTATAAGCGTCTAAATTCCTGATAAAATGTACAATACTCCGATTTGAGTACCACTATAGAAACCAAGATTTTTTGCGGTCTAATAGGTAATCATCACATGAGTCCTCTCGCATTGAATGAAGCGAAAAGTTAAATTTATCCAAAAACCTGGAAGGGGCTGTCAGGCTCTTACCAAATATCATCCTGTATCTTCACATACCCCATGCGATCCATGCGCAACGAGAAGACTTTAGAAGGAACCTTTAAGTCTTAACACTTTTTTCACTTGTTAAAACCATCCGATGCCGTGGGCATCTCCCGCGGCGGCTGAGTCATGAGGCGAACGCATCTCACCTCCTCGTTCGCTTTTTTTTTACGTGGTAAAATCATCAAATGAGTCCTCCCACACAGGGCAGAGCGGGAGGGACTGTCAGACTCGTATTGATAAAAATTCACGGTGTCCTTCAATAGCCCTTTACGTACCGGGGTCACGGTAATTCGTGAGTCCCGCGACCACCTCCTCCTTCGCTAGCATGACTGCTTCGCAGGAGGCGGTGACTGCTTCCCATTCCACTCGCCCTGCAGCAAAGCGTCGACCAATGCCGGGCACGAGAGATCGCCGCCACCTATCGCCTCCAAGCGGGGCATACCTCCACCGTATGCTCTACGGTGTCCTCCGGGAACTCTTAACACTTAGCATTTTCTCACAAAGTTGAAGAAACCCGCTTTTCCACCACATTCCTCAAGATTGTTAACAATCTCTAAATCCTAGAAAGTGTAGGCTTCTCAAGAAATGCCATAAGACTACAATTAGTTTCTAGAACCGGTGGTTATCCGATAGTAGACTAATAGCTATACCGAGTATTGTTTTGCTGCAATAACTTGCAATTGTTGCTCAACTAATAACTAGGTTTTTTATCACAATTTACGGAACTATTTCCATGTAGTGAGAAAGATAATTATAATGTAGACACAAGCTCCATGGTCCCGGAATGATCCGAGAGCTGTAGGTGAACTGTACATGACAGGTTGACAAGCTTTCATTTAACTGAAATGTTTGATATTTAAACACACTGTTTACTGTTCCGTGAACGTAGCTTTACTGTTTCCATCGTGTTGATTGTTAATTTGTTGATTGGTGAATAGCGTTTAATCCATTTATCATCTCTACATATAATAAATCTGTAGAAGGGTCAATTCTGTACATTGAAAATATTAAAAAAAAAATAGAGGGGGGTGTTGCTGGATCGATACCAAACCCAAATATGTGATTAAAAATTTTTTTGTCTGTCTGTATATGCAGGCATTACGTGAAAACTAACGGTTCGATTTCGATGAAACTTGGTATAATTATACTACGATATTTTTATAATTATAAAAAGTATTCCATTTTATGCCCAGGATAATAAATCCTGGGCATAAAATGGAATACTTTTTCATCCTGGAAAAATACGTAGAAAAAAAATCTTATTTTTCAGTTACTAACAGAACGCGAGCTCAACAGCAGTAGCTCAATAGAGGGATCTCCTTAATTATTATAGGCTTAGCCGTATTTGGGTCCAATAGATGTTTATAAGATGTCATTGTCAGAGTTACTCAAAATGGAGACATAAAACATCCACGCGAAGACCGACATCCGCGCGAACGGAGTCGCGGGCGGAAGCTAGTGTTTAATAAACTAGGTAGTTATGATTCTGCAAATATGATTCTCAGCTCCCGAAACCAATATTTTCCGGATTAATAATACACATTTACCTTAACACAAATAACCTTCATTATAGGTGCATAAATAAGTGAAATCATTTGTCTTAACACCAGTAGCTACTAAAGTAATACCTAAAGTGTACTCAGTATCGTTTTGTCAATACCTATACCTCGAAGTGTAAAATGAATCATACTGATTACCTCATTTAGCAACACTCCGGTCCATATTCGGCTGAGACTCCGATTAAAAGATGAGTCGATGAAGCAAACCACAAATAACAATAGGAATATTTGTCAAACATCGCATTGTGACGTCAAGTTTGAAGAAGAGATCGTTCACTTCAATACAATCATAAAAGTACGAATACAGGCCACTTTTCTGATATAAGTAGAAATCTATAGATCAATGCATATTTGTAATTAATTATTACACAATATTAGGGGTACAAACACTAAATACAACCTACATAATGTAGATAAGTAAATAATCATCAAAATTACAGTACATATCGACGCCCCCAAGGAATAAACCTGTATTATACTATTACTGACTTTTTACTGTTATACCATTTACGGTATCTATGGGTCGGGATACACCTACGCAATTTTTTTTCAAAATTTTTCTGCGATAATTTCCAACGTTTTTTCTTAAAACACTTTTGTTCTTTGGAAATTTTTCATTTTTAATTTACTAGAACAACAACGAAATACGTTATTACAAATTATATTCTGTGGCTACATTTCGGTAAAGTAATATTACTGTAAAATATTTCAGCTAAATTTCCGGTTAACGCGATTACAGGTTTATTATAGTAAATTTTGTGGTAGACATTTTCGGTAATGCACCGTAACAGTTATCATCTGGGATAAAAATGTAAACCTACTATACGCATTGGCGGTAACTTGCTCGCGCTCGGCGACTCAAGGACGCGTTTCTACATGTAATGCACTTTACGCACACTAATACTAATATTGCATACTTTAAATTTAGACTAAATATTATTTATAAAAATAAAACAATAAGAAATAATAAAAAAAAAATAGCAAAAAGGTACATGGTGTCCACATTTTAACAAAATATTGCAATTACCTAAAGCTATTTTACAAATACAATTGAAATGTGTGAGCATTCAAATTTCAACCAGCTTGATTCTGTTTAAACCCTACATTGTACTATGTAACAGGACCAGCATGTTTCCAAACATTTTTATCTTGAATAATAATAATCTCCTATTTTATAAAATGCTTGTTTACCAAGTGTATTTTTATGTAACTTTTAAATTTTATTTTATTTAGACTTAAAATTTCGCTAGGTATTTTGTTGTAACAATTAACACAATACCCCATAAAAGATTTTTTGACAAGACACTGTCATTATATTAATCTTTTTTAAAAGTTCCATAACAGATTCACGACGACGTATATTGTAAATGGCTCTGATGGCTCTCTTTTGCAAAATAAAACTAGATTGAATGTCAGCCGCCCAGCCCCACAGTAGAATGCCATAAGACATAATGCTGTGAAAGTAGCTGAAGTAAACCAAACGCGCAGTTTCGACGTCTGTTAACCGTCTTATCTTTCTAACAGCTTAAGCGGCTGAGCTTAGACGCTATAGCTGCTATATGGGGGCCCCATTGTAATTTATCGTCTAACGTGATTCCTAGGAAAACTGTCTGATTAATTAATTCCAATTTTACTCCGTTCAAGAAAATGTCGCAATCGCTACTTCTAACATTTGGCAAAGTGAATCTAATATATTTAGTTTTCTTTTCATTAAGAACTAAATTATTCAGAGTAAACCAATTTTGAACCTTAACCTGAACCTTACCTAAAGGGCCCCCAGCCCCTACTGAAAACAAAAAACGGCGGTAACTACGCCCTAGGACAACGTGGACGTAATTTGCAAAAATTTTACTCATCGCGGTCTTGAAATAAAAATTTATCGAGCTCGCTCCGCTCACTCTAAAATTAAGCCTTTGCTAACAAGGCACGAACGAGCTTTTTCTTAAATTCCCAATACAAATGTTTCTATTATCATTTTGCTTTCAACATTCTACATGTATTAGTTTAAACCAGCGGTTCTAAACCTGAATGACTCGCGATCCTTTTTGGTGGGAAAACGCCATATGTGTCGCTTAACTTCAAACTCGGATGTGTACAATTTTACTATTTTTGACGCTCTACGTAAAAAAGATTATTGCTACGTGTGGCATTACCAAATCGCAAAACGAGGCTGCATAGAAATTGGGAGTTGAATAGAAACAGGAGCGAGGTGTTGACAAGATATATCTTTATTTAGATGGTTGTTATGGCCAAAATAAAAACAGATACATTTTTGCTTTACATGCATATGCAGCAAAATCTTTAAATTTTTCTATAACGCACAAATTTTTCAATACTGGACATAGCCAGAACGAAGGGGACTCGATGCATGCCTGTATTGAAAGGAACATGAAAAATAAGTCTATTTACAGACCTGATCAAATATGTAATATAATTCTAAACTTAAGTCTCGGGAGAAAAATATACTACGAAAGAATTAGAGCAAACAGATATTTTAGAATTAAAAAAATTGGGAAATCCTTTACATTGGCGTCGCGATATAGATGGGAATACGATACGCTGGTCTGATGTAATGGAAATTCATGTATCATCATCCCAACAGGACAAGGTTTTCTTCAAATATGATTTTGATGATGCATATTAATTAAATATTTCAAATTCATTTCAAACCAAACGACGTGGGCGTAAACCTAAGACAGATACTTTGATAGAAGATACTGTATTGGCACGTGCTTATCATCTACCTCTTCCTATAAGGAAGGCGTTGCATACAGATTTACTGTCTTTGTGCAATAGTGGAGCGATTCCACGGTATTACCATGCATTTTATGAATCCTTAATTTCTGTAGAAAATAGTGATGATCGCGGTGATACTGATGATGCCACTGACAATACTGATTAGTTATTAAATTTTTAGCTTGCCTTCTTTTGTTATACTTTTACTAATTGTAATTTCTGATCTCTATGAGAACTTTGTTCTCCATAAACGTTATAATTTTAATAATTCTTGTGAGTTTCCTATAAGTATTCCTCGGAGATGCCGACGACAAATTCATTTTACTTAATCGGTTTTCAATGATTACAATAATATGACTACCAAATTTTTCTATAAAATAAGGGTTACACTACTTTACCCTTTTATGGTTATTTAAAATTTTACTATAAGAAGTCGGTAACTGAACGTTACAATCTTTCTCTGTAACGAAAAAACACGTTTAATAATCCAGTAAAGCAATATTATGCCTATGACTTTTAAGAAATTTACAAGAATAATTCGGTAAGTAAACATTACTGGAATAATATTGTTAAGTCAGGGTGGTAAGATATCAATACCCTAAAAATAGTAGGAAACCATTTTCGGTAATATGTATATTGGTGAATAACTAATTCTGTGTATCGTTAATAGTTATACTTAATACTTTAAACTTTTCGGGTAAAAATTAGCTTTTCCGTCATATAACAATGTTGTCATAATTACCTTTTTTTGATGAGATACACCCCAAAAACACTAAATCATTTTTCCTGTAAAATTTGATTTTTGCGATTACCGGTTTATTCCCCGGGGACGTCGATATGTACCTGCCAAGATTAACTCCCACCGGGTTATCTTATCAGCAATCTAATCCCACATCTGAAACCATTACTAAATGATATTGATTCAGAAAAATTGATTCACCTCCGGCAAAAACACGGATTAGATTACAAAAGATTACGAACACTGCAATAACAAATGTGTAACTATGCACCACGGAATCAGTCTGCTGTGACCCAATTGGAACGTTACCAGATCAAACATTACGGCCGGTTAAGTGATTCCCAAGAATTTCTCGTATAAACATACTAACATTACGAAATTCAGTGTCTCAAATTTTTTCTTCTCATAAAAGAACCTGTTTATTGTGCAAACACGACGCGTCCGTAACTATGTCGATGTGTTTTCAAAGAACCATCTATTATTTTTTCTTTAGAAGTACTCAGTTCATATTCTTAGAACACTGATGAACAAACAATTTTCTCCTATAATATTAGTGGAATTAATTATGGAATCCGCCCTTCGCTATGGCGATGAATGGCGTGACGAACGGAGTTCTTGGTAGAGATGTGACCCAAGAGTGAACAGGGGAAAAGTACAGTAGGTACTACTACTTAGTACATAATATACGTACTTCCGTTGTAAACAAGTCGTACGTAAGTTGCAGGAAATTGTATGAAGGCGTTAGACAATTATTATCGTTCATTGTTTAAAGGATTCATTTACCTACTCCTTTCAGAGCTATTATTAGGTGAACATAAAATTCTCTTTGTCTCACTTTGCGTCAATTTTAAATTAATCAATAAAATCAATTAGTTATTATTTCATGAGATAACATAAACTCCGCTACATAAATCAAAACGGATTTGCAAACGGATACAGCACTCAGATTAAAACGGTTCATCCGCGTGTTTGTTTTGCACAATTTAATTAATTTAATGTACATACGAGTACGTACTACCTAGCTTATTTTTAGTTATAATCGATATCGACGCTATAATACAAAATAACAAGTAATAATTGGGACGAATATTTAATAGCAAAATCTTTTTCATTTTTCTCGCTGTTTAAATGAACCAATATGTGTGAATAAAAACGCCGGCGTGAAAATACAAAATCATTTTGTATTTTCACAGCTATCCAAAAACAAATAGCGATAATTAAAATATGCATTCGTGAACACAACGTCACATGCATTCGTGTTCACGAGCGTGAACGATAACGATAGCATTCATAAAAATAATCAAATATTTTTCGATGCCGGATATATCAAAATACAGGGTGAATTTTACAAAAAGCTATGCGGAATATCGAAAAATACTGAAAGGAGTCTCGCAGCCGATTTTGATGAAAACTAAAACTGCGCCATAGGATTTTAGGCCTTTGTCAAACAGACAGGCGAGTCCGAAGCGATAAGGAACCGATCCGAGTCGTCAGTCCGATAGTTTAGTTACGCTATCGGATCGCTTTCGCTTTGCTATGTGACTGGATTCAAACAATTCCATACATTACAAATAAAAACGCCTCGCTTCGCATTCGTCACACCCGTGTCTGTTTAACAAAGGCTTTAGAAAATTCAATATTACTGGCCAGGAATTGAATCCGCTGATTTTGTAAAAAACAATATTCAATACTGTTGCTAATAAGACTCAAATTTTGAGAAGTAATGAAGTAAGGCAAAAAAGGATTTAAAAAATAGAAAAAGAAGCTGCAATTTATCGTACCCTCTCTTTTTCCAATTACTTATGTCAAGTATAATTATTCTCCTAATGACTCCTGGCTCAAATCCAACCTTTAGCGCCAGAACCAGAAACGTATATAAAAAAACACTCACAACAATTAATTGTACTACGGGGAGCAAAACATGTTGGATATTAAATAAACAGAAGGGTGTTACTCAGTGAGGTGGAACCAGAGACGTAACTGCGGCCGTATCAGCCGTATACGGGGCCCCCAGGTGTCAGGGGGCCCCGACACCTGGGGGCATCGCACACCCAACAAAGCTCAATTTTCAAAAAGGCTATAATGTAGTTATCATAAGTGTGTTACGATCAGTCGATCAGCATTCTCAATTTCCTAGATCCTTTCATAATTCTCCTAATGACATCAGTAATATGACGGGGCCCCCCTCTAGAGGGCCAAAGCCTGTCGGGGTCGCGGGACTTACGAATTACCGTGACCCGGAACGTAAAGGGCTATTAAAGACACCGTGGATTTTAGTCAGTACAAGTCTGACAGTCCCTCCCGCTCTGCCCTGGGTGGGAGGGAGGACTCATTCGATGATTCAGATCAGATGAGATCAGTAATAACATTAGTTACACCAGTCAGGATGCTATTGTCTTTATTCTGAAAAACTATACACTTAGATTAGAAGGGCTCCAAACAAGTTTTGATACGGGCCCCTTCTGGCCTAGCGACGCCACTGGGTGGAACATCAGGTCAATGCCGGTTGTCTTCCCTGCATAGCCCCTAGCTACACAGGCGTGACGCCCCACCCTTGGACTTAGAAGTTACTGATACTTTCCGGGAAAATCTTCACTAAGTGTTGCTTATAACGCGATAAAATTAAACTGTTAAACCTATTTTCTAGTTAGTTATTTGTGTACTGTTTTTCAGCGCCGTTTCTATTCGCTATTTCCTTGTGCTATAAAAATATTTCCAGCGGGTTTTTCTTGCTGTAAAATTCAACAGTAAACAGTTAGAATTGTATATTCCTACTAATGCTTTGAATGCGAAAGTATAGTTTGTTCCATTTTCATGTCTGAACGGTTGAAATGATTTTGATGGATTATGGTACAGATATTGATGGGAACCTAGAAACGGTTTATAGGGTATGGAGGGGAGGGATGAAACCGCGGACAACAGTTAGTTATTTATAATATCTTTTTTTTACGTGGTGAAATCATCAAATGAGTCCTCCCACCCAGGGCAGAGCGGGAGGAATTGTCATACTCGTACTGACTAAAATCCACGGTGTCCTTCAATAGCCCTTTACGTTCCGGGGTCACGGCAATTCGTACAGTCCCGCGACCATTTATATCTAACAAAATATTTTTCTTCTCGTCGTAAAATAAACATTTGTAATGTAGTTTCCCTAGTGTAGTCACAACATAATTATCTGAACTAGGAAACAGCAATAGCGGGAAGTGCACGTGCCCCCACAGAACACAATTACAAACAAATAATTCTTAGTAACCACTGAATCATTAGAGAACTTAGAGAACTACTAAATACCGCATCATGTCGTCACTATTAAAAACCATAACGTAATACACGCATCTCAAAGTTGCGCAGACGCATCGCAGCTGCCCGTTCGTCGCGCGCCGGTAATTTCGTTAATGCTATTTTAATCGGCATGTAATTGGCCCTCATTGGGGACACGGAACATGACAAGAGACAAATTACACCAGTTCCCAGAAATTCGGTAAAAACACTTCAGTATAAACAATTAATGTTATTATGATACGGCCGTACGCCGCGGTTCGACGCAATCGAGTTAAAACATCGGAAAATTAGCTGACACGAAAAAACGTATTTAATGCATTCATAGAAACTATGGGTTTCCTATAAATGCATTATACCTGCATTACCTTGTAATTACATGTAATTTACTAGATATACGAAGCATAAAATTGTTTGTGGGTACTACAAAATGTTTATAAATGTAGCGCGGGGACACAAAATGAAGTAACCACGAGTAATTACGCGAAGTTTCTTTTACATTATTGCCAGCTTCTATAGAGGCACTTAAATTCGTTTCGAAATGGAAACCAAGGCCATTGAAGTTGGTTTATCGCAATGCTATGGAAAACAATGCGAAATAATAGCGTTATAAACCGGCTTCGATGCGCCACATAAAAGCCGTTGATAACAACATTTTGAAACTGTAGTTTTAACCTCCTTAGTGGGTGTCATTTAGACGTGTACTTCAGTTTTTGTTCAAGTCTGTTAATGCTGGAAATTAGTCAATATCAATCTTTGTGAAACAGTCGTCATATTAAATGCATCAAGATTTGGATTGAGATATACTTAATATTAACTTAAAGATAGTTTCCAACCAAAGGTTGATTTTCTGGCCGAAATGGCAGGTTTTCGGCCAAAAAATGGCCAGACTCATTTAATTTTGATGATGTTACCAAGTACATAATAAAAAAAGATGTTACGAGAATTAGCCGATGGTGATCGAAATTCATAGCGAAACTTCGGTCAAACGTTATTGAGCTATTTGTTTTTCGTCCTCTATAAAAAGGGTTACATACTGACATCGTACGTCAATCATATTTTACCAACAGTAAAAGAACAGAGTGGATTTTTACGGTATTATGAAATGGATTCACAATGGTAAAGCTCCTCTAAGTGCCCACCCACACTAAAATACGTCTGAATCATATACCCGTCAAAGCGGGCAGGAATGATCATAATGGTCAGTCCATTACCATTTGCCCATTTCAAATAGAGAGCTTGTGTATTAAAATGATGGTTGTGTGAGCTTTTGTTTAGACTAAGGTCGGTCGTCTTTAGAAAGTCTCTAGAAATCGTACTTTCAAATATAATCGGAGAAACAAAACACTATGCGGTTCAATTAAGAAGGAGAGTGTCAGTGATCTCAAACTGTCAACTCATAATCTGAAAACCGTTATTTTCAAGTACCTATTATAAAATTTTGTGCAAATTAGAGAATAATTCTTGTAAATATAAGATTTTTTCACAAGATACGAGTATCTAACAACTTAGTTAAATCGAAAAGAAAGTATACAACATTATTTTTAGTATATGCGAAACCTGAATATAGTTTGTTCAGAATCAGTAACTGATTCAATTCCAATAATTTTTATACCATGTTATATATTTTTTTTAATTGTAATCACGGTGATTGTATTGTAATTAACCAGTTAATTACAATACAATCACCGTACGGTTAGGTACCTATTGCCAAGCTATTATCACGAGTGTATAACACAGGAGACGCGGTTTACGCGGGTGTACCGCGAAATGTGCATTTTTTTGAAGGGACAACCAGGTAATATACAAACTTATAACCTTACCTTGTGATTTTTTATGATACGATTTTAAAATTTTGTACATAGATTCTTTACACAAAAATACTAGACAGGTGTAACGGGTTTCGCATAAACAAAAAATAATGTTGTATACCTAATACTCCCAGTTGTAGAAAGTTTTCCATTTGGACCATTTACCATTTTGAAAAATTAGGATATTAGAGAATTTGACATTTTAAGAATTTTTCTTTTCGCAACTCGTTTGTCATTTTGTCTATTTGCGCCTAAACCAAAATAACGTTTAGCAATAAAAAACTTTGTGTAAGCAATCTATGACGTCACTATTTATTAATTTCAAGGCTTTGAAAAAATAAAATTTAACACGTTTTTTAAACTAAATTGAATGAACGGGCTTAAAATAAAGTGTGTTTTTAGAGAAACTGTTTTTGGAATTATTGGTGAATAGTGTTTTAACACCAAACGGCGGAAATATTTAGATTTTTACCTTTATGCCTTTGTCAAACAGACAGGCGAGTCCGCATCGAAGCGAGACGTCAGTCCGATAGTTCTGTCACGCTATCGGATCGCTTTCGCTTTTCTATTTTACTGGATTCAAACAATTCCATACATTACGAAAAAAAAGTCACGTTTCGCATTCGCCACGCCTGTCTGTTTGACAAAGGCTTTCATGAAAATATTTTACTTTCCACTTTACCACTTCTTCGATTTACATACTTGATTTTGGCAGAACATTAGGCAACAATATGATTAATTATCGAAAACATTACCTATACTACAAAAACGGCATAATTAAAATGACAGCATATTTTCGATGCAATTAAAGTATCGTGGTTTTAATTAAACGTAAGTATTACTCGTTTACTACGGAATTTAATACGTTTTAATTTGTATAATTAATTACTACAAGCCACCAATCTACTTCCGACGATAAATACTTTTTAGGGTTCCGTACGTTTGAATACAAAAACGGAACCCTTATAGGATCACTCGTGTGGCTGTCCGTCCGTCGCTTACAGTCAATTATCTCCGAATCTATTAGACCGATTAAGTTGAAATTTGGTACACATATCAATTCCTGTGACCCAAACACAGAGGTGTGACGTGAGCAGATGAAATCTGTATATGGGGGGTCATTTTTGGGGGGGAAGGGGAAAATTAAAAAAAAAAATTCTGAAAACTGCATCGTGTGGCATATCAAATGAAAGGTCTTGTTGAGAAGATCTTAAATGTATTTTTTTGTAATTTTAAAATAAATGGTTTCCAAGTTATTCAAGAAAATAGACGAAAATTGACCATTCCCCCCCCTTATCTCCGAAACTACTGAACCTAAAATTTTGAAAAAAATACAGAAATTAGTTTTCTCCTTATAGATTATAGGAAAACCTATAAGAAGTCCATGATATTAAAATAACATGGTAAATCACTCAATATTGTGCGTACCAACTTACATTTTTTTTAATACGTCATAAATCGTATACCGCAATTTATCTTTCAAAGTTACAACCAACTTTCATATAATGTTACTTGCTGCTACGGAACCCTTTAAAGGCGAGTCCGACTCGCACTTGGCCGGTTTTTCTACTTATAAAAAATGCGTTGTTCATTCCAGACGAAAAACATTTTCGCCTGCAAAATTATTCGTTACATTTTAAGGAATAATTTTGCTGGTAAAAATGTTTTTATTTGTTTATCTTTTTTATTCTCATGAAACAGACTCATCTGCTCAAACCAGCTGTGTGTGTGTGTGATTGAGCTCAGAAACACAACATAACTATAGTGGAAGACTTGGGACTGCGTTATCAGGTACCCATGGCTCAGAAACGTAAAGAGCTATTGAAGGACACCGTGGGTCGAGGCCATGCTGCGGGGTGAGACAGAGTGGGAAGAGGTCGCCTCTTTCTGCGAAGCAGTCATGCTCGTGAAGGAGGAGGCGGGCCGCGTGAGGGAGAGGACAGCGTCCTCCCTCCACCCCTGCCGCAGTGGTAGACGCCCACGGCGACAGACGTCGGCAGACGACCTCTGGCCACCGTAGGCGCGGGCATGCGGGCAGCGAGTAATGGGCAACTCGCTGTCCGACCATGGACCATGACCGGGTCGACGGCGCATTGTGCTCCACGCGCGCCTCAAAGAGTGTCAGGACACCGTGGATTTTTGTCAGTACAAGTCTGACAGTCCCTCCCGTACTGCCCCGGGTGGCAGGACTCATTTGATGATTTTACCACGTAAAAAAATAAGAAAATAAGCGATAGTTGGAATGAAAGCACAAGCAGAAACACAAAATTCATGGAAAATAAACCGCAGGAATAGAAGCATCAAAGTATCAACAAAAAGCAATAAAGCTAAAAGGCTAGTCAACAAGTAAAGATACTAGGTATTTAGATACAAATTGAAAACAATAGGGTACCTATTTCTTTATTCTTTACGATTCTCTCGCGATTGACATCTCATCTGATGTTTTCGTGTAATCTTAATCGTGGCAAAGTCATCGAATGAGTCCTCCCACCCAGGGCGGGACAGGAGGGACTCTCAGACACGAACTGACTAAAATCCACGGTCCTTCTACGTTCCAGGGCCACCCTGCTGGTTACACGATGAGACAGTTCCGCGACATCTCGTCTGATGGTAAGCAATGTTGTGGTCGACGAAACGAGAAGCACGCTTGCCTAGAAGTAACCTATATTCAGTCTCGGCTTAAAGACCAATACAGGGTATAAGAGACATCGACGCTCAAACGGATACCATGGGTTCAGGACATGATTCTGGACACACCCGTGTTGGAATTTCTCGTCGGTTTTTTCCTAATTTTCTCTTTTTTTTGAGTTTTTTTTACTTTAGACTGTTCATAATCGTTATTCTTACTTAACCCAATGAGATTATTAATAAAAAAGTAATTATTTCGCTACTTTCACTAAAAGTAGCAATGTAAATAATACTAGAAATGGTGTTTAAAAAAGCTGTTTATAAAAGTTCAGATAAATGGTCATCGTATACCTAAATACTGTGTCCAGCACCGCAGTACCTGTAGTACTTAATGCACGGCATACTATTTAAAAAAAAAATGTATAATTAGAAAAGTTAAAATTAGGAAAATACTGAAAAAAATTCCAATTCGGGGGCGTCCAGAATCATGTCCTGGACCCAAAGTAACCGTTTGTGCGTCGATGTCTCTTACACCCTGTATAGTCTCTGGCATAATTCCATTCCTTAGCTGTGCGCACAATGAAAGCATTTTCGAAACGCTTAAGAATGGGGTGTTCACCATGTTGCCGTGTACGTCTTGTAGTTCGATGACGAAGAGGGCTTGGCGAAATCTAATTGTGCAGTTACATCGCACGCTCTAAATATAAATCGGCTCTACCTTAAAAACACTAAAAGGTAGTTTCGTTGGAAGTTCCAATTTGCTTGCTTTATGTTGACTAACTCGCTCTGAGAGAGAGCATGGGCCCTCTTTAACTGCATTCAGTCACTAAATTCAAACTCGTGTGCTCATGTCACCGAGGACCTTTTCTGGGAGCTACGTGAATTTCTGTGAAAAGGCGGATGATAACAATGTTACACGTGACAAACGTGTATGTACAGACGCCAGCACACCAACCTATCTCAATCTGTAAAATTTCTATTAATTATTAATTTCTCTAGATTTTAACAAATGAACCTTATCACAATAGTGGAAGCTTATATTAGATTGGTATTTAACAGATTCGGGTAAGTTGACATGCTGGCGTCTGTTCTACTAGCTGTTGCCAGCGGCTTCGCCCTCTACATTTCGAAAAATATCCCACGGGAAGATAAAATCGGGATAAAAACTTCTATGTCTTAATCTAGGTTACAAACTTGCTGTGTGCATTTTTTTAAATCAAAATCCTTACAAAAATATTTGAGTTAGTTTTTCTTTATATAAACCTTAATAAACAATACAAACTTGATAAATTATTAACCAGCATTAATTTAATAAACAATTACAACATGTGTCATTAAATTAAATTAATTATGTAACTCTGAATTTATTATATTAATATTGTAAGAACTAAAATTACCTATATATTATTAATTATTAACTGTACCTACACCCAAACAACTGGACTCACAATTACCTGTCCCTCACATGTCTATTTATATTCGATCAATGTCTACAACGAATTAATGAAATAAATTGGTGAATGCCACTTGAACCGTCAATCATTCGTCGACGGTTCCATTCTTTGTAATGATGGAAACTAACAAGTTGTATTTGATTATAAACTGGCTAAAGTTTATAGGAGTCAAGTGTGAGAGCTCTTAAAATAGCTTCATATTCAACTTATTACTTTCGAGGAGCTCCTGGCTAAATAAATACAGCCGCACAGGCCGACCTTCCGGGTTAAGCCGCGCTTGCCGTGGTTGGTCTGTGGATGGATGAGCATCTGTCATAGCGAGTTTCCTCCGTGCCTAGGAAAGCACGTAAAGCCGTTGATCCTAGCTGTCATTTGTAGATCTTTCACAGTCGTTACTGTTAGTCAGAAGCTCTAAAGTCTGACAACCAGTCTTACCATGGGGTATCGTATTACCCAGTTTTTGGGTTGTGGAGGTCTGACAGGCAGTCGCTCCATGTAAAATACTGATATCCAGCTGCATCTGGTTTGACTGGAAGCCGACCCTAATATAGCTGGGAAAAGGCTAGGCAGATGATGATTCAACTTATTACTTTCCCAATGTTGGGACAGGGACACAGGCCTTTTCTGTGAGGGAGAGTGGGGTAGACTACAGTCTATCCATCATAATCCACTACGCAGGCCCGGTGTGGGTTGGTAGATCACATATATTCGATTTTTAGGCTCTAGAACATGACGATTTCCTCACGGTATTTTAGGAGCAGTAGTAATGAAGTGAATTGCACAAAGCAATGCTCCTGGTTGGCTTCGACACCTCGTACGTCGAGACCGGTACCACGAGGCAACCACCGCTCTTCTGTAAAATGAAATTATCCTAGGATCAAGGCTTGGGTCGCGGGACTAACGAATTACCGTGACCCCGGTACGTAAAGGGCTATTGAAGAACACTGTGGATTATAGTCAGTACGAGTCTGACTGTCCCTCCCGCTCTGCCCTGGGTGGGAGGACTCATTTGATGATTTTACCACGTAAAAAAAAAGGTTCAAGGCTTCGAACATATTATGTGGTAGCCACAATTCTCGGACTGTGACGGTCAGCTATCAAGAAATCATGGATGGCAAAATTTAAGCCCACGCCATCCCACTATTGTGCAAAATTTGTAAGGACTTTTTTAAGATCCAGATACCTAATGTTTAATCGATTGATTCGTAACTGCCCAGAACATTTATGTTGAATCAGAATGCGTTTTTCATAGTAACCTACTTATTACCTATCCAAAACACTGACTTCATCATTATATATTTTAAAACAACAAACATGTTATAAATACTCATTATTTTATGTAAAAAGAATCGATAGCATAACTTAAATAGAATTTAAATATTTACAAACGTGCATTACTACAAAATTCATTGGAATTGTTAACGAAGGTAATTAAAAAATCAATTCGAGGAATTCAAAACGAAGCCACTAGGTACCTATATAATTTTTTCCTGATATTATTAAACTGGCAAAAATCTTGTTTAAATAACAAGAATTACGCAATAAACAGGCACTATACTCGTAATTATATATGTTACGGGCAACGTGATTATCTGGGCATTATTAATAATGCCCAAGAGCGATGAGCAGTGATTAATTTATCACTTTGACCGGCCATTATTAATAATGCCCGACGGCCCGTGGTCCATGTAAAAGTAATAGTCAGTGTTTGAAATAGCTTGAATTTATCACTTGTACTTGTAGCCGGGTAATATGATAAATTGGACCTCGGCCCTGCCTTGCAATTACGCCCACCAAGGTAGCTCGACGGAGCCCTATTTCTGTTTGCAAGATTTAAAGTAACCTAACACGAAGGAGATGTCGGGGTCTTTTAAACCCTGTCATCCCCTTTGAACTTAATCTGTCCGAGTCGGGGTGCCCCAAGTCCCGAGCTCGCTTCGCTCGCTATTGCACAGCTCGCTATTGCACCCTTGGTCAAATTGCTGATTACCGCCTACCAAGGTAGCTCGACGCAGCCCCGCTTTTTTTTTGATAACTTTTTATTTAATAAACAAAAACACTACAGTTCACCTATTTTATTACTTTGCCCAAGATAGGGTGGGTATTATTAATAATGGCCGGGAAAAGTGATTAATCATGCTGTTTTAATAACATTGTCCAATTGAGTCGGGCATTATGAATAAAAACCGGCCATTATCAATAGTGCCCGGACTTATCAAATTGCCCATAACATACATATGGAAGCACAGTTTTCAAGGAAATAAAGTAATTAATTTAAAATACTCAAAATAAATGATTAGAAGGATCACCATGAAACCGACATAGTTCAGAAAATTCCAGTCAGATGATGATGATAACGATGGATTAGCCAAACCAGTTATAGGAGATTTTAAATGGTTGCTGGGCAAAATATGTAATATCAAACTGATTGTGAAATAAGGAAAATGTCGAAATTCAATGAGTACCTACTCCACCAACCCCAAACCAAAATTAATATGCTAAAGGTACTCTATGGGTATGTATAACGGCGGTCTTATCGCTGAACTTTCATAGAAGAGAATTTGTTTTTTTTTTAAAGAGTGTACTGGGGCATTTGCCCAACATTGCGAGAGTATCAAAGCTAAACGCGATCAGAACATCCTAACTTCGTTCAGTGGCTGTTGGTGTTTTTTGGCCATGGAATATTGTCTCCAATTTCTTCTGAACGCGGTTCAAATTCATTGAACACGTTCAGTTCTATAGGAATGAAATTCACCATAAAGGTTTTCCTACTCACTTCACGGAGCCCTAGCAAAAAGGGTTTTATTGTATTCAATTACAATGTGACTTCATCGTTATTCAAGTCAAGTATGTCACATTAATACAAATGCCAGTTAGTTAACTTTAAAACGTGTTCCATGACCTTTGTTACATGCGTCCTTAACTCCATGAAACTTTTCGAAACACCTAACTAATGACAAAAAAGTGTAAAAGCTTACGGTAGGCAAAATTGGCATGACAGACTAGAATATTAAATGATTTTTTCTCTGAAACAAACACACATACTAGTGACTTGTTGAATGCTGAAACAGGAGACTAAAAACCGATTACAACTGTTTCCCAACTAATTAAACCCCAGTTAATTTAAAAACAAAAGGAAAAGTTCATTAATTAGAGGGTATGACTCGCATTCAGTTTAAATTACAAAATTATAAATAACATCACGTCTCATTGCGGGGTTGACTGCATTCATTATAAATTTCAAACCATCCATATTGCAAATTAATTGCGGACGCTAGCAATCAATTAATAACAACACATTCATGGAATAATGAACTTTAACCTTTCACAGCTATCGCAAAAATAATCCCCGGTGTGCCTTATTCATTATGACGAATCACACAATACTTTGTAAGGGGAGCCCCGCTAACAATAATACTGACAATGTGACTCGAGCAGATACAAAAGAAAAATAAAGCTAAAAGAGTAGATTAAGACGGGTTCCAAAATTCTAAAAGCTCCATAATTTTGGAACCCGTAATATCTTTCCAGCGGTGTAAACAATTTATTAACAAAGCTGAAATTTAAAGAAAATGTTTCTTGGAAACATATGTTGCGGGCGGAAGCTAAATTAATGTTTTTTAGGATTATTTATTCGAGCGAAAACCTGTCGCGTTTTTCGAGCACGCGTCGAAATGTCATGGTATGGCATGGCACTGTAGAAATAGATTTTTTCGACGGAAAAAAATAACAGAACGTAGAATGATTTTTATCGTCTTTAGCATATTTTTAATTGTATTCTTCAATGGTATACGGATCGTGTCATACTCGTGCAAAAAAACAGTAGAATTGTAAAGAAATTACGAAGAAATAACTTTGGCTATTCTTGGGAGAATGTAGATAGAATCGGTCAAGCTACGCGTGCAGTTCATACCTTACTAATCCTGCACATAAAAATACATCGTCAGTAGGGCAATCACTAAATCAGATTACATGACATCGATAAGAACTACTGTTTCCCAGGTAAAATAAAAAAGTATTTATCTTTTCCTGCTAGCAGTAGCGACGGCATTTATTGATTTCGAAATTCATCGAAGCGATAACATCGTATACTATTGTACTATGCATGTTACGTTGTAATTAGTTGAGCCACATTATCTAATCTCGGCCCATTTACATAAATGTAAATAACGAGAAATAATAACAGAGCGCCTGAAAAGGTATTCAAAGCACTTAGCAGAATCATAGTAAGATAATAGTAATTAATTGGAAAAACATTCGAAAATTGAAAAAATGAAAAGGAATCGTCTGACATATGATGAGGAGGGACGAAACTCATGTGACTAAGAGAGTGATAAGTATGAATGTTGATAGATGGAGAGGAAGAGGAAGGCCAAAGAAAAGATGGATGGTTTGTCTGAGGAATGATATGGAAGAAAACCGGCCAAGAGCGTGTCAGGCCACGCTCAGTGTAGGGTTCCGTAGTTTCCCGTCCGTTACAATAAGTGTTAACAAATAGCCTTTTTTTAAACTTGTGTGTTAAAAAAAGGTTATTTGTTACGTTGACATTTTGAACTTTGATAAAAAGGGAACCCTAAAAACGGGCCCACAAAGGACGGTGATAACTAAAAAAACTTAGTCCAGGAATTTTGTACCACCTTCTTGTTTTTTTTGCACAAAAACTGTTCTTTCCATCAAGTTCAAAATAATTTTCCTAGAAAGTCCTTATAAAGTTCTACTTTCCAGATTTTTTTCATATTTTCTAAACTTATGGTTCAAAAGTTAGAGGGGGGGGGACACATTGTTTTTGACTTTAGGAGCGATTATTTCCGAAACTATTGACATCATCAAAAAATGATCTTAGTAAACCCCTATTCATTTTTAAATACCTATCCAACGATATATCACACGTTAGGGTTGAAATTAAAAAAAAAATCACTTTCTATTTTACATATAGGGGGGCTACCCTAAAAAAACATTTTTTTCCAATTTTTATTTTTGCACTTTGTCGGCGTGATTGATATACATATTGGTACCAAATTTCAGCTTTCTAGTGCTAACGGTCACAGAGATTAAGCGAGGACGGACAGACAGACAGACAGACAGACATGGCGAAACTATAAGGGTTCCTAGTTAACTACGGAACCCTAAAAAGGAGTAAATGATACCAAGTAAAATGGGATAAGGGCAGGAAGATGATGATGAACATTCGAAAATTGGTCGCAGACACGTGCAATATTTTGTTTTTTTTTTATTAATCCCACTTCACCGTTCCGAAACTACTGCAACTTTTGAAAACCAGAATCAACAGTGGCGACTATCAGAAAAGGGCCGAAGCAATGAAGCGCAACAAAGTTTAAGACGAGAATTGAAATCTATCTTGGATCCTACAACGAAATTAATCAAAAAGAATAACGGAATAGAAAGAACTTAATTTCCACTTCCTGCTTTAACAAGAACGAGACAGAAAAAAACAAGGCCAGTAGGCACAATGGGTTTTAATATTATAAATTGACAATTCATCAACCAATCTGACAATTTTGACGAATTTTATTGCAATTAATACGAGAATCTACGTTTCTACTAAAGTGACATAAAGGAGCGTGAATAAAGGAGCTCGTGGCTAAATAATTACAGCCGCAAACGCTGATCTACTGGGTTAAGCTGCAATAGTCGTAGGTAATTATTAAACCTACCTTCCTCTTTTCATACGACCCGCATCGACGTTCCGGGCAACGGTTAATCTCAAATAAAGATTGATTAAGATTGTTGATTTATTGATTGATTTTAACATCCATCGATTTATTAATTGGACCAAAGTAGTAGGTAAACTAACTTTCCTACTTCTCAGCTCTTTGTTTTCTTCATCAATTGATATTTCTTTATCTAGAAAAGTTAGGCGGCTTTAGCACGTGTTTCACTTGGCCTCATTATTCATCAATAGATTTTTAATAGATTAGGTGTTACTCACCCACTTTATTTGTATCATTAACTGCTTTTTTGTGTAATAGTAAAAGGTAAATCGCATCAAATCTAGTCGCTTTACACCGGGGGGATCCATAAAATATGACACATCGTCTGACTCAAATATCATCAGATTAATTATGATTACTTATAGATACTGACTTTTCACGAATACGATATCTGATATCGCTTATCGATACAGCGCTGGCGCCAAATTAAGTATAACTCACCAAACAATGTGTTTTATTACTTCAGTATCTACAAATTCGTAGTATTGTGATAACGGCTTTTCGAGAAACCATGAAACAATCAAACGGCTAAAGTGTCTCTTAGATTTTTGCGGAAAGATTAATATTAAATGCGCATAGGCTTAAATCTTTTGTTTTTAATTTATTGTTTGTTTACTTTCAAGTTTCAGGAAGGCAGCCAACAATTATGTAGGTATCTTCAAGATATTATGTGTTTACATTTCTTTTTTGCGCAGTCATTTATCTCGCGACTTTTGCGCAGATTTATCCTTCAAGACTTCGAGAATTCTCCTCACACCATCAGCAAAGAGAACTTCGTACATCCATATCCATATTGCCTTTATGATACCTACATATTTTGCATAACTGCCACGGCAATATACTACCAATAACTCTGAACGAGGGCTCGTTTTTCCTAAAATATTACATAACTTGCTGCTTGGCTATATGCCAAGTGACACGTGCTATCGATATAAAGTCCGAATTCCCCGAGTTTGTATAAGCCAGGCAGACGATTCGCACGTTCCGTAAACAAATGCTAAGCGACCGGGATTCACCATTGGACTATGAAGTTGGGGCTTTCCGTTCACAAATTACGTACGAACCTTTCCTACGTATTTGTGTAGGGAAATACACAAAGACATATAGGTCAACTCATCTTATTAGGAATGTGATTTTCCAAAGATTTAGCACCCCACTTCTCATGAATGAGGTTGTGAGTTCAAACCCAGGCAAGTACCAATATGTCTTTTTCAATATTCATAAATGTTCCTCAGTTTATCTTGAACATCATTGACATCGATGACGGAAAACATCGTGAGGAAACCTGGTCTTACATAATGTATAAGTCCTAAGCCATTTCAGAGGCCTGTGGTGATCCCACTCGCGGCTAGATTAACTATTACACATCATATCGTCACGAAAATGAAATAAAAAATAGATTACTAGGCACTCCTCGACAATGTCCGCTCAAATAAAAAAACTCGCTGATAAAGTGCTGTAATACATTGGTGAAAGATTTATTTTAAATCGATCCAGTATGATAAGTATTTCAGTCTATCTATGAAAACAAACAAAACTTTCCTCTTTATAATATTACGAGTAGTGTAGATTCCTATGAATAGTTCGTCAAAGGACTTATCTAAGCCTTCTCTATGCATAGACATTTCTATACATAAATTCTAAAGGGATTTATGGATGATCAGGCTTTAGCAGATGTTCGGAATACATTATACGTGTGTAGGTACCGTCAGTAAGCGTATTACACCAGTCTTATCTCATACTTATTCAAGTTTGTTGTTGTTACGCATTTGTGCCCGTCTCGAGATTTCTCAAACTTTGGTAAATAAATAATTAAGTTTACCTTTCCCAAACAAACAAGGGATTCGAAAGTCAAACAGAAAACCTTCATAAACTTGATAAGTATCTAGTTGAACAATACATAAAAGAAAATAAAATATACAGTGGCAAGGTCGTCGATTTTCGGGCACGCCGCTACCGCACCAGTTAGACGCTTCTTTGAGTAGTGGCTAGAGTGGGGTCACGGTGTCCTCACCTTCCGCTTGACACAGGTCCTCACACGGAAGTTTCGGCAGGTTCCAGCGTCTGGTTGGGAAAGAAAACGCACCCACGATACAGGAAGTAAATCCCAGTGTGGGGCAACGTTGTAAAAAAAAAAAGAAAATGTTTCTTTTCTTTTTTTTTTACAACTGAGCTGAGATAAATAAAGCATGATATATATTCTCCACACGTTTTAAGTAGATTGGTATATGCTAGCTTATCGCAGCCGTGCACCGCCGCGTTTCAAACAGAAAATAACCTTTCTCTCACAACTTTTACGACTTCCAAGAAGATAAGAACCTGACATACTTTTGTTTCTATAAGCAATACAGGAAAACAGCTGCTGTATAAAATACTCAGTTATTTACTATATTTTAGCATTGTATGGTTATCAGTAGATAAACATTACTAATAAGTTATGTAATTTAATCTATGAACAAACAGGAAAAATATGTAATGCTAAAATAACATGTTGCCAATTTTCCCTACAGATTCAGACCGATTTATGTTTTCGCACGCCGATAAAAGAGACTCAGTACCTAAGAAGGTAGGACTTCCTCATAGAAAACCTCTATGTTACATATCCACCATTTTTTATTTATTTTTTAGCATGGTAGAATGAGTCCTCCCACCCAGGGCAGAGCGGGAGGGACTGTCAGACTCGTACTGACTAAAATCCACGGTGTCCTTCAATAGCCCTTTACGTTCCGGGGTCACGTTAATTCATAAGTCCCGCGACCTCGGCAGGCTTTGGCCCTCTAAAGGGGGGCCCCGTCATTATGCTGACACTCTTTGAGGCGCGCGGAGAACACAACTCGCCGTCGACCCGGGCATAGTCCATGGTCGGACAGCAAGTCGCCCATTACTAGGATAAAATTCATTACAAAAAAAAAATACCTTAGATGACTTATTTAACCGCAGAAAAGTGATGTAAGTACTTGCGATCACCACGCATGTAGGTATAGGCGTGCCGTCGAGACGAAAGGGGTATGTAAAGATTGTAGCAGGGGGTCTACTCTCTACGAAAGATAAGGGCCCGTTCGAAACTTGAAGAACCCTACTCCCTGTTATTTAAATTCATGAATTTTGTCAACCCATCGTTGAGACTACAGTCCAATCGTGTTATCACAATCCTTTTGTTCGACCCCTAACCCTAGCCCTAAACATAAGTATGTTAATAATAATTATGGAGTAGTAAACGCCCGAAAGGTCGGCTGAAATTACGGGTTTCGTGCTAAGATGGAAGTACCACAGGTAACGTTCTATAGTGTCTATCTACTTACACCATGGGAAAAAAGGCTTAAGTAGTTAAAATGAATGATTTATTTAACTGTAGACACAGGAACAAAGCAAACCGCGTAAAAGTTAGCAATAAACTAGACAAGTTTGACAGATGCTGTAGATAACTAGAAGTCTTAAACCGGGTTAGGTTGTTGCCGACATAGAGTTTCTGAGAAAAATCCGTCGACCGTGTAAAATGTATACTTTCGTCTTTCTTTCGAGCGATCGTCAAGATAAAATTAGCGGATTGGCCGCTGTGTAAACAAAAACATGGTTTTCCCGCGATCGTAGTGTTGAAAGTGAACTAACTGCGCATTTGTTTCATTTGGGAAAGCTGGAATTGTTTCATGTTTTTTGTTTGTTTACAGTCTGTCTATAAAATCATGAAAATCGATAAGGGCGCTAGGGTCGTGCACGTAGCAACTCTGTATAGTTTGACTAAACTGATCTTGATACTAGTACTTTATTTTATACTTGAATAACGAACCAAATTTTAATGAAATCATAATTTTTACGAGTGGATTTTTTTTTACTGTAGGTACATATTTAGAAAAAGTAGTCGTAAAACTGATCTTAATAGTTGGCTAATCGATCAGATACCATAAATCTGTGGTCTCAGTCAATCAAATAAATTGAGTAAATACAAGACAAATATTCACATACAGATTGTTCTTTCTTTTAAATACTCTTTGAATATGGAACTCTATGGTTCCCCTGAAAATATTTAAAAAAAATGTTATATCTAACAGAAAAATAGATAACACACACACTTTTCAATTTCAGACATGAAATAACTTATTCAGATTTAAAATCAGTGGTAAATATGACCACCGAAAAGTATCAAAAGTTTTGGACAAGCTACAAAGTGACTATTTACATTTTCAATCTAACCAATAAATGCGTAATGTAAACAATTTTTATTTTTGCCTTCAAATCGTATATTTAGTAATTTTGTAACTTCAGATAGATAAAAAACTATCAATAACACAATTATGTACCTGTCATAGCTGCTGTTCGAGCATAAACATAATCCTTCCTTCCAGATCCATATTTATGCTTACATTTTTTGTTACCGTGTGGAGCACAAACGTGATACATTAAATCTTGGTTCTTATGATTCCTTCATAAGGAAAATTGATTCCCTGAAGCAATCACTAACTTGCAAAACCAACCACAAAGACCAAAGTACAGTTTATTCCTTCACAGTTCGTTATTTTTAGATCAACATCTGAAATCTGCTTTTAAAGAAAAGCTCGAAACCAACGCCGTATTGATTAAAAGTGCATGACTGATACATTAATTGAATTACCAATTTACGTAACTATTTTATTAATTACTTGCCAGTCTAAAAATAAACTTTGCGGTTTCAGATAAGGTTAAAATTGTTTGACCGCTTTGTTTTATTACGGCCCATTCACGACTTTGGTTAAAGCAGTGAGGTGAGTGGCGGGCGTAATTATTTACTTTGTAGGTACACGCGAATTCGCTACTGGCAATGTCTCGTGGCGTGTTGCAAACATTTCTATATATTTGATCATACCGCTTGCCGCCCAGCGGTAAAACACCGCTCAGAGCCACAAGGTCAGGAATGAGCCGTTAATCTCTATGAAGAAGTCTGCAATCTATTTCAATCGGTCGTTAAAGTTTAAACATTTAACCTAATCTAAACCGAGTTCAAGAGTTGTAACTTTCGCGGGCCTGTCTAAGCAGGGTAATTTAAGGAACAAGGTGGATTTTAGTCAGTACGAGTCTGACAGTCTCTTCTACTTGGGCAGGGAGCACTCATTTGACGATTTTACCAAATAAAAAAAAAACTAGTAGGTAGCTGTAGAATGTTAATAATGACAGTTCAAAAAGCCGTTTAAATATGCTAATGTGGTTCTGTTTCATTGATGGAGAAAACGCTCTTTGAATGTTTTCAAATCGTAACAGTTCCGACTTCGAATCCAAACATGTCCGCTCTGCCACTGAAACATAAATAAAGCATGGCGCCAAATATTAAAAGGGACATTAAGTAGCAAACACGAAAGCTCTTAAGTTTATGATCCGAACCACTATTGTCGAAATATGGCGGCGTTCGGTGCACCCACACAAGCACACGTGCACGACATCTGTCTACGACTGTATACGACGGGCATTCGACGACAAAAGTTTAATTAATAATGTAGGTCATTCACATGCCATGCCAGCGTAACAACGATGAATGACTTATGTAATCAAAAAAAACAGAAGCTCAATTTACTTTGATGGCTCGATTTTATCGTGTCGTCATCAAAATTGAAATATCATACCAATTTGTTTTAACCTTTCACGAAATTGATGTAAGTAATTTCATATCGATTGTGATTTAAAATTGGTTACAGAGTTGTTTTTATTACATTCGAATTTATAATGCCAATACGATGTTATTACCGACCGCTAAGACAGTTTTGGATAATGATAGTTTTTTACTATTATGAATGAGAATATTTTTGTAAACGCACCCCATAGCACCAATCGAATTATGATAGCATTTAGATATCTGAAATTAATGTAAAGAGAGCTAAGCTATAATAAAAATAGAGTTTTGAACGAAATAATGTCTTGTTTGAATTTACATGAACCGTTTTGTCGCCGTCTATACATACTGTGAAGAGTACTCTTTCGTAGAAGTGTGGCGCATGTCACACGCATTGCCTTTCGTGGAATACTCGATTATCTCTAGCGTTATTGATTACTTGCCCTACTCGGGAGACGAAATCACCCATTGTTATTTACGTCACAATAACTATATTATACATCTCTTGCTCATCATATTCATAGGTCTACTAACAGAAATAACAACAGATGTTACATATGTCACTTTTAATGCACGTAAATCAAATGACACTAGTATAGGTTGCGATGAAAAAAGTGTGAATGTTGACTTTGGGTCTATTTAGTAGTAGAGTCACGCAGTCACGTAGATAATGAAATTGTTATTTCAATTCTTGCTAAAAGCAATGAAAACTCTAAACTATTTATATCAGGCCATCATAGAACCTACATGGTTTTTGGCATGCAAATCATATTTTGTACCTACGTGGTATGTACAAAATAAAAACGTTCATAGAAAAATGATTTTCCAAATGTTTCAGGTTCAATTCCAATATTCATCACCTGTTTTAATCGTTTTGTTCATAACCTATCGTTTTTTTTTCGGAAAAATATGTTTTGCAGTTGCAAGTTGTTACACTGAACAAAAGATAGGTATCTTAATGACTCTACCGTCACCTATTTCTCTTTCATGTTCAGTTTCTTAGTAACTCTAATCTATATTATTAAGTGTCCTTGCCTACTTTTCTTGTAAAATAATCTTTTTGTTATAGATAATAAAGGATAACTACCTACTGTAACAGTTTTCAAAGAGGTTGATATCATTTCAATTCATTCAAAATCTACCTGTATTCATAGTGGAGTAGGTGCGTTTGTCGACAAAAAATAGAACAAGAAGTGAATGAACTTTCCAACGTTTATTACCACCATGTCTGGTGAAGGTAGGGGGCCGAGCTCGCACTTTGATTGATGGATAGATAGATACTACAAGTTACCTAATTTAACGTCGTGCGCCGGTCATCGGGGTCAACAGTACCTGATGCACGTCTTACCCCCAGTCACGAGCTTTCACGGCGAAGCCAGTCGGTGCCTGGTCGCAAGCCTTGGACGGAAGACCATAAGTTTTATAAATTAGTGACAATGCCTTGAGTTATTTCGTGGAAGTGCCAAGGTTGGTAGTTCTGGGAAGTGGCGGCTCGTCGGCAAGTACGCTCGGAGCGAGCCCGCTCGGTCTCGGTCGCACATTCACATGCCGGTCCCCCCGCTGAGCCGCGCTCCGCCCGCCACGCGTGTTTACCTCACTCGCTTCGGTGCGCGCCGCGTGCCGGCTCCGCCGCTCGCTCAGTACGCTTTTGTACACGAAAGAGGATTGTCACGCCGAGGCGACCCACCTCGCCGAACTTTCACCTCCCGCCGCGATATCGTTATCTGTGATAAACGCCGACCGATGAGTGAAATTGAATGTGCGCGTACTTAGAAAGCGTTTCTGTCGAGACACGCGGACGGACTGCCGTCAGCGACGTCGATTTCTGCAAATTAATTTCTCCAGTGCAGTCGGTTTCTACGAAACTGCTTATAAAGAGTTTTACTGAGAAACGAAACGGCCATAAAGTGGATTTGAGGAAATATAAGTAATTATAAGTGGGCCTTTGTGTTTCCGTGTTTGTTGTTACCTAAGGCGTTTACATTGGATCCCAACCGACCACGTACACCTCCAATGGTGGTTAAACTACCAGGTGAGAACTTTGAAAACGTTGAATGAAAGATTTTTCACAGTGAATACTAATTATATTACTACTTAATCCAACTTTTTCATTTTCCTTCACTGCTATACATAAGCAATACGTCAGCGAGAAAGTAAATTTGTTTAAGTGTGCAAACCACATGTAGACCACACAAAATATGAAACGGCGCCAGCTGTTATCATTATCACATAGGCTTCGGGGTCAATGCGTTCTCAATGATAAAAGCGTAGATTATATTAATGAATGACGTAATCTCTTGCCATTTAAAAACAAATGATCATTCAGTTTGTGCTGTTTTTGTTACTTTATCTCTTGTGCAAAAATAATATGTCGTCCAAATAGTCGGTGTCATTTGGAATGTTCTGTATTTAAGTTTTATTCAGCGATGTTTGTTTGGTGAGAAAATCGAATTACCCTCCTAAATTATGTTCTATGGAATTGATTGCGCCTGTAACTAGGTTAGGAATTCAGTCTATCTTAATTACAGTGACGTAATACAGATATAACGTAATGCAAATAGGAAATGGTATAAATAAATAAATAATAAATAATAAATAAATAAATATTCCACAACTATCACACAACGCCATCTAGTCCCAAGCTAAGCAGAGCTTGTGTTATGGGTACTAGACAACTGATAAACATACTTATATATTTCTAAATACATACATATTATAGATAAATAACACCCAGACACAGAACAAATAATCGTGCTCATCACACAAATATTTGTCCTGGGTGGGAATCGAACCCACGACCTCCGGCATAGCAGTCAGGGTCACTAACCACTAGACCAACAGGCCTGTCAAAATGATGTTTATGCACAAGCGTGCTGACTGTGTTAATGACACCTCGCCAGGCGGTGAATCGCTTCATTTGAAAACAATTATCGTGCTAGCACGCTACGATATAACGTTTCCTTAGAATGAACGATCAGGTCGTAAATTGTTTGAGGGAATTATTGCGGATTTTACATAATTACAATACATAACATGCAACTTATCCAAGATTTGAATAGAAAACTTAATTATTTCCGTTTTTCTTGCTATACCACGCGATTTTAATTTGACAGCATCAATTAACCATCAATCAGCATTACCACGAAGGCAGCTTAATTTATTTCAAGGAATTCGTTTTTTCTAAATTTGCTAAATGGCTTCTAAGAAACTCATTAGGATTACTTCTAATGAGTTACCGTAAAACAAGAAGGCTAGAATATCGCTGGATTGGCTTGTTTGTTTACGCTGTACACCTTAGTACATTTCCACACGCACTTATGTACTACGTACCAACCACTACCACACACCCACTCGGCAGCGGCCTCGCCAGTCTCAAGACTGTTGACAGCACTTAGTTCAAATCAATGTTATTGTTAACAATCCCATTGTCCACATTTTACCGGGAACATCAAGCTGTTAAATCTTTTTCAGGGAATCTTCGCGGCCTTTGTTTATCCTCAAAGGGAGACAATGTATTTTTTGTTGCTATTTTAAAGCTAAAAGGAGCCGAGTCTATTGTTACCGGTTAATGTACTATGACGATGATATGATTCGTAGAATCCTTGTAGCAACACTTCAATTGTCATTGATTGAGAGCCATGGAAAAATATATTGATTACGATACTGTTTTGGATGTTAAAGTCGTTTGTTATAGGCTTAATCGCAATTCCTCTTCTATTTTCATTAAAGCATTATGATTAAATTACATCAAAGCCTCTCACGTGGAGCCCTACGTCAAAAGGGGGCTACTCCGCACAAAGCGCATTACACGAATGAAAGACGACAGCCCCTGATATTTCTGTTTACAGGGATGATCAAAGAGCTTATTTTCGTACTTTGTATCGAATAAGCAGATGTAATACTGTGGAAAATTGCATCCCATGTTGGGCGCCAAAATAGTTATAAAGCATTACAACGCTGCTGCAAAACGTAAAAGAAGAAATACCTTTATTTTAGTAACTCGAATGTCAATTCAAGTTAAGAAAAGATGTGTTATCGAATAGAAATGCTAATATTTTGCTAACACGCTGGGCGCCAAAATAAACATAAAGTTTTACGACACCGCTATAAACAAAACTTTTGGTTTTGAAATTCATTCCTAGCACATGGATTCGGATTTATATATACGGAAATGTTTTCATGATAAAGTCTAAATACAACTACTTAATTTTCAATGTATACAGCTCTCATTTAATCTTCTGTCCTTCGAGTAGAAGTATGTAAATTAATCCAATATTTTATTCCACGTTTCGTTGCTTGCTGGCTACATATTAATGTATGTTAATGAGTGCGTTCATTATAACGTTACGTTCGATACAATTTTCTACTACTGTTATAGTTTTTAGTTGAGTTGTACATTGGTAATTGTGTTTTGTTTTTAATGTGTACAATTACAAGCAACTTTTTGTTCATCTGCTTATTTGTACATGGTTAAAATTGTTGTTTTAATTAATTATCAAAGGCATAATAACGAGAACTGTCTGAATATTTCCGACAATTTATAAGCACTTAAAAACTAAACGTAACATTTCGCAAACATAGCGTATGAAGGATGCTGAATGTGCCGGATTCGAATGAAATGTTAACAATTTGCGGTTAAAATCCATTAGCGTCGGAAAATGGAAAATCGCTTTTCATTTTAACTAGAGAATTGAGAAACGCGTCATATTGCGAGGCAAAAGATAACATTCCATTTCAACTAATTAAAATACGCTGTCGGCAATTTAAACTTTAAAATACCTTTAATATTATGATACAAATTAAGTAATTTTGTCCAACTCGAATATACACAATTTCTTCTGTTATTCATTTATCGTATACCTTACATATTAAGAGTTCGCTTCCTTTGGTTATATGACATTCTATTTATTTACAAATGAGACAAGTTTGAATACATTTATAAGAAACATACCAAAGTGTTTACGAAACATACTTTCATATTTGCACAAGTCATTTCCGTGGATACGCTAGCTTCTAGTTACGAATACATTTTCTTGAAGCGACGGTCGAACTCGCACATTGTTAGTTTCGCAGAACTTATCAATATTAAATGCGGCACTTAAATCTGATTTCTGAAATATGATAAACTGCTATCATAAACTGCATTCTAGCATCATCAATGCTTGGAACTTGCATTTACATGAAATGCAATTTAAGGTGAAACTCCACAGCGATAAAAGTTATTCACTTTTGTCAAGCTGAACACTGCTTTAGAAGTGAACATCAGTAAGTTATAGTGTATGCCTCGTTGTTAGTAGCTACGTTCATACGTCACATGACCAAGTACTCTTAAACAAATTAGTAAACAGTCTTCTTCATATGTCAATACATCGGGTGTAGCTTGCTAGTTTACACGATATGAAAAAGAGAAAATGTCGTTTTACTGAGGAGAGTAACTACTAGGAAAATGTGAGTTCTCTCGAATCGGCGGGCGGACGGAACAAGGTGGGATGGCTGCGCGGGCGCAGGTATGCGTGTTCTCAGAACGCGCCGCGTCCGTTTTTGCTCCTTTTTCGATTCGAGTTTACCGAGAATCGAATGGCCCGGTGGCGGGCCTACTCGGAACTCGTAATTAATCCTTGGAAGCCTCCGACCCAAGGGTTGTTATGAGAAATCGCCAGCATTATGACTTCATTTTTTATTTATTTTTTGCATTGTCTCATTTTGAAAATTGCATACGGGTTATTGTTCGCCGAAGGACCAACAACGCATACACAACATTATGCACGGCTATTAAATTTTATGCAGTGTTCGCCTCTGACCTCAGGCTCTTAGGAAACTTCAAAGTTATTGATGCGCTTCCAAGAAACTATATTCATATGCATGGTAATCAAGAATGTATTAAATACTAAATTAATACATTCAACATTAAATTTAACTTTAACAGTGCGAGTTGCCGTGCACCCTGAAACTATTCACAGAAAGTCGTCTACATACTAGGAAAGCATAATTATGTGTTCTCATAGAGAAAGTCGGTTGCAAAATCCAGCATATGGCCATTAAAACTTTTAATGGATTCAGTATACCTACAGAATAACGCAAAACTAAATTAGAAAACCATTATCTCGAGAAGGATTCGAACATGCATAGAAACTATTTTACTATACCTACTTTATTAGTTCTTGTATATAATACTCGTACGTTAAAAACTTTATCAACAAGAAATACTGATACTGTTGCGTTAGTTTTACATCAAAATTATGCAATACAAACAGCAGATGTAAAAAAAAACACGTTCGTTTTTGGACCACCAGGATTCTGTAAAGTGCGTATCCAATTTGCTTTGCTCTCTGGACATCTCATGTTTTGTTGGGCTAGGACTGAACTGACTAACACAAAACGATGGAAAAAGATACAGTCGCCTGCATCGCTTTCCCAGAAGAGCAGCTAGTTTAAATTTCAATGGCGGACTACTGGGAACGCGCTCGTCAGTTTCGTCTAACGAACTGATTGAAATACTGCTTTGATCTGTATTTCGGCCACACAAAAACAGCCTCTATATTGAGCATATTTAAAGTGCCAAGTTGAATATTTAAGAGGCAGCGATTTAATTTGCCATTTCGCCTTTAGATGGGACTCGTTCGTCCTTGTGTTGGTTTTTTTACACGCTCGGGAAATTAATACAAACATAAAACCGCTTCGTGTTTGTCCTAAAAAATAAATTGCTAATTCGTTCCAATAGCAACTCTTTATTTTATCTGAATGGAGCATACACTAATTGACTTTGCACTGGTAGCAAGAGATAATATATGTCGATAAACTTCTGTAAATAAGGTGAAGGCAAACGATTAGGTCACCTCTAAGGCTACTGCTATTCAGAGACATACAGCGGTGTAATGCCACGTCAACATTGTGTACGTAGGTATGTATGGGCACTTATAACATAGTACGTACTGTTGGCCGCAATTCTGTTGTAACAGGGAGACCTTGAGGTGCCTTAAAGTAGTAGGACGGAGTTTCAATAGAATAAGAGGTTGGCTTGTACTGATTTTCTCTTTATATCGACATGTCTCCAGCTATCCACTTATAATGTTAATAAAAAATGTTGATACGTACCTACTTATGAATGTAGTAATACTTACTTACAATCATGAAGCGGTACTGTGTCAAAATACTTAAACTCACAAAATTGAAGTTCAGTTCAAACGAAATGAAACGTCAAAGGAGGAAAGTTCGTAACGCCTAAACCTGTTTTACAAGTTCACAGTAGGAAATCCCTTTCACTCGGAAACGGGTCTGGGCTCTGGATAAAAATAGACACTCTCATTTACAGATTACACAACGTCTAATTGACTGCCCATAAATCGGAGCTTCTATATAGGATCACGTATAACGGAACGCATCTATTTTAAAAATCGAAACTACCACGGGTCGACGTTCCGGGAACCGCGGCGCAACGCCGAACCGACCGGTCGGCGAAGTTCTTGGAACACGCGAAGGTTGCTCAGCTAAACTCTTACATTGAATCCGAATGGTTATTGCCAAAGTCTTTTATGTGATGTCGGACGAACGTCAGTGATGCATTAGAGCTTTTATAGCGCACCATCAATTGCGAGATTGAGGCCAATACAATCATTTTGGAGCTCGCATCAGTAAAGACCATAAAAAAAAAACTTGAAGCACGTTTTGCGTTTATCTCGGATCGTGAGCGGACTTTCTACATAGGGTCATTAAGGAATTCCTCGAGTGTTGGTCGACGGAGCCGTGAGTGTTGATGGAGATCAGCAGGCCGCCCGTGCGCTCGTTGGCGCCGCAATGCCGCTCAAGTCCCGATGTCAAAGGCCAGAAGCGCGGAAAGAACTGTTTTATCGTGCTCTGAATACAAACATATACGGCAGTTAACATTATTCAGAGTAAACAGCAAGAGAAAAAGAAACTATATCTTACTCCTTTCAAACCCTTTACACAGCAAAATAGTTTTCATAATTGTAGTCATAATTAAGCTCACGTCCTACTTTTTCTGTCACCCATCAATCTGTATGGCAAGTTTTGTTTATTTTCTCGTTTAAATGTGAAAGGTGAGCGTCCATATGTCTCTCGTCAGGATGCACTTCAAACCGTACGGTTTCAATATCAGCTGTTACCAAAAATATGTAGAATGTTGGAGCGTTATTTATAACCGACAGAGGCTTCTGAGAACATCGTGTTAAATACAGTCACTGTTGATACAACGAGCTGCAAGTCTCACTGTAATTCAATAAATATGTATAGAATACAGATACACAAACATCAGCTGAATAAAATTTCTCATGAGAATGCTTCATTTATTAAATACTTCCTGTGCTCGCGGTACAATAAGTACTCTTTCAACGCTGAAAAACGTAAAATAACTCCAACAATGAAAACGGAGCAAAACACAATTATTTCCGACCGTCAGGAGTTTTCATTTTGCCAAAAAGTAAAGCGTTGGAAAATGCACGACTGAATAAATATTTTGCAAAGGAATTGTATTTGCCTGAACACTCCAGAAAAATTATGCGATAAGTTAACTGTTATCATGGGTCTACTATATCTTATACAAATTAAAGACATACGGTAATCAATATTGAAAACACTTGTCAATTACTCGTAGAAGGAATTAATGAATTGAATAAGGTCAAGTATTTTCGAGAGCCTCGTTCCTAAGAATTAAATTTAATAAAATTGATAGCAAAGGCGGTTACCTTTCAAGACGTTGTTTAGTTTTTACTACACCTGATTTTAGTACCTGATGTCTATGAAATTATATTAAAACACCTGTAAATTTTCCAATATAATTTCCATGTAAAACAGTTTCCAACATCGTAAAACCTTGACAGCTTTAATTTCAATAATAATAGATGAATAGAGAAATATCAGGGTTATAAATATCAGACATAACTGTACATGTTACGGTTACGGCTATTGAAATATAAACTAAAAGCGGTCATTTTACAAAGTCAATTAGCAGTAAATAACGTTTGTAAGCGTCTTACCTAGGCACCGGAGATGGAAACAAGATCTTCTAGTCATTATGCTTCTTCTAAAGATAAGAAAGTTTATGGACGTTGGTTGCCTGAAACTTGAAAGTGTCACAAAGGGATTTTAATATTTATGAGTTCTTGGATAGATGGTGTTAATTATGGACTTGTAAATTTTAAATGGTAGAACCTTAAAATAATGCAGAAAGCTATCAATAATGTTATTCTACACCTCAATAAAGTTATTTTTAGCTTCTTTAAGAATTTCAAGATTGCAAAAATGTTTACTACGAGTATCTCAGTGCTTAACATATGAAACAAAAATTTCCAGGAGAGTAGGTAGATTATTGAACTCGATTTGTTTATATGATATGTTCGAAGAAATGTGAAAAACCAATTAATACGAAGTAACAGAGAAAAATAACAAAACACTTGAAGAACTTGTTTACATTCGATAATTGCATCTTGAACTTTTCTACTTGAGATAACAAGACTCCAGATGGAATATTTATAAATACTTATCAAAGAACAAAATATTTTTCAATGTTTTTTTAGCAGCAGGATTGAATACCTTCTTGCTGGACGATTTAATTGAAAAGAACTGATTTGACAATGGTTAAGTAAATTGTGATAGAGATAATATTTCGGATTCCAGCTTTAGCTTTTTTTATTAGGTATATTACTATCACTATCAATACCTATTGCATTTATTTTGCAGACTTAAGACTTATGAGTAGAATGTCTACGTCGGCGTTTATTTATAGTATCTTGTCTCCTGTTCTTGTCGCGTCGCATCGCCGTGTTTCAGACTGTACGAATTAAAATAATTACATATAAACATGCCTCTGCATGATTCCATCGTGTTCTGAGAAAGTATTTATACTTTATATTACAAGGTCGAAGTATAAATAAAATGAAGAACACTCGCGCGCCAACCTTACCCCCGCGATGACTCAGTTTTACCTGTATGGACGAGGGCTAGGTTATTTCTAGAGAACTGACGATAATTTTAACGTTCTGACACACCCGTTCCTAGTATTGTTACCAAATTGCCAATGTTCATTTTCTATTTTTTAACTTTCGGCTAACCGGTAATGATGCTTGAAGTGAACATTTGTTCAGGTAGAGATACAAACGTTTGATTGTTCGCAAAATTGAGGAATTTTTAAAAAGAGAACAAGCTATCAACACAATTAGCGCTTCCAACGCAAGATGTCAACAGGAAGTTAGCTTCACACCTCTTTGTCACTTCACCGCAGTGTGGCAATGTTTTATTTTTACACATTCCAAGTTCGTCTCTTGAACGACTACATTATTTCTGCTATGAATATAAATAAATTTAACGATAAAACAACATAGATTTAGCATAAGCCCCTAACACATTTACTATGTAATCTCTATTCCTAATGCTTGGGTATCAACTTATTTTAACTTATTATTCACTTGAATACCTACACTCATAACTCGCAATATATGAGGTCAAAGTGAAAGTGTGTCGGTTGGTAGTAGGGACACAGCAATCAAACCGACTATTGTCGTTTATTGCAAACCAACTATTTCCGCAATATGGATTGCAGCAATATTCTAGAATCGAATGCTGCGCCACGTTTTGCACGCTATCTTTAGAACAGCCAGCAGCAGAAATTATTTATGACCAAATGGTTTTGCTAACTATATTACAAATTGAAACGAACAGAATAGTGACCCTTTATCATTACCGTACTACAACTTCATTCATAACGTGAATGCTTTAATTAAATTAATTAATGTGTGTCAGACTGATAGCGACGAATTTCCTGCAAGCGTCCAGTCACATTTTTATTTACGCTTGACTTTGACATGCACACTTGCGCCGACTTAATTATTATGAAGCATAAGTATACACATTAAAGTTTGTTTTTATACGTCACACCGGTTTGACACATAAATACGTAGTAACAACAATTGGCCGGGAATGTCGCATGATGAGCTGTTGAAAATAATTATGATGAATGATGATTAAATCATGTCCGTTCGCGTGAACCAGAAATGGTAGTGATTTTTTATGAAAACAGAGGAGATTTTTAACGGACACAAGTACTTGCGAAACAACAGTTTAATTTATAAACCTTTACAATAATTGGTATTAAGAGAAGACAAAGGGCAATGTTCAATAAAGACTTTGTGTTATTGTTGGTCCCACTTATTATAACTTTCTCGGAAAGCAAGGTTCTAAAAATCTTTATTATATTATTTAGGTAAGTATCTACGTTTTCATTTTCTAAGTACAGTCCTCAACCGATTAGGAAACTGCCTCCAAAGAAGTGAGTAATTAACACGGTGAAGTATAATTATAAAATAATACCAGAATTCATTTTAATATCAAAGCAGAATTATTACGAAAAACACATCTCGTTTAAACTTTGAGCCCGTTTTAAAATACTCAGAATTGTTGTAACCCCACAATGTCTAAGTATTTCTTAGTAGTTGAAACTTCAGTATATTCTCAAGAAAGTTATATATATATATATATATTTTAACTTCTAAACAACTTACTTGGTATTAATATTGTATAGCAATGAAAATTTACAGTAACTTCGTTTGCTTATGTTCACAAACGAAAACATAGTCATCACTTATCAGTATTTTCAACGAAATGTTCTGATTATTTGCAAAGTTAGTTTCTCAAAAGCTTGTTTTAATGACCGCGGGGGTTTTAATATTGCAGAGAAACTTTAAGGGTCCCACGAGAAATCAGAATCACTGTGCACGTTTGCCCACGTCATCAATTCACGTAAAATATACCCCTAAATAAGATTTCATGACATTCCTTTTGTATTCGATGTGCTTTTAGAAACATGTAATCCAAACCTTAGATTATTGTTTGTATACATATATCGTCGGCGTGATTTGCCCATATAATCCTATTATTCATCATAATATTTAGGATGATATGGGCAAATCAACATAACCACTGACTAAATCGAACTAAAATACCGTTTATCTCAGAACAGTGAATATGTCACATAATGACTTCTTGCAATAAGCCGACGATATTGTAGCGTAAAATGATGCGTAACTTAAACCAATACATTCATAATACTCGATCAAAGTAGGGGGCATCGAACAAATGAATCATCTGACTTAGGCGTAACATTAATCATTGCATTTTCAACGTAATAGTTGATAAAGAAAATTATTATACTACTTCACACCAGCAGACGTCTACACACTTACATATCTAGCTAACTACCTCCATAGATAATGTAGACAGCAGTTCTGAGAAAGATACAGTCACATGACTGAGAATTTCAAGAAAACCTCTTTGTAACTAAACAAAGTAAAGGCTGCAAGAACTGAGTTCTAAGACACAAAGTATTGAATGTCCTTTGGGCTTAAGATAATGTCCACAAAGAATATAGGACCTATTCCTTGAACGAGGGTGTAATTGCGAGGACTAAGAACAACTCTTAAGCATTGTCAAACAGACTGGCGTGGCGAATGCGAAGCGTGACGTTTTTATTTGTATTGTATGTAATTGTTTGAATCCAGTCACATAGAAAAGCGAATGCGATCCGATAGCGTGACAGAATTATCGGACTGACGTTTCGCTTCGGACTCGTGCGTCTGTTTGACGAAGGCATTAGGAGTCTATGTAAAGAATAATATTTACTTGTACATAATATAGAATAAAGTATACACGGAATATCGAAAAATAATTCCAATTTCAGTTTTCGTAATAAATAATATTCTACTAAGGTTTTCATTACGATCGAGTTCTGAGAAGAAAAGTTAATACCCGTCATTTTTTCTCGTTACATCAAACTCTTCATTTTATAGATTGAGTACTAACTATACCCCGCGACATCGTCTGCATTTTATTTGATTTAAAAAAAAAAAACTAAAACCCATATCGACGATGAAGAGTCAATAAATAATAACTACAAAAACGCAACTTTACAGGAGGCGTAAAAAACGTTTCAAGTCCGTTTAATTATTTTTTTAGTATATTTGATTTTTTAAATGTTTTATGTAAACTGACTACAACATTATGCTTATGATTACAATATTAATATATTAATCAATGATTTTATTAGTTTTTAGATATATTTTAGATAGATTTTATTAGTATTTGTTGCCATCGTAAATGACGTAACACCACTTAGTATATATTGCAATAATTGTTTATCTTGCAAAATTAATAAGAAACAGACCTAAGATCTTTGCCAGCATGTGCATTACTCTATTCTACAATAAATAATGCAATAAAACAAAAATGGCCAAAATGTTAGATATTATATATTGACTCTTCATCGTCGATATGCATTTCCTTCCCCAGTCCACCATTACTTTTTTTAAGATTATTGGGATATCATCAAATATACTCCGGATGTTCAGGGTGTTTTTTTTACGTGGTAAAATCATCAAATGAGTCCTCCCACCCTGGGCTGAGCGGGAGGGACTGTCAGACTCAAATCCACGGTGTCCTTCGATAGCCCTTTAAGTTCCGGGGTCACGGTAATTCGTACAGTCCCGCGACCCCGGCAGGCTTTGGCCTTCTAGAGGGGGGCCCCGTCACTTTGCTGACGCTCTTTGAGGCGCGCATGGAACACAACGCGCCGTCGACCCATGTTCAGGGTGTAGCAGAAATGACTGTTAGACTCGTACTACCTAAAATCCACACTGGTGGATTACCATTACGTCTTAAAGCGTGAGTTGTTCCGCTCAGGAAACGAGATGGCGCTAGATGACTTATATAGCTCTGTCTCTTTCTCATAGCCTAAAGACTCACGCTTTGAGATTTCATGGTAGCCCACCTGTTCCTTCAATTATCTACCTTCTTGAAACATTCCTGCATCGAACTTCTCTATGGTAGTCTACTCTATGTAGCTGGGAATGCACCCCGGTGTCTGTGGCCATGTAACAAACGATAAACGAAAACGCAGGCTTTAATAGATTTTCAACTTTATGCACTTGGTTGTAAAATTGAAGATCTATTGAAGATTCCGTAGCGTTTTCGTTTGTTCCAGCCGCTAACGCTCAGAAATCTTTAAAAGATGATCAAGTTTAGGCTTTAGGGTATAAAGTTGAAAATCTATTGGGGAGTACCGAGCGTTTACGATTATCGTTTGCGACTTGGCTATGGGGGGCAGTTTACAATTTATTCATCTCGACGATTTTGTTTAAAGTGATCCATTCTTGCTAATGAAGCTATTTTACCACTATTATAATTCATGGAACATTTCTTAACTTTTGTACTGATAAAAGCAATACCTCCCTAGATTGTTTGCATGGCATGCTATATGTAAACAGCAAATGAATTTAAATACTTAAAAGTCTTATTATTATTGAAACTAGAAACTTACCTATAGCTCGACATTATTTCGCTATGAAAATAAGATCATTAAAAAGTAATGCTTTCACTGATCACGAGATGAACACGCTTAACTCTAGCTAGGTGATATGAATATTAACTATATTGTTCCGTTATTTCTAGTTAATTACATAACTGTATGGTGTAACTGTAACGCACGATAGCAAATATCATAAAATCTCTAATTGGAATTACTAATCTATGGATAACCGACAATTTTCTTTTGAAAAGTACCGCTCGGTACACCATATTTATTAGACGAAGAAGCTTAATTAATTACTGTTTATTATCAGAGCCGGTTTTTCAATGTGCGACTTACTTTGTAAGGGAAATAAGAATATTAAAAATTGTCGTGTAGAGAAGCCGTTCAAAATTTTTGATTAAAAACTAACAGTCACCCTATTGTAACTAAATTTAATTACTAATTACGTATTGAAATTGATAAATTATAATATTTCCATTGAATCCTTGGTCTATTTGTTTATTTGCGCCGTACACAATACAATAACGAGTAGTGATGTTTACGATGTGTTTTTCCTAGAACAACTTATTATGGCGCGAACCCTTATGAACCCATACAATAGCGCGACACTGAATATGTATACGTACTTACCTCTATAATGTAAAGCTATTGTTTGCATTAACAAAAGCGTGAATTTCACAAAACTATATTTAATTCAATTTCTGATAAATAGTTTTATATTATCACAACTTTTTTAGGTAGATACAAATAGATAGGTATTTATTTACTTTAAAATCAGTTCAGTTAAAATGAAAATGATTGATAAAACGTTTCAGTTTCACAATAGTTTTTTTTTATCGTGGTAAAATCATCAAATGAGGCCTCCCACCCAGGAAAGGGCGGGAGGGACTGTCAGACTTGACTGACTAAAATCCACGGTGTCTTTCAATAGCCCTTTACGTACCGGGGTCACAGACATTCGTGAGTCCCGCGACCAGTTTCACAATAGTTAGCAGTAATTTCCAAACTTTACAAGGTTGTACCTGTTTCGACTTTTTCTATAACCAATAAGACAGGTTTTTATTCAATAAGGTATTTCCGAAAATAGTACTTATACAATGTAATGTTTAATCATTACCTATTTGAAAATGCCGCGGCTGAGTAAACACTCAATAATATTAGCGAGTATTATAGCTTACTAGAAGCCACACACATAGATCGTCTTCTGTTCCCAGAAATATAACAATTACATGGCTAAACAACCATAAAATTAAGCGTATTACGGAGTTGGCACAAGCGCCACGTTTTAAAATTCCACAACAAAGTGGATCCGATATTTCTTTCGTAACGGAACGCGATTTACATTTTTATTGTTATTCATGTTAAATCGATGATTACCTACTACTGAACGATTAGGTCAACTATAAATGGACGATTTAAATATCGCACCTTTAGAATTAAAGTGGCCTAACTAAAATTTTTAAGAAAATGACTTTAATGCATCGAACGACTTATAAACATGTATTCTTTTAGTTTATTAAAAATAAACCGTCTCAGAAAAGGAAAAACGCACTGTTTCCGTCTCTTTCAAATCACGCTCTTTCCCCGCGTCTCTCGGTATTGAATTAATAAATAACATTTTTAGCGTTTCCCAAAACACTGGAATTTTGGATTACGCCACTTCTATTCTAAAGGTGCGATATGTTTTCTACTTGTCTAGAGCTACCCTCCTCGCGTTACCCATGTAAGCTACAAAAACGTAGTTTAGTGTACTATCATTAATGTTCAGAAAATACTTTGTTCAACCTAAAACGAGGTAATTAACGGTCACCGAACTAGTTCATAAAAAATTTTCATCGTGATGACCATGGCTTGAAGGTTACCGCTTTACAAGCACGAGGTTACGGGTTCAATCCCGTTAAGTACCCAAGTGACCTTTCGATTTCATATTTACTTACATACTTTCTCAATAATTGACGATAGATGATAAAGCTTGACAGAAAACCATAAATTATACCGCAAGTTTCTTTGTCAAAAAAAAATCCTTGCTTCGTGGATAATTTTCTGTATTAAAAGGACATCGTAGTTATATTTAGATTACTGTCTATCATAGTAGACCTAATTGTTTGTTTGTCAAAGGCTATGTTTCGGCATGGTTGGTTCGATTTGTCCAGGAATATGATAGAATTATTATTATAATAAAATAAAATATATTAATATTTTTTTTGAAATTACATTAATTCTACGAAGACGTTCAGAAACGTAGTTTTGGATTTCTCGGGACTCGTTATTTGCAATGCTGATTGTAGCACAGACATACCGAAATTTCTTGGAAATCGGGACATGTGACCGGCCTGGATAGGCAGTTCTGCGAAAACCGCTCAATATTGTCCAAAACTTTCTAGCAGTAATGTACGAGACGGAACTGTTATTTTTTTTGTATCCATAAGAATCTGTAACTCATTGACCAATACCGTTATCTTTACTAGCTATGTAGTATGAACTTATCGTTCGCTAAAGTTAACCAGTATATGAGTGATAAAGCATATCGATATGAATTCTGTGAATATGTTTATTCAACCCAACTCTTTCGCGTCTAATAAAGAAGTACCGAGAACAACGGTATTCACTGTGAAATTGAAATCGGAGTGTGCCAGCCAAATTCTACGAACAGCATGACCTCCCTAAATAAATACTTGGTTCAGTCTTTCGTTCTGAACATGGCGGCACGGTAACCTTTGTCATATTTTAATGAAACCATTCCTAAGTGTAAGCTTTGCGTCCCAAACCAAAAGATGAAGCAATATTTGCGTGTTTCATGATAAAGTCAGCATAAAACATGTTCTAAGTATAGAATATGCAAAGTTTGAAAGTTATAAATGGGCCTAATGTGAAACATCTAATTTTAGCTTACACTTACAGCTTAACATACTTATATTATGTTTAATTAACTATTAACTAAGAGAGAACGTTACAAGACAGTCCTCCCGCACCCCTAAACAGTGCTTCAGAATAATAATACCGAATATATTTTTAAACCGTTACCATCTGCATCCACTACACAAAGACGTTAATCCCACGGGAACAACGAAAAGCCGTCTAATTGCGCCAAAATGTATAAAATAAATCAACTTTATAAATTGGGGGCTTATGCTTATTCAATGGATGGCAGCTGCGCTACGAGTGCGCGTTCGCGCCAATGACAGCCGGCAGATGGTTGTGAAAGCTGCGCAGACGCAGGTAAGGGATTCCGAGAACGCCGAATATAATCGCACTACGAGGAACTCGCTCTCTATGGCACGCTCGAATGCGAATCGAACACCTGCGCCCGCGACCACGCTATGGCCTTTAAACTCGAAAAGCTTTTTATTGCGCCCTATCGAAACGTTGAAGAGGATGTTAATTGAAACGAATACGCATTGTTGGATGAACCCCTTTGTTGAGTTACGGAGGGATCGAATGGGCTATAAACTGTGCGATTGTGAGCTTTTATATTTTATACAATCACTATGTAGGTATTACATCTACCTAGTTTCAACGCCGCGCTAATGTTGCAAAAGTGAAAGTGAGTCACAGTCTATCCATTTCGTACGTTTTGATAATAGCCAACTATTGATAAAAGGCAGGATACAAAAAGTTATGAAATTTCTTAGTTTTCTTGGAGAGGGTATTTCACCCCACATTATTTTGTTTAAAACTTTATAAAATGTACTAAGAATGTTACTATTTAATTGTCCTGTATGCAATAGCAAAGAAATTATGACGAGGGAACGAGCTTTCTTCCTTGTGTTCCTTTGTATTTTCGGACTTTCAATTTTGCAGGTTAACACTTACGTGACTAAAAAGTAGAAAAAGTTAATAGGTATCTTGTTTTGAATTTCGATCAATAATAGCTCGATATTAAATTGCTAAAAATATTAAGTGAATTTCGATCAATAATAATCTAAGTAAACTAATTTCGATCAATAATAGCTCTAGTACTATTATTGATCGAAGTCAACTAAAGAGATGTTCCAGGACAGGTTTGTTTGAAAAAAAAACTTTGTTGACAAGTCATTCAACTCTGGATAATTTTGTCTTCTAATCAGAAGTAGGTACCTAGGTAGGCTAAGTTGCTTTATGAATCATTTCTATTGAATGAAACACAAGAGCAAGCTAGACGAATGAGCGTGCTGATGACTGGTCGTTTTTATCTAATCATTTTATCGAAACGGAAGCTGTTTACCATTTGTCATTACGAGGATTACGGTTTCTTTTATTTTGTGTCACAGGTAAGTTGTATTGTTCGTAAATAAAGCTTTGTCTTGCAAAAGGCCACACTTTTAAGACTAAAGGCAGAAAAGGAAATGTCAATATTTCAACGCTTACACTATGCTTTCTTTACGTTTAAAAGAGAAGTCATAAATAATACACAGAAATAACTTTTTCAAGCTACTAAAATATTTAGTGGATATCGAAAAATGTCTTTAGTACAGTTACAACTAAAAGTACTTTTACTAGGAGATTCAGCCACATGGGAGTATAACATACACATTTTTAATACATATAAATCGCATTACATACGGGTAATATTCGCAGAAACAGAGATCGTGATTCGTGACGCGTTGTAAAAGGTAAAGCCATTCAACTAACAGGACACAAAAGACTTTCCACAGTGCCCAGCTAGTAACTAGTTATCTGCGTACATACGCTATAGAATTCGCTAATGGAAACCTGCTAAACACACAACAATACGTCAAATTGCCATGTTATTAAGTTTCTCCACAACAACGACACACGAATAACTGGCAGTTACGCCAAAAATACATCGGTATTCGAAAGTTTACAATGAAAACTTTCACTTAAACGATACCATTCTGTAAAATCACCAAAATAAACCGAGTACGGTGGAACAAACATCAGATCTCAGAAATCGATAATATATTTTACGACAAATACTGTTTCACTTCAACCGAGTGAGAGTCGATCACGGAATTACAAGCAGTAGGTAGGTATGTCGTGTCTACCCACATACTGATCTATGGTTACACACTAACGTATGCTCCGTGTATTAATATGGTAACCACGTAGAAGCTCTAAAAATTTAACATTGAATTGACGTCAGGTTAATAAATGAGAATTGGATTCGATTAAGATATAGCGGCGGCTATGGCTCTCGTAAAATACTAACCTAACCAATGAATGTTTTATGGGATCTTGTAAAAGGCAAAACATTTGTCGTACATACATGTAGGTAGGTATAAACAGTTAAGTTAAAAAGTTGTCATGCGTTAAGCTGGCCATTGACACGGTCAATCATGTGCCGAGCGTGGGTAGAATCACGTAATATTCTTAGAACCAAATTAAGCTGATAGAGGCCAAATATCCATTTAAGAATTTCATCATAAACACTTTTTTCTGAAGCTATAACTATAGCTGGTACCTTTTAAGAATTATTTTTAAAACGAGTCGTTAGCTTCGTTATGTAACTAAGTTTAATGTTGTGATCGTAGGAAGATCCTACTACCTACTTAATAGGTACCCGTCTGGCTACTTTCACAAGTAACGATCTATACCAAAGACCTTGTTTAGCGTTGCAAGTGTTTTGTTTATAACTTATTAAGTACACTTTAATTGCCAAAATAATGAAAACCAAACAAACTTACCTGATTTTTGCTTACGAACGTATTCAAACTTAGGCCGTAATTGTTGTAATTGAAAGTTTTTGGAACATTTTAGAAGACAAAAAATGCAAGTCACATGTTACTCTAATGTAATTTTATTACAAAATTCACTTAAATAGCGGATAATGAAACAAATTCATAATTATTTTAAAACATTTAAATAATCAAAACAACGATGACACCGTCACTCGAACGTAAAAGTTAAAAAAGTATAACTAGAGTTGCACACATCACCATAGTTAATTCGCTCCGGTAACCGGGTCACGCGTTACTAGGAATCGTAATTTTTTGCTGTCATGTCATGTTTTTTATAGTGCCTTTACGTACTTTGAATCAGTTTAAGTTTTTATTTAATAAATTAATTAATGTAAAATTATGGACTTAATTGTCGAAATGTGGTTATTGTGTACATGTGAGTTTATGTTTGTAAACTCACGATAAAGGAAAAAATCCTAGTATGGGACAAAGCTTTAAGATAAAAATATATATCACTTTATTTGACCCTTTATATTGCTAAAGTATTAAAAATATTGTATTCGAATAGTATTACATAATTGAATTGATTCTTTGTGATTATTTTTATCTCTTACGAATCAACTTACTAAATAACTACTAATAATAAAACTGTAAATCCGTCTCTCATTTAAAATAAAACAAATCCAGATTAAAGAGAGTTTTACATAGAATCGCCTAGCTATTACTAACTACTATATTGCTGAATACAGCACAATGCAGATAGCAAATAACTAGATAACTAGTAATTATTATTGTCGGTGAATGAATTCTCAGAAGGCAGTGAACGTTCGAGTTTCGTATCACTGTCTGTTGCTCAGCCTCGTCCACCAATCCCCTCCACTGTTCTATCGTCTACAGAGTAGCGCTCGCGACGCGTCAGTTCAGTCGAGTCGCACAACGCGACGGTCGCAACCAACTTCGCGCTTTCTGTTCATTTTGCTTTTAGCGTTGAAAACATCAATTTAAAAACGTTAGAATATTTCGACACAACCACATAGTTTATCAACGGGACTACTCTATTTTATGTTGTGTGAATGACAGCAAATAGTGACAGTGACATTTGGAAAGTTTTTGTGGAATAGTTGTAAACATTTCGTAAAACTTTTTCATGAGGATTAAATAAGGAAGTGACTAAATTATATCAATTTAGTTAGTGTGTTCCACATTTTGAATACGGACGTGATTAAGTGTTGTTTTATGAATGTGTAACTTGGATTGAATCGTGGCCTGCTCACGACAGGTGGGAGGAACACACACCAGACGTTGTTTGAACAAATGTGCTTTATTGAAAGGCGAGAAACAACAATTTGTCCTTTAAACATGACATTAGCAGCGAGGTTATCTCCGCAAAGTAAGTTGTTTGGTTTTAGCGGTAAATAATTGCAGTGGGTTATAGGTTAAGTAGTGTCAACAGATTAAAAAGCTATTTTGGTCAGGTTGTGTTTATAATATATTTTTTTAATAAGGTTCATGAAAAATGCGCAATACTACAATCATTTGTCACGCAAAACTGATCGTTAAAAAATACCAAAGAAGCAAAACTTATCCTTTTTTAGAAAGGAAAGTCATTGACAAAAGTCTATGAAAAAAAAAAAAATTGGTAAAAAAAATTTCGTGGAGACCAAGCTGGTGCATTGTGTATAACAATATTTGCATGTGGTTCTCACATTGTTTGATTAGCACAGTTCATACACAGCCTCCTTATCAGCTTTAGGTATCTAAAAATAGTGAGATAAGAGAGCAAATATGTTTGTGTGACCACTGATAACAACAGATTTTCATAGGAAAAATCCTAATGTAAAATATCATATTGTTTAGTTTTTAGCCTTTCAGTACCTCCTTTACATTAATAAACACACATTTGATTTTAAACTATTCTTCTGACTTTAAAATGTTGATTTACATTTCTTACCTATGTTTAGTTTTAAATTAAGAACATACCTAACCTGATTAACATAATATTCTAATTAATTCCATCATTATGTATTTAATTACTTAAAATATTCTCAGAAGTATATCATGTGTAGCAAACCAAATACCCATATCACAAATAAAAAACTAATTACATTTATCAACAAAAAATATATCTATTTCCACGTTTATGATACCTATCTGTAATTACTAGTTCCATAGAATTTAATATCTTCAACATGTAAAACCATGTCTGCCATATCAATTTCATTGTACGTAATCAGTAACAGATGGCAATCATGTCCATTCACCTTTAATGAATGTAGTTCCAATTACTGGCTCAAGATTGTACTAATGGCAGATTAAAATGCATGCTATGATATTATCTTTACGAATTTGGAACGGAAGAAATATTTCATTGAGCAAATTAAACTACTATCTTTGATCTTATTTCCTTAGAAACTCAAAGATAACCAAAACAGGAAAAGGTACTTTCCCACCGATATAAGAATTGTATAATATAACAAACAACTAACCAAGATTCTCCATCTTTCCAGATGCCTGTGTGGAAGTGGCGGTGCCGCTGAGTAGTTGGTCAACGGGAGTAGCATGCTGCCCCAACTGCAGGCACGAGCTGAGGGTGTCCCTGGCCCCAAGCGCGGGCAAGTGCCACGCCGCCCACACGCCACCCCCCTTCACGGTCCAGCCAACATACTTGCCACACTCACCCCTCACAGCACCGCTGTCACCGCTCATACCCTCACCATACAACGATGAGCTGAGACGGTTAGCAGACACCCTAAGAGCCCTGAGGCTGTCAGGCTGGTACTACGGCAGTTTGGATTGGCTGGTGTGTATTTTTCTGCATCCTAGCGCCATCTCTTGGCTTTATTGCGAACTAAAGTTTTAATTGCACATACAAGTCATTGAAATCTAAATTGGTAATGCATCTAAATCAATGTTTATCCTTGTTTAACAAGTTTCGCCCAGGCAAAGCTTTGAGTAGATTTCATATCTTATGTTTAGTTTTCCTTATAAATTATTTATGGCAGATAATGGCTCAGACATGGTTCTATGATTTTTGCTTGATTGACAAACGAGTTTGTTACAATGTATTAATAAATTAGCATAGGTATTTCACAAAGTTATTTTTTACTCCTTGCAATAAACAGTTCGTTTTTATGAAGTCATCGTAATAATTATGATGCATTAATCAAATCCGTCTTCGATATATTTCTTAGTATTTAATTAAAGATAGTCATAACACAAGGTCAAAGTTCGGCGACCTTTGAAATCGCGGAAAATATTGTTCAATGACTTGTGTATTGCAGCTTTTATGATATGGAAAATGACAATAAAAGGTCTTTATCTAGTTATTTTTTATACTTAACTAAAGAGAGATTAACTGTTTATTTGAATTGAGCTCATTATCACTTCTGGAATGTTTTAGGTACCTAATTGACCTTGTTTTGACTATAAAGTTCTTGTATTTTTTTTATGTTTATTGACAATGTTCTTTCCTTTCTTACAGGGCGCCCGAACAGTTCTAAAAGACGCGAGTGTCGGCGCTTTCGTGATCCGGGATTCAGGAGATAGGAACTTTATATTCTCACTGTCAGTACAGACGGAGCGAGGGCCCACATCTGTCAGGCTACACTACGAACAAGGTTTCTTTAGGTAAGACGACCTTTTTTTTGAACTACGTATATTTGTACAAAGGTATAGACATTATTAACAATGCAGAATTAAGAAGGATCAGTATATGTTAATTTTATAATGAAAAAAACCTACATTCCTTAAAGTATGTTAATGTTACAGAAAAACTGAACTTAATACAATAAAGATAAGTTTCATAATTCCAAAACACTTATTTGTCATTAAATTAACAAAATAGGTAGGTAGCTAACGAATTCGGAAAATTTGAAAGTGATATTGATGAGTCAATATTCAACGAATAATTTACTTAAACACGTCATTTAAAAATATGTGTATCCGGAATTTATAATTAAAATGAATAATAACTTGGGAAATATATTAATGTAATGGGAGAGCTCAAGTATTCAATTATTCTACCGGACTATTGTAACGTTGCGTCATAATAACGTGTAACGACGTTTGACGTTACGTCACAAGTTCACAGTAATTCGGTTGCGATGCTACTTGTGCTACTGTTGACTCAGCTCCCACCGTTTTCCTTAATTTTATTGTCACATTTTTTATCGGACCTTTTTTAGTCAATTTGTTATGCTCACCGTGACAACAATTACAATCAATGCTCACTTTTTCCGTGTTCGTTTTAAATTGGTATCTCAACTACAGCTTTCTTGATCCTCAGTGTCACGGAAAATTGAATATCGGAATTCATTGTTAAGTAATGTTTTTGAGAGTGCGATGAATTGCTAACGTTTTTGATTTGTTTACAGGTTAGACTGTGACAGGCCACTGGCGATGTACATGCCGCGCTTCCGGTGCGTGGTGGAGCTGGTGCAGCACTACGCGCGGGTGGGCGCGCGCGGCGCGGCCGGCACGGTGTGGGTGGACCGCGAGGGCTGCCCGCACTCGCCGGTGCTGCTGAAGGCGCCGCTGCGCAAGGAGCCGCCCTCTCTGCTGCACGCCGCGCGCCTCGCCGTGCACAAAGCCCTCGACTCCAACCCCCTCACGCCAAAACTGTGGTGCGCCCCCAAACACAGGCTGCTTCCACTACCTTCCACATTAATAGACTATCTCGGAGAATATCCCTACTCGATCTAACGCTCGGAATTATTTAATGTTAGTAATTTATTTAGTCCAATCTGAGCGACGCCTAGTGAAGATATTAGTTGTTATGGATTGAGAGTGAGATCGCTCCAGCTGATTGTAGTTTGATTCCTATGATTGGGTGGCGGGCGGGTCGACGTACTGAGCTGCTAGATTCCTAAGGTGGACTTCGTGTTTGCATTATCATAATATTATAATCTTAATTGTACAAATTAATATGCATTGTAATGTCTAGTACAGGTTGCTAGAAAGGGCCGGATCCTTTAAATACCGACTAACAAAATAATTTATGAATAGTTAAATTAATAATGTTAACTGTATTATTTGTAAGTATTGAATATGGGACTCAACTATGGTATTTAGTGAAATGTTTACGCAGATTATTTTTATTAAGCCAATTATTCTGTGTCTGTATATAAAGATGTTTTGAGAAAATAACGCAAGACTGATTCCTTGAACTTCAACTACTGATGTGTAATTTGCCTGTATACTGTTCTGTTAAATGTACGTATCTCTGTCGTGTGACAGTGTGCATCGACTAACGATCCCCTGCTGATATTATTATTATTGTAGCAAATTGTTCACTAATGCCTAATCTTGTCCATCATCTTAAGAAGTCATCACATTATAAAATAGAGCTATATTTTTATTTATTTATTCTTGGTTAAGTTAGAATTATTCATCAACCTTAAATTGTAGTAGTTTTCTTGTTCCTATCCATGGTTGGTTTAGACACGTATCTCTTCGCCGCACTGCAGTCTCGGCACACACAGAAAGCATAGCTATAAAACAAAGTGCCATCAAAACATTCATGAAACATATTATTGAGAATTTACTTTATCATTTCTAATTCAAATGGAAGTATTTTGAGGCTGAACATGTACATAATTCTTGTTTTGTTTTATCTATTTATTTCCTTATTTTAATAAGTAACGAGAAAATATGAGTATAAAATTGGCTCTGGTTGTAAAACCATGTAATGGTTTGGTGTAAAATGTTTGCCTTGTTTGCGCGAAAATTAGTAACTTTTAGCTAAATTATTGAACATCTTGCATAAATATAAATGTAGCGTACTAAAGTGCGTTTTGATGTTACTTAGTTTCGCGCACACAAGTGTTTTAGCGTGCGGTGGAAAGTTCGGCTAGCGACGTTCACTTATGTAGGATAGATCATGTATGTACCTTGAATAATCTCAATTAGATTAAACCTAAGCTTCACACTATAAATATGTTTTATTAGTTAAATTAGCATCATTAAAATGAGCCTCAAAATTATTTTTAATAATTTCTTGTCCTTTGTCTTCGTGTTGAATAACTAATTGTCTACTTTGAAACGGGAGTTATTTTTGTACCATTTTGTAAGGGGAAGCATCAATTAAATAAGTGTGACATAATAGAGAATACTTGTGTTTAAATGTTTGTAGACTAATGTATTGAAAGAACTGCAAATAATTTATATGAAAACAAAATATACATTCTGCCTATATCTTTGCATTTCATTTATAAGCGACCTGACCTATTCACGCCATTGTGAGTTTCTCAACATAAACTACATTTCCAGACTGAGTTGAGAATTAACTGGTGTTCTAACGTAACGTTTTGACAACATTGTTCATTGCTACTCCGCTCCTATTAGTCGTAGCGTGATGATAAATAGCCTAGCCTTCCTCGATAAATGGACTATCCAACACAAAAATATTTTTTAAATTCGAACCAGTAGTTGCTGAGATTAACGCGTTTAACCAAACAAACAAACTCTTCAGTTTTTTAATGTTAAGTACAGATTCGGTCTTTTTTTCACCCAGGTCAAGGCAGGAGGGACTGTCAGACTTGTACTGACTAATAACCAGGGTGTAATCCAAATTACACCCTGGATTTTAGTCAGTACAATTCTGACAGTCCACGAGCTATTGGTAGTTCGTTAGTCCCGCAAGCCCGGCAGGCTTTGGCCCTGTAAAGGCGGCCCCGTCATTGTGCAGACACTTTTTGAGGCGCGCGTGGAGCACAACACACCTGGATAACCTGGATAACCCGGGATAAATTCAGTCTAGATATTTTAAAATTAACGTTGAAGATCTACCAATATTGGACATCAACCAACATCTACACAGTCAATTATGCAAACATTCACAACCAAGGTGCCCTTTGTTGGTGGTTGAATCCAACCGTGTAGCAGGCCCTTTAAAATGAAAAGGCTCCAATTTTTTTATGTTCAATATGGTAAAGGTTCAAACGTCTGCCAGAGTCGCGAAACTGTCCAAACGGGTGAGCTTGACCATGGAACGTAAAGGGCAATTGATGGAACACGGTGGATTTTAACTAGTACAAGTCTGACAGTCCCTTTTGCTCCATCCAGAGCGGAAAGACTTACTTAATAATTTTACTACCGAACAATGGTCTCATTTCAAGACGATAATAATGGAATTCTGTTAAATTCGCAGTCATTCGCAATGTGTACTGCAAAGTTGAGTCAACCACATGACAGTACAATAGATCGACTCACAGTCCAATCAACGAGGTAGTATCGAGACTTCCTAAAAACCTTCGATCATTAATAGTGCTATTATTGATCGAAGCTAAAATGCAATCAACGTGACCATCTTGGTTGGTTTTTAGGAAGTTACAACTTGTCACTGATAAGCAAATTGCAAAAAACACGGAAATTTGAATTCCGCAGGCTACTACGAAAGTCTGGAAAGTAGGTAGGTACTCGTAGATACGTCTTATATTTTTGTGGGCAGGTTCCTACTTTTTACAGTTACCGGTTAGATTTTCGGTAGTCTCCACAAAAATAGTCAGCGAGACTACACTATGTAGTCAGCGAGACTACATAGTGTAGTCTCGCTGACTATTTTTAATTTTTACCCTGAGTAGGATGTAGAACTTAGCTTGTCATGTTTAATTTTGCACAAGAATGATTCTGAAAATAACCCAAAACTCAGACAATATGGGCACAAAGCAAGAATTTTTATACTTTTTCACGCCAAAAGTTCCTTCAATCTATTATGCTTTGAACGGAACGTCGAACGGGGAGGGACAAAATGTCAAACGAAACCAGACCTGGCTGTATGGGCTTGACCCTTTGCCTGTCTTAACGGACAAAGAAAAAAAAAAAAAAAAAAAAAGAAACGCAAAAGTGGTTTTGGGATAATATTTATTGATTGAACTTGTGTTTTTACATTTATTCAAAAAGTTGTTATATTGAAGAAAAACAATGTGAATTGAAAGAATTTTATATCTACGTCGTCATGTCGGCAAATGGGAATGGTGGCTTTTATGCACCACTGAAACAAATCCTATCTGACTCTGAATCCGAAGACGACAAGCTGGAAAATGCCATGCATATCAAAGCTACGGACAGTTGCAACAACCTGGACTTCAACAGTGGCTTGCAATCGTCGAAAAACTACAGCATAAGCGACATGGACGAGTTCAACACCAACGTTAACACGGTGGAAAGCACAATGGACAATGTAAGCTTTTTGCAATCCGATATTTCGACGAAGATGTCTTTCCCGCGCCGGTGTGCGTTCATTGCCTCGATACTCATGTGCATATTCACCGTCGTAATATTTTTATGGGGCATACCTTGTTCTGAAGTCGGCAGCTGTGCTGCCAATGAATGGCAAGATAGGACAACCAGCTGGGAACTGCCTTACAACGAAATGGAGCTGTCAGGAGCCGTGCAAGTTGTCGATGGCGCTATACCAAACACGAAGAACTTGATATTCATATACCGCGGCAATCACATGAGACTGGAACCAAAAAGCAGCAGTGATAATGTGAATGGTGTGGTCCTCATTGTTGGTAACTCTGGGAAGGTTGGCTGGTTCACCAGAGAGAGTAGAATACCAACTGATATTAACTGTCACCTACTTGATGTTAACAGGGACAAACAGAAGGACTGCATAGTGTCAGGCACAGAGGGGTTACTGGCAGCTTTAGACTCTGTATCGGGAACATATTACTGGCACATACACAAACAAGGCAAAGATTTAAGCAAAGTAGTAGCCATAGACTTCCCCGTTATGGTGAAAGATATGAATGATGATAAAGTCAATGACTTGCTGACTGTTGCTACAGTGTATCCAAGCACAAATCACAATTCTTTACTGATGATATCTGGTGCTACAGGTATTATTATGGCTGAACCAATTCCAATTGATGATTGCCTGTCAGTAAAACTTCTGGCCGAGATGGACACAGTCACATACATCTGTAAGAATGGAACAACAGAGGCTGTGAGGCTCATATCATTTACAGTATTAAAGAAAATGCTAAAGAAAGATCTACCTATCAATCATAATCAACCTCCACCTACAGTCTTAAAAAGAATCAATGTAAGCATGAAAAAGAATATTGGGAACACTATAGAAACATTCACAAATGGTCCTGGAAAATTGAAAGTTGAAAATTCAGGAGAATGTCCAAATTCTTGCAGAGTCTATCTTAAATTGATGTTGGAAAGAAATGGCACAACTAATGTGAGCTGGGAATACACTGCCAACAATGTTTATGCTATGCGTCCAAGTTCTTTTGCCTTTGCGAACTCCATACGAGGGTTTGTGTTAAAATTATGACAGTGGAACAGTGCACACCTGGCTAAGGGTGCACTTAAAATAGATGAAGTCAGATACAATGTTCAGAACCAGAGTCCAAAGAACATTAATGACATGTTTTACCGGTCCAGTATAGACGTTGCTTCAATATCGGCTTTCATCAAGTATACCAACTTTACAGTTCATGACATTTCGGAGAGGATAGTTCTTGTGTTATTCGACAAGCTGCAGACCCACAATGTGAACATAAGTCAGACAGATATTGTGCAGATATGTGTGCGAGGCCCTATAGAGAGCAAGACACCACTGCCACTCTGCCAACCGGACTTAGAATACCAGGAGAAGTCTTTGATGATTGCAGACTTGGATGGAGATCAGTCACATGAACTTATATCATACTACAGTACCTTTGTAGCTCCCGAGTACTCACCAAAGAATTCTAATCCGTATGATAATTGGAGCTTGACCTCCTTAGTGAGGGTTATTCGTTTAGAATCAGAATTACCAAAACTGTTTATTACTGATGTTTAAACTTGGAGTGTAACCATATAATCATCTTGCTTTACAATGTATTCTGCTGATATATACGGTTTCAATTTGCCAAAATATGTAATGCTAGTTTGCTGTACATGTAGCTTGGGCAGCTAGCAATAAGGTATCTAGTCATTCATCTTGTATTTATATCCATTTTAAAACTATTGTATAAGGAAATTATCCAGGTTTTTTCTGGATGCATAGAAAAAAAAACATGCATAACTATGAACTTAATACCAATGTAATCAGAAGTTTTTGTGATCAATTTACTAGTAGATTCAATCAGGTTTTCAATAAAGGTCATTATATTCATGCATGTAGTTTTACAATCATTTTCGCCTGGAGTGTTCAATGTTTATTATAATTATAATCATACAATATTATCTGTAGTAATTAAGTATTTCATGTACTTAATATTTATTTCTAGTCTTTTAAGAATTAGCTAGTATTATAATTGACTGTATACTAAATAGTAAATTTATCAATCTGTTTCATATATTAAAGGAGCCCCCTGTTGGGTTTGTGTGATCTCAGTTTTATAACACAGGATATAAAGACCATAATATATCTGCAGGGTCTGATTTAGAAAATTCAAGCTTACAATAAGAATTATCTGAACAAAATGGTAAGGCCTACTTAATTTTGTTCTGGGTTGAAATTAGCAGCATGGTGATGTGACATGTCTCAGTAAGGTTTTGGTCACTAAAATAATTGCCACAGATAACTAAACTCAAGATCAACCTGGCTATATGCTCTACTTATACAATTACTTTGAATCTCAATTGGTCTGGATAAGGCACATCAAACTGTTTGGCCCTTTGTGTGTGTGAATGTTTGCTTCACTAGATGTTGATTTCATTTGTTTGTATTAGAAAATAATATGCGGAGTGAAGTGCCTTAACGCGGGGGCTATGGAGTGGTTCTTTTGCGTCGATTCGTTGAAATAAAATTCTTATTACAGTATTCTGCATTTTTATTTAAAACTAGTGGGCGCCCGCGGCTCCGCTCGCGTGAATATCGGTTACCGCTGCAAAAAGCCTACTCAGGAAAGACACAGTCAGCAACATGATTTCCAGGTCTATTGACAGACACCGACACTAACATCGACGACGCAGTCATCACAAACACTCCACATAGATAGATTTAGTGTGTTGCGGACTTTTTTGTAGATATTTATAAGTTCAACAATTAATTAGAACATTTTATGGTTCTATCTTTCATATTTTAGGCAGCGTACGCAAAATAAGTAACTTTTCTGGTTGATTTTTTACACCTTGTGGCCGAAAAACCTAAATATCTTACGCAACCCTATTTTTCTCCAAAATAAAATACAGCCTATGTTACTCGTGGATAATGTAGCTTTTGAATGGTGAAAGAAATTTTTAAAATCGGTCCAGTAGTTTTTGAGCCTATTCATTACAATCAAACAAACAAACAAAGTTTTCCTCTTTATAATATTAGTGTAGACTAAAATAACTAATTTCGTATCTACTATTGCTTCAACTATAAAGAAATTAAATGTAAACTAATAATATATTTAAACACTACCAAAACCTCTTATACCTATTTCATAAAATAACAACAAACAAATCTAAAAATAAACTATTCAAAGACTAAAAGTAAAAAGGGGCACGCCGCAATCGCGGCGGTAAGACCCCTCTTTGAGGAGTGGCTGGATAGGCGTCACGGCGTCCTGACCTACCGCATGACGCAGGTCCTCACCGGTAACGGAAGTTTCGGGAGGTACCTGTGTCTGATAAGGAGGGAAGAAACGCCTGGGTGTCACCACTGCTGATCGTCCGGAGGACACGGTGGAGCATACGGTGCAGGACTGCCCCGCTTGGGCAGAGCACCGCCGTGTCCTCCCGACGGCGATAGGCGGAGACCTCTCGCGCCCGGCATTGGTCAAGGCCATGCTGCGGGGCGAGACGGAGTGGGAAGCGGTCGCCTCTTTCTGCGAAGCAGTCATGCTCGCGAAGGAGGAGGCGTGCCGCGTGAGGGAGAGAACAGTGTCCTCCCTCCGACCCAGCCGCAGTGGTAGACGCCCACGGCGACAGACGTCGGCAGACGATCTCCGGCCACCATAGGCGCGGGCATGCGGGCGTCGAGTAATGGGCGACTCGCTGTCCGACCATGGACCATGCCTGGGTCGACGGCGCGTTGTGTTTCACGCGCGCCTCAAGGTGTGTCAGCATAATGACGGGGCCTGTAGAGGGCCAAAGCCTACCGGGGTTGCGGGACTCACAGATTACCGTGACCCTGGTACATAAAGGGCTATTGAAGGACACCGTGTATTTTAGTCAGTCAAGTCTGACAGTCCCTCCCGCCCTGCCCTGGGTGGGAGGACTCATTTGATGAATTTACAACGCAAAAAAAAAAACTATTGCGATGACTGATTAGCGTATTTCATGTTTCATGTATACGATTCTTCTTTTATTGAATAGGTAATAATGTTAACTTTTTTTAATTAGGGATTAGAGAGAGTGTTGTAAACGTAAGAGTAGACAAACATAATCAGAAAGCTCCGAATTGCTAAGCTATCGGGAGTTTCACGTGTTATTGTGAGTCAACCATAAAAGATAGACATGTGCTGTGAAGGAATATTTTTATATAATTTTAAGGAGAACATTTCCGTCATACATGATTTCTATGTAGCTTTAACCATTAAGGCTGCATGCGCGACGGAAGCATAAAAAATGGAGTAACTTCTCCCGTTTTCCCAATATTTCCCTTCACTGCTCTGCTCCTATTGATCGTAGCGTAATGAAAAGTATACTATAACCTGCCCAGGAGTATGAAGAATAATTGTGCCAAATTTCGTTAAAATCCGTCGAGTAGTTTTTGTTTCTATAACGAACATACAGACAGACAGACAGACAGACAGACAGACAGACAGACAAAAAATTTTCTGATTGCATTTTTTGCATCAGTAGCGATCCCTAATTACCCCTAGATAGTTATTTTTTAAATATATTTCATGTACAGAATTGGCCTCTCTACAGATTTATTATAAGTATAGATAGATGAGGTAAATAGTTGCGTGCTAAGTATCAGTATTTTACAAAGACCGACTAACTATCCTACCGGCCACAACCTAGTAAAAAGTCCAAGAGCTAGTGTAGTGTAACTTAAAAATTGAGTTAGACTATACCTTACTCTGAACTCCCTTCTAAACTAACACCCGACTTTTCGACAAATTAGTGACTAAGGCTGCGGTTCCATTGAGGCAGAGCGGAGACGAGATGTACTTACCGCGTTCACCAATCACATGTTGGATGTATATGGCTGGCCATGTGACACATGTGTATTCAAACCGTGTGATTGGTGAATCGCGGCACGCAGCTCCACTTCGCCTCAGTGGAACCACAGCCTAAATCTAGGAGAAAACAGATCTTGGGTAGGTGCCCTAGTTTTAAAGATACACATAAGGCAAGCTGTGGGGAAACCGACTCCAGCTTAGCCACTAATACACCACTCTTTTGAACCAGTGCTCGCAGTGTCGCTGGTCATACCCTCAGACCAAGCGCGTCTTTACCTTGAAGATCGGCCTGTGCGACTGTTTTTAGTTAGCTACGAGCCCTTTGTCCTTTTATTTCAGTTTATCCCAAAAAAGAATACTTGAAATATTACGACAGATGTGACATAACCCCTCCAATCCTATCCTAACCACTGAAATGCCTGTTTTGGAACGTAGCGTTGATTCGGACACTATCTTCTCTTTTGATTTCCTTTAGTTACTCGCATGCCAGAAGATCGATGGCGCTTCCGGGGCCAGCCCAGTAAGAGGTGGCGAGTCAACGTGGACGCGTACCAGGAGGGCTGGTTCGAGAAAACAGGATAAGAGCACTTTGAAGGTAATAAAGGAAGCCTTTGATCGGGAGTGGGACAGTACGGTCTAATTAAAATAAGAAATAATTTGTATAAAGCTTTATTTGAAACTAGGTTAAAATTATCAGGAACGGCGAAAAATAATCCAATAAGTTTCAGTGCCGATTTAAAATAAAACTGCATCATTGTATTTTTGAAAAATGAAATTTCTATCTAGTTATTTATACAACAGCTTTTTAAAATTAATATTAACTTAACATAAACTATTTTTATAATAGGAATCTCTTCAATAAATCAACAAAATATTAAAAACTAAACATTTTGATTCCATCATGTAAAAAAACTTATCTTAAAATACTTAAAGTATTGGCAGGGGATAGTTAAAGGCAGTTGGCTAGGAACGCTATAGATATATGTAACAAAAAGTTAAAAATAATACAAAACGTATTTAAAATTTTTACTACGTTAACATAATGCTATTCTATTTCTACCCTTAATAGCGCCAAGAACTCTACTGTACTCTTAAATTTTAACAAATTATATATCAGCTGTAAAACATTGGTGTGGATTAAAGCTTATATACATAAGCCAGCACATCAATCAACCTACCTCAATCTGTCAAATTTCTTTAATAGATTTTCAACCCTATCACAATAGTGGAAGGTTAATGTTCGATTGGTAAAATTTGACAGATGCAGGTAGGTTGACCTGCTAGCGTCTTTACCTATTTAATTTGCTGCAGTTTTACGATCTAATGTAACTTTGAGAAATTGCATTTAATTGAATAGAATATGATCTAGTATGGAATCGATTACGAAATTATATATCTTAAAACGACGAGAAATATGCACTTATAATACTCCGGCCCACTGAATTTAGATCAATAAGACAAAAACTAGAATTGGGAAATGATCGACTGTGAAATACTCTTTAATTAACAGAAAGAGTTCAGAATTACTTATATGTGTCATTAAAAAAACATTTCTCACGATTTTAACACTGTAACCTCTTTTACAATTCTTCAAAACTGTTATCAAACAGTATCGTCTTTTTATGTGCCCAAATAGTCATTAAGTGCTCACAAATTAGCGTGAGAAATAAATATTAATACTTCAACAATAATGATATTCGAGCAAAAGAATCCTGATCCGAGAAATAAAGCACACAAAAGATAATAGAAACTTAAAATGTATATTTTTATACGACTAAAATATACATAATATATTCCCCAGTATTATTATATAATATCACATCATTTCTCAGTATCTCATTCAATACGTATTAATCTCAACCAGTTTTCATAAAAGTTTTGTGGTCAAATTGGTGCAAGAAAATACTTCAATGATCACAATATTCGAACAGTACCTACTTTAATTTTAGAAACACAGTACACAATAGCTAATAAGAAACATAAAATATATACTTATATATATAACTAGCTGTACCCTGCCCCGCTTCGCTGTGGCCCAAAAAAACTTTAAAAAAAATAGATAAAAACCATCCTTGATGCGCATTATATATCATGCTAAAATTTCAGCTCAATCGGTGCAGAACTTTTTGAGTTTTTAAAGGATACACAAACCAACATAACATTTTTATATGTATATATAGATTGCCCAGGAGTGGGATAGAGCAGGCTCCTAAAATATATATATCTAAAGTACGTTATGTTAAACACAATAGACTGTTCGTCTGAATTATCACATCTTAGCTCAGCACCTCACTACCATTAAATATTAATCTTAACAAGCTTCCATCTATACTCTAAACATAAAACACACTGTGACGACAGGGCATTATTGTTTCCACCAACGTAAATCGATACGTAATTAGTGGTATTAAAATGCATATTTCAATGTTTACGGATTGCAATGGGATGTTGTAGGCATGCGTCGGCATGCTGAGGGTCAGGTGAGAGTCACGTGGTGTGCACGTCGGCATGCCGCGGGATGTATCGGCATGCCGCCGTATCTAATAAATCGCTGACATAATCAGAGTGAAGTATTATGCTGGCTAAATCCCCTGCTCTGCCGTCTCTGGTGTGGTTGCTCAAACACAAGCAAATGCCGCAAATATTATATTAATAAACATTTGGCAACAACATAATTACTCACGTAACTTAACATAAACAAAAATCAGACATTCAAATAATAAATATAGTGTATTTTCCCATTTTAAATTCTGATAGTATTTAACAAGGTTCCACCCACAACCTTTAATAGCAGTATTATTTTAGGAAGATTTAAAACTGTGTTAAAGTTGCGTCAACGTTAGGCGAAGCGAACTCGATCACCGCTTGTGCATATGCTCGTACAAACGATTGGCTCGCCTAGCGCAGACGCAGCATTTGATGAATTTATTTATTGTTTTAAATTCAGACACTCCGTGTTTATTACATCGAGTGAGGCTTGTACTCTAAAACGAAAATAAAAAATTACAAAATATCCACCTGTTCTTAGAAACTTCTAAAATTTAAAAGCGTGATAAATAAACGATAATATTATTAATAATATTGAAAAGATTTTGTTAGATTTTCAACCCCATTTTAACTTATCTCTGGGTTATTTTTCGAAAATCCTTTCGCAGCTGATTTCTAAATCATAATTCTTAGTAAACTAAATAAAGCAGTCTAGTAGTACCTATTAGGTACGTGGTGATAGTCAGAGCAACATTTGGATTTAATAAATATATAATTAGGTGAGTCAAATTAATACTCTGTGACATTTTATAGAAAGAGAGTTTCAGTTAAATACATAAGACATTTGAGGTAGATTTCAAGCATCATGTGGCATGATTACAAGCTAGCAATCTCTAAGTCTTCTATATATATCACTTATGAGTTTAGGCACATAGCGAGTTTTTAATGTATACTACATTATGCAATGTAATAAACATTATTATATGCTTCTTTGTTATACACCCGTACATATATGCTTGAGATAGAGCAAGTATCGAACCAAAATGATCGATCCGAACAAGATTCCAACATCCATAATTCTTCCTCGATGTTGGAAGCGATGCCCATCAAACACAACGACCAACCATTAATTGTTCGGAAAAGTTTCAACGCACACTATACATGTTTTTCGAGCAAGCTTTTTACGTACAGACGTAGAGTAAAGCATGTTTGTAGACTGCTTTGCTCGGATGTACATGCTCATTGCAACAAACCCAGCTTTAAACATAGAACTCGAACAAGAAGGAACAGGTGTGAGTCTGTGAGTCTCCCTTCTACTCCATCATAAGCGGGAGGACTCGTGACAGACCCCCAAAAGAAGGGGTCTTGTCACATTTGACCCTAGTTTTGTGCATTGATGATAAATGGACGGTTACAAGACACTGACACAGTTATAGGTGTCAGTTATGAAGCTGTACAAATCCCGAGCTTTTTCTAAAACTCCTTGTATAAAAAGGGTCAAATTAAATAAGCTAGCTTGACTACATCACCCAAAACAAAAAAAAACAGGCGTCAATTTCCGTGAGTCGTAAATTGCTTTAATCAAAGCTTGGAGTACAAGTTCATTACTTTAAAATATCACTTTTTTTTAAATATAAGAAATCAATACTCATTTGTTTGCTTTGCTAGAAAATTTGACATGACCCTGCAACAGCTATGTCTTTAAAAAAATTATTCCTATGCCTAAGTGAGGCCCTACGGTACTACAATCTTCTTGTTAACGGTCGAGTCGTCAACGATGGTGTACTCCACCAGGTCGACCATGTCATTGGCTGCTAACTGCTCCGCTATGCTGTAGCCTTCCTCGTCGAACAGTTCTACTGTTATTTCGTCATAGTCTCGGGAGCTGGAAATATGATACATTATTCATTGAATGCTTAGATCTTTAAAACGCGAACCGATTTTGATGCGGGTTATTTTAATAGATAGTGATTTCAGAGGAAGGTTTATATGTATTTAATACGCATAATATAGTAAAGATTGCACCCGTGCGGAGCCGGGGCGGGTCGCACAACAGCACACAATAAGCGAAAAATATTCATAAAATTGAACCAATTGAACTGAACCAAAGAGATTGTAATTTGAATGGGACCAAATTACAAGTATAGTGCATCTAACGAAAAAGGAATCATCAAAATCGGTTTACCCAGTGGAAAGATATAAGGTAATAAATACTGTGTGTATGTTGAATTGATAATCCTCCGTTTTTTTGAAGTCATTAAAAAGTCAGTACTCACATGACATGCGCATCCAGCACTTTATTCATGGTCAGATCGTGCAGCGCCTTCTTAGCCATCGCCCACTGCTGGCTGTTCTGGGAGCGCGGCCGCACGCCGGCCAGCACACAGCGCAGCGCCTGCAGCGGCAGCGCCACGTGCCGCGCCTCCAGCGAGCGGAGCTGGTCCTCCTTCACCCACAGCTGGGTGCCGTAGTCTACGTACATTAACTGGACATGGAAATTAAGATTTAAGCTTTTAACAAAAGTGTCCTCCTACCCTGAGTGGAATGGGAGGGACTTTTAGGTTCTTACTGAACAAAAGTCCACTCTGTTACTTCGGGTGCGCGCGTTTTAAGGTCACGGTAAACTGTTAAGTCATTCCTGCGACCCCGGAATCTATATATATAAAAGGAGAACTGACTGACTGACATATCAACGTACAGCCGAAACTACTGGGGCTAGGAATGTGAAATTTTGCACACGGCTTCCTATTATAATGTAGGGGAGCACTAAGAAGGGGTTTTTGGAAATTTAACCTTTAAGGGGGTGAAAAGGGGGAATTAGGAAAGTACGTAACCCACGCGGACGAAGTCGCGGGCAAAGTGCTAGTAAATATATATAAATGGGCCTTTAAGTCTTTCATGTTTTGAAGGACTTAAAGGACCAATTACTCACAGCACACAGTGATAGACAGTATACAAAGTATACAGTGGTGTACAGCTTATTATATTTTAGACGTTTTTAATACCATTCGTCAGTTGGCTGACTTTAGTAACTTCTCCGCAAAGTATGCACAGGGGTCGAAACAGGTTCAGTGTTCAAAAATACTGATTTTACTGACCAAAAATCTAAAAAAACTGACTTTTACTGACCATCTGAACTAACTTAAAATAAGTTTCATGTGGAATTGAAAAAAAAATATTATTGGCCTCCACCATCCCCATAGCCAACCATCACCACCTTTTTATTATTAAAAAGTTTACAAATAGTTATCAGTTTTAATATTTGTTAATAAGCAAATGACACACATCCAATCATGAAAATAATATTAAAAGTTAGAAACATTAGACATTATGATTTCTTGAAGAAGTTAGTAATCAAAGCATTTTTCTTTTTATCTATAATTTTTTGTACGTTTTCTTCTTCTTTAATTTTATCCTCGTAGTCTTTTCTTTCTTTAACAGCGGCATCTAGTAATGTCTTGGCCATATTAACGTGTCCTTAATTCCTTCTTTTAAGAGGCCTCTTACAGTCCACTAGCGCCGCCAATCGTAAAAATTTCATAACTCGTAAATAGAATCAAAAATACAAAATGTGGTCTGTAATTACTGTAGAAAAGGCAATAACGTAATTTTATAACACATTGTCAACACCTGAAATATAGCTGTTTACCTAAATCGTGCATTCTAAACATAAACGGCCGTTTTTGTTACAAATGCAAATTAGAAATGACTAGAAATTTGTTTTTTGTTGACACAATCTAAATGTATATTTAAAATGCTAATGTTAGGACGAGAAGACAGGGTTTTCTCTATGACCACCAACTCCAATCATCTCCCCTTTGGTCTCCTGGTGAAAGTAACGAAGTTTGGTCGCGGTTGTGGGTGGCGAAAATGTGAAAAAGTGTTGCAACTGATGAAATAAATGGACTTGAAAGGTGAAACCCGAGCAACACCGGGTTTGGCTGCTAGTAGGTATACTATAAGATATATATTTCTTAAGCAAAATCTAGAATGAAGAAGGTAGGCGTAAAAAGGAACGACTCAGACAGGCAAAATTGTGTCAGTAAATGATTAATAAGGTTCCAAAAAAATATATGGAGCAATATATGTGTTGATCTCAAAAAACTGACCATTTTCTCAAAAAACTGACTTTTACTGACCATGCTAAAAAAACTGACTTTTACTGATTTTACTGACTAGTTTCGACCCCTGTATGCATCATAATTGTCCGGGAAATTTGCGTCTTTTTCGCGTTTTATTAACGTTATCTTGGATTTTTACAAAAAATATTATTTGTAACTTGGAATCGCATTTGTAATATTAGTTTGATATAGCGTTACCTCAACGCTCTGGTCAGCCCTGGTGACGGAGAGCACTCGTGCGCGGTACCACTGGTTGTCCGGCGGGTACAACGCCGCCACTATTTCGCCTGGCGCGGGAGTCATCTGACAAAAAAAAAAAAATGTTAAGTAAGTGCCCTTACACACTCAATTGTAGTAACCGACCAACTACAAGTGAAAAACATTCTTATTACTATGATATAATGATGAAATTCGACTGATTAACGTCGTCGTAGCAAGCTTGTTTTTACTGTCGACTCACAGACAACTGCACGTTTTATCTTGGCAACGACTTTATGTCGTAGTGGTAAGGATGATTTTCACTTGGTAGGCAACCGAATTGCTTCGCATCATGTCTAGAATAATCGCGATAAGCTAGAACATATTGGTCGCGGGACTTACGAATTACCGTGACCCCGGAACGTAAAGGGCTATTGAAGGACACCGTGGATTTTAGTCAGTACGAGTCTGACAGTCCCTCCCGCTTTGCCCTGGGTGGGAGGACTCATTTGATGATTTTACGACGTAAAAAAAAAAATCTAAAATTTATTTGTTCCATGATTTTAATTGAATTAATGAAATGCGACTTGCGACCCACGGAGGCCCCTCAAGTTAAAAAGGAAAATTTACAAAGCCGTGATTAGACCTGTCGGATGTATGGATCGGAATGCTGGGCTGTGAAATAGATGGATGAGAAACGATTGCATGTAGCGGAGATGAGAATGTTAAGATGTGTGGAGTGACAAGAATGGATAAAGTAAGGAATGAGTTTATAAGGGGAAGTTTGAAAGTGGCGCCTGTTACAAAAATAATGAAAGGAAATAGTCTGTCTTGGTATAGACATGTGATGAGGAAGGATGACACTCATGTGACTAAGAGAGTGATAAGTATGAATGTTGATTGATGGATGGAGAGGAAGAGGAAGGCCAAAGAAAAGATGGATGGATTGTCTAAGGAATGATATGGAAGAAAAAGGTGTAAATGATACTGTGATTTCTGAAAAAAACGTGTTGCGCCGACCCCAAGTAAAATGGGTTAAGGGTAGGAAGATGATGATTTTAGTTGAATTATTTTTAAGTTGATGGCCTGTATCTATTATGCCTTTGTCAAACAGGCTGGCGTGTTCGAAGCGATAACGAACCGATACGAGACGTCAGTCCGATAGTTCTGTCACGCTATCGGATCGCTTTTGCTTTTCTATGTGACTGGATTCAAACAATTCCATACATTACAAATAAAAACGTCACGCTTCGAATTCGCCACGACTCTCTGTTTGACAAAGGCTTTATGGTTGAACTTGAAAGCCGTTTAAAGGTGTGCTATCGGTGATAGTTCTGTTTCTTGATATATTTAATGAAACGATAGAGCATCGCAAATTCGATTCTGTGCTAAATACATTTGATAATACATTTTGGTTATGTGGCTTAGGAAGCTCACACAGCATTTGTAAATCGTTTTAAATACATAGGTAAAGATAGTTACCGTAAGTGGTTTATACGCGATACGCGTGGCGGGGCTGTTCATGTCTCGTACCAGGGCCTCCAAGGTCGTGGGCGGCAGTACTACTCCGAAGCTAGGCAACTCTGGATCTGTCGTAACATTAAAATGAAGAGAAAAGTGGAATATATGTTGCCACAATATTAAATTGCTTGTTTAACAAGAAGTTAGAAGTCTGTTCTTTTAACTGTAATACACGAGAGAGATTTTTCAACGGTGTGTGAAGCCATGTCAGAGGCCTACGGGCGGTTTAAACTCTGACACCAGGTTGTTCATCAACCATACGATAAGAAGAAGAACTGTAATACACGGGCTACAATAACGGCATTTCCCGATTGAATTTATTGTTTTTAATTGAAATGTTCATCATCATATCAGCCGTGGTCGCGAGACCAAGGGATTACCGTGACCCCGGTACGTAAAGGGCTAGTGAAGGACACCGTAGATTTTAGTCAGTACGAGTCTGACAGTCCCTCCCGCCCTGCCCTGGGTGGGAGAACTCATTTGATGATTTTACCACGATAAAAAAAAAGCGTGTGTGGCTTACATTACGTAGATATTAGATGTCTCTCACCTTGTTGCTTCTCTGTCTCTATCTGTACGTACACTCTGTCAAAATGACAGACGAATGTCACTAAGACTCTGTGCCAAGTGTCGGGCGCCGGTAGTGGCAGTGACTTGCACTTGCCTATCACTGGCACGCGGTCCAACGTCCAGCCCTCTGGAAAGAATATATTTATTAGAAACTAGCTGGCCCAACAAACTTTGTACCATATAACGTCATCGGGGTCGCGGGACTCACGAATTACCGTGCCCCAGTACGTAAAGGGCTACTGAAGGACACCGTGGATTTATTCAGTACAAAACTGACAGTCCCTACCGCTCTGCCCTGGGTGAGAGTCCTCTCACCCAGGGCAGAGCGGTAGGGACACGTGGTAAAATCATCACTTGAGTCCTCAAGTGATGATTTTACCACGTAAAAAAAAAATATAACTAGCGTAAGACTTGAAGTAATGCCCTAAACTACAAAAAAAAAAGTTGTTTAAAACATTCCTGACGTCACTAACACTGATTTAACAAAAGAAAAAATACGTGTCCATTATTTTTCAAAACTCTAACGATGGAATACTTTTTTTTTTATCGTGGTAAAATCATCAACTGAGTCCTCCCACCCAGGGCAGAGCGGGAGGGACTGTCAGACCTGTACTGACTAAAGTCCACGGTGTCCGTCACTAGCCCTTTACGTACCGGGGTCACGGTAATTCGTAAGTCCCGCGACCACTGATGGACTATTAGTTTAAAAGTAATTTATGGAAATGTGTTCTATTACTGAAATAAAGTATACAGGGTGAATTTTTCAACTAATCGAGAATTCGTCAGAATCGGCCTCGAGACTCCTTTCAACGTTTTTTGATATTCCTCATAGTTTCGGATTTAGCCAATCCACGCCCAGTTGAAAAATTCAACCTGTACATAAATAAAACGCATTACATAAAAATTACCCTATATGTGTTCATGTATACTTTTGACGTCTAGCAACGTTTATTAAAATAATTTCCAAACTTACCGGGATGCATCAAAACATGCTTTTTGGTACACCGACTTCCTTTGAAGCACTTTTTATCTGGTTCGCCTTTATAATGTTTGCAGATGTCAATTTCGTCTCTATTTTTGTAGCCCTGTAAATAATAATATTGAAAATAAATAATAATATGGCAACATTTATGTTGTTGTAAATTGGCAACACCGCCACTGTGTTTATGTCATATTCTATGGTCTATGTTGGTTAACCACTTGAATGCTAAATGAAATGTCATCCGCACAATTCTTTGAAAAAAATGTCACTAATGATAGTTTGGGAAGAAAACTTCCCATAGGCATTGTAGTGGTTAAATATTTGAAGGCGCGTCTCTGGCGCCATCTAGTAGCAGAGATTGAAGACCCTATTTTGAAATTGATTGTGTGATTTATCGAATGACATTGAGCGGACGAGAGTGACAACTGTGTTGTCACTCTGGCGGAACGTCATAAACGTCAAACAACCACCGTACTCGTGCACTCTGGATCGAACGATAGCGTGGACTAGACGGTTACGACGGATCGCTTACGTCCCGAATCTTAATCCATTTTCATCTTTGTTAAGTTGAGTGATTATTGTAATTTAAATTGAGAATCGTGATTATAAGGCTGCTGATCGAAGACGTGTCTAATTATTTCCAAGATACCTCGTGCAATTACCCACTTAAGATGAATAATTCTGATATAGGTACCCACGTGCCTTTATCAGAAGTGGGATGCGAAAAACAGCCTGATGAAGATACTCAGCCCCATAATCAACCTAGCAATAGTGGATTACTCACCAATATGGAAGCCCTGTTAACCCGTTTGTTAGCAATGCCGCAGCAAACATCGCAGTCTGTAGCAAGCACTAACGCGGTTCAGTTGATCAAGTTCGACCCAGATGATGAAGACGCTGATGTTAAGGGCTGGTGCCGTGTTTCCGAGTTGATTATTAACAGCAAGAATTTGAGTGGCGTGGAACTTTTAGTTGCTCTGACAACCGCACTAAAAGGACGAGCGGCATCTGTTCTGACTAAGTTGCGTTTGGAAGACTTAACCTGGGAAGTTGTGAAGCAAACATTGCTGGCGAAATTTGCAGAGCCCAAATTGATACAGGACCATTTTGATGAAGTGTTGCGCTTTCAGATTGGAACAAAGGAGACTGCTAGTGAATCAGCTACACGTTTATGGGCATTAATCGAGCGAATCCCTCAAGTCGAGATGTCAGAAGAGGCAATCACTGGTTTCGTTATTTCTGTTCTGAGCTCGAAAGACCACATGATTCGTCGTGAACTGAACTCCTATGCTATCACAACGCGTGCTCAACTCTTCCGAACACTTGGTGGGGTTTCTTTAAAGCGTCGTACTGAAGATAATGATAGTAATGACAATAAGGCAAAAAGACCTCGCCTGTCAGACTCGAAGTTCAATGGAAAATGTCATCGGTGTGGAGTTCCTGGACACAAAATAGCAGAGTGTAGAAGGCGACGTGACGACTCAGCTAATCGAGCAGATGGTTCCAACACGGATCAGGTCAAGGATAAGTCAGCACCAGTCACCTGTTTTACGTGCGGGAAACCTGGCCATGTATCTACGTCATGCCCTGAGAAGAGAGGCGGTGGCGCAGCGGTCAAGGAGGTCAACACTTGTGAGCACAAGACTTCGAGAGGTAAACTGACGACGGCATCTGGTGAGCATATCTGTTTCCTTTTTGATAGTGGCTCCTCTTGTTCTTTGATTAAAGAATCTGTGTCTTCGGATTTCCCTGGCATTGAACGCAATAGCACCGTTTATTTGACTGGCATTGGGGGAGACGATATTGAGTGTAATAGGCAAATTTCTAGCATTGTCAAAATTAATAATCTTTGCTTGACTCTCTTGTTTCATATCGTTCCAGACAACTGCATTTCAGAAAACGTTATTGTAGGTAGGGACGTACTGGAAAATGGAGTGCGTGTTGAGATTGATAACGAAAATCTTCTTATATCCACAAATGAGAAAATACATTTTTGTGAAAGTGTACAAGGTATTGACGTCGCGGCTGTAGATACAGATTTAGTCGGGGACGAAAAAGAAGCCTTACTGCGTATTTTGTTGAAGTATACTGATCACTTTATAAATGGTACTCCAACTAAACGTGTTAATACGGGTGTAATGAAAATTGAACTAATTGACCCTAATAAAATAGTCCAACGGCGACCATATCGTTTATCTCCGATCGAAAAACAGGTGGTGAGGGATAAGGTTCGGGAGCTATTGAAAGCTGGCGTTATTAGAGAGAGTTCTTCGCCGTTTGCTAGTCCGATTCTCTTAGTAAAGAAAAAGGACGACACGGATAGAATGTGTGTCGACTACAGAGAACTCAACTCAAACACGCGACCTGAGCACTATCCCTTACCACTTATAGACGATCAAATAGACCAGCTCACCGGAGCTTATTACTTTTCGTCTTTAGACATGGCCTCTGGTTTCCACCAGATTTTGATCCACCCAGAATCCGTAGAAAAGACGGCTTTTGTGACGCCCGAGGGGCAATACGAATATGTTGCAATGCCATTTGGTTTACGCAATGCGCCGTCGGTATATCAGAGGTGCATTAATGATGCACTTAAATATTTGAAAGATGGACCCCTGGTGTACATGGACGATGTCCTCTGCCATTCCTCTGACGTCACAGAGGGTCTGCGACGGTTAGACCAATGCCTGGAAGCTCTGACGAAAGCTGGGTTTTCGTTGAATTTACGTAAGTGTAAGTTTCTTAAGACCAAAGTTAACTATCTAGGTTACGCTATCCAAGCCGGCGAGGTTAGACCTAACTCCCTTAAAATTCAGGCTCTGGCCAATGCTCCGCCCCCGAAGACAGCGACTCAAGTTCGCCAATTTCTTGGCCTATCTTCGTATTTTAGGAAATTTATCCCTAGTTATACTCAGATGGTTGGTCCGCTGTACCCTCTTACAAAGTTAAAAGGAGGCATTAAGTGGACGGAAAAACACGAAGAGATCAGACAAAATGTTATTCGTGTTCTCACGTCAGAGCCAGTCTTGACAATTTTTGACCCAAAACTGCCGGTAGAGCTTCACTGTGACGCTAGTTCTGAGGGATACGGGGCTATAGTCATACAAAGAAAAAACAACATGCCACACGTAGTGGCTTATTTTAGCCGCCGCACGACTGAGGTAGAGTCTCGTTATCATTCATATGAACTAGAGACTCTGGCAGTCGTGCGAGCAGTGGAACACTTTCGTCACTATTTGCACGGCCGGAAGTTCACAGTGTATACCGACTGTAACTCGTTGAAGGCGTCTAAATCAAAAGTTGATTTGACACCCCGCGTTCATAGGTGGTGGGCCATACTTCAAGCGTACGATTTCGATATTGTTTATCGTGAAGGGAAAAGTATGGAACACGCCGATTATCTATCGCGAAATCACCTACCTGAGACCCCAACTGTAGAACATTGTTCAGATAAGTTTGAAGCCTCCCCTAGTTCTACTGCTGCAAAGAAAATAGTTAAATTCGTAGAGTTGCATTCTGGTTGGTTGTCTGTCGAGCAAAAGCGCGACGCTGAAATCCAAGACATTATAAAGAAATTTTCGGACGGTGATTTACCGGAGAATGTAGCACAAACTTATGACGTAAGAAATGGTGTTCTCTACCGGAAAATTAACCGCAATAAAACTGTTTCTTGGCTACCTATAGTACCCCGCTCATTGGTATGGACTCTGATCAGTCACATTCATTCAGAAATTCAACATTTGGGCCCCGATAAGACTCTCGACAAAATTTACGATCTATATTGGTTCCCCGAGATGTCTAAAAGTGTTCGCCGGTTTGTCGACTCATGCATAATATGTAAAGCCTCGAAAGGTCCCTCAGGTGCCCAACCAGTTAGACTACACCCCATTCCTAAAGAGCCAACCCCTTGGCACACGCTCCACATAGATTTTACTGGAAAATTAACAGGTAAAAGTGATCAAAAAGAGTACTGTTCTGTCATCATTGATTCGTTTACCAAGTACGTTCTGTTAGAACACACCACCTCTTTAGATGCGGCCAGCGCCATTATGGCACTGAAGAAAGCTGTTTGTTTGTTCGGGGCTCCTAAACGAATTGTGGCTGATCAGGGTCGCTGCTATATTAGCGGTGATTTCAAGAACTTTTGTGCGGAACATCACATTGATCTTCACTTCATCGCCACTGGCTCAAGTAGAGCAAATGGTCAGGTCGAACGGGTAATGCGAACCCTAAAATCTTTACTTACAATCATTGAGAATGATCCGCACAAGAATTGGCGCGATGAGTTAGGCAACGTGCAACTTGCTCTGAATAGTACAAGGTCTACTGTCACGAAATATACCCCGACTGAATTAATGTTTGGAATTCAATCGTACTCGTTAGGAATTTCTAAGCTTTCAACTGGAGATGGTCCACACGAGCGCTTAAATTTAGAAGCGATACGCTTAAATGCATCCGAGAATATAGAGAAAGCTGCTAACGCTGAAACTATTCGTTTTAATCGCGGAAGAGCTAAAGTAAAGCCATTTAATAAAGGTGATTACGTTTTCGTTAAAAGTTCGGAACGTAATCAAACGAAACTTGACCGAAAGTTCAGAGGACCTTTCGTGATCACCAATGTTCTGGAAAACGACCGCTATGAATTAAAAAGTGTAGATGGTCCTTGCCGTACGTTAAAGTATTCGCACGAAAATTTGCGTTTGGTGCCGGGAGGTCACGAGGGCTTAATGGAATTAGCTGAAGGCATTATGAATGACGAGGAGGCCGTGGAGGCGGTAGATATGCAGTCAGAAGGCATTATTGATGCCGATTTTGAGACCATGTCGGCTCGCAGTGTTGACACCTTGACTGCAGATTCCGCTACTCTGACTGCATCGTCTGAAACGCTTACGGCTCCTTCTGAAACAGCTAGTGCTGATTCGGAAGATGAGGGACCTATGAGCTTTGACGTAGAAGTAGACGTCCACCGAGCATAATGTTCAGAACCTAAGGTACGTTCAGATTGTGTGATGTGAGTACGTGTGGGTGTTGTTGTCCGGTTTTGCCCGTTGGTTGGTAACTCGAAAGGACACAAACCCAAAGACGAGATGTTGTCCGGTCCTGACTAGAGTGCTAGCGGGTTCGTAGGGACGCATGCGTCTGTGTGTCACGAAAGGATTGTATTGTCCGGGCTTAGCGGTGCTGGTCGAAGGGACGTACGAATCTAGTTCGTCGACGTGAGTGATGGCGAGTCGAAAGGACGGTGCTGTCCGGCCTTGCACTTGGGGCAAGTCGTAAGGAAGCATTTGTCCGGGCTGCGCATCATGAGTGAGCCGATGGCTAGTCGAAGGGACGGTGTTGTCCGGTCTTGTACTTGGGGCAAGTCGAAGGGACGCATTTGTCCGGGCTACGCATCGTATGAGAAAAAAAAACCGGCCAAGAGCGTGTCAGGCCACGCTCAGTGTAGGGTTCCGTAGTTTCCCGTCCGTTACAATAAGTGTTAACAAATAGCCTTTTTTTAAACTTAAATAATTGATTATACTACAAACTTAGTCCAGGAATTTTGCACAAAAACTGTTCTTTCCATCAAGTTCAAAATAATTTTCCTAGAAAGTCCTTATAAAGTTCTACTTTCCAGATTTTTTTCATATTTTCTAAACTTATGGTTCAAAAGTTAGAGGGGGGGGGACACATTGTTTTTGACTTTAGGAGCGATTATTTCCGAAACTATTGACATCATCAAAAAATGATCTTAGTAAACCCCTATTCATTTTTAAATACCTATCCAACGATATATCACACGTTAGGGTTGAAATTAAAAAAAAAATCACTTTCTATTTTACATATAGGGGGGCTACCCTAAAAAAACATTTTTTTCCAATTTTTATTTTTGCACTTTGTCGGCGTGATTGATATACATATTGGTACCAAATTTCAGCTTTCTAGTGCTAACGGTCACAGAGATTAAGCGAGGACGGACAGACAGACAGACAGACAGACATGGCGAAACTATAAGGGTTCCTAGTTAACTACGGAACCCTAAAAAAGAGCAGTGCAAGTTGCGAGAGAGTTCGAAATAGGCTGTAGCCTAAAGTAAGAGGCACTGGCTCATGTCAGGGTGGACGAGCATGGCAGCTCGACTAAAAATATGGTACCTTCTTGTTGCAGGAATACATATTCGCCCGAGGACGGGCGATTGTCAGTCCGGCCGTGAAGGCGCGTCTCTGGCGCCATCTAGTAGCAGAGATTGAAGACCCTATTTTGAAATTGATTGTGTGATTTATCGAATGACATTGAGCGGACGAGAGTGACAACTGTGTTGTCACTCTGGCGGAACGTCATAAACGTCAAACAACCACCGTACTCGTGCACTCTGGATCGAACGATAGCGTGGACTAGACGGTTACGACGGATCGCTTACGTCCCGAATCTTAATCCATTTTCATCTTTGTTAAGTTGAGTGATTATTGTAATTTAAATTGAGAATCGTGATTATAAGGCTGCTGATCGAAGACGTGTCTAATTATTTCCAAGATACCTCGTGCAATTACCCACTTAAGATGAATAATTCTGATATAGGTACCCACGTGCCTTTATATTATAAAGCTTGTAGGGTTTGTTTGTTTGTTTGGTTGGTTGAACGCGCTAATCTCAGAAACTACTGGTTCGAATTGAAAATTTATTTTTGTGTTGGATAGTCCATTTATCAACAAAGGCTATAGGATACATATTATCACGCTGCGACTAATAGGACCCGAGCAGCGGGGGTTGAAAGCAGGTAGTGTATATTACCGTGACAGCCTCAACGGGGTCTTCATATTCCGGGCAGTCAGTTATCTCAAAGTCGTCCTGGCTTGGCTCCGATATCGGTTCTTCTGGAAGCTGTTCTCCTTCCTCCACTGGCTTATCTACTGAGGGAGAAACATACGTTTCGTCAAAAGCAAGATGATTCACTCAATTTAGTAAAACACTTAGATTCTAGAATGTCCAAATTCCTAGTACGCTGCTGGGAATTGAATACAAAAACACGGAAGAAAAATCACCAACGTCATTCGATTCCTACGTAAAACAAGTGAACATCTACAAGTAAAAAGATTTGGCAACACTGGCAGCCGGTTATCAAAAAAATTGCTCTAAGAATTTAATTAAAATAATACTCTGATTTCTAAGATACGGATTGACAAAAGAGTATGCAACTTTCAGGCATCAAAAATTTTTTTTTTTCGCCTGTAATGAAATGTTTGTCATTAGTAGACCTCAACTTAAGAACTTCGTAAAAATAATAAAAAAAATCTAAACTCTAACCAATCAGAGATATAACGGATTTTATTTTGTTCTAATTGGGAGTAATTCACTCCTGATTAGAACAAAATAAAAACCGCCATATCTCTGTTTGGTTACGGTTTAGAAACTTATTTTTTTTTGCTATGGACATCTTAGGTAGTAGTCTAATTGTGCCCAAAATATAATCACTGGCGAACAAAAACAAAAAATTGATGCTAAGGTCCATACTAAAACTTGCATACTCTTTGGCTTTTGATTAACTGTCAGACTTGTACTGACTAAAATCCACGGTGTCCTTCAATAGCCCTTTACGTACCGTGGTCACGGTAATCCCTTGGTCCCGCGACCCCGGCAGGCGTTGGCCCTCTACAGGCCCCGACACTATGCTGTCACTCTTTGAAGCACGCGTCGAACACAACGCGCCGTCGACCCGGGCATGGTCCATGGTCGGACAGCGAGTCGCCCATTACTTGCTGCCCGCATGCCCGCGCCTACGGTGGCCGGAAATCGTCTTGCGACGTCCGACGCCGTGGGCGTCTACCACTGCGGCTGGGGTGGAGGGAGGACGCTGTCCTCTCCCTCAGGCGGCCCACCTCTTCCTTCACGAGCATGACTGCTTCGCAGAAGGAGGCGACCGCTTCCCACTCCGTCTCGCCCCGCAGCATGGCCTCGACCAATGCCGGGCGCGAGAGGTCTCCGCCTATCGCCGTCGTGAGGACACGGCGGTGCTCTGCCCAAGCGGGGCAGTCCTGCACCGTATGCTCCACCGTGTCCTCCGGACGATCCTCGCAGTGGTGACACCCAGGCGTTTCTTCCCTCCCTATCAGACACAGGAACCTCCCGAAACTTCCGTGTCCGGTGAGGACCTGCGTCATGCGGTAGGTCAGGACGCCGTGACGCCTATCCAGCCACTCCTCAAAGAGGGGTCTTACCGCCGCGATTGCGGCGTGCCCCCTTTTATTAACTTGGAAAAATTTAACAATAGATTGTTAATTTCCAGAGTTAATAAAATTTTAGGCTTTTACTGTCTACTTTCTACATTTCAATGTAGCTGCAGGTAAGCCGCAACTTTATTTGTGTTTTTTTTTAACTCCTAGACGGGATATTCGCAATTTTGTGGATTTATAATTATAGTTAAGTTAGTAACAAAGTTCCTCTCTTTGTAAGAGGTGTGAAAGAGGTCACAATCCACCGGTTCAACACACAAAATCCAGTCGCAAGTCCGGTCACAATCCAGTCGGTTGGTATAACTGGTGTACAATCGGCAAAGTTGAATCATGACCCATTATGACAATAAATCGTTTGAATCCGTCAAATAAACAAAGATCAAGGTCGTTACCATGGTTATGTGTTTACGCGAATGTGGACTTAATTGTATTTGAATGTCTGTAAGAAAATAAGATTATGGTCGGTCATGATTCAACTTTGTCGATTGTACCTAAGTCAAATTTACGGTCAGTTCAAGACTGGTCTAAGCGGTGAGCGATGAGACTGGCGGCGCGAATGAATCATTAATTACTTTGTAAGTACGCGAATTCCCCACTGACGGCGCCTCGTGTCGTGTTTCAAACATTTCTACACATTTGATCTTACCGCTCTTTGCCCCGCTCTAAGTCACCGCCCACAGCGACAAGGTGCCGTTAATGATACACCAATTTCGTCGTAGATTAAAATGTTATGTGAGTTTAAATACTAAGCAATGGACTCGAGTAATTTGCAGGAATAACAGTCTTAAGCGATCTAAAAAATTCCCTATTTAAATAAAACTGCAGTGAAAAGAAAATCTTCGTTGTAATGGTCTTACTTGGTAGAGCCAGTCCTTCGTGCACGATGAGATCATTGAGGGTCTCGCCTGAAGGTAGCATCACGTACACGCCTAAAAACTCCGACGTACTGTGACATCGAAAAAAACATATATTAAAAGACTGGTACACTGTGAGTTTTTATATTTTTTTTCTTTTTTATGACAGTTCGAAAGTGTCTGTAACAGGCCTATTTGAAAATGAATGCTTTGTTTTCAATTATAATATTTTCAAATTATTTTTATTAAGGGATGTGTAAGTGTGTGGACAAGAAATCTTTGGAACATGGATGTCAGAAGCTCAATAGAGGAAACTGTCATACTAACTTGTCATCGACCTTGATCCTCAACATCCTGCCGGAGTACTTGTTCATGAACTCCTCCTGTTTCTTCATAAGTTTCTTATTTTGAACACCGACTAAGTCCACCTGCCGATATATTGAAACGCAAGTGTTAAAAAAGCGTACATAACCTCACAATATGGCGTCTTAAAACCTTCCTAGTAAATTTAGACGCATAGTATTTGTAGATATTCATGACTGGGCGGATCGTGAAGCAATTGCATTTCGCGCAAATTTGACTATTTAGCCAGTTCATGTAAGGAGTCCAGGATAATGCAAATAAAAAAATAATACTTAGATAAGGTTGTTTAGTGAACACAAAATGGGGCACTATCTACGGAGCCCCGCTCGACGGGGCTCCTACTTCTGGGTAGTTTTTTTTTTTACGTGGTAAAATCTTAATATGAGTCCTCCCACCCAGGGCACAGCGGGAGGGAATGTCAGACTCGTACTGACTAAAATCTACGGTTTCCTTCAATAGCCCTTTACGTACCGGGGTCACGGTAATTCGAGAGTCCTGCGATCTACTTCTGGGTAGTTTACTCAAAAAAATACTCGATGCCCCATTACGAAAACAAAATAAGCAGCCAGGATTATTAACAAAATTATCTCTATAAGGCGTATCTGGAGCATTTCCGTTGCAGGCTATGGTACTGATACCATCAGTCAGTACTCCTCGCCTGTGTCCATCTTGTAATTGACGGCACGGTTGGCGCAGTGCCTGAGTGATCAACGGCTGCGCAGCGTGTCGCGGGTTTGATCTTCGCACGGTACAAATCTTTGTATGACCTACAAGTAGTTGTTGCGGGTCTGGGCGTTTGTGTATGTAAGTTATATTATTTTAGTTATGCGGTCGCGGGACTGTACCAATTACTGTGACCCCGGAACGTAAAGGGCTATTGAAGGACACCGTGGATTTTAGTCAGTACGAGTCTGACAGTCCCTCCCGCTCTTCCCTAGGTGGGAGGACTCATTTGATGATTTTACCACGATAAAAAAAAATGTCAGTTATGTTCTATATTTCTACCACTCACGATAAATCAGAAATTCCTAGTGTGGGGCAACTTTTTTTTTTTAAATAATCTGCTGTACTCTCTGTACTCTAGGTAACATTAGTCAGTACTCACCCCCGCCAGTTGACAGCAGCGCGCGAGCGGAGGCTTGGTACAGAAGCGCGGGTGCAGGGGCTGCACGCGCTCGAACGGCACCATACAAAACTCACCCGTGTCCACTATGTATATCTGTGCTACTTCACTGTCCTCCTGGTAATGAAAAAGCATATGCAATAAAGAAATTTGTGATTATTAATATCTAAACTTCGGTATTTTTAAACCTATGCGTTATTCGCTACAAGATCTAGACAATACCGAGTAGGTAAGCAAAAGCGGATTTCGCTATCCTTGTGGATAGAATAGATCAATAAACTCGCTCGGTATCTACAATCGACAAACTTGAATCATGACCCATTTTGACAATAAATCGTTGGAATCCGTCAAATGATCAAAGTCGTTACCATGGATATGTATGTTTAGGCGAATTTGGACTTAATTGTATTTGAATGTCTGTAAGAAGCTTATGGTTGGTCATAATTAAATTTTGTCGATTGTACTTCTATTCACAGCGGCAGCGAATATCGCTCAGGCTTGAAGAGGCCTTAAAACGAGTCTTTAGTAAACATAGTTCTCTTCTTTACAAACAAGCGACTTACTCGTATGTGAATGCACATAAGTCGCTGAACTCTTTTTATACGAGCATAAATTACGAATGAATGTATCAAATTGGATACTTGTTTATTTGGCGTGATCGTTATTGTTGCGCAAGGTTTGTATAGGTTTTTTTAAACAAAAATTTAAACTCGTGCTGGGATTGACCGCAAGTTTTGATACGAATCGCGGATTTAGCAACTGCCAAAGAAATCATTTATCTTACAAAGTATTTCTTTTAACAATAGTAATAAGATTGGTTTTCATGCAAACATCAACCAAAAAAGGTATCTTTTACAAGCAGTGTTTTTGAAAATAAATAAATAATTCAACAGACCTTCAAATTAACGAACAGTCCTCTGTAGTAACAATCGGTCCCTTCCTCGTAGAACGCACAGTAAGAAAGTGCCTCTATCTCTTTTCTACTTAAGGGCTTTTCATTTTCTTTGTAGAAGTTTGTCATTTCTACCATAAATCTGAAAGAGAGAATATAATTTATGTGTTAATAAATTAATATAGCAGGATCGAACCCAACCAGGCACATTACTTTGTTTAATTTATTTCATCACCACTGCTTTTAAAATGATGAAGGAAAACATCGTGAGGAAACCGACATGTCTTCTTCTTCACCAAAAATTCCAAAACATGTGACATCAGATCTACCAACACGCATTGGGCCCGCGTGGTGGATTATGGCCCACTCATTTTGGGAAAATTCCATCGCACTATTCGCAAACCACTGCAACTTTTGAAAGCCAGGATCAACAGTAGGGACCACCAGAAAAGCGCCAAGACAATAAAGCTCAACGTGTCCCAGATAACGAAGTTAACTGTCTTGGACCCAGTAACGAAATTAATTAAAAAAGAATCGTGGAGGCGTAGGAAAGTGTGTAGTTTCTACTTCCCTCTCAATATTTGAGAGGTCTGAGGGTGATAATAATGTCTACTTGTAAAATTTAGCTTGTATATTACTTACACGCTAGCTTCTTCTGGATCCTCAGTAATCACCCAGAAGCAGGGGCCGTCGACGTGCGTGAGAGCAGCCGGATACACCTCGTTAATTTCCAGTAGTTGCTGTGGAGGCAAGTTTACGCTGGCCTCACAAGGGATTGGTGTGGGCGGATCTGAAGAAGTTAATAGAATGTTTTATATTGTTATATACTTTAGCTATTATAGGGTTTTTATCCACAGGGATACGCCATCCAAATAGTATACAGAGTAATTCTTTTAAGTTGGCAGAAAACTTTTTTTTTTATCAATTTCATTCAAAACAAAATGTTTAAAAAAAAACTTCCATAACTTCTTAACTGTAAATAATAATTAAATACCGAAATACATAAAAAAATTGACATTTGTCCAAACAGAATGAATGAAAAAAAAAAAACAAACATTCATGGGAGACACATTCTTCTATACTTATTTCGAAATATTATGTTTTAATATAAAAAATACAGCATAAAACTCAAAACGCATTCTGAAAGTTTTCATAACAGTCGAGCGAAGCCTGGGCGGGTTGCTAGTGTATAACTGGCAATCGATTCTAATACCGTGCCGGTCTGGATACGTTTCCGCTCTAAGAATTATTGAGAGCAGTTACGATATCCATAATTCAATATCAATACACAACAGTGACAGTGTAATGTGCATGTAGTTTACAAAAGACAATAATTACTATTCTTCTGAAAACACCAAAAATTTAGCAAGCTTTTTCATTATTCATTTAATTTACTTATCTGTTTACATTTTTAAATATTTAAAAAAAAAGAAAAGAAATAAAAAAAAACATTTAAAAATATAAAAAATAGTGGCCCACTAGCATCGGGAACAGGGTCCACGGTGCCGGTGGTTAGGGCTCTAGAGAGAGGAACCTCCTAAGCAAGCTTTATTATTATAATATTATTCGTTTATTTACCATTCATATATTTACGTTTTTAAATAAAAAAAAGAAAAGATATCAAACATTACAAAAATATAAAAATAGAGGTCCACCGGTATGGGACCAGGGCCCAAGCTATCGGTGGCTAGGGCTCCAGAGACAGGAACCTCCTCACAATGCGAGCCGTATCGAGAACTGCCTTCTGAATCAGGCCCTTGATCCAACCCCCTAATGAGAGCCTCGAAAGATATACGTCGACGCTCTTTGCTATCAGGCCATTGGCAGTAACGACAATCGGCACAATGATAGCCGAGCTCACATTCCATATGTCGACAACCTCGCGCGCTAGGTCAAGATATTTGATATTATTATTTTTAAATACTAGTTGTTCTCCATGGTTTCACATACTAACAAAAACCTCTTTAATTAAAATATTAAGTATGAGTACAGATTATTAACATACCTTCAATTTTAACATTCATCAATTCCGCTTCCAATTCGCACTGCACCTCCTTTACTGCCATGCCAACCTTCGCCTGCGTCATGGTCTCCTCTGATGACGATGTGCTTGAGAACACTATCAAAGGCTGATCAGATTTAGGTATCTTCACCCTCTTGGGTTTCTCTGGAGGGCAATGGTTCGCGCATGCAGTGGAAGCAGAGGGGGCCGGCTCACTTAATGCATCAATGAGGTTGTATGGTGTTAGTGGTGTCAATGGCATCAACGGTTTTGAGAAAGAATCTTGCACTGGAGTGTAGTCTACGGTTGGCGTTTCGTCTGTAATGGAGTTTAGGAATGAAAATTAAAAGTTTTAGTTCACATTCTCTGTTAATTTAAAGATTGCATTTAAAATGGACAAATGTGTTGCATGCACACACATTCAATTAATAACTCATACACATTTCTACAATGTCCAACGACTGACAGACTTAAGACTGATGATTGTGTGGTATTGACCAGTCTCAAGACTGCTTGTCATTTTTTTTATTTTTTTTTACTTACTTTGTCTCTATTACTCTGAGTAGTATACATTCAAATGAAGAATGTGCAGTTAATGACTTTCTAAAATATTTAAATTTTATTTTATTTAAATCAGTAGGGCAATCAAGTTAAAATTAATGGAACCCTAGTAGCGCACATAAGAACTGTGAGTTCAGATCAAATTTTGGTTAGTACATGTACAATTTCATTTAAATAATTTGAACTATCATCTGGTGATATAAATGATAGATGCCTACAGGGTGACTTTTACATGCAATATTCTATACTCAGCTTTATTTTACAAAAATTTGAAAAAGAACATCAACTATTTACTAACAAAAATGTTATCGAGTGTTCCTAATTAGAAGAAAAATACTGTGTGTGTGAAAAAAGGTTGTGGAAACAAATTAAAGTGGTCAGATTTGACTTTTGTGAGTTACTGATTTAATTGGGTATTTATTAATGATAATATTAAAGAATATTTTAAGAATAATCGCAAAATATTTGCAGGTTTCATTCAGCTGTTTTTTTATGGATTTTAAATATTAATATTTAGTCATTAAACTCATGAATTGTGTGTCGTTTAAAGTGGTTTTCCTTTTGTAAATTCATTCGCATTTAACATGGACATTTTGAACAGTAAACAAACGCAAAATCGATCACTTAAGCGGAACAGGCTGGGCTCATTCTATAAATTGTCTCATAGAAATCTCATGGCTGGATCGTAAATGATTGAAGGTCAAGTCACAGTAATCCAATCGGTATTTCGCGATTATCCACACTACGCGCCGTATCGTAGGACGGGTGACATAAGACGAACCGTTTCATTGCACTCTTGAACGTTGTCACGATTTACAAGTATGACTGAATATTTTAACAATATCTATCATAGTTATAGCGGTAGTAAATTGAATATTTATTTGCCTTAAAAAATATTTTTGTTGACAAATAAAATTAAATCAAAAGAAGCGAGAAAAAGCGTGTAACGTAACGTCATAGATGTCTAATGTTGGGTCAATATATTTTAAAAATTAAAGTAGTATTTTTTTTGCTACACATTTTTACGAAACATTCATAGATTTTTTCGATTAACGATGACTTCATGAAGTTATTGTGTTATGTTGCCGATCGTTGAATTAACCACAACGTGATATGACTAGCCACATCGCGATCCTATAAGGGTTCTGTGTTTTCATTCGGACGTACTGAACCCCGAAAAATTGTAAAGCATACAGCGTAAAAATTACAGCTCCTTTTTTTTCAAAACAGTTTCGATTTACGGGCTGGAATATTAATTTTTCAAAAATCTAATGATGCTGTTTTAGTTTTCATCAAAATTGGCCTCGCGACTACTTTCCGCCCAGTTGGAAAATACACCCTGTATATTGTATTATTTATTGGTTATATACTATTTGTGTAATTGAAAAGGCGTTAAATGACACATTTATTGTGTTTCTTAATTGATTAAAATATTTTAAGTAGAATAATAATTGAGTAAAAAAAAACCTGTTTCATTTATTTGTACTTGTACTTACCAAATTTGCTCATTGCAAGATTGAAGTCAGTTATAAGATACATGTACTCGTCAAGTTGTTTCATGGCATTCAGGAATCTGTCCTTGAGCTCAGCTGGTTCGCAGTTGAGCTGTAGGACAAAGCCTTGCGTCTGTAACAAAGGCAGTAAAAAAATTAAGTACCTACATATTGTCTATTGTTAACATGACAATAGACAGCTTATTTCTACCTTGAAACTAATTTTGCCAATTTTACATCTATACTAATATTATAAAGCAGATGAGTTTGGTTGTGCACCCTAATATCAGGAAGTCATCATTTACCTAGCCTTTTCCCAGCTATATTGGGGTAAGCTTCCAGTCGAACCAGATGCAGCTGAATATCAGTATTTTAACCTAATCTTTAATGTAATCTCTGGAACTACTGGTTTCATTTTTTTGTTTGCGTTGTATAATTTATTTATCTGGTAGGAGATGGAGGAGGTCTTCGTGTCGCAAGACACGCTGACGCCCAATTATGACATGTTAAATAATAATTAGTTATGATTTAAGAATATTTAAATAATTATATTATAATAAGTAATTTATAATAGAAATTGAAAAACGGACATGTCAAAAACCGAGATTTATAGGAAAGCGTTTTTAATGTCCAAACCTCTCTAGGAATAATTCTATGTGTACATAGACTTGAATTAAACCTCTGTATGTTAAAAGCGGTTTGAACATTAAAACACTCTCCTGTAAACCTCGGTTTTTGACATGTCTGTATGTAAGGACCATTGATATCAAAATGCATAAGTAAATGGGAAAAAACCACAGATTCACTCTCAGTTCCTTGTCTGTTATAGTCTGATGGCATGACAATTCGACACAATCGAAGAGAATGAGGTGCAGGTGAAAGATCAACGGCTTAACATGTTTTGTATAAAGGTTTTTATACTGAAAACTTCTCTAATACCAACAACTCTGGATTGCTATTGAGAGATTTCTGATGAAAACATAGCTCTTTTTCAAGCTCCCACACTCATCAATCATGCTTACATCTACAAGGATAATGGGATAGCTAATTATGAAATAGTTTGAACTAATCAAGTAATCGTCATAATTGTGTAAATTAAACAACTGTTTCACTGATTGTGTTATATATTACATAACAAACATACGTAGGTACTTTGAAAATATGCGCTATTGAACTGTTTGATTATTTACATTTTTTTTTTCGTTGTAAAATCATCAAATTAGTCCTCCCACCCAGGGCAGGGCGGGAGGGACTGTCAGACCTGTACTGACTAAAATCCACGGTGTCCTTCACTAGCCCTTTACATACCGGGGTCACGGTAATGGGTAAGTCCCGCGACCTTATATTATTTACATAAGAAAATTTCAGAACTCCTACAAATGTTTTGGTAGCTAGATATCTGGACACTATTTTATCACTGGCTAGTTAATTAAGCACCTAACTATTACTACTTTGTATGTCATTTGGAAATGGAGAAAGGAATTAAGCAACTATTGTAGCCAGCTTAATGATTCTTTATTCCCACATTAATTATTCATGTTTTATTGTATTAATTACAATACCCACAAAAACTATACTTGCAAAAGAGCGACTTACCTTCATTTTCAACTTTTTTATGTCGTCAATCGCGCGATCACATTTATCCCAAAAGATATTTAGTCTAGCTTCCAGTTCGTTTCGCCGATGCATGCACGCTGCTGCGAGGTCAACGAAACTCCTAGAAGAAGGTGCATTGTAAAATTATGCATATTAAAAAGCAAAATATAATTTTAGAAAGGCAATAAGAAAGTACTCACATTTTCGCTTTTACTTTTAAGTTTTACTCAACGTCAGGGCGCTTAATCAAAATATTATATTACTAGAATGATGATTTCTTTGATTATGCTCAATTTTTAGTTTCGCATCTTAGTAAAATAACAATACAGCTTTTGTCAAGTTTTTTAACGTTGAGGAAAAATGCGCTGCGACTGCCAAACAAACTTTAGCAAACTCAAACTGACTGAACTATTTTCTTGATCCATAGACTAAAAATAATGTTTTGCCCATGGCCCGTGTCAACAGATTATATATCTGTATTAATTCATTCATTCATTTAAGTTACTTAATTTTTATAAAACACAAAGTAATGGTTAATTTAATCGAAAATGGTTATTAATTTTTGTGATTCCGTAGAGTTCTGTTACGTTGTATTTTAAAACGACAAATTCAATTGCAGTAACATCTAGTGAATAAAAAGTAAAATAAATTGTACTACTATTCGACACTAGATGACATGAGTGAATTTGAAAGATCTATTCGCTACAAGATGGCGTTAGTATATTACTATCGACATGCTGTACAAAATAATTTAGTTCGATTTATAAACAAATCTGCCGTATTCCTGCGTTAAGATTTATTTACACCTTTTTTTTTCAAGTTTAAGTTATCCGTTTGCTTTAGTAAAAGTATCCAATCAATTAAAGTTGCAGAAACTGAAAATTCCTAATCAACATAGTAATTTTTTCACAATGTGCAAAAGAAAATTCCCGGAGTAATTGTATTCATTAAACGGGCAACGGGCGGGTTACGCACTACGTTTCAATTAAAAAGGCCAACAAACTAAACAAGGTCCACATAATAAATTCAGTGCACCCCCGCTTCGCTCGCCACTAATTGGATTCAGAGGCTCAAGCAACCAATTAGAGCGAAAGAGATAGAGTTACGGGGGTGTTTCTGACACAAGAGAGAGGGAGAAGAAAGATGTCTGCGCTAAATTTCAAAACATCCATAGAGAATCGTCCTAACCGTTAAAACTTTTTCAGGAAAAGTTCCTGTGCTAAAGTTGAATGAACATCTAGTAAGCTGTGTTGTTTGTATCTTAAGTAAGTGATATATTTATTAGAATAGGTTTTATCTTATACATACTAACATGACACTTTAAGGCCGATGGTACAGGGAGCTAGCCTATTGTCATCAACCGGGCACAAATCCAAATACTGTGACTGTTTACTGAGAATTTCTTAACAGAAAGACTGAGATTCGCACCTAGTATTCAGCAGTCTTGCTAGCGACGACACAGATTTAACTTCTAAACATTAACCTGTTAGTTTTCTCTTGTATGTTATAGAAAAATTATCTCTTTTCATAAACATAAGAAACGAGTTTGATTTACTATTCATCTACGTTTAGCAATCTATCTGCTAGTCAACACAATTAGTCACAAAGTTAATTCGCCACTTTTAATTTAAGAACTCCTTAAATGAAAAGTTAATTCGTCACATGCATTAAACTATGTGTAAATTCGTCACGGTTAGGTAAGGGTTATAGCGGCAACTCTTATCCTCATCTGGCTGTTACCAATGATCGAATGAAGATTATCGCTACACCTAGTCTTCAGGCGTTCTGCCTGAAGTGTGCTGTTTAGCGGACATTGGCTCCGCGGCTAACATGGCCAGTTTTTTTTGGTTGGTAAAATAATTATCATCATCTGCCTAGCCGTTTCCCAATTATTTTAGGGTCGGCTTCCACTCAAATCGGATGCAGCTGAATATCGGCATTTTACATGGAGCGACTGCCTAACTGACCTCCACAAACCAGTAACTGGGTAATACGATACCCATTGGTAAGACTGGTTGTCAAACTTTTGATCTTCTGACTGTGATTAACGACTTTGACATTCTAGACTCTCTACAAATGACAGCCGGGACCAACAGTTTTACGTGCTTTTCGAGCCTCGGAGGAAACTTGCTATGCTCAACTTCACTTGACCAGTATGGCTTATTATTTAATTAAGAGCTCCTCTCAGTTGATAAAATAATAAAAATTTAATTTTGTTTAATCCGCAGACAAAAAATGTACTTGCAACTTGCAATCTTGTCTTCTGCTGCTGCTAGAACAGGATGATGGAAGTACTATAATATTTTCATCCCTTTCTTTGTTATCTCTCATCAATTATCATCTTTGGCAACGTTGCCATTATGGAGTTTAGTCCTTCAACCGTATTGTGCTAATATAAAGAAATATTTCCTGAACTGTACGTGGCTTGACCAGCTTTAAACTTACTATCCCATTAAAAGTGGAACACACAAAGTGTAACATTTTTTTTGGAAGTTGGTTTTTTTATCTTAGTAAAATCATCAAATGAGTTCTGCCGCGTAGGAACGGACGGAAGGTGGTCTGTCTGGCTCGTACTGATTAAAATCCATGGAGTTCCTTCACGTTCCAAGGTTACAGGGACCAGATAAGACAGTCTCGCGACCCCGGCATTGTTTCGTACACTTTAAATAGCAAAACATACAGATCAATCCATTATTTTAAGACATTGTACAACATCATAATTATTTCGATGCATACTCACGTTTTACAATAAACATATTCTATTTTATTTTATTCATATGCGATTCTTATGGGAAATCATCGTTGATACTTAGAGTTTCGACTTTTTAAGGGCACTCATCTAAGTTTTCTAGAGTTATTTTATTTCATACTCTTTGATCATAACCTGCTATCTTCTTGGTGCTTAATTTTAAATTTTAACATGTTTGCTGGCACGGCTAGATAAAATTATAGGTAATTATTTCTCTAAAGTAAAACGTCATTTTCCTGAAGTTGTCTCTTCATTCAAAAGACACCTCCACATTAACGATTTCCAACCCGTACATGCAATAAAATGACCAGGAAATTAAATAAACCAACTCTAAATTGAAGCGATCAACTGGAAAACACAGAGCAACATATTCAAGTGAAAATTTTCCATACTCGACAGGAAAGGGTCGGACATATCGCATTTGGTAGTCATTATCGCGTTATTCCCGCGTATCTACCGGCAATTCAATGCGTCGCTCCCGGTGTCCGGGACCGGAGTTCCCGGACGAGTGTCGGACAGCGGCTAGCGGCGTTCCCGGGCTGTTATTACCGTCAGGCGGGGCGTTTAACTCAATTTGAGGTAATACTCTGGGACAGATACTTACTCTGATCGATGCTAATAGCTTTTATTGATATAGCCTAGGTGTTATTAGTTCACTAGTGGGGCGCAATCCGGTATAGTTAGCCGTCGTAAATAACGTTAATATCACAGTTTGACGCGGTCGTGAGACCCTCAAATTGCCGCCTGTTGTGCATTTTGAGTTATTTGATAATTCATAGACGTTCGCAGTGGTTTATTATGTGCCGTTTACTCGTTTAACTGTATTTTCGCTCGTTGCTGGGTGTGGTTAGAAATGTCGAAGGCAATGAGATAATTTACACGTCTTCGAGTGGCGTGCGCGCATGCCGGCGGTGCGGAGCGTCATATTATTGTGTTACTTTGTAAGAAGATGGTAATATTGTGTTGACACGAAGGGCGGTGGACGATGCTGAGAGGAGAGAGGTTAAAGTGGTCAACGTGTGAAATCATAATCGTTTTACATTACAATGAAGAATACATACTATACGCTACAGGGTGTTGTGTACTCCTCCCATTCCCATATTTATTTGTAGATAGACCTTCAAGATCTCTAACTCGCCAGCCACTACCTGTGAGTTCCTTTGATAAGGTATCTTTTCTATGGAATCTATAATATTCTTCGGCTGAATAAAAAAGAAATTGAGTGCCTGGTTAGTCTACTGACCAGAAAATTCAGATCTCACTTTCAGGTCCAATAAAGTATTATTGAAATTAAGTATGCTCTAACTTCAAGATTTTCTGGCTTCGAGTAGCTGATTGGCTGATTGAGAAAATCATCAAATGAGTCCTCCCCTTCGTGTGTAGTAGATGGGACGGAAGGGACTGTCTCTTAGACTTATTGACTAAGAGTCTACCCTGTTCCTTTACTTGATCATGGTGTCCTTTACAGACGGTCCAGTGTCCCATGGACATTGGTTACTGACGGCGGCTATGACTATAGAGAAAAACGCCTCTACATAATACCTCAAGCGATTACAGGCATAATGGACAAATAAACATGAAAAAGACTTATTTACTTACAAAAGAAATATGATAAATCATTAAATATTAAAGAATAATTCCGTGCCTATCGTTAGGTAGTCGAGACATAGGTGTTAAATCATAAGTATCTAACAAATCGGTGCGCCTACGCAGATCAAGTAGGTGTCGGTGGTTAACTCACAATTTACATTGGCGACGGTATAACAAATTGTTTTGTAAATTTTCCATACAAATGTACATTTATTAAGTTGCTCATCGGTAGCTGAAAAAAAGATTTTATGGTAGGTAAGAATTAAATATTGTAAAACTACTTTTGACTAAGTATTTTGAAACCTTTCCTATCAATCATTATTTTTATCTTACTTAAAGCATATATAACTTGCAGTATTTTTAACCGACTTCAAACAAAGGAGGAGGTTATCAATTCGATTCATTTTTTTTTATTATACATAATACCTCTCATTCTGCAGACCTATCGTCCTTATACTAGACAATACTGATTGATGTAGCAGCAGTGTACTGTGTTATACCGAACAATAATTATATTGGACATAACATCTATCGCATACCTATATCGACGGTTAAAAGGTAGCACGTAAAAAGGGACAAAAATCAAATTATTCAGAAGATTTTTTTGTTTGGGCTTAAGAAATTGTATAGCCACGAGAGAGTGTATTCAAAATAGCTAAAAATTTTAAGTAGGATGGCATTCATAACTTATTTTCGACAAAAATGGCGCTTATACCAAAAGCAGTCGATATCGTATATCAGATGATACGTTTACAAAGCTTTCCTTTTAGTATCTATGTAATATTAATGATAGATAGCTAAAAGATTATATGCTTAACAAGAAACGCGTACATAGATACCCATACACCATTTACATCCACCATTTAACACAACGATCTCGGATGAGCCTCGCCTCGCAGTCACTCGTAGCGAGCGAATGTTAAACGTTAATTAGTTTATAATAATCTAATGTGTTCGTCTCGCGTTTAATGAGTAATTAAAGAGGTTCCAACATCACTCCGGGGCTAATTTCCTTAATTACGATTACAGCTCAACCAGGAATCGTAAGTTGTATAGCGAGGCGTCAATACGCCCCTGATGTGCTGCGTTTGAACGCTATTTTACGAGATTGTTTCATAGGATAGTAGTAAGTAGAGTTGTGTTTTTATTGTCCGAAGTAAGGGTGTTCGTTTTAGTAGCCTAACCGTTTTATTTGAACATGTTAATTTAAAATTCAGCAGGAGCTATTGTAAAAACCCTTATTTAGTTTGTTCTCTAACTAAAAAAGTCATATATTACCTCACTTCGTGTGAGTTCTACTCGTATGTTTAAGTAACAATACTAACATTATAAAGCTGCAGAGTTTATTTGATTGAATGTGCAAATTTCAGGAACTACTGGTTCGAATTGAAAAATTACGCTTAAAAATATCACGTTACAACCAATAGAATCTGAGCAGCGTTGTATCTCAAATATTTGTGGCATAGTTAAACTAAATAATGTTTAACCAGGTTTACACTTATTCAACTTGCCAAACCACTAGCTCACACTACCATACGATCTAAACGAGCCACGGTCGGCGCGATCCCTGTAATTATTATTAACATTCAGCCGTTTCACCCGTAGTCCGTAATTAAAACATAGTTAGGCCCAACAAGCGGACGCCTTGCCAGATTAATGTCTAATAGAAATGTACCACATGATTACATTAATAAACTACGAGGTATTATCGCGTTTTTACATACTATCCAAGTGATTGATGGCAAATAGATTATAGACTTATTTTACTGGAACGTGTTAGGTATTTACTCTACTTGAACAAGTAGGTCGTGTAAACGAGGCTTCGATTTTAAAATGGAAAAGGTTTGGTAATTTGTCGATGTTTGTGGTGGTTGAAAGTAATATAAAGTTTTATTTTTAGCTCATTTCATAAACTAAGGGACATTGACTTCTAACAGCATAAAGGATCAACACAAAAGCATTAAGGAAGTACGAGATTATCCACATTACAATACCCGCGTCGACCCTCACATTCACACTAGGCGATAATTTCCACGCCTTTGATTTTAAACAGTCAAATAACCATGAATATTATTCTGAAAGATCTTCAGATCTCATCTGGCATTCGGAATAAACTCGTAAGCACGGCGAAATTGCGTACCGACCATAATAGGGCCCTCTTAAAGTGTCTGTAACTTTTAAACGTGGTCGGCGTGGGCGGGGCGCTGCCTTCAAAGACTATATTAACATGTCATAGGGAGAGAGATAGCACTATAAACATGTCGTGCGTGAGAAAGGGACCGCAGTAAACAAGTCTGGGCTTCTATGCGCTTACGCACCACAAAGGAAGTATTGTTTTCAGTTGTTAACGCCCGTTGTGTAGTTATTGATGTGAAAGGATTTGTTTATGGTCGTATTGTCTATGACTGGCTACTGTACTGAACGGGATGGTATTAGTTATGTGGGTGGAACCGAAAAAAATTGCGTTTGTTACTGTTTTGAATGGTTAGGTATTTTTAATGTCGTCTCTTTGTTGAGTTTTCAAAGTAAAGCCTCTGATACTATCTGCTTGATAATGTTTTTCCATCATGAAGTGTGAGTATGGAAAGATCGTAGCAGGTGGAGTTAAAGTAGTTTCTGCCTATCCCAATTGGAAAAAGATTATGTATAGGTTGTTTCATATTCTTCTCTTGTTTGACTTTTACACGACTTTAAAAAATATAGTGTTATGTTTTTATCCCCTCAACTTATCGTTAATTTGTTCGATTGTTTAATTTAATTTTTAGTTACTAGCTTCCGCCCGCGACTCCGTCCGCGCGGATGTCGGTCTTCGCGTGGATGATTTATTTCCCCATTTTGAGTAACTCTGACAATGACATCTTATAAATATTACGGCGCTGAATCCATTGCGGGTAATGCAACGTGTGTTCGCGGTTCTACAGAACAACGTCTATGAATAAAACTGAAAAATAAGATTTTTTCTACGTATTTTTCCAGGATAAAAAGTATCCTATGTTATGCCCAGGATAATAAGGAATAATTATACCAAGTTTCATCGAAATCGAACCGTTAGTTTTCACGTGATGCCTGCACAAACAGACAGACAGACAGACAGACAAAAATTTTTTTAATCATATATTTGGGTTTGGTATCGATCCAGCAACACCCCCCGCTATTTATTTTTTCAATATTTTCAATGTACAGAATTGACCCTTCTACAGATTTATTATATGTATAGATGCGTACCAGCTAATACCTACTCAATTCCAAATACAATTTACAAAATTAAAACGCAAGACAATGCGACAAAAAAAGCCTTCGATATCACTTGTTATTTCACAATGGGTCTGTAATGGCGCTCGCTGCGACAAATCGTCGTACATTACAACTGTCAAGGTGGAGTGACATAAACTGAGAATTAATATGGGAACTCGATTGATACTTGGAAGAATGTCATGTGGCTATGATTTCGGAGGATTTCGGGACTGGTCTTGGTTCAAGAAGCAGAGGGGGCTATCCCTATATTTCTGAGGCACTCAGTTTACCTAATTATAATGTCAGTTTTCTATGAAAGAATAGCCTTATGATGTTGTAATTCTTCACAATTCTTCACTTATATTCTGTCAACATTATACTATCCCTGGATGTATTGATCAAATCATATAATTATGCGAAGTCATAGAAAATCAAAAGTTGGTCATAACTATAGAACGGTAAAAAAATTACACGGACATATTCAAAAGTTTGAAAATGATACTGTGTATATTCATATATCCTTCAACTCTTTTCTTTGAACGCATCTAATAAGATGTCAGATAAAAACAAAATGATTAATCCGCACACACATCATCACACAAACAAACCACATAATTCCTACCACACGCTATTTTATCAAGCAATTTAACCATTTATAGCACTTTTAGCTCATTAAATACCTTCATTAGAACTAATCGGTCACTTATCCCAGTGATGATGATTTCTTGCACACCCTATTAGCAGATCGTGAACGACTGAACGATTGAACGAGTGAGTGTAGAGCGGTTCTCACGGTGAACGAGTTACACAAATAGCTTTAATTCAACTTTAATGATCTGTTCGCGTGAACTAAATTGATTTGGTTGTTGTGACTTCAAGTTTTGGTCTTTTTATTGTCAATTGCAATCGACAGTGATGTGTCAATTATGTGCTTGGAATGGTCTAAGAGTTTGATCTCAATTTAGTAAGAAAATGAACCGCTTAAACTAACTGAGTTGAGGTGGTCAGATAGGTAACATACTCGTACAGCTGTTGTTCTATGTAAAATACTGATCGGCTGCATCCAATTAGGCTGGAACTTAATCCTAATTCCTAGCATTGGTTGTGAATAATTCGTTGCGAAGAGTATTGGTAGATGATGATAAAGTGATCATACTGTTCTTCTGTTCCATAAAGCAATCAAGCCTGTTTATCGATACACTGGGTTTTATTTCTAAGGCCTTATCATGAATTTCCAGTTTTTGTGACGTAAACTGGAACTTGTCATTAAATTCAAGGAATAAATTAGTTCCTTCTTCGTTCACCAGAGGCGCTATTCCATTTTTCCATACAATAATGCCTTTGTCAAACAGACATGCGAAAGCGAAGCGTTTCCGAAGCGATACCGAACCGAAGCGAGACGTCAGTCCGATAGTTCTGTCACGTTATCGGAACGCTTTCGCTTTTCGATGTGACTGGATTCAAACAATTCCATACATTACAAATAAAAACGTCACGCTTCGCATTTGTCACGCCTGTCTGTTTGACAAGGGCTTAAACGCAGTAAATATTTCAAGTACGCTGTAAATAAAATACTGAAATCTTGTGATCGAGCCACTGGTCCTTCTGTAGATGCAGCATTTTTTTCCCTCCTCTCTCCACTTTTCATTTTATCTGAGATGGGATTCCTCTAGTCCTCTCACAATACCTCTTGGTAAGACTGTTAGTGAGACTTTTGAGCTTTCTGACTAACAGTAACGACTGTCAGAGATATATGAAAGGACCAACGGCTTTACGTGCTTTGAAACTTGCACACCCATCCACAGACCAGCCTAGGCAAGCGCTGCTTAAACTAGAAAATTAGCTAACGTGCTCTTCAAAATGGCCCCCATATTATTCAGTTCAAAATAGCTTGCTACTCATCCAATTGTCCACTTGAAGTTACAATTATTTATCAATTAACACCTCGTGCTACCCATTAGCTCCTCATCAAATCACATGAGGACATAATGGCATAGACGACAAATATCTTAATCCACTAATCTTTTGAGATCCAGTTTCCATAACATATTTTTGGAACGAAACTCTAAAGCTTTCGATTAAAGTTCAGTTTAGTTTGCAACTGCAAAAGATTTTATGACGTTGTCAAATACAACTAGTTATTATGAAATGAACATAGTGAACTTACAAATAAAGCTGAATCTTGTTTAACATCAGTAGGAAATACTGTATGGTTGACAAACATCTCAATCTAGCAGGTGTGTGCGGAGACTGCGTCTGCGCAATTGCCGGCGGCGCGCGGCCAGTGATTATAAACACATTTGTGGTGATGAAAGTGTTGTTGACGGTACGCGGACTTTTAAGAACAGGGAAATATGGAGTAGGCGTGATGAGATTCTTTTATAGGAATAAATATTATTTTGGGTTGATAAAATCATCGAATGAGTCCTCCCTGATTGTCAGACACTGCAATGATTAAGAGTCGTTGTTGAGCTCCTTGTATTATGAGTCGAGCTGCACGATAACTGACAAATGCTTGCACTGACTAGACAGGTTCACTCAAATCTGTGTGGTACTTTCTCCAAAAGACCACCTCAAACACCTGCATGGTTCTCATTTAACTTTACTAATACAAAATTGTCTCGACTTTAAAAAGACTGTCACCTCTGAGTTAGTTCCGGATGTTTCTTCTCAGAGTAGTCAGGTACGAAACACCGGCCTCATGTAGTCTAAAAATAGTGTCTTTTTGACGTGTAAAAGAGTTTGCCGAAACTAATTTTCTAAATATATAGTCCATCCTGTTCCCTCGCTTGCCCATTGCGTTTCAGGGCGATACGATATATTGCTTAGACAGTCTCGTTATCCAGGCAGAAGCCCCGAGACTATCACGGGGTACGATGCCATAGCCAAGATCTGTTCTGTCTCCTGCTTGATATGAAGAGAAGTGACCTATGTGAGTTTTATCTCTCTTCATTATTATTAATTCGGTGTTTGAGTCAAGACAATTTTAATCGTTTCGCTATGACTTTTGGAGCTTCAATGGCTTGACGCGTTTTGAGGATGCCACTATTGATTCTGGCCTTCAGGAGTTGCAGTGGTTTGGTAGTATGGTAAGTTTATCCTAAAAAAAGCGTATAATGATTAGTAAATTAGTGGTGATAGTAATTATTTAGCTGCATTTAAGTGTTCAGCTGCCTCCGATTAAAGAGGAAATCGATCTCAATACGTTTGTGAAAGACAGAGCTTACAATTATCGTCAGAATAGTAACACCCTTTTTTTTCTGAGTCCTCCTGCCCTGGGTGGGGCGGAAGGGACTGTCAGACTCTTACTGACTAAAAATCCACCCGTGTTTCTTCGGATGCCCTTTACGCTCCGGGGCCGCCGTATCCTGGATTAAGAAAAAATCCGCGATCCCAGCAGGCAATTGGCCCCGAAAGGGGCCCCGCCGGTGACGCGTGAAACACGACCCGCCACCGACCCGGGCTTGGTCCTTGGTCGGACGGCGAGCTTACCCATTACTCACCGTCCGCAAGCCCGCCGCTGTGCCCTCTGCGCTCGGGCACTGGGCACGCGTTGGAGCGTCCACCCGACAGGCTATTCGCATACGGGCAAAGAGACCCATTTGGCACACAGTGCCTAAGGAAGAGTTTTTGCCCGCATCCTAGGGTGCACCGGCCCGAAAAACGGGTCTTCCCCCCGGACGTATCCGAGAGGGAACTCCAGTCCACGGGCACATGTGGTGGTTTCCTGTCTTAGCACCCCATAGTAACACCCTAGCCCAAAAGTGACGTCTTTACGAGCCGTCAAATAAAGAGAAGTGACTGGTAAGTGGAAAGTTGATCGTCGTTTTAGAAAAGCATTATGTACCAGGATCGTACTGAGTTCCAAAGTCAAATCATTGATTTCATTTAGGCTATCAAAGAGGCACTTCTGAACGTCGATAATTAAAATTAAATAAAGAAAATAAATAAATAAATATTCCACAACTATCACACAACGCCATCTAGTCCCAAGCTAAGCAGAGGTTGTGTTATGGGTACTGGATACTTAAATATTTCTTAATACATACATATTATAGAGAAAATACACCCAGACACAGAACAAATGATCGTGCTCATCACACAAACATTTGGTCTGGGCGGGAATCGAACCCACGACTTCCGGCATAGCAGTCATGGTCACTAACCACTAGACCAACAGGCCTGGCAATTAAAGAAAATGTGCTGGGATGGGATTAATTCTACTTCCATCAGTGTGCAAGAGTTTGTCTCTTCTGGGTGAGCTCACTCCATCTTAGACCTCATCTTTGCTTTGGGGCTAGATTTACCTAGGCAGAGAGAAAACCCATCTATAATATAATAAATCTGTAGAAGGTTCAATTCTGTACATTGAAAATATTGAAAAAATAAATAGCGGGGGGTGTTGCTGGATCGATACCAAACCCAAATATATGATTAAAAAAATTTTTGTCTGTCTGTCTGTTTGTGCAGGCATCACGTGAAAACTAACGGTTCGATTTCGATGAAACTTGGTATAATTATTCCTTATTATCCTGGGCATAACATAGGATACTTTTTATCCTGGAAAAATACGTAGAATAAAAATCTTATTTTTCAGTTTTATTCATAGACGTTGTTCTGTAGAACCGCGAACACACGTTGCATTACCCGCAGTGGATTCAGCGCCGTAATATTTATAAGATGTCATTGTCAGAGTTACTCAAAATGGGGAAATAAACCATCCACGCGAAGACCGACATCCGCGCGGACGGAGGCGCGGGCGAAAGCTAGTTATAAATATTTAAACAAAAAATGTTGTCTGCAGTGAGTTCTGACTCCGATCTAATTGAAAAATGTTGACATGCTGAAGCTCCCAATAGGAGTAAACTAGGTAACGCGCTTTAGTATGAATAGTAAATTAGAGTGCTAGAATGATGGGGCGCTTTGTCAACTATATTAATTATCTAATTTAATAAGGTTTTATCCTATCAGTAAACGACGAAATCAGGAAACGGCGTAGCGTTTCGGTATTAAACACTACTCTTTGTACGCAACAACAATGGTGAGTTGGTGAGCTACCAGTATCTTTATTTATTGAATGTTCGACTTTTGGGTGTAGTCTTTAAAATTGCTATTCCTATTGATCCCTGAGATACGAAGAATAGATAGATAGATGTATAGGCGTACTTAGGTATAGTTACCAAATAAATTATCTAGTAATTATTTTAATTTTCATTCTGACAAAATGGTAAGTTAAAAAACCACTGCATCAGTAAGTGTACCTAATTCACTATCGTAATAATTATTTAACGTACAGGAAGAGCAAGATTAACTCACGTCTTACAATCAATAAAAACACAAATTAATCAAGCCATACCGGGTTGGCTATCAAAGGCCCATGCAACTTTTAGTATGGACCTTGGCATCAATTTTTATTTTCTTTTCGCCATTGATTAAATTCTGGCCACAATTAGACTACTACCTAAGAAGTCCATAGAAAACAAAATTAAGTTTCTAAACCGTAACCAACCAGAGATATGGCGGTTTTAATTTTGTCTCCCGATTAGAACAAAATAAAATCCGTTACATTGCTGGTTGGTTACGGTTTAGATTTTTTTAAATATTTTTTACGAAGTTCTTAGGTTGCGGTCTACTAATGACCAACATTTCATTACTGGCGAAAGAAAAAAAAAATTTGATGCCAATAAGTTGCATACCCCTTTAAAGTAGTTAATAAAAGGTGTTTACATTATTTATATACTTGCGTTATAAAACGATAAATTAAATAATCTATTTCCCGTGTTGCCGACAAAACGTTATAGTTTAATCGTAACAGCCGCATAATAAAATTAGGATAAAACTCATTGGGTCGAACGCCAGCTTCGAATTTTCAAATTTGGAACGAGCACGGCCATCTTCCAAATTGCCGCCATAAACGCGATAATTGGATCAGCTCATTGGCCAGTAGCTAACTGAAACCAATTTTTAACGGCGACTTTTTTATTGTGTCGATTTTTAACTATTTAAATAAAAAATAACGTTTACTTTTATAAGTTGTGATGAATGGTTCGATACATCATTATCAATTTGGTTGGTAGGTATTTATAATTTTAGACAAGAGGTACCTGTTTGAGTCTAGACTTTTGCAATAAAAAGGGTTAAATATGAAGCTGTCATATTTAATAAATGTATGCTAATGAATTTGGGATCAGGTGTGTAATGTTTACCTTTATGTTCGCCGAATCGTTGTGATGATTAATCACAAATAATTCATTAGGTTTAGTTTTCTAAAATTAGTTAAATCTCAAACCAAACGCTGTTCGATGGGTAACTTAATTAATAACAACAAAAAAGGTAACAAGACAAACGATAGCATAAACAACAAAATTCTATTCTCAGTACAAAAGCGACAATAAATTATAACACTGGCCGCAAGCTCATTTCGTTCGTAAAGCCAAAAAGGCTCGGAAAAAATGAAGCGTTCGAAATTTAATTTATTCAAAATTGAAACGTCACGGCACACAAAGGCGCGGTGCTCACAATGGCGCTCCGCCGCGCTCGCGAGCCACACTGTTAACACGAAAATTAAATGCTGATATCACAATTAATCAAGGGCCCATATTAATAATTGGCTATTCACTACGCCGTGAGGTGTCAAATTATATTGCTCAATTAACCGCTCGTAGAATAGAATAGGGCGTGTTTGGCTGTTTGTAAAATACAACACACATTTCCTATTGTGATTCTGTTCCCTAATAAACGACCATTTGTGTAGATATGATCAAAAATGACAAATATAAGGTTGTTGTGAAGAGGATCTACCCAAAGCAACCATTTTATTATAAACAGAGAAAGTTTGGAATTAAGTTTGAACGGTAATTTCTAAAACGGCTGAAACGATTTCTTTAGAAATTGGAAAGTTCATGAATACTGAATGTAAACTAAGTATCCAGTTTGTGCCTACTAAAATATCCTTGTTTTTATACCGTTAATTCTAAACAAATCATATAATTTATTATGAACCAACTCTTTCTTTCTTTTTTATAGGGAAAATAACAGAATATTATGTTTACGAAGATTGTTTGACAGCTTAGAGAGGCTTTCTAATTAGACTACATTTAGGGATTATCCTTATAAGTATTCATAGTAAGTCGTAAAAAAATTGTTTATTGGAAATATTTTGAGCCGATAAACAAACTCGTAAATCGTGATCTCCTTAATTCTGTTTCCATTAAATTAAAATTTAGAAAAATATGTATACTAAAATTGACCATGGTTATGTCCGGGGGCCCGTTGGTACTACTTTTGTCTGTTTTTATGAACGGATTTCAAAAATCGAGTCGAGATTTTGTGTTTGTTCATTGAATTAAGTATTTTAAACCTTCAGTAACTTATATTTTCTTCTAAAAGGCTTATCTACTCAATTTTAACCCGATTTTTCTTTTAAAATAAGTTTTTTAAATCTTAAAAGCTTACAACTTTTCAGTACTACAATTACACTACCAATAACTGAAGAGTGAAGAGGATTTCGCAACGCCACTATTAAATAACTAGACAGGTAACCATTTAGGTAGGTCTAGCTAAGTATTTACAAACCATGGCTCCCTCTTGTAAATATTTGAGTTCGAAATCAGCTTAAATACAAATAATTTTCTATTAACGCGTACTTTTTCTTAATGGTTAAATGTCTATAAGTGAGTGTATGTAACATACTTCGTAAATACTCACTATCGATGAATGTAGGAGATCTTGTCCAGATTTTCCTGCTTCTAAGCCCCATTGTTTATTTAGGTTGTGCGTTGTCCCGTAATGAGTGATATCACTCTAAATCCTTAATCAGTTCAAAGCTGATTCATTTAGTTGCCGTCATTGGGTCATCAGTCATCTTCAGTAACAGGTAGTCCGGTGAATAAAAAATTAAGTGCGCTATTTTTACCATTTGACTGCGGTAGGCTAGGTCTTACTCATTGAATAGGTATGAAATGAATATCCGGTCAAAGTTTTCTTGGAGGAATTAAGTACCTCTATACCTAAATTATTGTAGTAGCGAATTTGCTCAAGGAGTGTCAGCATAGTGACGGGGCCTGTAGAGGGCCAAAGCCTGCCGGGGTCGCGGGACTTACGACTTACCGTGACCCCGGTACGTAAAGGGCTATTGAAGGACACCGTGGATTTTAGTCAGTCAAGTCTGACAGTCCCTCCCGCCCTGCTCTGGGTGGGAGGACTCATTAGATGACTTTACCACGCTAAATAAATAAAAAAAAGTAGCGAATTTGATAAACCCGAGGACCTTACTATCTGACTATTTATTTGGATCGATGAATGTTTGTAACCCTTTCACACAAAATCTACTGAATGAAATTGGATGATGTTCGCCGATAGTTTATAACCGGGATTATTATACAGGATACTTTGTTTTGACATACGTTTCAGTACAGTCCTATGCTTCCATTGAAATAATACCGAAATGCATGCGGGTTACGTCGGCGGTGCGGGCAAATGATAGTAATTCTATAGAAAAGAAAGAAAATAAGTTTAATGACACGCCTTAATGAAAAATTACGAAACAATGAAAAAGGAAGAACACAAAAGTAGGTACCGTGTGCCTTACGGCTGTGCCAAATAGGCTCAGTTCAGCAAAAAGCCAGGCCACAGGGTGCCTGACGCTGGTATAGAAACAGGTAATGGGAAACAGAATGGAAAGTTCTTCTTTCTCCATTGGAAAGCGTAATGTATACATTATTGGGATGAGATCATAAAAATAAAACTTACGCCTTCTTCCAATGGGGGTAGGCAGAAACTACACCACCAGCGCCACTTGCTATGATCCTTACATACTCTTTTCGCCTCATCCACATTCGCACACCGATCTGAAGCACTTCACGAATAAGGTAGTCCTAGCGTGTAGGTCTTGGTCGCGGGGCTGTACGAATTACCGTGGCCCCGTACGGCGAACGTAAAGAGCTACTGAAGGACACCGTGGATTGTAGTCAGTACGCGTCTGACAGTCCCTCCCGCTCTGCCCTGGGTAGGAGGACTCATTTTATGACTTAACCACGTAAAAAAAAAACGTGTAGGTCTTCCTAGGGCGTATCCTCCGGGCGTTTCTACTCAACTCTGCTTTATAAATTCCTTTTGTTAGTCGTCTTTCACTCTGTGTTACGATTATCTAATATTAATCCGTAGTTCGTCTGTGATATGCCGCGGTGCCGCCATTTCCACTAATCTCCCATCCCTAAACGGATGAGGTGCGTTTTCAGCTACTGTACATTATAGGTCAAACAATAATCAGCTTAAAAAACAAACGGACATTAAAATTTTGATCCTTACTATTTTTATTAGTCAAATTCTCCACACAGGATTAAGTTCAGAGGTGATAGAACTTAATACGAATAACCAATGAGAAAGTAGTCCATTTACGCGTAAAAAAGTCATATTTTAATAACATGTGATACATTAATAGCAGAAAATATATTATAATCTATAGAAACGTCTCATTTTGATGGTTTTGGGTACCTTTTAGGGATGTAGTGCAGTGAGTTGAATCATGTGTATCGATGAAGATATATCGATGAACTGAAATCTTTTGTGTGGTATAATATTTCATCAGTTTAACAATGAGATAGTTGGATTTACATATTAATAAAGTTTTTAGTTATATACTAACAACTTTATCAAGAAATTGCAAGAGATTTTATAGTTAAGTAATTCAAGAATGAAGTAATTGTATGTGAATGATAAGTGAAAACAAATTATCTAGATCCAGTTCCATTCACGGTTGGTCGAAATCGTTAACTAACTCGGTCTAACAAATTATTGTATCGATAAAATGACAACAACGGATATTGCGTATCGACATCAACCACATCACTGTAATAGGGTTTGGACAGGCGGCAATTCGAATGATTATTTACGGTCGATATATTTTTCGGATTAGTGAGGAAATTATTTCATTCTAGGTCGTATTAACGCGCCTGCTCCGCTTATGACAAACCAACGGTCAGATCCTGATACGGCCATTAATATTATTTTATCTACTATCATGCTATTAATCCTCTTTAAAAGAAACTATAACAATTAGCTTATTGCCAACATTAAAACACTCAATGCTATAATGATCATTATATCATCCAAACGCGTGTTATAATGAATTTCAAAAAAAGAACATTCTCATGCAATGACATTTTTACCACAAGATCGCTAAAATTTTGAAAAAAGAACAATAAATTGTAGACTAATTCGTAATTTCGGATTCTCGTCTTATCGTGTTATTTCCCGCCATCTTGAATTTACATAGTTCTGTACAACACCCTATGGTATGGACATCTTTTATAGAGGATTCACATCATGATTGTAGATAAAGTCTTGTATGCAACTGTTATAATTAGGTATTAAAACACTCATGTGATACTATTATCACACTCGGCTACGCCTCGTGTGATAAACCCACATTCGTGTTTTAATACCCCTGATTATACAACAGTTGCATAAATAACTATTATTCGTGTCAAACAAGAAAAGCTACCGTTAAAGGGTATTAGGAATATTAAAAATTTTACGATCCGACCTGTGATCTTCAATGGAATTATACTTTTATGAGGTTACGCCGAGTTTACTTAAAACCTCCTTTTAAATTAAACCTTTTTCAATTTGGTTCGATTTTTAAAAGTTAATAAAAAAATTATGGCTGGAAATGCCTTTACTGGCCCGATATTAAATTATAGTTACTCTTGCTTTACTATAACTATTCAATTCACTAACTTTTTAGAAGCAAGTCAACTACATTCTTGGATTTTATCTTGACAGTTCAAAGCTTTGAAAATCTTTTAGTAAGCAATTTTAAGATTCAATTCAAGTAAAGTTTGCGATTTTTCAATAATGCATGTAGAAGACTTTTCAAACTAACTTTACTAAATAATCCTAAACGAAATAATTTAAACGGAAGAATTTCCATTTTTATGTTTATTGCTGCATTCTATGTTGTAAATACCACATTTGTTTAAACTTGTATAAAAAGAAAAGCTGCAGGACAGCAAAAAAAAGTTAGATACAATTGCGAATTGGAGTACACTATATGTACATATGATATACTTTTATTAAAGGCTTTAGAGAAAATGGCCAAAAGGACTAGAATAGATAATATTGTTTTCATGAATAGAAACTCTGTCTCACAGAGAAGAAGCCTATTTCCCAGCGGTGGGAACATTAACATTAGCACGTATTTGTCTTTATTTTATTAATATAAAAGTATTCTTGTTTTATAAATAAAACAATTGAATTTTGGAATGTAGTGTGTCAACCACAAGTCAAAACTTTCTGATAAATGTCTAATTTAAAGTCACTAAGCAATTCTATTAAAAACGGGCCCATCTCGTGTAATTAAGATAAGATCTGTCACAGAAGCTAGCACGACATTTTTTATGTTTTTATAGTCGTTTACGAATAGATTAGAATTTGCTTTATTGCCTGTTCGCGTGTCTATGGGCCCGCCATCTTTTTTTCCAAGCATTCCTTGCTTGCGCCTATTTAAAGGTTTGGTTCGTCGCTGCGATTTTTCGAAAATTGTTTCTGTTTATATAATAATATAGTGTGAATCAATAATTGCAGGTTTTGAAAATCGAAATATTGCTAAAGGTATGTTTTGTGGTTGATTGTTTTGAGTTGTGATTGCGTGTTTTTTTGGTGTTAGGAATTATAATAAGGAAGTAAACTGTGTTTATAAAAGGGTTTTAGTATACACTCATTATAGAAATGATATTTCATCGAAGTATACAATACAATGCTTTAAATATTAACCCTAGATATGAGAATTATAAACAGTTCATTATTGATCATAAATAAACTAAAAGTTGCTCCATGAAACCGCACCTTAACTAGGCATAGAGCTATTAAAATATTTCAATGAATTCAACATAAAGTTTCTAATTAGTCTAGTGTTGCTCGCTCAATTTATTTATCTCCAGTAGAAACTAATAATTTATGTTTCCTTTAGTTTATATTACGAGAAATACCAAAGTATACCTGAGTTGTCGATGTATTTAAAATCACAACACCATCGACATTCCATAGATACGAAGATATTAAGTTAATTTTTAACACTCTAAAATATTTCTTCGCTTTATTGATTGGGTATTAATAATATTTTTCTGGTTTTCAATAGAATGTCTTGTAAATTAAATTTCCAACGAGACCTCTTAATTAGATAGATATACGATCTCAAAGAGACTTGATTAGTGTGAATTACCATAGATTAAAAATAACTCGGAGTGTGGACCGAATCGAATCCGCGGGGTGTTTGTAGGGCTGTCGGCTGACATAAGGGATACTCAAAAAATGGAAATGTTAAAGAAATATATTGTACAGAAAACAAAAACCTCTGAAACAATAACAATGGCAAAGTTCGATGGAAGAATATAACGAAATATTTGTTGGGAACTTTAATATAAGCGTTTCAAAGTTGTTATTAAAGAAACTCCTTTCAAATTAGCTATTCTGTTGACTTTGCATTTTAGCAAGTTTGTAAAATTGCATTGATTATTTGTAATGATATAGAGGATTAGCATATAAACTTATTTTGAAATGAGTTTAGAGCCTCATCACAAACATGACATAAGAACATTTTAAGGAAACATATATAACACTACGAATCATAGACATGTTATTTTTTTGCTTAAACCAACTTCTACTACCTATCTTCTTACCTGCTACCAACATCTGACAACCCTGTGTGTAACGAACTATCGATAACATTATTAATTAATTGAATATTCGATATTCTCATTATGAATTTTAACGCGGCGCGTTAATGAGCTCAAACACGTAACGATTTGTCTTCGTTATGGACATCCACGCTTAGATGACCAAGTATTTAATTAAAATTGAATAAATTATTCAGTGATTTACTGTAAATTAAGTTGCTGTGATGAAAAAAAAAGATGTTACTTCATAGTTTTTATTTTCATTATTAGGAATGCTGTTGAAATGGTTATAGATTTGTGTTTATGGCTGTTTTCGATTACAACTACAGTCTTTTTTCTGGGTTCAAACACAAGCTAATAAGTAAAAATTGTTTAATATTTTTGTGTTAAAAAAAAACCTTAAATCATTCAAGCTTCAAATTAGCCAACTTAAAACTGTTCGTCGTATATCTATCTATCTATCTATATATATATATATATATCGATATGAATTATTTGCAAAAAAAAAGTAATAATATATTTAAGACAGGAAGACATAATTTGTTACACTGATTTATTACTTAAATTCAAGCAATTACGCTGTCGAAATGTATAATAATAAAAAAATGTCATAATCTCTCTGAAAATATATTTGCAGCAGTTTACATTAGGTAATTTAATAAAATAATTTCAGAGAGAAGTCTTAAAAAACAATTGATTCATAGATTTAAATTTTTAACCGACTTATAAAAAGTTAATCTCTAGATTTCAAAATATCGGACTTTAAAAACTATTAGTAAGAGGTAAGTTGAAACTTGAACCAGCCAGGTACTTATAATACGTAATAATATATTAGCTAGGTGTTAATAGGGTCACTACGGTAAAAACACGAAAAATATAAAATATTAAAAATATAAAATAATAACAAATGGTGTGGACAGCTTAAACTCGTGAAAAATTACTATCATTTTTATATCGGCCACACTAAAGAGATACAATATGACAATTCATTTTGTAGGTACTCATATTGGAATGGAGATTAATATTTTTGACACCTTTGGAAGTATTCTAATGGGGTTTTTTAAGAGGTTTTTTTGAAGAAATTGTTTACAATATAAAGATACATCGGTTGTGGTTATAAGCGTGATCTTCGAAGCAGTATTGGGAAACGAAATCGGCTTTTTCTCATGAGATATAGGTGCTATGCAGTTTAAGAATAAAGTTTTACTGACGCTAAATTGTTACGACATGTACGTTTTTTTAACACTGCTGTTTACTAAATAAACAATCATCATAGTTATGAAAATAATTCATGCAAGACAATTAAGAAATATTATACACTATTAAAATATTTGCACTAAGTGTAAAAATTATTTTTAAGTGAAAATTGACAGAGCTTCAGAGGTCTTTGACACCTTTCTCCCTAATTGAACTGCGTCGCCTTATTTTTCGACAAAAAAACAGAATACTCAAAAGACGGTAGAGTAGAATAGAAAATGAGGCGTCGCGTCGGTTTGCGAGACGGAACGGCTGTTTATGATGAGGACTTAGGATTCCTCAGCAAAAGCTTTAAAAAAGTTATCTACACCCAATCATGCGTGTGTTTAAAGAGAAATTATAGAGATTTTTAAATGTAATATTAATTTACACTCCAGTTATATTTCAAACAAAAATTCAAGGTGGATTACATCAATTACATAAAGCAGAACATCTAAACCGCGCTTAAATAGCAGTGTCATCTTGCTATAAAATAAAGACACTGATAACTCTTAAATTTCGTTGAGATGAAAGAGAAATTAACTCTAGAAACATTCTGTAAAATGATACTATAGCTCTAAATATCAAAATCAACAACAATTTATCGCTTCTTTCACAATCGAAGGCTGCCAAAGAATAAAAAGGCAAAGTGTTAACTGCATTATTTGTTACAAGCAACATATATCATAAGCCATTTGAATAGATTTCTATATGTGTATAAATATTAATTTGAGGGTACTAACGGCTGGCCCGAATTCGTTTATAGGTAGTAAATCATTCGTACTTGTCCGATGTCACTTCGAACGAGAGTATATGTTATTTAATGCCTTCAGAATTAACATATTAACATATTTTAACACTTATTGATTGTATTCTTATTTGTTTTTAGATTTACAAGCTCGGGTTAGGGATGTGCCGACCATAAATAACTTTTTAGTTTTCCTATTTTGATGAATGTGTTGTCTATGAACGGCGGTTTTACAATAGCATTTATTATTGCCATCTTCGTTTTTTAAATGTGTTCGAGTATATTTTGTTCAGGTTTCGAAATTAGGCAGAATGCGGCGTTTTATTTAATCTTTTTCACTGATAAATAACCAAGGTGTGGTGCGTATGGCGAAATGAATAAATATGTGTGTGAAAACAACCGCCAAAGTTCTAAGTTGACAACTATTTTAAGTTATTCTGACATAGGTGTGGTTTCATTCATTCAAATCAATCGCACTTTTTTATATGATTAATTTGCCAAATACATTTAAAGAACGTAATAAATCAATATCTCATAAAAAATATGCTACTGCTTGCGGCTTTATTTACAAGGTTGCTGGACAAAATTAATACTGCGTTGCCTTTATAGTCGGCGTGGCACCATAGGTATTGTTATGGAAAATATTTTGGAAAGTCGGTGAAATAAAAATAAAACTGTCAGATTACTTTTTTTACCTTTGGAATTAAAAAAAAAAATTGTTCAAGTTTCGATCAATTTGCTCGCATAACTCTCCAAATTATTAAAAAAAAAAATTGATTAAACTACAGACAAAAATTCACACCGTTCAATTAGCTATTGAAAACAGACCGCTTGGTACCAGGCAATCATTAAATTGAAAGGCTATAGTCAGGCCGCGTGTCATTACTCACAGGCCATACCGATGGCACGATCCCTACGAGAGCCCTTTCTTATATTTATAAAGCTGTCAATTCCGAAGTCATTTCGGGTTAGAGTGGAAAGAAGCGCAGATGCGCGCTCGGTCGTAACTCAGGAAAAAACGTTGTTGAGTCCGGTGCCGGCGCGGGAAAGACTCGGCCCGCATTAAATTATTATGATTTATGTGTTTTAGCGAAGCCAGCCGCCTCCTTAATTATATGTGAAGGTTTAACGAACAAAACCTGATCGGTTTGGTGCGTCCGATTTGGTTGAGTCTTCTGATGTCTCTATTGTGGTGAGCTGCTTTTAAATTATAGTGCCTTAAATATGGTTGTAATCAGTATAAGCCTATACTGATTTAGATGGTACACGATCAGCATAGGGTCTAAAACGGCCACTTTAAGCAGTACTCCTAATCATTCACTTCTCAACGTCATTGGCTATTCTTCTTTTATTCATTCACGATGTGTATCATTAGGAATATTGATAAGTGGCCGTTTTAGACCCGCTGAAGATTTTAAATGGACTTAGGTCGATATTAAGTCAGTTTAGTAGTCAGTTGTAGTTGAGGAACGTTTTATAACTTGTAGTAATAGCATGCAGAGATTCTAATCAGATCGGGCAGTTATATTAGGTTATTCAATCTCAGTAGTAGTCAAAAAAGTCTGCATTTGTTAGCCTGGTTGATGGCAATAGCCTTGTCCCCTTATAGGTTTTTTTTTAACGTAGTAAAATCATCAAATGAGTTCTCCCACCCAGAGCAAAGCGGGAGGAACTGTCAGACTCGTACTGACTAAAATCCACGGTATCCTGCAATAGCCCGTTTACGTTCCGGGGTCACGGTAATTCGTGAGTCCCGCGACCAGGACTTTAAACTCAATTGGACGTAGTTTAGCAGAAAGGACACAATCCGCATTGTCGACAAAGATAAGCTTCATTTTTTATCGCGGGCTTTGAGCGCGACGACCGAATCAGGAAATTCCGTAACGAAAATAAACCTAACACTGTCACTGTTACATCTGTCATGTCAATGTGAATGAATAAATTTTGATTGATTGACGTGGCTGACCATAGCCTAATTAGTAGAGTAACTTTCCATAGAGCAACGATGGGATGATATTCTAGTTAAATATTCGCGGTAGGCGATAATTTTTTTTTTTTTCATAATAGATAATTATAAATTGTATAACTTGATAAAAAATTCTATGCAATTGCTTTACCACGGCAGTCTCCGAGTGCTACACGTGTTCTTTTTTCTCTTCTTCTTCTTCGGGTGACCACTGAAAACTAGCGCTGTGCTGTGGATCCCCCATAGCACCACATTATTCTGAGTGGTCGCCTTTCTTTTCACAGTCCGTGCAGCAGTCAATTTCTGATTTTGTTATGACGAGTATTTAAGTTTAGATTTAGTTAATTGTTAATTTCTCTGTTTCTTGTTGTTGATTTTTCTGTTTTTTTTTGCGTACTTGTCTGTGGAACAAAAAAAAAGATTTTTCTTTCTTTCCTTTCAAAATAGGAATACAACAATGATGCATTCCAGGATTCACATTGTTAGCCTACATATCAAAAATACAGTTGAAGCTTGTAGTTTAAAAACTCTCCATATTCTGGCCACGTACCTATGTGTCTGGAATGTCACAACAGGAATCATGTAAGCACATTGGTTGTGTAGTTTTGCCTGAATCTCATACATACGGAATCTAGGCAACGCGCTTGCAACCTGCAACTCATCAATACAACATCTGCCAATTTTTAATCAAGGTTAGCCATGTAATATTAGTATTATGGGTCGACTGTCTCATCAGGTAACCGTGGCCCTGGAACGTAAAGGGTTATTAAATGATCACCGTGGATTCTAGTCAGTACCAGTCTGACATCTCTTCCGTCCCACCCAGGGCAGGGCGGGAGGGGACTGTCAGACTTGTACTGGCGAAAATCCGACACCCTATGGCCCTCTAAGGGGACCCCGTCATACGACTGAAGTCCTGGGGAAAAATCATGATACTGTATTTTTGGGTTCCTACATCGTTTACACGGCAATTTCAACGTCACCCTTAATACATCACAGAATAGGAAAGATTCACAAAAACTTATAGTCAAAGTACTACTTACTTACTACGCGAATAATTATAATATTAATAAATTTGGAATAATATTTAATATTGTTTATGTAATTTTCAGAAAAAAATATTTTTATTTAAGAGCATGCAAGCGTTAGAAAAGCGTAAGCTACCATGCCGTCACAAAATGGCGCCATGTTGTTTATAAAATTCGCCAAAAGGCAGGCAAAGGAACAGAGCCATACAGCCTAAATGGCGCCATGACAGCTTCACCAATATCGTGGTCGCATACAGGTGTAGTGTACTAGTTAAAAAGTCATAGACATTCCCGCCAGTCGGTCACTAGCAGTAACAATACCGTTTTCAATCACTTTTCCATCAGCGCTATGAGTATGGCAACATTGGCTGCACAGTATAAGTACTACGCATTGCTAGAAAGGCTGTATGATTGATTGTCTGTGCCTAATAGAGCGTCTGTATCGACACGCTTTAAGATTATTGAGGGATTAATTAGCTTGAGTCCGCGCCACGACTGAAGGTCTGCGGAAAATTCATGGATATTTTTTTTTAATACAGTTTTTTGTAATGGCATAGACACTAGCGCCGCCGCTTCAAAGGGACTTCAGTTGTGGAACGGACTCTAATTAGTTATTACTGTCACAGATTTGATGGACGTTTTACAAGATGTGTTTCGTGTTAAAATTATTCGTTTATTATATACACAAGTTTACCTGTCTCTTAGGAGTGTAATCTTGAGTCGCGGCAATGTCTAAACAGGCAACCCTGGAACGTAAAGGACTATTGCAGGAACACTGTGGTCAGTACCAGTCCCTGGGCGAGAAAATACATGTGATGATTTTATCACGAGATTTAACTGCGATAAAAAGTGGTGTGATCTTGAATATTACTGTTAAATGGAATCTTTGTTTTTTTTTTAATATTAGAACGTTTTTTGTGCATAAACAACAAATTAATATTAGTAATATTTCAAATTATTGATATTTCTCATGCTTTATTGTAGAACATGAGGCGATAAGGTGATTGGTATACAATGTACTACGGAGGTCTTATCACAAGATTACTGTATTTTATTTACAGCGTTCTTGAAGTATTTATTGCGTTGATTGTATGACATATTGAAAAAGCGTCTCTAATCTACGTACGAGGAAGTATTTTTTTCTATCAAATGAACGTCCTTTGACGTCCATTTCCCATTTACTTTACGTTCAAAAACTTGAAAACTAAGACCTGAGATTACAACTCTGTCACATTCTTCCTGAATTACAGACATACTTATTTTTGTATTAAGTTTAAGATTAATTTCAAGAGAGCATGTCATTTTTAGCATTCAATTCATTTCCAGCATTGTATCCCAAGTTATATTACGCTCTGCCGTCAAGTCCGACACCCCTTTTCCTAACAAAGTACAAACAAGTATCTACTTGACATAGTTGTACATAGTTAAAAGTTAACAATAACATTGTTGTCACATAGTATGTGCAAGTAATTCCAAACTGCGCCCGAGTTACATGTGTTGAACATTGTCATTTCATTCCATTTTCTGAAGCAAGAAGTTTTACTGCGGCCATCTTGTTTTTTTCCTGAAAAAAGTACTAAGTATACAAATATTTAAAAAACAGGTTCTCCCATCAATTACGTTACACGAAATAAGTAAATACCAATACAAATCACAGTGTAAAAATAAAAACAATGTAAAAAATATATTTGTATGTTGTAAAGCATGTAATGTAAAAACACGGTTATTTAGGTAAATTAAATAATATATGATTTTATTGTCAAAATTGTCAAACCATTAAATAAAACAGTCGATACAACAATCTAGAAAGCTTTAGAAGACTATTTAATTTTGGAATGCGAAATTGAAACCGTTGGAATGTTCATGCATGCATGTATGCATGCTTCATCGATTTTCATAAGAATTATATGTTTTTGTAATGCTTCTTAAAAAAAAAACTAGCTTTTCATAATATGCCAGTGAAAGAGTGCCCTCTTTCAACAGAATATTAGAATCTAAAAGCTACAACAGTTAGTCAAATTCAATATTCACAGATACTTTAATTCATTAAACTGAACTGTGTAGGTAAGGTACCCAAAAAAGGTAATATTTACCTAATTTATATTATATACCAAACATTTCTACAAATTACCCCGCGTTTTATGTAAATGCATGTACTCTAAGTAAAATGTGATAATAATAACCTTCTTACCTGTCAATCCGATTCGCCATGCAACAATCAAGTGGAAATTCTGTGTGCTCACAGCGATTTATGTGGCGATACCGTCTAGAGGAAAATGAACTTTAAAACTGTGATATTTTAAACGTTGAATTTGAATGAAAACTTTTTAGCGTATGTAAAGGGTAACATAAGCTTTATATTGCAAAGAATAAGGTTGGTTTTATGTTGTTTGTCAGTCATGTGTACAGTCAGATAGAAATCTCTCGCGAGCCGGTGACCGCGTGTTATAATGACGTTGTCGGCAAAGAAGTCATTATTCATTTTTTTAATACAGTGTTTTGTTGAAACGACATTTTCACTAGCGTAATCACGATTTGTACAGGCAATATATCAAGGTAATAAAAGCCACATTATTACCCAGCGGTAACTGCTGATGATTTTCAATTTGATGTCTTCATCGACGTGTTGTTTTATACGATCGCTCTATCACTGAGTAAATTAAAGTCGGAATTATTGCCGCAAATGAGGAAGACGGTCTGATTGACGATTTTTTTTGCTGATATACGTGTTTAAATCAACACGTATTTAATGTAGCTCGTGAATAAACAGATGTGTGCAGTAATTATGGAACAGTTTGCATGGCAACGGTTGAAGATTCCGGTAGCTGGTTAATTGCGTTCGAAGTTTGAATTTTTGTTGTAATTAAAAAGAATTTAGTATTTTTTTTTTAGAATGCGTTTGAATTTTTTATAGCTGGATTTAACGGTGTTGAACCCATTTATCAAGATTCAAAATTGTTTTATTCTAGTTACATAATATTTAAATCAAAAATTTTTTAATAGTACGAGTAAATCAGAGAACACAAAAACGTAATCTCCACACGAGATACATTGCGGGTGCAATACTAAAACTTTCTCATTTCATAAACGGAAAGCTGTAAGCTGTAACTCACGAATACAATGTAAGGGAACCGCAACAAATAATAGTTTCCGACCGGTACGTCTGAGTTACGACAACATACTTCAGGAATACCAACATAATTTTTCCCTTAATCTTGCAAACCTTCATTCAAATTCCAACCATATTCTGTAAACTTTAAGAACTTCACGTGCGTTTTCTCGGTGTTAAAGCTAAGTTGGTAAGATGCGTAAACCCGCTGAAATAGCGTTCGCGATGGCTCAATCAATGGAGAACGACTGTGCTGTGGGTGTTTTAGACGAGTCGTCAGTAAAACAATTTCGCTTTACAATGTACACGTCGAGCTGCATTCTTGTTCGCGGTTTTTTTGACGACTGTACCTTTTTTGTTTAGTCTCTTAATACGTGGGGAGAATGTTATTATCGTCCTTTTTTAATGTCTTTTAAGAGATTTGTATGAGTCTGTTAGTATTTTTGTTGATTGTACCAAGAATTGCACTTATAAGTTTATATTTTTGCCTCTTTGACTGTACTTTTTCAGTATTTTGCCCGTAATTTGGTGTTTTTAAAACTATATTGGTAGTTCAAAATATCTGAAACATTCTAAAAAAAGAAGTAGAACAGTGAAGCAAGTAAGTAATAATTAAATAATGGATTTTTGACAGAGGTATGTTCTCAGCGGTCGCTGGACTGTTTTATCAGGAAATCGTGACCCCGGAACATAAAGAGCTATTGAAGTAACACCGTAGATTTTAGTCAGTACGAGTCGGACAGTCGCTCCCGTTCCGCCCTAGGCGGAAAGACTTATTTTATGTTGATGATTTTACAACGCAAAAAAAAGGTATCTTCTCAGCAAGATAATACGTGAAAATTCGATCGTCATTGTTAATGATTTCACTTCAACACTTCTCAGCGCCTGAGTATAGTTTTGACCTGAGTGTCTTCCTTAAGAATTTAAAAATTAATAAACCCATAGGGCAGCAGCGGGTCTAAAACGACCACTTGAAGCAATATTTCTAATGATTCATTTCGTGCATTTCCAGCGAACATATTGGGTATTCTTTTATGGTCCTTTCACGAAGTGATTCATTAGAAATATTGCTAAGTGGCTAGTTTAGACCCGCAGCTCCATGCGAGTCTGTAGATCTCATTGAAATGTGGTAAAATATTGTATTACACAAATGACTTCGAAACATCAGGTAGAATCCAAGCTGGTAATGATTGAAACAGTATACGACTTGTATGTATGTACAAGTACCCTTATATGTGCTCCAGTTCATACATATTACAAAATTGAACATAAATTATGATAGATTGCTACAATTGCGAGCGATTTTACTTACTTGCAAATTGCGCTCCCTGATATACGGTTGATGTTTTCATTTATTTTAGTGTAAATAAAAACCTAATAAATACGTAGGTATGTATAGTGTTGGATTCAATGTGCTTCGACTGTTATTAAATGGGATAGATTAACAATTTATTAATTTAAATTTTTTTGAGAAGCAACTAAAATTATGATGAATCACTTACGCGTTCTACTGACAGAAAGTTCAATTAAGTGATTGTTTCTGATCTGAACATTGTTTCTTGGTAATAAGATGTCTGGTTTGCCTTTTTCATGGCATTTTAAATTTATCAAATTAGTCTTCCTACCCTGGGTTTCCCCTTCCTGCCAAAGGACTGTCAGACTCTTATTGCCTAAAACCACCTTATTCTATTCTAACCATCAGCCCCAATGCCACTTCCTCATCACCAGGGCCCTGGCACCAATGTGTTTACGCATTGGTTGTAATTCGTATTCATCTGATCATGATTGATTAGACGTTTATTTATGCATACCGATATTATAAATGTGAAAGTAAGTTATTTTGCTTGTTGGTTTGTCATTTTTTCATGGCATTTTTTTTTCACCATCCTAGAGTTACTCCTGTATCCATAGGTGCGTTTGCGAATTAAAACTCAATTATGCAGAAATACTCTTATTGAAATGAACATGACATATTACAGGATTATTTCACCAACACTGAACGAATATAAAAATCAGGTGTATCATTCATTTTCAAAGGAAAAATATTCCATTTTATATGAAACACCAGTTTCTTTTTATCTTTCAGGGTTTGTTTCATAGTATAGATTTCGACGTTTGGCACAATATTTAAAGTACGGGCTTTTTTATCATTTTCAGCTGATCATCTGGGTATTCAGATGTTTGTTGTTTGTTGCGCGGCGCACTATTTTCTCTGAATGTATACGTAATTAGCATGTATGTGTGCGAGTAGCCTTATAAAGTGCACAAAAAAACAAACCTAGAGTGACGCTAGCGGTCCCAAAATTTAAGTGATACGGCGCGATGACGTAGCTTGAAGGAAGGTATAAGCCTCAGCCGTCAGCAGTATTTTTGACTGACGTGGTTGAACGTTGTGTCAAATAGCGTTTATCAAATTTTACGTATTATAACGTTGCTCAGCTCGAAGTGTATTTAAATAAGTAAAATGTGTTTAAATTGGATTCCGTGGGTTAATTTCTACACAGACAAAGTTGCGGGCAATAGTTTGTGTATTTTATTTAAATTATATTCTTGTTTAGAAGTGCTGCGATTACTAAATCCATAGAATTGAATTTAATTGATCAGTCAAGGTGAGAAAGATTTACATTTTTATGTGTTTGGTTTGAGATAAGTAGTTATTTACTTGTTATGTATACGTGTTTATGTACTACATGTAAGATTAAATTATAATATATATGTATGTGTTAATTATAGTGATTTTAATCAAGACTGTTGTAATCAGAATTTATGCGAGTTAGTTTAGTAATTATTTATGGATGTTTTGCAAGAAATACTTCATAAAAACCCAAGATTGGTTTAGAAAAACTGAACATTAAATTATCATAATTATATTTTAGATTTTATACACCAACACCCAATACGAATCTATGAACTCATTTCAAACACGAAGTTAGGCTGAGCGCATACTACAGTCACGACTGTTTTCATGATCTGCCTAGCCTTTTACCAATTTTTATTGAGGCCCGCTTCTATCATTCCCATGTTTTAAGAAAAGAAAGAAAGAAAGAAAGAAAATAAGTTTATTTGACACGCCTTAGGCACACAATTACAATGACAAATTACGAGACAATGGAAAAGGATGAACATAAAAGTAGGTACCGTGTGCCTAACGGCTGTGCCAAGTAGGCTCAGTTTTTTACATGGAGAGACTGCCTATCGGACCTCCACAACCAAGTAACTGGGTAATATGATACCCCATGGTAAGACTGCTTTAAAGCTTCTAACAGTAACGACTGTCAAAGATCTACAATTGACACCCGGGACCAACGGCTTTACGTGCTTTCTGAGACACGGAGGAAACTCGCTATGACAGATGGTCACCCATCCACAGACCAACCTAAAAAAACGACGGGTTGCACTCTGGGAGTGCCGGCAGAAGTGAAAACTTGAATAGTAATTGTTGGAAATATCTTGTGAACAGATTTTAGTAAAACTCGCAAAAATGGTTGACTTATTATTTCAATAATTTTCCAATGTGACGTACATCTTTTATAAACAATGTTACCTAGCAACGAATGTATCCAGCATACAAACTTCTTTAAAAGTAATAAAGTCACACGAACATTCACGCAAGCGCCCTGCGCCGTCCTACGCTTTTTCGGTCAGGGTCACGTGTCCTGACGCGAGTTTAAGATTTTATACCCATTACAGAAAAGTGCTCAACGCCGCTAAAGAAGTTTTCACTTCAAAAACCTAACGGGATTTAGGGATATCCAGTTAACATATGAAATTTATTATATAAAATTAGACAAGTGTAAAGATACTATACCATAGTTACTAACATAGTAATAAGCCTCTTCATCTCAGGATCGTTAATGAATCGTTCCCTGGAAAGTGTAAAGTGTGCGTCTGCGCAATAACGTGCCTCTCACTGCAATCAAATAGATGGATTAGATTTTATATTTATAAACTAGGCACACTAGTACAGGGCTATGTTCAAGCTTAATTTAATAGGTTTACTAAGATGAAAGTAATCTGGATGGTAGCTTGCTAAATGAAAATACTATTATGGGAAAAGACTTTAATAGGGGAACAGTGTATAAGACGGGGACGCGAAGTATGATAGGAAATCACACACATAAGCGTCAACAGGACGCCATTTGTTAATGGCCGCTTGCAAAAGACGTCCTGATGGCACTTATGTTACGTTAGTGTTGTTGCTGAACGAGATTGGCATATCTTAAGCGCGATCAAGTGTTGAATTATTTGATTTACATATTTACAAAAATCAATGTTTAATCGGTGACTTCTAGTTGGTTAATTTATTCTTCCTGATTCTGTACTTCTTCTATGAAAGTGTTAGAACCTAGATTTCCTAAAAAAAGCGTTATCAGTGTCATCATTGCTATATCTACAAAGTATTTGGCACTGGTTTCTTTGAACGCAGCTTAAATGTACTGATTGCTTTCATTTTAATTGACGAAATCCGCCTTTTCTCATCAAATTACATAGAGCTCTACAATATAATAAATACCTAATTACCTAGCAAGTAGGGTAGTCACAACACTCAGTATCGTCCGGCGCGGTCGTTAATCAAGTCGTGTAGAGTCGGAGCGGCGCGGGCGCCTCTATCGTGTGATTATACTTAATAGAGACCCGCGGCCCAGATATCTCACTTACGTAGGGTGAGGTGGGCTGATGTGAATGTACAGATGATGTATTTAAATTAATTTTAAAATCAGTAACTGGGATCTTAGAGTTTCGAAGGCAATCTAAATTGTGTCGACCCAGCATTAATCTGCGAGTCGTCGTCTATCAGTTTTTAAAAGAGTAACCATGGAGTTTCTTGCCGGTTTTTCTCTATGGAAAGACCAAATCGAACCATGCCAATTTTTCGATTTTTTATAAGTTCCCACTGAGGCCCATGTGGAATTGAGTATTTTATTTTGAGATACTGGAATGAACAACGGATAGAACACGAAGGACACAATTATTAAGTACTTCAACTTGTGAAGCAGTACCATATTTATTTTCTATTTATTATTTTCCTTTGCTTCGGCAAATTGACTGAATTGTAATAGAAAAGTAGTTGGGAAGAAGCTGACCGATCAGAACTAAACTTAAAATAATTGAAGACTACTAAAAATCGAAAATCTATTCACAAGCAAGTTCAAAACATGACGTTTAATATCCAGCTCGAAGGACCAAATTAGACGCAGTAAAGCTGGAAATGACTAATCCGCACAGATACTTCACAAATCGTTTATAATTTGTTCGTCTGAGTTTGATCAGTCCTATACACCAAACTGTTAAAAACAAACGCAACAAATAAAACAACGAAGGGTTTATAAAACTATTAACTTCACACCCAACTAACTAACAACTTAATCCAAAACTACCCACGTTTACATTTACAAGATACATGTACCGCATCGCTTCCCCCACATTCCCGACGCAGCGGGGCGCACGCGCAGCGGGGCGCCTCGTTATTAGCACCTCAGTGTTCAAAGCGCAAGCCGACACAGCCCCCCCTCCTTCACTACCCCACCTCACCCCTGTAGACACGCAACTGACAGCTACAGTAAGTGAAATAGTTTTTTAATTTTTTAAACTTCGAATTTGGATCTTTTTAGTTCCTCATCAGTGATTCTATTGTTGTTGAATTTGTTGTTTTTGGTTTTTGGTGTAGTCTTGTTTCCGTTTCTTATGCAGAAAAAAAACGCTATTTGAGATTTTATTGAAATTATAGTAAATAGCCTAGAATTTGTATAAACCAGTTCTACCATTAAGTCTCTATGTCCTAAAAAAAACTCCGATGGCTTCCATAACCACTTATCTGCATGTTAACAATTCCTTCAATAATTTGGCACACACAAAGTTAGTAACAAAATACTTTTTTATTTTCATGTTAGTTTCTGAAATGTTATTATTTTTTTTTCAAAATAGTTAACATTTTAAAATAAAGATTAGCAAAGAAAGCAAAGTTTCTAAACTGAATATCGGAAGTTGAGAAATCAAGCTTTAACTTAAATTTTTTTTTTTTTTTTTTAGGGTGATTCACAATCGGGCACGCCGCAATCGCGGCGGTAAGACCCCTCTTTGAGGAGTGGCTGGATAGGCGTCACGGCGTCCTTACCTTCCGCATGACGCAGGTCCTCACCGGACACGGAAGTTTCGGGAGGTTCCTGTGTCTGATAGGGAGGGAAGAAACGCCTGGGTGTCACCACTGCGAGGATCGTCCGGAGGACACGGTGGAGCATACGGTGCAGGACTGCCCCGCTTGGGCAGAGCACCGCCGTGTCCTCACGACGGCGATAGGCGGAGACCTCTCGCGCCCGGCATTGGTCGAGGCCATGCTGCGGGGCGAGACGGAGTGGGAAGCGGTCGCCTCCTTCTGCGAAGCAGTCATGCTCGTGAAGGAGGAGGCGGGCCGCCTGAGGGAGAGGACAGCGTCCTCCCTCCATCCCAGCCGCAGTGGTAGACGCCCACGGCGACGGACGTCGCCAGACGATCTCCGGCCACCGTAGGCGCGGGCATGCGGGCGGCGAGTAATGGGCGACTCGCTGCCCGACCATGGACCATGCCCGGGTCGACGGCGCGTTGTGTTCCACGCGCGCCTCAAGGAGTGTCAGCAAACTGACGGGGCCTGTAGAGGGCCAGAGCCTGCCGGGGTCGCGGGTCTTACCCATCACCGTAACCCCGGTACGTAAAGGGCTCGTGAAGGACACCGTGGATTTTAGTCAGTACAAGTCTGACAGTCCCTCCCGCCCTGCCCTGGGTGGGAGGACTCATTTGATGATTTTACCACGCAAAAAAAAAAAAAAAAAAAAAAAAAAAAAAAAAAAAAAAAAAAAAAAAAAAAAAAAAAAAAAAAAAAAAAAAAAAAAAGGGTGATTCACAATAGGGTTTTTGACTGAAAAAATCTTATAACTCCGTCAGTTAGATTATTTATACAAAATTGACGAAGATACGACGCTTTAAAATTGACAATACGTCACAAGCGAATTCAATTTTCATTTGATTCTGACGTCACGAGTCCCTCCTCTCTAATTTTAATGCAAAAGAAATAATAAGCGTCTTTGATAAACTATTTTTCAAACAATTTATTGATGCCGTCAGCATGCCTATTCAGAATTCAGGTGGATTTCATTACTATACCTATTTCCATCTTAGTACTACTTAAGTTAATGTAAAACACAGAAAAGGAGTCAAAATTATAGAGGCTTTAATAAAATTATAACTTTTACGAGTCACTTTATTAAGGTTTTGTATTTTTTCGCAATTCACTTAATTCCAATTACAGGGGAGCCGTAAAATGTACAATTGCACATAGTTAAATAAAATAGCGGTTATTAGTATCCTAGAAAAAACAGAAGGCTCACCTTCTACTAACATTCCTAGAAGTCCACATCAGGCACACACAAGTCCACACCGGGCGTGTGGACTGTTAGGTGCCTAGGTACCACAGAATGCCTGTAACTTTTTTTTTTGTCGTGGTAAAATCATCAAATGTCTCCTACCACCCAGGGCGGGACGGGAGGGACTCTCAAACTCAGATAAATCCACGGGGTCCTTCAATAGCATTTTACGTTCCATCGTCCGTCATGATTAACTGATGAAACGGTCCAGCGACCAGCCAGCGAACTGGGACCTACGGTGACAAGTGGCGGTGATAATCCTCTTTATAAAATTAGTGTAGACTAAGATGATAAAGATAGATTGGTTTTAGAAAAGTTGTTCACTAGCTGGATCAAAATATTTCTTACCCCAACTTATTAATTGTCAGCGCATCATGGCTCCTTTTTCCATCTTTTTGTCATCTTCACTTAAACCATCAGTTCAAAATAAGAACGAATATTTATTTCTTCACGACATAATATGGTTCTCATAGTTATTGAAAAACTAAGCAATCGAGGCTTGAAAACAATAAATTGTAGTTCACAAGTTGTATCTACGGCATGCTCCCGTTTCTACAGATACCTCGAGAGAACCGGGAATTCATAGTTATTTCTGATAGTTTCTCGGTAATTAAGAAGGGAAGCATCCGCTACTTGTATTTCGTCTTAAACTAGCCCTATACAAAACGGATCTTCTGAATCTATCCATATCGTAAAGACAATCGCGTGCGCACACCGGGCGCCCGCGCAACTCAAGCGCAAGCCGCTGATTGGTCGACCAGCCTGCCCGCCCAGTTCACACGCCGATGCGCCTGCGCACAAAACAATGAACACAAGCAACCAGCAACCACACATTAATTAACCAAAAGAAAAAAAATAGACCCCTGATAGAAATTGTACTATAATTGTAGGAATTATTAAAATTACCTTTCAAAAGCAGTCTTTCGGATTTAATTATAAAGTGAGGGGCTCTGAATAGTCATTATGAATAGTTTTTTCGTGTAAAAAACGCAATTAAAGATGTCGTTGTTCTATGAATGGAGTGCATGAATTAATTTTCCTGGTTAATTGTATGCAAAGCATTTTTTCTACTTTCACGATATTGTTTTTATAATGAACAGTAGATCTTCATTTGACTGCCACTTTCTCGTTGGTCTGGTGACCGCAAGTGTTACTGATGAGTATGAGATCCTGAGTTTTATTCCTATGTCAGGAATACCTTGGTTTCTTAGTAGTAACCCAGAGTTACGCCTGGTTGATATGGTACTTATACTGCAGCTATACGTCTAACCTAACCTTTCGGGATTACATTACAGGTGTTACGTGTCATAGAAAGTTGCATCTTTTTCAATTTAGCACTATAATTATGCTCGCATTTGAAAACTATCGCGCCTAGTGGTCAGCAATGTGGACGACTGACGGTGAAGAACATTTTTTTTATGTGGTAAAATCATCACATGAGTCCTCCCACTCAGGGCAGAGCGGGAGGGACTGCCAGACTCGTACTCACTAAAATCCACGGTGTCCTTCAATATCCCTTTAAGTACCGGGGTCACGGTAATTCGTGAGTCCCGCGACCACGGTGAAGAACGTTTGCTAAAAAGCAACCTCTCTCGACTTAATAACCTCAAGGTATAGTCTTCGTGAAACAATAATCTGTATAATTTAGCAAACAGCTCATTATTTCACGAAGACTTTTTTTATTTTTATTATTTGTGTCAGTTTTGAGCGTTGATGTCTAATGTTCGAGAGATAGAAATATTCAATTCGTTCTTTAAATAGGTAATAGTTTTGAATCTTATATTCGTCAGGTGAAAGTCGGTAATTGTAAAACCATGATGACATTTCGGAATTAAGAATAGCTCAGGAGTAAGGGTATCTATGTATTTTTTTCATATTATGTACAGTTTGTATATGGTATTTATGTAAACACGTGTCGAGTATTGCTTTGGGTTGCATGGCATCTCAACTTTTTTCTCGCTTTTTATTTGTACATTATTACATATGCATTCATGTGTCCATATGCGTTATACCTTTCCTGCATAATGGTAGGACTGCATCCTGCATCCAAGCCTGGATTTTTGTCTCACGGAATTAAAATTAAATTTGTTCATAAAATTTTAATTTTTTTTAGGCTGAACATCCAAAATTTTATAATATGTATTGGAGTAAACTTAAGGCGAAAAAAGATGATTGTATTTGACACTCCTTTGTTTTTTTTTTTTTTGTAGTATAATCATCAACTTACTCCATCTGCACGAGTGAAGCGGAAGGGGTTTTCAGACTCACTGACTTAAAATCCGCCCTGCGTTTTCCGTTGCCCATTGCGTTCCAGGGTTACAGTGCCTTTCTGCTAATGCAGTATACATAGTGACAAGGTTATGGAATGATAATATGTAGTTATCTTTCTGATCCGGGCAGTCAGTGATGCGATTGTGACAATCATAACCCTAAGTTCATTAATTTTTTTATAAACACAATTGACAAATACTTACCTAAAAAAACGCATTACATCAACAAAAAGGATTAGCTATTACAATAATTGAGAAACACTTGACAGTTAAAAAAGTAAGTTAACTGTACCGTATGTAAGTACACTCGTACAAACCAGCCAGTTGTAGAACTCACATGACCACTCAAGCTATGTAACACAACCATTATACGGTGAACGTTCATTGTAAAAGAAGTTTATACAAAGCGAGGTTATGTTAAAGTGGGTATCACAGCTTGATGTGTAGCCTTGTGTACGTAACCCGTTCGTGTCACATCAGATATAGAACGTAAATAATAACGGTTCATTTTGACAGAAGCGTACAAACGTCACTGCAAATTAAAAACGTTTATATTTAGGGTGAATTCACACCGAGACGCGACTCTGCGCGCACATTTCAATAGAGCTACTCAAAATCTAACTTTATATTTAGGTATTGCACGAAAACATAAACATCTGACCGATGACGCGACCCAGCACGGTGCTGTGTGCACATTTTATTAGCGACTTAAAATATAACTTTATTTTCCACAAGAAAAGATACACATTTCCAGTATCGCCGCGTCAGGTCGCATAGCGTCGCGTCGCGTCTCGGTGTGAACTGACCCTTAATCGTACGTAACTATAACTAGTGTGTTGGAATTGAAATGGTATTTAATAACAATAATAACTGTTGTTTATTAGTTATGTAAGTGTATTTTGTGTTTGTAAACGCTGCACATTCAAATACTAGAAAGGTGAGATCAAATGACAAGACCCGGACTTTGACAGATATTTTAGTGAATTTATCCGTCAAATCATAGTCAAGGGATAATATTGTAGATTGTAGTATGAATTGCGACAAAATTATTGTTATTTCTATTGCTAGAGCAGTAGAATAGAATTTTCATCATTATCTACATCATATTTTTGTAATCAATATTATGATTATGCTATAGTGGCCTTTTTAGATCCCCAGTCCGCTTGGATTGTCGGCGTATACGAAAGAAGTCTGTCTATTTTTAGGGCTGAACAACTTTAAAAAAACATGGTACACACATTGGGGATAGATATGTTTTTTATACGAGATTACCATCGGGATGCCAAAATCCAACCTCAAAAGCAGAGAAGTTTTTAAATAGGGGAACAGTGTATAAGACGGGGATGCGAGGTGTGATGGGAAATCACACACTTAAGGCAAACTTAACACAATACTAACGTAGTGCAAGCGCCAACAGGACGCCATTTGTTAATAGCCGCGACGTTCTGATGGCGCTTGCGCTATGTTAGTATTGTGTTTAGTACGCCTAAAGAATGTATGTCCCCATTATACCTCGCATCCCGTCTTATACACTGTTCCCCTATATCTTTTTCGGCTTCTTTCGACTATCTGCGGGTAGAACCCCTTCAATTCTTTCCATTCTTCACCACATTTGGGCTTTTTGTATCCAATTTTAGCCCAAAATACAACACAACACACACAAACACTTCATGTCATTCTTGCAGCGCGTTTGTGCCTTTTTTGAAGGCTCTTCTCTTCCGGTCTGGAAGAGTCCAGATCACCAATATTGCCAAGTCTGAACATTATAAAAGAAACACTTATAAGTCCAAAACGCAAGCACCACATAAAAAAACTACAATAGCACAAAAAACACAAACCCTGCATCTTTAATTATCACGCTGAATCATTTAATTATATCCCCAAAATGAAAAACAGACATAAACAACCCATATCCAAAACATATCAATAACTAACAAAGGAAAATCGAATAATAGTAAAACATAACTGTAGCACGCCCACAAACAACTACCAACCCTAATTAAATACACACACACGACAAACAACACACACACACACAACACAAACACAACTTATTAACACATCAAGCCTTTGCAACGGGACTCCGAGAATTATTATTTAGCCGCTTAATAATGGAGTCATCATTTCGGCCATGACAGCTTCACACCTTGAGACGTAAGGCGAATTGACTCTCTTTATTATTCTCTCGGGCTGTTTTTCTTTTTTTTTCTTTTTTTTATTCACTCCATGTTGGGTTTACGATCGCGCTTTGAGAGCCGCGCCGCCGCTCGCGAGGTGTTAAAGAGACCAAGATATAAGAAGATAATCTAAATTGTTATACAGCTTTAATGAATTGAACGTAAAAATAATTAAGATAATGAACTAAGTTTAACGATTTGTTAAGAATGGTCGACAAGTTAGAAGATAATCATTTGATGCAGCAATAATGCTATTGTTGTTATTGATTCGGATTAAGATTTTGATAACTGTTTTGTGAATGCTTTTTTTTTCTTTTCTATTCTTTAAGAGTTTTTACGTTTCATTATGATAGATCAGCGCTTTTTTCTCTTTTGTTGTAATTTAATAGAATTTACTTGTTAGTAACTCGTTTTTTTGTTTTTAACTTTCGTCAAGTCTTTGAAAATCGCTATTGATTTCGTGTTATCCAGATTTCGCAAAAAGTATTATCTGTATTACCTTGGAACTTAACGATTTGAGGTTTAAAGGTTGCTTTACCGGAATCGTAATAGGTGTACCTAATATAAATAATTGCGACGAATTCGTAAAATTGACAATTCTGAACACTAAGTAGGTCGGTCCACAATCTATTTATGATATTTTTTAGAGTGGCATTTTTAGGCCCCCAAATGAAAAAAGGTCTACGGTCTACATTACGTCTTAAAGCGGGAGTAGTTCCACTGTGAGAAAGAGGCAGAGCTATACAAATCGTCTAGCGCCATCTCGTTTCCACAGTGGAATTACTCTCGCTATAAGATGCTATCGTAGGCCCTGACCTGTTCTTTCGCTAGAGATAGAACTAAATTCATTGTGTATATCAATTTTTATTAAGATTTGCTTTGTTGTTTTGTGTTGTGTGGCTAAAGACTATTCCTGTTGGACGAAACAATAGTTATTTTCAATAATTACTTGCTGTCTTCATAAAATAAAAATGGACGTCGAAAACTGTTTCCCCACTAACATCTGCCAGCTATTTCAGTTAAATTTTACGGCTACAGTTATAGCTGTCTGCCACAACAGTAGCCATGGTCTATCGATGTTCGGCTATATGATATAAGACTTTTCACTATTTCCATAGGAAAATAGAGAAAGTGAAGGTAAAATTTTTTCCGAAGGTAATGTGCCGTGCGCAGTCATGGTGGCCCAGTGGTATCGGCCCCGACTTACGAGTTACAGGTCGTGGGTTCGATGTTGAACCCAGCCTGGCGCATTACTTTTTGTAATTTATTTCATCACCACTGTTCTCAAAACGGTGAAAGAAAACATCGTGAGGAAACCGGTATGTCCTAGAACCATCAAATTCGAAGACATGTGACATCTACAAACCCGCACTGGGCCCGCGTGGTGGATTATGACCCACGCCCTCTCAGTGGAGGTCAGCAGTGGGAACATTATAGACTGACCATGATGACTTAAACATTTGGTCCGATAAATAGTTAATTAGTCAAAGGCAATGTGCTGTTTAGCTTATCTTTATTTTATGCCGACGCCTCTTGTGTCTCGAATAAATACATTACACAGCGATGAAAAAAAAATCATCAACAAAAGCTCCATCTATTTCACAGTTCATATCTCAAGTACACTGCCGAGCACAATAATCTTACCATATCAATTCACTGTATAGAAAATTTCACGCCTCCTCCAAACATTTTTATCTTGTAATTTATTTCCGAAGGTGCCCGAAGGTCTCCGGAGATGTCCGAAGGCGTTCCGAGCGGCTAATCGGTTCGATTGTTGGAATCAATAAGGCACCGCTCGCTATCTGAGATCGTTATAATATATTGTGATTCAACATCGTGTTTCTTTGTCAACTTTTGTATTATTAGCCGACGATTTGTTAGGCTTTCAACTAGGTTAGATGGTCAACGGATTTGTTTAAGAGTTTTACTTACAGGTAAATTGGAAAGTAAAGGCGGTTTCTTATGAGACAAAGAGAAAACATAACATGCTCGTAGTGGTTCGTATGGTTTGAATTTATTCATATGACACAACTTACCAATTGGGTGATTGAGACGCAATATATACTTATGTCAGGCGTGTTTCTTCGAGCTAAGAAATACCAAATAAGTAATTCTAGTCCTCAGTTGCTTTTGGGCTCCAGAAAACTAATAAATCCTGCGGCCATGCGATGAAGCGGTTAGTTGTTTTTATTAACCGTTAATTATAGAGAGAGGAAGAAATATAAGAAAGAGAGACAGATCAACAATTGAAATGTGAAGCCAACTGACGCAAATTATGGAAAAAATAGACAAAAATTAAAATTATTTTCAATAAAAAAAGGATGCAAGCAACTATAAAATCTTGTAACAATTTTATTAAGTTATTAATGCAGTAATGTAGCATAATTACAAGCAGCCACGATGTATTAGACAAGTCTTAAAACTGGTCAAGTACCAATCTAGTTACTACCTGAGTCTGAAAACCAGTTATAATATTAATAACTCAATATAAGAGTCTCGTTAGGTTTCACTTATCAAAATTAATCAAATATATTTGCTGGTACAAGGTCGGACACTCCTTATATTCAGGTATCGATGCACAAGCCTCGCGAAATTAATATTGAAGAATTTATGAATGTTACTGTACCTATACACTAGCGATTTGCCTCGGATTCGCACGGTTTTAATTTACATTGGAGGATTATTTTATTGAGATTTTGACACCAAAATGCTAATATTTATATATTTTTTTCTTTCTTTTTTTGCTCATGTGCTCACAAGAAATAAAAATACTTTAATGTGTTTTTAGTTCATTTCAATACCTACTAACTAATATTAAGAATGCAAAGTTAGGTTTGTTTGTTTCCTTTTCAGGCCTAAACCACTAGATTGATCATCAGTCTTGCTAGGTTCCAGTGCCAGTTCCGAAAGGAAAAGTGTTGCCGAAGAATAAGAAAATTATGCCATTGGCATAAATTAATCCTTCATACTCAGATCCCTAGTAGGCCACTGATAATTAAAATAAATAAGGAAGGAAAATTATCCCCTTCGTTCGACTCCTACGTAAAACAATATTATGTGCGTGACGCTCAATCATACATTTATGAAAAGTAGCTTTGCAAAAAACGTTATGTTTTGTTTTGAACGCGGAATCTGGACATTTATTATCTAAGATTTCATACATACATTATCAAAATCAGCCTATAAAGTTCCCACTGCTGGGAAACAGGACAGTATCGGCTCTAGGACATATATGTCGCAATTAATTTTTATTCATATAGATATAAACTAGTAAAATGTTATTGCAAAATGTGATTGATAATAACAATCTAAAATGTTTGAATGATTTTTTGCTATGCACTGTATTAGCATGCATTTGGTGTTATTATGAAACCTGTTTGAATAAGCTGATAATTATAATTTGCTGTCTACTGTACAGATCTTTATTGAAGTTTTTTTATTAGCATACTATAAGTTTTGATATTGCTTTATGTATAGAAATTCAAAATCATCATCATCATGTTGGATAACAAAATAAAAACGCAACAAAACTACATGAAAAAACAATTTAAAATAAACTTCTTTCAAAATAATTGCCTTGATTAACGATAATTAACATCCGATGTACTTAACACCGCATTAATTAAAGATCACTTGCTTGATTTGCATGAATTAACATACCCAATTTCAGTAAAACATTACATTTTATGTGGGAACTTCTCCGTACAAACAAACTGAACATCTACATATTCATACAAACTTATTATCCATTTATTTATAACAACTATCATCGTATTAATATAAATAAATTATTTTTCATCTTCATGTAAATCGTTTTCCAATAACTAATATCAAACAGGATTGAGAAGTGATAACTACACGTACAGATATTACCAGAAAAAATGGGACATCAAAAATTGTATGCTTATTCCCGGTACGGGCTTAATACAAACGTTATGTCATTATGACATGTCATATGGACTATTTTTATAGCGTCAGCGCCGAAAGGTTTCTGATTATGACATTATTTACAGTGATGGAGAAAGTGTGGTGTTGACGGTGACCTATGACTTTGGGCGATAAGTTAGGATGATGTCTGTATTTATATTTGGTACGCTGATAAATTATCTAAGAATATGTTTTGCAATGAGTGGTTTTGTCTGATGGTACTGATGGCTTTAGGAATACAAACTTACTTTCAATACGTAACAGTTCTTCTATAGTTTAAAAGTTGGGATGATTAATTGACGTCGCTTTGATAGAAAACAAATTGACACCTCACTAGCACCACCTCTTTCAGCAAAGTTCAAAGATACTAAGTATAAAGAAACTATCAGAAGGAATCTCACGGAAAACGTGGTATCCCTCAGTGAGGTTTATAGCAATATTAAATAGTTAACCTAGGGGTGAAAGTAACTTATTTAGACCCGAGACGCGAGGATGCTAATAGTTCGAAGTTTTTTATTCTTCCTAGGACTGATAAGTATTACTTTCAACCTGATACTCAGGCAACGTTAAATCGAGTATCAGTTTTTAATGAAAAATTAAATAATTACCAACAGGTCAGCTTCCAGATGGTTCATGTTGCCCTCCGATCACGATTGCGATGTCCCGTCTTTCATTACTTGTAACGTTTTACATTTCCTTGTTTATAAGCAACTTACTCGCAACAAAGCAAAAAGTAATTAACAAAACACATAACACGTATCAATTATTTGGCCGCATGTGTAAACTTAACAGTGAAACTCGCACAGAAAATGTAATTAGCAATAAATTTAATATTCAATTACTGTAGCCAGTTAATTAACTCGTAGCTGCCATGCAGTGTAATTTAATTATGTCTGTCTGTCTGTCTGTCCCTGCGTGTGCGCATCGCACTGTACTTTATGTACACAATGTTGTTTGTTCTGCTGGACTTCTATTACTAGTTATTAGACATTTACCAGGAATTTGTTTGAATGATGTTTTTAGAAAGTTGTGCCTCCTTTATTTGCTATGGAATTTGAAACAAAGAATTTGAATTTATTATGTGATTGTGTGATTTTGTATGGTGTAAAAGTTCTGAGGCCTTCTCACATGATTTCTGTATCTTATTTACAGCATAGGGGAACAGTGTATAAGACGGGTTCGTGAGGTATTATGGGGACATACACTCTTTAGGTTCTTTTCGCGTAAGCGCCATCAGGACGTCATTTGCAAGCGGCCATTAACAAATGGCGTCCTGTTGGCGCTTGCGCGACATTGATGTGGTGTTAAGTATGCCGAAAGAGTCTATGTCCCCATTATACCTCGCATCCCCGTCTTGTACACTGTTCACCTAATTGAAGTATTCACTGCTTAAGGAAAATTGAAAAAGCGCCTCTAGCGTACGAACGGGGCACTAATTGTTTTCCATAAAATTAACAAAATCTTGAATAGTCATGCTAGGGCCTCTGGTTTTAATAAGAGCCCAGATCTGTTATTTTCTTTTTAAATTCCTTCAGATATCTTCCTGTACTTTCGACTTACCTTCTTAAGCTTACTTATCAATTTAATCACTTCAAACCTTAGTCGTCTAGCTACTGAATTATCACTATCAATAAAAAGTGCACAGTCTTTAAAATCATTTTTAAAAGTTCTTCGAAACAACAGCAGGCGCGCATAAAATTATGAACGTATTTATTTTTTCGTGCGTGTTACCGGGTGAACTTTTTAATTAATAAAGGCGATACTAATTATAATAAAAAATGACGTATTATAATTGTTGGAACACAAGACGGTGCGAGCACGCTCGATGGCAATCGTAAAAAAGTACCCCGCCTCACTGCGTGCACAGTGCATATGGGAGACTGCTCTGGACAAAAATATATGAGTGTCGTTGTTTTTTTATTTAATAAATTAGACTGATTTAGCTATTGGATGTAAGACCCCGATTGTCTTTCGTAGTGGTGAACAAAAATTAATCTAATTGGCATTGGTTTTTGGTTTATTTTTCATTAAATTAGACTGATTTGAATGCAAGTGGCGGATTGTCTTTCGTTGTGGCGTTCTTAGTGGGAGGTCTTTGTTCAGCAATGGGTGTCGTCTGGCTGATATTAATGAAGAGTCTTCAGATTTCGTTAAAAAACTGCACACGGCATAGTTTTTAGTTTTAGAGCAAAGGTACTAATTTAAGTTTTATATAAAGACACGGTAAAATCAATTTTAAATTAGGTAACAATAAAAAAGATGGATTAAATTATTATTATCCCTGGCACCGAGTAGACTAAACCCATCGGACAGTGACAAATCCGTGTCAATATTCAGAAGATATGCGGTCAGTATTATTATGCAAACACAAACAAATATTTCCTAAATCTCAAGTGTAAGTATTTTGTTGAAAATAAACAAAAGATTTTTTCCCACGAACTTTCCAAAGGTCCCACAGTGCGCCGGCAACATCGGCCAATTACATAAAAGCGTTTCATTTGCCGCTGCAAAGTGTTATTGTGTGACCCCGCGCGATACCATCGACCATGGTTCCATGCTGATTTACTCCACTTACAACCAAGCGTCATGATTTCCAAGAACCTCCGAGGAAGATGTAGAAGACCAAAATTAGAGTTACTCGGAAAGAAGGAAGAAACCGCTTTTTAATGCTTACAAAGCGACTAAAACGCAAGCTAATTTCTTCTACTTACAACCAACATCAAAGATTTTCTATGGAAAGAAAATTCGAACCGCGAGCAGGGTATGAAACTGCGACCTCCGAATTCAGTAAATTCGACGCTCTTTCCAACCGAGCCATCGAGGTTCATGACTACAAGCGTCAAATTCTTCAATCCATTCTTACTGACATGACTTATAATTAATTATTTCGACTCATGCGTTAATGCGTATAATATTTATAAAATACAATCAACTTAAGTGGCAGTTAAAGTAAATCAAAGAAGGAATTCGGGATCCAAATTTGAATTTTCTCAAACATAAAATCGGAAGAGAGCGATAGAGAAAGAAAGAGAAGAAAGTTCTGCTTTTTGTACTGGCTATGATTGTGATGAATATTTGCCTGATGGAAAGGGATTGTTATGGTTATATATAAAAATCTCAGAAAACTATATATATATATAGTTTTCTGAGATTTGAAGTTGTTTTTGCAAGCAGTAGGTCTATTTTTGCAAGGATTAACTTTGCCGCCGAAACCAACTGAATAGAAACCATAAAGAAAACGTTTATTTTTTAAGCAAACCTTTTATAGCTTTGTAAGGGAAAACGAGATCTGAGAACTAAGACTGTTCGTCTGTCACAAGGCTGTAGCTCCTGAACCGTGATAGTTAGACTGTTGAAATTTTCACAGATGATATTTATATTTCTGTTGCAGCTGCCTTTATACACGAATATTATAAATATTTAAGAGCAAAAACGGCAAAAAAATCACATGACTGACGACATTTTTTTTTCCGTTTTTATAAATGGTACAGAAAACTTGACCGAGTCCGGCTCACACTACTAGTTTTTATTTTTTATTTTATGAAGAGAGGATTAATTTCCACAAAAGGGTCCCGGATTAAATGAAAGTACAGGATAGAACCAGCCAGTATCTGGCGGTCAGAGAGTGAGAGATCCGAAACAAATGGTCACGTATGCGCGGTATTAATTAATGAACGCCATTATTCTTGTCTTATCCACCGTACTGCAGTCTTTGGAGTCAGCATTGTTTTTGAGGCAAAAGGCCAAATATACGGGGCAGGGGGAACCCCTACAAGCCTTTTGTTTTGTTTCTTTTTTAAGGGAATAAAAACAAAAAAACAATGATTCCGTTTTCTGTGTATTAGTATTTCTGGTATTGAGTAAAATAATGAAGTTTATAAATTGTAGGGATAATGGGTATTTAATAAAGGATCCGAATTTCAGAAGAGAAATCTTGGCAGCCTCGTTGGCACTTCTGAGTATTCTGCGCCTCCTCTTTTATGAGGCATGCAACCCTCGTCAGCTCAAATCTCTACCAGATCTCTCCTGCAGTCTTCATGAAAGCCACCCCATTGACCATGGCTATAGGCCAGCGCTTCTTTTACCGTCTCTCGGTAACCATTCAATGATGACTTTACAACCGTCAGACTCGTACTAAATAAAATCCATGATGCTTCTTCAGTCAAGCCCCGCGATCCCGGTAGGTTTTGGCCCTATATGGGGCCCCGTCAGATTGCCTCAAAGAGCTAGTCTTTGAGGCGCGCGTGGAACACGACGCGCCCTTGACAAGGAAGGGCATGTTCCATGATCGGACGGCGAGTTACCCGTTAGTCGCCGTCCGCATGTCCAGTGTATGAAGGCAAGGTGGAAAGGGTAGGTATTGAATAGGTCATGGCTGAAAAATCTTATTTTCTTAAACCCAGCATGAGATCACAAGCTTAGAAGTGAAGAAATATATAAAATATGGCTCAACTTTTAGAATCGTATTGCCATTATCCAAGAAACAAATAAACTCCTTAGCAGTTTGATACACAAAAACTTTTTGCCTTTTTATTTCTAAGTTTTGCACAGATGCTCGCCGGACTGAACGAATTACCGCGACCCCGGTAGGTAAAGGGCTATTGAAGAACACCGTCGATTTTAGTCCGTACCAGTCTGACAGTCCCTCTTACTCTGCCCAGGGTGGAGGACTCATTTGATGTCTTTACCACGTAAAAAAAAAGCTTTGCACAGATAACCTTCTCTAGATACCGCATACAAGTCAACGTTTACACGCCACACTGCTGTCCACATAGAACGTTTCCTATCAAATAAGTATTTCTTCTCAAGACTTTTTTTTTTTATCGTGGTAAAATCATCAAATGAGTCCTCCCACCCATCAGACCACCCTGTCAGACTTGTACTGACTAAAATCCACGGTGTCCTTCACTAGCCCTTTACGTACCGGGGTCACGGTAATGGAAAAGTCCCGCGACCCCGGCAGGCTTTGGCCCTCTACAGGTCCCGTCACTATGCTGACACTCTTTGAGGCGCGCGTGGAACACAACGCGTCGTCGACCCGGGCATGGTCCATGGTCGGACAGCGAGTCACCCATTACTCGCTGCCCGCATGCCCTCTTCTCAAGACTAGTTTAACTGTTTTTGTCACTTCGACTTTAGTGTTTGGACGATATTTTAGGGATCAAGAACGAACATCCACTGCCATGTAAGCTGTGTAACTAATAAGATTAGGTAGCAAATAAAAAAAAAAACCGGATTCAAAATGGTTGTTTATTTTTCAACTACCAAACTGATTGGATTGTAACACTACAACGTGTCAGAACTCAGTAGCCGGCTGATTCATAGATAAGGCTGTATGGTGTAATTGCTCTGATTTACTTGACGCATTGTTACAATACAATAGTGCCATACAACAATTTGGCAATACGTGTCGCAGTTATTGCAATCCATAGGGGAAGAGTGTATAAGACGGGAACGCGAGGTATGATGGGAAATCATACACTTAAGGCAAACTTAACACAATACTAACGTAGCGCAAGCGCCATTTGGTAATGGTCGCTTGCAAATGACGTCCTGATGGGCCTGATGTGAGTTGTTGTGGTAATATCATCAAATTAGTCCTGAGCCCTGAGTGGTGCGGTTGGTACTGTCATATCAAGTAAACAAAATAAATAAAAAATTCTTCATGAAGATTTCAGACTTATTCTGTAATGATCATTGTTGTAGCTGAATATTTCCCTTTCGTAGTGAATGTGAAGAAATAATTTTATATGAATAAATTTTATACAAAATATCATGCAATAGAGTACATACTCGTATTTGATAAAGAAAAATTTAAGCAACTTTGTTACAGTCGCCATTTTAAGCCCGCAGAATAATTATTACAAAGTCTCTTAATACACAAAGATGTAAGGATAAAAGTAGGTTAAAATAATTAAGTCTTTCAATTTAAATTCTTACAAAACCACACCGAGAGATTTCCATTGTTTAAAAAAAGCTGGCGTTCTCGGACAATCGCGCGGATTTATCACAATAATAAGGCGTTAAAGAGAGTACCTTTAATAGTTTGTTAAGCGTGGTAACACCGGCATAAAAAGCGCACTGACGGTAATAACAGTAACAATGAAAAATAATAACCAGTCAGTGTGATCGGTGGGATAGAGGCCGCGGGCGCGGTTAACTGTACCTGCTTTTTGTTTTGGAGTTCATTTATTAAGAAAGACGTAGGAAAATGATAAGAATATTGTTGGAGTTTAGGTTAAAGATTAGTGTTTTGACGTAGTAAGTCATTACTGATGCTCTATCATGATTTTTATTGTTTTTGTGACGTAACGTAAACTGTAACTTTGACGTTAAATTGAAGGAAAAAAATAGTATCTCGTTCGTACACTTTTTTTTACGTAGTGTATAATCATCGAATGAGTCCTCCCACCCGGGGCAGAGCAGGAGGGACTGTCAGACTTGTACTGACTAAAATCCACGGTGTCCTTTACGTTCCGGGGTCACGGTAATTCGTGAGACCTGGAGTCCCGCGATCCCGTGCGGTTTTTCATTTTCCATACAATAAACGCAGTAAATACATCAAGTACGCTGTAAATAAAATACAGAAATCATGTAATAAGACCTCTGAAGTGAAGAGAACAGTAATCATGCAATAATTAGAGGACTTCAGTCGCGAAAGTGTGAAATTCTTGAGAAAATAAAACTGAATAAGATCAATTTAAATTTAATTTAGATGATGCTGATCACGTTCAGTTTAATGGTTGAGTTGTTTAACTAAGTATACCGTAAACTTAGAATAGTTACGCTTTTTTATCGTGGTATAATCATCAGCCCTTTACGTACCGGGGTCACGGTAATTCGTGAGTCCCGCGACCCCGGCAGGCTTTGGCCCTCTACAGGCCCCATCACTGTGCTGACACTCCTTGAAGAATAGTTACACTTTTCTTTTTGTCGTGGTAAAATCATCAAATGAGTCCTCCCACCCAGGGCAGGGCGGGAGGGACTGTCAGACTCGTACTGACTAAAATCCACGGTGTCTTCACTAGCCCTTTACGTACCGGGGACACGGTAATTCGCTAGTCCCGCGACCAGAATAGTTACGCTTAAGCAAAATATTTATACATCACCTGCCTGACTTATCTACTATTATAATTTGTGCAAAAGTCTCAATACCTATTTTGCTATTTAATGGTGTCATAATCGCTAGTTTAAATATTATTGATATTGAATATGTTTTTTTTTTTATCGTGGTAATATCATCAAATGGGCCTACCCAGGGCAGGGCGGGAGGGACTGTCAGACTTGTACTGACTAAAATCCACGGTGTCCTTCAATAGTCCTTTACGAACCGGGGTCACGGTAATCCGTTAGTCCCGCGACCCCGGCAGGCTTTGGCCCTCTACAGGCCCCGTCACTATGCTGACACTCTTTGAGGCGCGCGTGGAACACAACGCGCCGTCGACCCGGGCATGGTCCATGGTCGGACAGCGAGTCGCCCATTACTCGCTGCCCGCATGCCCGGTATTGAATATGTTAGAAGAATAAGATGCCTTAGGAAACAACTACTTAATTAAGTCCGGGCCAGACAATCTATACATATATTTTTTATCACCCGTAATACGTTTTAATGCATATTAGTATTTGACCGATACGTACTTACCTGACGTACTTAACTGGCCAAATAATTTGCCAGTTAAAGCCGTTTTGAGTTGCAAGTCACGCGCGCGTCTGCGCATGGTTTTATAAAATGGTTTTTAATGAAATGTATACATCATCACGGTATTTGAGCATTAATTTTTATGGGTTTAAGGAAAGTGTTGAAATTGGTTCGATGTATCCTTACGTGATGGTCTCAAATTATGCTGTTTTGTGTCCGGGATTAAGTTGTTTAATTGGGCTTTCATAATTGTACTTATAACTCCAATTGAGGAGCTGCTGCGTTAACAACGTAACTAAGTATTATACAAGGTGTTTTTGAAATCACTGAAATTCTGAAAAGGGTTCATATATCTATATGACAACATCATCGAGATATACATTGGGCACCTGGCACCTGAGAAAAAATGGATAGGAGCTGTGTGTGAAATAGTATTAGTAATAGTAGTAATAAGGTGCGTTTAGCTCTGGTGCCATTTCAGAGGGAGCCCAATGTGGAATACCTCCATCATCTACATACAATTTACCTTGTTAAATACAATTTCCAGCATGGTCATTGCATATTTCTCCAACTATTCATTCACAAATTACGTTAACCGTTTTAGAACCTCTGAGCTTGTTGATGGTAAAGATGGTTAAGGATCGCGGGTAAAATCTGGCCAACACTTCCGCAGGGTTGTGAAATATGAAACAAAGGCAGTCTCCTACCTAGGCAAGAGTGGAAACTGGAATAAGACTGTGATGATGAATTTTCAGTTGACAACACTATAATGGCGCGACGAGCTGGACTCCTTCATAAGAGATTGGCCGGAAAAGTCAAGATGCAAGAGTGATTGGGAGGATATTGGGGAGGCGTTTGCGTGGGACAGAATTGGCTACTAAACAAAAAACCTCTATAATAAAAAACTAGAAAGTAATTTCTAAACTAAAACACCACCTCCCATTCTCAAAACGCTTCTCATCCATATCCATCTGCGGAAGAAGCTTCGTTAATAAATAATATAGTTTAGGCGTGCAATCTGCGCGGCGCGCGGGTTACAAATGGCGGGGCGTCGCAACCACGCCGTTGCGCCGGCGCAGATGCGCGATAGGGACGCGGTACCACAAGGTACCGTGAGGAATATTGTATGGGATGCCTGTTATTAATGGCTTATTAAATTAGAAAATGGAATAAGTAAAAAGAAAAGGAAACCGAATTTGACAATGATTTAGAATTCGCAGTGAACCTATTACTATTTGGATTAGTATTATTAAGGTGCTGATAAACTTCAGCATTCACGTGTACTGAGCATTCGTGTGAATGTTAGATTACAGAAAAATTAACGAGGACGTTTTAGCGAGAATTCTTACGAGCGCTCTCTTGAGATTTTAGCCGAGTCGACTGTCATCTTCATAAAGAAAAAACAATTTGTTTTTAACCAGCATCGACTAGAGCGTTCATCACATCGTGAAAATTTTCGTAGCGATGTTTTGGATTTGTTGGTTGTTTAGTTCGATAAAATTAAAAACGGCGAACGCTCGATGTTCCGTTACAAGTGAATTTTCACTGACTTAAAAAAATAGGAGAGGCAAGGTCCTCTAATGTATAACCTTGATATCCTTGGCTAAAGGCCAGATGATTAGCACTTTTCAACTTTTTCATCTGGTCGTCGGTTACCTCGAGTCAAGTCCACTTATCCTAACATCATGAAGACTATTCGATATGGTACCCCTTATGGGAAAACAGACGCAGAAGTGGATGTAATAACAGACAACAGCTAGTGTGTAGATATTTCCACAATAACATCAACGTCATCTAATCACAATAGACTTATCACATCCCCGATCTAACACCAAACACGCTTCAATTCCAAATCAAAACTCGCCAATAACCGCACAGTATTTAGCGCTGGCAACACAAATCACGGCGTTAACCCCTCCACTGCCGCGGGGGTATTTATCGGCACAATAAACTTACGTAATTTATAACAAGCAATAACAATGTGTGCAGTATCTGAGGGGTAATTTCTCAAACGCACACCTCGCCCGTAGCAGCGGCTATCGGACAAATTAAATAGCCGTGTACGTCCGGACGAACGGACGAACAATCGGTAGGCTCTACTCTTATTAAATGATAAGCCGTGTAATATTAATGTTATCGTGGTACGCTAGCGGAGGGTTAAACTGTTTTGATTTTTAAATTGGAGGGTTCGGATATTTTGACGGGCGTTTTGGAATTGTAGTTGTTTTGTTAAAGTTAGTTGCGTTTGTAATATTTCCGCTAGTATTGAACGTTTATTAAGAGGAATTTGAATATAACTACTTACGTTATAAAGTAAAAACTCCACGTAATAAAGCGTGCTAGGTGTACAAGGAACAATTTAATAATTAACTGATGAGTTGTCCAGGGATTTTTATGATAAAAATTGTAAAAAAAATTAATCTTCAGGTAAACTTTAATGGATATCTCCCGTTTTATGACACAGTGGTCGTCAATACTTATCAATAAATACTGAAAGACAAAAATTAATGGTATTATAATTTTAAATTGTTTACAGTTCTGGACTCCTCGCATCCTATTTTCCCTAAATCTTTAAGACAGTTTGACTCAGCATCACCATTGTTGCAACATGCAAGCAAGGAGTTTTAGCGACAAGAGCGAAACCTCTTTACATTTAGTACTCCATAGGTTCGTTTATATTATCAACTCAAAAGAAATAAACGTCGATTACTTCATTAATGTTATGAATAACTTAAGTAGAACCAAACGCAGACACAAGTATTAATATAAACATCTGTTCGATACGTTCCATTACCATTCGCAAGTCATTACACATAAATACAGCTCTTAATCTCGCTCCGAGGAAATTAAAGACTTAATTAAATTACCGACCAAATCAATTTGTATCTTACGAGAACTAAACAGAAATTTAATTAGCGATACGCAACAGAAGAAATGTCAAAAAGGTATTAAGAAAAAACGTACAAAATTAATGCGGGCCGCATACCTGAGCCGGCACCTTGTGGCAAATTGAAAAGGCCGCGCTTGCTCTCCGAGCCAATAATAAATTCTCAAATAATAATAATTCATAAATAATAATCGTGGAAGAAACAAAATAAAAATATTATACACGTCGAAATAATAAAGGATTTGCCCGGGAAGCAGTCGACACGGGTTGACTTTTGTTGAGGATAACTGCGGACGGATTATATGCATTCCGATTTGAGCTTTGCGTGCTTAACTGAAGTGGAAAGAAATATTTGGTGGACTGAACAAAGCTATGACGCATTGTTTACAAATTGACGCCCAAAACATGCGTTGACCCGACACTTAAACATAGAAATTGCGGGTTAGGTCATGATCGTTACATTATTTTTATCATAGTGTAATAGTCAAGTTAGTAGCAGCATGCTATAATCAAGCCTCACAAAGGCGCCAGTGTGCGCCGGCCCCACGAACATAAAATTGTTTTTTCGTCCAACAGCTATAATTAGGCGATGCGTTACGTTTTTGTTTGGCCCACATTTCCCGATCCTCTAATTTTTGTGTTTTTTGCCGCTCCTTTTGTAGTCGTTAATATGATTACACCGTTGGGATGATGGCTTCATACGTGTTTTAGGTTATAACTTAATTTGCTCGGGTTACTTATTTGTTTTTTTATTGCTGTCCGACTTCCTGAGAGTCTGTCGTGTGTTTTTTGCGGCCAGTCGTTAGTCGGAGGTGATTGAATGTGATGGTGGGCAAATTGTGGCTCGCTGGACGTCGCGTCATGCGTCGTGAGGCCACGTCCCGGCGTCACGTATTTAGTTTGATTCGAATGTTGACTCAGTCTGTCGTAATTGGATCGTAATCTGTTAGCAGAACTTTTTGTCGAGATGATTGCGTTCTCTCGCTATCACGTACAACACTCAAACTTTCGATGATATTGACCGTTTAGCTTATTTTGAGCGTAAATTAATTTCTAATGAGGTAGGCAGGCGGCGGGGCCGGCGCGTTAGGGCTGAGAATGTCTTAATAATGTTTCGTGTCTGATGCAATCAAGCGGTTAACGCTTCGTGCAGCGCTGGAAATGGCTTAAGTTACGTAAACGTTTATGTTTAAACACTGGCTTTTAAGCGGGCTTTACGCGTCATAGCTTTATTAAATACATTGGTTGCACATTTCCTGTCCACTGCACTTCTAATTCCATCTCTTTCCAGCTTAAACCTTTACCAACTTCACTGAAACTTCAAAAGCTACAATATGCTCGGCACTTCTCCATAAAGCGCTATCTTCGCTTCACAGGCCAGCGGTAATGGCGCGGCTCGGTTTGACAAGTAAATGGAGCTTGGACGTGCGACGTGCAAATTGGCCGACACCGCCTGCACGCAACGTGCTTCGTGCTCGTGCGTGGCTCACGAGGCCGGAGTGACACTTGGGTAACACGCCGATACACCAGCTTTGAGAACTAAATTATTAATGGAAATAGTGCGAAGTAAAACTGTAAGCAAAGTGTTTTCTTTGTTTCGTGTTGTTTTGAAGTTTACTTGGTGGCCTATTTTCTGTCCTGTCAAGGTGGTTCTTTCGACTGTTTCATTTTGTTCCTTAACGTTAAATTCATCATGAAAAACTGTTAATTTTTGACTGTTACGTAAAGATTTTCAGTCTGATTTTGTTAAAAACTGTTTAATATAGAGTCATGTTTCGCGATTTGCAAGCTACCCTAGGAACCTAAGAAACAAGCTTAGCGTTCTGAAGAAGACAGCATGGGTGATACATTTGTGAGTGTACATACATACAGACATAAACCCACACTTTTTCTCATGGGGTTAGCCAGAAACTACAGAGCGCCACCTCCTACGATCCTCACATACTCTTTTCGCCTGTTCCACATTCATATTTCTGGTCATACAGGCACGCTGATTGCGAGTACGACGCACCCGGCCTTTCTGAAGCGCCACATGAAGCTTCACCAAGAAGGTTAGTGTAGGTCTTAATAATGGAAGGGAAAGAGAAATACCCAAGAAATGATGACATTCCGTGAAAGAAGGTAAGACAAAAAGTAAGTATTATAGCGAGAAGATTGAAGAAGAAGAATGATAGAAGAACGCGAGGCCGTAAGAAAATTATGAAGACAGTTCCAAAGAAACAATGTCTGAATCTGGACAATAAGGAGATGGTAATACTAACACTTACATTGAAACAGCCAAGCATTACGAAAGTGTATCTTTTTTTTTAGCGTGTTAAAATCATCAAATGTGTCCTCCCACCCAGGGCAGAGCAGGAGGGACTGTCAGACTCATACTGACTAAAATACACGGTGTCCTTCAATAGCCCCTTACGTTCCGGGGTCACGGTAATTCGTGAGTCCCGCGATCCCGACAGGCTTTGACCCTCTAAGAGGGGGGGGGGGCGTCATAAAGGGGGGGGCATCACACGATAGTGTATCATAGTGTTTAGTAAAAAGCGCGCTTAATACACCAACGAATAATTACAAAAACATAATATAATAAGCAACCAACACCATAATTACTCGTAGGTGTACACATGATGTATAAACTGTACACAATTGCTTTCCGTGTATCTAAATCAATTTTATTGGACCATAGCACTTGTTATCTAATTATACTCCACCAGCTTATAATCTGACCGAAAGTACAGACCTGTGCTTTAAAACTAATAGTTTAAAATCAGGGTTCTTTAAATGTTGGTTGTTGAGTCCACTCTTTATAAACTGCCCAGAAATTTAGAACTCTGATTAAAACCAAGTTGGTTGCATTGATGGGTCTGGCTTTACTGGTGGTTCGATATGCTTCGCTTTGTATGATAATTTTAAAATCGACTTCGGCGATGAAAAATTGATTTCGGCTGATATGCTTTTGATTATACGGTTGGCAGTCGTTAGATACAATTATTTGGATACAGGTACGGGATTGTTTTGGTCTACTATGTTGGTATTGATGATAATAAAGACGTTAGTTTGTGGTAGAGGCGTCCTGTTTTTTTGGAGGTCTTCATAGAGTCTTTTTTTAAGAGTAGGATGGTGGTTTTTGAAAAATGTAATAGCTTTTAGGAGTTAATAGAGTTAACTTTCTGCTTTATTAGCCACCATTTTTGCTGGTGAATAAGATACTCATTTATCAATGAGTTCTTAAGTCAATTGGTACGTGTATATCGTAAAACCATCAGTTTTATAAATAGTTAAGACATTTTAGAACCAAATACCAACCATTTATAAAGCTGGTTTTCTTTTTATATTTTCGTACATCTTTTTGGGAGTAGTGGTAATGCTTATCAGCGTTTGAAAGAAATATGTTACTACTTAGTCACTACTGCAATAAAAATTATGTTCTACTAGTGACTATGATTAGTACCCGACTACGGCAAAGCCAAAAGGAGGGTTATGATTTTGATCGGTATGTATGTTTGCATGTATGTATGTATGTTTGTATGTGTTTTTGTTTGTTCCCTAATAACTTCTAAACTACTTATCATTACATGACAAATGAGGTGTCGTTAGAAGCGTCTCAGTTGTCCGCTGGTTATATGGTAGGTGTAAATATGGCGCCCTCTAGGGGATGTAAAGTCGTAACATAAAAAAACATTCGCACAGTATCGTCATGGGTTTCAAATTAAAGGGGTTGATGAGCACATTTGAAATATTATATATTAAATATTATATATAAATATTATATATGCACATTATATAGCGTTTAGTAGCTAACTTGCTGTTTCTAGCAGTGTCAACATGGGTATCAAATGATAAATCTTAAAACAACTCAAAAACTATACATATAACGTAAGTTACTATTTACACTATTTTGGGGTTATATTATTTGAAGTAATCAAATAATATAACCTCAAAATAGTGTAAATTAAAAATAAGTTAAAAACAACTAAATTTTTTTTTTATTTCACTGGATATGTTCTAAAGTTTAGATCAACAAGATACGTAAATCAAGACATGAAATTGTAACTTAGCAATCAGTAAGTTAATAAATACAAAATAGTCTCCATAATAATACACAAAGTAAAGTTGTTTACACACTAGGCGTGACTGCGGTTGTTGTAAACGACCACAATACTCCGGGATCCGTCACGATGTGGCGGCACTGTTACGATGTTTGTGCCGGCGGCTCCTCTTTAGATGGACGATTCCTTATTGGTATAATATTACAGAATAAATTGTAGTTTTTTGGAAAAACTAACATGTTTTTTATAAATAGGAGGAGTGTAGTAACAAGTTAATTCACTAAATTGTCTAAAATCACACAAAATCTTAATTAAGTCACTTCTCACCTTCTCCAACAGCATATTTTGTTTTCAGACATTTTTTTCTTGTAAAAGGTGCCAAATACAAGAATAAAATTTACAAGAAGTGATAATGTTTTACAAGAAGTATTTCAGGCTACTTAAAGGTCTTGGTTTCTCATAATTTTCTTGCTATGAAGAATCATACACAAAGACTTTTTTAGTTTTTTTGCACTTCTCAAGAGAAATCCATCAATAGAAACCATAGAAAGAAAATTTATTAAATGTATAGTTCTGCGGATGTTGTGTGCACTTGTAGCATGTGTCAAATGAATTTGCGTTCTTTCTTTTTCTGTCATATTCCATTCCAATATTATTGATTACACGGGTTGCAATTGCAAGAAACGTCAAAGCAAGCCAATGAATTCCTCACAAATACAAACGGCGCACTTACTAAAACGCAAGAGCTGTAAAAATATCAATATTTCACAGTATTTTTCTTGTACTTATTGGTTCAGCAAGTGAAAATGGTACGATTCCGTGGCGCAGGTGAGGTAATCACTTCATTATATGCCACCACCGTCTAGCGTGCTGTGCAGCGTGGTAGGGTGGCCATAAGCTGAGGGATATAGGAGGAACTTTTTTTTCAGTACAGATAGACTAGACAGCCGCATAGGTTATTTCTCAATTTTCTTCTTAGACAAATTCTCAATTACAAATCTATTTAGTCCGTCAGTTAGAATATTGAAAAATAATGGGCACTTATTTTATACATTCTTAATATTGACAAAAAAAACACATCTTTGGCTTTAGTTGCCAACTGCTCTGTGGCAAATACCGCCACATACTCTGCTGAAGTTATTTCTGCCGCCGACAATCTAGCCAATTGGGTTTCGATCAAATAGTTGGACCCCCTCTTATTTGAGTATGAAAGAAAGAGAACAAATCGTTTTATGTTAATTGCTTATTTTCTTATGGCTTATTTCTAACTTCGACCAAGACCTTGTCCAACGGCGTTATCATTTTACCAGAATGACAGACAAATTATAGTTCAGCACACTGTACAAGTATACATAGATTAATGAGGAACAACAAACAGCTTTCATGCAATCGCGATAACATTGAGCAGAAAAACACAAACCGTAGACAATTTTGTCTCAAGATTCTTTCTCGCATGGCCGCCCTATTCCTTCGTATTATAGAAAAGAATGGAAAATTGTGAAAAATTGCTTCTTGTTAAGTTAGACCTGATCGTGGGCCCGATACAGCTACGGGGGAACTACACTAATCATTTCGGAACATTTCCTTTTTATATTTCATGGGAATCGCGCCCCATGAAATATAACCTCATTATGTTTATTAAATGGGAACGTGAATTTAATGTAGGTCGTAGGTGATGGTAAGGGTAGGTCGCGTGGTTGCTGTTATACATATAAAGTTAATACCATAAAGTACTGTAGAGTTTTATATAGAAAAAAAAAACCGACCAATTGCGAGTCGGTAACGCGTACAAAAGGTATCCATCGGTTTGCCCGATTCCGTGGATCTATGGTAGTTTTTTTTTAACAAAAATTTCTAAATAATCTATGATTTACCTAAATGGTAGCTTTAGAAAATTGATTTAAAAAATCTCAGTATTTTTTAGTCGTCGCTTTTAGAACACATAAGGAACTGCTGTGTTTTCAAGCTTTCAGGCAAAGTGTTTAAGGCTATTAGGCGTTGGTTGTTAGTGAGATATACCAAATACTATAAAGGTTTTTATAGAGAATCAACAGTCATTTGGTAATCGATTATTTAGATCTGATGTTATATTTTATAACGTCCTGGGGCTACAATGCCCCACTCTTTTTAATTGGTTTGCTCATGACCTCAATATATCCCAAAAGCAAAGATGTCAGCTAAGATGGGGTAAGCTAAACCAGAAGGAACTGGTGGCCTACCATATTACGTCTTTAAAGCAAGAGTAATTCCAGTGTGGGAAAGAGACAGGGCTATACAAGTCGTCTAGCGCCACCTCGTTCCCGTCATGGTAGGGCTCCTGGAAATCTTGTCCACCGATAGTACAGTAAAAACTGTTTGGCGCTGGACTGCGACAGAATGTTGGTTGCGAAGCAGGCGGTCATGGTGACGCCTACGGGCTCATGTACACGATGCCGCCGCCGCTCCGCCACCGCTCCGCCACCGCGCCGCTATGCTGTGTATACCTTCGCGACTACACCGCCACCGCGCCGCCATTCGCTAGTGTTTGATTTTCGGCGGCGGCGGCACGATATCGCTCAGCCTTCACTGCAGGATACTGGTAGTCTGTGGTGACGTTGCCCGGGATGGAACGCTAGGAGGTGGATCTCCCAATCTCTTGATTGATATGATATAACAAATAATTTATCCAGCTGTACTTAATTTAATACACCTAAAACTAAGCTAGTCGTGTCATTGTCTTCCAAAATATTATCTCAATTCAGAAAAAGTTGGACTCAAGTTGAAGTTAAAATAATCCAATTTATTATTCAAAGGACATTAAAAAAATCAACTCGTCACTGAAATAAGTTATAAAGAATGTTATTAATGTCTCAAACTCCTGAAAATCCTCGTTCCATATACACCATAGTATCAGTCATTATACCCCTGAAACTCATATAACAAATTAATACAATTTCCGGTCCCGACATTTTCATTTCTGAAACATTTTTATCGGCGTACACATTTAATTTCCTGTTGAAACATAATTAAGTTATGCCGTTTTTTTCATGTAAAACACTTTTTTTCTTGGAGTCACGAAATATTATTTTCTATTAGGACTGTTAGAATGGCCGTTTTTTGAGTAAGTATTATTTTATGCTACTGTTTTACATAAGTAAGTAGTAAGTCATGAATTTGAATCTTAATGTGATCTTTGGAGTTATAAGTTTGATAACCTTATTATATTTTTGGTGGTTATTATGTTTTGTTTAATGTTTGTGCAATTAGTACCTACAGGGATCAGTTTTGTTCAGATTAAAATACCGTTTTTTATTTTTTTGCTTATTCGTTACAAGCAAAAAAAAAAACAATCTTTTATTTTATATTTTCATAGTCGCCAAAAGGGATAAGCAAAATATTTTCCCATGATATAAAAAAAAGTTAATTTCTCCATTTCGACTTAATTTTCTCTTCGACTAATTCTACTAACTCTATTGTAAATATTTCGATCATATTGTGAATTATCAATAACCAATCGAATCGATTGTTTAATTTTGGCTTACGCGGTGTCCTGCGTGAGCGACGAATACGGCGCGACGCGACGCGATTCGAACTAATTCAACTAATATTATAATATTATTATAATATTTATTTCGTGTTGCGACGCGTCGTATTTGTCGCTCACGCAGGTCACCGCCTTAGCAATACAGAAAGACTCCCATGATCTGAGAGAATTAAACATTTTACTAACAGACCGTTCACGACTTTGGTATAAGCGGTGAGCGGAGCGACGAGTGGCGCTTATAAGACATTACATACTTTGTAAGTACGAGAATTCGCCACTGGCGGCCTCTCGTGGCGTGTTTCAAACATTTCATCTTACCGTTTGCCGCCCCGCACTAAGTTACCGGTCACAGCGGCAAGGTCGTGAGCGGGCCGAAAGATTTTACGAATCAAAAATTGTTGTATTATTCAAAATAGAAACATTAAAAAATTAAAAATAAAACATACATATACAATAAAATCGTAAATATAACATAAGTGTATACAAATTTTTGTATCACGCCTAAAAGCGTCATTAAAAATAACTTTTAGTTTCTCTTAATGTTCACTGTGATCAGATAAGGGCACGTCCACATGGGTGAACGGGCGATCCTGCAATTATAAAGGAATTAGCCCAAAACAGCGCCTTCAATGGGCACAAATTGATATAATAAAAAGTAGTGTGGTTAGCGTTGACGGAACGGTAGGGTTGTTACTTCCACGTTTATGAAATTTTATTGTGTGTTGTAAATATAGAAATAAAAAAATTATGTGTTATGGCATAAGAAACAAAATACCTTAAACACTATAAAATAGAAGAAAAAACAATGTCAAATGGTGATTAACATTATGCATATGTTGACATTTCTGTTAAGGAGAAATAAGTATCAAAGAAATGATTGTTAACTGATTTTGAATGGATGATTGTAATCTATGAAATTGGTTGTAAAACAGTAATTATATTTGCGAATTAAATTAGCAACATTCATAATCGACAATGTAGAAATTATGTTAACACGATTGTTATTTGATGATTGCAAAACTAAATACTTATTGTGTTCTCGTATTAATTTGATTCAGCGTTGATTTGTTATTTGATCATTATTAGAAATTAGTACTGAATCAAAAGATTTGCTATACGGTGACGAAGTGGATTAATCGAATTTGATATAGTGGTTTGTTAACAAACTTGATAATATCATTGTGCATAAAACTAATTTTGTTTACGTTCAGCCTTATGATAACGTATGTTAACAAACGATGATATTGCATCACTTCAACGAATAGAAGTTTAAAGTATAATGTCAATGTGATTATCATTCTTCTTGAACAATAACCGTTACAAGAAAAAAGGTTTCAGCATGTATCTGATAAACGGCAGAAATAAATAAATAATATTTTTGACTTTTTTTCTTATGTCAGCCCTAGACTGAGGTGTCGCCCAATAATTAAGTGATTACGTTAGAAACGCGTGTCGCCGGCCGCGCGATTTGTATCTGCGTTTCGGGCGATCATTAGCAGTGTGGAATTGCCCTTATTCGTGGCCCGATTGAGACGTTGCGTAATTATTGTAATATTTTGAACGTTTAAGTAACGTGAGCCTTGAGATTTTTTGTGGGAAAACGTAGTTTGGATATGGCTTTTAATGTAGGATTTTGGGAAATACTTTTCTCAGTTTCTTTGTTTTTAACCTATTTTGTCTCAAAGCTGGGCCACGGTCCATTACTTCATGTTTGGACCTGGTGATGTTTCTTCGTTCTATACTTCAAAATTGCTCCTCAGCTATAAACAAGAATAAATGCGAAAGCGGAACAGTCAGCGTTGATTCTTGAGTACAAAATTGTAGATTTGATATAGTGTAGAGGTACCTCTCGATCAGAAAAAATAATGGTCAATGCATTAACAAAAACAATAAATCCATTAAAATAAGAACATTAACAAAAATCATCATTAACCAATGTCAATTACCAAAAAATATTCCAACAAAAAATCCCAATTAATATAATTTCCCTCAGACGTATTAATTGCTTACCCCGACTTAGTAAAAAGATTAATGTGGGTGATAAGCGAGGTAAATGAAAAGCTGGCCGAATTGAATCATTTGGGTATGAATGCCTTCATTTGCATACACTATAATTAGTGCCACTGCGCTCATTTGGGTTTTTACTTACCACTGTGTAAGAAAGAGAAAGAAGGCTCAGTTATTCCGAAATGGCTCCGTCACAAAATATTTGTTTCGAAGGATGTCACTATGCAAAATGTCCCTTTCGCAAAAGTCTTTTTCGTAATGTACCTTTTTTTATCGTGGTAAAATCATCAAATGAGTCCTCCCACCCAGGGCAGGAGGGACTGTCAGACTTGTACTGACTAAAATCCACGGTGTCCTTCAATAGCCCTTTACGTACCGCGGCCATGGTAATTCGTTAGTCCCGCGACCAACGTAAAAAGTACTTTTCGCAAAATGTCACCTTTTGCTAAGATTTCCTAAACTTTCGATTTTAAAGATTAGCTGTCAAAATAAGAGAGCTGATGATGAGTGTGCGTCATCTGGATATTAAAGCGAAAGTTGATCAGCGATTTTCCAATATGTTATGTTATTGCTATTCAATGGTTGTTTCCAGAAACTAGTCTATATTTTTGTCTACCGGAGGTGTCATGTTTATAGACACACCCACAATACAGGAGACTTACCAAGACGGGGATAAAGTTAAAAAATAAAAAAAATGAATTCTAAAATAAATTATTCGAAACGCGTCAGCAACTTATTGCTACTCGTAATACTACGCAGAAGCATGCTGCGTAGCCGGACGCATTGTGCTACGCGCAGAGCTACGCGCAGAGCTACGCGCAGAGCTACGAATTCGGTTGCATATCTGCTACGTAGCAATCACGTTGTAAGTATGCAGTCACGATGTGAGTGTTGCTTAATTTTAAATTAGTTGTTGATATATGGTCGTAGCATCCAGGAAACTTAAAATGACTATTACACATTTTGAAAAATATGTACTACATCAATCATTTGCATATAATAATGCAAATTGAACAAACCTTCAGACAAGTTACAAGTAGTTAATTTGTACAATTTGTTTCAAGTATCTGTTAAACTACTCAAATGGGAACTATGCAAGCAAATCTGCATGCAATTTGCAATCTCGAAAACATATTTCCAACTCAAGCACTTGCATGGAAATGTGACGTCATACTTGCATGCAAGACAAGCCAATGGGAACGAACCTTAAAGGGATGCCCCTTTACACGGGTCGATTTTGTGGGATGCGTTAAACTACTGCACGACTTACTTACATAGTACCTACTACCTATACGACGTATTAACAAATAAGTCAGAATTTTTGTTTATTTTACGCTCCATATCTCAACTAGGCTGGTATGTGTATTAAGAATAATAGAAGAAGCAATAACTCTCGGTGGTATATAATTTGTGGTTAATAACTATGTATAGAGTAATAACAAGACATTTTATTTGATATTCATTGTGTTTAGGCGACGCGGTTGAAGTAAAGCGTGGTATAATGGCTTTTTAAATGCTGGATTAGACCTATTCCGTAAATAAATATGGTCTTTTAGAGCTTAAGCGAAGCTTAGACGCGAGTTGAGATATGGAAGTGACCATAACATAAAAGAAATAAGTGTTTTTTTTTATGTGGGAAAATCATCATATGAGTCCTACCACCCAGGGCAGAGCGGAAGGGACCGTCAGACTCGTACTGACTAAAATCCACGGTGTACTTCAATAGCCTTTTACGTACCGGGGTCACGGTAATTCGTGAGTCCCGCGACCCCGGCAGGCTATGGCCCTCAACGGGGGTTCTCGTCACTAAGCTGACACTCCTTCGATCAAGATCGAGATCGTCTGCCGACGTCCCACGCCGTGGGCGTCTACCACTGCGGCTGGGGTGGAGTGAGAACGCTGTCCTCTCCCTCACGCGGCCCGCCTACTCCTTCGCGAGCATGACTGCTTCGCAGAAGGAGGCGACCGCTTCCCACTCCGTCTCGCCCCGCAGCAAAATAAAAACTTTGAAGGTTTAATGCGAAATGGTTTCCTTTGATACATCAATTAGCATCGTCAAGTATGTTGTTTCTTGCCCATTCTTCTCCATCGAACCTACACTAGCGAATGGGTCAGTCCCATCCATCCCTTTTCCTTTAATTTTAATATTCGATGTTCCAAAGTGCCTCTTCGATAGCCTAATTGAAATAAATGATTTGACTTTGACTTTGTCTCGACTTGTTTCTGGTTGGCTTCTACCATAGCTTCTGGCTTTCGGTATAGTTAGATATTGCCACTGCGGGAATAGAGGTACACGCTGGCCTAGCGCGGGTTGGCGGAGTAATTTTTTTCTGGGGTGCTGTAATGATCAAATGCGTCCTCCCAGCCTGGATGGAGCAGAATGGACTGTCAGACTCTTACTGATATAAAATCCACACTGTTCCTTCGGTTGCCCTTTGCGTTCCAGGACTACAGTGTCTTTTTAAGAGAGACCCGCGACAGGTTTCGGATTTTCTTACAAATAAGTAAGTTACTTAGCAATTATGTTAAGTGAGCAATGTTTCGTTCTGGTTAATCTATACATATAATAAATCTGTAGAAGGGTCAATTCTGTACATTGAAAATATTGAAAAAATAAATAGCGGGGGGTGTTGCTGGATCGATACCAAACCCAAATATATGATTAAAAAAATTTTTGTCTGTCTGTCTGTCTGTTTGTGCAGGCATCACGTGAAAACTAACGGTTCGATTTCGATGAAACTTGGTATAGTTATACCTTATTATCCTGGGCATAACATAGTTACTTTTTATCCTGGAAAAATACGTAGAAAAAAAAAACTTATTTTTCAGTTTTATTCATAGGCGTTGTTCTGTAGAACTGCGAACACACGTTGCATTACCCGCAGTGGATTCAGCGCCGTAATATTTATAAGATATCATTGTCAGAGTTACTCAAAATGGAGAAATAAACCATCCATGCGAAGACCGACATCCGCGCGGACGGAGTCGCGGGCGGAAGCTAGTTATTAATAAGATTTTAAAATATTAAAGGTTTTTTACGATTCACGTTATATTATTGAGGTTAGTAAACCAACAGTCATAAAATTAATTCCTCGCCTATACCACGATATGACTGTGAATTATGTGCCTTATCTTAAATCACTCTTCCAATTTGCAATATTAATTTAAATTATGACGTGCAGTAAATTATAATATTAATATTTAGTCATAATTTATAAAACGAAGTTACACTTATTTATGTGTGGTCATTGGTCATATGGATTAATATTCGAACTGCTTTTTCCAGTTTCTTAAATGCTTAATTAATTTGTTTTTTTTTTTACGTCAAGAACTGTTCTTTCTCATCTGTAATATGCCATTTGTGGGATTAAAACCTTTTTTGAAGTTTCCCGAAAGATTAAGTTATGTATTTGAGTATATATATATATTTAACCATCGTAAAACAAGCATATGAGCTCTCCCACCCAGGGCAGGACAGGAGGGACTGTAAGACTGTCCTTCAATAGCCTTTTACGTTCCGGGGTCATGGTAGCTCGGTATTCTCGCGACCCCGGCAGGCTTTGGCCCTCTAAGGGGTCCCGTCATATATAAGTAATAGAAACGAGTCTTTGGCCATTGGCTGGCCTTAACAGATTTATCTATTTGTGAGAAATCTTTATAACTCTTATGCCTTTGTCAAACAGACAGGCGAGTCCGAAGCGATACCGAACCGATACGAGACATAAGTCCGATAGTTCTGTCACGCTATCGGATCGCTTTCGCTTTTCTATGTGACTGGATTCAAACAATTCCATACATTACAAATAAAAACGTCACGCTTCGTATTCGCCACGCCTGTCTGTTTGACAAAGGCTTTAGCATGAGTTGGGAGTCAAACTCAAGACTTGGCACTTGTGACGATCCGTGTAAAGAAGCAGGCCGTAAAATAGCAAAAATACGTATGTCGGTGAGTAAAAAGTACCCAATCATCATCTGCCTAGCCTTATCCCAACTATATTGGGGTCGGCTTCTAGTCAAACCAGATGCAGCTGCATATCAGTATTTTATATGGAGCGACTGCCTATCGCACCTCCACAACCCAGTACCTGGGTAATACGATACCCCATGGTAAGACCGGTTTCCGAGGCAGAAAAGAGACTCGCTATGACAGATGGTCACCTATACACAGATCAACCTCGGCAAGCACAGCATAACCCGAATGATCGGTCTGTGCGGCTGTAATTGTTTAGCCACGAAACCCCAATAAAAGAATAAAAAGTACTCATTAAGTACAATTATAATAATATAGTAAATATTAACTGGAGGCACTAATTGTGCACCCAACTGACTTAATTCCCTAGAAGACCACACGCCTTCCGAAAAATAACATCATTAACAAAACCAAAACCCTCCAATTGAAAACCACGTCAAATAACACTTAACTCATAAACGCAGCGAATTTTTTTAACACCAAGATGGCGAAAATCGTGGCAAATGAGCGCCAAATGCGGCTCTTAATATAAAATCCCGGCAATTTACCTAAACACCCGGTTATTACGTACTTCATCCTCACCGCGGGTAATATGTTATACGAATGGGTTATAATAACAGAAATGGCTAACGATGATGCGGCCATGTTGGAGAATGGGTTGCCGTATCCATTACTCATGAGAGGTAGATTGCTCCGTGAAAGTCCGAAAGTAACTGGCCGGTAATCAGTTTTAATCTGTGCAATGTAACTGTTCTGTCGTATTAGCGAGAACGCCAGTGTTCTTATTTCTTTTTTTGAAATTTGAGTTTGGAACGTAATTAGATGAACTTTTTTTTATAATGTTAAAAAGTTTTGCGTAATAGTCACGCAAATGGTTGAATCGATATAGCGACGTTAGTAATGAATAAATATTTCGTATCAATCAATGGGCTGTTTTAAAAACTTCGTATGGACAGTATTCGGATGTTCCTGCTCTGTCTGTAGATGAATTTTTCATTTCGAACTTGTAGTTCCTGAGATAAGCGCTTTCAACCAAACAAACAAACTGTTCAGCCTTTTTTATTGTTATAGATTTAACAGACGCCGCTTTCAACCTTCCTCTACCAAAGCCCTTATCATCTTTAAATATTGTCACTAGCCTTGTATAATTAAAATAACAATTATTTAATCAATTCATAACTTTAATCGAATTCCGAGAATTCACACCCAGTTTCCAAGATTCGTGTCATTATGTAACGTTACTATTATACAATAAATACAATCACGCGCATGATCTTTGACTGGCTGCGCGGGCGCTTGAAATATGTGCTTTACTTTGTTATTCGTCCTTATTATAAGGTTCAAGTGATAATATGACCTTAGGCTGCTATCTTACTAGCCAGTATTTGAATAAGTTAGGTTTAAATTCAGAATGTGAAAATTAAAAGTAAATGACAAAATATATATGCTGCTCTGATGATTATAGGATTTGTACTGTTCAATATACTTCTTCTAAAACAGGCACTTATTGCACTGCCATGACTCCATGATGTTCAGAATACAGTGTATGGACGAAGAAGACATCTGATCGATGGTGTTTTCCCATTGCTAACTTTTAAGAAGCTTTGGGATGGCACGAGCTTTATCGATGAAATCACAAACATTAACATATTATCGTCATAATTTAATCGTCGTGCTTTAAATCTGCTGTAAGTCTGATATACAACATTAATACATATTTTATACAAAACTTTCAACTTGTATAAATAGTAATCGAAAGATTAAGGCACGGTTTACAACCTCGGGAGAAGAGACTTGCATTAAATGAACATCCGCAAGTCAAGTCAAGGTGATCCGTAGCTAAATCTAAGGTACTTACACACACAATACCGATAATCCACGCGGATGGGATCGGAGTTGGCGAAATAAATATTTTTAGGACGCATGAAGGAGGAGAGTCTCCTGACCGCGTGGACGACAGAAGCGACGGTCTGGCACCGCTCGGTTCACGGTTTCATGGCGTCGCGTCGCTTAATCGCAAATCTCGTGGCCGCGGGGGTACCTTACTCATATTTTAATCATCGATCAATCGTAAAGTAAGACATTACTCTCATAGTAATAAAATTATAGCGAGTCATTAAAATGTAATATATCTGTGTGGTGATAGCTACTTGATAGTAACACCAGATTTACTGTTATGAGTTAAATGTTCTTTTCAGGAATTCTTAAGAATTCGTTTTCGTGATCGTTGCAGTAATTATTTACTCAATTTTGTTGAATATTTTTTCAATCAGTCAAGAATTTTGTCTAATGAAATACTGGACGTAACTTGAGACGCCTCTCAAAGTACAGCACAGCACATCTTAGTCAGTAAAAGTCTGTCAGTCCCTTCAGCTCCACACAGGGTGAGAGGAATCATTTGATGAATATCCAACCAAAAAATGTTGTGACAAATTAGTTACTATGTCATCCATCTTTCACATCTAGCCTAACCCTGCTGTCTTCTTGAGGTCCATTGTGCTGGGGAGGCCCCATCCCCATGCTACGTTTCTCAATATGTGGCGTACAATCCAGTTCTCGTTTGTCGCATCGGCCACATTACAGCGACCCACTCGCCTCTTTAAATTTCTTACTCTATAAATTATGTTGGTAACTTTTTTTCGGCTATATTCAAATATGACTTTCATGAAACTGTTAGTCTTCCATAAAACTTCTGAAAGTCGTTTTTACCTCAAGAAATCGCTGTCATTTACCAAAATAATAATAGATGCTTTTAGGAGAAGAAATAGTTTCTTTGTAGTGTCACAAATGACCCGAAGGCTGGTTAATATTTAAGCGAAAAAAATACGTGTCTTAAAAACTTTGTAAGTTGAATACTTATCGCTTCTCTCTAGGTAGGTCAGCAATTTTATGTGTGGTTTTGGAGGAGTCAGTATGCCTCAAAAAAATACACAAAAATGTCAACCGGCCCTCGATAAAAGTGAAAGAGCATCTAACATTTTGCCACAATGTTCAAAAAACAGTTTTTAATTAAAAACAACGATGCGATCAGCAATATTGAAATTACCGTTGAAAGTGTACATTAAAAAGATAAAAGATACCATGATATGTGATAATTATACCCTACAATATACTCTAAAGTGATATCAGCTATCCATAAACGAAGCCTGTCAATCTGATAACGTCGCATTTGCGACAAAAACGCGAAAAATCAACAAAAAACTTTCCTGTTTATAACATTAGTGTGATTAAAATTGTACTATCGATAAAAGAGACTGGTATGCGGAGTTTAAGTACACTAAACATATTAAAACTTCCAATTTTCGTTATGTTGATAAGTATAAACAATTTTACAGAAATATAAAATACCCATTTGATGAAGATCTCTCAACAGAAGCACTATATGTTTTTAAGTATAGTTGTATAAAAATACTTGAAAACTTGTGTCTCTACTTGTTTGTAGTCACTTTCGGATGCATTGTCAAGAACTAAGAACACGACTGTTCACAACTTCAAAAGCCGTTGATTTTCGGTAAATTAAATAAAGTTGACATTTTTGCATTGCTTGGCATGAATGCACGCACGAAAATCCTTAAGTTTTGTTTTTAAGAGAGAGGAGCGATTTAGAATGGAAAATAATATGAAATTACACAGATGGTCTAGCTCCTAGCTTAGATTGCTTACTCATCTATACATAAAATAAATCTGTAAAAAGGTCGGGGGGTGTTGCTGGATCGATACCAAACCCAAATATATGATTAAAAAAATTTTTGTCTGTCTGTCTGTCTGTTTGTGTAGGCATCACGTGAAAACTAACGGTTCGATTTCGATGAAACTTGGTATAATTATTCCTTATTATCCTGGGCATAACATAGGATACTTTTTATCCTGGAAAAATACGTAGAAAAAAATCTTATTTTTCAGTTTTATTCATAGACGTTGTTCTGTAGAACCGCGAACACACGTTGCATTACCCGCAGTGGATTCAGCGCCGTAATATTTATAAGATGTCATTGTCAGAGTTACTCAAAATGGGGAAATAAATCATCCACGTGAAGACCGACATCCGCGCGGACGTAGTCGCGGGCGGAAGCTAGTGCTGGAATAAAATAATCTGTTTTTTAATGTCATGATTGGCCATCAAGAAAAGTTTTGATTGATAAGTTGCCTACACAAAACGGGCTGCTTTGTGAAACCTAAATAGGAGAATATATAAATATCCGCCGGACGGGTGTGCAGGCATTGCACCAGCCACGTGTACACCATATACTTTGTTGAGTGTACCAACTCATAGATGCAGAACCATCACTAAGACGTTGGTAACAGTTGCTTCCCCTAAAAATAACACCTAGTAATTGGAAAAAAATAATGTTATTTAATAGTTACTTCATTTTTTTAACCTGGTAATTTCATCCAATGAGTCCTCCCGCCCCGGGTGTAGCGGAAGGGACTGTCAGAATCGTACTGGCTACAACCCTCGGTGTTCCTTCAATAGTCCTTTTACGGTCCAGGGTCATGGTTGCCGGATAAGACATGCCCGCAATCCCGAGTAGGTACCTATGACATCGTAATCCGTCACGCCTGTAATTCCCAAAAGCCTTTGTCAAACAGACTGGCGTGGCGAATGCGAAGAGTGACGTTTTTATTTGTAACTAGCACTTCGCCCGCGACTTCGTCCGCGTGGGTTACGTACTTTCCTAATTCCCCCTTTTCACCCCCTTAAAGGTTAAATTTCCAAAAACCCCTTCTTAGTGCTCCCCTACATTATAATAGGAAGCCATGTGCAAAATTTCACATTCCTAGCCCCAGTAGTTTCGGCTGTACGTTGATATGTCAGTCAGTCAGTTCTCCTTTTATATATATAGATGAATGGAATTGTTTGAATCCAGTCACATAGAATAGCGAAAGCGATCCGATAGCGTGACAGAACTATCGGACTGAAATCTCGCTTCGGTTTGGTATCGCCTCGGACTCGCTTCGCTTTCGCCTGTCTGTTTGACAAAGGCATAAAGCTTTGGTAGATGTCTGCCGGTAGCACACCCACATTTCGGCCATTGCAAAATTCCATTATCTCATGATGATCAGTTGACGTCAACGGTTTGACATAACGATGATGAAGCACGTGCTAGTTCCGATTATCTAATAATGCGTAATTATATTGTAGTGACAGCTTGTTAGCTGCCTGATAACGTATCTTTTAAGAGCATCGCAATTAGCCAATGTTCTTTGTCAGCATTTTGACATGACATAGAGTTTATTTTTGTAGATCAATTTTGAAAGCTCACCGATTGGAAGGGTTACGTATTAAGCCTCCTGCAGACACACGCGATTATCCGCGCGTGGCGATTGTTGAAAAAACCTACTTAGTCCATTTTCTATGAAAACACCCACATCTGTTCACTCTGAAGCGGCGCGGCGCATCGCGTTTATGATATTATTATTGCGACGGCTTGCGGCAGGATTTGTTGAATTGTTGGATGGAATTTATTTAATTTATAATTAATTGCGCATGGTTTTGTCGCGGCGTTACGCAAGCGGCTAAGGTTATTTCCACTCTAAACGTACTACAATTGAGTTCACCTCTCTTGGTAGGGTGTGGTCCTGCGGCAACGCGGCGCGTTACGCGCGCCGCGCGCGCTCTCGTCGCACTTGTCGCGGCTCGTCGTGTCCTTACCCTAGTACATTTAAAGTTTATATTTTTGTGGCACTTAAGGGTGCTTCGCCGCCCGCCGCGTTGAAAACCGCACGCGCGTAACGCGCGCGCTGGCACAAGATGCCAATGTAACTTCCAATCTAAACGTACTACAATTGGGTTCACCTCTCTTGGCAGGGCGTCCTGCGGCAACGCGCCGCGTGACGCGCGCCGCGCGCGCTCTTGTCGCGCGCCGGCCCGCCTAACCTCAGCATAATTAGCATACCTCATCACGGCGCGGCGCGGTGCTTTGCGCGCTCCTGTGTGAACAGCAATGCGGCAAGGCACCGCGTGCGGCGACAGTGATGACGCCACGCTCGTATAATCGCATGTGTCTGCATGAGGCTTTAAACAATTTGAGGCCCGTTTACATTGAATACAGGTACAGAGACGCTGGCATGAGAGGGCGACTTATACGCTAAGTAAAAACTTTTTTTTCTTTTTTAAGTTGGAAATATTCCATTTAATTTTAATATTTTGAATTTACATATTTATAGGATACAATGCACATGATAAGGGATACAAATTGTTTATTTTGCCACAAATTAGACAAATAGCAAAGCTATGGGTAACTGTATAAGTATTTAATTAAAAACTCAGCGTATTTACTTAACGTTAATATCACTGACTCGTGCTGACGCCTCGGTTATTATATTAAAAAAATACTTATTTTATCAAAGAATAAGAGAAATTCTTAAATCTTTGTATTAGCTCTATCGCGTTCAAAGATAATTACGTAAGGCTTTTCCATTCTGTTTTAACTTCGACTACTACATCTTTTGATTTAGAATGTGTTATATTACTAGGTAAGTCATTATCCTCATCATAGATATCTACTTTTTGACTGAAACTCGTGTATCTGTCTCTTTTTTACACTTTTAGCTGGATAGTTCAATTATTCTAATCTTACTTAAATAGATTCTAATAAGCCTTTTATTTGCCGAGTGAAACAGAGCCTTAAATCATATTTTTTGGGAACATCTGTAATGCATGTGAACATTGACCATAAAGCAAAAAATTCGGAAAAAGAACCAAACACAAGAAAAACAAAATAATTAAAACATTAAGTTCATTTTGCGGCCGCCATTACACGGTGTCGCATATCAGAGGCGGCGAACATTTGGTGAATAATTTGTTCACGTTTTTAAATTATTAACGCGAAACCATTCGTCATGGCGGCGTGGAGGTCTCACGGATTTCTGCCAATCTTCTTTTTTTTTACCACAACATGATATCCAAAGGTGTTCGCACAAAAAATATAAATTCATTCTTTTTTTTTTCATTTGCTTGTTGAAGATAAATCTCGGTTTCTACAAGCTTAATCAATTTGATATTTCGTTAAATGTCATGGCATGATTTGGGTTGATATTTTTGGTAAAGTAATTCGAAACAGAATGTAAACCTTCTTCTTCTTCCGAGTTGGCTACGACTATTTCCGCCTAGATTATTTGTAAATGTAGGGTTGAAGTAGAAAAAAAAACAACCTATTACAGTAAAACCTCCATGCTTAAGATGTACAAATTCTTATTCTTCCAAATTAGCAATTACTAATACGTGATTACCATCACGATTTTATTGCACCAGGAAGAAATTAAGCTTTAAAAGCTTAATTATGTGTTTACAATTAACGAGTTTGTAGTAAAACCGTACATATTTTATTTATTGTTACTTTAGACTTCAAATGCTAAGCCGGTTCGGTATCTTTGTGTTTCACAAAATGGCTGTTTAACGCCTAGTTAATGACACGTTAAATATTTTGTTCAAATTGTAATCACTGGCCGGTTATGGCTCGCGCGAAATCATTTGTTATTGGAATTATGTCGTTTCCCGTATTTTGATTGTCGCCGCGGACAATATGCTCAATTATGACTGTTGTGAAGAACTGAGTTCACGGCTAGAACAGAGCATTATAATACATGCATTACGATGCGGTCTATAACTCTATCAACGTCTCAACGAGAAAATGACAGCGACAGAAGAGATTTATCGCTCATTCCGAAGTTGCGCGGCCATGCCGTAATTGTTTAGCTCATCTAATAGCCGTCTGGGTCTAGTCTCCGTCAAGTCACAAATGAAGAAATAAATCACTGTCATGTGTGTTTAATCGTGTTATATTTTGATTCAATAAATTACTCACGTAACATACCTTTTTACATCTTACATACAGTGTGATAGTCAATTTACAAATATCCGTTTTCCACCTCTCATTCGTCTATATAAATATAAATTAAAACTTAATCAATATATTTTGTACCTAAGATATTGTTTCCGACTACAAAAATGTACAGTTAGTAACCATTTATATTTATTACTACATATTACTTTCATAATTAATCAAAATTATATAAAATACAAAGGATGTGGAGAAGGGAACGAAATTCTTCTTAAAATTAATGTCCGGGTTGAGAATCATTCTTGGTCACCCCTGAATAAATTAAGTAAAATTAAATCACTCTGTATATTTTCTTAAAAGTAAAAGGTGATGGACAAAGTCTGAACTAATGCATTTGCCATTACAATAATTGGCTGCAAAAATAAAAATATCTAAATTAAACGTTATTCATAATCAAACAACTTTATACAGTTCTAATAAAATGTAACTTTAGAAAAAAAGAGATCAAAGAGTTTTTTTTTTATTAATAACAGAGGGTATAAAACTTATCAAATGTGAATTATCAGGATATGCTGGTTTTAAATTGGTGTCAGTAGGTTACGACTGACAACAAAATGAGCCGACGTCAAATGTCAATTACTGTAAAATTACCAAATGACAATTATAACAAGTAATAAACATTATTTGTCATGATGTTTCCATAACAATATAAAAAAACACATTTTTATAGGTGTCACTTTATCTAGGGGTTATTTGACACTTAATTTTTGAATGTCACTTCTTTGTGGATAACATTGTTTGTCTTTTACTAATTTACTCGAGCAATTGACTTTGTTGCTTGATCAGTAATTTGGCTTATCAATTACTGAAATTGTTTATGTAATTGCAACTATGTAAGTTATTAAAATAAAAGTCAGATTCAATTAAACATCATTATTTCTTAATGGAAAATTGTCGCATTCCAATTATTTGCCACTTTCCCATTTTACCGATGAGGCATTCATAAAATTGTTCTATAGGGTTTCAAAGTAGGATAATTTCACGTGCCAACGGCTCGAGACAATAACTCCGTGACCAATCGGGTTGCACATTGTTATGTACCTATTAAACTCACTGCGGAGTAAGTAAAAATGGCAATAAAGCGAGCACGGCCATATTGTTTTGCTAATTGGCTCTGTTATCGGTCGTTACGCATTATACGTTCATTAATTGTTGTTATTTTACGACGAGAGATTGTATTTCTTTCGCCAATAGTAATTGTATTTGCACCGCCATCTTTATTTAACAAATGATTTTTTTAAATTAGTTTTTAATTTTTAGCCTCTATTGTTTTAGTGCTTTCCTGTTGTACCAGAACTTGATAAACGTTTTAATTTATACAATTTATATTTTCAGTTGTAAAATGTAATAGATTTTTTATTCTTCAACAACTTCTTTAACTTTGATAAAGTAATGTCTCATGGACCATTTTGGGCATTATCCTTTATATAATATGAAAAATTGAGTTTTCAGACATGTCTAAGATTTCAAAAGATTAAATAAAAATGGGGTTTTAAATGATGAGTTTACTTTTAACTACATACACGTCCACAATTTTACAAAATATTGATGACAGATGCAATTAAGTCAAAGTTTAATCATGTTTTTAAACTCATTTTCGTATCACGTATGATAGTAGGTTGTACCTAATTGTTACAAAGTGCTTCTGTCAAGAAATTATACAGTAATGGCGCCGTAATTAAGTTAATTGTTCACCGCTTTGTCTAATGGAGCAAATTAAGTTAGTGTTTTATTAACTTACTGTACCTGGATGAGATATTAAAAGTAAAATAGTTTTTAATTGCAAAAGTTTTTAAATAAAGCTTGTTTTGTGCTGTTTTTGTTACTTTTGAAAAGTTGTTTTTTCTAATAGAACATTCTTAATTATTTGCCATTTGGTAAGTCAACAAATAAAATTTAAAAAATGCAAAAATAATAAAATACCACATCATCAACAAACGTCAATATAAAATTATTGCCCCGATTGTAAAAGAAAATATATTAACATTATAGAAAATAAATATAGATAATTACTATATACACTACTACCTATATAATACATTGCCTAGATCTAGTATTCACACAAGATATGTTGTTATATGGTACTCGTCAAGTCTTTAATGAAGCTGATTACATCTAATGATAATAACAATTGTTTAACTGTAAGCAAAGGAACATCTCTGAAATGCCTGTACGCTAGTGTTTCAGTACAACAGTAAAAACGTCGCCACGTTCGCAAAAAATTAGGTCCCGAAGTATTTTTCACCTTATTACAATAAGAATAATGTCGATTTCGCAACGTTACTTTACACTGTTGTTCCACTTAGTCACGACGCGAACTTCACTGCAGTTTTCACGATCTACGAGAGCCTCTATAGTCACAAGTTATAGTCACTTTCACGTGTTAAGTAAGGACTCTATACTGAAAGGATTATGTTTTCTTGTTCCCCCGTTTTTGGACAGGTCCTGTTCAGTGGCGTGGCCGCCGCCACTCAGGTCTAAGGACACTGCTCGGCCGGAGTCGAAGTCGAACTTCTCAAAGTTCGTGCTCGCTCCGCCGAAGTGCTTGAAGAAGGAGGGCTGGGGCTCCGGGATCGGGCTGAAGTTCCGAGCGGAGTGACCGTCAGACGTGGAACTGTCTGAGTGGTTCATGCCGTCAGGGCCCGAAGGTGCCCGAAGTCGGCCCGATAGAGAGAAGTCCTCAGGACCCGAGTCGTGGCAAGAATCTCCCCCCACCACATCGATCATGCTGTCTTCTCCCTCTCCATCTCCATCTGAGTCGGAGTACAGGCCGCTGTTCTTGTGCTGCGCCAGGTATTCCGCCTTCAAAGCCTCCAGGTCTACCGCGATGCCCTTCGCCCGCAGCTTCCTTGCTTGTCTCTCCAACGCTTTTGCCAACTTCTTTCTTCTTCTCGCCCTGTTGATAAAATCGATAGGGCCCAATTAGTATAGAATCTATAGTCCAAAAATTCGGCTCAATATAAAAAGGGGTTTTTATGACGTATTTTTATAGGTTGTAATCGTATTAGATGTTATCACTATCAGCTTTCTATAAATGTTTAGTAAAAAGGAAAGTCATGATATATTGTGATGATGATAAACAAGCCGATCACTTAAATAGAAGTGTTTCACAATATTTTCGGAATCTACGTGAGAAAAACTGTCATACAATGATCACCGCAGTATTGATGACATCACCGCGTGGATTGAGTGCACACGAGTATGTGCGTCACAATGTAACCTCTGCATATTTTTATTTGTTTATCTTTTTATGTTCTCTTTAATTTACTTCACACAGACGATAAAACACGATTATATTAATCATAAAATAAAACAAAACCTTTGAACAAATTACATCAGTTAATTAATCAAATTCGCACTACATTAAAAATAATCGGTTTATTTTTGAAGTCGTTAAAAGCAATCAGAAGTTGGGTTGTGATAGTACAAACATATAAAACACTTTTGTGACTGTGACAGTGACTCTAAAAATATAAATCTTTGATACACTTTTGTGACTGACAGTGACTCTAAAAATATCAGAAATCTTTGATTTCTAGAATTCATATTATATGTCACGTTTTGGTGAGGTTTTGTGTGTACAATCATCAGGTCACTGATATTAATTGCGGCGCCTACTGCGTGCGATTATTGCACAATAATTGATAGCATTTTGAACCCTGAAACTGTAATCATCCGTGTTTTATACATTCCTTTAGATTTATATTTTTTATCACAGAGCATAGTGTAAGGCAGAAGTTAACAATGAACTGTTTTTCTTTGGGAGGGTGCTCAAAAAAACCCAGCTCCGGCAGAAACGAGTTGTATCTCAAATTAACAATAGTATATTTCAATAAAGGGTATGATCGTGAATCTTACTGGCAAACATATAAAAATTGCCAGTTTTTTTGTTCAGTCGTCCATAGAAAATGTACTTACTACAGTACTCTTTTTTTTCTTTTACGTGGTAAAATCATCAAATGAGTCCTCCTACCCAGGGCAGGTTAGACTCGTACTGACTAAAATCCACGGTGTCCTTCAATAGCCCTTTCCGTTCCGGGGTCACGGTAATTCGTACAGTCCCGCGACCTACTACAGTACTCTACAAGCGTTTTCACTTTGTCAATATTCATTGAAAAACAAAAACTACATTTCAATTATCAATACTCTGACGGAGTAAACCGATTTTCTATTTATTAATGCTGTAAAATACCCTATTACAGGCCAAGTCTCTAAAAATGAGTTCATCTACGCTGTGAGCTATAGGGGAAGTAAAACTACGTTTTGCACATATCTCACCTCTCCCTGGCTCTGAGCTCGTGGGGTGGGATGGGCTCGCCTGAGCAGGACTGAGGGTGCGCGTTGTGTGCCGGCCGGCCTGGACCCTTCTTCGTGTGTTCCTTTTTGCGCCACTTCGCCCTTCTGTTCTGGAACCATACCTGTTTGACAAAGAAGAAAAAAGCCGTTAGGAAATTGACTTCACGAAACAGAGAACTTATTGCTTAAATTGTGAGCGGTCACGTTTATTTAGAGTATACAAACATCAAAAAAATTTTGTGATCACTAGCATAAGCTGATAAAAAAAATTAATTAATTAATTATTGAACTTTATCAAGAAAAAATCTTTGTTGTGTCTTCAGATAGAAAGACCCTGTTTGAAATTACAAAATTAAAACTATTTTTATTTTATAATCAATCGTAAAAAAAAACGATTTTCCAAAGTGATCGGAAACTTGTTTTGATGTGTGTACGTATATCTCTTGACTTCGGGGTGGTTGAATGGGTCGAAGATTGCTGAATGTATCACCTCAAATTACAGAAGATACTTCATAACTAGCCACCTTTTTGTGTCGAGAATATTCCACCGTTAATTTTGTTTTTACTTGGTAAAATCATCACAGGAGTCCTCCCACCCAGGGAAGAGCGGGAGGGACTGTCAGACTTTTACTGACTAAAATCCAAGGTGTCCTTCAATAGCCCTTTACGTACCGGGGGCACGGTAATTCGTGAGTCCCGCGACGCCGGCAGGCTAGACAACTTTTGGAGAAGGATTGGCCTTAAGAAAATTTATAAGTTAAAACCAGGCGGGTTCTCTCCCTTTCAAATCTTCTTCTTATCGTATGGTTGATGAACAACCTGGTGTCAGAGTTTAAACCGCCCGTAGGCCTCTGACATGGCTTCACACACCGTTGAAAAATCTCTCAGGTGTGCTGGTTTCCTCACGATGTTTTCCTTCACCGTTTTTAGCAAATGATAATTAATTTATAATACGCACATGAATTCTAAAAGACATTGGTGCGTGCCGGGGTTCGAACCTGCAACCTTTGACTTGGCAGTCCAACGGTCGTACCACTCGGCTATCACTGCTTTTGTCCCTTTCAAATGAAAGAAGTACACAATTTCTTAGTGAAATTGTTGTTTACAAATTTTCAAATTAACGAATTTGCGGAATATTGCATACGAGCTTTTGCCAGCGGATTCACCCGGTCATTCTCCCCCCCCCACCCTCTCTTGTACCTTTGTCACTCAGGACCAATATCGAGAAGTTGGAAAGGAAGAATGATAGAGAAGACGTGTTATACCGACATCAAGTAGAACTGTTGTGGTGAGGATACCAAAATGGCGATGATGAATAAATAAATAAATAAATGATGATGAAAATACATAACATCACGCCTGTACTTAATTCTCAGTACAGTAGGTAATACGGACTGTACGTGTTTCCATTCACCCGATACAAACATAAAAACTCAGTAACAATGAATGAAAGAAATCGGTGATTTATAGAATAACGGTCTGCTAAAAGGTTCATTTCAGCAGGTGGTTTTCACGATTGACGGTATAAATGTCACGATTTTACAAGATTCACGCGCCGGTGAAGTAAAACTTTTTTTCATGAACACAGTTCAGCCTGAAAGGTTGAATATCAGTGAATGAAACATTGAAGCCAAAACGATTCGAATGAAAACGTAAACCGTTAAGCCGTCTGTCCGTTTTGCACGATCTTAAACTATCACGATAATCTATAGTATTAACTGTCATATTTTTTTACAACACAAGCACCAAGTATTTTTTTTGAATGGACCGACTTTGAAAAATGTTGCAAAATTTTAATATCCCGTTACAAATTTGTTTTCGAGTTTTCGTTTTTGATTCACAGTTAGTCCTACTTTTTGAGGTAAATGTCATATTTTTATAGGACCTAACCATTTTTGGTTTAAACTCAATATCTCACAGTACGATTTCCTCTAATTCCATAAAGAATCCGTGAGTCCAATTTCCTTTTCAAGCGCTAAACCGGGTTACAGGTTAACAGCATTTTAAGCAGCATTAACCCGAGATTAAATACTTAACCGGCATCTATAAAGGTTAGGAGAGTTATCTCGGCGCACAAAGGCATGTAAAGTGCCCGCGACCCGCCAAGAATTGAGACGTTAAATTTCAATGCGCCTGCACATTTGCATCGTAATGCTGTGAGGCGTGCGCGCGCATTTGACGCGCTGGGTATTGGCGCTATCTTCCGCGATGTACGAAACATTGTAGCATCTGCATCGTTTTACTTAACTTTGAGAATTATGGTTGATAAACATAAACTGTTGTTCGTATAGTCGGGCTTATTGCTCCAAGTAATTCCGTTTTTTAGACGACTAAGCGAGACAATTTAACGATACTTCCTGCAATATATATCTACAATATTGTGAACATTTCTAAACTTTAAATCTCATAATTTAAACCTGATTTGTAAATAATGACATTCAATGTTCAAACAACAGCAATATTCAACGTGCATGAAATAAAATAGTTTTTAGGGACCCCTTTGGTATCAACCGGACACAAATTCCTACGCTAGATACTAAGAAGTTCCGGCTGCACGGAATTATGAATGACAAGCTATTGCCAGCGGCTCCGCCCGCTACAAATCGAAAAGGATTCTACGGGAATATAAAATCGGGATAAAAACTATCTGTGTACTAAATTTCGTCCAAATCCGTTCAGTGGTTTTTGGGTGTAAGAGTAACCAACATCCATCCATCCAAACAAACTTTCACATTTATAATATACGTAGGATATGGAATGATTGTTAATTGTAGGTACCTATTATGGAGGAAAAATAAAATAATCTTATTGGATTTATGAAAATGACAAATTACTACTATAAAGATTTGCAATCCTTGTATTTTACCAAGTTTTGCGTGCGTTATGTCACATATTCTATTTATCTTTTATGACTCTATGGTCATCTCCTTGTTTCGACTTCTTTCTCCTAACTTTTACTTCTTCTACTTTTATTATTGTCTTTTCGCACGTCCATTTACATCTTCGTAACATTCCTCGTTTTTCATTAGTCTAGAGTCATATCAATTATAATACAGCCTTTTATGTGATACTAATGAATATTTATGACTGTTAACATCTTCAAAGACAAACGATTAACAGTTTTAACGTAAATGACAGGTACCTACCTCGGAGTCTCACATTTCATTATCAAAAGGGGACCCTCTTAGACCTCAATGCGGACGCGTGGTACTAAAATGTCTTGTAATAGGTACAGAATTTAATTGTAGCTGTAAAATTACTTTAGTGATGTGAGGTCAATGGGTCGGTTAGACCACCGGTAAGTAATATCGTCACACTAACTGGCGCGGTATAAGAATGCATAAAGCATAGACCATGAAGAAGAAATCTTATTACACAATTGTTTATGATGTACGGTTTATGAGTTATTGGATCTGAGGAATCTAATTTGTGTCTAAGACACTTGGTGAGCTGTGTCTAATATGTTATTATCACTTTGAGAATTTTCATTGTCAACTGAACAATGGCATAGCCTCCTCGTTCAATGGTATGCCATACCAGTCGATTATTGAAACCTATAGGATAATTAAAATTTTCGACGATTTCCTCGTTTTAAATAATCATGTTGTTGTAAATTAGGCAGTACAAAATATATGTCTGTTGTTCCAAAAATTATTAAATAAAAAAAAAAACAAATGACTTTTCCACAACATGTGCTCTAAATTCAAATATAATAATGTATCCTTACCGATTGAATAAAAAAGGAAAAATATAAGCGGGTCCGCTGAGCCGGGTCATTTTATGAGTAAGCCATCACTTTTTATTGCAAAAGGCGCATTATACGCCAGCCTTCTCTGGTGGATTTATTTAATAAAAATTTGAACATAACGCCTTCCAGGGTCAGTTATAATTAAGAAGATAAATATTAACGACTAGCTTACCCTGTTCTGTAATTTTCCCGAGAGAATGACATATCGGTATAAAAGTATCCTATGTATTGTACGGTTGGTCGCGGGACTGTACGAATTACCGTGACCCCGGAACGTAAAGGGCTATTGAAGGACACCGTGGATTTTAGTCAGTACGAGTCTGACAGTCCCTCCCACTCTGCCCTGGGTGGGAAGAGTCATTTGATGATTTTACCACGATAAAAAAAAGTGTATTGTACGGTTGGCTAAGTGGTTGAGCGAACGACTGTGTTCGATCCCCGCACAGAACAAATATTTGTATGACCTAAGTACAAGTAGTTATTCCGGGTCTGGGTGTTTGTGTAGTATGTGTTTCTATGTTTGTAAACGCATCCACGACACAGGTGAAATTCTTAAAATAAGTGTACAGATTTAACCCAGTTTGTTAACATGATGAATAATTTTTATCTCGGTAAAATTTTCGAATCCACATAGATACAATTCTTACACGTGTTTCAAACTTCCTGGTACAATTTCTTCTTTCCATGAAGCCATTTTTATCATATCTCCAATAATTAGCATTACTAAAGTTCAATATGACATTTTAATTCAAATCATTTATGTACAAAATTTTGTGTAGTTATTGTTATTATAAATTATAAAACAATGGCTATGTTGAATTAATTATATAGTGAATCAGTATTACGTTTTCTATTTAGTATTATTTACTTATATAAGTTGCGATTATTTACTAATTGACTGAAAAATCGATAAACTTTATTCATGCCTATTAGTTTGAATTGAATGATGAAAATCAACTGAATGTTGCATTACTAAGATGAATCGGATGAGGTCTAAATTCAGAAAGTGCCGCATGGAAATAGTAAATTTTTACTATTTTTTTCAGTCGTCGGCTGAAGGTAGTGGGATGGGATTGATTCTACACCCATTCGCAAGGATAGGTTTGTATGGACTAGAATGGGCAAGAAACTCTATGCTTACTAACTTTTAAAATAATGTTTTTAAAATTCCTTCGTATCTTTTAGTTTATCTTCACTTCTTTTATTCGTTAATATTTTTAATCGATACCAACAAAGAGGCGGTTATTCTGTTCAGATGACTTTTTTTTTCACTGTGCTTCTGTCATGCATAAACAGATTTGCAAAATTATTTTTTAGTGTGTGAAACAGATTTACGTTTTCAATTAAATTTCGTAAATATCTAATGACAAGTTTCGGAGAGAGCCAACGGGACTCTTCAAAATAGGCATGAAAATCAACCTGATTTCGTATATTCTTTGCATTATTTATGCAATGATATAACTCAAAAGTTAAAAATAAAAGCTTACAAAAAAATCTTTCTTACATTATTTCATAGAAAAACCTAGTAGGTATGTATAAATAAAAAGGTATTCACACAAAATTAAAAGATTACAGCAAAACCACACTTTTAATTAACCCTCAGTATTCCACCATCTAATCGAAACACATTGATTAGCCCGTCGGTCGTAATGACCCGGTGGGTAGTTCCCTCTGCTAATGAGCCACGTATATCCACCCCCTAACACCCCCTCAAGGGGGAGTGTCGTTTATAAGGGGGTGAAGAGGGAGGGACCTCTGATTTGTTTTTATTTTTGTTTCCGTAAGAGTTATGTGGGTCGATTGATAGATATTGATTCTCTATGTTTAATTTATGTGATGGACTTTTAATGGCTTTTTGGGTTATGAAAAGGATTTTTATTGTCATGTAAACAGCACGACTAGTGTAATACATTAAATTTATATTATATTCATAAAGTTTCGATTCAACAAATAGGCATTTGTGTAATACCTTAAGCCTTTTTATTTATACTGTTACTACTATTAGTCAGAAGCTCTAAAGTCTGACAACCAGTCTTACCATGGGGTGTTGTATTACCCAGTTACTGGGTTGTGGAGGTCCGATAGGCAATCGCTCCATGTAAAATACTGATATCCAGCTGCACCTGGTTTGACTGGAAGCCGACCCCAATAAAGTTGGGAAAAGGCTAGGCAGATGATGATGATCCTAAACTACTTTGATTAAAATAAATTAAAATAGAGAGAGAAAAAAAAAACCTTTTAAAATAGGTTTTTTTGAGTGAGTCCTGCCACACAGGGCAGAGTGGGAGGTATTGTCAGACTCGTACCTTTATAGCATTTTACCTTCCGGGGTCACGGTAATACGTAAGTCTTACAACCCCGGCAGGCTTTTTACTTAATACTTTTTTACGAAAAATACGTTGGTTATACCTAAAAATCATTTATTAAGTGACGTCACAGGGACAATTGCCCCGTCATCCCCTGCTCAGGGGTGTAAGTAAGACGTTTGCGGTGTCGATACATTGACTTGTCATCCCTCCGAGGGGTGAATTTTCTTCTACGCCCCACGCACTTTGAGGGGATAGAAATTGCCATTTGTAAAGTCTTTTTCTTTTAAAGTTGTTTGTAAAGTATTTATTTATACAATGTGTTTTCAAGGGCTGATGGAAATGTTTGAACTGGTAGTACTAACTTATTTGTGAAGTTATCATAAAAGTGGTTAAGGTCAAGAATTTTGCTGGTTGAGAGAATTTTCCTGAAAATGTGGATGCCACAAAGGCTGACGGACGGTAGACGGAGCTTTTTTGTTTACAAAAACCTGCATCCTCTGTTTCTACAAATAAATGTCTTGTTTTGTCTTTGCAAGCTATTATAAAGCATGACAAATCTACAAAGCTGATAGACATACAGTACTTTCACATCTTATGTCTTGTGACTGGGATTGTAGCAACATAATTTTGTAAATTTTATTTTTTGTCTTTTAACTATTCAAAAGTGTCTGTAGCCTACTTGAAATCGGGCACGCCGCAATCGCAGCGGTAAGACCCCTCTTTGAGGAGTGGCTGGATAGGCGTCACGGCGTCCTTACCTACCGCATGACGCAGGTCCTCACCGGACACGGAAGTTTCGGGAGGTACCTGTGTCTGATAAGGAGAGAAGAAACGCCTGGGTGTCACCACTGCGAGGATCGTCCGGAGGACACGGTGGAGCATACGGTGCAGGACTGCCCCGCTTGGGCAGAGCACCGCCGTGTCCTCACGACGGCGATAGGCGGAGACCTCTCGCGCCCGGCATTGGTTGAGGCCATGCTACGGGGTGAGACGGAGTGGGAAGCGGTCAGATCTCCGGCCACCGTAGGCGCGGGCATGCGGGCGGCGAGTAATGGGCGACTCGCTGTCCGACCATGGACCATGCCCGGGTCGACGTCGCGTTGTGTTCCACGCGCGCCTCGAGGAGTGTCAGCATAGTGACGGGGCCTGTATAGGGCCAAAGCCTGCCGGGGTCGCGGGCCTTACGAATTACCGTGACCCCGGTACGTAAAGGGCTAGTGAAGGACACCGTGGATTTTAGTCAGTACAAGTCTGACAGTCCCTCTGCCCTGCCCTGGGTGTGAGGACTCATTTGATGATTTTACCACGATAAAAAAAAAGCCTACTTGAAATGAATAATTTCATTTTGAATATAGATGTAATAAAAGAAGAATAACACTCCTCATTTGGGCAATAAGTCGTGTAAAAAGACAGAAATCCGAAAGATGCATGACTTGCCTAGAAACCCACATGGGTGTCATTACTTACATAATGATAAGACGTTCTGAGGTACTGATAGAATTGATCATTCACTTACAGAACTACGAGCATTCGCCGTTTTTAATTTTGTCTAACTGAACAATGAACAGAGCCAAGCATACAGCCAAACATCGCTACGAACATTCCACGATATTACTAGCCAACGCTCTAGTCGTATAGACAATTTTCTTTCATGTAGATGGTGAAGATGTGAACTTTTAGCCGAGCCGACTTGTTAGTCGTCTCGGCTAAAAGCTCGCCAGAACGCTCGTTAGGATGCTCGCTAATGCCTTTGTCAAACAGACAGGCGAAAGCGAAGCGAGTTCGAAGCGATACCGAACCGAAGCGAGGCGTCAGTCCGATAGTTCTGTCACGCTATCGGATCGCTTTCGCTTTTCTATGTGACTGGATTCAAACAATTCCATACATTACAAATAAAAACGCCTCGCTTCGCATTCGTCACGCCTGTCTGTTTGACAAAGGCTTAAAACGCTCTCGTTTTTCTTTCTGTAATGTAACATACACAAGAATGTTCATTACAAGTGGATGTTTCAGTATATCAGCACCTTAAGAGATAGATAAGAAAAATCAGTGCCCTATTTACACATTCCACTATAGAGGGGGAGTGACTCACATGTGTAAATAAAGAACTGACTTGTGCTATCATCCCCTCGGAGGGGTGCAAGTGTTTTTGTTTTCTTGCCTAGCCTTTTCCCAACTATATTAATATCAGTAGTTTATGTCTAGCTACTGCCTATCGGCCAACTGTAAAACCCAACCTTGAAAAGCGCGGCTTAACCCGGTTGATGGACCTGTGCGGACGTAATAATTTAGCCACGAGCTCCTCACCTAGACAGTATGTAAAAAAACTTTAAAAGTTTAATAAGGCATCTTCCACTCATGCATTCTGCAGAGTTCCTAGCATGAATTTTCACATTCTTGTGACGTTAACTAAACGGGAACTTTGTCGTTAATATCTTGTAGTATATGTAATAGCTTTGTGATGGGACGTTTTAAAACTTATGATATATATGAATCGGTTATATTCCTCGTTCCCGAATGACAGCGATGCGGAGGAGTCGATGCTTTAAATTTAGTCTCTTTCTACACAGATTATAAAGTGGAGGATGTGTGTTTGTAGTGAATAAACTTAAAAACGACTGAACCGATTACATAGATTCTTTCACCAGTTGAAAGCTGCTTTAGTCCTGAGTGACATAGGAAATAAGAGGTGGGGGGGGGAGGTGAGGGCCAAGCCGCTGGCAAATTATTTCTTAAAATTAGATTACTATCTCTTTAGCACGCTAATATACAATTTATGTTTTTAAACAAAACGTTTATTTATACTTAAAGACACTATTAGTAATTTAATTATGTCATTTTATGTGTAATTTTACTGGCAATAAATATTTTATAGTCAATAAGTCTATTCTGTTAGATAATATATGTAAGGTTCTTAACAAAGACACGTATTCTTCATAAAACGTCGTTTTGTATAATAATTTTAAACACCGTTAATAAAATAGGATATTATTGAAATAAATGTGTTCGATAAATAATCAAAATATTTAAGAACTGCATTTTCGTATTTTCAAGACAGCCTTGTCACAAATTGGATTCATAATTGATATTGTCTGTCTGTCTGGACGCGATAAACTGAAAAACAACTGAACAGACTTTCACAGGGGTTATACCAGTTATTTTTAAAGAGAAACTAAATAAAAGTGTTAATCAAATTACTTCTGTACTGATATAATTTAAGTGCAAGAAGTTTTAAATTATTATTGCTATTTTTTAAACGCACCCATGATCCAGGACAAATTCCTAGTGAGGGGTACGTTTAAAAAAAGATCTGAAAAGATACATACAATTGCCTTCATTAAGATAATTGTTGAATATGCCACAAAAAATAATGCGAACAGCCGGGGCGCAAATTTTAGAAGATTAGATGGATACAATGCGTATTTTTAGATGATTATAAGATGAATGTATTAATTAATTGCATCATTAAAAAAAATATGACGCATACATAGAAACAAAAAGGATGGCAGTAAAAAGGGGATGCCTATACCCTACAGAGGACGATCGCTAGCTGGAACTAGGAGTTTGACTAACTCGTTAAACGGTGTTTCAATTTTCACATTCCTTTTTTTACCATATTTATGAGAAACGAGCATATAACCCCGGATGCAAAGCTATCTTAGTCCATAGACGCCAGCAATACCAGAGGTATGGCCTGAACGTTGTCGATTCTTCTTTTTTTCTTTTTTTTTAAGTGGTAAAATCATCAAACGAGTTTTCCCACCCAGGGCAGAGCGGGAGGGACTGTCAGACTCGTACTGACTAAAATCCACGGTGTCCTTCAATAGCCCTTTACGTTTCGGGGTCACGGTAATTGATGATCCCCGCGACTCCGACGTTTTCGATGGTGCTAAAATTTTTCACGCGCTTTTTGAAGAATTACATGTTGTAGCTCATTGGGCAAACCCATACTTCCCTAGCCAACTGACACATAAAATTGGCCATACTCTAGATAGAGAACCACTACCTATCTCTTTCCTGTAACAGAAATAAAGGACCCGCTCTTCGTTTCGTCTCTTTCTAGTTGAGTGGGGTCAATTTTAGGCAGCTATTGCGCAGTCCATACTCTAAGTCTATGGGAAAGTGGAGTTCATTCCACAAACTAATCGTTCTCGGGAGAAAACAGCTTTGAAGCCAGGATATGTATGATGATAATGCTATGGCTGCCATTTTGGCCACATCGACTGCATTCTATGATTTTCTAGTGCTTTTGTGCTACTGTTTTGTGTTCTCCCAAGTTGTGAGCTCATTTAGATATCATATTGTGCCCACACGATTTTTTCAATATTATCTTCCGACCTTAACATAATATTTCTTCTAGTAACAACACCTTTTTCATTTCAGTTTACGAGTAAACCAACCCTATTAATTTCTATAGAATACTTTTAAGCAAAAGAAAGGAAAATAGTTTGTTTCCAAACAAAGTAATCCTGATACAAGCAGATTTGTAAACAACCTGGTAAACAAGGTTTCAGCACCGTTTCAGTGTATCGTTCTCTCTCTTTCCTTTCAACAAACAAATTGATATCGAAGTGCATGTGTGACAGAGACGGGTATAAATTTCGCAAGTTCGTCCCGTATTGCCAGCTAAGCGTTTTCTAATAGGGCTGTCTGTCGTTTACGATCAGGGTTCTCTGTTTCATATAAATTATTTTCTATTTTATATAAATTATCCTTAAATGTTTTGAAATTACTCACGATATACCGGTTAATGTTAATCCGCAGATTATCGTTTCTCACAGATAAATAAATTCATGTTGCATGTTTTCAATTCAAGCGTTCAAGAACGAATAACATTTAATGCAACACCAAGTAGGTAATTTCCATCGAAGGGTCGCCACACGAATTAATGAATGAACGTAGATGACAACTCCGTTTTAAACATGTTTAATGTTTAAATTATACAGTTGTCCGTATATGAGGCACTGCATTTCATTAGGCACAGTAATTACATTAAGGCAATGTAATACGAAGCAAATCTTGTTTGCCAGTGAGAAAATTATTCATGCACGATAATTCACCGCCTCGGGAGCAACCCTGTAGAGGTCTCGTGTCTATCTTTTACCGCTAAGCCTACGGCGGTAAAGTCGGCTCGTGTTTGATAGCGCCGAGAGCCGAGAGGGATGGAAAGTCACACCTCGCGGGGGAGCAACAGGGACACACGACACTCCTTAAATTTTATATTCTATCCGCATTTTGTCGCCTAAGCGTTCCATTTAGTGTTCCATATTTAAACCTCGTGCCATTCTTTTTTCTTCCCAACCGAGCACAAAATGTAAGAAGATTTTCTATTTTTTTTTTACTTTTGGGGTGTACCCAGCCAGCGCCGGATGTGTGTGGAATACTGATGTGTGCGTGCGACCGCCGACGCCCTGTTAGGGAATGAAATTGGCATATAAATGTAAATTTTATGCTATGAATTTTAAAATGAAGTCGATACTTCCGCGCTTACGACGGAGCGAGTGAGCCGTTTTCGCAAGTTTACGTCAGGCAGGGATGAAATTAGATTAGAATACGCCAGTTTCGGTAAAGAATGGGCTTTTAACGTCTTCGCGAAACTCTTACGTTATGTAAGGCCTTGATTACATTTGTCGTCTCTCCAAAACCGCAAAGCTTTATTTAATAGTTGAATAATGTTTCAGCATATCCCATATCTCCTCGTACTTATTCTAAACGTTTCTAAATTACAGTCTCTAGTCGCCTATAACACAGTTACATTCATGTTTATTCAATTAAGTACTTTTATAAGAGAAAACATTTATAACACTCAATTATTTTACTTCCATATAAAAGGTACCATCGAAGCCTATAAATCGAAGTCAATATTGCGATACTCCGATCACAAACGCAACCCGGGACGTTGAACGAACGAAAGAAAATAGAGAAATCAAAGAAGAGGAAAAAATCCACTTTACAGACGCAAACAAGTCACTTTAACTTTATTGAGCTGTAATCGAATTGTGACGTCCCTAGGAGCGGCGACGCGGACGAGGTCGGAGCCGCGCGATCTGCAGCCATCCTTATCTGACCCGCCCATTTAAATCTATGCTATTCAATCGTGCCGTCTCGCTCGTGTCCCAGGGGTGCCGCCAAGATTGCAATCTTTTGATTTATACCAACTATTAGGAGTGGTGCGGGATCGTCTGTCTCTCAGAGCGAGATCCGGCGCGATAAGTGCGGATACAATCGACGTTAGTACTCATTATAGAAATGGATTTACTTATACATTGTTTAGAAGAAAATATTGTGTTGTACTTTGACATAACAATACAAACACAAAAACTTAAAATGGGATATTTACCATGTAAATGATTTGTTTTGACTTCCCAATATTTTGGTATTGACGCAAGTTTGTAACACGGATATACTACATTCTAATACAGTAGTCTCATTTATTCGGCATTGCAATAGGCACGTCAAATAATCGGGTACGGCTTATCTGGTTACAATAATTTAACAAGGAATAAATAGTTGACTAAGCGTTAGTGAGACCCTACTGGGTTAAAACTAGTGTTAGTAACCATATCAATTTAAGAACTTTAATATAATATGTTACATAATAATATGTATTAAACATTATGAGCTTCTGATTCTTACTCAATATTTGTTTCAAGTTATTATTTTCTGAAAATAATCAGGCTTGAAATATTAAATGGATGTCTTTAAGTGATACTGATAATCCCGAGGTCAATTTAATCATGTCATAAAATAAAACAGATAAAACAGGATCATTAAATTACACAAAATAATTGTGAAATATGAAGACAAAACAAAACAGAAGACGTGTATTATCGAAAATCATAAGGAACCCTTCCTTATGAGTTTCTTTAAACGATACATAAAACGCATTATTTTCCGTCCAGAGGTAAACGAAACAAAATGCCATCAATTCGTATACAGCCAAGGGTTGGCCGCAAAACGGGATCCATTCAAAACTGTATTATCTCAAGTCGAACATTATTTCGGGTCCTAAAGCTTATATAAAAAGCGGCCAACCGCGCGGTCCCCGGCGGCCGCTTAGCCTCCGAAGGTTTGGGGAAAATAAGGGAAATCGTCCCTCATTTATATTGAACGGAAACCTTCAGCTTTTTACCCTTATGTACGGAGGCCCGTACGTCGTGTTGTTCGTGTATTTTCCTCAAAATGAGATCGGCTTCCCGTAATGTTTTGGTTTATTTTGATGACACGATTATTTTTGCGTTAAGTTTGTCCGTATTTTGGGAATGGTAACGTGATAAATATTGGATGTGATGGGACAGAAATATTATACCTACCAGTTTTTGTTTTGGATTGAAATCCTAATAAAATGTATTATACCAGTTTTTTGTTTTAGATTGAAATCCTAATAATGGCAATGATTGTTTTGTCGTTTTTTTTAAGGTTGATTGAGGTTTGCCATATTATTACTGGCCACTCATAACTGACGAAATATAGTTAGATTTACTAATAAATGTAGTACATTTTACACCCTTCAAGAAAAACAAGGGTGACGCTGTTATATTTTCATCTTACGTCCACTCCACGCTAATTAAGCACAAAACGTCTCAATCCACGAACTTCCGGCCAGTACTCACATCTGACATATCAGTAGCCTCCTCCATACTAAACCAGATTTGGTGAGTAATAAAGTTAGGCTATTTCGCTTTGCTAACCACCGCTCGTAAAGCCACCCGCGATGGATTAAGACGTTAGGTGTGAAACCGTTGCTTTTCGTCGCGAACTAAATATACAACAAATACCAAGCGCGTATAAACTACAAAGGAGTGTGGCCAGTTTTAACACCGTGGCTAATTCACATCGTCAAACGTGTCGCGCGATTCTGTATACTTTTGATATACGCTTCCTGCCTAGCGTATTTAAAGTCCCTTGGTGGAGCTTCTTAGGGTAGATGAGTTCTCTCCTTTAACTGTATGGTGTTCTTTGAAACGGCTACAGTTACAGTTTTTAACTTTCCTATGGTGTTTCAGTCAATTCGATTAAAAAAAAATAAATTCCGTCATAGATGAAACTTTTAGACGTTTAACATCTGAATTCTTGTGAATTACGGATAAAGTTAATGGTTCCAATCAAAAATGTACATTGTTAATAATCTTTTTCCGTCTACCTTACCTAAAAAAGTTCTTTGTATTTGCACTGTTTTAAATTTAGAACATAAAAACCCAATGAAAAATCTAAATAGGTTTCAGTACTCGTCACCTCCCAAATAAGTATGTTGGAGTCGATTTCCAGTTTAAATAGATGCAGGTAATAGTGACTGGTAATTTTAGGGGTTGACTGTATGACTTCGCCAACCAATCACTGTATTGCCCCCAAAGCCTTGAAACCTGTTTATCTAAATATGAAGAAAAAAATAAAATCTTTACTTACAGCCACCCTGCTCTCCTTGAGGTCCAACCTCATAGCAAGAGCCTCTCTCATGAACACATCAGGGTAATGCGAAGCCAGGAACGCCCGCTCCAGTTCTTCGAGCTGCCAGGAGTTGAAGTTGGTCCGCGACCGTCTCCGCTTGCCGCTGTCACCGTCGTCATCGCAGACACCACCTTCGGAAGAAAGATACGTAGGTAGATAAGTAGGGAGAATCAATCAGAAAGAAGAAATCAGTTTTTTTTTTTCAAAACTTATTGGCAATTTTATTGCCTTAGCTTTTACGCTTTATGATCGATTTGTTACAGTTTTTAAGACAATACAGAAGTAACCCAGCTTATATAGCTTTTTCTTTATATAGATTCTTCTCTACTCCTTGATTGTGAATGTGAGAAGATTGTGTGGTCGTGTGCATTTATTACTTCTTTTGTAGTCTTATTTTCTTAAGAACTTCCTACCAGGCCTACGCCATCTCATATATAAGTATTAAAAAATTGTAACATTCCGATTTTTAAAAACATCATTTTTTTAAAAGATTCACCATGGAGTTTCTTTACGGTTCTTCTACGTTGAAACGACCAGCCCGAACCGAACACCCTGTTCGTCGAGGTTTTACAAGTCATGGGCCTATGTATTTGAATTTGTCAAAGAACTGCCTATTGCATCGTCACCTGCTTAGACATCTTCTCAACTATCCAGTTTAATTTCCAATTCTACCTAGATGCAGCTAAGTATCAGTATTTTACACTGAGTAACAGTCTCTCTGATTGCTACAACCAAGTTTCTCCTAAAATAAGTTCAGTAACACGATAGTATCATCTTGGGATCATTGTGAGTCTTTTTGAATTCAAGATTACGCAAAATTCCGATTGGATTCTATTCATTGATTACTTTAACTTGATAAAATGTAAAATTCAGAGTCACGAGACCATCTAAGCACGACATCGTGGCCCTGAAAAGTAAAGAGTCGTGAAGAGTCTGATAGGCTGTTTCGCTCTACGCAAGGCGGCCTGGTCAAACCAGGGGCGTAGCTAGGCGGGGGTGAAGTGGACCCCAGCCCCCGGCCTCGCACTTGAAGGAGCCTCGCACCTGAAGGGGCCTCGGCTCAAAGAAAAAACAAAAAGATCTTGACAACGGCGATCAGCAGTCAGTAAAGCAGCAGTTGTTACTGGGAACTGAAGCTAGCTTTGCGAGGCCTCTTAGACTCTCCAAGAGGCCTCGCAAAGCTAATGTCGCTGTCACATCACAATCACATTTGTTACTCATATTGGTGACTTGGTGGTGCAGCGGAGGCAAGTTATATTTTTCATCCTGAGAAAAAAAACCCTCGCACCATGCGTCTTGCCCCCGTCTAGATTCAGTCTCGCTACGCCACTGGGCGGGATGACTCATTTTATGATTTTACCACACAAAAAGAAAGGGATTACGAAAGACCTTTGTTTTTTCAATAACTTCTTTCAGTACGTCGTTTTCTGGATTGTGAAGAACACAAGTCTTACTTAGCTTTATACTTAATCACCTAAAGTTCTTGTAAAATCAAAATGTAATGTTTAAAGTTAGACAAGTTTCCAATTGCAAATTATCAATTCAGATAGGTACCGGGGCTTAAGCTACTGAGAGACCATTTCAGAAACTTTCAAACTTTGGCTTACATCATGTTTTTAAAGGCAGTATAAAATATATTTTTTTGTTTGTTCAAATTCTTGAAAATAATATGTCTTTTAAAAGGAGGCATGTCATAGGATCAAAGTCGTAAACAGGAAACGTAGCTTTAATCCATTACCGCGACTGAAAGCTAGCCATGCCCTCAGACGCGCTCTTCGAAGAAAATAAAGTGATTAAGACAGATAAAGGCACCGCCTTCTAAGATCTGGTCATCAATCTAACTAGCACAATGGTCCAGAGTTTATGTAAGTTCTGAGATTCATGTCAAACACATGGAATTCTCGGAGATCAAAAACAGCATTCCATAGATCTTAAAAGGATAGACTATAACATTTGTTATTGATTCTAGTGGTGTAGACATAAACATATCAATTACCTTTGATCGAAGACTGACTTGCCTTTTCTCACCACGACAATAAATACTTATTACTAAAGAAGGAAACGCTTATAAGAATTAAATTGAATTTGAACATCTGTACCAACGGTTACAGCCTAGCAATTACACAGAAGTGCTATCAGCTAAAACTCGTATGACAGTGGAACGGGCTCGAGCCCATCATCGTTAAAGCATAACGAGCAAACTTAAAACATTTCCAATCATCAGAGAAGCAGGATTGAAATGAACAAGACATAATCGTAAAAGCCTTCGTGGTCGGAACAAACTCCATTCAGCCAATTCCTCCGCAGTTATACAAAAGCCGCGACCAGGGGCTCATAAAAAAGAGATAATCTCCTACAAAGCGTCAGAGCAAGTTTTTGAAAATAGAATATAATTTCTAATTTTCTCCCGGTGATTTTAATTAAAAATGGTCCCGGGAGAGCAGGACGGCTGCAGGCCCACTGCCTCGGGTTGGAAAAGGACAGCTATAAATTACTCGCTCGGTCCTCCGAGGGGCTAAATAAATTAGAAGTGATTAAGAGGAACGCGCTTCTGTTGCGTTGAATGTATCGTTGTTTTGTTACTTTCATATTAAAATATAAGAGGTTTTTTATCATAATAGACTAATGAAACATTAAAAAAAAGAACAAACATGATCCCGCAATTATAAAAAAAGCAAAAGAAGTTATGTCAGTAAATCATAACAAATGTACTTCGGAAGTGTTGTAACTGCAGTGTTTATAATTTTATTTGCAGCACACCTCGACATGAACAGAATGTTTTCAATTAATCCAGAAATCACTTGCCGTTAGACTAATTTAGTTGTTTTTACTTGTCAGACTGCCGATACGTTACGTTGTCGCCTTAAGAGAAAAGGCTAAATTACGCGCGTGAGAGGGAGATAGAAACATGTGGCTAATGAGAGGAGAGAAGGAGACGGTGTCGGTTATTGTATTAAAACAAACGACCGCCTTGGGCCCGCAGACAACAGTTTTGGCGCGCTTTAATTTAGTCTGCTCAATGTTTTAATGTCACAGGGGAGGGGCTCGGGGGGGACTTACTAAGTATCTATTTGAGGGCTGTATAACGTGGTTTATAAATTCGTTCAGTTAATAATTCTGCTACATTCTGTTGTTTCGTTACGACGTTGAACGAATGATTAATTTGATTGTTCACTCGACTTTTATGAACAGAATTTGAATGGAATTTTACATTACACAAAGCCAAACTTACCACCAATACCTACTGCGAAAGGAATTCGATTTCAAAATTGAAATAAAAATACTAATAGAAAAAGTCTGAAAGATAATTCTTATAACGCCAAAAGACCACGTTCCAAGCTAAAAGCAAAATTATAATACCATAAACAAAACTAGAGCTCTTCTCAAAGACAATATTTTTATTTTATTCATAGAGAGACTATCGCAGCACGACATCGCAGACCAAATTAAATGTTTCTATTCAATAAATGCGATTTTATTTGTGATGCCTTTTATATTTCCATTACGGAAACAGTAAAGGGGAATTGATACTCTATGGAAGCCGACCTCCTTGTATTACAGATAATTTATGGCTGATATTCGCAGAGATTTTTATCTTTATCTATGGTTCACTTGATTGCTTCCATCGAGCTTTTGCATTGATTGTAGTAATATTTGGGGATAGTATTTTATTGGATATTGCTTGAGGCAGGCTGTTTAGTCTTATATATTCGTGAACATAAAGAGTATCTGTAACAATAAATTACAGGTTAGCTTAATGATTTTGTGCGATTTCTAAGTAACAAAGTAAGTACATAGGTACTTGGTTTTATTCTCACCAGTAGCGTACCAAGTAGTTTATGTTTTAATGACATAATATTTCTAAAATCTCATAATACCTATTCCATGAATCTTCATCCTATCTAGAGATACGCAATAACTTTAACAGAGTATCTTAACTTTTATAGCCACAACCATGGACAAAGTTATCGTTAAAAATTAATAAAAGTCGTAATGTAAAACGAATTAAATCATAAAATAACCAGTAAGAAGTCGTTGAATGCAGAGGCAGGCGCGTAATAAAGATTGCGCGCGCTATCAAAATATGGGATGCATTGCTTTATAATTTCATTATTCCAAGAATCAATCGGCGAGCGAGGGGCGGACTCGGGTGTAAGACGTGGTTATTTCGTCGGTCATAAAATCCAGTTACAACAACATAATCAGTGCACACAGTTATCACACAAGCCGATAATTTCTTCCTTCACTTCACACTAGCCAACAAAACATTTTCGAGAAACAAATTAAAATAGTCGCGGCCATTTTCTCGTTTTTCGCGAAAGTGTAATTCGAAATTGCGGACATTGGAAGTTGGTAATTGGTTAATCGTGTTCAAATCGCCGGTTCGGGGCCGAAGTAACGCCGAATATGGCCGAAGTTATTGCATTGTGATCGCAAATTGGAGGTTACTCTGATTTAAGGTGTAATGATACAGATATTAATGACATGTCTGACTTGTTCCGTTTTAAAACAAATATAAGAGCATCGGTGGTAATGGCGGGTTCTGGTCGATAATGTGTTGTTCTTGCTAATTGTTAGTGCTGTGAATTGGCTTGCGGTATTTACCGACTTACGCGGCCTTTTGAAAACAGGTCTAAAGTGCTATTCGCAATAATAGGCACTTTTATAGCAGGTTCTACAGGGATCCCGCCGTAAAAATCATGAAAACCTACAGCTATTTTATTTACTGATATATCGGTAAATAAGCGGGATAAAGTCGAGATGTCTTCATTGCTACATTGCCGGTGGGGCACCCTCTCCTCTCACTGTAATTTGGCTTCGATCCCGAGAAATTAATTTCGGAAATCACCGGCAATAATAAAGTTATAATTTTGAGCAAAATAGGCGGTTACACGCCTCGCAGACAGGTCACAGAGGCGGACTTGGGAATTACTGGACTTGGTAACGAGAAGGATGCTTCTACGTATAAAATAGGAGTCGATGTTCAATAGGATAGGTTAAAAAAATAACTTTCAGAAGAGAATGATAAATAAAAATGGTTGCATTATAAGTACTTAATAACTAGAGGAAGGAGCCAAGGAATTCAATGAATTATAGCTGATTTAGAATCTTTTAAATTGTGCAATCGATTATTAAACTAAACGGCTATTTTATTATTATACGAAATAAAACTTTGGTGTAATCCGGCACCATATTGTTTAGCAATTGAAAATAACCGAAACCCAAATCATCTTATTAGAGAACGCTCGCTGATTAAAGAGAGTTAAATTAAACTTACTCCCCAAAACCATGACATCGACAGAAAAAAAATGTGGTTTGAAGATTTTACTGGTTGGTTTGTTTATATTTTATTATATAAACGAGTTAAGAGAACACCAAAAAAAAGCCTATAAGTATTGCCTGTACCGAAATTGTTTTTGATAAAAAAAAAACTTATTCCTGATTGTTCAGTACATCCCTGTAGCTTTGGATGAAGACATTGGTTACGAAAAGTGGCTTCATTAGCGAAGCTGGCTGAGCACAAGGTTCTGCGAACCAACCGGCTCGGAACGACTAATTGAATTTATGCATGTCGCGGTATAAGTACACAGTACGACATTCTTCAAAACGTATAGGTGAAAAAAAGTTTTTTTTTTCAACTTATCAGTTAGTTAGGTACTCAGTAAGGAAAGCTTTTTTCGTTTATGCTGTTTTTTTTTTGTTAAATTAAAAGAGGACCTTTGTCTCCAATCTAGTCTTAAAGGAAATGTGCAGTGAGCTCACCCAATAGGAACTGGAACTTTTGCGCACTGTTTGTGTTGTCTTTGGTTGAATTTTTAAGTAGATTAAGGAAAAAGATATGCGAGTAAAACTTAGAATTAAACCTACCTAAGAATAGAGTGATAATAGCACGCTGGTATAGTAATGCTTCATGCTCAAGAAAATCAGTCGGCGTTTATTTATATTATTGGTAAAATATTGCCAGGACTTATGGAAAAAAAGTTAAAATTGAACCGTTTATTTAAGGTTTGAAAGTTAGTTTAAGCATTATCTATGGAGTTGGAGTAGAGAAGTTGAAAAACCAAAAAAAGAATAAAAAAATTAAGAACAAAAAGAAAAACTTTTTGTTTAGTTTCATTATTTTTCTGTGATATAGACAAGAGTGGTACACATGTGCTTCTGCCTAGCGTTTGGGTTGAACTGACGACTTTGAAGAAAATATCTAAATAGGTATTGTCCGCTTATTATTTTGATGACCTGAAATTATTACTATGTCACGAGTTCATCCTGATTACATTATTGTACTTGAAACTTTTATTGCCAATTAATAGGCTTTGATAAATTAAACTACATGCAATAACATGACCATTAAACAAGCCATCAAGATATGAAAAAGAAAATATTTTTAATTGCGTAATGATTTTAAATATTTATTCAACGACATTTTTTTTCTTACTCATTAAATAAATGTTTAAATGCAATATAAAATTATTAGAAAAAATATTTAAAAACTTAAAAAATACAATGATTATACCTGCAACATATACTTAAATATAGACTTACGAACAGGCTTTTCTCGATCTTCAATGACATTTATCGAAATATCAATTTACCATTTTGCCTACAACACAATTAATTTGCTCTTAGTTAATTGTCTCGCGTTTTCTTACCACGTTATAATTACTAGCTACTGGAAGTGTACCACCAGTTCATATAGCATTATAACTTTAACTTTACTACAGTGTATGAACAAGATGGAGCTAGATGTCCCGTATAGCTCCATCTCTTTCCTTCTTGTCGTAAAAAGTAAAGGTAGGCCCCCTGGCACAATGGAGCATTATTAAATACGACTTTTCAAATTAATAGCAATATACATAACATTTGCGGGCATTAAGGCATATTAAGAATAAGACTGGCTTAACTCAATGATGTTAAAGTGTTACTTACTTCCCTTTGACATTATTGGTTTAAGTGGAAATGGAAATTCCGGTTTGTAAACATGTGGCTTTTAGTTAACGTTATTTAATGGTTTTATAATAATGTAATCATATAGTATTTGCATTGAAAGTGAGCTCTCGTCTTGAGATGATAGAGAAAGCAAAATATTGTATTACTTCAACTTTGCTATTCAATTTATCATTGACCATCGAACTTAATGCTTTACTTTCTTAATGTTTTGTCCGCATAGAGTTTGTTACTTGTCCCATGGATTTATTGGAGTAAAAAGCATTCTGTTTTATCCATTAAAAAAAGAAAAAAAAAACATTACCTATTTCACAAACTGTTGCATTAATAATACATAGTAGTAAGAATGCTTATTAATTTAGAATAGCTTTGTGATGAATGAAACTATATTTTTTTCTTTTTCTTTGCAAGCAACATCGTCTATAATTTACTCCCTCTCCTAGAGCAACAAAGTAGCTTTACAAGAAAAACCCAGCATCGATTACATCAGCATTACATAAACATATTTTTACATAAAACTGTGAATAGAAACTATTTTTCACGGTATCCTCGACGTGTAATATTTTGTGGCGCATCTACCTGCCGGATCATATCGCCCGCGGCCACGTCGGCTTTCAAGATTGAAACATGATAAATTGATACTACTATACTTTATACACAGCCATTCCAAACCGCTATTTTATGTCCGTGAAAATAAGGTGTAATAAAATTTTAATATTTTACCAAAACAATATTGATTGCCGACGACTTGGATGAATTGAGGTGCTTTTCGATAAAGATGTACCAGTAATAATTTTCTTGTTGAATTATCGGTTTGCTGTCATCTGTAGGTTATTAAGGGTTTCTTTATGATTTGGGACAGTAATCGAATCATTATACCATGTTTGACAGCCAGTTACGACTAAATTTTTCATGCACCTAGGTCTTTCAACTTCAACGTGCAGTTGAATAAGATACTTTTCCTAACAATATTTTGGGATCCATAAAAATTCATTCTCAGTAAATACCGTTGTTACTCACGATATACAGTAAACTCATGTTCGTGTTGGTAATAAAACATTTTGTCACACGTTTACCGCCGTAACTATTACCGATTTACGAAAACCAATTGGCGAACATTCATAGTTTGCGGTCTACGTGCAAATTGATGTCACATTGTCGCGAGCTCTGACGGTAATCAAATAAATACTTCACGGATTCAAACGCTACAAGTAATGTCTGGTAATTTAAGTAAAATTTATGTTCCAGGCCAACAATAGTTGTAATTTAAATAATAATAAATAAACGACTGTTATAATTTCACAGTTCGACTTTTGTCAAATAGTCCAGCTTTGTAATTTTACCGTGACATTTATTTGGATTTATGGCTTTCTTTCAGTGTCCAACGTGATTTCAAAATTCTTATTATTGCAGTATTCATGCAATTGAAAACTTAATTTTCTTGACAAAAAGACGATTTATCAAAAGTTTCAATCAAATAAACTTTGCGAAAGTTTTAACGATTAACTTTAAGGTATTATTCAAGTCTGTCTTTATGACCATACAGTATTATCTTACAAGACTAAAGTGTTTTGGGGAGATCCTATAGTTACGTCATCACCAAAAGCCAGCAGCAGCCAATTTATTGTACGCACAGCTTACAATACACCGCAATAATTATTAGGGGATTACTCCCTAGTGACTTCCCGCGTCTCCGGCAAACATATCGATGCTAGTGATGCGCCCCAATTTATTAGGGTGCGTGGATATATCGATAAATCCTGATCCTGTTCTATCATTATAAAGATATCAAGTATTATCGCTATTATGCCTTAAGGTGTGAAGTAAAAACCTAATTATTCTGAGTGGACGTCAACGCACGCCAGCCTGCGAAGATATGTGTGGACATGACAGGTGGCGCAAACTACCCTGTGTGCCAACATAATTATTATGCAGAAAATGAGCTCGGACAACTTTTTATTGTAAAAACTCCCTTTTTTGCGAAATTAATCATCACTTAATCAGCATATCGTTTATGTTTATAAGTTACAGTTTATATGGGGCAAAATGCCTGGGGTATATTTATGTAGACATTTTTGGATAGCACTCGTTTTTTATTGTAGCTGCTACAATGTTCCAGTAGAATGTAATGAATTATTCATTCAATACTTACAAAATTGGATGACAGAAAATATTGAAAAGTTAGGTAGTAAATATTTGAAAATGACAATTCGTTGGTTTTGTCATATTGATACTGTGAATTTAATTAGACTGGTTTCCAATACGCCTATTATTGCGATAAAACTAAGAGGGATATAGAGGGTATTTATCAAGTGTTTATAAAAATATAACTTAATTGAAAATTTTAATTTTCCTTGAACAAAAATTTCTAGTAAATTTCACAATTTTAAAACATTAATGTCCCGACTAACATAAACAACTTTTATGTTATCCGTAACATTATAAATGATGTGTGTAGTTCTAGAAAGAAAAACAACTTTCAAAACTGATAAACCATTTTCCCCATATAGTTTCCTTATTCCCTCGTATAAACCAAAATATAATCCGTATCATAACATCACTATTTTTTGCGTACAAAGTTTCTAACTCCGGTCCTACATTATCTGTGGCGATTCCCGCGGGAGCAATAATTCAGCCGAGTCAGTTTGTTGTATCTGTGCTCGACTTATTTAATCATCTGTTCTTGGCTGCATTGGCCAAACATAATAATTACTATAAGAGGAAAAGTTTCATCTAATCTTTCGCTATTCTTACTACTAAGTTTTTATCAGAAAATTTATTACAATTCACAGAATCTTTACAATGTCATAGTTGGGACTGACTATCTGAGATCTTATCGCTATTTTCACGTTTTTGTGACATAAATTAAACTGACGAAACTTTGACGAAAGTATGGATAAAATTAGTTTCTCGTTCGTACACTTGACGAACTTTTTATTTTCCATACAATTTATGTTATTTAGGACGCTGTACGACCAAATTTGTAGAATTCGTGCTAGGGCCTCTGTTTAGTGACGGGGCCTGTAGAGGACCAAAGCCTGCCGGGGTCGCGGGACTCGCAAATTACCGTAACCCCGGTACGTAAAGGGCTACTGAAGGACACCGTGGATTTTAGTCAGTACAAGTCCCGCTCTGAGTTGACAGTATTTCGGCAAGTTCTTGGCTTTTCATGACTATTTCAAGATATTATCTACCCAGAACAGGGTACACTTATTGGATGCCATATCCATTCCGTCACCGAAAAAAGGCCTGTGCCCCAGTGTTGGAAACGTTACAGTCTAATTATGCTACTCCAAATTAATTTCACAATATGAAAATAACACAATAGAGCTATATAGAAAATAATCCTTACATAGAACACAATCAAATTACTCTAACAAAGCTTTGACCATTTATATCACAACCAATTGACCATAAACCACACATAATGAATGTTTTCAAAGCGAACATGTGTATTTTATTAAGTAATCTATGGTGGTTGTTACTATAAAACAATGGTGCTTTCCCGGGGGTGCGATAGATCAGGCGCCCGCGGCTGTTTGACGTCGCACCGAAGTTAGGAGTGCCAACTGTCAAACGATAATGGGATTCGTTTTTTGAAAAACATCGGGCAAAGTAAATGGTTTCGAAGCAGGTGTTATTAGTTCCATGTAAAGTCTACTCCAGAAGAGATCCAGAAATTTTGAACTGTTTTTTAGACTGAAGCAGATACCTGAATCTAAATTATAAGATGATGATTTTATGAAAGAATCAAAGCTTAACAATGAAATGAAAGTTATCTCTGTTTTTTAAGATCAATTTTGCAGTTTTTAAATTCGAATAGAGTCAGGTGTAAAGAGTAAAACAAATAATTTTTAAAACATATGATTTTGAAATGATTTTTGAAAATTCAAGTAATTTTCAATAAATTATAGATGTTGGTAACAGAAAAGCTTAATGGGTTGGAATTAATTAAACTTTATATTATACAACCCTGATTTATGAGAAGTACTGAACAACCCAGGGACAGCTATTTTAATTCTTATTATTTTTTTGGTATAAACAGACCTTAAAAACACACTTTAAAAGAAGTAAGTAGCTGAGTACTGACAACTTAACTAACTACTACTTAAGGTATCTGATAACTACGAAGTTAAAAGTGTCAACATATTAATGTTAAAACAAGTTACATTTATCCCTATTATACCTTCTAAAAAATTAGTGTTGTGACAATCTGTCACTACAGGCACGGGTACTGACACAAAGGCACTAATTATACGAGTAGTTGTGACAAGTAGTCACTGAGTTATGACACTTTGTCACTAATTATGCAGTCACTACCTTAGTATCGTTATAACTAGTTGCGACTTTACAAATTATGTATGGTTAATTAATATGGGAAGGGCGTATTGTAGATTTTGTAAACAACTCACGCTGTGTTACGTTCCCATTTACGTATAAATTGGAAATGCTATTTGCTATCAGAGAATTAGCAAATAGCTTACATTTGCTTATATTGTGTTATCATTTATTAATATCAACACAAACATTTTCGTGCGTTAGGTACCTATAATCAGTTTAAGAGAATTGTCACCCCTTTTGGTAGTGTCGTCACTAACAAAAGCGGTGAGTTTTCTCTGAGACTTACCATACAAAGATTTCCATGCCATTATTTTTTTTAATGTGTTAAAATTAACAATTAAGTACTCTCGCCCCGGATAGAGCAATAGGGACTATCAAACTGTTTCTGACTAAAAATCTAATCTAATCCTTCAAATACCCTTTGCGTTACAGGGACGCGGTAACCTGCTTAGACAGACCTTAGTATTAATTAGACATTTTGGCATAGGTAATAATCAGGCATATCTTATGTTTAGAGAAACTTATAATTACAAAATTATGTGCTCAGCATCCATTGTCGCCTTCCCTCGTAAGTAGCGTTCTGCGTTCTGCGTTCATCACTTCATTTTCACCTGGACACACACAAATCTTACCAAACTCATCATCTGCCTAGCCTTTTCCCATATATTAGGGTCGGCTTCCAGTCAAACCGGATGCAGCTGAATAACAGTATTTTATATAGAGCGACCGCCTATCGGACCTCCACAACCCAGTTACTGGGTAATACGATACCCTATGGTAAGACTGGTTGCCAGACTTTAGAGCTTCTGACTAACAGTAACGACTGTCAAAAAAAAAATACACATCACAACCGGGACCAACGGCTTTACAGAGCTCGCTATTACAGATGGTCACTCATCCACAGACCAACCTCGGCAAGCGCGGCTTAACCCGGAAGATCGACATGTGCGGCTGTAATTATTTAGCCACGAGCTTCTCACAAATCTTACCAAAACAATATAATATAAATACGAATCGCCATCCAACTGTGTACTTATCTAATTCACTGATGCTACAGTATTGTTGACTGACACGTTAACCCTTTAATCGCAGAGGACTCGAGACATAACCATCACAGACAAACGTTACAAAAGGGATATTATCTACTAACACGGCTTGTGGCACGAAGCTACGATTTTATGGAGTTAAAACTTCAATGACACTGTCCATTTTAGGGAGTCCAAGACCTCATGCTCAGCAGTAAATATTGCGAACACTAGATTAACGAGACAGTTTTATCAAAATTATATTACTACACTAGCGACCCGCCCCGGCTCCGCACGGGTGCTTTCTTTTCTATATTATGCATGTTTTATACTATAAACCTTCCTCTTGAATCAATCTATGTATTAAATAAAAACGCATCAAATTTCCGTCATACATGATTTCTATGTAGCTTTTACCATTAAGGCTGCACACGCGACGGAAGCTTAAAAAATGGAGTAACTTCTCCCGTTTTCACAATATTTCCCTTCACTGCTCTGCTCCTATTGATCGCAGCGTAATGAAAAGTATACTCAAACTTGCCCAGGAGTATGAAGAATAATTGTGCCACATTTCGTTAAAATCCGTCGAGTAGTTTTTGTTTCTATAATGAACATACAGACAGTCAGACAGACAGAGAGGCAGACAGACAAAAATTACTGTTTGCATTTTTGGAATCAGTAGCCCTGCCGGGGTCGCGGGACCAAGGGATTACCGTGACCCCGGTACGTAAAGGGCTATTGAAGGACACCGTGGATTTTAGTCAGTACAAGTCTGACAGTCCCTCCCGCCCTGCCCTGGGTGGGAGGACTCATTTGATGATTTTACCACGATAAAAAAAAAAAAACCCTAATCACCCGTTTATAGTTGTTTTTTAAATATATTTCATGTACAGAATTTGCCTCTCTAAACATTTATTATAAGTATAAAAAAATTGGTTCTCTATCACATCCGTGATCACTGTATTTTCTCTCAGTTATAGCTATTCAAGCAAAGTCAAGAGCATCCCAAAATCAGTCTCAACTACTTTTCCAACTTATTGTCTAATTCAGGAACATTACTAACACATTAACCCTTCGCCCGCTGAGGGGTCCGAGACACAAGTCGCACCGCGGACGTTACAAAAGGGACATTATCTACTGACACGACTTGTGACACGAGTTGACACGACTTCGGCACGATTTATTTGTGTTATTATCGCTACTGGTGGGACTTGAGGTCTGTTCTACTGATAATATCTTAATTAATTTGTGCCGGAGATGTATAATGGAATGAGTTATTTTTATGTTGTGACAGGGCTGGTTTAATGAAGGGAATAATATGTTATGTGTACTGAGTTAGACAGGTTATCTGTCCAACACTATGTAGGGAATATAATGTTGTAATTATATCCAGAAACTGAAAACGTACCCAATAACTAAACCTAGATTGTAAAATTATTAAAACATACGACAAGGTAAAAATGAAAATAAATGAAGAAAACTGGAAAGGGCGATCCACATAGCTTTTAACCCTTTAACCGCCAGAGTCGTATATATCCGACAAACATTTCCGTGCCCCTGTCGCCCGTGCCGTATTTAACCGACAGAGAATATTCACGATTTTTGTTGTTTTCTTCGATTTTATTGCATCTGTTCTATATCTCTCTATTTATGTAGATAGACAGATAGAATACTTTTTATAGTACACCATGATATTTTACATATCGGAGCTTAAAAGGAGCAGAAAGAGAGGAGAAGAGAAAAGCACGATTCGTAGCCGGGCGCTAGTGGCACGGCAATTGATATTTAGCCAAGCGCTTAAAAGGTTAAAGAAATAATATTGTTTCCTTGCAGTTACAAAATTCTTACAGTGTAACGTACTCGTATACCTCCAAGCAGAATACACACTTCTGTTGAACAAAAATCCTAACGGTCCTTTAGACCCCTAACCAGAAATGTCGTATTTAAACATTGCACGCATCGGGCGTGACGCGCGGGTTAATTTTATGCTACATTAATACAGTGGAGGGTTGCAGCCACTTTTTAATAGGGTTAGTTATGGTACGGGGTCTCTCACACCCCCGTGCGTTCTCAGGGTTAGCAATATGTTACAGTCAATGGGATTATCTGCTTGTTTTGAGATAAAATGGATTAATTTTTGGATAAACAGTTTGAGGGTCTTATTTGCACTCCAGTTGGGTTATTTGTTGTGGCTTTGATTTAAAAAGGCAAGTGGAAATCTACATAGATTTAGATAAGATATTAATAAATGCGTTATCGTTAAGCATTTTTTTTTCGGGAATAAAATTAGAGCATTCTTAATATTAAAAGATTGTATGGTGATGGACAGCACTGGCTATTTGTGGTTATTTTTAATTCTCGCCTGCTTAATTACGTGTAATGATAAGAAGACAATAAATAAGAAAAAAATATGGATTTGTTACACACTTCAGGTACTGCTATTACTAACAAGACGTAATTGATATAATTTAATGAACGTCAATAACTCTGATCTGATTTTATTTAGTTTTGTTTAATTGTAAAGGAATTATGTAGTGATTTTTATTTAATTTTATTTTCATATTGAATCCTGTTTTATATTATCAATTTTAAATATTTTTTTTTTTTAAATATTTGATAATTTTTTTTAAATGATCAAATATTTACCTTATATAATTTATTAAAATAATTATTTTGCAACTAGCTGTTAATTAATACGGTTTATTGAGTGATTCAATGTGATGTTTAGATTAGATTTGTTTAGATTTTTGTAGAAATGTTTAAAAGTCGATGCGTCGGGTTTTTGAACTCAGTTATTTTGTAACCGTCATTTGTAAAAGTTGTCGTAAAAACTCTGGCGAAATAAAAACTCAGAAAGTGCAACCATATTGTTATTTCGACCAGCATCTGACCACACATAGTAACTGAACTGTATTTAGAAAAATACTATGGTACAATTTATATCTTAGCCATATAAAAAGAAAAAAAAAACTGCCGTCCCTAATTTCTTCTAATGCAAAAACAGCTCGATATTACTACGTCAATAAAATATTCTAAAGAACAATTATATTAATAACAATTAAACTAATAAAATTATATTAATTTATTCATAAAGCATACTGGAGCGTGAAATTAGCTGTTTGTTTTTTTTTCTGTAGAAGAAAAAACTTCGTGGGTGACATTTTTTCTAATGGTCCCCACGCAAAATCTATGTTAACCTCTTTTATAAGGCTGAATCAATTCGACACAAAACGAAAAACAATAGAATTATAATAATAAAATGTTTGTTTCAAAATAATATCGTAACGCTTTGTTAACTGCGAAAATTATTGGCATTAAAACTTTCGCAAGGAAAAATAATAATTAATTATTTTTGTTGTTTTTTCTCAATGTAGGCGCTCAAAGAGATTTCACTTAATTCCATCATAATAATATACTGTCCTTATTATTGTTTACTGTTAAATTATAGCTGCACTTATTATTGCCTTGATGACTTTATAAAGTGTTTTATGATTGTTAATTACAGACTTCAGTACCTAGCCGAGAGAATAAAGACAAGTAGCTGTCATGTTTATTATTGTAAAACATATCTTTCATATGGACGACAAATTAATAAGCTGAAACAACAGCTGTAAAGGTGATACAGTTAACACATTTTGTGACACCAAGACATTTATTTTGGCCCACGGGGCCAATTGAAACCAGCCAAACAACCAATAAACCACAAACTTAGAGGACATATTGGCAGAAAATCACACAAGTCTCCCGTGACCAATTTTCAGAAGGGGTGATTGGGCCAAAACGGTGCACTATGAAAAAAGTAAATAGTAAAAAAGCGAATCGAATTTGACAAATGCGTGTTTTGGGGCACGCGACGCACAATTCGCCACGCGCCGCGCGCCGCAAGATGTGATGACGCGACTCTATTTTTGGGTGTAATCAAAATTTAATGGGTCTTTGTCACATGTGCTTATTACGGAAATGGCTATAAAAGCTGTTGGGCCGCGTCGTTTTGCACCTACATTATCAAAGTTTTAAGTTGTACGCAATTAGTAAAACAAGCCTTTTGCTTTACAATGGACAGATTAACTTAACACATTAAAATCTCGTTATGCAAAAGGACAATAAAAAACCTCTGTGTTCCCGGTAATACACAGTGAGTACTTCATTACAGTATCAATTTAAACAACAGCTGTGCGGTGGCAGACAAGAGTCAGCTCTGAAAAACATGGCATCTTTGGTTTTATTTTTAACGCGGGCTCGTCACTCCCCTTGCGTCGGGTGTGTAAGGAAATGACCCTTGAAATTGGCTCGAACCCAACTCAGTTACATTTCGCACACCTTGCGACTGCCCGACGACTTGACTAATAGGCCTTATTACCGACATTTTTGGTCTTTTGTCACTTGTTTTGTGTAATGATGTTGTTTTTATAAGCTTGAGTAAGACGCCATGGCGCGAACGCGGCGCTTTCCCCATCGAATTACGTGACTAGGTTTTTTTTTAAAATTAAATTTTACGGTTGTTAATTTGGTATGGAAAAATAAATAAGAATATCGGCCAATAACTTTACTTAAGTAGTTTATTTTTCTGTGACTATTATAATTTTATAAACCATTTATTTCTGCAGCATTACCAAACTAATTCAGAATTTCACAGAAACAAATACTTCACATTAAATCTGAAGTGTTGAAATACATCTCTATTAAAGCAAAGTTTCCTGTAAAGTAAGTTTAAACCCACTATATTATAGAAAGTCCTTATTTGCTAAGCTCAAGGGGCGAGTATAGTGTAAATTTATGCGCTGTTCCATTCCAGCCGAATCTCCCCTCGTTGTAGCCCTTTATTGATGTACTTTTGACTAGTTCTGATTTCTGTTTATTAGTCCATTTAGCTATGTTATTGTTGTTCGTTTGTTTTTTCCATTAAAATTGTTTGTTTTGTTTTATTTGTTGAACAATTTATTGGCCGGTTAAAATGATTGTTTGAAAGTAATTGTCTATTGAATTGTTGCGGTTATTTATCGTTCATTGTGACGCTTATATATTAGTGTTATTGTATTTTAATAAATAGTGTGATTATCTCATTATAAAGATATAAGTACATTGTGTTGGAACGTAATGTTTTTAAAAAACTGTGAAGTAATTATTGAATTATCATTCGATTGTAGTTTTTAAGGTTCCGTGCCTTAAGGCTGTATTTATGTTACCGCTATTACAACTAATACTAAAAAACAGAATAAAATAAATATGTAAGGGCGTTCCCATACAACAGACATAACTTTTTTTGCCGTTTCTATAGACGACGCCATATTCCGACGTCATGCATGCTTTTTTAACATTAACGCGCTTTTTAATAAAAAAATATTACATTAAAAAACTTTAACTAGAAAAATACTTTAAGATAATATTTTTATGCACTTTTAAAATTTGATAGGTGGCGGTCGTGGACGGGTTCCTTAGAAGATGTGTAACTTAATCTACAAACAATATTTTCAGTCTAAACACTGAATTAATACTATTTTTTAGTGACGAGAGTGGACATAAATAAAGTTCAGCAATTGAATGATGTAACCCCTTTTTTTAAGCCCACATAAATTGTTATCTAAAATAGAAAGAAAACATTTATTAATTTCCCATCTAGTACTGAAATAAATTTCCTCTAGCTACCAGAGACAATAATCATTTCTCTGTAATTTAAAAAAAAAACATAGCTTCGTTTCCCGCCTTTAGAACGAATGACTTTTCTTTTGCCGTTCAAAAAAAGAATCGATTAGCTTTGCGTCGAGACCATTTCAAACAGATACGCAATGAGCAATTGTTTTCATTCATTCACGGAAAAAGAAATAATTCTATGTTTTCCGTAATCCGGTGAAAAAATGGAATTTTATGACTGAATGGGTTAGAAATCAGAGGTTGGGAAACTTTGGAAGTAACTTTAGAATTTCATGGTTAACTGTTACTTTGGTTCCTCTGGCCTTTTTAAGAAAATATTTTTATACAAGCTAGATTGTGAACCATCGAGCAGACAAAATGATTAATGCAAGCGTACCTTATTAAATAATTGTTTCGCTGAAAATATATTTAAATAAGTATGTAACATTTTATTTTTATTCCTAAACTAGCTTCCGCCCGCGACTCTGTCCGCGCGGATGTCGGTCTTCGCGGGGATGGTTTATTCCTCCATTTTGAGTAACTCTGACAATGACATCTTATAAATTTTACGGCGCTGAATCCACTGCGGGTAATGCAACGTGTGTTCGCGGTTCTACAGAACAACGTCTATGAATAAAACTGAAAAATAATATTTTTTTTCCTACTTATTTTTCCAGGATAAAAAGTATCCTATGTTATGCCCAGGATAATAAGGAATAATTATACCAAGTTTCATTGAAATCGAACCGTTAGTTTTCACGTGATGCCTGCACAAACAGACAGACAAAATTTTTTTACATTATTATTATACGTATTTTTTATACCATACATAAATATAATAAGTAAGATATCTTTGTAAATAAAAATGAACCTTTAGCCTTTACAAATCAACTTTTCAGCCGTCCGTTATTTTGAAATAAAAAGAAGATATTTGATATTTTCTGAACTTTTTTTTAAATGTTTCCGTACAGTAATAATTTCTCCTGTATCGTGGGTGCATTTATTAATATATGAACTCATCACCAACACAAACACTCAGACCCGGAACAACTACTTACAGATCATACAATAATTATTTGTATATTTTATATGTATGGAAAAAATAATTAGAAATTATACAAAATAAAAACAAAATATTTACACGACGCAAGAAAAATTTTAAACCAAAAGAATTAATCTAAACAATCATTATCGTTTCAAATAAGTTTACAGAAAATTGTATTGTAGGTAGTTCTATAGTTAATCACAGTTTCCCTTTAGTCACCTTTATGACTCCCATGGGAAGGTACCCAAGGTACCCGCAACTTATTTCCGGGTCGTCATGATGCAGTCATCGTCGGAAGTACTTTGGTGGTTAATTTTAGTTTTGAAAGAGTAGGTATACTTATAGTTGGTGCATTGTAGGTAGGTTTTTTCTTAAATAAGTCAACTATTCTAATTGGCCAGCTCTAAACTCGTAGAAAACGGTTTTCCACCATTTTCTGGTTATTGAATTCAATTTTCGAAATTAGACAAAATGTTTGTAACAGCTGTTTCTCATAAAAGTTATTTATAAAGCCTTTGTCAAACAGACAGGCGAAAGCGAAGCGTTTCCGAAGCGATACCGAACCGAAGCGAGACGTCAGTCCGATAGTTCTGTCACGCTATCGGATCGCTTTCGCTTTTCAATGTGACTGGATTCAAACAATTCCATACATTACAAATAAAAACGTCACGCTTCGTATTCTTCACGCCTGTCTCTTTGACAAAGGCTTAAGAGTTCAGTAACCACTTTTCCAACCGTCTTTTATTTCAGTAAACACCTTATACCTAAAAACATATTGAATAATGTAGGCACTTTTGAGTTGTCAAAGAAGTTTACATGGTTTAACCCAGGAATGATTTGGTTCAAATCATTTGGATTTGCATTTGGCCTGAATCTAGCTCGGAAGCAAACAGGCCAAGTGCGAGTAGGACTCGCGCACGAAAGAGTTCCGTACTATCTATACCTATATTATAAAGCAGAAGAGTTTGTTTTTTTGTTTGGTTGAACGCGCTAATCTCAGGAACTACTGGAACTAATTTAAAGATTATTTTAATGTTGAATAGTCCATTTATCGAGGAACGCTATAGGTTATATAATATCACGCTATGACCAAAACGAGCAGTGCAGCAATGAAAAGTCTTGCGTAATCGGAAGAGAATATGTTGCTTAATGAGAGCTTTCCTTGCGTGCTGATACATTAATCATCACAAACATTTAGTTTTCAACAAAATTGCCTTTGACATCATTTGATCATCAATGAATATCTTAGGACATATCTTAGTTTCAAAATAATACCCCAATAAAATAATAACGGGCTTGACGGGCATTCCACAATTGCGGCGGTTCTTACCGCCACAATTGTGTAATAAATATATTATTTGAGGAGGTTGGAGGGGCGCAATGGCGTCCTCACCTTCCACCACTTCCACCTGATGCAAGTCCTCTCCGGACACTGTTGTTTCGGGAGGTACCTCAGAGATTCAACGGCAGGTGAAGGGAATGGGGAGCTATCGGAACACGTGAGGGAAAGAACATGCTCTACCTCACGTCCCAGCAACCGCCGAATACGCCCAATGCATCGAACATCGCGGGGTAAAATTCTAGCCACCATAGGCACTGACTTGCGGACGGCGAGTAATGAATAACTCGATATCCGACCAAGGACAAGGCCCGAGTCGACGACGCGTCGTGTTCCACGCGCTCCCTAAGGAAACTGACAGGGCCTCCTTGGGGCCAAAGGCCGGACATGACGCGGGTGAAACCGCGGGCAGAATCTAGTTATTTATAAAATCATCTGTTGTCTTAGTAATAGAGTCTGGTTTTATCCTTTGGGTACGGAATCATAAAAATAAAGCCTAAGATGAGAGAGCCTATTCATAAAGAATTGGAACTCCTGCGCACCGACGGAACACAGTAAATAATTAAATTATTGTAGGTACAGAATGTTGCACGTCTTTCTTTTTCAAAAGATGACTTCATCGGTCAACGTGACAAATACATTTCAGATTAAGAGAAATGAATAAAAATAAAGTACCTACTTATAACAATTAAGACTGATATCATTTACAATAAACTTCTCACTTATTATAATTTGTAAACAAACGACTCAAGTTATTAGTAGGCATAAATGATACGAGTTATTTACTGATATTGCTTGACTACAGCCAAAGAAAAAGAAACAAAGAGTTTTATAAAAAAGTCTTTGTGTTCGAAATTCTAAACTACTGTAAAAATCATCAAAACCGATCTATTAATTTTCAGAAAGTCTTCACATTGCAAAAGATAGACGTGAAGATATCTAATGTTAAAATTAGCAGATACTTTTACACCTGATATTGTCTAAAATAATAGTCGTTTTAAATTTATGTACGTATTCATATTTCCCGCAGCTTTGTGAAACTTCACAGGCGCACCGCACATTAACATAACAAGCGAAAATATTACATAGCCAGCGAACCTCATTACATATCAATTCATACTATCGCCACAAGCCGGCAATCCCAAACATTTCACACGTGATCATCTATAATTTACAACACAAAAAACCTATTGATATTTCTATAACCAAAAAAAAAAACGTTTGTATACAAAGACTCTGGTGTATGCGTCATCGACAAAACATTTAACATCCTAATTTCGTGAGTAACACCTCAGCGATAGAGCCGACAAAAGAATCGATAAACATCTCGATACAGTCGTATCGAGCGGTCTCAAGCGGTATCGAGAGGACGGCCGGCGCAGCAGGGGCCGCGGCGGCCAACTAATAACTTACATTTGGATTACGCTCGTTAGCCTCTTAGCACCTTACCCGACATTTATTTTTTATTAATATAAAATTTATTCAAACGAGGCTCGAGAATATTTCGGGAATAATGCCTTAATATTATAAAAGCAATAAGTTATGCCTAGAAGGATAAGTGTATCGGACGCGACAAGATCATTATTTATACCATTATTTGTTCGATCCTTTTAATCTGGAGGTCAAGTCAGAGTCAACACGCGTTAAATCTAGCGATTATATTATTGGATTACAATATGTTTTAGATGAGCGATTGGCCTTGTCTTGATTGCAGCTTTGTAAGATTGAATGAAGATCGGGCGATGTCGTTAACTCGATAATCGATATTGACAGTTCGTGTCTGTATCGATTGGCGAGTAATAAATCGATAGTTTTTGTATCGGGTCGTGCTCGTGACGAGCTTGTTGCAACTGTCCCTGGTATCACGAACTTAATAGTGACAACACGATAATTATTCAAGTATAAAATATAGTCATAAAGTGGAAAGTTACCGTGATTAATAAGGAGTTTAACGCTTCGACACTCATTTGTTGTTGTAAATTGATGATAAGTTAAATTAATTAAGTGATAGAAAATATTATATTATATTTCTATCGGCGTGTTGCATAATTTTGTATTTTAAAAAGAAACGATGCTTAGTATGGATATTAGCATATATTTTAATAATCAGCTTAACGAAACTATTTGTTAAGAATTAGTCACCTAGTTACTCAATATTATTATATATGTTTTTATAAGAAGAATCATTTTTTGAAGATTTAATGTATTTTATAATAAAACGGGAATGCTTAAAAAAAATGCCCAAAAACTTAAACCCAAAATAATTTAAAAAATATAGTGTAACCTAGTGAGTTATTAAAGTTATTATAACTAACCAAATGTAATTAACTTTTCCTACTGGTCATAGCTAACCATTTCTCACATAAAAACAATAATCATCTTTTCCCATTAAATTCTATACTCTAGTCGCAATACAACTACTATAAACTCTAATAAACACCTAATGAGAAACAATGCCTTCCACATGAGAAATAAAAAACAAAACATGAAAAGAATAATAAAAAAATAATCAACTAAAGGAAATTACATTACACTGTTTTTGTTCAACATTACATCTAAGACAGTTCACACAACAAATACAACAGTAAAGCCTTTGTCAAACAGACTGGCGTGGCGAATGCGAAGCGTGACGTCCTTGTTTGTAATCTATGGAATTGTTTCAATCCAGTCACATAGAAAAACGAAAGCGATCCGATAGCGTGACAGAACTATCGGACTGACGTCTCGCTTCGGTTCGGTATCGCCTCGGAATTGCTTCGCTTTCGCCTGTCTGTTTGACAAAGGCATAACAGATACATCAGCACCGTTAAAGAAAGAAATAAACATATTCAAGAAAGAAACAAAAACTTCTTGCATTGTTTGTTCGAAATTAATTAGCCGAATAAAATTACTGAATTGATTATTTTGCGGCCATACATCATCAGATAATTTATTGTAATTGATTAAAATGGAAGCGTTGTTAATTATTTCCTACGGAATCTACTATTTTTTAATTGGTTAAGCGAATTGAATTGGTGTTGTAGATTTCAAATAATTAAATATGCATACAGGTTAATTAACTTTAGCTACCTACCCACCGTTTTTTTTTAAACATTTGTTTTTATTGAATAATTTTTTAACGATTCATTATAAAAATAAAGTAATTGAACCGCCATGATTAATTTAGGAAAAAAAAGACATTTTATAACGGTGCAGTCAAGAACAAAATATTTTTTGCCTAAATTGTTGTTAAGGTTTACGCTCAATACATTTTCAAACAATCTTTGTGAAAACTGTAACATAAATTACTATTCATAGACTTATCTTAGTTGATTACTTTTTCTTATTGTTAAGAAAGAGTTGAACTTTCACAAATAAAACCTGAAATATGAGTGGCTTTCACTAGAATTAAGTAAACCTCATTTATAATCATAATGTTTTGTACATTATTGTACTTACGCAAAAAATAAATAAGTTAAAGTGAGCAATTTATTATTTCCGCGAATTTGCAAAATTTCACTTCAAACGGTCAAACAGTTTTTTGCGAAAACAAGCAATAATTTACCATAAAATGACCATAACAATTCTTTTTTTTTACGTGGTAAAATCATCTTATGAGTCCTCCCACCCAGGGCAGAGCGGGAGGGACTGTCAGACTCGTACTGACTAAAATCCACGGTGTCCTTCAATAGCCCTTTACGTACCGGGGTCACGGTAATTCGTGAGTCCGGCGACCACCATAACAATACTTAGACATATAAAACTAAGACCGAATTTAAGTTATTCAATAATAAGTACTTACTTTAAAAACAAAGGAGAGTGGGGAATTTTATTACAAGTCATTCTTAGAATTAGTGCAGATACAAACAGCGATATTATGAATAAGTTAGGTACCTACAGTTGTAATAAAAACCCCACATTTGTTTATTTAATAAATTAGAAAAAAACATTGGGGTTTCCGCGTTGATAATTAGGGTTATCGTCAACATACATAGCTGAGTTCTAATAATCAGCACAAACAGGATATCAGTTTTAATTAATTTACATTTTAATAGACACCTATCTACCATGTTTGATCTCGTTTCATTATTGAAATGTCTATTGCACGTATTTATTAGACGGCATAATAAATATCACAAGGAATGTTTATGTTTTCCTTTTTGCATTTGAAAGAACTGCACTATTTTGCACTAATAAAACAAAATTATTTTATTATGAAAGAAATGAAATATTTTTACAGTACTGATCTAATTTGTAAATGAAAAAGTACATTGATTTTTTTGTGTCACTTAAATATCCTATGTATTGACCTTCGATTAGCCTTTTATTTTTTTAATTAATACATACTTTAAAAATAACTGCAATTCCATAAAATATGCTTAGGTATTTCAGCTTACTTACTGAGCACTAAACTCCACTCTTTTAACACTTTTACAATTATTTTTTTTCTTATACGAATCCACTAAAAGTTAACCCTACCTTTACTACTTGCACCGTCCTCATTGGAGTCCTCGCTAGGGGGCCCGTGAGGAGCCCTCGCTGGCATCGGGTGAGGCAGCCTCGGGCGCGCCAGGAACGGCGGTGGGACCCCGAAGAACGGCAGGAACGGCGGCCACGGAGGCCGGGGGGCCAGCTGAGCCGCCGCCGCCGCGTACAGCTGCAGCGGCGCCGGCAGCCCGCCCTCCAGCACCATGCCGCTGCCTTCCCGTCTCGCACCCGATATCTTGACCACAACGCTCACCTACAAACCAACCCCATTCTCTAATGTCATTTTTCAAAACACCAATTTTTTTTTTTTGTTTCTTGAGTCACTACGCAGTCAAAGCACTAACACAAGATGCAACACTGGCGCGCGCGTCGCGTTCAGCCGGTACTACGGAGTGCTCGGGCCTCCACGCCGCGCCCGCCACTGCGATGGCGCGCCCGGGGGCGGGGCCACCTTCCCCCCTACCCCCCACCACCACACAAATTAATTCTCCGCCTCCTTCATATCATAGATTTATTTCTCCGACAGTACATCGCGCCCGCTGCTAAACGCTTTCAAACCTTATGCCGTGAAGTTACAGATCTGTATTGAATAACGGCCCATAAATTAAGGGACGGCATACATTGAATTAACGGTAACGTAGGCGACGGGTGGTGGTAAGTTGAAATAAACCTTATTTATATAAAGATAACGTTTGTTATCGCAGGGTAGGGGGTTCAACATGGGATTTATAGGGTTGCCGTACGTTTGCGGGCCCGTGGGGTTGTCATAATCTTTTTTAGCCGCATGGCGCGCCGCTATACAGTGACATGTAGAGAGTCCGATACTTAGAGGAGTTATGTTATAGAATGTTACCGTAAAGGATTGCGTTTTACCATTGCCCTTTTAGATACATACCTACGTTGTACTTACTTTATGTTGTGAGTACCTAAATATTTGTCAATAAGTAGATAAAAACAGAGAGATATTACATAAAGTCAAAAGCTTAATTTAATTCCAGAGCAGTTCTAAAACTCATTTATAAAATTATGATTGATACGTGATCTATTCTACCGGCTAACATGAAACAAGGTGTTTATTATCTGTAATGAATGAGAAATAAAATATATTCATAGGAATTGTTTGGTAGTAATAACGGGTTACATTTAAGATTTCACCCATTCTTTTAATTTGACAGGTGATTGTATGATGGGCGAGCAATCAACCGCTGAGCCGACAGGCAGCGGCACAGAGATGCGCACAATAGCGTTGCGTAAAACTAGATTACAACACCTCCCAATCGCTCTAATGACGGACAAACTATCAATCATACAAAATTAACACGTTTCAGATTATATTTTTGACAGTGATGAATCATAAGCGACCGAAAGGCAATCAATTTCACAACCAATTCCTTATTCCATTAAACAAAAAAGTAATAACGTAATTGACATAAATAATAATAAAATATGTCAAGACAGCGTAACGAGCGTTCGGACGCGACATGACAGCTCTATCAGGAATCTGGTACTGAGTGTAGTGGGGGTCGGAGGGGGCGGGGAGCGGCGCGCCCATTGGCGGAGCGGCGCGGGGGGGGCGGGGCCGAGCGGCTCAGCCTTGCATGAATTTAATTAGTGCGAGGAGCACCTCGGGCGCATTAGGAGCCGCGATGGGCGAAGCAATAAAAGATATAAAGGAATGAGTATAAATTAAAAGTTAAATAGAGAGCGCTGCGAGCGAGCGAGAGGCCGCCACCCCTCTCGCTCCCCCTCCACACTGCTCGTAATTGTTTGACGATCTTATTAGTATCAGTTAAATGTCGTTCTCTCTTTTTCTCGCGCGAATTTAATTACTTTTTAATTAGAGCGTCGGTTAATGAGAGTTTTGCAGGATTCGCTCCGGGCGCCGCGCGTTCTGTTTTCGCCCATTGTCATTTTTGCGGTTTAGGATGATCGGATTGTTATTGATTGAGTTTCTTTAAGTTTTTAAGATAAATCTTTGGTGATTTTGAAATGTTTACCACTCATTATTTAAGCTGCAGTGTCTCTTTTATCCGAGTAATGAATGTTTTAGTGTGTTTCAAAAAAGGCTTTTTATTTTTGCAGAAATAAATTAAAACAATCATTGCAAAAAGTATGAAATTAATCTTACACGTCATTAATTAAGTTATACAACTCCATAGTGAAACAATATAAAATTAGTTTAGAAACTAATTATTATGCTTTACATAATTACTCGTATAAATAAAAGGTAAAACTTGGTGGTAAAAACAAATGCTTTATCACGAAAAACCCCGTTGCCTCTTGAAAATATTTTTTTTCTAAATAAAATTACTTACCTACTAACGCTTTTCTACTTAGTACGAAGAGCTTTTTTTGGTTTATTTTATTTTCTTTATAAAAGCATTGATAAATGGACTTTCGTGATTTCGTAACCGACTCAAAAGCGACGCGTAGGACAATGTAGACAACATGTACACGACGTGTGGAGGCCGTTGACTATGCATCCTCACCTAAATGCTAAAGAAGTGCTGTTCAGTGAAGTGAATAGGTTACTTCTAGGCAAGCGTGCTAGATCTTCGCTCACCATCAAAGGAGGTAGTGGTCAAACTCAACCTTAATGCTAATTAAAAAAAAAGTTCTGTCAGCTATAGACCGCTTATTTATGATTTTCAGGCAAGGCTTCTTCATCTATTAAAAGTGTGCGATGGACCTGCACAACTTGATTCCACCTGGCCCTTTCCATCATCGGACTACAAGACATACGGCAATGCGCCATCGATATGGGTGGGCATCCCTCTGGTACGTACAAAAGGTTTAGCCAATACTTTTATTGGCACATCTAAGGAGTGGAATTCCCTGCCGGCGTCTGTATTTACTGGCAGCTATAACCTTAGGGTTTTCAACTTAAGATTCAAGTCAAGAGGTTTCTAGGCAAGCGTGCTTCACCGTCGACCACCTCTTCGCTTACCATCGGGCAAGATAGTGGTCAAACGCGGACATATCTATAATAAAAATCATAAAAAAATAAAGTTCTGCTAATAATAGTTGGGATTTGGTCAAATTACCGTGACCCCGGTACGTAAAGGGCTATTGAAGGACACCGTGGATTTAATTCAGTATGAGTCTGACAGTCCTTTCCGCTGTACCCTGGGTGGGAGGACTCATAAGATGATTATATGACGTAAAAAAAAAATTTGGGACCGCTAAGTTACCTGGTTTTCACGGCAAGTTTTCTTCATCTATTAAGAAGTGTTTTGCGGCTTGTTGTGTTGGTAAAGATGGACACGAAGGTCTCTCTGAACCAGCGTGGGACCTGGGGCCCAAGTCTACTATTTTTATAAATTAGACATTCCAACACGATCCCATTGTCATTTTGCTAAAAGTTCGTAATCGCCTAAATTCATTAGTCGATTATTGGTCGGTCAATGGTGTCATAATAGAATTGTGTTAGAATTACTTTTGAACATATATTAAACTTATAAGCAACCTGAGGTAGTAAAAAGATCGTAAATAGAAAAAAAAAATAGATAACCCTTCAATGCCAATAATAAAACTTAATCAATTGTCAACCACTGTTACTCCATTAGAAATAGAAATAGAAATATTTTTTTTTGCAAAAAATGTAGGTATACAAATAAGGTGTTAAATAATAATATTAAATAGTCCCGTTACATTTTACCTTGCGGCATGCAAAAATATTCAGAAAAAAATATTAAAATGTAAGTGCACAGTCACACTATTATAAAATTAATACATTCCATTACGTTCCATTGAAAAATCAGAGGAGTTTCAGTGGGTGACCGAAAGTCATATTAATGACGTCATTATATTAGTAGATTACCAGACTTGTCAAAATCAACAATTATAAAACCAATGACAGACTATTCTGACACAATTGTAATAGAAGACTTAAGGCCCTGATCAGTGATCAATCAGCCTTTTTGCCCGTTATTTCTTTAAAAATTAAGCCTTTGTCAAACAGACAGGCGTGACGAATGCGAAGGGTGACGTTTTAATTTGTAATGTATGGAATTGTTTGAATCCAGTCACATAGAAAAGCGAAAGCGATCCGATAGCGTTACAGAACTATCGGACTGACGTCTCGCTTCGGTTCGGTATCGCTTCGAAAACGCTTCGCTTTCGCCTGTCTGTTTGACAAAGGCATTAACAGATTCTAGATGATATATTAAAATTCTAAGGTAAACAAAAACCTACCATATTCCACCACACTTCACCACATTCATCAACAATTTCAGTTTAGATATCAACATAGCGAGCATATATCTCCGCCTCTTTCTCACACGTGAGTGCCCCATATCTCCATCCCTGTCTGATCATTAGGCGGCCCATGCACGCGCACATCGTTACTTCTCATTATGTCTGGCTTACAGTCGCGCGCGTTATGTATTGTCTGGCGGGGAATGGCCCGCTTTAGTTGTTTTATTGATGTAGCATTGTAAGGGTTCAAATGTATGTTTCTATTTGTGGAATAACTTTGATGAACTCAATTGTTACAGAAGGGAGAATAATTTAGTAGTGAAATCTGGTGGAGGAATTATTTTTAAATGTTATATATTGACACTAATAGAATAATGGGTACCTGAGCGTCACAGCCGAGGCAGCCCTAAAGCCTTTGTCAAACAGACTAGCGTGGCGAATGAGAAGCGTGACCGAACTATCGGACTGACGTCTCGCTTCGGTTCGGTATCGCTTCGGACTCGCGCGTCTGTTTGACAAAGGCATAAGAAATGGCCGGGGTCTAAGTCTGTCAGTCCCTTCCACTCCATCCTACGTCCGGACTCATTAATTAATTTGCCACGTAAAATAACGCTACAAACTTATTGACAACCATTAAAACCATGGGAAAACTGTTTTTATATTTTATTAATATCATTAAAATATGAAAGTTCGGATAATCAATAAGAATATAAAAAAATAATGGATAAACTACTTCAGATTAGTATAGAATGCAATCTACAACAATCTGTCACCGAACCAAACGTGAATGAAGATAACGTTACAATTTAAAAAGTTGTCATTTTTCGTAGACCATTAGCGTAGCTCGTAGCGTGCGTAGCACGCGTGCTACGCACCAACATCACAATTTGACAAAGTTTATAACAACTTTATTTTTTCTTTTATATGATGTGTTCGTCAAAGTATTAAAAAACTTATACTAAATAGGAAAAATATTGGTATTTTTTGTGTTTTTATTTTAATCGAAAGTACTTAATAGATTTTAAAACACTTTTTCAAAGTACATAAAGCAGTGACCACGCGTAGTGGCATTAATAGTTTTATCTACTATCATGCTATTAATCCGCTATAAAAGAACCTATAACAATTAGCTTATTGCCAACATTAAAACACTCAATGATATAATGATCATTATATCATCCAAATGCGTGATATAATTAATTTCAAAAAGAGAACATTCTCATGCAATGACATTTTCACCACCAGATCGCTCAAATTTTGAAAAAAGAACAATAAATTGTGTCTGTCTTATCGTGTTATATCCCGCCATTTTTTCACTCGAATATGGTATGCGAATATGGTATGGTATGAGAATCTTTTATAGAGGATTCACATCATGATTGTAGATAAAGTCTTGTATGCAACTGTTATAATTAGGTATTAAAACACTCATGTGATACTAATAAACACTCATGTGATACTGATAAACCCACATTCGTGTTTTAATACCCCTGATTATACAACAGTTGCATAAATAACTATTGTTTATTCATGTAATGTTATTGTAATGTCAACAAACACAATGTGTATTTCTTCTTTCTTTCAATGATAGAAATCTCAAAAAGTATTGTATAGTAGTCAATCCCTTGCCTTGCAAATCGAACATATACCTAATATACAAACTATCCTGCGGTAGGTACTTATAAAATGGCTCCTAACGTTTAGATCTGCTATGTTAAACCGCAAAATTCTTATATATAATAAAACAGGAATGTAATCACGCTGCCACGAGGGAAAACCCTGGAATAATCACACAGCTAAATGTCCAGAGCATTTTAAAGGCTCTTACGTCATGAATAGACCTATCCTTAATATCCGAGAGACCACACATCAATTAAAATAAGGACCACAAGTACTTAAAGTGCTTATAATTTATGAACAGATATCGCAATCTATACAACTGCTAACGATAATAATATTAGCTGTCAACTTGTGACTGTCCATTTTATTGGCTTTAATATGAGACTAGACTTATGTCATAAGATATTTTATGTGTTAGGCCACACACGTCGCCACGAGAATAATTAAAATGATTATTATTGTTGTGAAAAACAATATTATTATGAGGGAAATCAGTAGTGTTATTATATTGGACCTCCCGTTAGTTCTGGCTAAATAATAATAGTCGCATATGGCGATCTTCAAAGTTAAGCCGCGCTGGTTGAGTTTGGTCTGTGGATTAGACCATTCTTTACTTATAGCAAGTGCCCTCCGTGTCTCGGAAAGCACGTAAAGTCGTTGGTCCCGGCTGTCATTTGTAGATCTTTGATAGTCGTAACTGTAAAGCCTTTGTCAAACAGACTGACGTGGCAAATGCGAAGCGTGACGTTTTTATTTGTTATGTATGGAATTGTTTGAATCCAGTCACATAGAAAAGCGAAAGCGATCCGATAGCGTGACAGAACTATCGGACTAACGTCTCGCTTCGGTTCGGTATAGCTTCGGAAACGCTTCGCTTTCGCCTGTCTGTTTGACAAAGGCACACCTAAAAGATTTCTAGATATTTATTATTATAATATGGCTAGGAATAGAGGAGGTTTCTAGCACCTGCGCGCAGATTGTAGTCCCAAGTATTTTTATAGTAATTCTCGGCTATAAAGCTTGGATCATTGGAGTGCCCAGAAACAGGTAATCGTGACCCTAGAACGTAAAGGGCTATTGAAGGAACACCATGGATTCTTGTCAGTACGGGTCTGATAGTCCCTTTCGCTCCACCCAGGGCGGTAGGACTAATTTGTTGATTTTACCCCACCAAAAAAATGGGTTAGAAAGCTAAGAAAGTGTGACATTTACAACAAAGTTCTAGCATATTTCCTTGCTTCCAGCAGGTAATTATCTACACAAGACAATGTTGGCGAGTTAATCAGGTGCATGCAATCAGTTGACGAGCGGGGTGCGGGGTGTGGGCAGGGGGGCATTTGATTGATGATGCCTGCTTTGCGTCGCGCGTCGCCACCGCGCGGCCTTTGAGGGCGAAAAGTGGCCAATATGTGGTTTAGTCTATAATCTAGTGGTGGAAATCACTTCATTTCTTGAACTACTTTTTTTAGCGTAAGTGAAAATGCTCATTTGATGAATTTACCGCGCAAAAAAAGAAAGAAATGGCTACTTCGAGCAGGACTCGAAACGGTGTCTTTCTGGATAAGACGCTATTCCAAATAACCCATCGCGTGTTGTCGTGGATGTCTCGTGCGGCGGTTGGTACGTGAGGTGGAGGCTGTCCTCTCGTTCACACGTTCTACCTTCTCCTTCGCTGTGAGCATGTAGCCTCACTCTGAGATTTGAAAACACTACTGAAGGAACTGTTCATGTTGAGGTTCCTATATTTATTAACTATAGGTGTTTACAATTTGAATTTTAGTTTTTGTATTTATTTGGAACTGTCCAATTAGGGTACCAAAAACTGTTTTAAAGTTGTTTCTAAAAAAATGAAGTCATGTTTTCTTTTGACCGGAAGAAGTCTCCAGTGTTTTGTACACCCGGGTCGACGGCGCGCCGGTTCCACGCGCGACTCAAATAGTGTTAGCAAAATGACTGGGCCCCCTTCTAGAGGGCCAAAGCCTGCCGGGGTCGCGGGACTCACGATTTACTTCGTGGATTTTAGTCAGTACGAGTCTCCCAGTCCCTCCCGCTCTGCCCTGGGTGGGAGGAATCATTTGATGATTTTACCACGCAAAAATAAAAAATAAAGTGTTTTGTACAATTATATCTGATGACTATCAACTGGATTAACGTTGACTTTTCAATAACTCATGTTCATAGTCTTAACTATCGTACGATGACCTGTTTTTCAATTCTTACACAACCAACATCCTTTAATCACAGTCAAATGACACATCCACTCGTGCGCAACCCAACACTATCTCAACTCTTCCGATCTCTTTTCCATTTCCGTACGTCACGTCAAAGTAAAACGTTTATAAATATTGATAACGCAAGATGGATGGTCCGCACGCGCGGCTCCAATTGATTTAAAATTAAATGCACAATGTTTGCCGATGATTGATGCAGCTCACGCCTGGGAACGGGTTAGGGTACTCGGCTTGCTAAATGGATTTTTTGCGCGTTTCTAAACGGTCCAGTGGGCACAGTCATTAGGAAGGTTTTGAGGGAATCTCGTTTAAATCGTGTCGAGTTCAGATGTTTAGGTAAGCGTCTTGTTGTTTCTTTTTAAGCTACGTTGTTGTTAATAGGAATTTCTCCTGTGTTTTCAGTGAGTTTACAAACATAGAAACTCGCATACACAAACACCCAGACCCAACACAGCTACTTGTAGGTCACACAAATATTTGTTCTGAGCAGGATTCAAACTCACGACACAATGCGCAGCAGTCCAATCGCTCAGCCACTGCTCTGGCCTTGCCGTTTGAGGTGGTAATATCAGGAATCCTGGTTGTTCAAATTACAGCGGATTATCAATCAAAAATCACGAATTAGCTTAGAATTTAGTCACTACAAGACTCTTCTGTATGAGATCGAATGGGTATTGATCAATCACATCGGCCCAATAACCACTTATAATAAACACAACTTATAAAAGCTTGCAAAAACGCTCCGGTATAACTTTCATGACTTTTTATATAACATCTTAATATTAAGAAATAGGAGTATGGATTATGATGATATCAGGTAATAATGAGTTGATGACGATATCCTTAAATCACATCCTCCTTTTTGAAGAGACAAAAAAACAACCCATCACATTTACCGAACAAAACTCCATACATTAAAATTAAGATCTACACATAAACACTAATAAAACCATACCCAAACACACAAAATTAACCGACACGAAGTACAGCCACTCAACTCCGGAGAGCAACTCAAAAAGCGGCCAGATTCATAATCTTGTTAGCACTCAAATTTGCATTAATTAAGGCGCTGAGGCCTCACAGTTGTGTCTAAACTCTCTGAGGGTAGTCGAGGGTTGAGAGGGGGTGTTCGGAGTTGGTGGGGGTGTTAGATAATATTCAAATGGTACATGTAACGACGCGGCTGCCGCTTGAGCCCCGCCGCCCGCAAGCAATATAGATGGTACGCTTGAGGCGAGAAGTGTTAACACTTTGATTTTGGAGGTACTACATAGGTTTGTAGACTATTCACTATTTGGGTACTATAGTAACTTCATTGAGTGATGAGTGATATCGGAGAGAATCTTGTTTAAAAAGGTAAACAATTTCACGATATATAATATCCAAGAAATTCCATAGTCTATTGGCAAATCTTTCTCAAACACCGCTGATGCTTGGTAAGTGGATTTGAGTTCAATTTTTGAACCGTTATTTATACCAAACTAGCATTTTAAGTGCATACAATGAGATTCAAAATACCCGGAAATGTGAACATGCAATGAAGTCGATCGGCCAAAATTCGAACTTTAACAATATTTATGATCCGTTCTCACAACCTTTAGGGTATGAATCACATTATCGCGGGACTCACGAATTACCATGACCCCGGAACGTAAAGGGCTATTGAAGGACACCGTGGATTTTAGTCAGTACGAGTCTGACAATCCCTGCCGCTCTGCCCTGGGTGGAAGGACTCATTTGATGAATTTACCACGATAAAAAAATAAAAAAAGGGTATAAATCACCAATCATCATCATATCAGCCATAGGACGTCCACTACTGAACACAAGCCTCCTCAAATACTTCCAATAGGACCGGTTGGAAGCAGGTTGCATCCAGTGCGATCCTGCAGACTTCATCAGATCGTCTGTACACCTTTTGGGTGGACGTTTCACACGGCGCTTGCCGGTGCATGGTCTCCATTCGAGAACCCCATCGGTCTTAAGTTCTGCATGCTACCTATGACCTGCTTACTGCCTCTTCAACTTGCTAATTCGTTGGGCTGTCAGTAACTTTGGCAGTCACCGATACCACTTCTCAAACCAGAAATGCCAAAGCACTTTTGTACTCCACAATACCCGAGCGAGAGCACCGAGGGTGCGCTCGACAATTTCCTCGTCGGGTAATTCACTAGGATTTAATTTAAATTAGTTTTGTCTTGGCTTAATAGCTTCCCCCCTTAGGGGGAGTAGGGGGTAGGACGTGGCGCCGCTCCAAACGATGTATTCTGATGTTCAGATCGCCTGCTCTTTGGATGTTGATTTTCGATAGCTGTTTAGTAGGGTTAATTGGTATTGTGGGTATTTTATTTAATTTTAATGGCGGAGTTTTATGGTTTATGTGGTTGGTTAAAATAGGTATTAGTTATATGGTGTAGTGACCAACCAGTTTAGAATACACCAATAATTGTGTAAGACAATAGTTACTTCTACAGAGTTGGCACAAATGAAAAGTTACTCCTCACAGTTTAGGTCTTTGCTGATAAATAAATAATAAATAAAGCCTTTGATTTCATGCAATCCAGAATAATGCTGAAAAATAAAATTATTAAAATATTATTAACTTATTATAGCAAACCTATATAAAACATTTAAAAAAAATGAAAATTTAATTATTACATTGGAGTTTACTACTACTACTACATAAAGTTTAAAATAAGCTGAGCATAATAAAATTGACCTTGTTCAGCCAGTAAGGTCAGTAGATATAAGTAACTGGTCTATGCATATGCCGAATACATATAATTATGTAATATATTACGAAACTTAGTCTGTTTACTGGAGAAAATATAACATTTTAAAATATATTAATTTTTATGTCTATCTAGCTGTACCCTGCCACGCTTCGCTGTGGCACAAAAAAGTGTTTTTTTTTTAAATGATGCGGATTATATATCTTTTGCCAAAATTTCAGCTTAATCGGTGCAGAAGTTTTTCAGTTTTTGAAGCATGCACAAACCAACATAACATTTTTATATACATAGATTTAATTGTCGTCTTAAATAAATATTTTTAATGGTTCAAATAATAGGTTTTTTTAGATAAATGTCGATATTCATTTTTATACGTAAAATAATTCTATTAAATCTACATTTAAAAGACGAAATCCGCTAAAGGATAATTAAAGTACCTCATAAAATCGAAATTTATTTTCTTGTCATGATTTTATCAACAAGCCCCTACAACCATTTCCAACATAAATCAAGGAAGCATCCATCCCTTTTTCCACTCCAACCTATGAGAGGTTGGAGTTCCCAGAATACAGCCGTTTGAAGTCCGTCGGTAACTAGAGTGGAAGTCGCACCCTCCACCTAATTATTTGTGTCGACTTTAAAAGGCCACCAATTATATTAACGCCCTGATACGCCTCGATTATTACTGCTGCTAAAACTCTTGTTATGTTAGGTAGTAGCAAATAAAGATTTAGTCTTCAGGAAACGAATTCTGAAGTTGCAGTTCTTAGTTAAGAAGAATTTAGTTATCAATTCGTTAGTACTATTAGATTCACTTGGGGCCAATATTTTTTGATCAGTCGTTAAGCAAACTAATTGTAAAAATCTTGTAGACTTTTAACAATCGGTTAATTTTTAACTCGTCCTGTATCAGTCTTTACAGTTCTTTTATGACGTAAATAAAATAAAAAACGTCGGTTTTACAATTTTTTTTGTTGTTAATTACCCAAAGATACCTCTGATTTTTACCTACATTATATGCAAATAAAAACATTCTACTCTATTCTATAACACGTCTCGACATTATTACAAAATAGAAACATGGTAAATTGTAATTTAGTATCAATTGCTCTAAAAACAAAGACAAAAAAATCTAATCGACATTAAGAATTATAAACAAAACATAACCAAATCCCCATTTCTAAATAAAAAACACCCCTCCCTCCACTTACCTTTAAAACGCCGACAGTTATCTTACAAAGGTGTTACAACACACTGAAACATCCTGAAATGTGTGTAATAACTGTTTGTAGTCAAAACTTTTCGTTAGGTAACATGTAAACGATCTGCGACGTTTGGTTTGGTAATATTATACCATGGGACGGTTTGGAAAGTGGGTGTAATGTCTTTTGTATCTTAGAAGTGTTCTTCAAAACCTGCCTCGAGTCGTTAGTCTTACTACTAGTGAGCATGATGTTCTAGGTTCGATTTCTGAGACGGGTAAAATACTCTTGGTCGTTCGGAGCCTTCCATTTTTCTTTTTAAATCGTTTCTGAAATCCATACCTACGAAATTTCTTCTTTATACGAGTATATTGACATGGTGCGTTTACAAACAGTTAAACTAATTAATTAAAACAAACAGACTGAAATTACAGCTTGTAGAACATACAAATATTTAAAGATTTTCTATGGAAGAACAATTTGGTCGCGGGACTCACGAATTACCGTGACCCCGGAACGCAAAGGTCTATTGAAGGACACCGTGGATTTTAGTCAGTACGAGTCTGACAGTCCGTCCCGCTCTGCCCTTGGTGGGAGGACTCATTTGATGATACTACCACGCTAAAAAGAAAATATGGAAGAACAGTTTGAACCAGGAGCGGGATTTGAACTCGCGACCTTCGGATTTAGTACATCCGATGCACCTAGATTCAATCCATTCCTAAAATCTTACAGGGTGTCAAATCCCGCTCACGGTTCGAATCTTTCTTTTCATGGGAAAAAACCTTTGGAATTCGTGACGCATATATTTAAACATACAAATATTTGTTTTTATGGGTTTCGAATCTGCGACATGCAGCGCCGCAGTTGATCTCTCGGCCACTGTTGATGCTTTCAGGAGTTGCAGCGGGAGTGGGAGTTGAGGATCCCACATACTTTACTCGTTATATTTTCATGCAGATATACGGGCTCATATGAAACCGAAACATACTTCTCTACTATTTAGAGCTAATCACGATTCGGTATTGACCTAGGCAAGTTATAAAGCCTATCCAGTGGCAGATTGCCAGCCAGGCAGTCATCTAAGCAACTAAATGACCTCATTATCAAGCTGATAGCTCCCCTTAAAGTTTATACATGACAGGGATCAATATAAAATTATATAGTTATCTAAGCAACTAATAAGACAGCTCTCTGATAAACTTACTCGCTATTTTATTAATGAAATGAGTTACCCTTGAAATTAGAGCCAGATGGAGAAACATTCCGTTTTCAATGAGGATTTTGAAGAGGCGTTGCTCGATTACATGACTTCTGATGCTTTTCCTCTTCCATATTTATTAAAAAAAGTTCTTTATGGTGTTGTCCGAATGATGTTTTAGAAATTTCAAAGTTCGAAAAAATGATAAATGTTGGAAAGCTTTATCTCAGATATTATTGAGTCTACAGAGACAATTCTAGTCTCACGTGTAACAATTTTTTTAAAATCATCCTAAGAAGGTACGAGTACTATCACCAACCAATCCGTTTGGATTATAATCGTCAAAATTTGAAAAAAAATCCGACGCAGTTTTGTCGATTTTTGAAAAATTCCGACTCTCGAAGTCTCAAACTTGGAATATTTACTGGGCTAACATCACAAACATTTCTGCAAAAATCAGAACTACTGCATTTAACGCAAACCCCATGAATTCAGGCGACAACGTTACTATAGAGAAGAACTACTTAGTTTTTTAAAGAATAAAATTTTTAATACTTCTAATAAATCCATGTTCACCGATTTTTAATTTCTGCGACTGCAACACAAAATGCCGAAGTACGAGTAATGTGACGGCAACACACCTTGCTTGTTTAGATACCAGTCGCCATTAATTTACATTTAAAAAATTAAAGACAGTGCCCAACTTTAATATTCAAACCGATTCCTACCACCCAACCCTGCGCCCGCCGTCGGGTCCGACTCGTCCCGGTCCGACAGATGCGGTCATTACTCGTTATGGCACGTTTGGGAGACACTCTCGCGAGACTGGCTGGTTATCACCGAGCTGTGATTATATCTACCAAGTACTGATTTCAATGATGGCGGAGACTTTTATGGTGATTAATTATTTAAAAGAAAAGATTGGTGCTTTCTTCTTGCTATGAATTTTTGTGGTCGTTTACTTTAGTGCCTATATTTCTTTTAAATCTTTCACACCTTCTATGATTTTAACTATAATTTCATATTTCACCCACACAAATCTAAATCGAATTACAAAAAAAAACTAACACAATGAAAGAAAAGCACGTATTAACGCCATAAAATCAACATCATTTTGAAACAACCTACAACGTTATTAAAATATACGTTTTATAATATAAAAACACGCGTAGAAGCGGAACTTAATTTGGGAAATGAACTCACAATCGCCCAATATATTTTTACGATCCATCCATCAGTGTTTATCGCCACATCATTGTGACGTCTGCTCGTAACCCTAAACGCTAAAGACGCTTCATGTTGTAAAATAAAAGATTCAAAAGAAATGAGAATGTAACTAGAACATTTTATTATTCATTTACAGTAAATACAAAGGTTTTTATGGTCTGATGGTGTTATAGAATACGTTTATTTATTAATAGAAATAAATTGGGCTTTTGAAAATCTAAAACACGTAGTATTTTTCCTCTAATCCAACTGTAAATATATCATCTATATACGATATAATATGTTTTATTTAAAAGGACAGCGGTAATCTACTATTCTACTCAATTCAAGACAACTGAAAACCACCGATAATAAAATTTATTGCTACGTTAATCCAAAAAAATAAAACTATCGCAATACCGTAAGCCTATATTTCGATAACCAAATAACCGAACAGCATGAATGACAGGTGTCGAGTTAACAGCTTTTATTACGCTAAATAAAGATTTAGATAACGTATTTCGGTAACCGCTAAAAGAACCATAAACAATGGTCCTGTCTGTAACCACGACACCATGACACATGTTTCAATTATTCTTATCAGCTATCTCTTTTCGGCCGCATTTGGCCCATCTCTATTTATAAATATCAATTCTAATCCATTGCTGGATTTTGTAGTATTTGTTTTAAGAAAGCCTATGTAAAGCGTCAGTGGAATGCAAATAAACGGGGTTCGTTGAACGAAATTTCAATAGTATTGTACCGTTTAAAAGATTATCTGTTCACATTCAGCCGCAATCGAAACCGACTTTTGTTGTAATAGTCACATCTGCCAAAATACTCGGTCCTATTGCGGTAGGGGCCGGCTCGACCCGCGTCGCGAGTCAAGGGTTATGACGACATTTGTTATTGTCCTCTTCAAATTAAAAATGTTACATTATTAAATCTGTTATTGCATCTTTATGGATGGGCTCTTTTCACTGTTGAAAAGGTAGTGTATTTAATTATTATAATCGTGCAAAAGTAACGTTTTGTGTCTCGCTCAGGGCATACCTCAACCTAGACCTGGGGCCGTAAGACGTCATAAAACCAGGCTTGTTCCAGTGAGTGAACGAGGTGGCGCTAGACGACTTGTATAGCTCTGTCTCTTTCACTCATTGGAACAATAATTTTAGTTTGAATACTGCTCTAGGATATACAGGTTCGAGCTGCGGCACCGACTCATTAGGTAACCCTGACCCTGGAACGTAAAGGGCTATCGAAGGATCATCTTGGATTTTAGTCAGTACAAGACTGTCAGTCCCTTCTGGAACGGAAGCCCTGTGTTGAGGACGGATTATGGCACAGTCAAAGGAATTAATGACGTTTAAGTATGACTTAGGTAAAATCCTGCTTTTCTCACGAATCACCATGATGTTAGGTCAGTTTACCTGTATTTCGACAAATGAGTTTATCAATTCTGCTTTTTATTCGTACTTACAACTATACGTTTATCTCCAGCCTCAGTAAGTAAATCTCCCATTCTAACTAAACCTTTCAGAGCAAAAATCCTTTCAACCCTTTCAGTACATACATAGTGGTTACGTGTTCAATTTGTATTCAGATCATGAGTGCGCAGCCTTAGCAGCGCAGCGACGAACTACGACTTGTAAAAAATAATATATTGCCGGGAAAGCGCGCGAAATTATGAGAAATGGCCGCCATGGACGATCCGCGGAGCGCGCCCGACTCTCGACGTCATTAGTTCGTGGGCGCCCGTAAATTTTATCTTTGAGAAAAACAATGTATGAAAAAATTTGGTGTCGGGAAAAAGGGAAGGAATGGTATATGAGGAAATACTTGTGTATATGGTTGTTAGGTATGAAAATCTGATGTTATTTATTGCTTTTAGCTCCTTCGTACACAAGGCGAGGTAAGTCTCCGATACTTTACCACTTTAGTATCCATTGACGAGAGCCTGTGTACGAACCGCTATGGATTTGTATTGCGATACTATCGCAACAAATCCATAGATGTATCGAGGCGACTATCGCAGCGATAGTCGCCTGGATTACAAATTATAGCCTAGTGTACGAAGAGGCATAAGCCTTTTGCTTGTTCACGGTCAGGATTCTCTTGAAATCTCAGAGATCACATATAAACTCATAATTTTTAAGCTTCTAAAACTACATATAGGTACGGTATTGCCATTCTTCTTTGAGAATATTGCCTTTCTAAGTATCTGTAATCTATACAGATAGCTATGGCAGGTAGAGACATACATACCTACCAGTTCTTCTGAATATGGGTATGGTTATACACAAATAATAATTCTATAAACATAAACCTTTTCGAAGATGAGATCGACTATTCTACCCCTCATACATTCTTATAAACATTTTCCACAAGCAAAATCTCACAGGCGTTGTTAGTTTGTTAGTAAATCCCTGTAGAGGGCGTTCCGCAACTAAGTGGCTTTTCATTTTCCCTCCCGCAACGCATTTTATTTATTTTTCATCGCCCGCGGCACCCCGATATTATATCAGACATTTTGTTCATTTTTATTGCAGCCGCACAAATGCACCTATTATTTTTTATAGAATGTATAATGAATATTGTTTGTAGGCGGGGTGAGTAATTTTATACTTATAAGTCATGTAATGTATTTGTAAGTATGTATTTTCACTAAATGTTAAGAACGGTTAATGTTTTGACTGAATCAGTTGAACTAATGAACTTGAACCAATGGAAGCAGCCACCTCCTTCTGTGAAGCATTAATGCTAGCGAAGGAGGAATGTGTGAGGAAGAGCACATCCTCCACCTCGCGCCGAGGACGCCCAGGACGTAGTAGACGCAGGCTCGTGGATGACGAATTATTGGTTCCACTGGCGCGGGCCAAACGACTGCTGGGGTCGCGGGACTGTCGAAGCCGAAAACCGCGAGCCTGGAACGCCAAGTACATGTGAAGGAACAGAGTACTTTTTAGTTAGTAAGAGTTTGCAGGACTGTCAAACTCTTACTTACTAAAAAGTACTCACACGCGAGGGACCTCACGCTCCACCCAGGATGGGTGGACTAATTTGAAGACACAAAAAAAAACGGCCTCTGGTTTGTTTAGTAAGTGTTACTGTGTAACAATCAGATGTTAAACTAACAATAAAATCTAGCCTTTTATCTATTTTATCACATAGCCCGTAAACCTGCAGTATGCTAACACAGAACCGGCCACAAATCTGGCAGGTCTCCTCTCGGCCGCTCATAAAATGTATTGAACACACGTTCCGCTTACAACGCTCGCGTTTTAGTAAGCCGATCCGTCTGTATCGATGATTCGTGGTGGGTTTATGTGAAGACTAACAATTTTCTTAATATTTATAATTGAAATTCATTATCCTTTGACGTCAGTAAATATTGTGATATTGATATTATCATGATATTTATTTATTAGGTTATTTATTTCCAAAAATGCAGCTATAAAATGTTGTGATCCATCAATAGGGTAGTACTGGTATCCCACACCCCTCCACGTCAATAAATATAGTGATCTGACATTTTATATTGACGGGTCACAATATCCGCCGCTACGCCGAACGACAATTCGCCACTTGCATCCATCGGTAGCCTTTTTTTTGTGACAAACCCACCACCCTATTCCCTAACCACTGCAACTCCTGTGCGCCAGAATCAACAGTGGCAACCAACCAGAAAAGCGCCATGATAATGAAGCTCGACGTGTCCCGGAGAATGAATTTACCCGTCTTGAATCCTGCAACGAAATTAATCAGAAAAGAATAGTGGAGGAGTAGGAAAAAATATATGTTTCCACTTCCCTCCATGCAAGCAGGAGACAGAACAAAACAAGGCCAATAGGCACAAAGGGACATTACAACTGGGAGAAGCCCAGTTGCATAGCACCACGGGTAAAATGACTACTAATATTAATGGGTCCTAAATTGTGTCCATCGGTAGCCTGCGACTCTCATGATGTAGTCGTCAGCAAGTAGGACGCTTGTTTACGCTGCATCTTTTGGTCCATGGTGAGTCGAGAACTTTACTTCCCCATCAGTTATCAGTTCTGCGAGGCCTGTCCATTGGCACATCAACTTTCTTTTGAGAGTTTTGTCGGTGATTTCGGCGAAAATCTTTGTTCCTGATTTTATCCCGCAAATAAACTCCGATCATAACTCTTCCATTGCTCGCTGAGTGATTCTTAGTCGCTCTTAAAGTCCAGTCAACGACCACGTCTCAGGGGTAATACTATTTAAGCAAGAAACCCGTAACTTTGGCCGACGTTTTGGGCGTTTCTTATTCTTTATCACTTACGGACATAACATTAGTTAGTGATACGAACTAAAAATTGGTTACACATGATTGAACTGTTGTCCCGACACCCAAATGTTGTCAGAACTTATGAAATCAGAACTAACAAGGAATAGGGTTCACTGAAAAGTTTCGTCCGGAGCCCGTATTTTCGTTGACAAACTTAAAGAGTAGAGGAGCCATATGCCATCACTGGCAACTCAGACCGGTTAATTAGGGCATGCCTAATGTAGTGTTAGCCAAGGGCTCCCACAAAATCACGGTTCGCTCTTGTTTATAGTTCGTGGCACACTGTCACATACATACATCATCCCAGAATTTCGTCTAGTCATGTACTAGGTACGTATCAACATTGCTAGCAATGTGTCCGCTCGATACATCGTCTCGTGTGACCACTAACACTTTGATTTACTGTAGAATGGAAGAGGGCTGGAATTCGTGTGTTTTATATCGATTCAAAAAAAAAGAAGAATGTCATTAAATCGTACTTTTAAATTTGTTGAAAGTTATCTATTGATTTTTGTTGTTGCTAGATTTGTTACCTCACTGCATTATTTAAAACGAGCTATTTTTTCTGAGCACTATCATCATCATGACCATAATTTTCCATGGTTATTCATTACTTCTCTTGTCTTCTTCTTTTATTCTTCTCTATTAAATAAGGAGGCTGCAGGGGAATTTTTGTCGCATTAATATGTTGTGATCCGTAAATAAAAATCTAAGGAATTAATCGAAATAAAAGTCAGTCAGTGTAAGAAATCCCTGCTTTTAATTTAATTGGAAGTACCAGTAATTTTATATTTTGAACTGGACCTAAATCAGTTAAAAGCAATTGTCACCACCACCAACACTAGAAACAAACAAACAATTGTATAATCCCAACTTCTTTCGCAAATCACTGCCCAATAATAGTTATTTTATACCATTATGCAAGCTGTGCGCTAATCTTTTTGTCTAATTTACGACTATCGGATACCAACAAACGTATCTCTCGGATCAATCAGTAATTAAAAGGGAGCTG